>OY751402.1:4311282-5748376 GCA_963565295.1 Epirrhoe alternata
ACCTGCAGGACGAGGGACAAGAAGTCCCCATGGGTCAACCCGGGCTGACAGGCTGACCGAAAACAATAGAGGGCGGGGTGCACGCCCGAAATTGAATAGGTCAAAGCCTCGTCACCAACGGGGAAACCTGTAACGGCTACCCAGGCGGGGACGGCGAGGATCCTCCAGGCCAACCTCCACCATGCTACGGCAGCAGCCGCGGTAATGGAGTGTTGTCTCTTGGAAGGACAAGCTCACCTCGCCTTGATCCAGGAGCCTTGGGTAGCCAACTCTCAGATCCTGGGACTCGACGCTGCCGGTAAGATCTTAGTACACAGTACTGGCAATCGGCCCAGGGCATGCATTGTATTTCAACAAGGTGTTGATTTTCTGCCTATTCCAGAGGTTTGTAATGACGACTTGGTAGCAGCTTTCGTCAATCTTAACGGCTGGTGTGGCGCAAGAGCTATTGTGTGCTCGGCCTACCTGCCCGGAGAGAGAGACGATCCGACAGAAGACTTGGCGCGAGTGGTGGACTACGCCGCTCGAAACAACGCCGAGCTTCTGGTTGGTTGCGACGCCAACGCACATCATACTGCATGGGGGAGCACCGACACAAATAGTAGGGGTGAGTTGCTTTTCGACTTTCTTTTAACTAACAATCTAACAACGCTGAACATAGGGTGTACACCGACCTTTGTGACGCGTGCTAGACAGGAGGTTCTGGACATAACTTTTGCTACTAACAACCTTGCTAGACATGTTATTAATTGGCATGTCAGCAATGAAAACTCTATGTCCGACCACCGACACATAAGTTTTGAGGTTCAAGCAAAACTAGAGACTCAAATCGTTACTTATAGGGATCCTAGGACCACGGACTGGTCTGTTTTTCAAGACAAGCTAAGCCAGACCCTAGGAAACTGCCCAAAAAGTATAAAAACCCGTGAAAGTCTAGAAATAGCGGTGGAAATACTCACAAAAGGCATCTGTATGGCCTATGAGGAGAGCTGTCCACTAAGAACAAGAGAGACAAAGCGGCGGGTTTCCTGGTGGAATTCTAGGTTAAGAAAGCTCAGAAGAAAAACTAGGAAACTTTTCAATGAGGCTAAAAAGACCCGACAATGGAAGGAGTAACTAAAAAGCCTAACTGAATATAACATAGAAATTAGGAAGGCTAAAAGGGCATCCTGGAGAAAGCTCTGCGAGGAAGTAAAAAGCTTACCTCAAGGAGCAAGACTTCACAAACTGCTCTCCAAAGCCAAAACTAACCAAATCGGCCTCCTTAAAAAAGAGGACGGCTCCTTCACTACAAATGAGAAGGAAACCTTAGAACTGCTGGCCAAAACCCACTTTCCTGGCGCACAAAATATGGAACCGGGAAAAGCCACCTCTCATAAGCCTCGGAACGAGGACTGGAGTACGGCGGCTAAAATTATAAGACCCAGTCAGGTTAAGTGGGCAGTTAATTCATTCAAGCCCCACAAAGCGTGTGGGGAAGACGGTATACTCCCTGTTCTCTTACAGCAGGGAGTAAATATTCTCAGTCCATATCTGGTTAAAGTCTTCAGGGCGAGTCTCGCCTGGGGATTCATACCTGAGCAATGGACTTGTGTTAAGGTTATCTTTATACCAAAGGCTGGAAAGAAGGACTACAGCCAGCCAAAGTCCTTCAGACCAATTAGCCTATCTTCATTCCTCTTAAAGACGATGGAGAAAGTGGTAGACAGATATATTAGAGATGTTGCACTAGTCACATCTCCCATCCACCATAGCCAGCATGCTTATCGGCAAGGCAAATCCACTGAAACTGCTCTGTGCAGTCTCATTGATAGGGTGGAAAAGGCTATGGAGGACAAGGAAATAGCACTATGTGCATTCCTTGATATTGAAGGTGCTTTCGATAATTCTCCTACCTCACTGCTGATAAATGGATTGATAAACAAGAATGTCGATCCAACAGTCACGCGGTGGATAGAAGGAATGCTCACTCACAGAGGAGCAAGGTTGGCACTTCAACAAACGTCAATTGAGATATCCACAGCTAGAGGCTGCCCCCAAGGTGGAGTTTTATCGCCTCTTCTATGGACTCTCGCTGTGGATCAACTCCTATACAGATTAGCGAACCTCCATATCGATGCGCAGGGCTATGCAGATGACCTTGTGATCGTCGTGAGGGGGTTCTGTCAATCTACCATCTCTAGCATCATGCAAAGAGGACTAAATACTGTCAGTGACTGGTGTGGCAAGAGCGGTCTCTCAGTCAATGCGGAAAAAACAGTGATTGTGCCATTTACCAAAAAGAAGAGGCTGGACAAACTGGTAAAGCCAATTCTTAATGGTAATCCAATCAACCTTTCCACTGAAGTAAAGTACCTTGGCGTTACTATCGACCATAAACTGACGTGGAACACACACCTAGGCAACGTCTTGCAAAAAGCTAGGATGGCCCTGGGAGTTAGCAGTCGACTGATGGGGAATAACTGGGGCTTCAACCCCCGCATTGCCTTGTGGCTATATACCACCGTTGTGAGGCCGATAATCACATACGCCTCTGTGGTATGGTATGACAAAGCCTCTCAGACGACAGCTATTAAAAAGTTAGGTAGTCTACAGAGGACCGCGTGCCTCATGGCTTCCGGAGCCATGTCCACTTCCCCTGGGCTGGCACTCGATGCAATGCTAGGGCTACCGCCTCTTCATTTATTTCTGCTTAAAGAGGCGAAAGCCAGCATGTACAGGGCAAACACCCAGGTACGAATAAATTGGCTATCTAAGAAATTGAGATCCTTACAGGACTCAACAATGGAATCACGCATACTAAGCATGACATCGGATGCCATGCTTCCCCGGTATGTCTTCGAAAGATATTACACCGTGGAAATGCCCTCTAGAGAAGACTGGCTCAACAACCAGCTCCCCTGCGAGGCCGGGTGCCTTAACTGGTACACGGATGGTTCCAAAATTGGGTTGGATGTAGGATGCGGGGTCTACGGAGAGCGACCAAAGTTTCGCGCAAGCGTTAACTTGGGCAAACACGCCTCAGTCTTCCAAGCGGAAGTGTATGCCATTCTGGAGTGTGCATACGTTAATCTTCAGAAACGCTACTCCAACCAAACAATATATATAAATTCTGACAGTCAAGCAGCTCTCCTAGCCCTGGATTCGAAGGTTATCACGTCCAAGCTAGTAGAGGACTGTCTGACACGTTTGAACACTCTGAGTCTAAAAAACAGGGTGGTTCTAAGATGGGTTCCAGGTCATGCTGGAGTGCACGGTAATGAGTGTGCCGATGAACTCGCAAGGGCCGGATCTAATGGTACACAGCTGGGTCCTGAACCGTTCTGTGGCATACCGAAAAGTCTGGCCAAAAGAACCCTAACAGATTCCTGCTTCGGAGAGTCAGCCAGATACTGGTATAACTCTCCGGGCATGAACCATTCCAAACTGTTAATCAAAGCCTTTGACAAACGGTATACCAACCAAGTCTTAGCGCTAAGCAGAAACAACCTACGCATTATGGTCCGAGCTTTGACTGGACATTGTCGCCTTAACAAGCACATGTTTAAGTTACGGCTCTGCGACACTCCAACCTGCAGGTTCTGCAAAGAGGCGGATGAATCGCCCCTTCATTTGCTAGGGGAGTGTGGGCCACTAATGCACAAACGCAGCGCCATTCTGGGCAAGTACACTTTAAGCCCAGAGGAGCTACGAGAATTCACTCCCAAAAAGGTCCTACAGTTTATGTCAGCAGTAGGGCTTGGAAGTGAACTATGAACGCCCCGCCACAAGGGGCGACTTGAAAGTGGCGATCACAATAGGCCTTCATGGCCGCAGTGATATAAAAGCCACGCTATCAATAATAATAATAATGTACACTAGGGTATAAGGAATGATGCTATCCCTACTTTAAGAAGATAAAAGAGGACACAAATGATGGCATATCTGGACCTAGCGAGAGGGGAGTTACGTAGGACCGACTGTGGACGCGCCATACGAAACTTACGCGTCAACTCATCTATCTACTATATAAAAATAAGTCGGGTTTTCCTTCCTGACGCTATAACTCCAGAACGCACGAACCGATTTCCACGGTTTTGCATTCGTTGGAAAGGTCTCGGGCTCCGTGAGGTTTATAGCAAAGAAAATTCACGAAAAATCTGGTGGCGAAACGGAGTTCGCTGGGTTTGCTAGTCTACTATATAAAAATAAGTCGGGTTTTCCTTCCTGACGCTATAACTCCAGAACGCAAGAACCGATTTCTACGGTTTTGCATTCGTTGGAAAGGTCTCGGGCGCCGTGAGGTTTATAGCAAAGAAAATTCAGGAAAAATCTGGTGGCGAAACGGAGTTCGCTGGGTTTGCTAGTCTACTATATAAAAATAAGTCGGGTTTTCCTTCCTGACGCTATAACTCCAGAACGCACGAACCGACTTCCACGGTTTTGCATTCGTTGGAAAGGTCTCAGGCTCCGTCAGGTTTATAGCAAAGAAAATTCAGGAAAAATCTGGTGGCGAAACGGAGTTCGCTGGGTTTGCTAGTCTACTATATAAAAATAAGTCGGCTTTTCCTTCCTGACGCTATAACTCCAGAACGCACGAACCGATTTCTACGGTTTTGCATTCGTTGGAAAGGTCTCGGGCGCCGTGAGGTTTATAGCAAAGAAAATTCAGGAAAAATCTGGTGGCGAAACGGAGTTCGCTGGGTTTGCTAGTCTACTATATAAAAATAAGTCGGGTTTTCCTTCCTGACGCTATAACTCCAGAACGCACGAACCGACTTCCACGGTTTTGCATTCGTTGGAAAGGTCTCGGGCTCCGTGAGGTTTATAGCAAAGAAAATTCAGGAAAAATCTGGTGGCGAAACGGAGTTCGCTTGGTTTGCTAGTTTGGTATAATATTTTTCACGTAGGAACGTATCCCTGACACATATAACTTTTACGTTTTACGCTGTACAACAATGAAAATTTTTGAAATAAATGAAATCTAGTGATAATACACACAGGTACAGCTTCAATAAATAAAGATTTTGTCTATTTCCTTTTTAATTATTTCAGATATTAATATAAAAGCGCCTTATCACGGAACTGTTCCTACGTGAAAAGGACTAAAGTTGGCATTGTCTAGTCGCCACAATTACCTCGTAGTTAGTATCTCCCAAAGCTGGATGAATTTCTACAATTAGTATTAGTATTTAATTTGTGGTTTCATTCATTCATTAATTTATTATTCATTATATAATGTGGTTTGTGAGAGCGAGGTTTAAAAGATTAAGTTTAGTATAAAAAGTTTAAGTAAAGGAAACATTATTTTTCCAGGTCGCGGGCTGGGGCCTGACGGGGCCTAACGATAAGGAGTCGCCCGTGCTGCAGGTCCTAGACCTGCCGTACGTGGAGATCGGAACTTGCATCGATAACTCTCCAGAGGACTTCAAAGCGTTCATCACCGGCGACAAGATCTGTGCCGGAACACAACACTGTAAGCTAAATGTTTGGCGAGCTAAGTGAGCCGCAAAATAAGCTTGGCGAGTTAAGCGAGCCGCAAAAATACGTTTTTTTTTTTAATTTTTACGATACGATTCGATATTAGAAACAAAAAGACAAAAAGGTAAACAAAGGGGATCTGAGTGAGAGAAAATGGGAAATTTAATTGTGTATATACATAATAAAAATAACAAAAAAAAACATACGAAAATAACATACGAAATGTAACAACGTATGCTACATAATAATTGATAATATTAGAATACACTTTTAATTCTAGTTCTATTAGTAACTAGGTAGGTACTGAATAAGAATTAGATTGTACGGATCTGTGATGAATCAGATTGCAGTAGAAATGTGAGAGATGAGTAGGTACAAGTTAGAAGAAAAATAAAAAAATTACCCCTTTTTATCTTACGTAAGTATAAAGTTGTAAGGTTGTAAAGTTTAAGGTTTGTTTGTTTTAAAATAGCGTAAGATAAAAAAATACGGTTGTCACATATAAAATCACAGGTGAAGCCGCCAGTCATTACTAGTTTATTTGATCCACACTAAAAAAATGTTTTTACCGCTGGATTTTCTCTTTGAGTTCTCTTGACACTGAAGTCTATCTTTCCGGCTTTCATATGTTCGGCTCGCTTCGCTCTCCTGTGCTATTCAAATCTGGCAATGAAAGCGACCCTGCTAACTTTCTAGACCAATTTCGATTCTGCCTGCATTAAGTAAAATATTTGAAAAAGTTATTTTGAATCAATTGCTAGCTCATTTTAATCTACATGGACTACTGCATAATTATCAATTTGGATTCACCAAAGGTCGTTCAACGGCGGGCACTTTGCTTCTAAAGCACATCTATGAAGCCTTTGAAAACTCACAAGACGTGATCGGCGTATTCTGTGATCTGTCCAAAGCATTCGATTGTGTATGTCACGAGACTCTGATTTGTAAGTTAAAATATTATGGCGTTCAAAATAAAGCTATAGACCTTGTCCAATCATATCTCTCCAATAGAGTCCTTAAGGTCGATGTAGGTGGCGAAAGGTCTTCAGGGTCAATCATTGACATAGGTGTACCACAAGGCTCGATATTGGGCCCGTTCTTGTTTCTAGTGTATATAAATGACCTCCCTTCTTTTGTAAAAGACATGTGTGACATTGTTCTGTTTGCTGATGATAATCTCTTACTTAATGCCAAGAAAACTAAATGTATTAAATTTACTTTGCCTAACGTGGTTCACAAACCAACAAAAATTGAATTAAATGGGGAAGCACTCAATCTGGTCGATTCCGCTATTTTCTTGGGGCTAACTGTTGATTCCAATTTGCAATGGGGAGCTCACATTGAAAGACTTGCAGGTAGACTGAGCTCCGCCGCATATGCAGTTCGTACGATTAGGAGATTGGCTGACGAAGAGACAGCTAAGTTAGTATATTATAGTTACTTCCATAGTGTGATGTCATACGGTATCTTTCTCTGGGGTAAAGTAGCCGATATTCAAGATATATTTGTTTTGCAAAAGCGAGCTGTCCGTGCGATTTACAAAATGAAACCACGGGACTCACTGAGACAACGTTTTAAAGAAATAAATATTCTAACAGTTTTTTCCCAGTACATTTATGAAAACATTTTGTATACTCATAAAAATATAAATAACTTTAGGAAAAAAAGTGATGTGCATAGCGTTAACACAACAAATAAGAATAAACTTTATTTGCCTTAAGGGCCGATTGTTCAATCATCGAATAACTGAACAAATAACTATCTAGCGAATTCGTTTATTTGACTGTTAAAAGGACAAATAAAGTTGTTGCATTTTTCAATGGCCAGATAGCAAGCGAATAGTTGTCTGTGGATTTTAGTTGCCAACTTCACTGTTATATTGTGGGAGCGAGAAACACGCATACAGTGTAATGTGTGTTAGAAGAGGATAGCAAATGTTTTGACATTTGTTTATTTGACGTTTAAATAACTTCTTTATTTTAAAATGTATGGTATGCAAAATTGAGTTACTTATTATTTTTTAAGAATTATTTTATGTATATTTAAAGAAATGTATGTTTTAGGTTACGTTTGTACCTACAAAAATTCCACAACGAATTTGGCTGAAGTATACCTAGATCACTATTAATTATTGTAAAAACTAGCTGGAACTTACCTTTGTGTTTCGTGCTTAATTTTATCACATAGGTAACAGGGGAAGCAAATATAGTACAGATTCTTTTAAAAGTCTGAAACGGCAATGAAATTCTTTTGAATCCCACATAGCAAACTGATAGTACCCTAAACCGACGAGCATGTATGAAGAATGTAATGAGAGTGAATGAGGCGAAAGTTGTGTGTCAGGATCGTAGCGACTGGAGATCCGTGGTCTCTGCCTACCCCTTTGGGAAAGAGGCGTGACTTTATGTATGTATGTATGTATAGCAAACTGGTCGGGCCTTGGTCTGATTACTCTTTGTTTCCTTTCAGTATTTAGATATTCATACATTATAGCCTCTTCTTCAATTGCCTGATCATCAACAGTATCGAAAATTTCCGTAATTTTGATATTACTTTGGAAAAGAAGAAATAACCTCAAACTAAACGTCTAGTTGTAACCTATCTATTCATTGAATAGACGTTTATCTGGCCCTCAAAGAGGCAGATAGATTTATTCGTCAAATAGGGCAGATAATGACCAGATAGAGCCTATCTGACGATTGAAAAATGCAATATTTTGGTATCTGTCTAATAAGTACTATCTAACTGTTTATCTGAGGATTGAAAAATCGGCCCTAAGTTTAGATTAGAAAAAGTAAAAGGTTCTTTTATGAGAAATACGATACTTTTTTATAATAAACTTCCCGAAAACGCGACTAAACTGCCTATTCGAAGATTTAAAACTTACATAAAAAATAATCTTATAAAAAAAGCTTATTATTCACTTAATGATTATATTAATGATAAATTCGCGTGGCCTGATGTCGCTCTGCCCCTCGACGGCTGATGTGTGCTCAATGTCTTTGCTATCTTGTATTATATAATTTAAGCAATTGGTAGGTACCACCTAAGTTAGCATAAGTTTAGATTTAAGATGGATCACCTAAAAGAAAGCTAGGCCCCAAACCGTGTTTGTTGCCCTGATTCTTCACGGTATTGGTCGCGAAGGAACAGGAGTAAAATCACCTAGTTTTAAGACGTTTCAAAGTGATCCCAGCGGTCCTACTGAATAAATGCTTTTTTGACTTTGACTTTGACTATGCAAACCTATAATAATTTTACATTTCAGCGAATACAGCGCTTTGCAAAGGCGACAGCGGCGGCGGGATGTCCTTCCCCGCGATAGAGCGGGATGTAGAGAGGCACTACCTCCGCGGGGTAGTGTCGACCGCGCCGAGTAACAACGACGCTTGCAACACCGACACTTATACCAGTTTCACGCAGATTATAAAACATACTGACTTTATTAAGCCGTTCATAACACAATTATAGTTTTAAGAATACCTAGAATATAGTGAAATTGTAGTAAAATCACTATTAAAATTTAATTTTAAGATATCAGTTGTTGTGTGTTTTTAACCTACCTAACCTAAGTAGTCGTGCTTGCTTAGTCGTTCTTGATAGATCGTCGAAGTTAAGCAACGTTTGAAACGGTCTGTAAGTGGATGGGTGACCGCCAGTGGCATTTTCATCTGAGCGCTTCCGTGCTTCGGAGGGCACGTTTAATTGTCGGTCCCGGCTATTTAAGTCGTTAAGCCATGACGGAGGCCTTAAGGCGGCCTAAAAACTCCGTCACCAGAGTTGGCCACTGACTCATACGAACTTACTTACCTAAGTAGTTACCTACTTACCATTTAACACTTGCCAAATTAAAAACTTAAGAAGTATACCTACTTAAGTATTATTATTAACCTGTAAGTAGGTAATTAAAATAATTCCGGTTTCCTGTTATGTAGGTAGGTAGGTATATTATATATCTATACTAATTATATATTTTAAATAACTTTAATCAAACGTCGATGTAATTTACTCAGCAAATCTGTGGATCATCAGCTTTTGGTACTTTGGAACCACAATTTCTAACTACCCTCACTAAGCAGTTATTATTAAATTCGAGCACGAGAATAATTTTCTTTGAGCACAGGTGACTGATAACTTAGGGAAAATACTTTTGCAAATACATAAAATGTTGCGTAGCCGTTCGGAAGAGGAATGGGAGCGTAGGAAACAATACCTGATTCGAAGCTTGTTTGAGGAATTGCCTCGTGAGTATCTAATCTTTTACCTTTTACCTCCGTTGTCATTATGCGCAGAACATTTTATCTGATGCAGAATTTGTATGGAAAAGTGGTCACTGCGCAGACTAAGCTAACTCTGTTACGAATACCTAATTTAAGTAAATTGAATAGGTGATTCATTTCAATGATTGCATACCATAATGGTAATCGTAATGGGTCCCCAGGATACAGATTAAATCTAGTGTGGGGACCACAGACAAGCTTTCCCCGTTCTATTCTTCTCAGTAAATACATAAATAATTGTGTGCGACACTAGATAGGCTAGGTAATAATATGTTTGTTTATTATTGCTACTGTGTACTGTTTACCTACCTGTTGTTTCCTGTTTTGTACTGAGTAATAAATATTTTTGACGTGTTAACGTCTTATAATTCGATAGAGCCGGCTGCACGCACGAAAAAACATGACGTCATGCGTCGTGACCTGAGAGTAGGTATATACAAAATATAAAACTCCATCGCTTGATATAATAATAATATTTTTTTTATATCTCAAGAATCCCTTAATAGATAGAGGTAGGGAAAATCTTACCCAGATGTTGCAATGCTAAGAACAAAACGAATACGGTAATTGGTATAGAATCGCTGAAGCGAGCGGCAATTTTTTTGAAGAAATTGACTCGAAACATAATTTTTTTTGAATAGCAAGTACCTACTGTATGGTGTTGAATCCATACTTCCATACTAATATTATAAATGTGAAAGTAACTCTGTCTGTCTGTCTGTTTGTTACCTTTTCACGCCCAAACCGCTGAACCGATTAAGCTGAAATTTGGCATGGATAAAGAGTATACCCCAGGGATGGACATAGGCTACTTTTTTTTGTCAATTACTATAAGGGGGCGGGAAAATAAGGGTTGGAAGTTTGTATGGGGAAAAAAGTTAAGCAACCCTGGGCGCGGTCATAAAAAGGATGGGTGACCGCCCGATGACCCACTTTTTGCACACTAGATTTTTTTTTTTTGTATTTTGCATAATAAATTATTTTAAAATTAATGATAAACATGTAACATGTGTGTTACCACCTATCAATATATCCGAACTCCGAAGTTATGATTTTTTGATATTAAAATATTTTTCCTTGGCTATAGTTAGAACGCCATCTATATCGCCGAGGTCAAAACTTACTTTATACTTTTCTCCTAGGTGGCGTTTCTATTCTACTATAGCGGAGGCACAGAGGAGATCGATCATTTTGAGTTTTGAAAAGTTAATGGAGATTTTTGCTTAGAGTTTTCGATATTTTATATTGCTGACGAAGTCGCGGGTAGGTAAAACTCTTTTATCTATTATAAATTCTTGAGAGAAACAAAACGCAATATTAGTTAATAATTTTAATGAAACAGCCTTACCTTGGTACATTTATACATTACTTTTATTATGAGTATCGATTTGAGTTTTATAAATATGTAAACCACTATGAACTTAGTTTTCTAAAGACAACCTTTCGAGTTGAGCGCTCTGCGAGAAGTGCTCGTTCTCCTGACTATATCCTATTCCAACATTTATCCCCTCTTCAATCCTAGCTCCACCCCAAAAACCAACGCATTTCCGATGGCCAAGATCGAGTCTGAATGTTTGACAGATGACAGAAATGACAGCCAGAAGGAAATCATAACATTCGGCCATCAGACAATGTGTTGCCTCCTGGCGGCACACTCTTAAATAGAAATTTAATGCAAATTTTATACAAATCTAATTTTAATTGAATACAAAAGTAATTTAAATTTAATAAAAATCTAATTTAAATTTAATACAAATTTATATAATATACACTTAATATAAATTTAATATACACTTATATCAAATTTAATGTAAACTCAAAATTAATATAAATCAAGGTTCTTACTCAAACACAATTGTTATTTATTACAGAATCTAAATTTAATATAAACTTAAAACAGATTTAATTAATATAAATTTAATAGACTCATAATATAAATTTAATACTAATCTAATTTAAATTCAATGAAATCCAATTTAAATTTAATACAAATAAAAATTATTATAAACTGAATATAAATTTATTATACACTTAAAACAAATTTAATATAAATCAATGTTCTATCTATATTTCAATTGATATTCAGATGTAAGTAACTGTTTTTAGAATACCTACTTAGAATAGAAAACACTTTATTGTACACAAAATAAACACAGCAAAATATACACAAAAACAATTAGGTACAACTTAATTTTAATAAATAGTACCAGTGAGTATAACAAGACAAGTTTTAAGGAAAATCATAATATTCGAACAAGTATGTAAACACAGAAGACACCTTAATAATAATTATATTATTGGGAATCACACGTGGGAGGAAATTCAGCAAAGAAGAGATCGAGCGGCGCTTGTGGCGTCGCTTTTATAGCTGTCCGACCGTATTGGTTCTCATCGTCGGTAGAAATATCTAACACGGTCTCTCCTGACATCCTGTCGCCCTCGACAGGCTTATCACAGCGTCGGGGTCAACAGGTTCTGGTCCGTCTCATCGCGCCTTGAAGAGGCAGCGCCAGGCAGATCTGCCTCTAGGCTCGGTGAATACCCTGGATGGACATCATCATCTGAAACATTTTTAACGTTACCAACAGAAATGTTTTATTTATTTATTTATTTCTTTTAGGAAGACCATCGGCACATAAAAATACAATAGAAACCATTTATAGGTTACTACGAGGCCATTTAAAGGTCTCCACTTCTAGTGACACACTTGATAACAAAAAGACAACAATGAAGTTAACAACCTAGGAACTAAACACATACATCCAGATAGTTATATTCTAATCATCCACACTCACTATTGAGAAGTTAAATTAATCAAAGGTAACCGATCAAAGAATGTACTATTAAGTTTATTTCTAAATGATGTAACACTGCAGCTGAAAGGATCAAGGTCATGCTTACTATCTAAAATATTAAAAGTTTTGCTCGCACGATAAACAAAGGTGTTTTGGCAATAATTTGTGGGTACTAAGGGAAGATAAAACATATTTTTATTCCTAAATGTTCGCACAGGGGCATAAAACAATATATAGGAGAGCTGGGCAATCCACTGATGAGTTAATAATACGGTGTAGGTAGACTACGTCTGCAAAGTCTCTTCGCAAACAATGAGGAAGAAGGTGTTGCCGGGCACAGTTAGACAAATAATCAGTGTGGTCTCATTTTAAAGTTAAGATACCGTAAGAATTTTCTTTGTATAGCCTCAAGTCTATCAATATACATTTCAAAGGCTGGGTTCCACACTTAGGAAGCACAAGTTTTCTACCTGTCACTAAGCAAGCGCAAGCGTAATCTCGAGAAGGTAATCGCATTAAAGATATGCGGCAGATTAAAAGTTGTTTTACCAATTAAAGAGTTCCGGATCACAATCATAACCGGAGCTACAGCGTCTGATTAATCGAAATAGGTAAGTAGCCATAAATCTCGAGATTACACAAAGCGCTGACATGTCACAATGTCGGGGCAAAAGATAACCAAATGGCGCGCTGCATCGCACGCGCAGGACAGGGGTGCAGCAAGCGCACCACCAGCGCGGCTGGCGCAGGAGAAGCGCGCAACAAGCGCAACCACCAGCGCGGTCGGCGCAGGTGAGGCCACAAGCGCGACCAGCGCAGGAGAGGCGCGCAGCAAGCGCAACCACCAGCGCGGCCAGCGCAGGAGAGGCCACAAGCGCGGCCGGCGCAGGAGAGGAGCGCAGCAAGCGCAACCACCAGCGCGGCCAGCGCAGGAGGTGCCACAAGTGCGGCCGGCGCAAGAGAGGCCACAAGCGCGGCCGGCGCAAGAGAGGCCACAAGCGCGGCCAGCGCAGGAGAGGCCACAAGCGCAGCCGGTGCAAGAGAGGCCACAAGCGCGGCCAGCGCAAGAGAGGCCACAAGCGCGGCCAGCGCAGGAGAGGCCACAAGCGCGGCCAGCGCAGGAGAGCCCACAAGCGCGGCCGGCGCAAGAGAGGCCACAAGCGCGGCCAGCGCAGGAGAGGCCACAAGCGCGGCCAGCGCAGGAGAGGCCACAAGCGCGGCCGGCGCAAGAGAGGCCACAAGCGCGGCCAGCGCAGGGGAGGCCACAAGCGCGGCCGGCGCAAGAGAGGCCACAAGCGCGGCCAGCGCAGGAGAGGCCACAAGCGCGACCGGCGCATAAGAGGCCACAAGCGCGGCCGGCGCAAGAGAGGCCACAAGCGCGGCCAGCGCAGGAGAGGCCACAAGCGCGGCCGACGCAGGAGAGGCCACAAGCGCGGCCAGCGCAGGAGAGGCCACAAGCGCGGCCGGCGCAAGAGAGGCCACAAGCGCGGCCAGCGCAGGAGAGGCCACAAGCGCGGCCAGCGCAGGAGAGGCCACAAGCGCGGCCGGCGCAGGAGAGGCCACAAGCGCGGCCAGCGCAAGAGAGCCCACAAGCGCGGCCGGCGCAAGAGAGGCCACAAGCGCGGCCAGCGCAGGAGAGGCCACAAGCGCGGCCGGCGCAGGAGAGGCCACAAGCGCGGCCAGCGCAGGAGAGGCCACAAGCGCGGCCGGCGCAGGAGAGGCCACAAGCGCGGCCGGCGCAAGAGAGGCCACAAGCGCGGCCAGCGCAGGAGAGCCCACAAGCGCGGCCGGCGCAAGAGAGGCCACAAGCGCGGCCAGCGCAGGAGAGGCCACAAGCGCGGCCGGCGCAAGAGAGGCCACAAGCGCGGCCAGCGCAGGAGAGGCCACAAGCGCGGCCGGCGCAGGAGATGCCACAAGCGCGGCCGACGCAGGAGAGGCCACAAGCGCGGCCAGCGCAGGAGAGGCCACAAGCGCGGCTAGTGGTGGAGAGGCGCGCAGCAAGCGCAACCACCAGCGCGGCTGGCGCAGGAGAAGCGCGCAGCAAACACACCACTAGCGCACTTATTAACTTGCATATTCCTAATAATGCATAGATACCTACACTGGTAGGTAATGTAAAATTTTACTTTAATCTTATTTAACATTAAATACTTAAATTTTACTTTGAATACTTAATTTACTTTAAATTTACTTTAAATAATTAATTTTAACTTTGAACAATCAAATCCAACTTTGAACAATCAAATCCAACTTTGAACGATCAAATCCAACTTTGAACAATCAAATCCAACTTTGAATAATTAAATCCAACTTTGAACAATTAAATTCAACTTTGAATAACTAAATTCAACTTTGAATAACTAAATTCAACTTTGAATAACTAAATTCAACTTTGAATAACTAAATTCAACTTTGAATAACTAAATTCAACTCTGAATAACTAAATTCAACTCTGAATAACTAAATTCAACTCTGAATAACTAAATTCAACTCTAAATAACTAAATTCAACTCTGAATATCTAGATTCAACTTTGAATAACTAGATTCACCTTTGAATAACTAGATTCAACTTTGAATAACTAAATTCAACTTTGATTAACTAAATTCAACTTTGATTAACTAAATTCAACTTTGAATTACTAAATAAAATTCTAATTAATCGAATCCAACATTAAATAATGGTATCCAACTCTAATTGATTGAACTGAATTCTAAATGATTGAATTCAACTCTAAATTATTGAATTGAACTCGAAATAATTGAGTTGAACTCGCAATGATTGAATTGAACTCTAAATGATTGAGTTGAACTCGAAATGATTGAGTTGAACTCGAAATGATCGAATTGAACTCTAAATGATTTAACTTTAGCTTAACTTTATAAACGTTAATTCAACTTTACAAACGTTAATTCAACTTTACAAACGTTAATTCAACTTTACAAATGTTAATTCAACCTTACAAACGTTAACTTTATAAACTTTTAACTTTATAAACTTTATAAACTTTTAACTTTATAAACTTTTAACTTTATAAACTTTTAACTTTATAAACTTTTAACTTAATAAACTTTTAACTTTAAAACGTTTAACTTTATAAACGTTTAACTTTATATAAATAAAAACTTTAACTAAAACTTATATAAATTTTATAAACGTTTAACTTTATAAACTTTTAACTTTATTTGAGGCATACCCAAAAGCTATAATTTAGAAGTTAACTGAACAAGCATAGTTTAGTATAAACGGAAGACATGTCCACAAAGTAGAATTTAATATAATTATACAAGCATAGTTCAGTATAAACGGGAGACATACCCATAAAGTAAAATTTAATTAAATAATTATACAAGCATATAAACGGGAAACATACCCATAAATGGAGGCATACCCGTAAACTAAAATTTAATTAACCGAACAAGCATAGTTTAGTATAAACGGAAGACGTAGGTACCCATAAAGTAAAATTTAATAAAATAATTGAACAAGCATAGTTCAGTATAAACGGGAAACATACCCGTGAAATTAAATTCACAGGTGCACGCCTAATAAACGTAGGCAATTATTAACACCTATGAACAAGCTTAAGCTAACTGGTGCACGCCTAATAAACGTAGGCAATCATTAACACCTATGAACAAGCTTAAGCTAACTGGTGCACGCCTAATAAACGTAGGCAATCATTAACACCTATGAACAAGCTTAGTTCATTAAAACACCTTGCATCACATTATAAACGGGAAACACCCGTAAAATTCAGCAAGCTAACTGGTGCACGCCTATTAAACGTAGGCACCCATGAAATGATCAAGCATAAGTGCACTACATTAATTATGATAAGTGTGCAAAATAGTTGATTGACTATCTAGTAATAATAAAAGTAAAATCGGCTCTAATAATTAAGAATTGAGATGAGCCTGGTATTTATTTATTTATGTAACAATAGGAAAACCAACAGCTACAATAACTAATAGGTCATTGAGATGGTATGGAGGAAATTATCAAAGATGTAAGTATAAATGACGAAGGAATGCCAGAGTAATTTTTACTAGACTCAGATATCTTTGCACAAGCGATTATCGTACGTTCGAGGATAATGCCAAAGTTATGGTACTTAGCGTTGCAAGTAAGTACAGTCAAACCCAAAAATATATATATATTTTTTTTATAAAAAAATAACTGGCTAAAAATATCATCGGTGTTTAGGAACAAAACCACAAATACAGGTACTGATTAGATTCTGTGGTATACGGCCTTCAGACATTTTGAAAAATCCGCCACCAAAGGTTCCTGAATTTCATACAACGAATATTTTCTTCAACTCTAATTTGGCTATAATGGATGAATAAATGATGGCTTTATCGCATTCAACGACTCAAAACTATAGGATGTGGCAGTTGCTATCAGAGAGCAGCCCTGAGCTAGCAATGACACGACTAACAACATTAGAATGTTCATGAAACTATCAGAGGTACAGTCACCACACTAAAACTTATAGATGTAGGTTAAAAACAAAAAGCGGAGATTGATTTCACATTGAACTAGTGGCAAAATCAATAAAAATACCAGAACATTGTAGGACATGTTGACCTGTACATGGGTTGAAATATTATGGAGTGTATACATCCCATTGTCCATGACTGTACCTACCTAGGTCAGACTAAAAGTACTTAAGTAATTTAATGCACATAATTAGCTTAAAATGTCGTTGAATGCTTAGGGTAGGTGGATAAATTATTGGTAAAGGAACCCACAACCACATAATGACACAGCAGGACGTGGCAGATGGTGTCAGAGAGTAGCCCTGACCTCGCATTGACTCGTTCCACAACGCTTATACATCACATTATCAGAGGGTAGCCCTGACCAAACATGATGCATACAGCATTTATGTCATTGAATGTATAATGTAGGTGGAATCATAGGAATTTATAGGAAACTGCATCCAATAAAGACACCGCAGGACGTGCCAGATGCTGTCAGAGAGTAGCCCTGACCTAGCATTGACACGTTCCACAAAGCTTATACGTACATCACATTAAAAGAGAGTAGCCCTGATCCAACATGATGCATACAGCATTTATGTCATTGAATGTATAATGTAGGTGGAATCATAGGAATTTATAGGAAACTGCATCCAATAAAGACACCGCAGGACGTGCCAGATGCTGTCAGAGAGTAGCCCTGACCTAGCATTGACACGTTCCACAAAGCTTATACGTACATCACATTATCAGAGAGTAGCCCTGATCCAACATGATGCATACAGCATTTATGTCATTGAATGTATAAGTAGGTGGAATCATAGGAATTTATAGGATACTGCATCCAATAAAGACACCGCAGGACGTGCCAGATGCTGTGAGAGAGTAGCACTGACCAAGCATTGAAACGCTCCACAACGCATCACATTATCAGAGGGTAGCTCCGACCGAACATGGTGTATACTACATTTGTGTAATTGGATGCATAATATGCGTGTAAAGATATTAAAGTAAGAAAAAAAAATGAAAGTAGGTAGGAATAATAATCATGAAGCATCTAAAAGATAATATTATCTGTCCAAAATGTAAAAAAAAGTTGCACAGAATCGCAGAATGTAGTACTGATCTAAAACAGTTCCGAATTATAAAGTACATCCAATGTGCGGCAACCTACCCGCACACCGAATATAATATTTTAGCTCGCACATCAGCACGTCAATTATGAATCGTACAAGATGCTCGATAATTTTTACGTGGACGTTGAAAAGCAGGAAATTTTCTAGCATTTACTTAAAAAGTACATACCCCATTGGTTTCTTCGTCGCACTTCTGAAGTTTAATGAAACAGCCTTACCTTGGTACATTTATACATTACTTTTATTATGAGTATCGATTTGAGTTTTATAAATATGTAAACCACTATGAACTTAGTTTTCTAAAGACAACCTTTCGAGTTGAGCGCTCTGCGAGAAGTGCTCGTTCTCCTGACTATATCCTATTCCAACATTTATCCCCTCTTCAATCCTAGCTCCACCCCAAAAACCAACGCATTTCCGATGGCCAAGATCGAGTCTGAATGTTTGACAGATGACAGAAATGACAGCCAGAAGGAAATCATAACATGAGTTTCATCCCTCCGCGTTACATGCCCATACCACGCTAACCTATTGCTCCTCAACTTTTCAGTCACCGGCGCTACTTTCAGACTTCCCATAATGCGTCACTCCGCACATCCATATCAACATTCGCATCTCTGTCGCAAGGACTCTTCTTTCATCGGTCGCTTTCGTGGCCCAGCACTCAGATCCATTCCATAGCACGACAGGTCTAATGACCATCTTGCAAATTTTTCCCGGGGCGTAGAAGGGTCACATATTGTTCCTGAGACCTGTCGCCACTTCATCCATCCCGCATTCATTCTATTTTTTAACGTCTCGGTCTATTCCGCCGTCATCTTGTATCAATTATACCATACCAGCTGACCTTTTTTAAAACGTTGTTTTCTATGAGACCTGTTTATTTTCAGTTTAGATTTTTATGGATTGTTTCATTTTTTTCGAATTTTATTTACCAAAAATACTTGGGATGATTTTCATGAAATGCTGATCATTTTCTTTTCGTCTTCTGAAAGACGAGCAGAATTTGTCAGATGTCATAGAGTTAATTCTATTGTCAGAAGAGTTTTAGAAATAGGTTTTAAACCGATTCAGAAAAAGTTTTATTACGTACGAACCTCCGCGGTCTTACCCTCAGTGCATACTCGTAAATGCTCCACCTACGTTTAAAGCTGATCGCACATATGTCCGCGCCGTACGCGCCGCAGTCATTTTTCTATAGAAAAAATACTGAGACGTCAGAAAATGCGACTAGCTTCTAACGTCTCAGCATTTCCTCTATTTATTTACTCACACATAAAATACATTACCTACAGTTATTATCTATTGAATTGACAGTTTGCTGCGGACGGCGCGGATGGGTCGTGCGACCACCTTAACGCGTAAATTACCTTAGAACGTTTATTTAGGCTTTACGTAGATGTGGCCTTGTGTTAAATTACATACTTGCTATAAAATAACTCATAGTTGGCCATTGCCATTAGCGTGAGGAGAGAGTAGTAGAGTAGAGTCAGCGCTCTATGGTATAAATTGAATGAATGAATCAATGAAAATTCTTTATTGCACACTATAAAAAAATAGAAAAAACAAAAGAAAAATCAAATAAACATGTACAATGGGCGGTTATCGCTAAGAAGCGATCTCTTCCAGGCAGGCAGCGAAATAGGTTGCTAAGCATGAAAAGCAGAGTGAGGACCACAAAGATAAGCCACACAACCAAAATAGAAAACGTCACACTAGAAGTAAGAAACACCAAATGGAGATGTACAGTACACGTCACACTCGGAGAAATAGAGCAAATCTGGTTTTTCGCCATTTTAGGAAGAAGCACTGCACTTCTATTTTATTTTCTTTTTCTTGTGTTTTACTAAGTTTTATTATGTAATTTCGGTGGCATTTTACTAATGAAGCCTTGGATTTGAAACAGGAGATCTGGAAAATGGAATGGGGGAGTATTGAAGCAGATTTCTCATTTGACGATTTTCCGTTAGTTTTGAAGAAAACAAGCCGCCATGTTTTGTTCAAACCATCGACAGGACTTGACTGACTGACATGACTATAATTCAATATTTAAAACTTGACATTGGCAGAATGACACCTAGTTGTGTAGATTGCCACTAAATAAAAAAAAAAAGAAGAAGAGCAAATCTATATCTATATACATACTAGCTGACCCGCGCGACTTCGTCTGCGCATTATTAGGAACAAAGTGCAGGAGTTTTCAGTGAATCGAAAAAATATACAAACTATTAAACTCCCTCGCTTGATACAATAATAATTTTACCGTAAATTGTTTGAATAGCAAGAATTGTATTCAAATAAATCCATTGATGCACGGCCAGGATTCGAACTCACAACCTTCGGATTGAAAGTCGAGATACAACCCCATACGACTGATACGACCAACACGGCGCTACTTCTGAATCTTCTTCTTCCTGCCCTTATCCCACTAAGTGGGGTCGGCACGGCACAACATGTTTCCTTCTTCCATTTCCCTCTATCACTCGTCTCAGAACTCACTCCTTTCACTAACATATCCGCATTCACACAGTTCATCCATCTTTGGCGCTACTTCTGAATAAAGGCTTATATTAGGTACTATGTAGCCGTGTTATAAATAAATAAATATATCTGTCTGCCTTTCATCGAAATCGTTAACGTAGGGATTCGTTATCGTAGGTTTTGCTTGAAAACATCCATACATTACAAACATCCATACATCCTAAATTTTATTACGGGACTTAATCGCGTAGGTATAACATGTCATTCAAAATCATGTATGTTTTAAATGTGTGTTTAAAATGTGTGTAAATGTGTGTGTGTTTGCGTGTGATTTATGATGTGTGTGTGTGTTTTAATGTGTGTGTTTTGTCATGTCATTTAAAATGTCTTCGAGTCGTGAAAGTTTAAAATGTGTATCCATACATCCTCCTACCACACGTAGAATTAATCTTAAGTATTTTACCTACCTAGTCGTGCTCTTACATAAGTAGATAGATACTATCAAGACTGGTTTCCGTCTGTTTGGTTCTGTCAGGTTTTGGTTCGAGGTTACTGAAGTTCACATGCATATTATTATGTATGAACTTATTGTCTGTCTGTAAATTCAAATCAAGTAAGCTAAGTAGGTAAAAGAATTCAGTACCTAGGTACTTAGTCCAGTGGCGGCGCAGCGTGGGTTGGTATGGTAGGGCGGTTTTCGATTGAGCCGGTTTTGGCGAGATTTCTACGGCACCCACTTATCGCAAACTAGCCAAGTGACTATCTTAATGGGCGAGCGAAGCGAGCCGAATTTTTTTTAAACAAATCAACACGATACATCTAGTTCTTGACGATAGTAATAGGTACTTACCTACTTCTGAGCATCTTATTGGGCGAGCGAAGCGAGACGATTTTGTTAGAAAAAATCAACACGATACATCGAGTCTTGACGATAATATTAGGAACTTACTTCCAGCGAATGGGCGAGCGAAGCGAGGCGTTTCTTTTTAGAAAAAATCAACACGATACATGAACGAGGTCTGGCGAAGCCATCTAGCGGGCCGCGCTGGCTCGAGCACTTTCGTGCAGTTCATTCTACAAACGTTTCTATATCTTGTACCATTGTTCATAAGGTTTATAATGGCTTGCTATAAAACTAATTGATGCATCGCTTGCCAATTCAATGTGCATTGAGTCATAATAATTATTAAGTTGGTAGAGCGTGGTAGAGCCTCGGCCGGCAGTTTGTACTCAGTCTTTGCCGGCACAGACTGTTAAAACCTAGCTAGCTTATTAAAAAAAATGCATGCCAGATGAAACCAGGAAACATTCATAATATTAGCTCCAAGAGCAAATTACCTTACACATTGCGAGCGTGTTATCATCATGATATAACTCCGTATAAAATAATAAGGAAAACTTAAATCAAAACTTGATTTCTTAGTCTTCCTTGTACTCGTCTCGTGTTAAGTTCTTAATAGTTTGTTGTAAGTGTTCTATCCGTGTGAAGCTCAGACAAAATGTATTAGTTTTATTAAAATGAGGGATATTGACGTGAAAATGTGTACGTTTGTGAAGATTGTGTTTTTAGTGTTGTTCAGTTTTACGATTGGTGTTGATGCTCAAGGTGAGTTTTGGGTATTACGTAGGTAGGTAGACGTACCAACCGGACCATTATATATGATCTACTTCGTCTTTACTTAGGGTACCTATTAGCTACCTATCAAATCGATACTTTCAATCCATACTTACAGGTTGTCTGGTAGAGATATTCGCTATTTAGCGATAAGACCGCCGATTGTATGTCATTGTGTTTTTTTGTTTAGTTTTCCAGTTTTGTTTATTTTTATTATGTGGTGTGCAATAAAGTATTTTCTATCTATCTACTTTCTAAAAGATGACTAGGCTATTCCAAAATCGCACCCCTTAGGGATCCGTGATCATAAATTATTGTAAAAATAGTTTTTTTTTTAATTTAATTTTTTTATTGTGCGTGATCATTAGTTTAAAATATACCTAGGTACTACCCGTACTATATAGATGAAAAATACACGAATGTACCTAAGTACCTAGTATGGTTTTATTTACTGTAGTGTCACATGTCATTATTATTAGATAGTCAACAACTTAAAACGAAATTACAGAAACTTTAAAACTAAATTCCAACCGATCTTGGTCTGTCTGTATGAAGTTAGGTGCACTAAACCCTTTCGGTACATGAGTCCTAATTACTTTTATTTACAATTCCCAAAATTCCCACTTTCTTGATTTTACGTACTTTTTAAAACATTCAACTCACGCAGGTTTGAACGAGTAGGCGAGATAGAACAATGCAACAAACTAAGCGAGTGAGCGAGGCAGCTATACAACGCTGTCTTCCACTTTTAGGCCTCATCAAAAATGTGCTCTGCGCAGCTACTTCAGAGAGCTAAAGATCGGTTGTGCGTAATAAACCTTCTTTAGATGTAGGTTTGTGTGACCGGTTTAACTAAGGTCAAATAATAGCTCTTTGATAAACAACGAAACTCGAAACGCTTGGATACAAAAACAATACTTAAACTCGTTACAACCTTTTGAGTCTTTGAGTTACAAGCTTGCAATGTGATCATGTTTGTATGAAGGTATATTGTAGGTACCTATACCTAAGTTAGGTTGGTATAATGCGCAATACACACTGAGCCCGCCGGGCCGCCGACAAAGCCCGGCGACACAACCCGGCGGCCTGTATGAAAAGAATCATGTCGGCAGCATGTTACCCGCCGACATGTTGGCGGCTTGGGTTGCCTGCGCTCAGTTGCCCGGCGGCATAAACTATATGACACAACCACACAACTCGTCTTAAGCCGCCGACATGCCGCCGACCAAATTTTCCGACTTGTAATAAGTGAAGCCGCCAACATAATGTCGCCGACAAAATGTTGCCGACATAAGTCGGAGGCCCGGCGGGCTCAGTGTGTATTGCGCAGTAAGGTATGTCGCGGGCAAATCTTCCAAACTGAATTTAACCAACTTCCCATTTGTGCTGTTTGGTAACTATGATTTTGACCTAGATTATACCTTTTTTTTATTTTTTTTTGTCGCTGGGTAAAATGCGTTACGCATCCCCTCCGCCGGGGGGCAAGAGGGGTATATGGGACTCCCCGGGGACTCCCGGTATACCCACTAAACGTCCCAGCGCCTTTCCGGCGTCGCCTGGAATGGAGGGGGTCCGGGAAACTGGCAGAGCCTCTACATCCAGACCCCCTCCGGCGATCCCCGCCCTTACGGCGGGCCCCGCGTAGTAGTGAGCAGTGCAAGGCGGACGAAGGTGCCCCCGGCCCCACCGCCAACGCAACAACGGTGCGCCACCGTTTGGTCGCGGAAGATAGGGCGAACGGCAACGAAACACCGACACGCCTCTTCTCCCGCGACCCCTCCTGACTGCGGGGGACAGAAATTACTCCGTCCTCCGCACCCGCCTCAGACGCATCCAGAGCGGGCCCAACCGCTAGCCCACTCGGAGCGTCCCCGCCTGAGATTCCTTTTGGCTTCACCGTGTCCCACGTCACGGTTACTGAGCCCCCCCATCGCGACAAGATCGGAATCCACCGGGGGGGGACCTAGATTATACCTAAAACAACTTAAATAAAATTCCCGAGTTGTTTCAGAATGCGGTACAGTGTCCCCTAACGGGAAGGAAGTCCCGTGGCAGGCCGGGATCTACAGTAAGCAGACAAAAACGGCGAGTGTATGGAGATGTGGAGCCTCACTGATAAGCAGCAAAGTCCTAGTGACAGGTAGGTATAGGTACAACAAAAGCCGAAAACACCACTGGGATCACTACTACTAGGAGTACTATATACGCACTAGTGGGACGCTGTACTAAGTAAATAAATAAAAATAAAATCATTTTATTTCAGGCAACAATTGTAGTTAAAAGTAGAAGATGTTAAATACTTAAAACTACGGCCCATATTATAAAATATAGGTATACCTTAATCTAACATACATAAAATAAACTTATTTACTAGCACGTATTATCGGTACTCGTCCGCGAAAACGCCGGAACAGCACATTCTTCGGCCAGAATTCTTCGCTAATGAAAGTCCACAGGATTAGCAAGTTGAAGTGGCAGTGGGCGGGGCACATAGCTCGTAGAACTGACGGCCGTTGGGGCAGAAAAGTTCTCGAGTCCACGCACCGGAAATCGCAGCAGAGGACGGCCCCCCACGAGATGGCAAGACGATCTTGTAAGGGTTGCTGGGAGCCGTTGGGTGCAGGCTGCACAAGATCGATCGCTGTGGAAATCTATGGGGGAGGCCTATGTTCAGCAGTGGACGTAAAAAAGGCTGAGATGGTGGTGGTGATAGTGGTGGAAAGTCGAAATCTTCTCAGTTGGAATGCGCACCACAAATGATTTAAAATCACTATGACGCGACTCCAACTGTTCGACCCTCACCATGATGTTGGTCTTCCTCTTCACATATTCCACGATCTCCTCCACCTTCGTGTGAAGCCTGGACACATAGAGCAACGTCGTAGGCCGGCCGGACGCAACAAGTAGTTAGGTCCAGTCGGCGCGACGCCGCGCTGTTTTCGGTTTTGTACTGCCAGGGACATTGTTTAGGCTTGCCCAGCACCTAAACCATCCTCTCAGCTTAATCAGCCTAGCCCACAGGAAAGACAACGTCAATACGTGTGGAGCTGACTAAGCTGCGGGTTTCCTCACGAAGTTTTCTTCACCGTTATGACTTCGTGTTAATGCACATGATGTACGGCTGGTATTCGAACCCACGACCTTCGAATTGTAAGACTAGGCACAACCCCATTCGGCAAACACGGCTTAAATAGTCTTAAAACTAGGTGATTACTCCTGTTCCTACCAATTCAATTGTAATGTTCCATTTTTCAGCTGCCCATTTCCTCGCGACGTACATGAACCTAAATGAGAGGCAAATCAAAGAGGAGCTGATTGAGGTGGTGGTCGGCAAACTGTCCCGGCCATGGAAAGAACCCGCGGACGAGAACACGCAGAAATCTGATGTCAAGGAAATACACTTGGCACCTGGATATGTGCAACAAGGGTAATATTATCAAAGTATAATTTCAATGGATTTTTCATTTCATTAAAGGCAAACATCGTGAGGAAAACCGCAGCATAGTCAGCTCTACACGTATTTCCTGTAGACAAGAAGGCCTATTAAGCCGAGAGGATTGTTTAAGTGCTGGGCAAGCCTTTCCATCTCAAACAATGTCCTCGGCACTACAGCGTTGCCTCATAATCGCTAGAGACTAGAGAGAGACCGCGACTCGGCAAATGTAGTCTAGCACGCCCTCCAGCCAGATGGAGTGACGATCTGCGAAAGGCTGCTGGCAGAAGCTGGATGCGTCGAGCTGAAGACAGGGCGCAATGGCGCTCATTAGGGGAGGCCTTTGTCCAGTAGTAGACTGCTATAGGCTGATAATTTGTTTAATGTTTTGTTTAATAAATAAATAAATAAATAATGCTGGACTTTTCACACAGCATCATCTAGCCCCAAAGTAAGCAGAGCTTGTGTTATGGGTACTAGATGACTGATATACTACTTATATACTTTTTGTTTATAAATACATACATATTATACATAGAAACACCCAGACCCGAGACAAATATTTGTAGATCATACAAACATTGGTCCCGCCGCGGGGATCGAACCCGCAACCTCTTGCGTCGCAGGCGGGCCTTCGCCCACTGCGCTACAGAGGTCGTCAAATAATGATGATGAGATGTACCTACCTATAGGCCTAAGTTTATAATACACTATTTTAAAATACCTGTGATTCTACCGCAGATAAAGGATGGTCATAGTCAAGGCATCTCTTGTATCATGTTAGAAATAATTAAAATTACCTATTTTTCAGGAGCGGTGCCATTCCATACTTTGTGGACGATATCGCAGTAGTCATAGTGACCAACGCGTTCATATACAATGACTATATTCGGCCAGTCTGCCTCGATTTCGACTATTACTTCGAACAAGAGCAATTGACAGAAGGGAACATAGGCAAGGTGAGAGACTTGGTACCCAAAATGTCACGTTATTTTTCGATTTTACCTCGACGTTTCCCGACGTAACTTCGATCGGGGCAACCTGATCAAAACCTAAGTTCGAATAATCAAAATTCAAAACTGTGACCAATTTTCCAGGCTGCCGGTTGGGGTAAGTCCAACTCCGACCACCCACCGCAGTATATAAAGACGCTTTCATTCGTTAGACTGGAAACCTGTGCATCTGAGAAGTCTACGAGCGAGTTCTACGCAAGCAGCCGTCTGTTCACCCTGGCCATCAGCGACAAGATCTGTATGAATCCTCTGCAAAGTAAGGGTTTTATAGAGTTTAAAAAGCCCAGTCCCCTCAGCCATGTCTCAAATAGAAATCGAATCGAAACCACGTGCATCTAATGGCATTCATTGCCCTAAGACACACGTGAAGCAAAGTATCTAACGGATCTATTTGTAACATGGCAAGAGGGGCTGGCTCATGTCTCTTCTTCTAATTTAAGTGTTTGTCCCACTTAATTCTTCCCAGGAGCCTCCTTGACCTCTTAGCCTCCTCGCAGACTGCAGACTCTCTATCGGCCGATAGTTGAGACAGAGTCCACTCATTACGAGCCGAAGTATATTCCGTCTCAACTATCGGCCGATAGAAAGTCTGCGAGGGGTCTTAATACAACATGACAGCAACCTTTTTCTTCACTCTTCTTCTGTTCTTGACAACTCGAAGATCTTTTCTCATCTACTTTCCGCAAAACTTCTAAGTCCATGTAGGTTTTTACTATTTTGTTTTTCCAGCGAATTTTATCCATCCTACGCAGAGATGCCTACAATATTTCCTTATCTTTCTTTGTCGTTGTATCAGAAGGTATCTGATTTACAGACGAATCTGCAATCTGCAACGGCGACAGTGGAATAGGCATCGCCTTCTCTTCCACAAAAAAAGGCACTGAACAGTACTACCTTCGAGGGGTGCTGTCTGTACCCGTAAACGTATACAAAATGTGCACAATTGACACCTTCTACGGGTTCACGTCTCTGCGGAAACACGAGAGCTTTATCAGGAAGTATTGGAATGAAACTGAAGAGCTGCCGTAAGTTGTATTAATTTAGGTAATTGAATTTCGTTTCTAAAACTGACTTCAACGTCAAAAAATATTTTTCATTTTCAGCAAAAAGATCGGCAAATGCCTCCTACCATCGGCACCTGAGCACGGCAGCTACAGCATCAACGTTACACACGTCCCTGGTAATGACGACTATGTGATCGTGTCCCTCACTGTGACGTGTGAGTCCGGTTATGGCGTCTCAGGGCAGGCAGCTGTCGCCTGCTACAACGGATTCTGGGCGGATACTATGCCGACTTGCGTCCGTGAGTAGCCTACAATGATTTATGCTAGATACCAAGATATAGAGGCTCTCGAAGTTGCTGTATAGTACCAATCAGAGCTGACAAGTCGAGACTAAGCAAGCTCTGAATCTTGATAGATCGTTGCAGTCAACTGAGCGCTCCAGAGCTTTTGATCGGAGGGCACATTCAATTGTCGAGGGCCTATATGGCCCGGGAGCCCGACTCGCACTTTCCGGTTTTTAATTACCTATTAAGCTCAAATTTTTTGATGTAGGTATAATTATTAGGTACAATTTAGTAGGTAATTTATATAATTTGTTAATCCCCAGATATGTGCCGACTAGACCCCCATCCATCAGTTGAGTACCGTTGCCTAGTCTCCGGAGCAGTGGTGGGTGACCGCGCGTGTGGGACCATGGAAGCTATAGGCACCATCGCGAACCCGCGGTGCCGAGAGCCCGATTACTACTCACCCGCCAACCTACCTTTTATGAGGTGTAACGATGACGGAAAGTGGGACTATGTTGCTAGATGCATGCCAGGTCAGAAATATACCTACCATACCACCTACCGATTCATATTCTCCAATGATGTTAGGCTCAGCCACAAGTTCTTCAATTTCGGCGTTTATTCCGGCTCTCAAGCTGCCATCCGCTCTCCTTGCAGGACCCAAGATCTTTCGAAGAACTTTTCTCTCAGCTACTAACAGCTGGTTCTCCTCCTTCATGGTTAGTGTCCAGGCCTCACACCCATACATGAGGATAGGTCTTACGACGGTCTTATAAATGCGGATTTTGGTTCTTCTACTTAGAAGCTTGGACACTACTACCTTGTGTAACGCAGCACTACATCGCAAGAAGTTTTTTATGCGTATTTGGATTTCCTCTTCGCGGGTATTCGAGTCTGTAATAGTGCATCCGAGGTATTTAAATTTGACTTCCCCGTTAAACGTACAATCTCCAACGCTTAGATTTGCGCGCGAAGTGCGAGATGATAGCTAATGGAATTATATACAGAGCGCTTCCGTGCTTCAACGTTCAATTGTCGGTCCCGGCTTAAAGCTTGTTAAGTTAAGCCATGTCGAAGGCCTTAGGATGCCTATAAATTCCGTCACTAGAGTTGTCCACTAACTCATTAGACACAACTAATCTATTGTATAGAATGCGGCAGGGTGACACCGGACGGCAAAGAGTTGTTGGCCGGTGGCGTGCGAGCGAAGAAGGGAGAACTGCCATGGCACACCGGGATATACCTCACCACTACGAAGCCCTACAAGCAGATCTGCGGAGGCTCGCTTATCAACAGCAAACATATCGTGTCAGGTAAACGGGTTAGCTTAGCTAGTCATCGCACGAACGAATAAGTAATGAACGAATGGAAGAATTAACGAATGAATGAGTGAACGACTGAACAAATTAACGCATGAACGAGTGAACGAATGAATGAACGACCAAACGAATGCAAAATAGAGCAATTTATTGAAAAACTAACCTAATGCTGCCTGCACACGAGGGCAGAACAGTGAGGCAGAACAGTGGGCAGCACCACTGTCCACTGTTCTGCCTCACTGTTCTGCCCTTGTGTCCAACCAAGAACGATTGAATGACTGAATGTGTGAGCCAATCATGATCAGTGAGACTGAGCGAGTGAGCAACACAGATGGGGTGATAAATATTTAAATTTCTCTCCTTTCCCAGCGGCGCATTGTTTCTGGACTCCACTCGAGAAGAAGCACCCTGCGACCTGGTTCGCGGTGGCGGTCGGAAAGATCTACCGCCCCTGGGACGACCCCATGGATGAGGCGCAGAAGTCTGATGTAAGTTAACCAAAAAGGTTCAAGAAATCTCAGAAGGACGGGAGCAGAAACACACATCCATACTATCCAACCGTACTCTGTCTGTCTGACTGACTAGTGGTAGTGGCAGAGCCTTCCCATCTTGGGCCGTGGGCTCGAACACAGTCGTGTACTAATGAGTATTATGGAAAACATCGTGAGGAAACCGGCATGTCGCAGGAATCAAAAAGTTCGGAAGAATAAGTCAAAGTCAAAAATTCTAGAATCACTAAGAACAGTCTTAAAACTGGGTGATTCTACTCCTGATCCATCGCAACCATTCATTAGAAGGTAACTTGCAGGTTAAAGAGATCCACATCCCGGATCATTACCAAGGCGTGGCCGGTAGCTTCCAGGATGACATCGCGGTGCTGGTGGTAGCCTCGCCGTTCCAGCTGAAGCGGTTTGTCAGACCAGTCTGCCTCAGCTTCGACACGAACTTCGATAGACTGCAGCTGCAGACTTCTAACAAGGGAAAGGTGGGCCCACAGATGCCTAATAATAGATCTTACCCGACTGCCAGTGGAGGGATATTTTGTTTCTTTATTATATTTCTTTATTATATAATTCTTTGGTATAAGGAATGATGCTATCCCTACTTTAAGAAGATAAAAGAGGACACAAATTATGGCATAACTGGACCTAGCGAGAGGGGAGATACGTAGGTACAGACTGTGGACGCGCCAAACGAAACTTACGCGTCAACTCATTTGGTATAGTATTTTTCACGTAGGAACGTATCCCTGACACATATAACTTTTACGTTTTACGCTGTACAATAATGAAAAATTTTGAAATAAATGAAATCTAGTAATAATACACACAGATAGAACTTTAATAAATAAAGATTTTGTGTATTTCTTTTTTAATTATTTCAGATACACATAAAAGCATAACCGTTCCTACCAACGTGAAAAGGACTATAGTTGGCATTGTCTAGTCGCCACAATTACCTCGTAGTTAGTACTTATTCCCAAACGGCTGGATGGATTTCGACAATTAGTATTTAATTTGTGGTTTCATTCATTTATTATTCATTATATTTTGTGGTTTGTGAGAGCGAGGTTTAAAAGATTAAGTTTAGTATAAAAAGTTTAAGTAAAGGAAACAATTTTTTTTCCAGGTCGCGGGCTGGGGCCTGGCGGGGCCTAACGGTAAGGAGTCGCCCGTGCTGCAGGTCCTAGACCTGCCGTACGTGGAGATCGGAACTTGCATCAATAACTCTCCAGAGGACTTCAGAGCGTTCATCACCAGCGACAAGATCTGCGCCGGAACACAAAACTGTAAGCTAAATGTTTGGCGAGCTTAGTGAGCGGTAAAATAAGCTTGGCGAGATAAGCGAGCCGCAAAAATACGTTTTTTTTAATTTTTGCGATACGATTCAATATTAGAAACTTCCAATCACGTTATTCTAAATCACTGGAAATTAAAGCTTTTGACGTAGTGGTATGGTATTGGTATGGGAACATACTTATTCGATTCTCTTGGTATAGAATAGAATAGAATATTTTTTATTTGAGAGGCGCAAACAACACAGATCGGAACTTAATATTAAAACAACTTAACAAAATAGGTACACAAGCATCGCCTACTTTTTGGGGATACCGGTACTTATGACATCGGAATGAAAATTACTACCTAAATACATGGGATCCTAAATCTTTCCGGCTTTCATATGTTCGGCTCGCTTCGCTCTCCTGTGCTATGCAAACTTATAATTTTACATTTCAGCGAATACAGCGCTTTGCAAAGGCGACAGCGGCGGCGGGCTGTCCTTCCCCGCGATAGAGCGGGATGTAGAGAGGCACTACCTCCGCGGGGTAGTGTCGACCGCGCCGAGTAACAACGACGCTTGCAACACCGACACATATACAAGTTTCACGCAGATTATAAAACATACTGACTTTATTAAGCCGTTCATAACACAATTATAGTTTAAAGAATACCTAGAATATAGTGAAAATTGTAGTAAAATCACTATTAAAATTTAATTTTAAGATATCAGTTGTTGTGTGTTTTTAACCTACCTAACCTAAGTAGTCGTGCTTGCTTAGTCGTTCTTGATAGATCGTCGAAGTTAAGCAACGTTTGAAACGGTCTGTAAGTGGATGGGTGACCGCCAGTGGCATTTTCATCTGAGCGCTTCCGTGCTTCGGAGGGCACGTTTAATTGTCCGTCCCGGCTATTTAAGTCGTTAAGCCATGATGGAGGCCTTAAGGCGGCCTAAAAACTCCGTCACCAGAGTTGGCCACTGACTCATACGAACTTACTTACCTAAGTAGTTACCTACTTACCATTTAACACTTGCCAAATTAAAAATTTAAGAAGTATACCTACTTAAGTATTATTATTAACCTGTAAGTAGGTAATTAAAATAATTCCGGTTTCCTGTTATGTAGGTAGGTAGGTATATTATATATCTATACTAAGTATATATTTTAAATAACTTTAATCAAACGTCGATGTAATTTACTCAGCAAATCTGTGGATCATCAGCTTTTGGTACTTTGGAACCACAATTTCTAACTACCCTCACTAAGCAGTTATTCTTAAACACGAGCACGAGAATAATTTTCTTTGAGCACAGGTGACTGATAACTTTTGGAAAATACTTTTGCAAATACATAAAATGTTGCGTAGCCGTTCGGAAGAGGAGTGGGCTCGTAGGAAACAATGCCTAATTCGGAGCTTGTTTGAGGAATTGCCTCGTGAGTATCTAATCTTTTACCTTTTACCTCCGTTGTCATTATGCGCAGAACATTTTATCTGATGCAGAATTTGTATGGAAAAGTAGTCACTGCGCAGACTAAGCTAACTCCGTTACGAATACCTAATTCCGTTGAACGTATTGTACCTAGATAGGGGAACCGTGTAGGTACGTATGTATGTATGTACAGACAGCGTCACCAACTGATATACCCATAGATAGTAAAATTTTACATTTCTAAGCCGGAACGACTCAAATAAATGAAAATTCTATACAAAAATTTATATCTTAGCTGGGATTCAAAACAGCCACTCAAGAGCCACGCACCGGAAATAACCGAATCAGACACTAACCAACTGAGCCATCACAGCAGTTAGCAGAAGTGACGAATTTTTGAGTTACATTATTAGTATTCAGTGTAAGCTTACCTACGTCAGATAATACAGATAGCCTTCGTTTTGTTCTGTGCAGGAATTAACTATTCAAGGTACCTAGTTGTGAATTAAATCATAATGGTTGAGCCTTGTTACTTGTTTCGTTCAGAGTGCATTTTTTTATTATTAATGGTGCTTAGCAAATTCGTAAGGACAAACATTATTGTAATAGTTGTTTTATAAAAACATATAATTTGTTTTTATGCATAGATTGCTTGGCAGCTTCACATACAAAATAAAAACTTAGTTTGTTGTGGAAGCAAAATATGAAAATAAAGTAGAAATGATATATGTAGTTCGGGTGGATTTGAACTCGGCACCTCTTGGATCACAGTTAATTCTACTATAGAAACCACTGAACCAACGGCTTCTGTGACATTGATGTGAAATTAGATATCCGTAACTAAGCAACTGAACTAATTTTTTGATACAAAAAGAAAGGGACGCAGAGATTCGAACTAGGTTCCGTTGGCATGGGGGGATACCGATTGATGATGCTAACTGTACCTACTCTTCGTAGCTGTATACGTTTAGGTTCTCTCAATATGGTGAATTATTTCATTAGGAAGTTATGTATCTTCAAATATTCGTGCTGATGCTTTGATCTTCATCATCATTTAGCATGTCCGATACCCACTGCTTGCTGTAAGCATCCTTACTTCTACCACTATGCTTAAATTTATTTTATAAAATTATTCTAACATCCTTTTCTTCCTCTCCTATGTTTTTCCTCTGTTGGGTCTTAAAATATTAAGTTAAAATCTTTGTTGTAGCTTTATCACCAGTTCCAGAAGAAGATGAGCCCTTCGACTCGCCACGACGCGCCACACTCCCTTCCCGCCCTTACATCCCTCCTAAATCTACATCCCGCCCTCACAGCCCTCTCCCGCCCCTCATCATCGAGAAGGAACCGAACAGACACGATGAGCCTGAAGAATATTATAGAAAGTTGGAGAAGAAAATTATGAAGGTGTACAGAAAACTATTTATTGAAGGAAAAAGTGATGTTTCCAATGAAACATCAGATGAAGAAGTTGTAGAATCTAATATTTATGAAGGAATTAATGATACTGATGATTTGGAAGAGAAAGATGGGTCTGTAATCGATGATTTCTGCAATACTGCTACTAGTATCGAAATGGCTGAGACACGTAATGGTGATTGTATTGAAGAACAAAACAATACTAGCACGGAAGATGATAATGATTTAAATTTTAATAAACTATCAGTTGACACTGATAATGATGATATTTCACAAGATGAAGATGAAGAATTAAATGAAACGAATGATAAAAACAGCCGTGGCGAAACAGATCTTGATGATTCATTTGATTCAAGTGAATCTTTCAATGAAATAAATAAATCACAAAATTCAAATGAAATTGCAATACAGAAACAAGGTAGAAAACGTACAATAGTAGAACAAGACAGCGAAGCTAGCAAAGCCAAGCGATCAAAAAGCATTGATTTATCTACCACTTTAGCTGAAAATATAGAAGAGTCCAATACAAGTTCACCTTCACGAAATGGTAGTTCCAGATCCAAAGAATCAGAGATAGAAGAAAATGATTTTAGAGACCTTAGGATAGTGAAGGTGGTAGCTGATATACACAGAAACGCCGACGAACCGCTGCGGGTAGTCGAATCTGTTGCTGTAGAGGCTGATAAAGATGATACCGTAATTTTGGAAAATAAAGACGGTAGGTGCCTGACCTAATTATTTTTTCATTATAGAGTAGGGGTATCTACCTACCAAAACATAGGAAACTCCCGCTATATCGATCGATATTAAATAATAAATCTATATATATAAAAGAAAGTCGTGTTAGTTACACCACTTATAACTCAAGAACGGCAGAACAGATTTGGTTGAAAATTGGTAGGGAGGTAGCTTAGAGCCAGGAGACGGACATAGGATACTTTTTATCCCGTTCGGTAGCTTAGAGCCAGGAGACGGACATAGGATACTTTTTATCCCGTTCGACAGCGTTCCCGTGTGACTTGACATGAAACGTCAGTCACTATAAAACGTGGTATACCAAAAAAGAATCAGACTTGGAATAACAAAACGCAAATGACAGCTATCGGTCTAGAGGTCAAAACTACTTTACACTTTTTCTCCTAGGTGGCGTTTCTAGCGGAGATCGAAATACGAAGGAGTATAATTTTCTTTGATTTTGAGTTTTGAAAAGTTATTGGAGATTTTTGCTTAGAGTTTTCGATATTTTTATATTGCTGACGAAGTCGCGGGTAGGTAATATTAGTTAATCGTTTTATTTCGAAATTCAACACCATAAAGTACTTGCTAAGTATTAAAAAAAATATATGTTTCGAGTCAATTTCTTCAAAAAAATTGCCACTCGCTTCAGGGATTCTATACCAATTACCGTATTCGTTTTGTTCTTAGCATTGCAACATCTGGGTAAGATTTTCCCTACCTCTATCTTGGGATTCTTGAGAGAAACATAAATATAAAAAAAATATTATTATTATATCAAGCGACGGAGTTTTATATTTTTCACACCCGGTCCAAGAATACCATACAGTTTTTCGTCTCACCTTCTTAACAGAAAGTAAACCATTACTCCCTCCTAAAAAACAAAATGGCCGGCGGGAGGTAAAGTTGTATGGGATTTCATTTCTCCCTCTGAACCTCATGTGAACAGATAAGTAATGAGATTTGAATTTCGAACTTCAACATTTCTATTAAAATTTTTACTATTGAGTCCACACCCAATAGCACATATACGAAAAAAAAAAGAAAAAATGTGGCAACTAATCTTTTTCTTCCGAATTTATTTTTGATGTTTCTATGAAAATGTTTACCATAGAGACCTGCACCAAGTAGAATTTATTCAAATTTAAGGAAAAAGTGTGGCTAATGCCTCCAAACTATAGAGCGATCTAATGCTTAAATATTTTTTGTTGCATATTAATACTAAAATATTTTTTGAGAACGAAAGGACGACCTCAATAAAATATTTTTTGAGAATAAACGGACGACCTCGACTCCTTCGATAGCGGGTGGTGGGAGCTATCGAAGGAGAGAGATGGTTGGAAAGAATTGGGGGAGACCTTTGCCCAGCAGTGGGACAGTATAGGTTGAATAAAAAAAACGAATTGATTATTATTATTCTACCAATAAAACCTGACTTGCTTGCTATTTTCTGGGTGTAAGTATTCACTAGTTTTCTCGCAGTACCTATGTGTGAAAAGCAGAGTATTCACCTCGGGGTTAAAGCTGTCTTAGTCTTGGGCGCTCTTGAATCCCTCGCTGTCTCAGGATTCTAGTCATTAACTCCCTCGTTGCACTCGGGAGTTAACTATAAACACCCTCGCTGTCGCTCGGGAGTTAACTAAAGAATCCTTCGATGCGCTTGGGATTCAATATGGCGCCCGTGACATAATACACTGCTTTATCCCCTTGGTGAATAATCTACTATTGTATACTTATACCTACTCTCGATTCACTCAAAACTCCTCTACTTTGTTCCTAATAATGCGCAGACGTAGTTGCGCGGGTCAGCTAGTAACTATATAAAAATGAATCCCTATATCCCTTGGCTGGACAGATTTCACTAATATTTTTTTGTTGTGTTCGTTATTGTCAGAAGGTTCTTAAGACAGAAAAAATTAAAAAATTGCACGGAAAATTAGAAAATCTACTATATAAAAATAAGTCGGGTTTTCCTTCCTGACGCTATAACTCCAGAACACACGAACCGATTTCCAAAATTTTGCATTCGTTGGAAAGGTCTCGGGCTCCGTGAGGTTTATAGCAAAGAAAATTCAGGAAAAATCTGGTGGCATCTGATGGCGAAACGGAGTTCGCTGGGTTTGGTAGTCTCTTATATAAAAAGTTATTGTTAAGACAGGACAACGTCTGTCGGGTCAGCTAGTAAATAATAAATAATGCTGGACATTTCACACAGCATCATCTAGCCCTAACTAAGCAAAGCTTGTACTATGGGAACCAGACTGGTAGAATACATAAATACTTTTTGTTTGTAGTAATGTATCAGTAGTTCTAATTCGTCCGAGATCAGGTAGGCAAATGATGTGTAGTACCGATCTCTCTGTACATAGGTACCTACCTTTTTCAATATTCATGTTGATAAACAACACAATGAAATACCTAAGACTTTATAGTTCCAGATAACATCAGCCCCTCTTCCGGTTGTAAAAGAAGCTGGTCCTCCGCCTCCGAAGAGAGTATCAGCCTCGAAGACGCAGGCACGCAGACGCATTTCGACTCTGAACGAAATATTCTGAGAGACGTTTTTGTTGGACCACCAAAAGTGTTTCGACTTTGTTCGTGCGTTAATCATTTTTGTGTTTGATAATAAAATTGGTATTGTTATAATCTATGATTTACAAAAATGTAGGTTAGGTATATTTAAATCATATTTGTGTTTGTTAATTTGTTAAAATCAATGAGGATTTACAAAAATGTAAGTTATTTTAATCATATTTGTGCTTGTTAATTTGTTATTTGTTAAAATCATTGAGGATTTACAAAAATGTAAGTTATTTTAATCATATTAATCATGTTAAATTTATTACAAAAATGTAGATATGTATCATGTTTAATTAATAAGTTTAATTTACTTAAGTATGTACTTAGTTATTTACCTATGTACCTATTAGCTCGATGAAGGTATCGGAAGTCTGTATGTATAGAGCACCCACGGAGTAAGTACCTAAGCTAGAGGAAATGTATTAGCTTGTCAAGTGTGGCACTCCTTGCATGTGTTAGCGTTACTGCACGGCTAAATTTAAAAGGTACTATAGATGTCTCGTTTTAGCGCGTTGACTCTGTATTTCCATCTCTATCACGCAGTGTCATCCCTACTTGATCGGATTTCAATGTTGCGATGTTCAATATCCTCAACTAACTCTTGCAAGGTGCGTTGATTTGAAATTCTTGTATTATTTACTATTTCCAATTAGTACAGGCAAATAAGCTACACTAAATTAAGCTAGAGTACAGTTGTGATGGTTTGTGCAGTGATTTCAAACAAAGGAACAGCAAAAAAGGATAATATTCGTGAAATCATTTGTGTTCATTGGTGAGTTCAGTGTTTTGCTACTTTATGCATTAAAATGTGGACTAAACACATCGTCATCATAATATTTTCAATCGCTAATCATGCTGCTACGCCTGGATTATGATAATTTTGCGTTTTACATAGTTTTTATTTGATTTCGTATTGAATAGGTTATGTTCAAACAGTGTTGTACCTATGGTATCGATATTTTTGTACAATAGGGTTTTGTACAACAAAATTTGTGTTAAAAAGTTCGTTGTTCGTGAGGCGGGCACCTTTTATTACGATGACTGTTGATAGATTGGTGTATTTAGTCAGTAATTTATCAATTAAAAGTAGCAAAACACAAAAATACAATTAAAACAGCACACATAAAGATTTGTGAAATAAACCACACTTAATACTTTCAGCTCGCGGTCGGAAGGTCTATCTGGAGCCAAAACGCTTCGATAGCGCATTCTAATCTTACCTGTGGCGCCATCATTGTCCAGCTAATCTCCAGAACGGCTGAATGTTTTAGTGGGACATTCACTGGAAGATATAGGAGATTGTTGTTCAACACAGGTATACACTGTATCCCGGAAATTATATACTTTTAATAAATGAAAATAGATAAATTATTAGATCGTTTAATTTTAAAAATAGCTCCCTCCTCAATAAAATCCTACTACCCAATAATATGTACCTATAAAAGCTAATGTTTGTGAGGACGGATAAATCGATGTTTGTTACTTTATCAAGCTAAATTTGTGGAGTGGAGTAATAGCTAGTAGACTAGTGGTTATTAAGTTATAATAATGAAATTCCAAGCTACAAACCACGTAGGTACATCTTATCCAAGTTTCATCCAAATTGGTGCACTGGTTAAGGTGTGATTGAAACAAACATTAACATCTCAACATTATAATAATATGTACATAATTAGATACCTACATTATAAACTTGCAGTCCATTTAAAAATAACTTACGTGGCCAAGGTAAATAGGTACTGAATATTGCCTGAACAATTCATAGGACTCCTATCTACTTACCTACTTTATTTGAATTTAACAAAACATTGTTACTCCATTGAAATTTATAATAAATTTTGTATAATAAAATATGCAGCAGTTATTACCAAGCCCGCTATTCATAGTAATTATCGTCCTCAAACTATCGATATGACCCCACACTAGCTTTTCGCTCCAAACTCATGTACAGTGTACGTGCATGTGTGTCTAAAATTGAACGTTCCCACAAATCTGTGATTGTTCTTCTCCTTCTAGTGCACAAAACCCTACATTTGCCAAATAAAGACAGCTAAGTGGTAAGTTTTTTACCGGCACCCTTGAGAGCACCTACTTACTTAGCTAGGTAGATGTAAGCAATCGATTTAGACGAGGTAAATCTGAATTGCAATCATTACTTTTATCAAACATGGTAGACTTTTAATTTTATACCTACCTATATACCTACTTACATACATACCTACCTATATACCCATATACCTACCTATATACCTACCTACTCTCTTCCTAGGTAATGTTAAGCTAGCGTTAACGATGATGGCAATGGCCAACTAAACGATAGTTACATAATATCCTTAGCATGCTATGTATATACTAGGTACTGCTCCACCTGCGTCCTAACGCGATAACTAGTTATTATAGTGTGATTCAATTCACAAGTAGAATAGAATAGGGTGTTGTTTTTCGCCATTTTAGGAAGAAGCACTGCTCTGCTATTTTATTTTCTTTTTCTTGTATTTTACTAAGTTTAATTATGTAATTTCGGTGGTATTTTACTAATGAAGCCTTGGTTTTGAAACAGGAGATCTGGAAAATGGAATGGGGGAGTACTGAAACAGATTTCTCATTTGACGAAAAATTTCCGTTAGTTTTGAAGAAAACAAGCCGCCATGTTTTGTTCAAACCATCGACACTCGGACGAATGATCGAAGATTGCCACTAAATAAAAAAGAAGAAGAAGAAGAAGAATAGAATAAGTTTTTATTGTAAACTAACAAAGACGGTTGGTTTGTTATCAAGTAAAATGTGCAAAGAGTTTGCCCTCTTCGGACGTACAATATTAACATTAATAGTAACTTACAACCTAAACAAATACATCTACCTATGTATTTAGTTAGGTAAACTATTTACATTCATTACATATCCATGTAGAATTCTTCCAAATTGTAGAAGCCTTTGGTAACTAACCAGTTCATTAGTTTGTTACCAAAAGCATCACCATTTAGAAGGAATGGTTGGTCCGCAGCTTAGTCCGCAGGTTCATACTATCAAATTGTACCGGTGTCCTAAAGCGACGTTCTAGCTAGAGCCAGCGGCAAATCGAAGTAACCGGCGAACACCAATTTTGATTATCTTGGACGGAAATTATACAGCAAGACGGACAGTGAATAAAAAAAGAACATTAAGGAAAACATTCAAGGAAAGAAAAAGTTGCTAAAGGTAATAGAGGTAAAACCAATGTAAAACACCAAAGGATAACGGTGTAGTTACTCCAGAGAAATGCATGGAAGATCATTGAGTTACTCCGAGAGTTACTCAAAGGAAAACAAACACTTGTTGCTTCGGACGCTTCTTCTTCTTCTTCTTTTATTTAATGGCAATCTACACAACTAGGTGTACCTAATTCTGCCAATGTCAAGTTTTAAATACATACATACATAAAGTCACGCCTCTTTCCCAAAGGGGTAGGCAGAGACCACGGATCTCCAGTCGCTACGATCCTGACACACAACTTTCGCCTCATTCACTCTCATTACATTCTTCATACATGCTCGTCGGTTTAGGGTACTTTTGACCTGGCCCTTCTCCAAAATGTCGCCAATTTGATCCAAGAAGGTTCGCCTAGGTCTTCCCCTTCCAGCTGTCCCATGCACACTCGCCTCATACACTTGCTTTGTCAAACGATTGTTAAATATTGATATATAGTCATGTCAGTCAGTCAAGTCATGTCGATGGTTTGAAAAAAACATGGCGGCTTGTTTCTTCAAAACTCGTAACGGAAATTTTTCGTCAAATGAGAAATCTGCTTCAATACTCCCCCATTCCATGTTGCAGTAGTCGCCGATATGTCAGTAGCCCTGGCAAAAGTGTATCTTGGTTGAGATTGGAACATTTATTTATTTATTTATTTAGATCGAACTTAACTATGACATTACAGAAATTCCAGATCATCATAGTTAATAAAACATGTACACATAATAAAAACATCAGAAAATTACACAGAAAAAATAGAATATAGTAAGTATAACATTTAGACAAAACAATTGAAAACAATTTACAACAACTATAGGTACGAGTATAACAAAACTTAACTTTAAAAACTTTCACAAAACTCTAGGCATACCCGTTCTATCTCCTTCCAGCCATCCGCAAACACGTCTAACTGAGGATGTACAACCATGAGCTCGTTAAGGTTGCGCTGAGCGCGGGAAATAGGCGACTGCTGGCAATACAACGTGCGCACGCGTATTGGCTCAAACAGTCGGACTCGGCCTGGCCGGAATCTGTTTCGCTGTTCTGGGACGCAAAGACGGCTAGCCTCACTCAAAAGAATAGGACAATCGGTTTGACCTCTTAAAAGGCGGCACAAAAATAACATCTGGTCTTTTATTCGCCTTGTCTCTAAGGAGTTAAAGCCTAAAGTTCCTTGTAAAAATTTTGTTGGATACATAAATGGGTAGTACCCACACATTTTTTTATAGAGAAACCTTAGAAATCTCTTCTGGACCTTTTCAAGCATCAGCGAATATGTGCCTTGATAAGGGTTCCAGACAATAGCACTAGATTCTAGTTTAGAACGTACAAGGGATGTATAGAGCATTTTTATGGCTCTTATATTTTTAAAATCTCTACAGTTTCGGGATACAAATCCGAGCTTTTTAAAACATGTGACTGTGATTGATTGAATGTGGTTATGAAAGTTCAGCTCTGGATCAAATTGAACTCCTAGATCCTTTACCGAGTGACACCTGGCAATTAACTCGCTTCCTAGATAATATTGCGCGGTTATATTGTGCGTGGAGTGTGTGAAGCTCATCATCTGACATTTAGATACATTAAATTGCAATAGGTTTTTGTTACTCCATGCTTCTATGGCATTAATGTCGCGTTGAAGGGCTTGGCTGTCATTTGTAGTTCGAATCTGCCTAAAAATTTTGACATCGTCAGCATATAATAAACACATATCACTATCAATACATCTAGTTAGGTCATCGATCATGATGGTAAAGAGTAGTGGACCCAGGGAAGAACCTTGACTTACACCAGAGCGAGTGTGGTAAGAGGTGGAATTATAACAACCCAGACGCACGAACTGCTTGCGATCACCTAAATAACTGGCAAAAAAACGCAGCAGTTTTGGGGACAGACCATAAGCGTTTAACTTTCCTAATAGTACGTCATTATCTACATGATCAAAAGCTTTTTTAAAATCGAGGTAAACTACATCAACTTGCGTGTTGTTATCTAGGCTTTTTGAAATGAAATTAACAAGGGTAAGTAAGTTAGTGTTAACAGATTTTCCCTTCCTAAAAGCATGCTGGGAGTCACTTAGATACGGTGTTATTTGTTTGTATAAGTTTGTGTGTAAAATACTTTCAAATAACTTAGCAAAAGATGATAGTATTGCTATAGGTCGGTAGTTTTCAGCTAGAGATTTGTCACCTGACTTGGGGATGGGGGTCACGCGAGATATTTTCCAGCGTGTCGGGTAGATTCCTGTATTGAGTGAAAGGTTAAAAATATGTGTTAGTGGAAGGGATAACTCTGTACTAAAAGCTTTAATAATGTAAGAAGGAACATTGTCCGGTCCTATAGAGCTCTTTGGCTTTTTTTTTTAACATTTGAAACTGGAACAGTGTAATGTTTCGAAACACAGATTATGTTTCATTTGCATCATTTGGAACATAATTTCTGAGAAGATCGATGTTCCAAAAAAAAAGAAATGTTTGAAAAATTTAGGTAGATAGTTAGGTACCTACCTAAATTTTTCACAATTTTAAGACAGCTCACAGCAAAGGAAGCAGATTAGTTGTATTTTTGCGCCTTATATTACCCACCTAACTACCTACTTGTAAAATTGTAAGCAAAGAAATTTCTAGTTAGCCCTAAACAAATCAGTTGCTTGATTGATATGTTGGGAACACAGAGGTTGGGAAACAGCACCCATAGACAACCCAATTGATTTTGATTTGTTGTCAGCCCGCGCCGCTCAAAGTTTGTTTTCATCTGTTGGCAGTCCGCGTCCGGTCGCAAGAGCGACGTTCAGTCAGTTTTGCATCTCGCTCTTACCAATAGGCTATCCTATGTTCGTTCCCTTCACTCTGAATCTGCATCTCGATCTGAATCTGCATCTTCGCTCTGAATCTGAATCTCAATGTGAAACTGAATCTGGATCAGAGCGAGATTCAGATTGATTGATGCGAAGACAGCTATGATAGAGATTCAAAAGAGTCATTCTATCAACACAAATGTTTCAAATCTTTTGAAACACATTGATGATGCGACTCTCAGAGTCGTTTCTTTAGAGATGTCAGTTGTACTTGAATGTCAATGTCATTCACTGTCACAATCTTTTTTCTATTCTAAATTCGAAAATTGATAACAATCCTGCCTGAGGTCATGAACCAGTAGAATTTTTATTTCCATTTTCTTTATGTAACCGTTGTAAGCCAAAATAATTTTAATTTATGATTTTCGCGCGAAAACGTTAGCCGCCATTGATTTGGCTCGTGCGTGACGTCACTAAGATAGCAACAATACGCGACACCGAACGAAATCAGTGTTGAAAATTTGAAATTGTGAAAATGAACTGTAATATTTATTACCGTAAGTGTCCTGTGCCTGAATGCAAGAATTCAAGTGTAAAAACGCCTCAAAAATTGTGGATTCAAGTGCCAAATGATTTAAAACGGAGAAACACTTGGCTAAAATTGGCAAGAAGAGATCCAAAATCATTGTCCACAAAGAGTAGACTGTATTTTTGTGAAGACCATTTTGATGTAAGTATGCGTTGTTTAAGTCGTCGCCGGATCGGTAAATTAGGCATAACATGCTAAGCTTTAATGCCAGATTTAGATTCAGCTACTGCCACTGCTCCTCGCGCTGCCGGAAATATTTCCCCCGACGCGAGTGGGGTGTTCACACTCAGCCTTTATGAACATTTAGCGCCGGGCAGTGCGAGTGGCAGTGACAGCGCGAGTCACCTTTTTTACATTCTCGCGCTGCCCACTTCCCTGCTCACTTCCCTGCCCAACAGGGCTGAATGTAAATCTGGGGTAAGGATAGCGTTCAACAACTATTTCAAGGTCTGCACATCTCACACCCTATTGTTTGTTTGAAGCGAAATGTTACTAACCATGATGCGTAGATCGTGGATCGTAGATGTTATGACCATGATGCGTAGATCGTAAAATAGAACAAGCGGAATATTACATTTCTGGCGCTTCGGCGGCTGCTGCCTGTATTCTGTATTCCATGTTTTAGCTTGGGTGATGTGGTCGCTAAGCGACAAAACCCTTAAATAAATTAAAAAAAAAAAAAATGTTTTAGCTGAAAAATGATATGAACAATTATACACAGTATAAGATAATGGGTTCTGTTAAACAAATGCGAATGATACCAAACTGCGTACCATCTAGATTCTATTGCCAAGCAGACAGGAAATACAAGTCGACTCCAAGTGAACCCCGAGATGCATTTAATAAAAGGGAAAGAATGTCTTTAATTAAGGAGATTGAAGAGAACATAGTAAAAGATAATTATGTTCAAATATCATCGCCATCTTGTGGTCAAGGTAATTTATATTATTTGTAGTAAGTATATGCATGATAGAGAGAGGCGCAAGATAGAGGAGACTGGCATAAAAGAAGGGAGGCCTATACCCAGCAGTGATGATGATGATATGCATGATGATGGTAGGTGGTGTAAGGTCTTGATGGAATGGTGGCCTAGAGGACATACGAGAAGTTTATAAGCCAACGGCAAGATGGATGGATGACATTGTGACCATGCAAGGGTAGGGATTAAAGAGGCACAGGACCAAATGAAGTGGCGTTTGAGCGGGGCTTATGCCCATGACATTGTGACCATGCAAAGAGACCTGCCCAGCAGTGGGCGACAACAAGCTGCAGATGATGATAAAGTAAGTAAGTTCGTATGAGTCAGTGGCCAACTCTGGTGACGAAGTTTTTAGGCCGCCTTAAAGCCTCCGTCATGGCTTAACGACTTAAATAGCCGGGACCGACAATTTAACGTGCCCTCCGAAGCACGGAAGCGCTCAGATGAAAATGCCACTGGCTCACCCATCCACTTACAGACCGTTTCGAACGTTGCTTAACTTCGACAATCTATCAAGAACGACTAAGCAAGCACGACCACGAGCGCTTCAACTTACTTAGATGATGATGATGATGAAGTATATGCATGCTGAGTTCCCAGACTAAAGTTTACAATGTCAGCAAAAAAGCCGCCCAGCTGAAGTGGGATTGGGCCGGCCATGTCTGTTGCATGTCGGATGACTTGTGGGCAAAGACCACAACTGAATGGGTGCCCATCGCAAGACGTCCACGCGGCAGACCACCACGGAGATGGTGGGACGAGTTAGATGTGCATCTTTCAGATTGGCCCACTGCAGCCTTGGATAGGAAAAACTGTAAAAAAGGGAGGGAGGCCTTTGCTCTGCAGTGGGACAATATAGGCTAAAATAATAAAGCTAAATACATATTATAAGTGCCCCCTCAGTGAACTCTTTCAAGAATAGACTGGACAAATATTTAAAGCGCACTGACAAGGACTAAGATATACACGCATCAGCTCTGAGAGCTGCCTGTGTATTATAAATAATAATAATATGCAGATGTAATACTTACTGCCTATCACTTTTTCGGCAACAGAATGGTTCGCAATTGGAATGCACTACCAAATGACGTTGTTACTGCCACTTCGGTCAATTCGTTTAAGAATAAGCTCTACAACTGGCTACGAACTAATAAATCATTGCTCAAAAAGAGTAACCAATCTTGAACAATCGGACTATTTCAACACTGTGATATAGACATGAGCAACCAGCTGCTCGTCTATCATCGATAAATAAATAAATAATAAATTATTAGGTTACTACTTGTTTATCATTTCTCTGTGTAACATTATCATTAGGGCAGACTTTAAATAAGATATTATGCCACATTTAGATTCAGCTACTGCCACTGCTGCCGCCGCCGGAAATATTTCCCCGACGCGAGTGGGGTGTTCACACTCAGCCTTCATGAACATTGAGCGCTGGGCAGTGGCAGTGGCAGTGACAGCGCGAGTCACCTATTTACATTCTCACACTGCCCACTTCCCTGCTCACTTCCCTGCCCAACAGGGCTGAATGTAAATGTGGGGCTATACTAACCACATTTTTCTATTATTTCTAGATTTTTTGCCACCTGATAACGACACAGTGATGATAAACTGTGATGATAAACCAGTCCAAGTAGTACAAGCCCAGATACATAAAGCTATTCAGGTTGGTATGATGACATACAGAAGTAGAAATGGACAGGCTAGTATTAAAGAAGACAGCATGACATCACCGTTCAAGCACACTGTGTACTACAACATCATCCCTAAAGAATACCTCTGTAGTGCAGTGCGCGAAAGCCCACTTGCAAAGCAGAAGATTGCGGGTTGGATCCCCGCTGTGGGACAATGTTTGTACTACAAGTATTTGTCTGTATGTATTTACAAACAAAACGTATATAAGTAGTATAGCAGTCATGTAGTACCCATAACACAAACTCTGCTTACTTTGGGGCTGAATGATGCTGTGTGAAATGTCCAGCATTATTTATTTATTTTATATTTATCCTTTAACTAGGGAAACACTAGATATAGCTTAGTAAGAAATTGATAGTACTTTTGTGATTTTTCCGTTGGATGTCCTTAAATAAATAAATAGATATGGAGGAAGAATAGGCTATGTGAACTTAGTTGAACACAGCAAATTGTTAGAATAGTTTGCGCTCTAACTCTTGCATTTTAGCTAATAAAGATAGCTTGAACATTTTTTATCTTAAAAAGGATTTACTTTGCTGAGGCCTCCAAGCGTCTTACCATAGAACGTGACATAAAGTTATTCCGGAGTGTAAACTGTCAAAATGTATGGTTATTCTTGAGTTATTCGGTGGAATAACTTTATGTCACGTTCTATGGTAAGACGCCAAGTGTTTAACATAAGCTGAAGCTTGGCAGACAAAACATATAGCCAGTTTAAGAATTCATTTCAAGAGGGTTTTTCGAAGATTAAGTGATAAATTAAGTTGGAGTAATAAATTTAAGTTGGTTACAACAGCCAGTGCCTTGATTAATTTACAAGATGTTTTTATAAATAGCTGGTGACTGCTTAGTTGTGATTGTGAAGGATTAAATTAGTACCCCTGTCTTCATAACCTACATTAAATGTAGGTTCATAGTCTTGTGTTTATAAATTTTATAAACACAAGACTATGAAATGAGAAGGCCCTACAACTGCAAGTCAATCATGCTAATGTTTATTTTCAGGCATCACATGAAAATATCCTCAAGCTCAACCCCACAATACACAGTAGCCTGTCTGCCTCCCCTATGCAGATCATGGCTCTTAATAATATCAAAAATAGTGTTGATTCTCCTCTCATCAAAGAAGAATTAGTCACTAGGAAGGAAGATTTTTTTGTTAAAAAAGAATTTGTCACTAATGAAGAGTTTGTTTTAAAAGACGAAATTGTCACTAGTGAGGAAGAATTTGCTGTAAAAGATGAATTTACAGAGGAGGAGCCAGTAGTTACAGCAGTAGATCAACCTATGGAGTACTTTACGGAGTCCTCATTGTCTGAGAGTATAAACCATGAAGACAAAAGGGCGGGACAAAAGGAGACGAGTAAATGTTATTTTAAAAGGCAGTTATATACACACAAACAAGAAAAGCCTCATTTGACTGAACACATGAGAACTCACACTGGAGAAAGGCCATATGCCTGCAATGTATGTGATAAGAGTTTTTATACTAAGTGTGATTTGACTAGACACATGAGAACTCACACAGGAGAAGGGCCATATGCCTGCAATGTATGTGATAAGAGTTTTTATACTAAGTGTGATTTGACTAGACACATGAGAACTCACACAGGAGAAGGGCCATATGCCTGCAATGTATGCGATAAGAGTTTTTATACTAAGTGTGATTTGACTAGACACATGAGAACTCACACAGGAGAAGGGCCATATGCCTGCAATGTATGCGATAAGAGTTTTTATACTAAGTGTGATTTGACTAGACACATGAGAACTCACACAGGAGAAGGGCCATATGCCTGCAATGTATGTGATAAGAGTTTTTCTTCTAATTCAAATTTGAATTCACACATAAGAACTGATACTAAAGAAAGGCCATATTCCTGCAATGTGTGCAATAAGAATTATTCTTTTAAGTCTCAGTTGGCTGCACACATGAGGACTCATACTGGAGAAAGGCCATATGCCTGCGATGTATGTGACAAGAGTTTTTCTTATAAGTTCCAATTAACTATACACAGGAGAATTCACACTGGAGAAAGGCCATATGCCTGCGATGTACATACCATTAAACATACCATTAAACCAATGTCGTATACTAAGTATAACTACCGTGACGGGGACTACCAGTCTATCTGTTCTGAGCTCGACTCAATTGATTGGTATTTGGAATTTATGAATAAATCCTTAGAGGATGCGGTCTCATACTTTTATAGCACTATTAATAACCTACGCAATACTTATATTAATTCTAAAACTGTTACCCCTTCTCGTAAATACCCATTATGGTATAATAAATCATTAATTAAAATGTTAAAAGAAAAAAGTAAATATCATAATAAATATAATAAGTACCGTAACTCATATGACCATGACTCGTTTAATATCCTGAGGGAAAGGGCGCGCTTATTGGAAAATGAATTATACAACAATTATATGAATAATATAGAAACCCTTATAAAAAATAATCCCCGTGCATTTTGGACATATGTTAAAACTAAAAACCATTCGAATAATTACCCATCTGTGATGCAGTACGACGATCGTTCGTCCGACAAAGGTGAGGAGATATGCAATATGTTCGGGGAGTACTTCCACTCTACTTTTCTAAATTCCGATTATACCACTATTATACCATTGATTAAAGAAGACCCTACTTTGTGTCCCATGTCATCTTCCGATATAGGTTCAATTGAGGTAATCCAAGAGGAAGTGCTCAAATTGCTTACATCACTCGATCTAAATAAATCTGCTGGGCCCGATAATATCCCTCCTATTCTTATAGTCAAGTGCGCTGGAAGTCTGGTTCTGCCACTCACTATACTGTTCAGTCGCTCGCTCACAGAAGGCATAATGCCTAAAGTTTGGAAGACAGCTTTTATAACCCCCATACATAAAAAAGGACCTAAAAATATAGTTGAAAACTACAGACCTATCTCGAAATTATGCCTGTTTGCTAAAGTTTTGGAAAAAATTGTCTATGGCCAGTTGTACTCCGCACTTAAGCAAGATCTCGCCCCTCAACAGCACGGTTTTTTAAGGGGCAGGTCCACTACTTCAAATCTTCTACTATGCTCTGAATTTCTCTCACGCCATATGTCAGAGCCTTCTCAAGTGGATGTAATATACACTGACTATAGCAAATGCTTTGATCGGATTGACCACCTAATTCTCTTACATAAGCTTCAGATGATGGGCATCAGAGGTAACTTGTTCAGATGGTTCTGCTCTTATGTTAATAATCGGTGTCAGACAGTAGTACTGGGTGGGTATTCCTCATTGCCTAGAAATATCCCCTCTGGCGTTCCCCAGGGTTCCCTTTTAGGGCCGTTGCTTTTTTCCATTTTTATAAATGATATCGCCTCTTGCTTCACTTACTCCAAAATACTTCTTTATGCAGATGATATGAAGATTATCCATCGTATAAACAGCATCGAGGATGCTCAGCACTTACAAGATGACTTGAATGTCTTTTTCGACTACTGTATTCATAATAAACTTGATTTAAATATTTCCAAATGTTATGTCTGCTCTTTTACGCGAAAACCTGTACCGTTCAAATTTGATTACATACTACGTAGCTCTATATTATCAAGAGTTGAGTCCATCAAAGATTTAGGTATAACATTCGATAGTAAATTATTATTCGATGAACATATCAATAACGTTATTAAAAAGGCATCGCGGGCATTAGGATTTGTATTGAGAATGTCATCTGAATTTTCCTGCATAAAAACTTTTAAGATTTTGTATTGTGCTTATGTCCGTAGTCATTTGGAATATGCTTCACAGGTATGGAATCCCCGCTATGATGTTTACTCAACCAGGTTGGAACGTATTCAGAAAAGATTTTTATATTACTTACAGTTTCGAGCGAGGATATTTTTACCAGACTACTTAGCGAGGTGTCGCAAATTTCACTTTCTCCCATTATTTGAACGAAGGGCAATGGCTGATATGGCGTATCTGTTAAGCATTGCTAATGGCACAGTGGACTGCGCGGAGCTATTGTCTTTAATTGGACTACGCTGTAACACAGCCTCCTTAAGAAGGCCTAATATCATTTATATTCCCTCAGCTAAAACAAACTACAGGCAAAATGCATTTATGATAAGATCAAGTAGTGAGTTTAATGCTTTGGTTAAGTCGGGTATGGACATTGATCCATTTAATACGTCAATACCTACGCTTAAGCGTTTATTAAGTGATAAGTTCTTCAATAACGATTAGAACATACATGAACAATGGTAAATAGGTATTTATAGAAAAAAAAAAAAACCTTCATAACTATTTAAGTACTTATGTCGTCTATTTTATTTATTGTCTATTTTTATTTGTCGTCTTCATTAGAACTTTTGTCTTTAAACACACCTTTTCTATAAGTGGAAACTTGTAATTGGCTTTAAGTAAACATGCACCTACGTCAAGTAGGTGTGTGTTCTATAATCTTAGTACCTACGTTTTTTCCTAGCTGTAAGTTTTCCAAAAATTTGAAAAATAAAATAAAAATAAAATAAATGTATGTGTTAAGAGTTATTATTGTAAGTCTAGGTTGGCTGTACACATGAGAACTCACACAGGAGAAAGGCCATATGCCTGCAATGTATGTGATAAGAGTTATTATATTAAGGGACATTTAACTGAACACAATATGAGAATTCACATCAGAGAAAGGCCATATACCTGCGATGTATGTGATAAGAGTTTTTCTTCTAAGTCAAATTTGAATTCACACTTAAGAACTCATACTGGAGAAAGGCCATATGCCTGCAATGTGTGCGATAAGAATTATTCTTGTAAGTCTCAGTTGGCTGCACACATGAGAACTCACACAGGAGAAAGGCCATATGCCTGCGAAGTATGTGATAAGAGTTATTATTGTAAGTCTAGGTTGGCTGTACACATGAGAACTCACACAGGAGAAAGGCCTTAAGCCTGCGATGTATGTGATAAATAAGTTTTTTTTTTTAATTCAACTTGTACAAGCTTTTAATGGATTACCGTGATCTGATTGAACTGACCTATGTAAGTGCCTACAAAATTTCATTTCAATCCACCTATTTTCTGAGGAGTTCCGTTCTCCATCATCGGATCAGCTCGCAGTCATCATATTTCAAATTAGTTGGTAGTTACCCTATCCCTAGCTAAGTAAGTACCTACCTACACATGAAGTAGATACACCAATATTTTAATTTATTTCATTCTTAGTAGGATGTGTTTCTTAGTAGGAGGGAAGTACCCACGCAATATTTAAATAAGTACCTACCTATTTAAGTTTAAGTCGTTAACTAATTTTACCTAAATAATTATTTTAAAAGTTGTTATAATTTTTTTTTTCTGTTATAAAATGTGTTCAATTCTTTGTAAATAAATAGTTTATAAGTATATGATCTCAATCTCATCTAGATTATCGCATTAGATTTAAAATCAATCTATAATGATAATTTAAAGTGAATAAATAACTGAAACAAAAAAAAATATTTGGTTCATTTCCTGTTTAATTATTTTATAAATTACTAGCTGTCCATCGCGCTGTTACCCGCGATCCCCCGGGAAAACATCACTTTCCCTGGATAAAATATGGCCTATGTTCATCAGGGATAATGTAGGATTCTAATGGTGAAAGAATTTTTCAAATCGGTCCAGTAGTTTTGGAGTCTATTCAATTCAAACAAACATACAAATCTTTTCTCTATATAATATTAAAAGATCACAAACGAGCCATGAAACATAAATAGTTAAACACTTTCTTCAAAAATCCGTCTACTATCAGTACTGTACTGAGTAAAATGGAACGTAACATAATAGAGAGTGCGAAACTGAAAATCGAACGAAATAATCATTGTTTTAATGTCTTTTTCTCGCCGGAACGTATGCATGACACATTGAACTTGTTTCGTTTCACGTTGTGTAGTTCACAACAATTTTGAAACAATAAAATCAAGAAAAATAATTAAACGTTAAAACATACAAAAAAAATGTTTTTGTCTATTTCCTGTTTAAATATTTCATAAATTATCATATACGAGCCATAAAATATAACTAAATAAACAATAAGCATTTTCTAAAAAACTCCGCCAAATAACAGTACCGAGTAAAATGGAACGTAACCTATTAGAGAGTGCGAAAATGAAAATCGAAACAATCGATAAGTAAAAAAATAATCGTTGGTTTAGTAATTTTGTCTATGAATGAACCATATAATCGAATGAGATTAATTGATAGTAGTGAAACAAAAATCGATTTTGATAATCTCGATTAAACTTTAGGACATTACTATTTGACTGATTTTGTTTTGACATCATCTCGAAGTGTCATGTCATGTTCCGTCCGTCCGGCGAACCAACAAAAAATTGTGTAAATTGTATTTGATAAATAGTAAAGTGATTTGTTCTTCCCGATCCAGAACAAAAGCCCCCTCACTATTTATCTCTACCTAATCTGTGCCCTCACTTACCATGATTACCATACAACAAGCGTTATAGTCTACACACAGTTGAATAATAGTACCTACATAATCGGTGTTCACACATTGGGCGTTGCGTTGGTCGAATAGAACAGTGAGTACCTAACATAAGTATGTAGTATAGTACCTAAGTACATAAAACATTAGGTTTAATAAAGTATGTCATCTGAGTGCAGAGCGTGCTGCCAAGAAAATTAATATTTTGGAATGTCGTCATGTACTACGGTGAGTGTGCCCACGAGCTACACCACCACGACCTTATTCCGCCTTCACCATTCTTTCACAGGGACTTCAGATGCATAGCTGATTTTATCATCTACACCTTGTTGATATTCCACTTATTATAACTAAGCGCTTTCAAAGTGCTTTACTGCAAAAATTTGGAATCAGCTTCCAGCGTCTGTATTTCCGCTGAGCTATGACCCTGTTGTTTTTAAGAAGAGAGTTATTAGGCACCTTCTGGGTAGGCTCGCTCCATTGTAGACCTCATTCTTGCCTATGTAAGTTTAGTCAAAAGTCGACCCATTCATCATAAAAAAAAAGTCTTACTGAGTCCAATCTGCGTGTTTCAGCTGAGCGCGCGCGGGCCGCAGGCAGTGTGCTGCATCTGCCACTCGCTGCTGCAGAGATGCCACAGCATCGCCGAGATGGCTCTCTGCTCTCAGAACACACTTCAAGATTTTCTGACCGAGGCATTGAGGTAAAATTCATTTTACTAAAATATAAAGTTTATACTGAACTAGCGACCCGCCCCAGCTTCGCACGGGTGTAATGCTGATGCAATATATTAGGGTTTAGCCAGCATTTGCAATGTAAGCGCAAAAAATGTATTAGTAATTCACGACATCACATTAGATTGCTCTAAAATTAGTGTTCCTCTACTATATTATGCATGTATTATACATATAAACCTTCCTCTTGAATCACTCTAACCATGAAAAAAACCGCATCAAAATCCGTTGCGTAGTTTTAAAGATTTAAGCATGCATAGGGATATAGGGACAGAGAAAGCGACTTTGTTTTATACTATGTAGTGAAAGTGACGATCTTCTAAAATGCTAAAATGGACTCAGGGCTAATTATTGCCCTAACAGCACCTTATTTTCCTTGTCTTACATTAAGTTCCACATACCACAAGACGCTAGGAGATGCCCGGGCCATCTACCACTACAAGTCAATCATGCTAATGTTTGTTTTCAGGCATCACATAAAAATATCCTCAAACTCAACCCCATAATACAGAGTAGCCTGTCTGCATCCCCTGTAAAGATGGCTCTTGATAATATCAAAGATAGTGTGGATTCTCCTCTTATCAAAGTAGAATTTGTCACTAGAGAGGAAGAATGTGTTGTAAAAGAAGAATATGTCACTAATGATGAAGAATTTGTCACTAACTGTAAGAAAGAAGTTTTCGATGGTGAATTTATGGAGGAGAAGCCTGTAACTAGAGTAGTGAACTTCCCAACTGTGGTCGACCGACCCATCACAAACTCGGAAGACAAGAAGATGTGTCGCACCCAGAATATAAATAAGATGGGCGCTTATAAATCTATTGATAATAAAAAAATATTTGTGTGCAACCAATGTGGTATAATGTTCTCTCTGAAAAAGGAACTATCAGCCCACATTCAGACTCACAATCTAGTCACTTTTGCCTGTGATATGTGTAATCGAAAATTTACAAGTAAATGTTTTTTAAAAAAGCACATATTATATACTCACAAGAAAGACACATCTCATTTTGCTACATACATGAGAACACAGACAGGAGAAAAGCCATATGCCAGCGAAGTATGTGATAAAAAGTTCTCTCAGAAGCGTGATTTGACTGTACACAGTACTCACACTGGTGAAAGGCCAAATGCCTGTGAAGTATGTGACAAGAATTTTTCTTCCAAGTATGATTTGACTAGACACAATAGAACTCACACAGGAGAAAAGCCATATGCCTGTGATGTATGTGACAAGAGTTTTTCTCAAAAAATATTTTTAACTGCTCACATGAGAACTCACACAGGAGAAAAGCCATATGCCTGCAAAATATGTAATAAGAGTTTTTCTCAACCATCTACTTTGACTTTACACATGAGAACTCACGCTTTAGAAAGGCCCTATGCCTGTGATGTATGTGATAAGAGTTTTAAACAAAAGATTAATATGACTGTACACATGAGAACTCACACTGGAGAAAAGCCACATGCCTGTGATGTATGTGATAAGAGTTTTTCTCAAAAGACAAAATTGACTGTGCACATGAGAACTCACACAGGAGAAAGGCCATATGCCTGCAATGTATGTGATAAGAGTTTTTGTAAAAAGTATGATTTAACAAGACACATGACAACTCACACTAAAGAAAGGCCATATGCCTGCAATGTATGTGATAAGAGTTTTTCTTTAAAGTCTATTTTGACTAAACATATGAGAACTCACGCTAAAGAAAAGACATAGAGGCTTTATTGTAGTTAGAAGGTTTAGTTCTTAGAAAACTATAGGGTTACTAGCTGACCTGCGGAAAACATTGTTTGGCTATATAAACTAATATTGCTATTAAAAAATAGGGGTTGCTGAAAATTTAGGTTTTTATTTATTTTTACTGACTTTAAAAAAAATTACATACTCATACATACATAAAATCACGCCTCTTTCCCAAAGGGGTAGGCAGAGACCAGGGATCTCCACTCGCTACGATCCTGACACACAACTTTCGCCTCATTCACTCTCATTAAAATAAAACAATCAATTTTGGAGTGGACCACCCTTAACACCTAGGGGAATGAAAAATAGTTTACATCCTAGTATCGAACCTACTGAATGAAGAAAAAACACGAGGATTTTCTTCAAAAAAAAAAAAAAAAAATGCAGTTGTTTTTGCTTCAAAATAAACATAAGTTTCCTAAGAACAAAACCTATTAAAAAAGAAAAGTTAGTTGCTCTGAATGCGGTAAATAATAAATAAATAGTGCGACTGAAATATAGTTGATAGGTAAGTGTAAGTACAATAGGATATTGAGTGTTTGAAAATCTAAGAAAATATCTATGTCGCAGGCAGATCGATAATTAGCCATTTATTATGCCTATCATGATATGGCTAATTCAACAGCCGCCATAATGTTCAATGCTCAACGTTTAGGCACATTGACTTAGATATAAATTAGTTGGTTAGTTAGATTAGTGAAAAAAAATAAGCGCGCGGCGAGCGTGTCGTCGAAGCCAAAAATGAAATATTCCGCTATTTTGTAAAATTTATATGCGCTTTAACACGAGCGGTGAAGGAAAACATAGTGAGGAAGCCAGGTAGTAGTATTCATAAAGGCGACGATGGGCTTGACCCGTAATAAAATGTATAAAAAATTTAATTAATGTTGCACACAAGAAATTAAAAAAGAAAATATATAACAAAACTTATGTGTATCTGTATAGGTACCTTACCTAGGCATATTTTGAAATGGCTAATTCATTGATCTGCCGGCGACATCTACAATACCTTGAGGAATAAAGTTACACGTGTACCACACTTATACTTAGGTACATAGTAAATAAAAGTAAACTCTGCTTCTAAATATTTATTTTAATTGTACTTGAACCAAGAATGTTTAAACTAAATATCTATAAGGGCTGAGCCAATCTATATCTATTTATGTTAGTTTATAAGTTAAAAATTTTGCAGTGCCCCAGCGGGGTTCATGTTATGAAACGCCTAGGTACCTATATTAAGACCTTGTAACTAACATGAAGCAATAAACGAATTTGAATTGAAAAAAAAAGGTTTTATTTTGATTAGATAATTTTTTTGTCCGAGTATTTTGCAATTAATGTTTCTGATTCACGGGATACCTTCATATAGATTTAGATAGATCACAAAATACTAGGCCGGACTTACACTTGTAAGTTTTACTCACGTGATTATACAAGTTTACCCCTTCACCTGCCACGCCCTCTGGCAAAACCATGCTAGGTACTGCCAAAGGTTTGCTCATGCTCACTACGCGCCGTCGCAAAAAATTGCAAAATACTGCTAAACTCTTCAGTAAACTTATTAGATACGCTATATTTTTAGAATCTCATTGAATTTTCCAATAAGAATTAGTCATTCTTTTTCCAAAAGAGCTTTTTAAAATATTATGCAAGACGAAAATCATGAAATGCCGCTCTCACAGTAAAAGTGCCTGACAAAAACATAACATTATTCCTTAGGGATACTTGCATGCATTTTTCTCGGTCGGCCTAACGTAGGTACGCTACGCAGGCACAAAATTATCGTACCTACATAACTAGGTAGGTATGTACGATAAATAAATACTTGCTGGACATTTCACACAGCGTCATCTAGATCATCATCATTTGCCTGCCCTTATCCCGCTTATGCAGGGTCGGCACAACATGTTCTCTTCTTCCACTCTCCCCTATCACTCGTCATCTTCGTATTCACTCCCTTCTTACCCATATCTTCTTTCACACAATCCATCCATCTTTTCTTTGGTCTACCTCTACTCACATATCCATCCACATTCATTTCCATCACCCGTCATCTAGATAGCCTCAAAATAAGCAAAGCTTGTAGGTACTATGGGAACCAGTGGTATAGATAAGTAGGTACCTACTACTTTTCCTACTTTTTGTTGGTAAATACATACACCCAGACCCCAGACAAATATTTGAGACTAGCTAATGTGCGCGGCTTCGCCCGCGTGGTACCAACATTTCGAATAGCCTTTATGCTATTCCAGGTCATTATCTACGCCTATTCCAAGTTTCATCCAAATCGGTTCAGTGGTTTAGGCGTGATTGTTACACAAACTCACAAACTTTCAGCTTTATTATATGAGTGGGATTAGGATCATCATGAGAGCGGCAGGGATCGAACCCGCAATCTTCAGCGTCCCAAGCGGGCTATCACTCGCACTGCGCCGCCACAGAGGTCGCTAATCACGGATTTATAAATAAATTCGTGTCGCTAATCGCCCAACGGTAGGTAGGTATTCGTTCCGTTTGTCTGCGCCGTGAACGCATTTTCCTAACGGGGAGGTTCTATGCTAAATCGCTAAATCTATGGCATTTTCATACAATGTTTAATTGTGTTGCAATATTTAATTTAATTAAATATTGCAACACAATTAAAAAATACAATACTTATTTAATTTAATTATGTTCTGCGGAGGACAAACGGCTAGCTTCTGGAATGCCTAGATCCGTTGGGTTGGGCGAACTGTACGGTTGCATAGACTAGGTTACTCTGAAACACTGCTGTCTCACCTCATGTCTGTCTGGATTCTGGATACTTTTTTCTTAGATCTTCAATCGATCTTGCTGACATTAATAATTTTATTTTAAACATTACCTATAACTTGACTTCATAAGCAAGATGTGGGTATCAAATTATATATATGCCTCTGACTACCCCCTTAGACATCTTCAAAGGATCTGGAATATAAATAAAGATCTGAGAGAATGTCTACCGCGCCTTGGGATACAGTCGTGACCCAGTTACCTATAACTTGACATTGGCAGAATTATACTAGTATTGTGTAGCATATAATAAAGGAAGAAGAAACAAACTTGACATTTAGTGTCGATTCTAACAAGCACTGACTAAAGCTAGCTAAACTAGTTAAAAATCCTATCTTAGCTAGATATCCTAAAATATCTATTCCGGGTTAGTCAGTTGACTAAATTTAGAAAGCTTTAGATCATCCTAAAACATGTCCCAAGTTGAATACACGGTGCTGCCATCTAGTGGCGAGTAGCAATACGTATGGATTTATTTGATTGCTAAGGCTCATAATACACGAGGCTAGTAGCTCAAGTCTCGTGTTAAAATTACCTTTCGAAGCTTCAAACGAATGATTTGACAGTTCTGAAGTTGACATTTAATGATATTTTGATTGTATTCTCGGCGAAGACGTGAATAAGAAGAAGAAGACTGTAAATTGTAAACAAACCTCGTAACAAATCTAAGTTCAGTTTTCTAAGCTGTTTAATAAAATAACTACCTATAAAGGAAAAAGCTAAATGTACCAGAGGGTCTAGACAATGTAGGTAACAATCGATTAGCGAAGGGATATTCGATAAGTCCTAAAATGTTATTGTATGAGTTTGAACCAAATGGAAAGAGGTTAGTAAATTTTCCTATCAATGATTATAAGGATTCTACTTTATCTAGCAGAGTCTAGTGGTAGAATTCTGCTGATAATGATGATTTATATCATTACAAATTACTGATTTTATTCTTTATAAAAATGTGTACCAAAATGAAGTTGGCAAACTAAATGTGTTTTTTTTTTTCAGAGAATCAAGCTAAAGCAAGTTATAATGATGTAATTTATAGCATACTCAGTAGAAGAGTTTCTATTTGTGTTAGAGCAGAACTGCCCTCAAGACGTGGATCTGTATCTGTATCAAATGAGGTAATTATAACAAGTTTATAAATTATTTTATTTGTAAGGTGTAACGGTAGCTTCAACTTGAACTTTTACTTTAAAAATCTTGTTTTTACAGGATCTTCAACACCTTCTATACTGAGCACTCAGGGAAATAGTTGATAAGCAAGCCCAATAACCCAATAAGCCCGGCTTGATGTCCGGTCAATCAAAGTTTAATGAAAACAGGTGTAATGGAAAATAAGTACACCGGTGTTTGAAACCTACCTAGTTTCTAGTTATTTCATTATTCATTCTATTCATATGAATGTACCAACTCAAAAGTTTTTGATTAATAATTTAATTTTATAACATATTTAGACAATGTAATAAATGTATTAGGTATAATAAAACATAAAACTTTCTGTTATAACTAGTTTTATTGAAAAATAAACTGAATGTTATACTAATTATCTGGCAAATAGATCATGCTTCGGTAGGAAAACCTTAATTAACTTCTGGCCAATATAATCTCTTCGTCTAGTTGAATGTTATTGATTTCTGGGTCTCCGGAATCTGCAAAAGTAACATTATTCAGTATTATCATTCAGACTGCCTCAGGTAGTTAGAAATTTACTTTAGGATCATTAAAGTGATAACAGGTATGGCATGTATTTTATTGTAGAATCAAAGGCTGTATTGCTTGTGTAGAGTAGGAGACGTTACATTTTGTAAAGAAACTGCAAAGTATTTATAATAATTCAATTTCACAGCTACGTTCAATATTGTGAAATCTTTTCAATCTGTTCCTTGTTTTCATTTATAAAAATAAAATGGATTGCCTGGAGTAGTTGGGGATTCAATTATTTTGGTTTCTCTAGCTAGAATACACCATCCGTAGCACTTGGGGCAGCTATTGGGCATATTATGCTTTGTTGAAATCTAGAACAAAATTATTGATTACAAAAGGATGTTGGTAGATAAGTTTAACACCAAATAATTGTGATTAAGCTTTTCAACAACTTACTCATTCTTTGCAGTCTCTTTGCTTTTGGGTAGTGATTTGATTTGATAATTCTTGATCCGCTACCATTGATTTATGTAGGTACATGCACAGAGCTTAGGGCCAGCACAGGGGATAGTAGGTAGTGGCTGAAAACAAAGATAAAGATTGATGAGCACAGGTAAAAGCAAAGTTATGCTAGAGACAGGTTCTTTACTAGTTCAAGATAACAAAACAAGGTAAAAACAAGATACATTTTTCTTTCTTTAGTGGATGATGTAAGATGGTTTTCTTGAAGGGATAGCAGCTTGAAAAATACGAACTGAGCTTGAGAAACATTTTGTTTTCAGGTTAGGTTTTATAACCAAACTAACACCAAGAATTTGAAACGTAGGTTCAATCCTACAGCAGAAGCACTGACAACATCAAGATCCTATGTAAAAACACAAACCTTTACGAAAAATCCAACCACAAACTTGCATGTTTTCGGTGATGTTTTCAAACGATTTTCTTCTGGTAAAACACTCGAAAACACGTTTTGCATCACCTTGTTCATTACATAGTACTTCAATTAACACAAAAATATTATTTTGTTTGTTTTCGAGGTCCTACAAATCATATTTCACATCACAATCCTACTTGGTATTTTTAGTCAACACCTATTTACATGCTCGCTAAGATTAGGAATTTTACGCGTAAAACAGACTAAAAATGTACATTGAGAATAGGGTTTAGGCACTTTTGGCTAAGTTGAGTAACTAGCTAAGATTTTAGAGCTGTCATCCTAATTTTAGCTTTAGTTTGTTTTGCTGGAATAAGATAACTGACTGAAGCTGACTAAAGCTCATTTTAGCGATTTTTAATTAGCTTTAGCTAGTTATGTTCCACACAGAATTGGGGGCATTGGCAGGTTGTTTAGTTGCCAAACAAAAGAAGAAGAAGTAGTTTTTTCCCTCGCAGTGTTTTTTTCCGAGCTTTTTGTATGGCTTAGTGTTATTAGCATCAATGACCTAAGAAACCATCATTTTGATTGATTATTGCTCAGCCCGTTATGCAGTATCCATTGAGAAAGAAACTAGCAGTATCCCCAGTACGTCTGTGGCTCGGCCCCTCGGCCCTAAATCATTTTGTGCATTTTGTCTGAACCTAAAATAGGCATTGCCTTACAGTGTGTTCCTTGTGTACTATGTTCTTTGGTTTCTTGACCTTGGTTCTGCTTTGATGAACCTACTAAAACCACATCCAGAAATCTTGGAGAAACTCACGAACACTAGGGAGGTAAGGTATGTACCAACTGCAGTACTATGTACCCACCAGCTGAAATTCTTCGGGCTCCACTAAACCCCGGGACCTATGTCCACTTTTCCAGCCTTACTAAGCTATCCAATTGGCGTGTTTTAGCTGAGCGCGTCGGCCGTAGGCAGTGTGCTACATCTTCCACTCGTTGCTGAGATGCTGCAGGCTCGCCGAGATGGCTCTCTGCTCTGAGAACACACCAAGATTTTCTTGACTGAGGCATTGAGGTAAATTTCATAAAATATTTATTTTACTAATATATAAAGTTTATAATACTGAACAGTGACAATGTCCTAAAATGTTTTGACTGACCGCACAAAGATTATGAGGGCTTTGTGAGAGGCACATTCTAATAAATTATATGAGGTCCCTACAACTAAGATGATAAATAGGGTGAAAGCCAGAGATGGGCATACTTTCAACACTTTATACAGGCTGAAAGATTGTCTGTCTATATTCTTTTATCTTCAGATGAAGGAACCATTAATGTTAAATTCTTATTTGGGAATGGTTCATCATTATAAATAAATAATGGAGACTCAATGACTAATTCAGTCAAATCTGTTCTTTGCACACTATGCCACTGTGAGCTTGTTACTGCAGTCTGCATCCAGTCTCCATATTAGCTCCTTATTTTCCTCGTCTACATTAAGGGCTCCCGCACACGGGCCACCGGCCACAACCACAAAACGCCGCCACGGGCATATTTCCTGTAATTTTCGTACATTTTATGTGGCCGCACTCGGTTGACGCCGGTGGCCGCCACACGCTACAACGTATGAAACTATAGGAAATATGCCGGTGGCGGCTTTTTGTGGTTGTGGCCGGTGGCCCGTGTGCGGCGACACTAAGGTCCACAATTCCACATAGACCACAAGTCAAACATCCAAATATTAATTTTCAGGCATCATCACATGAAAATATCCTCAAGCTCACCCCACAAAACAGAGTAGTCAGTCTGCATCCTCTATGAAGACCATGGCTCTTAATAATATCAAAAATAGTGTTGATTCTCCTCTAATCAAAGAAGAATTAGTCCCTAGTGGGGAAGATTTTTTTGTTAAAGAAGAATTTGTCACTAATGAAGAGTTTGTTTTAAAAGACGAAATTTTCACTAGTGAGGAAAATTTTGTTGTAAAAGACGAATTTTCAGAAGAGGAGCCTGAAGTTACAACAGTCGACCGACCCATTAAGTATTTGACGGAGTCCTCGGTGCCTGAGAGCACAAACCATGAAGACAAAAGGGCAGGCTGGGGTTGTAATAATCACAAAAAAGAAAAGCCTCATTTGACTAATCATATGAGAACTCGCATTAAAGAAAGGCCATATGGCTGCGATGTATGTGATAAGAGTTTTTATAGTAAGGGTTGTTTGACTGTACACATGAGAACTCACACTGGAGAAAGGCCATATGCCTGTGATGTATGTGATAAGAGTTTTTATAGTAAGAGTTATTTGTTTGTACACATGAGGACTCACACTGGTGAAAAGCCTTATGCCTGTGATCTATGTGATAAGAGTTATTTTTGGAGGTCTGGTTTGACTAAACATATGAGGACCCACACTGGAGAAAGGCCATATGCCTGCGATGTATGTGATAAGAGTTTTTATCATAGGAATGATTTGCATAGACACATAAGGAATCACCCTGGAAAAAGGCCATATGCCTGTGATGCATGTGATAAGAGTTTTAAACATAAGAATAACTTAACTGCGCACATGAGTACTCACACAGGAGAAAAGCCATATGCCTGCAATGTATGTGCCAAGAGTTTTTCTTATAAGTCTAACTTGACTAAACACATGAGAATCCACTCTAACGAAAGGCCATATGCATGCAATGTATGTGATAAGAGTTTTTCTCAAAAGTCAACGTTGACTGAACACATGAAAACTCACACTAAGAAAAGTATATATGCCTGCGATGTATGTGATAAGGGTTTTTCGTTTGAGTCTGTTTTGACTAAACATATGAGAACTCACACAGGAAAAAAGCCATATGCCTGCACTGTATGTGCCAAGAGGTTTTCTTATAAGTCTAACTTGACTAAACACATGATAATCCACTCTAACGAAAGGCCATATGTATGCAATGTATGTGATAAGAGTTTTTCTCAAAAGTCAATGTTGACTGAACACATGAAAACTCACACTAAGAAAAGTACATATGCCTGCGATGTATGTGAGAGTTTTTCGTTTAAGTCTGTTTTGATAAACAGACTGCAATAACTATCGACCTATAGCTCTGCTACCTACTTTTTCGAAATTATATGAAAGCTCGATGGCAAGCCGTTTATACTCGTACTGCGAAAAATTCCAAATATTCAATGACAGTCAAAATGGATTTAGAAAAAATCGATCCACTTCCCTAGCTGTATATAAATACATGCATGATATATTTTATTGTTTATTTTATTTTATTTATTGTTTATTTACTTCATACATAAAATAATTTACAATGGACCCCGCACTAGGCCAAGCCTGTATCGCGGTAGACCGAGTAAAAAGATTTTTATCAAAATACACGGTATTAACAAATATAATAAAAATTATTTAGAGTATCGCTATAAATAAATATCTTAGATACAACTATGTATAATGTAGATACACATAAATATTATAATAACTACCTACTTATTAACTAAATCTACACTAGAGGGACTTTGCTTTCGCGCTGCCTCCCTAAAGCGATGGTACACGATGCCCGTTGGCCAGAAATCTGGATCTAGGAACACATCCTTATGTTTCGCCGGGATCTGGAGTGCGTACGACTTGAAGTTTGTAGTCCTACTGGACTCCAGTTGCCGGAGAGACATCTCGAGTGACCCCTTCACGTAGAGTATGATTTCATCTTCTGATACGTTCTTGTTTATCCTAGAGATGTATATCATTACTGTTGGCTCCACTGCTTTGAGTGTAGCTGCATCCGATTAAATATAATAAACAACACGCTATTGGTATACTAATGGATATGAGCAAAGCTTACGATAGAGTGACATATGAAATATTACTTGCGAAACTTCACAGAATAGGTGTCAGAGGCTTAGTCCATGAATGGTTTAAATCATATTTCAAAAACAGGAGCCAATACGTTGGAATAGAACACTTCAATGGCGTTACAGGACATAACGAAAGTAAAATCAAAGAAAATCGACATCACAAATTCTATTCCCCAGGGTAGCGTTCTAGGCTGTATATTATTCCTCATATATATAAATGATTTGCCTAAAAATATCATAAGCTCATGCACTCTGTTTGCAGATGATATATCAGTCGTCATCCCTACAAAATCAGCATCAGACTTTTAAAAAATATTGGACAATACTTTGATAGATATAAAAAATTGGCTCGACGAACACAACCTCCAACTTAACTTCAAAAAAACTAAACTAATGCAGTTCTATCCATACCAGAGAAAACCATTAAATATAAACTATTCATTCCAAAACACGCCACTTGAAATCGTAAACACTTATCCCCTTTTAGGAATAGAAATAGACTCTAATATAAATTGGACACCAATAAAATAGCATCTAAACTCTCAAGATTTACATGCCCTGTACGAACTCAAAAAATTTACAGACGAAAAAACAGCAACCAGTGCATACTATGCGTATGCACACTCTTGGCTCCAATATGGAATGATCCTTTGGGGAAATAGTTTGGGGAAAGGTTGTCTGGAAGAAATCGCTTCTAAGCGATAAGACCGCCCATTGTACATTGTCTCGTTGGGTTTTATTGATTGTGTATGTTTTGTAATATTGTGTACAATAAAGAGTTTTTCATTCATTCATTCAGATGTTCACAAGCTTTTTATTTTGCAAAAAAGATGCCTACGAATTATTTATAATCTAGATCTCATGGAAAGCTGCAAACCATACTTTGTAGAGAAAAACATTTTAACAATTCACACAGCTCCGTATGCAATGTCTGTCAAAATATTTAACCAAATCCCTCCAGATATTAAAAACCTAAATAGTCTCTAAAGATTTAAAACCCAGTTTAAAAAATACTTAATTAGAAACAGCTTCTATTCCTTGCAAGAGTACTTAGATAAGTAGGAAAAAAAAATTAATAATTATATAGGCTTTATTAGTATATAATTAGGTACTTATTAATATTTGCCAATATTATTATTTAGTAGGTACCCAACTCGAATTTTATGATTGTTTTTATTTCAAGATTTTACCTACCTTTAAAGATCTCATAGTTTTAAGACTTTTTTCTTTGAAATTTATAACAAAATACTGAGCATAACAACCCATTTTTTTTTTTTTTTTTTTGCGATGTCCTTCCAGGACTCGTGTACTTATAAGACCTACAATTATGTACAAACACAACATGAATGCAAATAAACACTTTGAATTTGAATTTATTTTCAGGCATCACATGAAAATATCCTCAAGCTCAACCCCACAAAACAGAGTAGTCTGTCTGCATCCTCTGTGAAGATCATGGCTCTTATTAATATCAAAAATAGTATTGATTCTCCTATTACCAATGAAAAGTTTGTCACTGGTGAGCAAGAACTGGTTGTAAAAGAAGAATATTTCACTAATGAGGAGTTAGTTTTAAAAGACGAAATTTTCACTAGTGAGGAAGAATTTCTTGTAAAAGACGAATTTACAGAAGAGGATTCAGAAGTTACAGCAGTAGACCGACCCATGGAGTACTTGACGGAGTCCTCATTACCTGAGAGCACAAACCATGAAGACAAAAGGGCAATATTTGTGTGCAACCAATGTGGTAAAAAGTTCTCTCTAAAAAATAAACTATCAGCCCACATTCAGACTCACAATCAAGGAACATTTGCCTGCGATAGATGTAATCAAGAATTCACTAGCAAATGTATTTTAAGAAGACACATAATAAATACTCACATAAAAGAAAAGCCTCATTCGACAAATCATATGAGAACTCACACTAAAGAAAGGCCATGTTATGCCTGTGATGTATGTGGTAAGAGTTTTTATACTAAGTGTTATTTAACTGTACACAAGAGAACTCACACTGGAGAAAGGCCATATGCCTGTGATGTATGTGATAAGAGTTTTTATAGTAAAGGTTATTTGTTTGTACACATGAGGACTCACACTGGTGAAAAGCCTTATGCCTGTGATGTATGTGATAAGAGTTATTATTGTAAAACTTTTTTGAAAAGACACATGAAGACTCACTCTGGAAAAAGGCCATATGCCTGCGATGTATGTGATAAGAGTTTTTATCATAGGAATGATTTGCATACACACATAAGAAATCACACTGAAAAAAGGCCATATGCCTGTGATGCATGTGATAAAAGTTTTTCTTTTAAGTCTCTTTTGACTAAACACATGATAACTCACACCAGAGAAAGGCCATATGCCTGCAATGTATGTGATAAGAGTTTTAAACATAAGAATAATTTAACTGCGCACATGAGTACTCACACAGGAAAAAAGCCATATGCCTGCACTGTATGTGCCAAGAGGTTTTCTTATAAGTCTAACTTGACTCAACACATGAGAATCCACTCTAACGAAAGGCCATATGCATGCAATGTATGTGATAAGAGTTTTTCTCAAAAGTCAACGTTGACTGAACACATGAAAACTCACACTAAGAAAAGTAGATATGCCTGCGATGTATGTGATAAGAGTTTTTCTCAAAAGTCAACGTTGACTGAACACATGAAAACTCACACTAAGAAAAGTAGATATGCCTGCGATGTATGTGATAAGAGTTTTTCGGTTAAGTCTGTTTTGACCAAACACATGAGAACTCACAGAGGAAAAAAGCTATATGCCTGCAATGTATGTGCCAAGAGTTATTCTTATAAATCTAGCTTGAATAGGCACATGATAATCATTCATAACGGAAGGCCATATGCATGCAATGTATGTGATAAGAGTTTTTTTCAAAAGTCAACATTAACTGAACACATGGAAACTCACACTAAGAAAAGTACATATGCCTGCGATGTATGTGATAAGAGTTATTCTTATAAATCTAACTTGAATAAGCACATGATAATCATTCATAACGGAAGGCCATATGCATGCAATGTATGTGATAAGAGTTTTTTTCCAAAGTCAACATTGACTGAACACATGGAAACTCATACTAAGAAAAGTCCTTATGCCTGTGGTGTATGTGGTAAGAGTTCTTTTTGTAAGTCTGTTTTGACTAAACATATGAGAACTCACACTGAAGAATGGCCTTAAGCCTGCGATGTATGTGATAGTGCTTGTGAAGTAATTAATAAATAATTATTTCCTTATTAAAACCGATTTCAATGTTTGACTCAGGACGCGGCGTGACTCAGGGCATCAATAAGCCAACCATAGCAATCGAAATAGAATAGAAATTAAATCGACAGATAGACTATGCGCTCAGCTGACTGCCTGCCTAGAAGGGCAATAATTACCAAAACTGCATTCTTACGCTAGAAACATATTAACGGACAGTACAAAAACACCCAGCGCGCCAGATCGTTGTCGGACGCCCGAAAGCTCAAGGACACGTCCGCGACGCGACTTAAGCTAGAAACATACTATCGGACGTGGCTTGCGGACGCGTTTCAACCTCAGATAAACTGGAGTTCAATAATGCTGGACAAATTCACACAGCATCACCTAGCCCCAAACTAAGCATAGCTTGTACTCACCAGATAACTGATATACTACTTATTTACTTTTTGTTTGTAAATACATACATATTATACATAGAAACACCCAGACCCGAGATAAATATTTGCAGATCATACAAACATTTATCCCGCAGCACTCGCAGCAGGGATCGAACCCGCAACCTTCTGCGTCTCAAGCGGGCTCTCACCCACTGCGCCACAGAGGTCGTCATTTATTTATTATAGTTCGCGTCACGTTAAAATAACGCTGGCTGTCAAGCTGCGCCATGGAGGCTTTATGGGTCCATTTGACGGTACGGTTTGTAATAACAAGGAATACGTTTTTCTAACTAATGTTTTTAGCACTTTTCACCCCTTAAGGGATAAATTTTTCAAAACTACCATCGTAGTTCATCCCTATGCACTAGGGCATGACCTGAAAATTTCAAGTCTCTACGATCAGCGGTTTATATTTCACGTTTTCTAAAAATGTACCTACACATATTTATCGCGTACACATTTTTTTGAAAATTTATCGCGTCTACATTTTTTTGAAAATTTGGCGTGTACACATCTTAATTTCCGTGACTGTACAAATGACTTTTATTTGATAATGGGTTAAAACTACACAAACTGACAGGGATTCATTTTTGGGTTGTAAATAGACGTTTGATAGATAGATAGATAAAAAATTTATTTGGGAAAACACACACACAGACGAACATAACTAGGTACACTGACACAGCAAAAAAAACAAAATGTATTAAATCTAGGTAGGTACTACAATAAAAAAACTTATTCTATTCTATACTACACACAGTACAAAAATAATAATAATAATAATAAAATATATTAAACAAACAAATAAAAAAAACCACTACAAAAAAGAAAATAATGAGGCAGGTGAAGGACGTCTGTGTTGGTGCAGTCCAAAAAGGAACAGTCTCAGCTTTGTGCTGCTCTGCACCGGGGAGGTACAGAGCAACGCTGGTTTTCAGACTGCTCCTAGTTGGGTGACATCACGTTCTTTAAAAAAAGACAGTTAAAAAGAAGAGCTGTTAGTTCATAAATATTTAAATAATTACAGAATAAGATAAGATGAATTATATAATATATTATGTAATGTATAATAAACTTGGATAATTTAGATTTCTCAAAATTTCAAATGACAGTGACAGAAAGAAAATTTTACTAGCTAGATACTGCGAGAAAAAAAAAAGGGCAGATACACGTGCGCCTTTGCAAAAAATCCAGACACGTCATCAAGCTTGTTTACCCATTTATAAACAAAAAAAAACAAAAAAATCGTGTTGCAACAACCCTACGGACGGACTGTACTCACGTGAGTGGAAACGGTGGAAACTAAGGGAGATGAAAGGAACGGAACAAGGCAGTGGGTAAGTGTGAATTGGTAGGTACCTTCCACTATTGTGATTTTTGAATGCGCAGGAGTTCCTGCTTGAACTTGGCTCTAAAGGTGGAGACTGTTTTTAGGTTCCGAAATGGTGGGGGAAGATCATTCCAGCACTTCGAAGCAGCAAAGCGGAAGGACCCACGGAACGCGACGGATTTATGTGCTGGTGCAAGCAAAATGAGGTTAGTACATGCACGTCTAGGATACCTGTCGCTAGCCCATTTGAGCTTAGAGTAAAGGTAGGGTGGGGTTCCATTATTGATAAGCCCAAAAAGAAGTGAGGCAAGGTGCAGTTCTCTCCGAGCTTTCATTTTAAGAAGGTTTGCTGAATTGATGAACGGAGTAACATGGGATCTGGGAGGTATGTGGAAACAGAACCTTGCACAGGCGTTTAGTACTCGCTGTATCAGCTGGACCGTTCTACTTAGTAAGCAGGGTCCATAGACTGTATCACAGTAGTTGAGCCGGGAAAGGACCAAAGACTCACACAGCATGATCCTGACCTCCTCACTCAGATAACGACGGATCTTGTAAAGCATTTTCAAACGGAAAAAAGATTGACGAACAGTGTCAGCTATATGAGATTCAAAGTGTAGGTGACTGTCCATGGTTAAACCAAGATTTTTAGCTTCAGCAACCCGTTCAACAGATTCACCATTTACTGAAATATCTATGTTAATGTTAGTAAGCTTTTTCAAGTTATTTTTTGTTCCAAATATTAGGTACTTAGACTTTTTAGGATTAAGGATTAGAGAGTTAGAACTCGACCATTGAAATATTTGTTCTAAGTCATGGTTTATCTTTGCCACAGCACCAACACAATCCGAAGGGTGAAAGGGGAGGAGTTATTGTAGATCATCAGCGTAGAGATGATATTGGCAGAACTGGAGCTCCTTTATGATGTCGGCGCAGTAGGCAACAAAAAGAACTGGACCCAAGACCGAACCCTGCGGAACACCACGAGTGACAGGACAGGGGGGGGATCTATGCGACTTGCCATCCGGAGACTGAAGCTCTACACATTGGGATCTGTTTTCAAGGTAGCTGGAGAACCATTTCACCGTTCTAGAGTCAAAACCATAGTAAGAAAGTTTGGATAATAGAAGAGGCACACTCAGAGAGTCGAAGGCACGGGAGAAGTCTAGCAGGATCAGGAAGCTACACTTACCCTCATCCTGAGTAGTCAAAAGATTATCGACCACATCCATTAGAGCAGAAGCAGTACTATGCCCCTTTCTGAAACCTGACTGCTTTTGGGGGAGTATCTCCTGGTCCTCAAGGTACTGTACCAATTTATTCCTAAGCCGATATTAGTTTTCACTTCATAAAGTAGGTATCTATTAAGCTTTGCTTAGTTTGGGGCTAGATCATGCTGGGTGAAATGTCCAGCATTTATTTATTATTATTATTGATTTTTTACGACATGTTGCATAATATTTTCAAGGAGACCAGACGTTGACCAATCGCAGCGTAGCAACATCACATCGCACGCTCGAATGGACTAAGTTATACATGAAGCAACAATCAATTAAAAGGATAGTCTTTATCGATTTTCTCGGGATTTTCATAACAAAACAAAAAAAAAACATTACTTAAGTACATAAATGTTTTATAATATTTGTTGAACCCAATTCCTGAATTAAGTTAATTTAAAATGAAAGACCCTTTATAATATACCAGCTGTTCGCCGCGGTGTTACCCGCGAGTCCTCGGGAAAACTTCACTTCCCCGGGATCAAATATAGCCTATGTTCATCGAGGATAATGTAGCATTCTATTGGTGAAAGAATTTTTCAAATCGGTCCAGTAGTTTCGGAGCCTATTCATTTCAAACAAACAAACATACAAACAAATCTTTCCTCTTTATAATATTATTATTTTTAGTATAGAACACAAACGGCGGCGCCCCGGCCATCGGTACGTAAGTACATTATAACTCGATGGCCCCGGCCGGCGTATTGCCGGTCAGCCCCAGGCGGCGACCCCGCTCTACGCTACTGTTGGTTGGGTGTAAGAAAAAACTTCTTGTTATTTTAGAAAAAATATATTTAATACACTTTCAATGATCGTATCTTGTTATTAGTAACAAACTTCATAGAACACCTAAGTACCTACCTTTGTCTTTTTCACGGCGCAATAAGTGTGTATACAACGCTATTTTATGACTACCAAAAAATTTAAGGACAGTTGCAGTAGATGCAGAAAATGATAATGGCATGGTCAGAACTTTTTTTATACATATAAAGTTATCGAGGATTGTAGTTTGTAGTCAACCAAAACCGAACAAAAAACTACAAATAAGTACTATAGACAACAATCGCGTACAGACTCTCATTCGAACTATGTTCTCGTATCATCCCCAGTCAGTCAAATCGCAGTAGCTATCATAAATCCATCTCGTCTCGTCTCCTTTTGAGGTTATAATTTTTTTTTGTTAAATGTGATCAGTAACAGACACCGAGACCATATTTTTTTTTGTAATTACAAAATAGCGATGTATAGCATAGTTGGATCCAGGGGGGGGGGGCACGGGGGCACGTGCCGATATTTTTGTGTACCTACTAACTACGAAAAATTAATAAATTGTGAAATTTTTGTCAATTTTCGTTTCTTGTGCCCCCCCAGAAAAAAATCCTGGATCCGCCCATGTAGCATAACGCAGTCTCCAAACCCATATTTACTATAGACATAGATTCTATAGCTTAGAAACAGTCTTACCAAAATCTTTGCATAAAAACTCAACAATATACAACGCCAAACGCTCAGGATGCGTCAAGTGAACGTCGTGACTACCCTCCACAGTATAAACTGTATAATTCTTCACATTTTTCTCTAATTCTTCTAGAATTTTCTTTGTAGCGTCCTTCCCTTTTGTGTATGGGGGGCTAGTGCCACCGAAGGTTGTTGCTGATATAAGGAGAGTTGGGGGTGCGTTTAAAGAAAATAGTTTAATGTAGTAATCTATGGGGTAGTTTTGGGGTGCAGGGTAACGTAGGCGGCGATCCCATGATAATCTGAAAATAAGAAAAAAACATTTTTTTAAACATGCCAAGAAGTTTTCTATGCATTAGCCATCGATTGCGTTGACTAATTCTTGGATACAATTTGTGTTACATTACTTCTGCACCGGTCCTGGTATTTTTCCATACATCATCGTATCATGGCACTCGTTTTCCGATAGGTACAGACAGACAAATTCTAGTGAAGTCTTAGGGTCGATTCACATCTGACGGAAGATCCGTCGCGGATTATCGGTCGCGGTAATCCGCGGTCACCGATAATCCGCGACGGATCTTCGGTCAGATGTGAATCGACCCTTATAGGTTATGTTAGCGTTACCTTTAAAATAAAAGGAAACTGTTTCCGAACGAATGAAAAAGAGATGACTTTTGAGAAACGTCAAGATGGACGGCCATTCAAGTTTGGGGTTGTGGTAACAAATGATGAGTCTGTAACGAATTTTCAAAGTATTGGAAGATAATAAAATTGTTTCCTTGCTAAATGGTTTGTGGAATTATATCTAACATCAGTTATACTACATGAGTTTGTTTTCAGTTAGGTCAAATTAATATCATTGGGTATTTAACTTGACCTATTTTGGATACTCACTACATAGTATAAAACAAAGTCGCTTCCCGATGTCTGTTCCTATGTATGCTTAGATCTATGGCGACCTCTAACTGCGATGGCCAATTACAGCGACCTAGCCACTTCAGAGCTTCATCGATGCTATTTAAATCCTAGATCGCGCAAGTAACATTATACTTGGCAATTAGCCTATATAGTATAGAACTATCCGACATAAACTTTCGGCTGAAAGGCCCTAAGGTATGTGGACCAGTTGGCGTCGACCTTAGTGAGGTGAGATCTCCCTCTTCGCCATAGATTGGGGGAATTACACCCCCCCCCCCCCCCCCCCAAGAATCTTTAAAACTACGAAATGGATTTTGATGCGGTTTTTTTTAATCGATAGAGTGATTCAAGAGGAAGGTTTATATGTATAATACATTGCACAATATAATAGAGAAACACTGATAATTTTAAAGGTATCTATTATAGACACATTTTTGTGCGCTTATAAAAAATTTTGAAAAAAAAAACACCAATCAAATGATAAATTCGAGGCCATAAAAAATAAATTACTTAGTATTTTTATATGGGACCGAATAAGGGTGAAACGGATATTTAGCTCTCTGAAGGTGCACTAAACGATTGCGCAGGTTTAAAGCGAGATAGAACGATGCAACAAACATAAGCGAGTGAGCGAGACAGCTAAACAATGCTGTCTTCGTCTTATAAGGGTCATCAAAAATGGGTTCTGCGCAGCTACAAGAGAGCTAAAGATGTACCTGTATTTATCTCCAACTGCGATTAGATTTCTTGACAATACAATTTCTGCTTGCCTCTGATTCAAGTTGCGGGCTCGGCTCACAGCCCGCGTGGCCGCCTCACGAGTGTATAATTTAAACTGAAATAATATAGCATTAATTATAAAATGAGCTTTTAGAAATGTAAAACTAAAAATATGCCGCAAATGTTTACCGAGTACAGAACTAGATGGCGCTACTGGTAGATTAGATTTTTATTTTTTTATTAAATAGGTCAGCATTTGACCTCACTCTGCCTGATGTTAAGCAGTAGTGAGGTCTAAGATGGAGCATGCTTACCTAGAAGGAACCTATTTACTCTTGATTTGTAGACCCCTAAACTTTTCGGGAAATACAGAGCCCGGCAATGAGTTTCATAATTTGGCGGTGCGTATGAAAAATGTAGACTCAAAACGCAATCGTTACATTTTGACTTCGAAAATGGGCTTGATAGGAATTTCCTATCAAATGAAACAAAGCTTTGAACTAATTCTACCCTAAATAATTCTTTTTGACGACCTCTATGGCGCAGTGGGTGGAAGCCCGCTTGGGACGCAGGTTGCGGGTTCGATCCCCGCCGCGGTATAAATGTTTGTATGATCTGCAAATATTTATCTCGGGTCTAATATATAGATAGTATGTATGTATTTACAAACAAAAAATGTACATACTGGTTCCCATAGTACAAGCTTTGCTTAGTTTGAGGCTAGATGACGCTGTGTGAAAGCCCAGCATTTTATTTATTTAGTGAACAACAGAATCTACATACCTCATGATTATCCTTAGTGTAGTTATCATAGTATTCTCTGTAGAATGTGGTGTAGTATTCCACAGGATCATGGACTTGCAGCCTCTGAAGAGATGGACCAAAATCTAGCAGAATGAACTTTGTGATACGATGAGGGAATACTGCGTTGTAGAATAGACCTGGAGTGAGAAAATATTCGTATGAGTCTGTGGTCAACTCTGGTGACGGAGAGTCGCCATTTTGTGAGCGGGACAGCGCCATTTTGTGAGCGGGACAGCGAGTGTGATTTGTTCGGCGTGTGAGAAGTACAGAGCTATGGATACGCATCGTTATTTACGCTAAAACACTTTAGCTAATTACAAGTTAATTAAACAACCAATCGAAATATTAAAAGACACAACTTAAGATATACTTGTAGGTTTCTTGAACAAACAAAAAACTTTTGTTTTTATTTCCTGTTCTTATTTTTTGTTTCTTAATTGTAACACCACCTCCTCTCGCGTTCTTTTCTATCCAATCCATCCAAAGGTTGCCTGGAAGAGATCGCTTTGAGCGATAAGGCCGCCCATTGTGTCACCGCAAATAGTCTTAAGCTTTTAAAGTTTTTTTTTTAATTGTATCTAATGGTGTAACAATAAAGAGTTATCTATCTATCTATCCCGCCATCTCCGTCTTGGTCTGCCGCGTCGCCTTCTCGCTGGGTCGGGGCGCCACCTTTGCCCACAGCTCACCTGGCATGCGACAGACGTGACCGACCCCATCCCATTTCAGTTTTGCGGCCTTCATAGCTACATTTTGGTCTGTGAGCGTAGCTCGGTGTTACGGTGTTCGGATAGGCTTTTTATCCCGAAAAAATCCCGAGGGACCGCCGACTGCGCTAGTCTATAGTTCTATACTAATACTATAAAGAGGAAAGATTTATTTGTTTGTTTGAAATGAATAGGCTCCGAAACTACTGGACCGATTTGAAAAATTCTTTCACCAATAGAATGCTACATTATCCCCGATGAACATAGATAGATAGATAGAAAATACTTTATTGTACACCACAAGGACATTACAAAATACAAACAAAGATACAAGAAAATCGGTCTTATCGCTATGAGCGATTTCCTCCAGACAACCTTAGGATGAACTGGATTAAAGGAAGGCAAAAAGGCGGTGCAAATAAAATATGTTTAAAAAAACAAATAAATAAATACTAATAAACAAATAAATATATACCTACTATCTACGAAACTACTAACTACTACGAAACTATGTACGAACATAGGCTATATTGAATCCCGGGGAAGTGAAGTTTTCCCGAGGGATCGCGGGTAACACCGCGGCGGACAGCTAGTATAAAATAAGATCAATTACCTTGTTCACATCCCATTGAGTGTCCCATGTAGATGAATGTTTTCCAATCCAAGTGCGCGACCACGGCTTCCACAGCAGCTACGAAGTGAAAACGAGATAGCATCACTCCTGGAATAAAATAAAAATATAGGTAATTATAAAATATACAGGTGTAAAAAGATGTCTACCTAAGGGGTAGGTACGACTAGATACAGCAGCATCCCAAATCCAAAAGGATTTTCCGGAAAAATCATTACATCCGGAGAAAACAGCGTTTGAAGAATACTGTTTGCATATGTTTTGGGCTCGTTTTTACGTAGATAACTGGATTTTGAGTTTTAAATGTTTTTTTTTATAAATGAAATTATTAGGTAGTATGGTCTTATCATGTTGTAAGTAAGTAAATCATGTTGTAATAGTAGTAAATAACCGAAAATAACATAAAATGACTAAGCTAAGTCAAAATATTTTTTTGCGTTTTTTTTTCGCTAAATATGTTTAGAATCATGGTCAGATTGCAACCCATCAGTTTTCGGTAGTTGTCTTTTTAGACCTGTATAAAAATAACTAGCTGACCCGCGCGACTTCGTCTGCGCATTATTAGGAACAAAATGCAGGAGTCTTGAGTGAATCGAAAAAATATACAAACTACATATTAAACTCTTTCGCTTGATACAATAATCATTTTAACGTTAAGCTTTATGAATTGTTTGGAATTTCGATCGAATAAATAACTAATTTTGCGTTATGTTCCTCTCCTCTCAAGAATTTCAAGAGGTAATCTTGCAATGCTTAGAACAAAACGATAGTAAGTACCTAAGTTCGTATGAGTCAGTGGCCAACTCTGGTGACGGAGTTTTTAGGCCGCCTTAAGGCTTCCGTCATGACTTAAATAGCCGGGACCGACCATTTAACGTGCCCTCCGAAGCACGGAAGCGTTCAGATGAAAATGCCACTGGCGGTCATTCATCCACTTACAGACCGTTTCGAACGTTGCTTAACTTCGACGATCTATCAAGAACGACTAAGCAAGCACTACCAAGAGCGCTTCAAAACGATAGTGGCAAGGTGTGAAACTTGTCGAAGCGAGCGGCAATTTTTTTGAAGAAATTGACTCGAAACGTATTTTTTTTAATAGCAAGTACTGTTTGGTTTTGAATTTCGAAATAAAACGATTAGGTAACTAATATGCTCACGAATTTGCAGGTAGGTACCTGCAAATTCGTGAGCAAAAAAACATAAGTAGGTACTTGAAATTTGAAAACAAACAAAAAGCAAAAATCTCCATTTACTTTTCAAAACTCAAAATTATCGTATCATAATAGAAACGCCACCTAGGAGCAAAGTATAAATCAGTTTACCCTCGGTGATATAGATGGCGTTCTAACTAAAGCCAAGGAAAAAATATTTTAATATCAAAAAAGCATAACTTCGGAGTTCAGATATATTGATGGGTGGGAACACACATGTTACATGTTTATAATTAATTTTAAAATCATTTATTAAGCAAAATAAAAAAAAAAAACAAAAAAAATTTTGAGTGCAAAAAGTGGCTCGTGCGGTCACCCATCCTCTTTATGACCGCGCCCAGGGTAGCTTAACTTTTTTCCCCATACAAACTTGCAACCCTTATTTTGACGCCCCCTTATGGTTATTGACAAAAAAAAGTAGCCTATGTCCATCCCTGGGGTATACTCTTTATCTATGCCAAATTTCAGCTTAATCTGTTCAGCGGTTTGGGCGTGAAAAGGTAACAAACAGACAGACAGACAGACAAAGTTACTTTCACATTTATAATATACTAGCTGCGCTCCCGCGGTGTAACCCGCGGTCCCTAGGGATTTTTTCGGGATAAAAAGTAGCCTATGTCCGTCCCTGGGATACAACCTTTATCCATGCCAATTTTCAGCCTAATCTGTTCAGTGGTTTGGGCGTGAAAAGGTAACAAACAGACAGACAGACAGACAGACAGATAGACAGACAGACAGAGTTACTTTCACATTTATAATATTAGTATGGAAGTATGGAAGTATGGATGCTGGACATATCACACAGCATCATCTAGCCCAAAACTAAGCAAAGCTTGTACGAGTACTATGGGAACCAGATAACTGATATACTATGTATATGTATACATTTTGTTTGTAAATACTGTATGTATTTACAAAGAAAAATTAGTAACACCCAGACCTGAGATAAATATTTGCAGATCATACAAACATTTATCCCGTGGCGGGGATCGAACCCCAGCCTTCTGCGTCTCAAGCGGGCTTTCACCCACTGCGCCACAGAGATCATCGTCGTCATCTAATAAAAAAAAGACTAGGTCAAACGAAAGAATATTTACCAATAGGAAAAGGATCCGAGCGGCCGTTTCCTGGCATGTCGACCCCCACATAGTGGAAGGAGTCTGGCAGGTGATCCAGCAACGGTATGAAAGTGGCGAGGCTGTCCTGTCTCCCATGGACCATCAGCACTGGGACTCCAGTCGGATCACCCCAAGATACCACTGTTTAGATTGAATATCACATAATTTTAATTATCCATACTAATATTATAAAAATGTTGACAACCTCTGTGTCGGGGTCGACCCCCGGTGGGGATAAACATTTATCCCCACCGCGGGATAAATGTTTGTATGATCTGCAAATATTTATCAGGTTTGGGTGTTTCTATGTATAATATGTATATATTTACAAACAAAAAGTATAAGTATTATCTGGTTCCCATAGTACAAGCTTTGCTCAGTTTGGGGCTAGATGATGCTGTGTGAAATGTCCAGCATTATTTATTTATTATTTTCAACACTGTGATAATATAATATAGACATATCAGCAACAGTCGCTTGTCTATCATCAGTATATAAATAAATAAATATTTCTTTAAAACTAACATCCTCGAACAAGCTACTATTTCAGACTTCTTAATTAGATTTTTTTGTAATTTTTATAGTGCTAATCCACACTTGGTATTTCATTAAGAAATGAAAAGTCTTATCAAAATTTTGGATTTCGACGGGATTCGAACCTGCATCGATCAGACGATCCTCCTAAAGCCGGAGTGCCTTACCGCTCGGCCACATTTCTTATTTTGAATTCATTATCATTGATTCTTCATGTTAAAAGTGACTCTTTCTCATTGCTATGTTTTTTGTTGTAACTGAATTCAGAGACACTGTGATGTTTGGAAACAAAATAGCAATACTTACAAGCAATTTTTCCCCATGGCGCGGAAACAAACCATTCCTTTAATAAAACCTTTTTCATTTTCATTAAAATCTTGCACAGAAGTCTTACTAATTTTGTTTAATCACAACTCCTTGGTCACACATATTTTTTGTAAATACAACACTATTAAAGCGCTGATACCTGTTCTAGTCACTAAAGAACCCTACTAGACAGATTTTTGTGTGAGTTAGGTAATTAGTTAGTTTTTCGTTTCCATTCCAAAATTCCAATCCATCCAAAGTCCAAGAACTTATCTTTATTTTATCAAATCAAAACACTAGGAAGTGCAATGCAGTCTCCAGCTGATTTTGTTATGACATTTCGTTGACAAAGACAGTTCTGAACAAAAATTTTTGGGTAGTGATGCCCTGTTGTTGAATTGATACAGTTCAAAAAATTATCCGGATTTATAAGTGAAACAAAGAATTTGTATAAAATTTTATGGTCTGATAAGATTCGGAATTGTTGTTTTTCAATAAGTTGATAACTAGTAAATTTAACTAGTACTTAATCACATACTTTACAGTATCTAAGTACGATGTGAATTACAATATTTTTGTGGTTTAGATATAATACGCGTGGAGGGGCGTGAAATAAAATGCACTTAACTAAATAAGTCATCGGTAACTAAGTACTAAATTTATTCCAGTTAGGTACCTATCTACTCACTGCTGAATAACCCATTTTAAGCTTTTTAAAGCTAGTTCCACGCAGCACAGTTTGCTCTATCCCACATCACAATTTACTTTTAAAGATATTGCTACGCTTTTCGAAAACAGTTCTCAACATTCTCTCAATATCTGGCACAAGCAACTCTGGGTGAGTGATATGCACGTCGTGACTACCAACGACAGTCAAACGATGAAAATGAGGAAGAGTTTCGTCACACTTATTAAGCAAATTCTCCGCGAATTGAATTGGTTTTGTATTACTTTTGGAATCGGACGCGTCTATGGAAAGTGTTGGTGGCATATTTTTTGTTAATATTGTGTAAAGTGTCTCCTCTGGAATAATTACTGGTGTTATTTTCTTCATCCGCGGCTCCCAAGAAAGTCTGAAACAGTAAAAAAGGGCCATTTTAATACACACACTAAAAATAAATGTCAATAAATGTCATGTCATTAATTCCTAAGAATTATAAAACTTCTTGCTCTTCCGAAAATTAGTTGCTCAGATCATTCAAGATGACGACATTATTACGAAGTACTCTCAAGTTAACAACATCAAAACGAATAATGACATAGATAAGTAGGTACATTCACTTAAGTACTACCTCTCTATCCAACAAGTGTTGTATGAAAGAGATCGCTCTTTAGCGATAAGGCACCAAATAAATAGTACCTGCGTTGCTTTTATTTTGTTGATTGAGGTGTAAGTAGGTAGGTACCTATCTTGGAGCAATAAGATTTTTTCATTCATTTGAAGACATCAAAGTAGACAGATAAAGATAAAACAAATAAATAACTAACTTACTTGTAAGTGTCGATGCCCATAGGAATCATAGATCTAGAGAGCACCACCTCAGCCTGTTCTTCAGTAAGATTCCTATTTCGGACTAACAAACTAACGGCGTTGTCAAACGTATACAACCTTGGCTTTCCGGAATTCCACCTAAAAATGTTTAAACGTTAGGTACCTACGCAATCATTTTAGGTATCTTGAAATAGTAGGTAGGCTAATTAAATATAGGTTACATAGAAGTTAATTTTAAAGTAATGTTGGGGCGGGGCCCTACTACGAAGGCTCCGCAATTTGTATTATGTATAATTTACTGTCACAGGGCTAATTTCTACTACTTACTAATCGAACCACTTACTTTTCGAAGTTGGTATAGTAATCATGAAGGAAATGATACCAAAGGCTTATTTTGCTATTTGCGAAGAAGTACATCGATAAAGGTGGTGATGGATCCAAGAATATCATTTTCTGTATTTTCCTTGGGAAAATCGCATGGTAAAAAAGTCCTGTAAAATGAATGTCTTTTTACAAAATGTAGGTAGGTAGGTACATACCTATGTAGTAAGTTATAAAACTAAACAAGCAACCAAAATCTGCATGTCTGAATTAAATCATTTTTCCTAGAAAACTATTAAGCAACGTTATCGAACATAATTACGTAAGTATAGTTAAACAATATTATGTAACAGTTAAATAATTACCAACAATGAAACCCATCGAGTGAGCCATAAAAATAAACTTTTTCCATTTCATGTCCTCAACGATATATCTCACAACCTCAACTACATGTATTTGTGATACAATAGGACCTGGGGGAAAAGGATCTGACTTTCCGTGTCCTGAAAAAAGAATAACCTGTCAATCAAAACCCTGTCAAAAAATTGACGACCTCTGAGGCGCAGTGGGTGAAAGCCCGCTTGGGACGCAGAAGGTTGCTGGTTCAATCCCCGCCGCGGGGTAAATGTTTGTATGATCTGCAAATATTTATCTTGGGTCTGGGTGTTTCTATGTATAATATATATATGTATTTACAAACAAGTAGTATATATATGCAGTTATCTGGTTCCCATAGTACAAGCTTTGCTTAGTTTAGGGCTAGATGATGCTGTGTGAAATGTCCAGCATTATTATTATTATTATAATCTTTGGATGTTCGGTCTGTATAAAAAAAAATATTTACCCGGCATATCGAACCCAACATAGTAGAAGTCTTCAGATAACAGGTCCACTAAAGGTATAAATGTAGCCGCAGAGTCCATGTATCCGTGAACAAGAAGCACGGGTGGTTTGAGCGGATTTCCCCATGAAACCACTGAAATAAACAAAGTTTATTTTATGTAATCTTTATATTTATTTATTACATAAATTGCAAATCCATAAAAAAACATGAAAAATCTTTTTACCAACATTAATTCAATGATCATTTTGTGGATGACGCGTTAAACCGAAACAATTGATACAATTCAAAAGATTGAAACATTATAAAACATACATCACTATTTTTTCAAACTCTACCAATCATCCACTTTTTTTGACGTTTACTTGACAGACTTGACATAACACATGTGGCGTTTCTGGTGCTACCACAGAGTAAGTATATCGGTGCTATACGGGTGCTACCGACCTTGAACCTTGCTCTTCCACCAAGGCGTACTTATTTAATTCGTTTCTTTAAAAAGCGATGTTTAGTCGTCGTAATAATTATCCTTTTCTCGGTCTCCAATGAAGATAGATACTTACTTGCGATATTTCCCCATTTTGCTTTAATATTCCACTCCCTAACTTTCTTCGGCATTTTGCACTATGAAATTAAATGCTATGGCTTATCGCGGAGAGTGCTCGTTGTATTCTGGCCTTCGTTTCGAAGCGATGTTACACACGCACGATGTCGGTGGAAATTATGACTCAGAACAATATCTGAACCTTAGTACCTACTTACTTAATCTTCTACTATATAAAATTATGTCGGGTTTTCCTTCCTGACGCTATAACTCCAGAACGCACGAACCGATTTTCACGGTTTTGCATTCGTTGGAAAGGTCTCGGGCTCCGTGAGGTTTATAGCAAAGAAAATTTAGGAAAAATCTGGTGGCATCTGGTCGCGAAACGGAGTTCGCTGTGTTTGCTAGTTAATAATAATTATTATCAAGGTAGTATTAGCAAAAGTACCTAACCTAACTACAGGTTGAAAAAGACTCCTTTTTGGATTTTTGAAAAAATGTAGGTAGGTAAGTAGGCACTCCAGCCCAGAAAATGTCATTTGTCAAAAAAAAAAACAAGTTGGTATAATCAACGCAGGGACACTTTTCTCAAAGTGACATGTCAAATTAAATCTTAAGTTTTTGCAAAAACTTAAAAAAAACCTTTCCCAGTAATGCAGTTGTAACAAACTGTATAAATTATACCTACCTAGCTAAAGGCAAAGATAACTTACGTAAAGTTCAATGAACTTCCGGCCTTGAATCAGTGGGATTCGATAATTTCTGCACAATGTAGACATCTGCCTTAACTTCCTATAAACATCTTCAGAAGATGTAGATCATTTAATCATTTTTGCAAATGAGAGACCTATGGGATGGGACTGGCATGCTCGATAATCCATCAAGGTCCCTAAATTAAAATAGACAAAATAAACATTTTAATGTATTTTTAATGTTACCTAAAAGTGTGAGGTTTAACACAGAACACAATTTTGTATGAAAAAGCGTTCACTGCGCAGTTATACGGCTAAAATCACGAATGCCTAGATCCGTTGGGCGAAGTGTACTGTAAGTACCTACTTTATTTTACCAAAATAAAAATATAGTCTACTAGCTTCTGCGCGCGGCTTCTCCCGCGTGGTACCAACATTTTGAATAGCCTATATGCTATTCCAGGTCATTATCTACGACTATTCCAAGTTTCATCCAAATCGGTTCACTGGTTTAGGCGTGATTGTTACACAAACATACAAACATCCAACCATACTCACAAACTTTCAGATTTATTATATTATTAGGATTAGGATTAGGATGGTGCCTACTAATAAACCTGGTTTAAAGTTATTCCTGAGTGTAAACTGTCAAAATGTACATACATACATACATAAAGTCACGCCTCTTTCCCAAAGGGGTAGGCAGAGACCACGGATCTCCAGTCGCTACGATCCTGACACACAACTTTCGCCTCATTCACTCTCATTACATTCTTCATACAATGTATGGTTATTTTTGGTTTATTCCGAGAAATAACTTTGTCACGTTTTATGGTAAGGGTGTATAACTATTTAAAAAACAACTTAATGAATAAATGAAAGGCAGTGTTGTATGAAATTGATCGTAACATTTATTAATCCAGTTCGAATTCTATAATATCGCTGAGGTCCAGATCGTCATCCGTATCGCTGCTATTGCGGTCTGCTGGCTGTGAACAATATTATATTATTACAATTTATTTAGTTTCACCCATTTCCCAAAAGGCCGTCGTAAGAAATTGGATCGTTTGGCAACAAAAGAGAGTGCCGGCAAAAGTGAAAGTTTTACCAAAGGGCAGAAAGGCCCTAAGGTAAGTTGACCAGTTGGGTCGACCTTAGTGAGGCGAGATCTCCCTCTTTACTCTTTACTGCGGTCTTCAAATCAAGAGTAAATAGGTTCCTTCTAGGTAAGCATGCTCCATCTTAGACCTCATTACCGCAACATCAGGCAGAGTAAATTAAAAAAAAATTGGAGGAATTACACCTCTCCACCAAAGTTGTATACCAGGGAAGGACATAGGATTTATCTCGAAAAAATGAAGTTATCCCGAGGGACCGCGGGTTACACCGCGGGAGTGTAGCTAGTGTATAGATATTAAAAAGTTTAAGAAAGACTCACCAGACGGCGCGCGCGTCGCCTCGGCCGATCGGGCGAGCTCGCTCCCGAACTGCCTTCAGCCAAGCCTCTAACCGCGTCCCTTAAGAGACTGTTCGCTACTGAAACAATACCACTACTTAAAAACCGGCCAAGTGCGAGTCGGACTCGCGCATGAAGGGTTCCGTGTCATTATCTATAAAAACGGCAAAAAAATCACGTTTGTTGTATGGGAGCCCCTATATTTGTTTTATTCTGTTTTTTAAGTATTTTATGTTAAAGCGGCAACAGAAATACATTTTTGATGATCTATCTTATCAGAGACACTATACAGGGTGTAAAAAGACGTCTACCGAAGCCGAAAGTGGTAGGTACAGCAACCCAACGCACAACCAATTCCAAAAGGATTTTCCGAAAAAAACATTATATCCGGAGAAAACAGCGTTTGAAGAGTGCTGTTTGCGTATGTTCTGGGCGCGTTGTTTTACGTAGATTGCTGGATTTTGAGTTTTAACTGTTTTTTTCTTTTTAAATGACATTATTAGGTAGGTATGGTCTTATTATGTTGCACTAGTAGTAAATAACCGAAAATAACATAAAATGACTAAGCTAAGTAAAATTTTTTTTTGCTATTTTTTTCGTTAAATATGTTTAGAATCATGGTCTGATTGCAACCCCTCAGTTTTCGGTAGTTGTCTTTTTACACCCTGTATAGGTGATAGGTAGGTATTAGGTACAGAGTAACAAAAAAGCTGAGACTGGTCCTATTTGGCACACCAAATCACAGACCTTGCACCTACCTATAACTGTTTTGTGTTTTTCTTTTTTTATGCTTTAGGTTAGTTATGCAGTTTTAACTTGTGTTAGTTTCAGTACGTGTCTATGTTTTTTGTTAAGTGTGTCTGTGTATCTGTGCCAATAAACTTGTATCTATCTATATACCATGAACAGAAATGAAAGGTTGAGAGGACACTCACTAAAGCTGCATCTGCAAGTACCAGCAAACCAAGAGAACACATATTGCCGCGTCGTGCTCAACTGGAACCGGTAACCAGAGTCAGTGATAAGTGCCCCCTCAGTGAACTCTTTCAAGAATAGACTGGACAAATATTTAAAGCGCGCTGATAAGGGCTAAGGTATACACGCATCAGCTCTGAGAGCTGCCTGTGTATTATAAATAATAATAATAATACTATTATAAAGAGGAAAGTATATTCTTGAAAGAGTTCGCTGAGGGGGCACTTATCACTGACTCTGGTTACCGGTTCCAGTTGTGCACGACGCGATTGGGCAATATGTGCTCTCTTGGATTGCTGGTACTTGCAGATGCAGCTTTAGTGAGTGTCCTCTCAACCTTTCATTTCTGTTCATGGTATATAGTGGTATATATGTATGTATACATACACCCCTATTTTTTTATTACCAAAAAAATTTAAACATGGTCTCGGTGTTCGTTACTGATCACATTTATGTAGATAAAACTCAAAAAAAGAGAAAAAATATATATAAGCTCAAAAGGAGACGAGACGAGTCAGAATGAATGAATGAATGAATGAATGAATGAAAATACTTTATTGTACAATGCACACCTTATAACTACAAAATACAGTGGAAAAGAGAACCATAATACAATCAGACATGAGAGTCAGACATGGATTTATGATAGCTACTGCGGTTTTACTGACTGGGGATGATACGAGAGCATAGTTCGAATGAGAGTCTGTACGCGATTGTTGTCTATAGTACTTATTTGTACAGTTTTCATAAAATTTTATTCGGTTTTGGTTGACTACAATCCTCGATAACTTTATATTAAAAAAAGTTCTGACCATGCCATTATCATTTTCTGCATCTGCTGCAAGTGTCCTTAAATTTTTTTTGGTAGTTATAAAATAGCGGTGTTGTATAGATAATAATATGGGTCATCAAAAATGGGTTCTGCGCTTTTTTGGGTTACTTCAGCAAGACAAAGATCCGTTGTGCCTAGCCTACTGTAATGGCCTTAGTATTGTTAGGGTTCCATACCCAAAGGGTAAACCGGGAACCCTATTACTAAGACTCCACTGTCCGTCTGTCTGTCACCAGGCTGTATCTCATGAACCGTGATAGTTTCCAGTTAAAATTTTCACAGATGATGTATTTCTGTTGCCGCTATAACAACAAATACTAAAAAACGATAAAATAAATATTTAAGGAGGCTCCCATACAACAAACGTGACTGTTTTAACGTATTTATAGATAATGTAGCGATAAAGAAAACCATTTTCTTGTACCCTAGAAAATCATGTATTATTATTATTATTATTTTCAGCCGTTAGTGTACCACTGCTGGGCAAAGGCCTCCCCCCACTCCCTCCAGACATCTCGGAAAATCATGTATATTGACGAAAATACTAAATGCATGTTTTTGGATTCTACCTCAACAATGACAATGAAATTTCCAATAGGCATGATGACTTTCAAAATCTGTTCTATGTTGTTCAGAATTATTTGTTATGTGAAAAAAATATCATATTTCATTTCAGTAGAAAATAAAGGTTTTCAAACATAAAAATCAAATTATTATTATTATTTAAGTTATCAGTGTCCCACTGCTGGGCAAAGGCCTCCTCCCACTCCCTCCAGACATCCCGGTCACCAGCAACATCCCTCCATTCCAAATTGAAAATTAAAATTTGAAATTCACGCCAAAACGCTCGTCGGTGTCATGGCGGCTGTTATGACGTCACAGCTCACCACTGCAACAGCAAAATCTACGTGCATAGACATTAGACACTAATGACTAAAGCTCAAAGGAAACAAAAGGCACAGTTTTGGTCTAATATTGAGTGATGACGTCACGCGCTCTGATTGGTGTACAGCTATCATGGCGGATTGTTGTATTATGTAGATTTATTTTATTAAATAATTTAATAATCTCGACATTATTAGGACAATAAATGCATTTTTCTCAATCCTGGAATCCTATTTAATGAGACCAGTTAAATATTTCGGCGAAACTTGATTACTGTCATCATGCCTATTGAAATTACATTTGAATAAGATTTTTTCTTCTACAGATTTACGAGAATCCAGTATAAAACACAAAGTAAAGTAAAGATAGTGTTTATTATTGAAAAAGATTACATATTGTTCTGGTTAGTAGTGTCTTAAATCCTATGTTAGGTTTATCCTGACACTAGAGTTCTCTGATCTTATTTATGAACACGCTTAATTAGTACCTATCACGCACACAGGCACAGCGGTGTCACCGTTTTGTGTTCAAGCTGTAGCGCGGTATGCAGTTGCGCACGCGCGCCAACGCAATATGTGACAACGCTGCGCCTGAGCTTGGCTATAGGATGCTCCTTTTTTGGCAAAGTAAAAAAGTTAGTAAAGACTTACGATCATCATTATCCGAATTGGAGTCAGAGCCGTCGTCATTTTCTGAATTGTTCATTTCATCATCTTCCTCGTCCTCCTGTGAACAAAGTATTTCATTAATTTCTTGTTATTAAATAAATAATGCTGGACATTTCACACAGCATCATCTAGCCCCAAACTAAGCAAAGCTTGTACTATGGGAACCAGATAACTGATATACTACTTATACACTTTTTGTACAGACAAAACACTCAGATATGAGATAAATATTTGCAGATCATACAAACACGATCCCGCGGCGGGGATCGAACCCGCAACCTTTTGCGTCCCAAGCGGGCTTTCACCCACTGCGCCACAGACCACCTTGGGCTTTCACCCACTACTATATTATGCATGTATTATACATATAAACCTTCCTCTTGAATCACTCTATCTATTAAAAACCGCATCAAAATCCGTTGCGTAGTTTCAAAAATTTAAGCATACATAGGGACATAGGGATATATGGACAGAGAAAGCGACTTTGTTTTATACTATGTAGTTATGTATGGAAAACCTATTTCATATGTACTCACAGCATCGTCAGTATGATCTCTCTTCCTGCCCACATCGTACACCTTGATACATGACTCCTGCATCTGCTCGAAGTCTCCCATATTCTCCACCAGAGATATCTGAGTGCCATACCGCGATACTCCCAGAGAATATATGTTCCGTTTCACGTCTATTGTTGCTGTAATAAAATACATTTTCTTCTATCTTCAAGCCACCAAAAACGCCGACTGCCATTTTGGGTCCCGATGTGACGTCACTCAGTTATGAACAAGGCGTCTTACCACAAAGTTGGACAAGAACGTGACATAAAGTTATTCCAGAGTGTAAACTGTCAAAATGTATGGTTATTCTTGATTTATTCGGTGGAATAACTTTAAGTCACGTTCTATGGTAAGACGCAAAGAGTTTATATTTTACAGTCGTATTGTTCACAAACCATATGACGTCACAAACCTAAACAGCATGGCGGGTCGCATTTTCGCGCGACAACTAAACATCATAAAATGCAGTTTTAAGGCATTTTAGTGCCATTTTTTTATGTATTTTTTCTTTTCAAGTGCTGAAACTGAGGGGCTATTGTTCAACTTAACTGACAATGGATATGAAACCTAGCCTGGACTTCAATTGTCATTTTCGTATTGTGTGATTGGGTGAGCTCGGAGGCGACCTCTAACTAATATCGCCTGAACTACAAGGGCATCGTAAGAGTTGCCAATAAAAAGAACAACCATCGGATGAACTACAGCGACCTATCTACTTCAGAGCTGTACCGCTAGATGGCAATGGCACATTATTATGAAATAAATAAATAATAAATTATTAGGACAATAAATGCATTTTTCTCAATCCTGGAATCCTATTTTGTTAGACCAGTAAAATATTTTGGCGCAACTTGATTACTGTCATCATGCCTATTACACCAACCCTCAAAAACTCTAGGTATGACAACTGGGAGTGGATTTCAAGCTATTAAAGCTGCTCTTTCGACTAAATAAATATTTTAAGACTCACCTATACTAGAATAATCGTAGGGATCTAACGTCTTAAAGCTGGTGTCAAACTGACTTCTCTCTTCCGCGTCTTGATCACTGCAGACCGCGTACAGCGCCGTACACGTCGGATTGAATATAACCTTATAACAAACAAATATTAATTACTAGCCGTCCGTCGCGGTGTTACCCGCGTTCCCTCGGGAAAACTTCACTTCCCCGGGATAAAATATAGCCTATGTTCATTGGGGATAATGTAGGATTCTATTGGTGAAAGAATTTTTCAAATTGGTCCAGTAGTTTCGGAGCCTATCATTTCAAACAAACATACAAGAAAGATGTGATGTACTTAATTTTTAATCTAACATCTATATCACAAAAACGTGATTTTTTTATGTCCGCCATTTTGCAAAACCTTTTTTTAATAATAATAATTTAAGTTATTTATTCAGACAATAAGAGTCCCCAACATGTTAGTAAAAATGATACACAATAGGGGTTAGTCAAAGTCATAGTCAAAAAGCATTCAGTAGGACCGCTGGGATCACCTAGAAAAGTCTTAAAACTAATTTTACTTCTGTTCTTTCGCGACCAATACCGTGAAGAATCAGGGCAACAAACACGGTCTGGGGCCCAGCATTTTTTTAGGTGATCCATGGATCCATTGAGTTGGAGCAAGTCCCGAAATTTTTACTGTACTTAACTAAAAGTACAGTAAAAAGTTTCGTCTAATTTCGTCCTCTGTCAGAGTTTCCAAACGAGATTTTACTGCATGACATAACTTTATGGCCAATTTATAAAAAAAAAAGTAAAGTTAAGTAAAGTTTTTGGTTTAGTTTTTTTAAGTTTAGTTTATAGTATAAAGTAAGGGCATATGGCACGAGAAATAGAAGAAATGTTTATTGCATTAACAAAGGTCTTATTTTACAAAACATGGTTGAAGTCTCCTTTTAAGTATGAAATACTTGTATTAGGAGACTTCGCTCTTCCACAGGACATTTTAAAAGTTGATTTTAACAATAATAAACACTTTTATAAAGTAAAAAAGAACGCTAAATCTAAGTATCTATTAATAAACTATAGGGTGGGTGTTTGTGTGTGTGTATGTGTTTGTGTGTGTGTGTGTGTGATTGGGTGTATGTGTGTGTGAGAATTTTATGACTTACCTCTGATTTATCTAAAGTAGGCACTGTCCGTAGTAAATGGAACGTCCGTAGGTCCCATACCTCTGTATTTGAAATAATCTGAAACAAAAATAATTTTTTTTTATCAAAAATCAAAAAATACAGTTGTTTTTTTCTTTAAAATAAACCTATACTTTATGAATAAATAAATAAATAAATAACGGCCACGAAATCCTACTTGCCGGTGTCCAAATTTTCGATAAGTCTCATATTTTTCGGTTGAGCACCGATTAGCGCCATCTACACGTTCACTAGTGTACTAAGTGTGGATCAGCACTATAAAACAATTACAGAAACCTATAGTTTCCTACGAACAAAACCTTCTAACTACAAAAGAAATGGTTGCTGCCCTGAATGTTGTAAAATTTTGACACATCCTGTATAGCTATATCATATAGCTATATCATAACAGAATATACCTCTAATCCATTTGGATGGAACACGCCGCTGTGCGTCTGATTTAATTTATCAAACTTGTGAATCTCTTTCCCTGTGTTGACATCCCATAGCACGCCATCTGTGGGCAAAATATTCAAATTAAATAACTTACAACTATACTAGACAAGCAGCCTTAGCCTTTAGAAGCGCTCGTGGTCGTGCTTGCTTAGTCGTTCTTGATAGATCGTCGAAGTTAAATAATAATAATAAATTCGTTTATTTCAGACTTAGTCCATATTTTGTTAGTAGGCTCTTTAGTACTTGCTTAACCTAAAAATAACAATCACAATCACATTAACATTCACAATCACAAATAATTATTGAGACACTAAACGAGCCACCGGCTTGAGTACAGCCAGCCAGTGTCTTATGTAGGTCGAGCACAGGTCTTTAGCAACAATGGCTAGAAAGCCATTGGAGCCGCCACGCAACCGCCGCACCGCCGCACGCCGTTCTTTTTCGCATGATCGCATAAAAGTCATCATTTCGAAAGTTAAGCAACGTTCGAAACGGTCTGTAAGTGGATGGGTGACCGCCAGTGGCATTTTCATCTGAGCGCTTCCGTGCTTCGGAGGGCACGTTAAATTGTCGGTCCCGGCTATTTAAGTCGTTAAGCCATGACGGAGGCCTCAAGGCGGCCTAAAAACTCCGTCACCAGAGTTGGCCACTGACTCATACGAACTTACTTTTTTAAGCAGCCTTATTGTCTAACTGGAAATCCATTCCCATTTGTCATCCCAATAGAGCTCAACCCTCCTCTACAGACTCGCAAACAGTTGAGACGGAATATACTTCGGCTCATATTGAGTATGGAGAAGTATAGCCCGTCTCAACTATCGGCCGATAGAAAGTCTGTAGTCTACGAGGGGTCTAAGGCAGCAGCTTCTGCGCGCGGCTTCGCTCGCTTAGTACCAACATTTTGAATAGCCTATATTCCATTCTAGGTCACTATCTAGGCTTCCAAGTTTAATCCAAATCAGTTCAATAGTTTAGGCACAAACATACATCCAAATATCTAAACAAACTCACAAACTTTCAGCTGTGTATATGAGTGGGATGGGATATGATAGAATTATTTAAAACAGCGCCATCTAGCGGCACTCACCAGACAAAATAAGCTCGTCCGTAGGGTTGAAGGTGGCCCGATTCTTCGCGTACTGGTTGCTCATAGATGGCGTTAATGCCAATATATCCCGTCCCGTGCGCGTGTCGAATATCGTCGCTGTTTCGCCTTTCGTGCCTATTATTCTGTCGTCGGTCATCTTTGAGAATTCTACATACTCCTCATTGTCTAATTGAAACCTGAAACGAATTTTGATTAATTTAGTTTTTTATTTACTTATTGGTTCAAATCCCGGCCGTGCATCAATGGATTTTGTATTTCGTATAATTTATATGCGCTTTGACACGTGCTCTGAACGGTGAAGGAAAACATCGTGAGGAAACCAGTTAGTATTCTTATAGACAGCGATGGGCTTGCGACCTGTCACGTATGGAATACTAACTTCTGCAAGATGTGGGCATGTATCAAATATGTATTTGTATATGCCTCTGACTACCTTAGACATCTTCAAAGGATCTGGAATACCTATAAAGATCTGAGAAAATGTCTACCACGCCTTGGGGATACAGTCGTGACCCTGTTTTAGCACAGTTTTCCAGTTTTTCCCGCGTAATTCCCGATCTCATGTAATTTCCGGGATAAAAAGTAGCCCCTATGTTGCTCCACAACCTATTCTATGTTCCATTGAAATCGGTTCAGCTCTTCCATAGATTAGCCCGGATAAACAGACAGACAAAAATGTACTATAGTCTTTTTCACGCCGGAACGTATGCAAGACACTTCGAGATAATGTCATATCAGTCTAAAAGTAATGTCCTAAAGATTAATCGAGATTATCAAAATCGATTTTTGTTTCACTACTATCAATTCATCTCAATCGATTCCAAGGTTCATTCATAGACAAAATTACTAAACCAACGATTATTTTTTTACTTCGATATTCATCGATTGTTTCTATTTTCATTTTTGCACTCTCTAATAGATTACGTTCCATTTTACTCAGTCCTGTTATTTGGCGGAGTTTTTTAGAAAATGTTTATTGTTTATTTATTTATATTTTATTGCTCGTTTATGATAATTTATGAAATAATTAAACAGGAAATAGACAAAAACATTTTTTTTTGTATGTTTTATCGTTTAATTTTTTTTCTTGACTTTTTTGTTTAAAAATTGTTGTGAGCCACACAACGTGAAACGAAACAAGTTCAATGTGTCTTGCATACGTTCCGGCGTGAAAAAGACTATAAATAAAATACTTAGCTATTTTCACTTGAGAAAACACAGTTATTTTGAAATCACAGACAGACACATAAAGTAAAATAGTCTATGGCTATTATGACAAATGCTGAGTTGGACGCCAATTCGTAGTTTTAAGGTTCTTTAATGTGTAGATTAGATTTAAACTAAGTATCTCATTTTTTGTGCTAACCTACAATATTTACTGTATTATTATTATTATTTTTTTTAAACTACGAATAAAGACTTTCTTATTCTTCTTATTCTTATAAAGGAGAATGGGCATTCCCGCCCAAATCAAAAAACTATCGCCCGCAGAGTAGGCGTATGGTGGAATGGGTAGACCTTCAAAAACACTCCATTTCATTGTATGACAGCTAAAAAATCCATCCTACAGAAATCGAGATATTTGCAGTTAAAGGTGGTGACTCTTACCATCATGTTTTTTGACTTACAGGCTTCCCGCAGATAAGCCACTATGGGTAATCGATAGAACTTTAAAAGCATTACATTTCATTGTATGACAGATTAAAAATCCATCCTGCAGAAATCGAGATATTTGCATTTAAAGGTGGTGACTTTTACCATCATGTTTTTTGACTTACAGCCTTCCCGCAGACAAGCCACTATGGGCATTCGATAGAACTTTAGAAGCACTACATTTCATTGTATGACAGCAAAAAAATCCATCCTGCAGAAATCGAGATATTTGCATTTAAAGGTGGTGACTTTTACCATCATGTTTTTTGACTTACAGCCTTCCCGCAGACAAGCCACTATGGGCATTCGATAGAACTTTAGGAGCACTACATTTCATTGTATGACAGCGAAAAAATCCATCCTGCAGAAATCGAGATATTTGCAGTTAAAGGTGGTGACATTTACCATCATCTTTTTTAACTTACAGCCTTCCCGCAGTTATCTTATGCCACTATAGGCATTCGATATAACTTTAAAAGCACTACATTTCATTGTATGACAGCTAAAAAATCCATCCTGCAGAAATCGAGATTTTTGCAGTTAAAGGTGGTGACTCTTACCATCATGTTTTTTTACTTACAGGCTTCCCGCAGATAAGCCACTATGGGTAATCGATAGAACTTTAAAAGCATTACATTTCATTGTATGACAGATAAAAAATCCATCCTGCAGAAATCGAGATATTTGCATTTAAAGGTGGTGACTTTTACCATCATGTTTTTTGACTTACAGCCTTCCCGCAGACAAGCCACTATGGGCATTCGATAGAACTTTAGAAGCACTACATTTCATTGTATGACAGCAAAAAAATCCATCTTGCAGAAATCGAGACATTTGCATTTAAAGGTGGTGACTTTTACCATCATGTTTTTTGACTTACAGCCTTCCCGCAGACAAGCCACTATGGGCATTCGATAGAACTTTAGAAGCACTACATTTCATTGTATGACAGCGAAAAAATCCATCCTGTAGAAATCGAGATATTTGCAGTTAAAGGTGGTGACATTTACCATCATCTTTTTTAACTTACAGCCTTCCCGCAGTTATCTTATGCCACTATAGGCATTCGATATAACTTTAAAAGCACTACATTTCATTGTATGACAGCTAAAAAATCCATCCTGCAGAAATCGAGATTTTTTGCAGTTAAAGGTGGTGACTTTTACCATCATGTTTTTTGACTTACAGGCTTCCCGCAGACAAGCCACTATGGGCATTCGATAGAACTTTAGAAGCACTACATTTCATTGTATGACAGCTAAAAAATCTGAATTTGAATATGTTACTTAGGGAGCTATAAAAAGAGGTTTCCCAAGCGGGCAGACACCTGCGATGGTTCCTTCATCATGTCGGTCAGCCTCAAAGTATGGAAAATTACGAGTCAACTTTCGTCATTTTACCAAGGTCATTTTGTCAATTCAGCCTTGTTTTATACTTGTTGCATACATGTTTTATACTTGTTGCATACATGTTGCATACATGTTTTATACTTGTTGCATACATGTTTTATACTTGTTGCATACATGTTTTATACTTGTTGCATACATGTTTTATACTTGTTGCATACATGTTTGATACTTGTTGCATACATGTTTTATACTTGTTGCATACATGTTTTATACTGGTTGCATACATGTTTGATACATGTTGCATACATGTTTGATACTTGTTGCATACATGTTTTATACTTGTTGCATACATGTTTTATACTTGTTGCATACATGTTTTATACTTGTTGCATACATGTTTTATACTTGTTGCATACATGTTTTATACTGGTTGCATACATGTTTTATACTTGTTGCATACATGTTTGATACATGTTGCATACATGTTTTATACTTGTTGCATACATGTTTGATACTTGTTGCATACATGTTTGATACTTGTTGCATACATGTTTTATACTTGTTGCATACATGTTTGATACATGTTGCATACATGTTTTATACTTGTTGCATACATGTTTTATACTTGTTGCATACATGTTTTATACTTGTTGCATACATGTTTGATACATGTTGCATACATGTTTTATACTTGTTGCATACATGTTTGATACTTGTTGCATACATGTTTTATACTTGTTGCATACATATTTTATACTTGTTGCATACATGTTTTATACTTGTTGCATACATGTTTGATACATGTTGCATACATGTTTTATACTTGTTGCATACATGTTTTATACTTGTTGCATACATGTTTTATACTTGTTGCATACATGTTTTATACTTGTTGCATACATGTTTTATACTTGTTACATACATGTTTGATACTTGTTTTATACTTGTTGCATACATGTTTTATACTTGTTGCATACATGTTTGATACATGTTGCATACATGTTTTATACTTGTTGCATACATGTTTTATACTTGTTGCATACATGTTTTATACTTGTTGCATACTTGTTGCATACTTGTTGTATACTTGTTGTATACTTGTTGCATACATGTTTTATACTTGTTGCATACATGTTTTATACTTGTTGCATACTTGTTGCATATATGTTGCATACATGTTTTATACTTGTTTTATACGGCAGACTTTGAGGCTGACCGACATGATGAAGGAACCACCGCAGGTGTCTGCCTGCTTGGCAAACATCTTATAGCTCCTCAAGTAACATACACAAAGTTCAGGTTTTATACTACTACGAAAGCATACTTACAATTACTTTTGTTTAAGGGTGACTTTCAGGGGGTTGGAACTGTACTAGGGATCTGACAAAGGACGACGTGATTTCTAATACTGTTTCAAGCCAAATATATCAAAATGAGCTTTATACACATGATGAAGGAACCACCGCAGGTGTCTGCCCGCTTGGGAAACCTCTTTTAATAGCTCCCTAAGTAACATTATAAAATTCAGCCTTGGTAAAATGACGAATCTTGGGTGCTATTTTGGGCACCTTTGATGCCTCTATATCTCCCAAAGCCACCCGGACCCAAACTTCATATTTGGGGATCGTACATAACCATACTGGGACTACACACAGACAAAGTCTCAGCCTTTATAAAATGACGAAGGTCTGCCGGTCGCTGGCTCTCACCCTATAAGTAAAAAAACATGATGGTTAAAGTCACCACCTTTAACTGCAAATATCTCGATTTCTGCAGGATAGATTTTTTAGCTGTCATACAATGAAATGTAGTGCTTCTAAAGTTCTATCGAATGTCCATAGTGGCTTGTCTGCGGGAAGGCTATAAGTCAAAAAACATTGATGGTAAAAGTCACCACATTTAACTGCAAATATCTTGATTTCTGCAGGATGGATTTTTTAGCTGTGATACAATGAAATGTAGTGCTTCTAAAGTTCTATCGAATGCTTATAGTGGCTTGTCTGCGGGAAGCCTGTAAGTCTAAAAAAGATGATGGTAAATGTCACCACCTTTAACTGCAAATATCTCGATTTCTGCAGGATGGATTTTTTCGCTGTCATACAATGAAATGTAGTGCTTCTAAAGTTCTATCGATTGCCCATAGTGGCTTATCTGCGGAAAGGCTGTAAGTCAAAAAACATGATGGTAAAAGTCGCCACCTTGAACTGCAAATATCTTGATTTCTGCAGGATGGATTTTTTAGCTGTCATACAATGAAATGTAGTGCTTCTAAAGTTCTATCGAATGCCCATAGTGGCTTGTCTGCGGGAAGCCTCTTAGTCAAAAAACATGATGGTAAAAGTCACCACCTTTAACTGCAAATATCTCGATTTCTGCAGGATGGATTTTTTAGCTGTGATACAATGAAATGTAGTGCTTCTAAAGTTCTATCGAATGCCCATAGTTGCTTGTCTGCGGGAAGCCTGTTAGTCAAAAAACATGATGGTAAAAGTCACCACCTTTACCTGCAAATATCTCGCATTCTGCAGGATGGATTTTTTAGCTGTTATACAATGAAATGTAGTGCTTCTAAAGTTCTATCGAATGTTTATAGTGGCTTGTCTGCGGGAAGCCTGTAAGTCTAAAAAAGATGATGGTAAATGTCACCACCTTTAACTGCAAATATCTCGATTTCTGCAGGATGGATTTTTTCGCTGTCATACAATGAAATGTAGTGCTTCTAAAGTTCTATCGATTGCCCATAGTGGCTTATCTGCGGAAAGGCTGTAAGTCAAAAAACATGATGGTAAAAGTCGCCACCTTTAACTGCAAATATCTCGATTTCTGTAGGATGGATTTTTTTGCTGTCATACAATCAAATGTAGTGTTTTAGAAGGTCTACCCATTCCACTATACGTCCACTCTGCGGGCGATCGTTTTTTGACTTGGGCGGCGCTTCATACATGCCTGCCCGTTCTCCTTTCATGAATATGTATTGATTTATACCTTCGATTATACTTACAATAATTCATAATCCTTCATATTCCATAATGCCGATAGAGGGCGCCACGGCGACGTCGCGGAAGCGAGAAGCAACAAGCCGTCTCGACTGCCCTGAAAAAAATAAAAATAATTAAAATACAAAAAATAACACCCATGCGGGATTTGAACCCACGACCTCGCTGATCCGTGGCGCCTCTAAGGCTCAATGCACATTGAATTGGCAAGCGACGCGTCAATTATTTTTATAGCAAGCCATTATAAACCTTATGAACAATGGTACAAGATATAAAACGCTTGTGAATGTGAATGAACCGATCGCGCCGGCGCGTCCCGCAAGATGACTTTTGAAGAACTCGTTAATTCTACAAGCGTTTCTATATCTTGTACCATTGTTGATAAGGTTTATAATGGATTGCTTTAAAAACTAAAAGTCGCTTCGCTTCCCAATTCAATGTGCATTGAGCCTAAATCACTGAGTAATGGGCAACCGGTTGAAATTATTTTGGGAATACTGCTCTTGATGTATTTAAATTATTTAATTTGGAGGCGATGGGCTTGTAACCTGTCATGTATGGATAACTTTTTAGCAATATGTGGGCATGTCTCAAATATGTATTTGGACATGTGGCAACCCCCTTGACATGTGCCCAAATCTGGTGACAGAGTTTCTAGACCGCCTTAAGGCCTCCGTCATGGCTTAACGACTTTTTTGAAAACTGTTTTATATCAATCCTGAGGTCATAATAAACCAGTTGAATTTTTATTTAATTTTTTTTAAACCGTAAAATGCTATAAGAATGCTTTTTAATTTATGATTTTTAGTTGTCACACGAAAACGCGAGCCGCCATGTTGTGACGTCACATGGTTTGATTTGTGAACAATACGAGTACGACTGTAAACGATAAACTTTTTGTTCCTAACTGAACACAGTGACGTCACAAAATGGCAGACGGCGTTTTTGGTGGCTTGAAGATAGAAGAAAAATTACGATTTTAAAAATTGAATTATATTGCATTCTTATGAATAAATATTGACGTTTATCGTTTACTTGTAACGAAACCTATTGACAGATAGACAATCGTGATATTGTTTTTTATTAAAAGAACATGCTCTTGCCGAATGCGCTGACCAACTGAACCAACGACTTACTTGCATATGGTATATGTAGGACTCGTGAACTTGGTAAGAGTTCTCTTCGGTGCCGGTGAAGAGATTAAACACTCGGATGTCGCCGCTAGATGTCGCTGCTAACAGTTGCTGTTGCGTTGGCTGTTGACATAAATAGATTAAGTACAAGCACAGTACTAGTATTTCATTGAGAAATGAAAAGTCTATCAAAATTTTCGATTCCGACGGGATTCGAACCCGCGACGATCAGATGATCCTCCTAAAGCCGGAGTGCCTTCAACCGCTCGGCCACGGAACCCACTCATGTCACAATCGTATTTTTTTATAAGCTCATTATTTATCGGTTAATCTTTTCATTTCTCAATGAAATACTAAGTGTTAAGGTGTTAATAACATTTTAAAATTACAAAAATCATAGATTACTAGTAATTTGTATTTATATGTATTTGTATCTAGTAGCTATAGGTACACAAGCTGTGCTTACTTTGGGGCTAGATGATGCTGTGTGAAAAGTCCATGTACTTACATGCGATGTTTCAGAAAAATGCTTAGCATAAGTACCCCATTTTGTCCTGCTATTCTAATTCAAAAGAGATCTTATGCAAAGACACATGAAGCATGTTAGTCACGCACTCCTATGATGTACACTCACATGGAAGAGTGTGTGCGTGAAGTACGAGTCATCCTCCTGCAGTCTTAGTGTGCGTGTGGGCGCGAAGTGTGAGTGCGCGAGAGAATGGCGCAGGTAGATAGAGCAAAGGGTGTGGAGGTTTTGTGTTGCTAAAGTAGGGCCAATTGTGGAGGTTTTGTGTTGCTATAGTAGGGCCAAGTGTGGAGGTTTTGTGTTGCTACAGGAGGCACGCGCTATTCAGAATCTTTAAGCTACTGGCATGTGTGTTTCCTAGTCCACTCGTAACTTAGTTTCGAAGAGTTTTCAGAAAAATGCTCAGCATACCACCCATATATTTTTTTTATAAGTACAGACAGAAGCATGTGATTCACGCGCGCCGCGCTCTTATGATGTATACTCACATGGAAGAGTGTGTGCGTGAAGTACGCGTCATCGTCCTGCAGCCTCAGTGTGCGTGTGGGCGCGAAGTGTGAGTGCGCGAGTCTCGCCAGCGCACGTCTAGTCTGACCCCCCCCGAGAGCGCGCCGCGAGAGCACGGCGCAGATGTGACCCCCCGCGCCAAAGGCAGACAGCGCGGGGCGAGGGTCCGGACACTTGTGCGGTCTGGAACACATAATAGGCATGATGACAGTAATAAAAAAATCGGCAAAATATTTAACTGATCTAATAAAATAGTATTTAAGTATTGAGAAAAATGCATTTATTGTCCTAATAATGTCGAGATGATCCTAATAATATAATAATAATAAATATATAAATAATATAATAAAGCTGAAAGTTTGTGAGTATGTTTGGATGTTTCTATGTTTGTGTATCAATCACGCCTAAACCAGTGAACCGATTTGGATGAAACTTAGTATAGGCATAGATATACCTGGAATAGCATATAGGCTATTCAAAATGTTGGTACCACGCGGGCGAAGCCGCGCGCAGAAGCTAGTTAAAAATAAAATAAATCTGCAAAATACAACAATTCGCCCGTTTCCGTTGAGCTTTAGTCATTAGTGTCTATGCACGTAGTTTTTGCTGTTGCAGTGGTGAGCTGTGACGTCATAACAGCCGCCATGACACCGACGAGCGTTTCGGCGTGAATTTCAAATTTTTGATTGATAAGATTTCATTTCTTTACAATTGGTGTAATACTCACTCGAATAGATTGAACTGTGGACAAGTAACAACAGGGTTCTTGCAGAGCGCGTGTTGATTGTACAGATACTCTGTGATGATGCTATCTAATGTGATCCTATGCTGCGACTGTGCGGGGTCAGCGGCCACGCTCATTTGTTTCTGCAGGGAACGCTTGTGTTCTGCCTGGATGGGCGTTGACAGCTGTTGGTTTTGTACTTTTCTGAAAAAAAAAAAAACATGTCTTGATTTTTTTTACTGTAATAAAGTCAAAAAGACCACGAACAAGATGGAGGGACGAGCTCGCCAAATTCCGTGCCGACTGGACACTATTCGCACGGGAGAGGGACGAATGGAGGGAATGGGGGGAGGCCTTTGCCCAGCAGTGGGACATGAAGGGCTAATATAATAATAATAAAGTCAACTTTTTTTTATGAAAGACACCGTATATTTTTGTAAAGAGATAAGTAAAGTGATAAAATGCATACGAAAAATTTGAAAATGCGGGACTTGAACCCGCTACCTTTTTGACTCCAGTTAGCGTAGAGATCCCACTCATATAATAAAGCTGAAAGTTTGTGAGTTTGTTTGGATGTTTGTGTATCAATCACGCCTAAACCAGTGAGCCGATTTAATAAATAATAATAATAATAAATAATGCTGGACATTTCACACAGCATCATCTAGCCCCAAACTAAGCATAGCTTGTACTATGGGAACCAGATAACTGATATACTACTCATATACTTTTTTGTTTGTAAATACATACATATTATACATAGAAACACCCAGACCCGAGATAAATATTTGCAGATCATACAAACATTTATCCCGCCGCGGGGATCGAACCCGCAACCTTCTGCGTACCAAGCGGACTTTCACCCACTGCGCCACAGAGGTCGTTTGAGAGATTTGGATGAAACTTTGTATAGGCGTAGATAGTGTTTACGCGGCAAAAGCGCCCTTTTAGAGCTAGTAAGGTGAAAAATAATTTGTTGCTTGTGCTTTTGAATCTCTCACTACACTCAGGATTCTAACTTAGAATCCATTATAGAATCCTTCGCTTGTTCGAGATTCAAACTCAGCACTCGCAACAAAAACTAATTTTGCTCTCTTGTGGTACAGTGTACTATTATTTATTTATATAGAACAACTAGCAAACCCGGCGAACTCCGTTTCGCCACCAGATGGCTTATAAACCTCACGGAGCCCGAGACCTTTCCAACGAATGCAAAACCGTGGAAATCGGTTCGTGCGTTCTGGAGTTATAGCGTCAGGAAGGAAAAGCCGACTTATTTTTATATAGTAGATTACATTGTCTTTACAGTAAGTTATAACTATAGCATTCAATTCATTGACTCACCTAATTTTGATAATATGAGGCGTACCCGGCGTATCTTCGTGCATAGACATGTTCAATGAAGAATTCAGATCGATTGACTCGCGGTGTATCGAACCGGTGCTGCTCGCGCGACTCACTGAACCACGTTGCTGCAAGTAAATTATTATTTTTATTCTTTTTCTTTAGAGTCGATGGATCACGCTATTCAGAGCCATTGGGACCAGGAGGCTACATCCACAGCGTTGCTCGAGCAAGCCATGAGATCTCCCAAAGTGCGGGGGCCGTATTCGCCTTTTTTCGGTTTGGAATATTTGGCCCTAGGTTAGGAGTTGTAAAATCTGTCTCGCTCACACAGTACTTACCCGTAGCGGAGTAGCGGGGGTATACACAGGCGGAGGGGGTACGGGCGCAGGCGCGCGGGGCGCGGGGGGAGGGAGCGATGCCTCGCGTTGTAACGTCGCCGCGCTCTCAGTCAGCCCGCGAGCTTGGAGGTGAGCGGACACTAGTTGCAGGAGCTGGCGCTCGTTGTAGTTTATTCGGGTTTGGGCTACTACGTTTGCCTGGAAAAGGGAGAAGCATAGATAAGATAATTTGATTATTATTTTTAAAAAAATTCGTGAGTGTCGTGGAACACTCGGTTGGAACGAAGTTCAACTTTGACATTTGAAATATTTCATATTTTGCGCACGACTTTGCACAAAACTTTGCAAAGTGCGCACTTTGTTCATCTATTATTACTAACACTTTGTGCACCACCGCAGTGGTGCGCAATGCACGATGTAAGAACAAGAAAAAAAAAACGATTGTGACGACTAAGGTTCCGTGGCCGAGCGGTAAGGCTGATTGTTGCGGGTTCGGATCCCGTCGGAATCGAAAATTTTGATAAGACTTCATTTTTGAAAAGCCATACTTACTTAAATTATTAAAATGTAAAAGTTTAAAACTCTGTATGTTTGTTTGTTACCTGTTCACGTCCAAACCACTGAACAGATTAGGCTGAAAATTGGCATGGATAAAGGTTGTATCCCAGGGAAGGGCATAGGCTACTTTTTATCCTGAAAAAATGAAAAAATCCCGAGGGACCGCGGGTCACACCACGGGAGCGCAATTAATAATAAACTCACCCTATGTATATTAGCGAGCGAAGTTTCAAACTCGGCACCTTTATGCTTGCTCTTCCCCGACACACGCTCCAACAGTTCCAAAGCGTACTTTTGGAACATAACATGCTCTTGTCGCTTCTCTTGTAGAATCGGATCTCGCATAAGAACTGAAAAAATTACATTTAAGTGTGTGCGGGAGCGATTTAAGCAATTGTGTAGTTATTTATCCTTATCCAAGTAGCTAGAATTTTATTCATAAAACATAAAAATATTTACACGAAACAATAAACATAAAAATACGTACGTAATTTAATTAAACTAAATATAAAAAACAGTGTTCAAGTCACCGACCGCAGGTAACGTGCCCAAAAGGCTGGCGGCATTACCTCGTTGGATGGCTACACTTATCCTCTGTCCGAGGTAAGCACCAGCCCTTTGGTCATTGGTCTCGTCAATCAACCTTATCCTATACCTTCTTAGGGAAATGATACTTCGAACTTTTATCTTGGATTATGTGTTTTAATAAGTTTAAAAAAAAATAACAACAAGTACAAGCTTTTAATAGGTTACCGTGAGCTGAGTGAACTCACCGATTTAAGTACAAAATTTCATTTCAATCAACCTATTATCTGAGGAGTTCCGTTCTCCGTCATCGGATCAGCTCGCAGTCATCATATTTCAAAATTTTAGATGATACTTGATCTACAAACCGTGTTTCAACTCAATCGGTCGATTATCTGAGGAGTTCCGTGGAACAGCTCATGACTCCATCATCAGATCAGCTCGCAGTCACCATATTATTGCATTGTCACCGAGGACTCACAAGTGTACCAAAATTCAGCTCAATCGGACACCGGGAAGTGGGTCAAATTAAGCTTGCAAGATTTGACCCGGACAAACATACAAACATTGCAAGTTAATTAAAAGCTTTTATAAAGGAACGCGAATACGGTCCCTGGTTCTGAGAGGGACAGCTTACCGAAACCGCGTTCAAGTAATCATTTCTGTCGGCACTCTTGGAGTGCCACTGTTGGTTTTGTATTTGTCTCAAATACATAAAGTCACGCCTATTTCCTAAAGGGGTAGGCAGACACCACGGATCTCCACTCGCTACGATCCTGACACACAACTTTCGCCTCATTCACTCTCATTACATTCTTCATACATGCTCGTCGGTTTAGGGTACTTTTGACCAGGCCCTTCTCCAAAATGTCGCCAATTTGATCCAAGAAGGTTCGCCTAGGTCTTCCCCTTCCAGCTGTCCCATACACACTCGCCTCATACACTTGCTTTGTCAAACGACTGTCATCCATCCTCTCTACATGCCCAAACCATCTTAACATACCTTTCTCGATCCTCAACACTACATCTTCTTTCACTCCACACTATACTATTATTCTAATATACCTTGTATCTGTGAGGTTGTGAAGAGAGGCAGCTTGGATATGATCTGTCGCACAGTGGGACAGCGAGCTAGGCCCGCTAGGGCGCGACAGGCTAGGCCGCGGACTCGGTCCGCGTCCGTTATCGGGGACTTTACCATCATTAGGGATAGGAGGACCTGGAAATTATAAATAAATAATGCTGGACATTTCACACAGCATCATCTAGCCCCAAACTAAGCATAGCTTGTACTATGGGAACCAGATAACTGATATACTACTTATATACTTTTTTTTTGTTTATAAATACAAACATATTATACATAGAAACACCCAGACCCGGGATAAATAGATGATGCTGTCTGAAAAGTCCAGAATTTTTTTTTTAGATAATTCACACGGCATTATTACTTAGTCTGAAGCGCTCGTGGTCGTGCTTGCTTAGTCGTTCTTGATAGATCGTCGAAGTTAAGCAACGTTCGAAACGATCTGCAAGTGGATGGGTGACCGCCAGTGGCATTTTCATCTGAGCGCTTCCGTGCTTCGGAGGGCACGTTAAATCGGCCCCGGCTATTTAAGTCGTTAAGCCATGACGGAGGCCTCAAGGCGGTCTAAAAACTCCGTCACCAGAGTTGGCCACTGACTCATACGAACTTACTTAGTCTAGCTACGGCATTATCACGGATCGGAAATGACGTTGGTGGGTCAATTTGAACCCAAGGATGCATTTAATCTATAATTTTTTGTTATTTTTTATAGTATTAACTTGGTATTTCATTAAGAAAATGAAAAGTCTTATCAAACTTTTGGATTCCGACGGGATTCGAACCCGCAACGATCAGACGATCCTCCTAAAGCCTTACCGTTCGGCCACAGAACCCTAGTCAACGGGTTCGAATCCCGTTTAATTTTTTTTACTATTCACTTACCATAATACCGTTGCTTGTCCGTACGCTCTCCCAAACCTTTTGTATAATATCCTCATAGGACTTAAGCGCAGTTCGCTTCTTGGTCGAACCGGTGATTGAGAAACGAGTGGTTGACGATGTACCGGCCTGGGAAATAATAAGAATTTAATTAGAATTTTTAGAGTGGAAACTTCATTTTCACCTTACTAGCTCAAAAAGGGCGCTTTTGCCGCGTAAAAACAGTGAGCAAAACTCTACTTTGCTCACACTATGAGGAAAAGTGATTTGAATTTAGAATGCTGCAAGCAACCAATGAGACTCGAATATTACAGGCCGCAGCGTGCGCCCGGCCAGGCGGCGACGGCCGAGGTGGTGTGATGGCAGGTCTTTAGCCTGCCACTTGAGGGGCAAAAAAATAATAATGGCGGGAATCGGTTTTCCTTAAATCTTGTATTTTTTCGCTAGTAAGGTGAAAAGTTGTATGTATCACACGAGAGCAAAATATTTTGTTGCTTGTGCTTTTGAATCCCTCACTACACTCAGGATTCTAACTTAGAATCACTCGCTACGCTCGTGATTCAAATATAGAATCCCTCGTTTGTTCGGGATTCAAACTCTGCACTCGCAACAAAAACGAATTTTGCTCTCTTGTGGTACAATGTACTATTTCAGGCGCGTTGAGGTAGATGATCAAATGCTTAAGTTTATCTTACCCTATGCACGGGTGCGCAGACGCAGTTCACAAGCACATTCAACGCTGCTTTCTGTACTTCCGGCTCGGATACTATCTCGCCATCGGCTGCACCTGTAAATATTATAATAATGACTAATTATGTTTTAAAGCGAAGGCTGTGTCCCCAGTAGGCAAACTGTTAGCGGCCGAGTACTGAGATAGTCGGCGCGCGTAACGCTGCAAACTGCGTACAGTGAGCGCAAAACTAGCAAACTGTGGACACTCCATTTCAAATATATGGAAGGGCGTACTAAATCGATACGCCGCAAACTCAGTCGGCCGCTAACAGTTTGCCTACTGGGGACACAGTCTAAAAGAAAAACCGACTTCAATGTTCAACTCTACACGCGGCGTGACTCAAGGAATCAATAAGCCAACCATAAAAATCGACATAAGAAAATAAATAAAATCGACAGATAATGCTTAGGCTCCACCGGCGTCTAAACTGCATACATTTTATGTCAGTTTGACATAATGCATAGTCTTAGACTTATCTGTCGATTCGATTTACAATGGCTAGGAGGGAAGGTTTTTAGAGTTTTACGGGAAAACTAACAAACCCTCAGGAATAACATTTTTATGGGACCACCTCTGGAGTATTTGAACAACAAAATAATTTTGTAAATTGGTCCACAATTGCCGGAGTAATCGCGTAACAAGATACAAAAAAAAAACATAAAGGTGAATTGAGAACCTCCTCCTTTTTTGAAGTCGGTTAAAAATATCGTAGGGGAAGTTTGAAAGTAGCGCCAGTGACTGACAAATTGAAAAGTGGAAGGTTGGCGTGGTATGGGCATGTCATGAGGAGGGATGAAAGTCATATAACACGACGAGTGATGAGTATGAATGTGGATGGATATACCGGTAGGGGTAGGTCTAAGAAAAGATGGATGGACTGTGAGAATGCGGATATGTAATGCCGGCCACCCACGATCCAGTCTACCGTCCAGTTTGCAGCGCTGCAAACTTGATCAAGTCGGCAGAACGAAGTTCTTTTTCGCTTGTCATGCACACCCATACCAATACACCGTCAAGTTTACTGGACGCCGCATCCAGTCCGCGGCAGACTGGACGGTAAACTTGATCGTGGGTGGCCGGCATTAGTGAAAGGAGTGAGTTCTGATATGACGAGTGATAGAGGGAAATGGAGGAAACATGTTGTGCCGACTCCACTTAGTGGGATAAGGGCAGGAAGAGACTCCGCAGGAAAGTGCTCGAGCCTGCGCGGCCCGCTAGATGGCTTCGTCTGACCTTGTTCATTCTACAAGAGTATCTTGTACTATTGTTCATAAGGTTTATAATGGCTTGCTATAAAACTAATTGCCGCGTCGCTTGCCAATTCAATGTATCTTGAGCCTTATATGGGTCATCGATAATGGGTTCTGCGCAGCTACTGTACAACTACTACAACAATGCAGTCTCGAATTCGAACAGAGCTCGTTTCAAAAAACTACCAGTTCAATCACATTTAGAGAGTTATTGCAAGGAAGGTTTATAATGACAAAATTTTTCGTTCGCCTTTAAAGGCAGCCGCGCGATCTCATCAGCGCGATCTAGAAAACGACCAATTTTAGTCGCGCCATCTAGTTTTATGTTTTGGAACTACCAACATCAATTTACTGTTCTACAGCTACTTCAGAAATCAGGTTGTGACTAATGTATGGTAAATGGTATATCCAATAGACTTACCCAGTACAATATTAACTCCGGTGGTAGGATCTGCGTCACGCATATCGACTTTCTCTGTGAGTAGTAATTGAACGCGCGGCGCCACACAGCAAACTGATATAACGTCGAGCGCAGAACGCACCGTCTCAGATCTGCAAGGGATTGTAGACTTTATTGTAATCGATATAAGAGTTAGTATAATATGATAATAATATGACTCTGGCAAAGATTACATTGAGAGCGCATAACGCACTTTTGAACTGTAAGGGAATGTAGACTTTATTGTAATGTACATAAGAATTATCATCAGATTTGTCTTGTATCTATACTTATACTTAATATTATAAAGAGGAAAGATTTCTTTGTTTAAAATGAATAGGCTCCGAAACTACTGGACCGATTTGAAAAATTCTTTCACCAATAGAATCCCACATTATCCCTGATGAACATAGGCTATTATTTATCCCGGGGAAGTGAAGTTTTCCCGAGGGATCGCGGGTAACATCACGGCGGACAGCTAGTAGCCAATAAATAAATAATGCTGGGCATTGTCACACAGCATCATCTAGCCCCAAACTAAGCAAAGCTTGTACTATGGGAACCAGATAACTGATATACTACTTATATACTTTTTGTTTGTAAATACATACATATTATGCGTTGATGACTCGAATATTTAATATTTTTATGTATGTTAGTCTTTAAGGTAAATATGGGCCAATGGCATTTTATTGTATAATTTGTTATGCGTTACCTGAAATAAATGGTTATTTATTTATTTTATTTTATACACAGAAACACCCAGACCCAAGATAATTTTACAGATCATACAAACATTTATCCCGCGGCGGGGATCGAACCCGCAACCTTCTGCGTCACAGGCTTTCACCCACTGCGCCGTTTGTAACTCTACAGGGTTATTTGTAAAACACCGGTAACCTCTCAGGACTGTATTACTATCATCGTAAACAACAACTTTTGTTGTTCAATGTTTAGAACCGAAATCTCGTTCTCGTTCACTTCGGCACCCCTGGAATGCCACACTTTTAATTACCTGCCATTAAAATTCCACTCGTAAGCCAGGCCGACCACCTGCAGCAGTAACGCCACTCCCCCCAGCTCCACTAGTTCATCGACAGGCGACCAACGCGACCACGCGACACTTTGCAGCAACTCAATCTGTTCTTGAATCTCTTCTGGCGATGATTTTGATGCCTGGATATAAAAATAATGATTTTTTTTTTTTTTTATTTTACGTTTTTTTTTTATTTATTTAAACAGGGTCACGACTGTATCCCCAAGGCGCGTTAGACATTATCTTAGATCTTTACATTCCAGATCCTTTGAAGATGTCTAAGGGGGTAGTCAGATGCATGTACAAATACATATTTGATACATGCCCACATCTTGCAGAAGTTAGTATTCCATACGTGACAGGTTGCAAGCCCATCGCCGCCTGTAAGAATACTAACTGGTTTCCTCACGATGTTTTCCATCACCGTTTAGAGCACGTGTTAAAGCGCATTTAAATTTTACGAAACGTAAAATCCATTGATGCACGGCCGGGATCCGATCCCACGACCTTCGGATTGAAAGTCGAGGTACAACCCCATTCGACCAACACGGCTCTATGAGTAGATTAATTTATTTATCTTATAAAAAATCTTACAAACAATACAATTAAATTAGTTCCAAGAAAACCACGGAGGTTTGTACTAAAACTAATAAGTCTACACTAATAACTTATGTGCTAAAAAAAAATAACAATTATTTTTAATTTTACATAAAGTGTTCTAAGTTTAGAAGAAAAAATTTTTTAAGTTTAATTTTGATATTTTTTTCCGAAATACTATCTATTAAATCCTTAGGCAGACTGTTAAAAAGGCGAGACTGTTGTCCCACTGCTGGGCAAAGGTCTCCCCCAACTCTCTCCAACCGTCCATCTCCTTTGATAGGTTCCATTACCCACTATCAAAGATTTTTAATATATACACTTACTGTGGCGACCACTAACTGCGATCGCCTGAACTACAAGGCTCAATGCGCATTGAATTGGCAAGCGACGCGTCAATTAGTTTTATAGCAAGCCATTATAAACCTTATGAACAATGATACAAGTTATAGAAACGCTTGTAGAATGAACCGCTTGAAAGTGCTCGAGCTAGTGGCCCGCTAGATGGCTTCGCCAGACCTCGTTCAGAAAGCGTTTCTATATCTTGTACCATTCTTCATAAGGTTTATAATTACTTGCTATAAAACTAATTGACGCGTCGCTTGCCAATTCAATGTGCGTTGAGCCAGTTGTCAATTACAGCGACCTAGCTACTTCAGAGCCTCACCGCTTCACTGCTAGATGGCGCTGGCGCGCTACCAACCGACCCGATTTGAATCCTAGATCTCGCAAGTAACATTATTCTTGACATTATCCTTTGAACTATCCGACATAAACTGTCGCCCGTAAGGTAAAAATTGTAGAATAGAATAGAATAGAATATATCTTTATTGAAAAATACCTAATAACAACAATATACAAAATGAAATAATGAGAAACAGAAAATATAAAACTTAGGTATAACAATGGGCGGCCTTATCGCTGAAAGCGATTTCTTCCAGGCAACCTTTGGATGGACAGGACAGATTAAAAGATGTCGACGGCTAGCTATTGTATTGAAATCTTTTTCTTTATTTTTTTCAATAACTTACGATTTGATTTGCTAAGTTACTTTGGGAAAAAGTGTTCCTAATTGGAAATAGCGTCGATTGAGACCTACTTGTTTTTTTGAGAAATGTCATTTTTTAGGCTGACTGTACATTTTTTCAAAAATCCAAAAATGCAGTTGTTTTTATTTTCCAAATAAACCTATAGTTTCCTTAGAACAAAACCTTCTAACTACAAAAGAAAAGGTTGCTGCCCTGAATGTTGTAATATTTTCAACTTCAAGTCGTACGCACTCCAGATCCCGGCGAAACATAAGGATGTGTTCCTGGATCCAGATTTCTGGCCAACGGGCATCGTTTACCGTCGCTTTAGGGAGGCAGCGCGAAAGCAAAGTCCCTCTAGTGTAGATTTAGTTAATAAGTAGGTAATTATTCTATTATTTATGTGTCCATTATACATAGTTGTATATCTAAGATAATTATTTATAGCAATAGTCTAAATAATTTTTAATATATTTGTTAATACCGTGTATTTTGATAAAAATATTTTTACTCGGTCTACCGCGATACAGGCTTGGCCTAGTGCGGGGTCCGTTGTAAATTATTTATGTATGAAATAAATAAATAAAAAAATAAATTTTGTCACACCCTGTATAAAGAAAGTTACCTTGTAAGGCGGAGGTTCGGGAACATTGTCGCCATGTTGCCTCGCAACTTGCGCGGCACGCAATCTCAAATGTGCTTCTAAATACCTGAGAAAACAAACATTTTATATTAATAAATAAATAATGCTGGACATTTCACACAGCATCATCTAGCCCCAAACTAAGCAAAGCTTGTACTATGGGAACCAGATAACTGATATACTTATATACTTTTTGTTTGTAAATACATACATATTATACATAGAAACACCCAGACTCGAGATAAATATTTGCAGATCATACAAACATTTATCCCGCGGCGGGGATCGAACCCGCAACCTTCAGCGTCTCAAGCGGGCTTTCACACACTGCGCCACAGAGGTTGTCATGTTATTATGTGTGTCAATATAGTGTTATTAATATAATTAACACTATATTTACGGAAGAACTAGTCACCCCCTCATCAACTAATAAAGAGCTGATGATCTTCAAACAGCTGAACAGATTTACATGAAACATTGCTAAGAACACTCGGGATAAAATTAACGACACAAAACAAAACTAAACGAAAATGGGTGTCCGTTTGGGAGCTACGATACCACAGACAGATACACAGACACGTTAAACTTAAGTTAAGTAAGTAAGTTCGTATGAGTCAGTGGCCAACTCTGGTGACGGAGTTTTTAGGCCGCCCTGAGGCCTCCGTCATAGCTTAACGACTTTAATAGCCGGGACCGACAATTTAACGTGCCCTCCGAAGCACGGAAGCGCTCAGATGAAAATGCCACTGGCGGTCACCCATCTTACAGACCGTTTCGAACGTTGCTTAACTTCGACGATCTATCAAGAACGACTAACCCCCGATTTCTATATTCAACGGACAGTCGTAGGTAAGAGCTACGACTCGTTTCCACATACAAATTTTGACAGCTAACTTACCGCCGGTTTGTGTAAGTGGAAACGAGTCATAGCTACGATTGTCCTTTGAATATAGAAACCGGGGGTAAGCAAGCACTAACACGAGCGCTTCAACAAGACCAACAAATTCAATGATTCAACTCACCTACGCAACGCGACACAAACATGTCGCACGATTTGTCGCGCGGCACATGTCTCATCATCGGAGACGCGTGACTCTTCCTCGTCCGATCCGAGTATTGGCAGCGTTGATATCACATTGTACAGTTTGCGGAGACCATCCTGAAAGGTTACCAACAAGGAAGTGCTGAGAAGAGTTGAGGAGAAAAGGGTTTTGATGAACACCGTTCAAAATCGAAGAGGAAAAATGATTGGACATCTTATACGACATGACAGCTTTATTAAGAACATCATAGAAGGAAGACGAGGAAGAGGCAGGCCTAGAATCAATTTCATGTCATGTCGTATAAAGAAATAAAGGAATCCGCATTGGAAAGGGAGAGGTGGAGGAAGTTTATTTATTTATTTATTAGGCAACACCAACAGCATACATAATTCACATTTTGTAGGAACATTTTAAAAACAGTCACTCTATACAGGGTGTAAAAAGACGTCTACCGAAGCCGAAAGGGGTAAGTACAGCATCCCAATAGACAACCAAATCCAAAAGGATTTTCCGAAATATGCACTAAATCCGGAGAAAACAGCGTTTGAAGAGTACTGGTTTGCGTATGATTTGGGCGCGTTTTTTTACGTAGATTGCTGGATTTTGAGTTTTAAATGTTTTTTTCTTTTATAAATGGAATTATTAGGTAGGTATGGTCTTATTATGTTGTAATAGTAGTAAATAGCCGAAAATAACATAGCATGACGAAGCGAAGTAAAAAATTTTTTTTGCGTTTTTTTTCGCTAAATATGTTTAGAATCATGGTCTGATTACAACCCCTCAGTTTTCGGTAGCAGTCTTTTTACACCCTGTAGAATGTACACCCATTACAGGTATGCACAACATTTACAATAAGTATTAGGAACTGACAACAGCTAAAAAGCTAATATAAGTTAAAGATTAAAGAAGTTGCATCATTGCACCGACAAGAGCTGAGCTCTTAAATTTGATGTGATTGTTATCCTTGAAATCAGATCTGCAGCCATGTCTAACTTGAATGACATCCATTTCCAGTTGTCATACCAATAGAGCTCAACCACACCGAGCCGTGTTGGCAGAATGGGCTGGTATCCGAAGGTCGTGGGTTCGAATCCCGGTCGTGCATTTTTTTTTATGATGAATGGGTAGACTCTTGACCTCACTAACACAGGCAAGAATGAGGTCTACAATGGAGCGAGCCTACCCAGAACGTAAACTAACTCTCTTAAAAACAACAGGGTGGAAGCTCAGCGGAAATGGACCGATTTGAAAATAACAAACAACATGCTTATGCTTGTAAAGATAATGAACCCACCTGATTATCGAACTCTTCTAAAATAACTCTGAACTGGAAGGAGAGTCCGAAGAACATTGTAGCGTGACAACGGCCGGAGTCATGCGAGCATTCTAGCAGCCAGAGCGCGTATCTGAAAACAAAACGTTAGAAGCTTTGACGACCTCTGTGGCGCAGTGGGTGAAAGCCCGCTTGGGACTCAGAAGGTTGAGGGTTCGATCCCCTCGGGATAAATGTTTGTATGATCTGCAAATATTTCTCTCGGATCTGGGTGTTTCTATGTACAATATGTATGTATTTACAAACAAAAATTATATAAGTGGTATATCAGTTATCTGGTTCCCATAGCATTGCTTAGTTTGGGGCTAGATGATGCTGTGTGAAATGTCTAGCATTCAGCATCCAGACCCGAGATAAATATTTGCAAATCATACAAGCATTTATCCCGCGGAGGGGATCGAACCCGCTACCTTCTGCGTCCCAAGCGGGCTTTCACCCACTGTGCCACAGAGTTCGTCAATGGGTCGGCTCTTGGCTTCGAGACTTACATAGGCAACAATGAGGTCTACGATGGAGCGAGCCTACCCAGAAGGTGCCTAATAACTCTCTTCTTAAAAACAACAGGGTCGTAGCTCAGCGGAAATACAGACGCTGGAAGCTGATTCCAAAACATTATGCTTAAAAACTTTGGTAATCTATACTTCTATACTATAATATTATAAAGAGGAAAGATTTGTTTGTTTGAATTGAATAGGCTCCGAAACTACTGGACCGATTTGAAAAATTCTTTCACCAATAAAATCGCACATTATCCCCGATGAACATAGGCTATATTTTATCGCGGGAAAGTGAAGTTTTCTGAGGGACCGCGGGTAACACCGCGACGGACAGCTAGTCTAGTATAATATAACTCACTTGACTAGATCCGCGAGCGTATGCCGCGGCAGTAGACAGACGCGTTCCATAGCGTCCTCGCAGTACGCCAAGTAGTATAGACAAATAGACACGCCGGTCGCAGCCACTGACGGCCGAGGCACTTCTAGGAATTTCTGTAGACAAAAAGTATTATGTAATTATGTAATGAAACAAGTAATGATTAACCGACTTCAAAAAAGGGAGGAGGTTCTATTTTCGGCTGTATGTATGTTTTTTTTATGTATACCGATATATTATTGACGACCTCTGTGGCGCAGTGGGTCGCTTGAGACGCAGAAGGTTGCGGGTTCGATCCCCGCCGCGGGATAAATGTTTGTATGATCTGCAAATATTTATCTCGGGCTTGGGTGTTTCTATGTACAATATGTATGTATTTACAAACAAAAAGTATATAAGTAGTACATCAGTTATCTGGTTCCCATAGTACAAGCTTTGCTTAGTTTGGGGCTAGATGCTGTGTGAAATGTCCAGCATTATTTATTTTGAATTAATTTATTGAACCCAATTCCTGTATAAAGTTAGTTTGAAATGAAAGACCCTATATTTTGGAAACTCTTAAGGGAAAATTTCTTTTTTTTTTAATTCACTGACCTGCAGCCCTCCCATATTGATGAAGTCTATAGAGAACTTCTTGTGACACAGCAAGGCGGCTAGGTACTTGAGCGCCTCGAACGCAAGTCGCGAGTCACGTGACTCGCGCACGTTCAAATAGCCCAGGATGAGACCAAGCGCGTTCTGTTCGAACACGTGTGAGAGGAACTGAAAAGGGAATTAAATTGAAAAAATTGTGCACATATCTTTCTCAGCAGAAAAACTCAACAATCATGGGATTCATATAAAAAATATTCATACAATATACAGGGTGTAAAAAGACGTCTACCGAAGCCGAAAATCCGAAAACCGTGTAGTGAGAGCACTTGGTGACCTGTATACAGGTTTTTCATAAACCTATCTCAGGCACCAGTCTCGCACAAACAGTTCAACAATTTCGCTCTAACTTTTATATTACGCTAACAACATGTTATGAACCATTATGTGAGACAAATAAACGTTATTACAATTACAATTATTATTTAGGAAAAGGGTAGGGACAGCATCCCAACACACAAAATCCAAAAGTATTTTCCGAAAAATCATTATTATCCGGAGAAAACAGCGTTTGAAGAGTACTATTTGCGTATGTACTGGGCGCGTTGTTTTACGTAGGTTGCTGGACATTGAGTTTTAAATTTTTTTTCTCTAATAAATGATATTATTAGGTTGATAATGGTCTTATTATGTTATACTAGTGTTAAACAGCAGAAACGGGAACTTTTGCACACCATCAAGCTAAAAGTCAGGTACTTAGGACATGTCATAAGACACGAGAGATATGACCTTCTTCAACTGATTATGATGGGAAAAGTCGCCGGCAAGAGGCGTGTTAGTCGGAGGAAGAAATCATGGTTGCGGAACATCAGAGAGTGGACGGGGATAGCGAGTGCTGCGGAACTGTTTCGACTCGCTAAGGACCGGGAACAATACGCAATATTGACTGCCAACCTTCGCTAGTCGGAGAGGCACTAAAAGAAGAAGAGTAGTAAATAACCGAAAATAACATAAATAGACTGAAGCAAAATAAAAAATTTTCTTGCGTTTTTTTTCTCTAAATATGTTTAGAATCATGGTCTGATTGCAACCCCTCAGTTTTCGGTAGTTATCTTTTTACACCCTGTATGAATCCTGTATAAATAGTCAAACTGGTGGATGGAGACTGGATGGAACGAGCAAGGGAAAGAGAAGAATGGAGACAGATGGAGGAGGCCTATACCCGAAACGGGGCCTGACAATTATATTTGCAAAAACTTAAATTTATATTATATGATATGTATATATTTATAAAAATTCTAATATAAATATAAATAAATTAATACTAATATAAATGTAATTTGAATTAATTTAGGAATACTGTAGCTTAATTGAAAATTGTGTCATTAATATTATTGTAAAGAACTAAATTTTATAATTTTGTATTGTTATGGAAATAAATAAATAATGAATCCTATGGGTACGGAACCCTAAAAAACCACAAACAAAATTACGACTGCTTGCCCGCACGGTCGACATTCTGTCAGATCTTTTTATTTATTCCAGATCCTTTGAAAATGTTTAAGGGGGTAGTCAGAGGCATGTCCAAATACATACAATGCAACAAAATTTTCGAAATTTCTTAAAGTAAATAAGATTTTTACTTAATAAAAGCCTTCTAGATAATGTTACTCCACATAACGACACATGACGTCCTCCGTGGCGCAATGGGCGAAGGCCCGCCTGCGACGCAAAAGGTTGCGGGTTCGATGCCCGCCGCGGGACAAATGTTTGTATGATCTACAAATATTTGTCTCGGGTCTGGGTGTTTCTATGTATATATTTACAAACAAAAAGAACATAAGTACGAGTATATCAGTCATGTAGTACCAATAACACAAGCTCTGCTTACTTTGGGGCTAGATGATGCTGTGTGGAAAGTTCAGCATTTTTTATTTATTTATTTACTAGCTTCTGCGCGCGGCTTCGCCCGCCGCGGTGTTACCTGCGATCCCTCGGGAAAACTTCACTTCCCGGGGATAAAATATAGCCTATGTTCATCGGGGATAATGTGGGATTCTATTGGTAAAAGAATTTTTCAAATCGGTCCAGTAGTTTCGGAGCCTATCCATTTCAAACAAACAAATCTTTCCTCTCTATAATATTAGTATAGATTAGGATATTAGGATAGGATAACCCCCACAAATTAAGTCTGAATCAAGCTCACAAGTAATAATATCATTTAAGTTACCTCCTGATATTCTCCCATAGGCGTTAGGTATCTCAGTATAAGCATTTGCCGCGTCGCGTCTGTAGCTGGGTAGATCTGTATGTTACCTGGAATATTTTTTTGTTAAATACACTTTTAAAACCTGAGAGGCTGTGTAAAGCTCAACTGACAATGGACAGCTTCATTTCAAATGTCGAAATGAAGCCGATGAATGGTATACAGGGTCTTTCATTTTAAACTACACAAACTGACAGGGCTTCATTTTTGTGTTGTAAATAGACGTTTGACCGTATCAATTTAATTCCTTCGCCGATTTTAGCTTTCACTTCAAAAAGTATCTATTATTGATTTTTTATGACATGTTGCATAACATTTTCAAAGAGAACACACGTTGACCAATAGCAGCACAGCAACATCACGTCGCACGCTCGAATGGACTAAGTTATACAAGAAGCAACAATCAATTAAAAGGATAGTCTTTATCGATTTTCTCGAGATTTTCATCACAAAACAAAAAAAAAACATTACATAAATATTTTTTATGTTTTTTGTTGAACCCAATTCCTGAATATACGTAAAACGTAATCAGGGTCACGACTGTATCCCCAAGGCGCGGTACACATTCTCTCAGATCTTTATATTCCAGATCCTTTGAAGATGTCTAAGGGGGTAGTCAGAGGCATGTACAAATACATATTTGATACATGCCCACATCTTGCAGAAGTTAGTATTCCATACGTGACAGGTATAGGTCCTGAATATAGTTAGTTTAAAATGAAAGACCCTATATCATTATACTTAAAGGTTTATAATGTCTTGTTACTGAATGTGATCGTCGCGTTAAGAAAAAAAAGATGCTTACCAATAACATACGTCTCCATCTCAGCCCAACTAGAGTTGGAACTAGTTTCTAAATGTAGCGGCGCGGGCGCGGGGGGCGGCGGCCGCGGGGGGGGCGACATCATACCGTAGTGCTCCGGGGAGCCGGCCAGCGCTGTACGATTGTACACTTTATTTACAACGGTATAAGGTGTTTATTTGTTTGTATACTTTGCATGATGATAGTACAGGGAAAAAGTTTGGATTGATAATGGACTCTAGGTAAGTATGAGAATTATTAGCTTCACTGCTGCAATAGATTGTATTCTTTATATCTAACTGTATAAGGAGCAGATTTGTTTGAACATTATTGACAGTGAACTCAATACAATAGTTACTTTATCTCGTACGATATAAAGATCAAATTTCAACTCTAAATTGGACTTAGACTAAACTCACAGTTATAATTCTTGACCGGAGTCTCAGGGTCTTCAGTTGGTGTTTCAACAACCATTGGTTCACCCCCTCCGCCTTCGTCTTTCATTCGATCTGAAACAATATTTAACCTTATAGCTATAGCAATAAGGTGTATTTTAAAGTGATGCTATATAAAATAACGTATCTATCTTTTCAATTAGGTGACACATTTTGCGCTACCCCAAACTAAGCATAGCTTGTACTATGGGAACCAGATAAGTAACTTATACACTTTTTGTTTGTAAATACATACATATTTTAAAACACCCAGACCCGAGATAAATATTTGTAGATCTGCGTCCCAAACGGGCTTTCACCCACTGCGCCACAGAGGTCTATAATAAGTGTGGCGACCTCTAACTGCGATCGCCTGAACTACAAGGCCATCGTAATGGAGTTGCCAATTACAAGAACCTAGCCACTTCAGAGCTTCACCGCTAGATGGTGCTGGCACGCTACCAACCCACGCGATTTGAATTCTAGATCGCGCAAGCAACATTATCTCGGCAATTAGCCTATATAGAACTATCCATCATTATCTGTCGGCTGAAAGGCCCTAAGGTATGTGGACCAGATGGTGTCGATCTTAGTGAGGTCTGTACTACCTCTTTGCCATGAATTGGATTGCACCTACCTATCTTACCTTTCTTCTCGCTCGGTCCATTACACTTAATATCAGCCGGTCTCTTCTTTTCGAATCTCGCAAAATGCCGCGTTTGATTCGGCGGCGTCACTGCATTCTGTTTCGCCGCTGCCTGTTAGATAAATAAATATTGCTACATTTTAGTCTCAAAATACACTGAGTTGTGTTATGGGAACCACATGATATAAGTACTACTTTTTTTTGTAAAAATACATAGACCCAAGAATTTAGTATGAAATCCTCTCAAGAGATTTAAAAAAATCAATCTGGAATTTACCTTTTCCTGAATTTGTTGCGATCTCAAACTGTGTAGCCTCCTAAGCATAAGCGGGACCATCATTCCGTTAAGCTCTCTGTAAAATAATAACAGGGAATTAAAACAAATAATTAAACTAAGGTCATTAGTAAATCTTGGATGCCTGAAAATCCGTGACAGTGATAAACAGCGCTTTGACAATGACTGTAATAATTGTGTGTTTGAGTGTGTGTGTGCATAAGAGTGCGAGTTAGTATGGATGTGTATGTTATGTGCGCGCGTGTGTATGTTTGTATGTGTGTGTTGTGTTGACCTTCATAGCGGCGTCTTACAGGCCGGTCTCCGTATCTGTAGATGTGGATGTAAGTGTATGATTCGAGTGTGTGTGCTCACCTAAAGTTGGTAGCAATCTCGTGGACCTCCATAGCAGCGGCTAACAAGCCCGTCGCGTGTTTATATGTATACGAATGAAAGTGAATGTGTATGAATGTAAGTGCATGAGTGTGTGGGCTCACCTAAAGTTGGTAGCAATCACGTGGACATCCATAGCGGCGGCTAATTAGCCGGTCGCGTGTTTATATGTATACGAATTAATGTGAATGTGTATGTAACAATAAATAATGCTGGACATTTCACACAGCATCATCTAGCCCCAAACTAAGCAAAGCTTGTACTACGGGAACCAGACAACTGATATACTACTTATATACTTTTTTGTTTTGTAAATACATACATATTATAAATAGAAACACCCAGACCCGCGATAAATATTTGCAGATCATACAAACATTTATCCCGCGGATCGAACCCGCAACCTTCTGCGTCACAGGCGGGTTTTCACCCACTGCGCCACAGAGGTCGTCGAAACAATGTCAAAATATGTAAGTGAGTGTGTGTGCTCACCTAAAGTTGGTAGCAATCTCGTGGACCTCCATAGCGGCGGCTAACAAGCCGGTCGCGTAGCAACACAGCGGCTCAGTCGCGTTTCGAGCCCAGTTCACTAACCGCTGGATCAATGTGTCGTTGTCCTACAAAATAGTGGAGGTTATTTAAACTCTTATTTCCTGGAAGTTTTTTAACTTTATTTTTTATTCTTTTATGGTAGTTTCGAGGTCGGCTCTTGACCTCGAAACTACCATAGGCAAGAATGAGATCTACGATGGAGCGAGCCTACCCAGAAGGTGCCTATTAACTCTCTTCTTGAAAACAACAGGGTCGTAGCTCAGCGGAAATACAGACGCGGGATGCTGATTCCAAATTTTTGCAGTGCGCATAATGAAAGAACTATGAAACTGCATTAAAATTTCATCAACAAGACGTAAAACTAGCACTCACTCAAGCCGGCCGCACTTTTGTATGAATTCTATTCGTACAAATATGAACTAGTCGTGTTGAGTTTGAGAGGCACCGTAAGGCTCAAGCCACATTGAATTGGCAAGCGCGCGTCAATTAGGTTTATAGCAAGCCAATATAAACCTTATGAATACTGATACAAGATATAGAATTAGAAACGCTTGTAGAATCAACCACTCGCGCCGGCACGTCCCGCTAGATGGCATCGCCAGATCTCGTTAATTCTACAAGCGTTTCTATATCTTGTACCATTGTTCATAAGGTTTATAATGGCTTGCTGTAAAACTAAAAGACACGTCGCTTCCCAATTCAATGTGCATTGTGCCTAGTACTCGGTGAGAGAGAGAGTCGGGGGAGTTCGTGCGTGTCCGTACGAGTAAATTCGTACAAAAGTACCAAAGTGCGGCCGGGCTAAATATTATTCACCTGAAACACAACACTCATCTCCAACCCAGGCATGTGGTCAAGCGGCCGCACTTTTGTATGAATTCTACTCGTACAAAACAAATATGAAGTAGTCGTATTGAGTGTGAGAGGCACTGAAGTAGTCGGTGAGAGAAAGAGAGAGAGAGTTGGAATAGTTCGTGCGTGTTCGTACAAGTAAATTCGTACTATCACCAAAAAATGTGCTCTACCACCTTAAGGTGAATTTTCTGTGAAGCGACTAGCAGTTGCCTCCGCCTTGCTAGCTTTTGAACACCAATATCAGAGAGGGGGTCTCTTTCAAAAAGTTTTTTTTGACCACTGACTGCAACAATAGGGCCCAACCATAAAAACAAAGGGCTTTCACAAAACTAAACAGATGACCATGTCTCTATTGGTCAAAATGACAGAACAAAAGAAAAAGGCACTCATGTAGCTGACTGCTTGCAAGCGAAAGAGTTTCAAAATTGGCATAGCGGGAATTTTGTCGATAGTACAAAAACCAAAGGGCTCAATTATTTACCTGAAACACAACACTCATCTCCAACCCCGGCATGAGGTCAAGCGTGAGTCGGCACGCGGCTACGTTCAACTTGTACACATCGCGGCCTGTTATATTCTGGCGGGAGTAGTACGTGTCTCTCACGTAATCGTTCACCAGCTGTAACCAAAATGAATATTTTAAACTTTCAAAATGTAAATGTAAATCCATACTTCCATACTAATAATATAAATGTGAAAGTAACTCTGTCTGTCTGTCTATCTGTCTGTCTGTCTGTCTGTTTGTTACCTTTTCACGCCCAAACCACTGAACCGATTAGGCTGAAAATTGGCATGGATAAAGGTTGTATCCCAGGGACGGACATAGACTACTTTTTATCCCGAAAAAATCCCTAGGGACCGCGGGTTACACCGCGGGAGCGCAGCTAGTATATATATATAATTTTAATGTCATGACAGCATGCAGATTATTACTAAGTAGGTATTTAATTGCATATTATTGTCTCTAAGTTCTCCAATAAACAAAAAATTCTCTATTGTTAACTTGGCTCGTCGGACGCCCGCAATACAGGCTAGCCCTAGTGCGGGGTGCACTGAATGTTATCTTGTAACCTGTTTCCTTCTTTTGGATAATAAACTATTTGATTTGATAGGTTTATAAAGTACTATCCGTAGCGGTGTTACCCGCGGTCCCTCGGCAAAACTTCACTTTCCCGGGATAAAATATAGCCTATGTTCATCAGGAATAATGTAGTATTCCAATGGTGAATTCTGCAAATCGGCCGAGTAGTTTCGGAGCCTGTTCAATTCAAACAAACATACAAACAAATATTTCCTCTCTATAATATTAGTATAAACTCACTAGCTCCCGCGGCGTGACCCGCGGTCCCTCGGGATTTTTTCGGAATAAAAATTGAGAAGTGGAAGGTTGGCGTGGTATGGGCATGTCATGAGGAGGGATGAAAGTCATATAACACGACGAGTGATGAGTATGAAGGTAGTCGATATACCGGTAGGGGTAGGCCTAAGAAAAGATGGATGAACTGTATGAATGCGGATATGTTAATGAAAGGAGTGAGTTCTGATATGACGAGTGATAGAGGGAAATGGAAGAAAGAAACATGTTGTGCCGACCCCACTTAGTGGGATAAGGGCAGGAAGAAGAAGAAGAAAAAGTAGCCACCATCTCTGGGATACAACCTTTATCCATGCCAATTTTCAGCCTAATCTGTTCAGTGTGAGGCGTGAAAAGGTAACAGACAGCCACCAACAGACAAACATAGCTACCAACATCGTCTTCTTGTCGTTTACTGGTTCTTTTAAAACAGTGTAGTGAAAGGAAGTCAAATTCAAAAAGCATTTATTCAGTAGGACCGCTGGGATCACTTTGAACGAAGGAAGTCTGGAGATGGGCAGGACACTTGGCAAGACGGAAGATGGACTACTGCGATTACGGGATGGTAGCCGAGAGATGCTGATTATTTATCCTAATAATCCTAATCCTAATTCCTAATAATATCCTAATCCTAATAATGGATGTTTGGATATTTGGATGTTTGTATGTTTGTGTAACAATCACGCCTAAACCAGTGAACCGATTTGGATGAAACTTGGTATAGGCGTAGATAGTGACCTGAAATAGCATAAAGGCTATTCAAAATGTTGTTACCACGCGGGCGAAGCCGCGCGCAGAAGCTAGTTTTATTAAAATGTAGCTGGGAAAGCGTGGGAGAAGGCTGCACAGGACCGAACAGTGTCATTATACAGAGGCCTATACCCAATTAGAAAGTACCTTGGTCATAAAGTTGTCCTTCTTGAACATGACTTTGAGCGCATGCCCCAGCGCGCACTCGGGGTCGGTGCGCGAGGGGTGCCGCTCGTCAAACGGATCCGGATCCTTCTTCATGAAGTTCTCCGTCTCCGCTTCTATTATCTCCGCTATCCTGGAATGATAGAGAAACAAACTCAAAGAAAAGGACACATCCAGCCTTATCTCTATGTAGAGTAAAATGTCGACGTTTTATTAGTAAAAGCATAAGTATTGTAGATTTTTTTTTAGGCCGACAGTTTATGTCGGATAGTTCTATATGCTAATTGTCAAGTATAATGTTACTTGCGCGATCTAGGATTCAAATCGCGTCAGTTGGTAGCGCGCCAGCGCCATCTAGCGGTGAAGCTCTGAAGTTGCTAGGTCGCTGTAATTAGCAACTCTATAACGATGCCCTTGTAGTTCAGGCGATCGCAGTTAGAGGTCGCCACAGAATCATCACCCACCATAGAATTCAAGCATGTCCAATTGCTTCATAAAACACAGAAATCTTAGCTTGCTCGCCTTTTATCAATAATTTGCTCAGTCAATCAAAAATAATCAGTGTTGATAGCCCTTTGGATATTTATATCTATTAAAATGCATTTTCAATATAATATTAGGAATATTTCAACTGTAGAAAAATTAGAATTAAGAAAATTCTAGAAAAAACTGAATTGAAAAAAATGTGTTTTTTAATCTTTTATCTTTTTAATTAGGGTTCCATACCCAAAAAATAAAACGGGATCCTATTAAGACTCCAGTGTCCGTCCATCTATCTGTCACCGGCTGTATTTCATGAACCATGTTATAAAATGCATTTTCAATATAATATTAGGAATATTTCAACTGTAGAAAAATTAGAATTAAGAAAATTCTAGAAAAAACTGAATTGAAAAAAATGTGTTTTTTAATCTTTTATCTTTTTAATTAGGGTTCCATACCCAAAAAATAAAACGGGATCCTATTAAGACTCCAGTGTCCGTCCATCTATCTGTCACCGGCTGTATTTCATGAACCATGTTATATGTATACAGTTCAAATTTTCACAGATATGTTAAATGTATTTCTGTTGCCGCTATAACAAATACTAAAAAACAGAATACAGGGTGTAAAAAGACTGCTACCGAAAACTGAGGGGTTGCAATCAGACCATGATTCTAGAGATATTTAGCGAAAAAAAAAAACGCAAAAAAAATTTTTGACTTAGCTTTGTCATGCTATGTTATTTTCGGTTATTTACTACTAGTACGACATAATAAGACCATACCTACCTAATAATTTCATTTAAAAAAGAAAAAAACAATTATAACTCGAAATCCAGCTATCTACGTAAAATAATGCGCCCAGAACATACGCAAACAGCACTCTTCAAACGCTGCTTTCTCCGGATATAATGATTTTTTCGGAAAATCCTTTTGGATTTCGTTGTGTGTTGTGATGCTGTACCTACCCCTTTCGACTTCGGTAGACGTCTTTTTACCCTGTATAATAAATATTTAAGGGGGCTCCCATACAACAAACGTGATTTTTTTGCCGTTTTTATAGATAACTAGCAAACCCAGCGAACTCCGTTTCGCCACCAGATTTTTCCTGAATTTTCTTTGCTATAAACCTCACGGAGCTTGAGACCTTTCCAATGAATGCAAAACCGTGGAAATCGGTTCGTGCGTTCTGGAGTTATAGCGTCAGGAAGGAAAACCCGACTTATTTTTATATAGTAGATGATACGGAACCATTCGTGCGCGAGTCCAACTCGCACTTGGCTGGTTTTTTTATTATGAACATGAATGAACATGTCAACTGGGTATAAATAGTTATGCAATATAAATACAAACACGTTTCAACTTGTTTGATAGTGACTGGTAAATAACTTTTTATAAATGAGAAATGTGATAAGGGAAGTCTCCATCACACTATTTCTCAAATTCAAATCTCATTGTTCAATTGTCGGTCTAATCTATTAAGTATTAAGCCAGGACACAGCTGACGGCCTAAAAACTCCATCACCAGAATTGACCACTAACCCGACCAACAATGCACAAAGTTCGGCCTTATCGCTGAGAAGCAATCTCTTCCAGGCAACCCTATTGTGGAATAAATGAAGATGTAATAATGAGGATAGAGAAAAGCCATGTTGAGATGGTTTGGTCATGTAGAATGGCATTTATTTTTTTTGGATTTTCATCATGCGATCAGTCGTGCCGACTATAAGCAGATGTGGTGTGTGCTTGTTAGCGTGGAGGGCGCTACTCCCAGCGGAGCCAGCCCTTTCTTTGTATTGGCGCATGGATCTTCTTACTGTTCTAGTCGAAGAGGTCTCGCCGCTTTTTTAATCGACGCAAGCTTTCAGGAGCAGTAAGTTGTCCAGCGAGCTGGTTTGGGTGTTTTTCGAGTTTTAACTTGTATTTGTGGGCATACGTTGCAATTTCCTCTTTTATTGTTGGCATGCCAAGGCATTCATGGATCTCAGCTGTTCTGATGAACCATGGGGTGCACGAAATTTGCTTAAGGATGTAGTTTTGCACCCTTTGCATTTTCATTATGTTTGAGGCACAAAAGTAGAATGGCATTAATAATAATAATAAAGATGAAATAACTCGTATGTGGAGGTTAGAGAAAGTATCAATTATTCCGATTGTTATATCCTCCACAGGCGTCATACCCACCCAACTATTCCAATCTCTCACTATGTTAGGCTTACCAAAACAAACATTTGTCCTATTACAAAAAGCTGTTGTCCTCAATACTTGTAGGATCGTTAGAAAATTTCTACAGGCTGAATCACGAACAGAGAATGATGCGCACTTGGCTTAGGCCCGTGCTCGTCACTATAACCCGTCCTTCCAAGCAGAGCTGATAAAATCAACCAAATAAATAATAATAATAAATAATGCTGGACTTAACACACAGCATCATCTAGCCCCAAAGTAAGCAGAGCTTACTATTATTAGAGCATTGAACCTAGCAGGTGCATTGAGACGTGAATAAGACAGCTGGAAGGGTAAACCTTGAACATACTTTACATTGGTCAATAAAGAGATAGGCCAGGTGAAATTACTACTAATTGGTGTACTTATATTAAGAATAGTAAGAGGCCAAAGAAGTGTCAAGATCATAGCAAAAAGTATTATTTTTTTCATATTTTATGGACCAACATTTTGAATATTCTATATGCTATTCTACGTCACTATCTACACCTATACCAAGTTTCATCCAAATCAGATCACTGGTTTAGGCATGATTGAAACACAAACATACAAACAAACTCGCACTTTCAGCTTTATAAGCTATTTAGCCCGCGGTGTAACCCGCGGTCCCTCGGGAATTTTTTGGGATAAAAAGTAGCCTATGTCCGTCCCTGGGATACAACCTTTATCCATTCCAATTTTCAGCCTAATCTGTTCAGTGGTTTGGGCGTGAAAAGGTAACAAACAGACAGACAGACAGACAGAGTTACTTTCACATTTATAATATTAGTATGGATAGAATAATATAATAAATCTGAAAGTTTGTGAGTATGTTTGGATATTTGTATGTTTGTGTAACAATCACGCCTAAACCAGTGAACCGATTTGGATGAAACTTGGAATAGGCGTAGATAGTGACCTGGAATAGCATATAGGCTATTCAAAATGTTGGTACCACGCGGGCGAAGCCGCGCGCAGAAGCTAGTTGTAAATACATGACATACAATGTATGTCATATTTACAAACGAAAAGTGTGTAAGTAGTATATCAGTTAACTGGTTCCCATAGTACAAGCTTTGCTTAATTTGACATATTATACATAGAAATACACAGACCAGAACATAGAAATAGTCCGATTGTTCAAGATTGGGTAATCCTTATAAAGTAGGGTTAAATTGCTATTTTCTCAAAAGCGCCGCATGGACAACACATGCTTTTCTAAAAATAGATATTGAAATAATAAAATTATATTATTTAATTTCTATTTCTGTTCATGTCTGGGCGTTACGAAATTAGGTGAAACATCTGTTACCCCATACAATCTTTGAATGACCGAACAAAGTTATTTATTTGTTCTAATGTTCAGTCAGTATTAAAAGTTGATGAACAGAATGATTTTATTAAGAAATTAAGTCTTATCAAAATTTATATGTTATCAAGTTTGATATGACGTATGTGGTTCTGTGGCCGAGCGGTCGAAAGCACTCCGGCTTTAGGTGGATCGTCTGATCATCACAAGTTCGAATCCAGTCGGCATCTAAAATTTGGATAAGACTTTTCATTTTTAATGAGTTACCAACTGTGGATTAACACTATAAAAAAAATGATCGAATGATTTTAAATGCCATTTCTTCCCAGAATCTAAGAAAAAAGAATGATACCAGGGAAATTGAAACAATCAGGTACCTAGATAGATAGATAGATAGAAAATACTTTATTGCACACCACATAATAAAAATAAACAAAAATGGAAAACTAAACAAAAAACACAATGACATACAATCGGCGGTCTTATCGCTAAATAGCGATCTCTACCTAGGCTACCTATCTGGTTCATCTTGTATTGTAACTTGACATTGACGACCTCTGTGGCGCAGTGGGCGAAACACTAAAGGTTGCGGGTTCGATCCTCGCCGCAGGACAAATATTTGTATGATGTACAGATATTTGTCTTGGGTCTGGGTGTTTCTATGTATAATAAGTATGTATTTACAAACAAAAAGTGTATAAGTAGTATATCAGTCATGTAGTACCCATAACACAAACTTTGCTTACTTTTGGGCTAAATGATGCTGTGTGAAAAGTCCAGCATTATTTATTTATTTAACTAGTAAGTACTATACATACTAAATTTTTTCTGTCTTTGTTTTGTATTAGTTGTACGTGGGTAATACCTATTTTAAGTGTTATTTTTCTACAGTTGTAATAATGTAATTATCGGACAACTTGTCTTAAGTTCACATTCATGATTACACCTGTTTTGTTTATCAATAATGTTTTAATGAAAAAATTAGGCAGGTTGTTAGTTCTGGTTCCCTATTCTCATCATCTGAGCTCACAATTTGATATAATCTGAGTTTGAAAAAGCTTATCTGCACCGGAATTACACAGAATTGCTGTAGATGTTTTGAGAAACAATATTATCTTGCAATATGATACCGGTGTGAAAGTTAGAATAGCCAATTTAGCACAATCAGCACTAAGAAACTTGATAACACACGCACACATGTAAAATTTTCAGTGTGGTTTTGATTTTCAACTATCGCCAAATCATAACAACCAACTTACCGAGTCAATGTCGGCATAGGATCGTAATTTGGCGACGTATGCTGCTCCTCCCATTGTCTTAGAAGCTCGGTCACTTCCTGGGCAGGCGGTGAATCCATTTACAAAGATTTTGTACGAGAAATTACAAATTCACTGTTCTGTTCTAACCTCACTGACTAAAGTTTGGAGTCATTTGAGCAAGACTTCTGGAAAGTTTTGTAATGATGATGTGTTTACAACCGTTTTAAATAACTAATTAACTTTAAGATTAATTACAATTTAACTAGACACTAAATTCATGAAATTCAAAGTATTGTCTTTCTGTGTACCGCACACTTCGTTTTAGATTTTTTAATTTCCCTAATGTGATACCAACGTAGTCCAGCACATTTTTCCCATTCAATTGAAATATGACATGAATGACGTCATAAGTGTTTTTGTGTGGATTCAGTGGAGATTCTACACTCCATTGGGTAATTTAAATAATATTAACCCACAGCTACATTACGTTTTTAAAAACCAAAACCATTCTGCCTTTTTCATCTTCAATGTTATTTATATTCATACCTATCTACTATTTATATAAAGTGCTATGATAGTGCTTTTGACAGAATATTGTTTTGAGATAAATCAGGAAGGCCACAGGAAAACAACATTAACAGATACATGGAAAAGCTGATTGGAAGTTTTTAAATGTTTACCCGCTTTATACCTTACCTACCTACTACTTGTATTTGGTACCTACACTATAGTCTACTTTCATGAATGCCAAAATCTATTCAACGTAGGTAGTTGAACGGATTTCGGCAGTTCGAAGTTCAAGCCATTTCAATGCGCAGTACCTAGATTAATTTTCATACAAAATTCTGAGGTCTTCACACATTCATGCCTTCCTTCAATTGGATAAGAATTCCCAATTTGCAGACAAACATCCACATTATGGCAACATTATTTCTAGAATCCATAGACAATACTGAGGCGTAGAGGAAGTAACAATCGGAAACTACGCCATGTAATTAACTGAAAATATATACTACAAAACTGTATCATATCTCAGGCCATGTTTAAAATAATAAATTACGAGTTTTTTGTCCTTTTTGATTCTTATCCAATTCAAGTAATTAATTATAATAATATTAATGAATGGGAGAATACTTACAAAACAAATATTTGACTCAAATTAAATATGCGCCCCTACCTTGTCATAGTCTCCGAATGTGTTCATGAATAATGTCAGTAGTGTCAATCTTTCTGTTGTCACTTGTCAATTTTATTTATATTTATTTCTTCTTCTTCTTTTGTCTATGATTTATTTTTCAATTCAACACAACACAATTCAAATAATTTCTCGCATGTTTTGTGCAGTGTGTGTATTTTCATTGTTTGTTTTCCATTAAAAGTTTTTAGTGTGTACTAAAAATGTCGTCTCTAAACGGTACGCAAGTTACACGAAGCAGCTTAGGAAGCCATGACCGAAAGCTTCGCTACAGAGCCTTACTGGAAGACTTATCAACACTTGGTAAAAACTTTCAGTTTTCTTGAAGAATTCTTCAATATCATTTCGTTATATTAATCTATATAATCAGGCTACATTCACCCCATACTGCCGAAGTCCTGATATAAAATAAAATAATGTAAGAATACACTGAGAGTTGCTGGCCCGTTTCCCGCCACTGCAGGCTATATAAGTCGTTAAGCCATGACGGAGGCCTTAAGGCGGCCTAAAAACTCCGTCACCAGAGTTGGCCACTGACTCATACGAACTTACTTCAGGTCTAGTTTTCTCTAGTGTTTATTTCCTACAGTTAATGCTAAATGAAGCTTATTCTGTAATGCTGGACATTTAACGCACACATAATTTGGCCCCAAAGTAATCATAGCTAGATGAGAACTATATCATACACTAGCTGTCCGCCGCGGTGTTACCCGCGATCCCTCAGGAAAACTTCACTTCCCCGGGATAAAATATAGCTTATGTTCATGGGGGATAATGTGGTATTCTATTGGTGAAAGAATTTTTCTAATTGGTCGAGTAGTTTCGGAGCCTATTCATTTCAAACAAATTATATTTTAAACGGAAGAAAGTACATTGTACATTGAATTTACAGAAGATGAGTCTGGTAACAATTCGGAGCGCATGGAGAAGACAGCCACGGCGGTGCGGGAGGCGCAGGCCTTGCTAGCAGAAGGTGGTGTCGAGGAACGTGTTAGACATCCAGGTACATGTGTATGTGTAAACATAACTTCTTTGTATGCTACTGCATAGGTCTTTGTATATTGACTAGCTGGTTGGCCTCGAAACTAATTAAATAAATAATGCTGCACATTTCACACAGCATCATCTAGCCCCAAACTAAGCAAAGCTATGGGAACCAAATAACAAAAATAATATAAGTAGTATAAATGATATACTTTTTGTTTGTAATACATAAATATAATACATAGAAACACCCAGACCCGAGATAAATATTTGTAGATCATACAAACATTTATCCCGCGGCAAGGATCGAACCTGCAACCTTCTGCGTCCCAAGCGGGCTTTCACCCACTGCGCCACAGAGGTCTCCATTACTGGGGAATCTTTGATGTATGTTTGAGAAGTGAATATCCTAATCCTAATAATCCTCCTAATAATAATAATAAATCTGAAAGTGTGTGAGTATGTTTGGATGTTGGGATATTTGGATGTTTGTATGTTTGTGTAACAATCACGCCTAAACCAGTGAACCGATTTGGATGAAACTTGGAATAGGCGTAGATAGACCTGGAATAGCATATAGGCTATTCAAAATGTTGGTACCACGCGGGCGAAGCCGCGCGCAGTAGCTAGTCACAAATATCCATAAGTAAGATTTTGACCAAGGGGTGGCCTTGAACCGGACATAGAAACTGTGATCATCCAATTGGGCGATGAGTTGACAACATTAAAAAGTCCTTAAATTATGAATGCATCCTTAATCCCTCGGTCCCTCGGTATTTTTCCAGTTAACAAGTAGCCTATGTCCTTCCCTGGGATACAACCTTTATCCATGCCAATTTTCAGTCTAATCTGTTCAGTGGTTTGGGCGTGTAAAGGTAAAAAAAACAGAGAGAGTTACTTTCACATTTATAATATTAGTGTCTCAGACAAACTAGAAGGGACGAGTTATTGACAGAATTCCTCTCAACGTTTTTTGCCTGTTTTTGCGGGGGATGAGTTAACACATGAATGCATTTTACACACACTAATGCATAAAAAATGACAATACACACTCATTTTTACGCAAATGCAAATTTCGTATAAGACGTACATAATACAAGACGCACATGATTCGGAGTCGTGTACATTTTGGCAGAGGGGAAATTACAAGGTTAGGACCAGAATGGCGTGAACAGAGGGAGACCTACACAGCAGTGAGATGTTATTGGATGATGATGATGATGTTTTTGTAATTTTATAGTGCCAATCCACACTTGGTATTTAATTTAGAAATGAAAAGTCTTGTCAAAATTTTGGATTCCGACGGGATTCGAGGTCATTTCATTCTGAATGTAACTTCGGACAATGAGCATGAGTTCACTAGTGAAACGTGTAGATGGCGCTAATCGGTGCTTAACCGAAAAATATGAGCTTATCAAGAATTTGGATACCGGCAAGTAGGATTCTGTGGCCGAGCGGTAAGGCACTCCGGCTTTAGGAGGATCGTCTGATCGATGCGGGTTCGTATCCCGTCGGAATCCAAAATTTTGATAAGACTTTTCATTTGTTGATAATGATGATCTTGTTTGTCACCAGGTGAGGGCTACCTAGACTCTCGGGTGCTCCGTGCGACATCAGACCTCGCGGTACGCTGCTCTGAGGCAGTCAGCAGCAACGCCAATACTTATGACAGACATGAACTGGCCTCGCATATTGTAAGTATTGATTACCTTACACCACCAACAAATAACATGGTTTTTGAGAATGAAAATAAGAATAAGATTTTTTCTAATAACGGGCAAGAAAGAATCAAATACTTATAGGTTAATCTTAACATCTACAGCAACAAAGTACAAAAAATAACTAACTAACTATCCTGGCGCATCGACCCCAAAGTGGGTCCTGGCCTCCAACACAATAGAACGCCATCGGTCTCTGTCTTGCGCCGCTTCCACCCAGTCCGGTGCAAGGATTTGAAGTGACCGGAGGTCTTTCTCCACTTCATCCTTCCACCTATACCTGGGACGGCCGACTGGTCTGCGGCCGACTGGCACCCCATGAAAAGCCCGCCCAGCCGCACGATCCTCTCTCATACGCAACACATGACCGAGCCAGCGTAAAAAAAAAAACAGCGCTGACAAAAAATAAAAGAACATAAAATATGATTGTTCCAAATTAAGAACTATGTATAAAATGTATGTTATGAGCCAAATGGGGTTGTGCCTTGATGACTTTCAATACGAATTTCGTGGCTTTGAATCCCGGCCGTGAATGGATTTTTCGTTGCGTAAAATTTAAATGCACTATAACACAAGCTCTTAAGTAAGTGTTGTCTCCTGACACTGTGTAAATCATCTATGTAAAAGGCCTAAATCAGTAAGTAAGTTCGTATTGAGTCAGTGGCCAACTCTGGTGACAGAGTTTTTAGGCCGCCTTAAGGCCTCCGTCATGGCTTAACGACCTAAATAGCCGGGACCGACAATTTAACGTGTCCTCCGAAGCACGGAAGCGCTCAGATGAAAATGCCACTGGCGGTCACCCATCCGCCTACAGACCGTTTCGAACGTTGCTTAACTTCGACGATCTATCAAGAACGAGCAAGCACGACCACGAGCGCTTCGTTTTCGATTAAAATCAGTAAGGAGTTTATTTAATTGTTCACACTCTTAAAATTTGCAATAGCGAAGACAAATAGACTAATTTTGTCTTCAACAAACTTGTATTTCCAGCGTGAGAACCCAGAATACTGGGAGCTGCTATTCCCTCGCGAAGTCCCAGCCATAGCGTATACGTTCGGAACATTCGCACCGACCCCGCCAGCGCAGCGGGAGCGAGCGCCGCGACGCCGTCTAGAGAGGCAGCAGGTTGCAGCGCTTAAAGCGCCCGAGAACGTTGACAAGTACGTATGTTACTAACTAGAACGGTGTGATGCCAGTTTCTGTCGAGGCGTTTGTTGTCGCCTGCTTTGTGAGTGTGATAAGGGAACAGTGTGGAGTGAAAGAAGATGTAGTGATGAGGATCGAGAAAGATGTTAAGATGGTTTGGGCATGTAGAGGATGGATGGCAGTCGTTTGACAAAGCAAGTGCATACACTTGCTTTGTCAAACGACTATGAGGCGAGTGTGTATGGGACAGCTGGAAGGGGAAGGCCTAGGCGAACCTTCTTGGATCAAATTGGCGACATTTTGGAGAAGGGCCAGGTCAAAAGTACCCTAAACCGACGAGCATGTATGAAGAATGTAATGAGAGTGAATGAGGCGAAAGTTGTGTGTCAGGATCGTAGCGAGTGGAGATCCGTGGTCTCTGCCTACCCCTTTGGGAAAGAGGCGTGACTTTATGTATGTATGGTACTGGTTTGTACGTCACAAGCACCAAAACTTACTTTGACCACTTTGACGAGTCTCACTTGACTCCCCACAGCTTGACTACCTACCTGTTTAGTTTTAAGATGGATCAGAGATAGAGAAGGATGTAAGAAGACTAAATGCGGGATGGATGAAATGGCGACAGGTCTCCGGCACAATTTGGGATCCACGCATGCCCCTTAAGCTTAAGGGGAAAATACAGGGTATAAAAAGACTGCTACCGAAAACTGAGGGGTTGCAATCAACCATGATTCTAAACATATTTAGCGAAAAAAAACCTAAATTTTCTTTTTTACTTAGCTTGGTCATGCTATGTTATTTTCGGTTATTTACTACTAGTACGACATAATAAGACCATACCTACCTAATAATTTCATATAAAGAAGTAAAAAACAATTAAAACTCAAAATCCAGCAATCTACGTAAAACAACGCACCCAGAACAGTACTCTTCAAACGCAGTTTTCTCCGGATATAATTATGTTTTCGGAAATTCTTTTTTTGGATTTGGTTGTGTGTTGGGATGCTGTATATATACCTACCCCTTTCGGCTTCGGTAGACGTCTTTTTACACCCTGTATATAAGACGATCGTAAGACCTGTCGTATTGTATGGATCTGAGTGTTGGGCAACAAAAGGGATGGATAAATAAAAGTGCACGTGACTTGACGTGACTGAGATGCGAATGCTGAGATGGATGTGTGGTGTGACGCGAATGGACAGAGTAAGGAATGAGTACATAAGAGGAAGTGTGGAAGTGGCGCCAGTGAATGAAAAGATGAGGAGCAACAGGCTAGCATGGTATGGGCATGTAATGAAAAGGGAACAAAGTCATGTAACTAGAAGAGTATTTGTTATGAATGTTGATGGATTCACATGTAGAGGTAGGCCAAAGAAAAGTTGGATGGGTTGTGTGAAGGATGACATGAGTAAGAAAGGAGTGAGTGTTGAGATGACGGCTGATAGAGGAGAATGGAAGAACATGTTGTGCCGACCCCACATAATGTGGGAAAAGGGCAAGGAGATGATGATGATGGATCACCTAATAAAAGAAAGGAAGAAAGTTAGGCTTCAAACTGTGTTTGTTGCCCTGGTTCTGCACGATATTCTGATCCGAGCGGTCCTATTGAATAAATGCTTTTTCACTTTGACTTTGAACAGACTGCAGCGCTTAAAAATCGCGAGGATTTCGACAAGTACGTAATATGCGCTAGTGATTGGCTTAGCTTACGACGCACTGACCGATCAGTGGACAGGCGCGGTCGCAGCCTCAGATTCTGGGGGGTGGGGGGGGGTCACTACTTAAATTTGGGGGAGGGGTCACTACACTAATATTAGACTTTATTGCACAATAAACAAGATTTTACTATTAGACGTGTACGATTTTGGGGGTGGTCATGTCCCCTGTGACCACCCCCTCGGACCGGCCAGCGAAAAAATACAAGATGTAAAGGAAAACCAATTCCCGCTATTTTGTTTTTTTTTGTCCCTCAAGTGGCAGGCTAAAGTCCAACAACGAGAACCCATCGGCCGCCGCCGCCTGGCCGGGCGCACGCTGGGCCTGTAATATTCGATTCTCATTGGTTGCTTGCAGCATTCTAAATTCAAATCACTTTTCACCTTACTAGCTCAAAAAGGGCGCTTTTGCCGCGTAAAAACAGTGAGCAAAACTCTACTTTGCTCACACTATGAGGAAAAGTGATTTGAATTTAGAATGCTGCAAGCAACCAATGAGAATCGAATGTTACAGGCCGCAGCGTGCGCCCGGCCAAGTGGCGGCGGCCAGGGGGTCTGGTTGTTGGACTTTAGCCTGCCACTTGAGTGGCAAAAAAATAATAGCGAGAATTATTGACGTCCTCTGTAGCGCAGTGGGCGAAGGCCCGCCTGCGACGCGATAGGTTGCGGGTTCGATCCCCGCGGCGGGACCAATGTTTGTATGATCTACAAATATTTGTCTCGGGTCTGGGTGTTTCTATGTATAATATGTATGTATTTACAAACAAAAAGTATATAAGTAGTATATCAGTCATCTTAGTACCCATAACACAGGCTCTGCTTATTTTGGGGCTAGATGATGCTGAGTGAAAAAGTCCAGCATTATATTATTATTATTATATACGAGTACAATTGGTTTTCCTTTACATCTTGTATTTTTTCGCTAGTAAGGTGAAAAGTTGTATGTATCACACGAGAGCAAAATATTTTGTTGCTTATGCTTTTGAATCTCTCACTACACTCAGGATTCTAACATAGAATCACTCGCTACGCTCGTGATTCAAATCTAGAATCCTTCGTTTGTTCGAGATTCAAACTCAGCACTCGCAACAAAAACGAATTTTGCTCTCTTGTGGTACAATGTACTATTTCCACATAGTGTGAGCAAAGTAGAGTTTTGCTCACTGTTTTTACGCGGCAAAAGCGCCCTTTTTGAGCTAGTAAGGTGAATTTTTTTTTAATTAGCCTAAACGGTAAACGGTCCTACTGCTAGGCAAAGGCCTTCCCCGCCACCTTAATTAAATTAATGTAATGTGTATAAAACGAACGAATCATGCGATACATTATACTATACAATATACATATAGGTGTACAGGTGTGCATAGGCGGAAAATATTGTCACGGGCGCACGTGCCCCCCCCAGACAATATTTTTGTGTACCTACTAACGACGAAAAATTTATGAATTGTGAAATTTTTGTCAGTTTTTGTTTCTTGTGCCCCTCCCAGAAAAACATTCTGGATCCGCCCATGGGTGTGCATGCATATACAGGATGTGGCAAAATATTACAACATTCAGGGCAGCTACCTTTTCTTTCGTAGTTAGAAGGTTTTGTTCTTAGGAAACTATAGGTTTATTTTGAAAATAAAAACAACTGCATTTTTAGATTTTTGAAAAAATTTACAGTCGGCCTAAATTAAATTAAATTAAATTTTATTTATTCAGACAACAAAATTGGGTCCATACCAAATGTTAAATTATTAGATTTACAAAATTACAATAGAATGTCATACAAATACTTACATAAAAAATATAATTTCACAAAAAAAAAACAAGTAGGTCTCAACCGACGCTATTTCCCATTACACGTTTCCCAAAGTAACTTAACAAATCAAATCGCAAGTTTTTTGAAAAAATAAAATGAATGTTTGGTAAAATTTGCAACACCCTGTATAATATATTATTTAACTTTATTTAAGTTTCTTGAAATTTTATTTTGACAAGTTTCATTACTTTTTTAAACTTTGAACTTACTTATTTATGTACTAGATGGCGCCACAGGTAAAGTTAGAACGCGCTATCGTTGCGTTTTGCGGCTGGGACCGGCTGATGTCTGTTAGCTTCAAATGTTGAAACGAAACCATACGGTTTCCTCACGATGTTTTTCCATTTTTGATGTCGTTGCTCCACTATGTGGGTGCGCGTAATAGGCTATTTTACACTTTTTTGAAAACTGTTCTAAATCAATCCTGAGGTCATAATAAACCAGTAGAATTCTTTTTTTTTTTTTTTATAAACCGCAAAATGCCTTAAAAATGCATTTTAATTTAAGATGTTTAGTTGTCTCCCGAAAACGCGAGCCGCCATGTTGTGACGTCATGTGGTTTGTTTTGTGAACAAAACGACTGTAAAAGATAAACTTTTTGTTCCTTTTTTTTTTTTTTTAGACCTCGTCTATGTGGAGGGGGACTGGGAAACCGGCAGAGCAACTACATCCAGTCCCCCGCCGACGACCGCCCACCTTTACAGCGGGGCCCGCATGCCCCCCCCCCCTTGTGCGGGGAGGGGCCCGGGAACGACTGCGACTTTGCCGTTCCCGCCCGACGGAGGAGGTGAATGAGTGCAATGCGGGAGAAGGTGCCTCCACATCTCTCCCGCGATTCACCACCACATGAGGAGGTAGAAGGCGATTATAATCGCCTGCTCCGCCTTCCCCTTCTCTGTCTGCATAGCGGTGCGAGAGGGTCCTCCTCCCGCGCGCGCTCTGCCGCCTCCTTTTGGGACATCACGTCCTCACAGAAGGAGGCAACCGCTTTCCAGCCCCTCTCGCTTCCCAGCATTGAGTTGACTACACTGGGAAGAGAGAGGTCTGGCCCGACTACCGCTATTAATTCGCGGCGTGGCTCGGACCACGATGGGCACACCTCAAGGGTGTGCTGCGCCGTATCCTCCGCCGCGCCACAATCGTGGCACGACGGGGTCTCTTCTTTTCCGATCCGGTGCAGGTATGATCCGAAGCATCCATGCCCGGATAACACCTGCATCAGACGGAATGAGAGGAAGCCGTGGGGCCGCTCGAGCCAGTCTCGCAGGACTGGCCCGAGAGCGTCCAGCGTTCGACGGCCAAAAAAGGCGGAGTTGAGGTCCTCTGTCCAATGGTGGATGATCGCGTCCCTCGCCTCTCGCCGGACGACCTCCCGCTCGTCCGGGGTGGGATGCTCCCCGAGCGCCCGGCGCCTCGCCGTCCACTCGTACACTTTGGCGAGCACCCACGCCTCGAGCTCCCAAGGAGGGGTGCCCGCCAGAGCGCACGCCGCCGCAAAGCTCACAGAGCGGTAGGCCCTCGCCACCCGCTGCGCAATCGTGGTTTGGGGCCTGCGGATCGCGGTAACGTTCTCCCGTCTTTGAAGGGAATCCGCCCAGATGGGGGCCCCGTAAAGGGCCATGCTCTTCAGGATGCCGGCATACAACTGCCGGCATCGTGCTTTGGGTCCCCTCAAATTCGGGAGGAGCCACGATAGACTAACTTAACTTTTTGTTCCTAACTTAACATAGTGACGTCACAAAATGGCAGACGGCGTTTTTGGTGGCTTGAAGATAGAAGAAAAATTACGATTTTTAAAATTGAATTATAAAATGTTTATTGCATTTTTATGAATAAATATCGACGTTTATCGTTTACTTGTAACGAAACCTATAGTATACATGCATTTTTATGTGTTTTTCTTACATGGTGTAAAATAGCCTATTAAGTAAGGATGTAGGTCTCCAATCCTGTTAGTTCCGCTATGCTCGATTCCCGCTATGCTCGGATTCTAGAATACCTAAATAAAAGTGCCCATAAGCTTAATATCAAATTGGAAATAAGTTTGTAGGCCCAGCCTAGCTTGAAGAGTAGGTTAGGTAGTTTAGAAACACTTTTCTATTCTATAAAACTGTACTATCCATTGTTTAGTCACGTTTTGACAACCATCCTCAAGTCAGTTTTAACCAGCACGATTTCTGACAAGGGCCAATTTTTCACAGGGTCACGACTGTATCCCCAAGGCGCGGTAGACATCTCAAATCTTTATATTCCAGATCCTTTGAAGATTAAGGGGGTAGTCAGAGGCAATACATATTTGATACATGCCCACATCTTGCAGAAGTTAGTATTCCATACGTGACAGGTTGCAAGCCCATCGCCGCCTATAAGAATACTAATTTTGCCAATTTTTCGATTTGGAATATTCGTTTCTAGGTTAGGACCTTTGAAAATTTGGCCCTTGAAGTCAGAAATCGTGGTCGGAAGCATCCGAATGTTTATCAAACGAACGAAAAATGGAACGCGAAAACCCCCAGAGAGCTAAAGATCTATTATGTAAGTAAGTTCGTATGAGTCAGTTTTCAACTCTTGTGACGGAGTTTTTAGGCCGCCTTGAGGCCTCCGTCATGGCTTAACGACTTAAATAGCCGGGACCGACAATTTAACGTGCCCTCCGAAGCACGGAAGCGTTCAAATGAAAGTGCCACTGCCGGTCATCCATCCACTTACAGACCGTTTCAAACGTTGCTTAACTTCGACGATCTATCATTTATATTTTGTAATTTATAATTCTCAGATTAGAAAAAGTGGAAGAGGGCAGCGAGATGGTATCCCGTGTCCATCGCTTCATAACTAAGGCTCACCGCGCACGAGGCAAGCCACTCAGCTACTTCCACGTTGTGCTGGACCCTGGCAGCTTCAGCCGGTCTGTTGAGAACGTATACAATGTGTCCTTTCTCGTGAGGGATGCTATGCTGAAGGTTGACTTGGGTGAGTGGTATCGATAAAAAAAAATAGTTACGTCATGTTAGAATGTGTCATTACCAATATATTTTTCTGTGAGCCATCCTGCCTGCCTGGAAGAAATCGCTTGCCTGGAAGAAATCGCTTTCAGCGATAAGGCCGCCCATTGTACTAATGAACTTGTACTAATGAAATGTTTCTAATGTATTGTTTTCGTTGTTGTTCAATAAAGTGTCAATTCATTCATTCAACCTGCATCTGCGCGTCCAACGGTTTATCAGTTATCTATAATATTATAAAGAGGAAAGATTTGTTTGTATGTTTGTTTGAAATGAATAGGCTCCGAAACTACTGGACCGATTTGAAAAATTCTTTCACCAATAGAATCCCACATTATCCCCGATGAACATAGGCTACATTTTATCCCGGGGAAGTGAAGTTTTCCCGAGGGATCGCGGCGGACAGCTATTATAATAGAAATATATTTCCAACTTTTTTTATACAACAATATAGGCGCTTAGACACCTTCAAAGGATCTGGAATACATAAAAATGTCTACCGCACCTTGTGGTTGCAGTCGTGGACTTTTTTTTTGGTTTTCAACCCGGCAACAGCTGGCTGCCGGGGCTGCTGGACCTATATGCCTTTTAGTTATCCATGTGATTTAAATGTTACATACAAATACAAAATATTTTATTTACTTTTTTTTTGACGACCTCTGTGGCGCAGTGGGCGAAGGTCCGCCTGCGACGCAAAAGGTTGCGGGTTCGATCCCCGCGGCGGGACCAATGTTTGAATGATCTACAAATATTTGTCTCGGGTCTGGGTGTTTCTATGTATCATATGTATGTATTTACAAACAAAAAGTATACATATAAGTAGTATATCAGTCATGTAGTACCCATAACACAAGCTCTGCTTACTTTGGGGTCAGATGATGCTGTGTGAAAAAGTCCAGCATTATTTTATTTACAAATACAAAATATTTTATTTCTTTTACTTAATCTAAATACAACTTCATGGGGTTGGGATCCTCTTTTAAGTAAGAAAATACCTGTGTTAGAGGATCCCGCACCTCTGTTAATGTTTATAATTAATTTTTTTGTACAGTACAGACAGTTGTGACTATAAATATTAATATTTTGTAAGTCTAATAGAAAATAATACATCAAACGGCTAATATTTTATAGATTTTTCAAGTAGCATTTATAAATAAATAAATAATAGGAAATCAAAAAAACGTAAAAACGTAAACAGGGTCACGACGGTATCCCCAAGGCGCGGTAGACATTCTCTCAGATCTTTATATTCCAGATCCTTTGAAGATGTCTAAGGGGGTAGTCAGAGGCATGTACAAATACATATTTGATACATGCCCACATCTTGCAAAGTTAGTATTCCATACGTGACAGGTTGCAAGCCCATCGCCGCCTGTAAGAATACTAACTGGTTTCCTCACGATGTTTTTCCTTCACCGTTCAGAGCTCGTGTTAAAGCGCATATAAATTTTACGAAACGCAAAATCCATTGATGCACGGCCGGGATTCGATCCCACGACCTTCGGATTGAAAGTCGAGGTACAACCCCATTCGGCCAACACGGCTCTAGGAATATCTCTAATAGGAAATCAAGTGTGTTAATATCTCAGAAAAAAATACCATTTATATTTTTTTTAACAAGAAGACTGGTTGGACCTCTGTCGAGACAGATGGAAACTACTATAATGTAAAAATCAAGTCGTTGTATTGAAGCGCTAGTGGTCGTGCTTGCTTAGTCGTTCTTGATAGATCGTCGAAGTTAAGCAACGTTCGAAACGGTCTGTAAGTGGATGGGTGACCGCCAGTGGCATTTTCATCTGAGCGCTTCCGTGCTTCGGAGGGCACGTTAAATTGTCGGTCCCGGCTATTTAAGTCGTTAAGCCATGACGGAGGCCTTAAGGCGGCCTAAAAACTCCGTCACCAGAGTTGGCCACTGACTCATACGAACTTACTTACTTAAGTCGTTGTATTGTTTCGTTGGAATTTAATAATAAATAAATAAATAATGCTGGACATTTCACACAGCATCATCTAGCCCCAAACTAAGCAAAGCTTGTACTATGGGAACCAGATAACTGATATACATTTTGTTTGTAAATACATACATATTATACATAGAAACACCCAGACCCGAGATAAATATTTGAAGATCATACAAACATTTATCCCGCGGCGGGGATCGAACCCGCAACCTTCTGCGTCCCAAGAACCAACTGCGCCACAGAGGTTTTATATTTTTGTTATCTAAATTACTAACAACCCTTTGGTTTTACGGGTTAAGGGCTGGTTTCACCAAAAGTCAATCTAACAGCTGGTTAGTTAATCGCGGTTAGGGAATTTTCCTTCAAACTTCGTTGTTATTTCTGTTGCTATGGTTACGTCGCGAACTTTGCAATGATTTTGGACGTTGATGCAACATATTTTTAATTTTCTACGATGTCAACTGTCAGTGAGCTATCCGGCCGCCGACCAGCGGTTAGATTTAGCGGCTTGTTAGTGAAGATTTCCTTTGGAAAGAACACAAAACATCGTAACGGTCTGTTAAAATCTTAATCCGTTGTTATTTGTCTTACTAAATTTGAACTAACGCTCTGTTAGCCAAAGTTTGGTGAAACCAGCCCTAAGGGCTGGTTTCACCAAAAGTCAATCTTACAGCTGGTTAGTTAATCGCGGTTAGGGAATTTTCCTTCAAACTTCTTTGTTATTTCTGTTGCTATGGTTACGGTGCGAACTTTTCAATGCTTTTGGACGTTGTTGTGACATATTTTTAAATTTGTACGATGTCAACTGTCAGTGAGCTAACCGGCCGACGACCAGCGATTAGATTTAACGGCTATTTAGTGAAGATTTCCTTTGGAAAGAACACAAAACATCGTAACGGTCTGTTTAAATCTTAATCCGTTGTTATTTTTCTTACTAAATTTGAATGTCAATTAACTAACGCTCTGTTAGACAAAGTTTGGTGAAACCAGCCCTAAGTGTGATAGTAAAAAAATGTTAGTAGTAACGTGTTTTAACAGAATGTAATGTTTTTTTCTATCTGGCCGGCACTTAAATTTTTTGGTGCAATTTGAATGATCTCCTTTTAGCCCACTGCTGGGCATAATGCCTATTTATTTGGGCCATCTGACGCTATCCTAAGTTGTATGATGTATTCTCTATTATCTAGATCCTGAGAGTGAGCTGCCCTTCATCACTCCCATTCCTCAGCAGACGGAGGGACGGGACATCGCTGAGGAGAACCAGTTCATAGTCTCACTCGATATGCAACGTTGGCGGGTAAATCACTATCCATACATACATAAAATCACGCCTCTTTCCCAAAGGGGTAGGCTGCCTACCCCTTTGGGAAAGAGGCGTGATTGTGTATGGGACAGCTGGAAGGGGAAGGCCTAGGCGAACCTTCTCGGATCAAATTGGCGACATTTTGGAGAAGGGCCAGGTCAATACCCTAAACCGACGAGCATGTATGAAGAATGTAATGAGAGTGAATGAGGCGAAAGTTGTGTGTCAGGATCGTAGCGAGTGGAGATCCGTGGTCTCTGCCTAGTAGGCAGAGACCACGGATCTCCACTCAGGCGAAAGTTGTGTGTCAGGATCGTAGCGAGTGGAGATCCGTGGTCTCTGCCTACTAGGCAGAGACCACGGATCTCCACTCAGGCGAAAGTTGTGTGTCAGGATCGTAGCGAGTGGAGATCTCCACTCGCTACGATCCTGACACACAACTTTCGCCTCATTCACTCTCATTACATTCTTCATACATGCTCGTCGGTTTAGGGTATTGACCCTTCTCCAAAATGTCGCCAATTTGATCCAAGAAGGTTCGCCTAGGCCTTCCCCTTCCAGCTGACCCATACACACTCGCCTCATACACTTGCTTTGTCAAACATTCTGTTATTTGTTCCAGGATTTAATCCAAGCATTTGACATACGGAAACCATTGATGGTGCTCAAGAGGAATTAAACCAGAAACGAGTTACATTATTTACCTTCACTCCAAAATAAAAACATTTAGGCGCCGTCCTAATTGGCAATGGCTATGACAGATTTGTTTCTGTGCTCGTGCGACGGCTTGCGAGCTCGAAGTAGGACACTGAAGAAATCTGTATGTTTGAACACTTTGAACTCATCGCACGACGAAAACGCATTGAGTCATTGTACGATCATTTGCCAATATAATAAGGATTGATTGATCTGTGATTTTGATACCTAATTAAGAAATAAATGTTGTTTTTTAATACTTACCTAAATCTATTATTCTGTAGGTAATACACATTTTAAACTTTCGCGACTCGAAGACATTTTAAATTTTATTACGGGACTTAATCGCGTAGAAGACCAAGGTGTCTTCTCGTGACCAAGGTAGCTGTAACGCTACTGAAACGTCGAGGTAAATAAACAAATGTTATACCTACGCGATTAAATTCTGTAGGTATGCTAAATTATGTTTCAAATTTATCGTGATAAATTAGCCTGTTTGCGTAAAAAAATCTAATTTTTGTTTTTACTGACGAAAATTATCTATCTAACAATTCACACTGGATAGGACATAATTAAAAAGATACTGAGCTTAGTTTATTCATTTATTAGGATTGCAAAAGAATAAATAGGTACTACAGACAAAACATTGCAACTTGACTATTTCCCTATACTTTGCGAAAATAATGTCAATAAAATGTATAACATTTAACAGAAAAAAAATAAAATACAGTTAAACACGTTCACAACCACCTTGGTACACTTTTCTAGCTAGCCTACTGTACTACATTTTATGTGTAATTCTAGCAAGTTTAGTATTAGGCAGTCCGCGTACAATACGTCCGTCTCGCACGCGGGTTGAACTACGAATGACGACTATAGGTCGCGGCGAGAGCGGAGCGCCGAGCGAGCGAAGTGTGTCGTATGTACTGCACGGACGAATTACCTGGAACAAAAGATATAAAAATGTAGGTAATGGGGCAAAATATGTATGTGACACCTATGTTGGTTCTTCCTACCCCTAATGTTACCATACATAAAAATTTAAAACATACGCGGGATAGTCTTGTAGCGACCTCTATTCGATATCGCCACAAACTATAAAGAGTACCTACTTCAGAGCTTGTATCACTAGATGGCGCTGGGATCACAGTTAAGCAAAATCCCATACATTAGACGCGATTTGTACTGAATCCTAGAGCGCGCAAGTATCATTATTCTAGGCATCCGATATCAACTGTCGGCCGAAAGGCCCCAAGGTAAGTGGACCAGATGGGTCGAACTTGGATGAGGCGAGTACTCCTTCTTTATCATAAATTGGGGCAATTCCGCCTACCGTCTTAATTGTGTGTGTCGATTGCGATTAGCGATATTGAGCGCTCATTTACCCATGGAGCGTTCCTGAACTAACGAGGAACCACTTACATTAACACTTACCCTGCCAAAGACAACGTTCTTGAGGTCGAACTGCGGCAGCGCTTTAAAGGTGATGTTGAAGATTCCACACATCTCATCATCAGGAGTCATCCTCATCGACAGGAGCCCTAGTCAAATGAATAGATCATATTATAGTGTCCGTCTGCGATTTTAAAATAACTGTGCCCAGTTTTCCTATATATTTATTTGCCCAGTGACCAGTTGCCGCGTTGTCCAGTTGACTCAGTACCGCTGCCTATTTGCCCAGTTTCCCCACCTATTTAGTATTTACCGAATTGCCCCAATGCCCAGCTACTTTTAACCATGGGCAATGGGGTGAGTTTAATCTGAGATGAGAAGTTACATTGTAAGTACATTGTACAGGGTACATTGTAAGTATAGCGAAATATGAAAATGACCGCTGGTCACCCTATACCCTTAAATCTGTATGCAGGTAGGTGATTGTTTTTACCTGTCCGTCTAATCGTAAGGCGGGTAGGTTTGAATAACCATCTACATCGTAAGTTGTATTAATGGCAAACTGTACTTAATATATATTATATTTTCCTACTTATTATGTATAACTTTATGCGAAATGTGTGGCAGCACGCTGCAACTGTCGGCACAAGACATACCTTGTATGGTTTAATGTGTCGTATTATGTTAGATTATAAATAAGTTTTTGATAAATAAAGAAAATACAAAAAAAAAGAAAAAAAGTAGGTATTCCTTATTTCTTCGCTTTGAAAAAATATAATTTAATTGAAATAAAACAGATACCAGGCATAGAGTGCGAGAAGTGGTAGTTTTCAGCGGATATAGGCGCGCGGCGGCCGCGCTGCGCGTAGCAACCGCAGCCGTTGTCGTAGATCACGTCGCCACCGGAGACGTACAGGCCTGGCACTTTCCTGGGTCAAGTTTATACAAAGATTTTGTGATAACATAAGCCACAAATGTTGAAATCGTAAATATGAAAGCTCGCGCTATCCACACGTGTCATTGATTGGAGTCGAACGAACCCGCGACACACGGCTTAATCATAATCATTTATTCATTCATAATTCCAGGTACATACAAAGATTTTAAAACTATTTTTCCACCCGGAACCTGCCCTTACAGGCGTATGAATAAAACATTTAAGTAATAAGTAAATTAATTCAAATAAAATAGAACAAAACACATCCACACATGCAAACAAACACATTAGTATTTATACCAAATGCGTTTGAGGTCAATTAGCTCACCAAGTTACCTATCTAGCTTTTATGTTTTTACATACCTACTTACCGCTACTAGTGAAATAAAATTTTTACAGAAAACAAAGTATATTTGCATAAAAAATCAAAACATCAAAACTCAATTTCTCTGTCTCGACGTGGAAGGATTCGAAGGCTCCGGCCTATCTTCCGAGAACTGGTTCACCGCCAAACAGTACTTCTCTGAATGATACGTGCGTGATATCTGTGAGAGTAACGGGCTGCCATGAGGAGAGTTCAGCCAGAGGGAAGCACTGCCAGTCTGCCCCACCATCGCTATAAACGCTATCAGCATCCTAGTGTTCAACAACCCACGCTGGATCTGAGGCTGCTTCAGCAACGTCTGTAGGATCATCCCATCAGGAAGACCGTTCACCAGCTCAAAGATACTCGACCCTCGTTCTCCGATCAACCAAGACGCGGCAGCGGGTACATTACACCCTGTGTTACGCAACGCCTTATCTGCGTCTTCGTACGTAAACCCTAGATCTTTCAATGCAGTCACTGCTTCAGGATTCGGTGGTTCAGCCAGCCTCGTTCTCCACGCGCGGAACTTGTCCAGAAACCTTTGGAGATGATCCGCGCGCCTGTACGGCTCATCGACATCTGATTTCGCTGTTGACTCAATGTCGGAAACTGAATGTGCGTCCGCGAATCTCGCAGCGATGTCTTCTGGGGTTATAACTTGCATCACTCCCTGTTGTATGCGGCGCGGTTCGTCCAATGCAGCTGATAGTTCCGCTAGAGTCATTTCATAGTTCCTGCCAGACGCAGCAAGGCGAGCGCCTGCCTCAATCAAAGATATTAGTATCTTACGCAATTCGAATGATAGCTCGTTTGTGGACAGCAATGATTGGAGGTTCGGCTGTCTGACTGCGTTCTGTGGGCTTGGCAGTGACGCTGTCGCAGCTGCGATAGTGGTCTGCTGAGGCGCTCGCACTGCCCCCAAATCCCAGAGATTCCCAGCTTCGGGTAACCGCCGCTCAACTAACAAAAGTTCCTCTTGCACCATAACTTGTTCCTGCCCAAGCGTGAGGAAGTCATGAAGAGTGGTTGTGTCGAAAACGCGGACAATTTTGTATCGACTGGAGCCGGTCTCCCCGCTCGGGTAGAAGTAGTCGATCGCGCGGTTTTTCACTTCCTCGATCAGCGTGTCCTCGGAGAAGTACGCTGTGAACAACTGCCCTTCAGGGCTGACGATCTTGATCAGGATTTCGCTGGCTCCGTCAATGCCTGTGTCGGAAACCAACATAGTCAGGTTGGCTCTTTGTCTAGGTCGTTCGCTTTTATGTAAATCAACAGGACAAACAGGAGGATGCTAGAGAAAAAGCAGATTATGCACAAGATGAGTTTTAACATAATTTTGCGACATTTCAGTGAAATGACTGTTGACGCCTCTCGGTGACGTGTAGCTCAATTTTTAGGATATCAAGTAGGTTTATACACGCCTAGGTTTCCACGGAAAAGGATTTCAATTCCCTACGTAGGTAGGTAGGTAGACCTATTACAATTTTTTTTGCTATTGGCATTAGATACATACGTGAAGAAGCAGGTGCCGACATAGCCGTGCCCCAAGCCGTCTCCATCCAGCAGATCGAGGAACAGGCCACATGTTAGCGGACAAAAATCCATGAATAGCTCAACTTCAATAGTTCCTAGAGACGCCGCGCCAACCACGCCCAGCTCTATGTGAACCCTGGAACAAATAAATACAATCAAAATCGTAGCACTATTAAGGTGGTCACACAAAAAAATCAAAAATAAATAAATAAAGCTAATAGTGCTACGATAGGATCTATCTATCTAATCAGCCCGGTTGCACCCACTGCTGGGTATAAGCCTCCTCTTTATAACGCTACGAGGTAGACCACCCGTCCCTCAAATGATCGAATGCCGCCGACCCGCCCGATGGTCGAATGACATTGTCAATGTGGCTGGGAAAGCGTGGGAAAGGACAGCGCAGGACCGAACGATAGGATAATTTAATTTTATTAGAATTTTAGCTAAAACTTGTGCTAAAACATTTTTTTTTTTTTTTTGCGAAATTTATTCAACTTAGTTTGTGCTACTCACAGATGGCGTTGTTTTGCTGCGGTAAAGTTGAAATTCAGGAACTTTTAAAAACGACTGGGTAATTTAGTTACTCAACAATAGATGGCGCTATTTTCAACTTTAATATTGTAAAACAAATTATTTACCTCGGTCTCTTATAATCTGACGGTGGTGTAAATGAAATATCCTCTATTTGTTCCTGTGGTTCAGGTTCGAATAGTACAAACTTTTTATCAGCTCCACTTATCATCATTTGACGATTTTTCTCCCAATCTCTTCGCATGGACTCCGTGGTCGTTACTCTGGCTTTCTGAAAACACATTAGAAAAGAATAGAATACAATTTTATACATTTTGTTACTCAACTTTATTGAAAAAATATGGAGGTAAATAATTATGTCTAGTATCTCTGGGCTAGTATTCATTATTTTTATAGGTAAGTATTTCAGTTTTGCATATTTGTGCTGCTAGCTGATGCTTTGAAGAAAAGTTTTTCAGGGCGGCGCAGGGTAGGCAGGGCTATCTACGTAGTGTGAGCAAACATTTTTCGTAGGTTCGGCTAGAATCCGTAACTAGGCTCTGTATTCCTCACTGTGTGTACTGTGTAATTATAAATAAGTAAACTAACAGCGTTCTTGATTAGTTTGTACATCCGCTGATTATCTTTGCAGACTTGAGTAGGTGGTTTATGGCGGTTCGGCGACACATGATTCCAGTATAAGTAGAGCTGCGTGTTGTATGTGTTTGGTGGTGGGTGAGGGTTCTGTTTAAATTGGTGTTGGTTGGAATGGTGCGTTTGAGCTGTGTTTCGATAGTTTGATGTATGGCGGTCGGGGTCTGGGAGCTCTGGTTTCTGGTCGGTGTCAGGGTTGTCACTCGGCTCGCGGTTTCTGATATTCAACAGGATGCGATAGTTACATTGTATAACTTTATACTTGTAAAAATCGGTGTGATAAATTAGCAGTTGCATACCACATAATTATTGTACTTATTTAATCAATCGGTTGTTTGTCCGAAAGTAGGTAGGTTATAATTATATTATAAAATAAAAACATGTACTTATTCTTTTCTAAAATTTTATTATACTTATTCATACTTAGTAGTAGTAGTAAACATGTACTCTTTTCTAAAATTTTATTATATTCAACTTAGTAGTAGTAGGTACTAGGTAGTCATATGATGATGTAATAAAGACATTATAATTAATCTATTTTGTTTTCTTTATCGATCCAACCAGTTGAGTTTAAACCATACCATTTCACTAGAACTTTATCACCTCTTCTTTTCAACACCTTTTCCACTAGGTAGACATCAGGGTACTTTGCTTTTTGTAGCTCTTGTTCATAGAACCCACCTAGGATTGGTTTTTTCTCTTCATCTTGCAATTGATACGTTACAGGATAGGTGTTATTAACTTTCAATACTTGAAATATTTCTGAACTCCAATTTCCTGTAAATCCTTTAGAGAAAACAGATTTATGTTTGCTTATCCGCACATGGTCACCGCATGCATATTTCGCTTTCGGTCGTACTTTGATAAAATTGTAAACATTAGATAAGAGAGCGTTGGCATTCGTTTGGTTCACGGTCACTGGGGCAACCTTGATTGTCCTGTGTACTCTATTATTATATCTGTTCATTAGGTCAGACAATGTATGACCAACCCATTTGTAAGAACCGTTGTAAGCGAATTTTTGCCAGAGCCAACTTTTGATAGTTCTAATAAATCTCTCAACAATAGATGCTTTCATAACACTGTATGTAGAGTAATGGTTAATATTATATTTTCTCATCAACACCTGAAACTTTTTATTGAAAAACTCTCGTCCATCATCAGTCTGAATGTTTTTAGGTATTCTTTGTTGTTGTTGTTGTTGCAATATGTGCAGCATTGCTTGCGTTACATTGTCAGCTGATTTATTCTTAATCGGTTGCGCCCAAGCATATTTCGAGAAAGTATCAATACACGTTAGTATATACTTGAATCCGCTATTGTACTTGGAATATTTTTGCATATCAATCAAATCTATTTGCCAGGTGTCATCCAATCCCTTTTGTATAAAACGTCTTCGTGGAAAATTTTTACGAGCATTTTTATGAAGCTCCTTAACGACCTGCCACTTACTCATAATACTCTTTTCTCCGTGACTGTTTTCGCTGGCTCTTTTTGAAGTTCTTTGGTTTCTGAAAGACGATTGCTTTGAATTTCCTTTAATGTTTGAGAAATTTTCTTAATTTTAAGCAAACACAAGTTCAAAACTTCATCAAGCTGCACCTTAGTGACCGCATCATTCTTCAAAGTACCTTTATTAACATTTCTAAGTACTCGATTTTCAAAATCAACTTGATGTTTCATAACCTTTAGGAGTGTGAGCTTTAATGTTTTCGCATCACTTTTATCCAGATAACGTCCAAACTTATTCACGGTCATTGTTTCACTGAAGGTACGTCAGACATCAAGAGTGTGTTTATACCTTAAAAAGCGGTTTAATTATGTTCGCTTCTTGTAATTCTTCAATGATTGCAATGATTTCATTATCATGCGCATTGTTGCCAGCATTCTGCGAGCTAATGAGAAGACGCAGTCGATCAACAAGTTCATTAGGATCATCCCAATATTTAAAATCAGTATTCAGAGTATATTTTTTCATAAGCAAACTTTTCTTATTATTATTTTTCGCTGAAGATGGTAAGATAACACATCCGCCTACTTTCGCGGAAGATGGTAGACTCAATTGTTTTATGTATTGAGAATATTTGATACTCCTATCACCCTGTATCTGACCATCAGACGAAAAATTTCGTCGATGTGCATTTGTCATTGTAATGATTTTACGATAGTTGACGCCATCTGCCGGTTGAATGAGTGATACCTGAGGTTCTTTTTTGAATAAAAGTTCCATCAGTCCTGGGGTGTATTTGAATTTTACATTCTTGATTATCAAATGGTTTTCGTTAAAATCAATGACGCTGTCGCCTACATGATATCCATCCGATTGTAGGTGTATGCCATAAGGTACTCTTTTCACTTTATTAATAACAACACTATCCAAATAGGATTTTGCCAACGGATTGATATTAGCGCTCGCTTGAGAATTATCCAATTCCTCCTTTATATTATCGGGTTTGATTGTAGAGTTGTTAGGATCCGATTCATCATCATCAGCATCTCTAAAGATGAAGTCATCATTACTATCATCATCGTCACCATCATCATCATCATGATCATTATTTTCTTCATGCTCTTTGCTACTCGTGATTTGTTTTTCCTCATTTTCAGTTTTAGTTTGTTTAGAATCCATTTGTTTCAAAAGAGAATTTAACGGTTTTGTGATTGGCTGAAAAGTTTCCTGCAAGGTTGATGCTAATTCAACTTTACCTTCGTTCAAAGATTTAATTTTCTTTTTCACAGACCTCACAGATTCAATGAGTTTACGTTTAAGCTTTTTATCCCCAAAGATCCGCTGTTGCTGCTGCTGCTGCTGCTGCTGCATCGTAGAAGAGTCCATGGTGTAATGTAAAATGTTTGATTATTTCATCGGTTATATCTTTTTAGACATGTGTAATATCTATTCTAGAATTATAAAGTTATCGAATCCTTTTCGATATCGACCCTTGTTTATATCCACCTCCTCTTTGTTGATCACTATAAATCCATACTTTTCCTTCCAACATTCTCGACACAGTTTCAAAAATGTATCCCACGACATGTCTGTATTCACATGATCATCGTATACATGTCTAAGGTTCATTTCATCCTGCTTGAAGAGAACAATAAAGTTTGCATTATCACGCACCAACTGTTTAGGTATTTTGCTGTAGGTTTGACATAAATAAAAACAATCCAATCCTTTATGTCTACCCATGGAGAAATGTAAACGAATAGGTTCCTGATCTTCCATTGATACATCATCGAATATTATGATGCTGTTGTTGTGAACGTTTTCCGGTGTGGCTACTTCATTTTTATCGGAAAAAGTGTAAAAATTTATTTCAGACACTTGACTGAATACTTTATCCAGGAACATATACTTTGGTTGGTTTAACGATTTTGAATATAAGTAAACGTTTTCAAAAACTAAACCTTTAGACTCTAATAATAGGGTGAGCAATAGATTAGTTTTACCGCAGCCAGACGGTCCGCAAACCAAACATCTTATGCTGTTCGGCAGCAGTGTGCCGTGTCTGGGACAAGAGCGCTCGCCTTCTTCCGGATTCACATCCCAACCTTTGACTGATAAGCTTGTGGTTTGTTGCTTGAACCGCATTTTTCATTAAAGTGTTAATAAAAGTACCTGCATACGTGTTAAGTAACTTAGAATAACAACAACAGTGCGATCGTCATCAACTCTTTATTATGAGTTGTTGATAAGATGATTGTACAACATAGAAATCGTTTCAGTCATCGGAAAGCTTCTATCAAGGTAGGAAGTGGTTTGGTTAATACACTCATTAATCGTTTACCCTTTGAGCTGCATCTGCCTGGTTATAATTATTGCGGGCCTGGAACGAAATTGGAGAAACGCTTAAACAGAGGCGACGTCGGTATCAATCCTTTGGACGAGGCGTGTAAACTACACGACATTGCATACGCTCAGCAGAATACATCGTTAGAGAATCGTCATAGAGCTGATTTAGAGCTGGCAACAGCTGCAGAAAGACGTTGGCGCGAGTCAAATAGTTTACCTGAAAGATTATTAGCTCTCGGAGTCAACAAAATAATGAAGTATAAAGTGAAGCGTGGCATGGGGTTGGATCTCAAGAATGTCATAACGGCGGCTCGTAAAGCTGTAAAAAAACACACTTTGAATAAGAACAGCATGCCTACCAACAAACAATTGATAAATGCTGCTATAAAAGCCGCTAGAAATACCATAAAACACAATGGTGTAAAGCGCCACCCCTTGAAAAAACCGAGAGTTATACCGCTACCGAAAAAAGGTGGGTTTTTACCATTGATACCGATCCTCGGAGCGCTGGCGGCTGCGGGCTCTCTAGCCGGCGGGGTGACAACCGCAGCCAAAAATATTTATGAAATGGTTCAAAAGAAAAACCCGAATAACGCGAAAGACTCTATCCCGCATGCTTTGGGGCGGGGTATGTACATGGCGCCTTACAAAAAAGGAATGGGTCTTTATCTAGCACCGTATCAAAAAAACTAGATATAGCCCTGCCGAATCGCGCCCTCCTTGACTGTGAACTAGTGAAGTATGCTAAACAACTGAAAATACCTCATTTTCGAGGTGTGTTTATGCGAGATGATCTACTTAACAGAGGACTGAATGAGTCGAAACCATGGAGGTGTGAGACGGGAATCGTCAATTTAGACGATTCACAAGGGCCTGGAACGCATTGGGTGACGTACGTGAAAAGAGACCGACACTGTGAATACTTTGACAGTTATGGAGATTTAAGACCTCCACAAGAGTTTCTCGATTATATGTCGAATGGCGGTGTTAATGCTGCCGATATAGTGTACAATTACAATAATGTTCAGAAAGCTAAGAAATATAACTGCGGACACTTATGTTTACGTTTCCTATCGAATGTTTGCGATCATATGTTTGATAAATAAAATAAATACCTACCTATATAAATGTTGGGATGAATAAAGCGTTTCATTTAACATTCTCACGTTGTATAACGATAATGTCTTTTACCATATCCCTGAGCGGTAACGAATCAACGCTGAATGCTGACTTTTTTCCATCTCTAGAACTGGGTCAAGGTGAGTATGAATGTGCCCTGATTTATTTTAAAACATTTCATTCAATACCTAATGTGGACAGTAGCAATAATCTGTTTCACTATGGAGATAAGATTATTGAAATTCCTGAAGGCTCCTACGAACTTGAAAACATTATACAATTTTTGAATAAGGAGATTACCAAGAATGCGGGTGATGATGTGAGCAAGTTTATCGAAATGGAAGCCAACACAAACACTATGAAATGCATGTTTTATTCCCATAGCTATGACATACATTTCGAGAAAGAAAACAGTATTGGACGCATATTCGGTTTCTCTAAAAGAATGCTACCTAAAAAGCATATTCACATATCAAATGAACCGATAAATATACTCATCACTAATTCTATAAGAGTCGAGTGCAGCATTATACGAGGTTCATTCGTCAACAACAGACCATCACACGTGCTACACGAGTTTACACCATCGGTACCGCCTGGCTATCAAATCATCGAGTGTCCTCCACATCTTGTCTACCTACCGCTGAAGGTTAACACGATACAGAATCTTCAAGTGCGCATAGTGAACGAACAGGGAAATCCTGTTAATTTCAGAAAAGAAAATATATCACTTCGTCTGCACATCAGGAAGGCGACATAATGATTGTCTATAAAGTGAAGGGTGAATCACACTCCAGCTCTAGTCTTTCCAATAACACGACTGAGACAACATCTCAGAAACCCTCCAAAACCGGTGCCGCTCTGATATCCAACATTATCCATCAACAACAACAAGACCGGATAAAAAAGAGTTCAAGATTAACAAAAGATAACATATTGTTTTTACAATCTCTAGGATTTCGCTTATTATAACAAAAAAATGACGTCAATGTTAAATATTGGGGAGAGTGTGCTCTTCGATGATAGCATTGAGGGTATCGAGTATCACTCGTACACACCCTTCAATGAATCGTATAAAAACAATGATGAAATACGTATCCCCATTAACAATCAGGATGCTATAGTTCTGCCGTGCGAGAGTCAACTCATAGTTGAGGGAAATATCAAAAACTCTTCTTTCATCAATAATGCACCAGCGCATCTGTTTCAAGACATAAGATATGAATTGAACGGTGTAGAGATTGATAGGACGAAGAATTGTGGTGTCACCACTACAATGAAAGGAATCGCATCTTACGGCGAGGAAGAGAGTAAAGCCTTGGAAAATAGCGGGTGGAATTTAAGCGGTTTCAAAGAGTCTGATGGAGATTTCTGTTTCACTATTCCACTTCGTCACCTGTTAGGTTTTGCTGAGGACTACAACAAGGTGATTGTGAACGCGAAGCATGAATTGATATTGAACCGCAGTTCTACAAATTTGAACTGTGCTATCCTCAAGGATATCACTAAAAAGATTGAAATAAACATAACCCGCATTTTATGGCGGATGCCCATCATTAAAGTATCAGATAAAGAAAAGCTCCGTCTGCTGAAGTATGTGGAAGGTAACACCCCGATTCCGATAGCGTTCAGGACGTGGGATCTTTACGAGTACCCCGTGTTACCAAGCGCGCAAAAACATGTTTGGACAGTGAAAACTAGCACTCAGCTGGAAAAACCACGTTTCATTATACTCGGATTTCAACATGCACGCAATAATGACGCGAGTAAAGATAAAAGTTTATTTGATCACACCAACTTTTATAATGCCCGCCTTTATCTCAATTCTCAGTACTATCCTTATGATTCATTCTCTACTGATTTTGAAAAGGGTGTGTACTCGCTTCTGTACCAAGCATTTATCAACTTTAAAAGGGAATACTACGCTACGAAGAATTCTAATGTTCAAGTAGGCCCACCTCATTTCAAAACAAAATTTCCCCTAATCATCATCGACTGCTCCAGACAAATTGATTCTCTTCGCTCAGGTGGCGGCGGCGGTGGTGCTATCGATATCAAACTGGAGATGGAGTTTAAAAAGTCTATACCGAATGATACCACTGCTTACTGTCTAATCATAAATGACTCACTATTTGAGTATAGTATTCTAACTAAATCAGTTCGAAAAATAACAAATTAACAGAAAGTTATAACGATCTCTCCTCAGTATAGGTATCTGTTAACTGATACGAACCGGTCTGTTCTGATCCTGTTAAGCGGTCTGATCTGTTCTGGAATAGTAGTTGTTCAGTTCAGTTCCTCTTTAGCGACCCCGTTGGCAAGATGTGTTGTTTGTTACCTTCGTACGCTCCATCGATCCCACAATTTTACTTTGAACTTTGGAAACAAGCGTACCACACCGGCTCAAGCACAATACCGTGCATTACGACATTTTTGAAACCATCGGATCAGGTTAATGCGGTATTGGACGTCTGCATCAATTTAAGTAATCGCTTAGTGCTGACTAAACAAGAATGGGAGGCGATATTCACGGATGATAACGTGACAGATATATCAGCATTTTTCAAGAATGGTTCCACTCCACCATTGAAGACGGAACAGCAAGCGATAACTTTTATAAATATACAAGGAGAAGTGGAAAAAAACTTTATTGTAATCTACGTTGGAGCTCAATTGATGCGATTGTGCAAAGATGAATGGTGGTGCTTGTGTAAAATTATGAATTGTCTCAACTTGCGTCTTCAACAATTGCATAGATCTAAATTTTACTATGAAAATCGTTTAAACTTCATTAGGAAAAGATTTAAGCTTAGTCAAGTGAAAACATTGTACGAAGCCTCCCTTCTCATGGAGAGTATCTATGATCAAACTTCACTTGTAGACGCTGAAATTAAGTGTTTTGCTTTAGAGTACTTGTTTTATTCATGTTTAATATAAGTATTATGAAATAAATTATTCTTACCACAATTACATTGTTTCTCTTATCTCACCCCCACATTATTATAAGTTATATATAGGAATATTTAACAAATTGTTAATCAGTAGGTCGCGCTATCTTTCTCTAGTGAGGTAGTTACTTAATTTACGTAAAAAAAAACAGGATCACGACTACTGTAGGTATCCCCAAAGCGTGGATAATTTGTTTTTTTAATAATGTACGAGTGTCCTTTTTGTAATGTTAAAGTTGAAAAAAATCAGTTGATCGTTCACTCTAGAACGAAACGTCATAAACTGTTATGTAAACAAGACTCGGGTGATTACTTTACATATATTATAGATTCAGCGTTTCAGTGTAGAATAGTGTCTTACAGAATCAACGGGTCCTCGACAATATTAGACCCCAAGCTGTACTTGGCTGGAGCGTCGACAAAGGTGCTGCAGTTGCTCAAGCTCGAGTTGCAAACCTATAAGCTTATCAAAACAAACTTGGAACTGTTCTGTACATTTGTGATAATTGTCAAGGATGTCGCCGGTGGTGATACGGAAGAAGAGGTAATCAGAGATTTAAAATCATTCAACACGAAGAATGTGAATTTGGACCTCTCTTCAGATCTATCCTCATTCTATGAAGATATAAGTTCCAGTATCCTGCGAAAGTGTGAAGAGTTTCAAGAAAAGGACAGTGGATGGGCTTTGGAAAAAATTGAATTCTTAGAAGTGAATATTAATAAACACACCCCGCTAGCAGGTAACTCTTACACACCGCTTCCTGTTTGGATACAACGGAAATTTGCTTGCATAAACGTAAAAAACAATGATGACGCATGTTTCTTCTGGGCTGTAGTGAGCGCTCTTTATCCAACCAAATCGAAGCTGAATCGTTTATCCTCATACCCACCTTACGAGACAGTCTTGAAAACGGAAGGAATATCTCTACCGGTGTGCGCGAAGGGCATCAAACGTTTTGAGGTGTTGAATCAGATTAAAGTGAACGTGTACGGTGTTGATTATGTGAAAAAAATTATATTACCAATGTTTATATCATCGAAAACCTACAATCAACATGTGAATCTATTGTTCTATGAAGATGAAAAAACTAAAAAGTCACACTATTGTTGGATAAAAAATTTGTCCCGTTTGTTAAGATCTCAGATCAGTAAACATGAACATCGTCAATACTTTTGTGATGGATGTCTGCAGCGCTTTAACAGTGAGGATAAATTTCAACTTCACAAGAGAATAGGTTGCCAAAAGGCTTTGATCGAACTGCCTTCACCTGAAGACAAATACCTACATTTTAAAAACGTGAGTCATCAACTTCCCGTTCCGTTTGTGATTTATGCTGATTCAGAATCAATATTAAGCTCTATCAAAGACTCGAGTGAACTGAAAAGTACCTATTACACTCACAAACATGTACCGTATAGCTTTGGTTACTATATACATTGTAACTATGATCAGTCACTATCAAAGTTTGTCATGTATCGTGGTGAGGATTGTGTTAAAAAGTTTGTAGATAGTATTTATTCTGATCTTGATCATATCGCGGGAATTTTTTCAAAGGAAATCCCATGTGAAAGTATAACTTTAGAACATCAAACATTATTATCATCTACTTGTTGTTGCATTTGTCTGGAAGATTTCCTTACGACAGAGGAAAGGGTTATCGATCATTGTCATTTTACGGGAAAAATCAGAGGTGTAGCTCATGCAAGATGCAACTTGAAATGTACAAAGCCCGACTATGTGCCCATATTTTTCCATAATTTGAGCGGATACGATAGTCATTTATTTATCAAAGAACTGGCTGCTAGAGGTGGGGATGACATTAGATGCATACCCCAACACAAGGAAAAGTATATTTCATTCAGTAAAAAACTTTATTTCAATAATGAATGTGATACTTCCTCCAGAAATATTACTGTACGCTTTGTAGACTCATTCAAATTCATGTCGACAAGTTTGGATAAGTTGGTTAAAAATCTATCACCTGATCAATTCCAAGTACTTCCTCGTTACTTTCCGAATCCTGAACAAATGAATCTGCTTATGCGAAAAGGAGTATTTCCATACGAATACATTGATTCTTGGTTAAAGCTTGAAGAAAATTCCTTACCTCGTAAAGAGTTATTTTACAGTGAACTAACTCAAACTCATGTATCCGATCATGATTATCTACACGCGGAAAGGGTATGGGAAACATTTGAATGTCACTCGTTGGGAGAATACTCTGATTTATATCTCAAAACAGATGTCTTGCTGCTGGTTGAAGTTTTTGAAAACTTTCGCAGTATTTGTTTAGCTGCGTATAAACTGGATCCGTGCAGATATCTTACGGCACCCGGCCTCTCGTGGGATGCCATGTTAAAAGAGACTGGTGTAAATCTTGAACTTCTCACTGATTACGAAATGATTCAATTCATACAATCCGGTATTCGGGGTGGGATCAGTCAAGTTTCGAAAAGATATGCAAAATCTAATAATAAATTTATAGATCCCACCGCTGCAATAATGAACCGAACGCAGGAAAGTAATTTTATAATGTACTTGGATGTTAATAATCTATACGGCCATGCTATGCGTCAAAACCTACCTTTTTCCAACTTTGTTTGGTTGAGTGATTGTGAAATTCAAACATTCGACATTCTCGCTCAGCGATCTGATTCAGATATAGGCTACATTTTAGAGGTGGACTTGGAATATCCGCATTCTCTTCACGACCTGCACAATGACTATCCTTTTTGCGCCGAAACAAAAGTTCCACCTAATGGTAAAACCAAGAAACTATTGCTCACTCTCAACGACAAACAAAACTACACAATTCACTACATGTACTTGAAACAATGTATTGAAAATGGATTAGTTTGCAAAAAAATTCATAGAATTTTATCTTTTCAACAGTCTCCATGGCTGAGATCTTACATAGATTTGAACACTGCAAAAAGACAAGCAGCCGCAAACTCATTTGAAAAGGATTTCTATAAACTCATGAACAACTCAATTTTCGGTAAAACCATAGAAAATGTTGGAAAAAGGGTTGATGTGAAACTATGCGGTAGATGGAATGATCAGAAAACAAAACGTAAATGTAAATATGGAGCAGAGAGATATATTTCTCTTCCTAATTTTCATAGCTCTATAATTTTCTCTGAGGATCTAGTAGCGGTACAGATGAATAAAACAAAAATAACCTATGATAAACCCATTTACATTGGATTCACCGTTCTGGAACTTTCAAAATATGTCATGTACGAATTTCACTATTCCTATATACTACCTAAATATAAACAAAATATAGAACTACTTTACACTGATACCGATTCCTTCATATACAATATTAAAACAGACAACTTTTATGACGACATCAAATGCGATTTACAAGCAAGATTTGACACCTCTGATTTTCCAAAAGACAATGTCTACAACCTACCTTTAGTCAATAAAAAGGTGGTCGGTTTAATGAAAGATGAAAGCAATGGTCGCATCATCAAAGAGTTTATTGGTCTGCGATCAAAAATGTACAGTTACATATTACAAGGTGATTTGACTATCAAGAAAAATAAAGGCACATCTGCTGCAATTGTTCGAAAATTAAACTTTGAAAACTACAGGCAAGCCCTTGATCTCGATTTTAAACTCTTTGATAACATGCATACATTTGTTAGTGTTAAACATAATGTCTACACGAAAATTGTAAGAAAAAAAGTGATATCCGGCAATGATGATAAAAGGTACATTTGCCCTGAAGATTGTATAAGCACGTTAGCTTGGGGTCATTATAAAATAAAATAACCATTTCAGAAAAACACTTTATATTTTATTTACAAACAGTTATCATAATTACCTACTCGTACCTACCTACTTCCCTTATTGCTATAGAACGAACACTTTTTATTAAATTTAAAAGTCACGAAAGGACACCATAGGCCGAGCAATCGCAGATGCTCCATCCAAGGATCGTCTTCTGCTTCCCAATTATTGAGACCGCCACCGCAGTAGAAACATACAGTTTTGTCTTCCAAACCAGTGTAGAAAAAACCAGCATCTGCTAGCGCTTCCGGAGTTGGAGATATTATGTTCAGAGGCCAATTGGCGAAACTCTTCAATCGTGTCGCTTTCGAGGTGTAATACGGGTAAAACGGGGGAGTACTAAGATTGACCCCAATCATCACTATCGCAGTGAACAATGTGGTTGAAGACGACCGCTCAATCACACGATTTGTGACAAACTGTAGGTATTTCTAATTTATCACACCGATTTTTACTAAGTATATAGTTATACAATGTAACTATCGCATCCTGTTGAATATCAGAAACCGCGAGCCGAGTGACAACCCTGACACCGACCAGAAACCAGAGCTCCCAGACCCCGACCGCCATACATCAAACTATCGAAACACAGCTCAAATGCACCATTCCAACCAACACCAATTTAAACAGAACCCTCACCCACCACCAAACACATACAACACGCAGCTCTACTTATACTGGAATCATGTGTCGCCGAACCGCCATAAACCACCTACTGACTTGTCTTAGGAACAACTTCCTTGTATGGAAGTACTGCGTGCAGGGCGCGAGAGGGCGCTCCCAGTGGCTGTCCACCCTGCCCTGAAAGCAAAATCACGTTTTTACTTGTTATTAATAGAAATTGGGAAAACAAGTCATTTATGTAGGAACATCAAATAAGCTCGATGTTAAGTTAACTACATATAAGGTCTTTTGAAATGGTGTGTCTGCTATTTATAGATAGCTTCTTGCTACTCACCCATATGACGACCTCTGTAGCGCAGTGGGCGAAGGCCCGCCTGCGACGCAAAAGGTTGCGGGTTCGATCCCCGCGGCGGGACCAATGTTTGTATGATCTACAAATATTTGTCTCGGGTCTGGGTGTTTCTATATATAATATGTATGTATTTACAAACAAAAAGTATATTAGTAGTATATCAGTCATCTTAGTACCCATAACACAAGCTCTGCTTACTTTGGGGCTAGATGATGCTGTGTGAAAAGTCCAGCATTATTATTATTATTATTATTATAGATGGCGTTGTTTTGCTGCGGTAAAGTTGAAATTCAGGAGTTTTAGAAAACGTTCGCATAGTTTTTCTACTCGACAAAAGATGGCGCTATTTTCAATGTCAGTTCAAAAATTATTATGATGTAATACTTTGTACAACTTTTCAAATGCAACGATGTATGTTTCTTACCCCGAGGAGGAATTGTCGTCTGATAGCGGTAAGCATCTCTATGTTCTCGCAACATTGCACGCGTAACAACGCGCGTCGCCGCGGTATCTCTGTGAACATGCGGTGCGCTTGCAGCGCCGGCGGCGAAGAGTCCACACGCGATACTACGTGCGCGAACTGAAGGGAATCAAAAGTATACATATACTTAGGTATTTAATTGTTTAGGGTCATTCATGGGTACAGTTTATACCTTTTATCATCTTTAACATTCAACGTCTTACCATGGTAAGTCCGACTAACTTACTCGTTTACTTGCGTAATTGGATCCTCTTTAGTAAGGTGGTTTGAACTGCAGGGGGGTTAGGTACCAGTTGGTGAATCGACCGTACATGCGCATACTGTAGTTTACCAACCTTGTCAACATATTTTTTCTTTTTCTTCGGCAATAATATAACTTCTGCTTCAGGTGGCGGAGACGAGTATTTATTTTTCATAGAATCATGAGACATCACTTTCTTCAATATTGTACCGAACAGAGTCATATTATAGGTATTCCTAAGAAACTATACAATAATTTGGAAAAATAAACTGACAATTTTGTGAAGGTTTTCGAATCTACTGAGCTGTGAAATGATTTTACTGCCATCTAGCGGTGATAAGATCATATTTAACACTTATAAGATCTTCGTTCGAAGCGGTCAAGATAGAAAAATACCCTAAGAGGGTACAAAATGCATTTATTCGATCATTTTTTTCGAAATAATTAATACTAGCTGTCCGTCGCGTCGTTACCCGCGGCCCCTCGGGAAAACTTCACTTTCCCGGAATAAAATTTAATATAGCCTATGTTCATCAGGGATAAGGCAGGATTCTAATGGTGAACGAATTTTTCAAATCAGTCCAGTAGTTTCGGAGCCTAGGTATTCAATTAAAACAAACAAACAAATCTTTCCTCTTTATAATATTAGTATAGATTTGTTACGCCGAGAGATCGAATAAATGCATTTCAATTTTGTACAAATATACCAAAAATTACAAATTTTAAAATAAACGACCGGAAAAAGTGGCGTGAAAATGAAGAAGCCTAATACTCAGCAGTTGATTGTCGGCTGATTTGATAGATAGAATATCACAATAATTTGTTACGAGTCCAGCAGGTGCTGCTGTGCCAGGCAGTCATGTTATTCCTATATTTATTCGTATCTAAAGAAATTATTTCTTAGTTCGATCTCCTAATTTCAGCTCCATGGCTAGATGGCATTGGAAAGAGAAATTGGAGGAAGTTGCACCATTGCACCGACAAGAGCGAGCTCATAAGTTTAATGTTGATGATTGTAGATGGCGTTAGCAAACTCTCACATAAGGTGGTGTCATTTTCAAATGAAAAACAAACAGCTGTCTTGAATAATGCAATTTAATAAGTAAATACCATAAATATAATAATATGTTTGAATTATCACAATTTTTTGTTCATTCTCCAAAATTTTCTTACTTTTCCACAAATAATGAAATCCATACAGAATACACACAAAAATAAGTAAATAACTAAAAATATTTCTCAAGCGTCAAAATCAAGGATTATTATGTACTTATTAATTATAACATATTCTAGGTAAAGAAATTAGATTCTAATGAGATAAATAAATAGTACCTAGTAGCAAATCCTAGGTCTAATAGCAAAAATCGGCATAAGAAAAAAATCAAAAACTTTAAATTAAAAAATATATAATTCTACATAGGCAGTACATAATTAAACGTTATGTATTATTCACACATTACATTAATATTATTTGAATATAAAATTGTACATTTACCAATGTTTTTATGAAATCTTATTTGAAATTATGAATGGATGGATGTCATCCGATGACAGTTGTACGAAAAAAATATTTTTGCTTTAATTAATTTTTGAGTGAATTTATATGTAATTTAAGCCTTTTCAGTGTTAATTAGTATCTCGAGAGTATTATTTTTCGACATATTAATATTTCAGGCCATTACCGGTCGATTTGTTTGCGACAAGACGGGTTCGACCTACATAGGCCGAGCGCTGTCAAGAGATAATGAATGAACCGGTTTCTGAAGTAGGAGAGACTGAGGTTGATTTGGATGAGGAGTCAAGTACGGTAACTGTTATAGAAATTGAAGACATGGAGTGCAGCAGGTCTCCGGAAGCCGAGCTTCTTAAAAGGAGACGTGAGCCTGACGTTGAGTCCTCGTCCGAAGATGGGTGGAAGGCAGTTCGTCCCCGCAGTCGTAAACTTACACGAAGGTCGAGCAAGGAGGCTGGAGAAAGTAATGATATTCAAGTAGTCGTGATGTGTAGCACTGCGTTGCCCAAGCAGTTTGCGCTGGCTAAACTCCTTCGCGATCACAATGTGAAAGGTATCACAGAGGTAAAATTCATACATCAGTACAAACTAGTAATAACTTTTGTGGGGGAGGATGATGCGGACTTGCTAATACAGTCCAAAACATTCGCTGATCTTGGATGGAGATGCCAAAGGTCGTCGGAGGTAGGCCTTTCTTATGGAATAATAAGAAATATTGATTTAGAAGTGTCCGAGGAGGAAATAATGAAAAATGTGGATAGTCAGTATGAAATAGTGTCTGCTCGACGTTTGAATCAAAGACAGTACAAGAAAGACAATTCGGCTTCTGGATGGGAAAAATGCGAAGCAATCCGACTGACATTCCGAGGGAACTCCGTACCTACGTATGTACTCATTTTTGGTATGCGAGTGAAGGTCGCTGCCTATGTTTTCCCAGTGACCCAATGTTCTCGTTGCTGGAAGTTCGGACATACTCGTTTACTATGCCCGTCAAAGAAGGCAGTGTGTCCTAAATGCACCAAGAATCACGAAAATTGCGAAACCACTAATTTCCGCTGCGTTAATTGTACTGGTCACCATATGGCCCTACAAAAGATCTGTCCAGTATTTAAGAAGGAGAGGAGAGTGAGAGAACTTATGTCTGAATTCAATTGTACCTATCGGAAGGCCCTCGAGATGTACGTCCCCCCCGCTCCAACGCCTGAGAGGAGATTTTCTCCCGGCCCAACGCTTCCTGAGGTTTCTAATTCTCGTGAACCTGTGTCAAGTCCTGTTCAGCAAGTCAGTGAAAAGCCTGTTCGAAAGGTTAAGTTGATGTCAGAGTTGTTTACTGCTTCCCCAGCTGCTACAGAGGAGTCCTCATTCAAGCCCGTAATTAATCGCAAAAAGGCACAGACACAACGTAAACAACAATTGCGTCCCCGCAATTCCGTGCCCGCCCCGGTATCGGGCCCTATGGAGACTGATTTAAACAGCGAGTCAGAGTGTGCGGCCGACGAGCCTCGAGTTCACTCTCCAATTCCCCATTCCCGCTCCAATCGTAGTAGTAGTGATAGTATCAAAGACCTTACTTTCATGCGTTTACTCGCTAAGCTTTATACAATAATTGTAGATGGTAGAGATTCCTTAGAAGCTAAAATACAACAGGTGGTATCAATCTGTGGAGAATGGATATTAGTAAATGTGGTTAGTAGATTTTCAGCTGGCTCCCTTCTTAGTATGTTCTCTTAATATGGATTATAACGACAATAACAGCGTTTTGGTCAAAATTGTACAATGGAATTGTCAAAGTTTGCGCCCGAAGACCTTATCCCTTGAAGCGTTACTTGCTCAAGAAAAGGTTCATATAGCAGTGTTAAGTGAAACATGGCTAGAACCTGACAGTCATTTTAGAATAAATGGGTATAATACATATAGATTAGATAGATCTGACTCGTATGGTGGAGTAGCCATTTTATTACATAGTTCAATCAAAAGTTTTGCTTCGGTAACGAACTGTCCTAATTTAGGTATTGAACTTTTACATGTTAAGATTTTAAATTGCCAACATATTGAGGACATTTTATCAGTGTATTGTACCTCTACGGTACATACTTCTCAAAGTGACTGGGATTACGTTTTTTCTTTAGTCAGTAGAAAGTCATTAATTTTAGGTGATTTTAATGCTCATCATCTTGTTTGGTCATATAAAACTGATCAAAGAGGAAATCAAGTTTTTGATTCCATGTTGGAGCATAATTTTAGTTATTTAAATAACGGTCAATCTACCAGAGTCAAACTTGTAAACGGATTGTTGCAACAATCTTCTCCAGATGTTTCATTTGCTTCTACTGATATTTTTACACATTTTTCTTGGAATGTTTCTAATGAGTCGTTCGGAAGTGACCATCTTATAATCGTACTAACAATTCAAATAAATATTTACAAAGAATTTATAAAAAAAAGGAATTTTAAAAAAAGTGATTGGAAATCTTATCAATTATTTTTAGAAAGTTCTTTTTCTGATTTTTGTTTTACTTCTGATCCTCAAGAATGCTATAATATGTTTGAACAAACGATTCAATCAGCAGCTAATCAGTTTATTCCATATGTAAAAGTTCCTCAACACATATGTGCTAACTTTAAGCCTAAGCCGTATTGGGACTCTGAACTTTCAAAAGCAGTCGCTCAGAGACGTTTATCTTTAGTAAATTTAAGACGATCTCCGACTCCTTCTAATTTAGAAATTTGGCAGAATAAGGTTCGTGTGGCTCAGAGATTGATAAGACAGGCCAAAAGTAAGTCGTGGCAGGAGTTTTGCTCATCTATAGACTCAACTACTTCTTCGTCTGACATGTGGCGTAAAATGCGTTGGGTGAAAGGTCACCACTCTAGGTCTAACCGATGTGTAGATAAGGATAAGGCCGAGAGATTACTTCTTGATCTCACTCCAGATTTTGCTTGTCCACCTATTCCTCGATTTCATGCAGTTAACATACAGTTAGAATCTGAAATTACTCTTCAAGAATTAGAAAATTCCATTAAAAAGTCCGATACTGCACCAGGTTCTGATGAAATATCATTTTCTATGATACTCCATCTTCCAAAGATAGGTAAGCTTGTTTTGGTTTCTCTTCTGAACTTGTTTCTTTCTTCTGGCTTTGTTCCTACTCAGTGGCGACAGGTGAATATTATTCCTATTCCAAAACCAGGCCGCGACCCTAATTCAAATTCATCATTAAGACCGATCTCACTTATATCTTGTGTTTGCAAAATTTTTCATTCGATTCTTAATAAAAGATTGGAGTGGTTCCTTGAAAAGTCAATGTTATTCTCGGACAATATGGTTGGTTTTCGCAAAGGGCGCTCATGCTCTGATAATCTTACTCGCTTAGTCTCACATATTCAATTAGGATTCTCTAAAAATTGTATTACTGCTGCATGTTTTGTTGATATTGACAATGCGTACAACAATGTGGACGTAACATGCTTATTAGGAATTTTGGATCAGCTAGGTGTGGGCTCTAAGATTTGTTTCTACCTATGGTCATATTTAAAAAATAGAGAATTACAAATAAGAATAGAGGGTTCGGTTTTCGTTAGATCTACTGGCCGGGGCTTGGCTCAAGGAGATCCGTTATCCCCTCTTCTTTTTAATGTTGCAACTATTGATATTTGTAAGAAAATTCAACGTGTTGAAATTTCTCAATATGCTGACGATTTTGTTTTGTATTATACACATAAAACTGTGGCATCAGCGATTAGAGAACTTCAATTAGCTTGTAGTGAACTTGGCAATTTGATTAACATTTTAGGCCTATCAGTTTCTTCTTCCAAATCCAAAGTTTGTGTATTTAAGAAAGGAGGGTTTAGATCCCCTCTTGATTTTAATATAGACAATAATTCATTATCAATAGTTAATCACGTGAAATACCTGGGTTTATGGTTAGATGGGTCTCTTAGATGGGGAAAACATATTATTGAAATTGTTCAAAAAGTGTCTAAGTTTATTAATTTGTTAAAAGTCTTATCCGGCCCAGGGTGGGGTGTTCATCAAAAACATTTAAGGCGATTATATATTGCTATAATTAGAAGTAGGATGGACTACGCTTCCTTTTTGTATGGCAATAGTTGTCAAACAAATTTAGTTAAGTTAGATAGAATCCAAAATCAGGCGTTACGTGTCATAGGTGGCTATATTAGAAGTACCCCAATTCATGTAATGGAGAACGACTTATGCCTCCCCCCTCTTCAAGTACGTAGGAAATATCTTGCTGGTAAATTTTGGTTAAGATCGAAATCATTTTCCAATAACTCCACCATAAATATAGTTCAAAAATTAGAGTCAGTGAGTAATTCTTCTTATTGGACCTATAAAAAACTTCCATTACTCACTTATACCTATAGAGAACTAAGACCATTTAAATTTCATAGTAGCACTTATCTAGAAATGTTTTCTTTAGAGACCTGGGTAAGTAATATTGAATTACGTGATGTTATTTTTGATTCAATCCCATTGATCGATCGTGCAAAGAGAAAGTTTAACATTCATCTTCTAAAATTTATTACCATAGATCATATCAATAACCAATTTAATAATTATTATAAAATTTTTACTGATGGATCAAAAAATGATGATAAAGGCGGAGCTGCTTTTTTGGATCCTTATCTTGAATGTAGTGGTAAGTTCAGGATTGATGCCAATACATCTATAATGCATATTGAATTAATTGCCATTGCGGAAGCTTTGTCCTATATAACCTCAATTAGTTTCGATAAATTTGTCATACTGACAGATTCTAAAAGTTCTTTGCAGCATTTGGCTCGTTGTACCTCTCATGTGAGAGGTATACCGATTGCCTATCAGATATTGGAATCAATTTTAAGGCTAAAATCTTGTAATAAGAATGTATGTCTTCAGTGGATCCCATCTCATATCCAGTTGAAAGAAAATGATGATGTTGATCTACTCGCAAGGCAGGCGATCGGAGATGGTATTCCATTAAACCAGTTACCTCTTTTTTCAGACTTTATCGTATATGTTAAAAAGCAATGTTCGATTGTATGGCAGGAATATTTTGATGTAAGATCTCGGGAGTAGGGAATTTGGTTTAAAACTATCCAACCTCTAATATCACAATTCCCTTGGATTGATACCACCATGTCTAAAAGAAACCATTTAAAATCTATTCTTAGATTACGTTCCGGACATATCCCTTCTAATAAATTTGCATTCCTCATGAAAAAAGTAACATCGCCAAATTGTGTTGATTGTGGTGTGTTAGAAGATATTCAGCATATTTTACTAGAATGCATTCGAAATGCAGCTTATAGAGATACGTGTTTTGATCGAAATAGTTTTATACATATAGGTTATATAAATTCAATTCTTGCGGACCCTTTTTGTGAAAAAGTAGAGTTTTTAGTTAAGTTGTTAGAGTTAGGTTTACATAAGTAGTTAAGTTTTAAGTTTCTTCTGATATTGTTCATAATCATTTTCTGTTGTATCTGGGTGATGTGGTCGCTAAGCGACAAAACCCTTAAATAAATTAAAAAAAAAAAAAAAAAAAAAAAGAAATTATGAACTTTTTTATAAAACACCCTAATTTGATTCTAACAGTTTAATTTACTTCTAGGGTCATACAATCCAACTCGCTCATACTTTATTTAAAGTATTTTATCTGCTTTCTAATATATTATTTATTTACATTATGTACAAAAATAAACAATATCATTGTCAACCTATTTATTAAGTGTTCTGTTGAGTCCAATTAGTGAACTTTTTCGTAGCGTTGTCCATTTTCATTTTTATGTATTAAAAAGGAACAGCGACATACCTATCTATTACATAGGTATACACCGCTATTTTGACTACCAAAAAAAATTTAAGGACAGTTGCAGCAGATGCAGAGAATGATAATGGTATGGTCAGAACTTTTTTATATTTAACTATCATAAAGTTATCGAGGATTGTAGTCAACCAGAACCGAACAAAATTTTATGAAAACTGTACAATAGACAACACTATAGACACACTACACTGTACACTGTACTGTGTGACAGTACTATAGACAACAGTCGCGTCTGTACGCGATTGTTGTCTATAGTACTTATTTGTTGTCTATAGTCTGTACTCTCATTCGAACTATGTTCTCGTATCATCCCCAGTCAGTAAAACCGCAGTAGCTATCATAAATCCATGTCTGACTCGTCTCGTCTCCTTTTGAGGTTATAATTTTTTTTGTCTCTTTTTTTGAGTTTTAACTACATAATTGTGATCAGTAACAGACACCGAGACCATGTTTAAAATTTTTTTGGTAATTAAAAGGCAAGGAAAGTCGAACAGTGTGATTTCTTAAAACCATTTGTTTCAATTTCTAAGAAAAAGTAAACTTTTCCGGAAATTAATTCTTCAAATATTTGTCAAAATATTGGTCATTGTTACAGATTTTGGAAATATTGATATTATTTATTTGTAAAACAACTCTTGATATCATGACTCGTTGCTGCCTGTACCTACAATACAATTTTATAGTAAAATGGTACGTACTCGGTCGGCCGTTTAAAAACATTTACTTAATATAATAAAATTATATACAATTTATGGACTAGTAGACTGTTCATGGCACTCTTATCCAAAATCAAGTCTTTCTGATATACCTATGTACAAAGAAATACTAAAATTAACAAATTGTATTAATTTAGTTTCGGTATGGAAACTAGATGGCGCTTGTAACACGCAACTCAAAATGTTGAATTACCCTAAAATAAGGTTCATTTTAAACAGCAAATAACTTTTTCAAATTCAATAAATCCAATCTCTAAAATATTATTGGGGGTTAAAAAATATACAACAAAATAATAAATAACATGGCAGTTATTTATTATTTTGTTGTGTATTTTTTAACGAAAGATTACAACATTTATAGACGAGGTCTTGATCGTGACGATTCGTGTTCTTTTTTTAATACGACCAAAATTATGGCGGCAAAATAATTTTAAATCTAGAGATTACAGTTAATTTTAAAATACTTCTAAAGCAAATAAAGTAAATATTTATTCAGACTTGAAAATTAATTACTAAGCTAATTATTGTCTATAATTATTTTTTAAATAATGTCGATTTTCATAATCGTTTTTCTAAAGATATTTTTCATACAAAAACACAAAGCTTAATTCAAGTAAGAACTATTATTTATTTACATTATTATACACCATTTTATAATAAATAAATAGATACGATACGTAGATTGCTAGCTTATCTTAAGACAGAAAATAAACAAAGAAATCAAAGCAATACTCCATTTCCTATTGTTCTATCGTATCGTAATGATTTAAAGGCAAGTTGTTGCATTTTGTTGACTCAAAACCAAACTAGATGGCGCTAGTAAAAGGATCATTTTCCTAGATCGCGCTATTGCCAAGGGTTAGGTAAGACACTTTAGACAAATCTTCACTTGTAACTGAATATACTGAAATCTCTCTACACAACTTTACAAAAATCCTTTTCTACCTTACTTATACAGAAAAAAATTATATCATGACAGTGACAACCAATGTCTAGATGGCTTTTGTACAGTGACTTATACAGTGTCAGGAGGCAACCTATGCCTACACCCAACGGGACACAGTCATAAGTAAGTTTGATAATAACACAAAAATCACTAAAACAATCAATCAATGCACAAATTCGTTTACTCCGCCACCATGATGATGAAATTGTTGAGTATTATCAACAATAACACTAGTATAACCACCTTCTTGAACGGGACTCGGCGCCATTTTAGCGAAACTCCCGCCAAAACTTTCAATCGGTCGGCCATTTTGATTCTGATTTTGACCGTAAAATGATATTAAATTCGTGTAGTTGTACTGATTCGCGTCCGATCCTTCGACGGATGAACATGATGATGATGATGCTGAAAATGGCCGTTGATTTTGAGGGTAGACGTAGTTTTGTACTTCGTTTGGTTCTGTGTAAGTTTCGTAAAAGAGTTCTTGGTAAGCGCCGTTGTGTTGGTATTCCTCTTGTGTCTCGTATGGTGGTATCACTGGGAGCGAGTATTCGGGGTAGGTGTAGCTTCCTGTAAAGAGTTTCCTTTATTTTGTACTAGATGGCGTTACACAACAAATTAGATCGCGCTATCTGCGTTTTGAAATATGTAGCCAGATATTTTAAACTGATTGTAATATGTTAATTGAATTATTGAATTAACTAAATACAGGGTCTTTCATTTTAAACTAGGTACACAAACTGACAAGGCCTCATTTTTGGGTTGTAAATAGACGTTTGACCGTATCAATTTAACTCATAGGCTGATTTAAGTTTTTATCATTTATTGATTTTTTATGACATGTTGCATAATTTTTTCAAGTAGAACAGACGTTGACCAATCGCTGCGCACTACAGCACGTCTCACGCTCGAATGGACTAAGTTATACAGGAAGCAACAATCAATTAAAAGTATAGTCTTTATCGATTTTCTCGGGATTTTCATAACAAAACAAAAAAATACATTACATAAATATTTTTTTATTTATTTGTTGAACCCAATTCCTGAATTAAGTTAGTTTAAAATGAAAGACCCTATATAAGTATTAAATATTAAATAAATATTAAAAAAATAAATCGGGTGTGTTTCTATGTATGTATTTACAGACAAAAAGTATATAATAAGTATATAATATGTATGTATTTACAGACAAAAAGTATATAAGTAGTATATCAGTTATCTGGTTCTCATACAAGCTTTGCTTAGTTTGGGGCTAGATGATGCTGTGTGAAATGTCCAGCATTATTTATTTATTTAAAGTGACTATTACCTGTAGAGTCGCCATTGAATTCAGTATCGTTGTGTATTTTCTCCTGTCTCGGTGGGTCTGCGTGGATCTTAGGAGGTCCTTGTTCCATGTTCAGGATTAAATGTTTCTCTTCAATGTCACTGTAAGAAGAAAATACATTTACATCGTCCTAAAGAAAAAGTTACTGCCTCACTCAGAGACATTAATGGTGTCTTGTGTAGTCCCGGAACTAATAGTTCAATTGGATTGGACTACTTCTTTTACGTTTAGTTCTTCCTTCACTTGTTCAATTTCAATTCAATCATATCTCTAGATCCGTAGTTCCGCGCGGCGAATGAGCGAGACGAACGTTGTGAACGCGAACGATAGGGGCAGATGGGCACCAAACATAGTTGACAGATACGATACAATGTGGTCTGGGAGACCTCGAGCTGTTTACAATAGTCGCTTTATTGAATCTAAGCCAGATTTGGTCACCTAAAAGTCTCGGGAACCTAACTATACGCACCTGAGCAGGCTAGCAGTTGGTTTTGTAGTGTTGAATAGAAATGTTAGAAAAGTCTCAGGGACTCACCTCAGCACATAGTTGACAGATACAATAAAATGTGGTCTGGGAGACCTCAAGCTGTGTACAATAGTCGCTTGGCATTGAACCTACGCGAATTGGTCTCCTAAAAGTCTCAGGAACCTAACTAAGTACTCACCTGAGCAGGCTAGCAGTTGGTTTTGTAGTGAATTTTTTTTTATGATAAATGGGTCGACTGACCTCGAAACTTACATAGGCAAGAATGAGGTCTACGATGGAGCGAGTCTACCCAGAAGGTCTAAAAATGTTAGAAAAGTCTCAGGGACCACTCACCTCAGCACATAGTTGACAGATACGATGCAATGCGGTCTGGAGGACCGTGAATTGTGAACGATAGTCGCGTAGCTCTGCATCCACACCCAACCACCAGATTTGGTTAGGAAACGGTAGTAACGCGATGTCACTTGTCCTTTTGTTAATACTGGGGAGGAAATAAAGTGTTAAGGTGATGTATGTGGCAAAACTCACGTTTTGACTGTACGTCAAGTAATTTTTAAGGCATAAAAACACCGATTTTTTTATATATTTTTGATGACAATGAATAGTTTAGGATATGAGTTAGTTACTAGCTGTCCGCCGCGATATAACCCGCGATCCCTCGGAAAAACTTCACTTCCCGGGATAAAATATAGCCTATGTTCATCGGGGATAATGTAGGATTCTAATGGTGAAAGAATTTTTCAAATCGATCCAGTAGTTTCGGAGCCTATTCATTTCAAACAAACATACAAACATTTTTTCTTTATAATATTAGTATAGATGGGAGTCGAAACACGATTGACTTAATTTGACGCGATAGAAAAAAATTTGCTGGTTATTTAATTTTTTTTAATGAAATTTCATCTACGTGTTCCCTAATAAAAATGGTATTATGAATTTATTTCATTGACAGGGAGAATTATTTATAAATAACGTTCAGTGTTATTGTGTGCGGGCCGGCCAGCACACCATCAGACGGCCTAAGCCAGAGCTCACTTCGCCTTAAAAATAGGCCGCCGTCATGGCTTAACGACATAATTAGCCGGGACCGACAATTTAACGTGCCCTCCGCAGCACGGAAGCGTTTAGATGAAAATGCCACTGATGGTCACCCATCCACTTACAGACCGTTTCGAACGTTGCTTAACTTCAACTTCGCAAGCATGATCACGAGCGCTTCATAATTATGTTTGTGAGTTTGTGATGTTTATGTTTGTGTATCAATCACGCCTAAACCAGTGAACCGATTTGGATGAAACTTGGAATAGGCGTAGATAACCTGGAATAGCATATAGGCTATTCAAAATGTTGGTACCACGAAGCTATAATACTTACGTGTGCAATGTGAATATCGCATATGCAGCACATCAGTTCCATGGATATAGTGGTACAGGGTCTTCTCTATCAGATCCTGGGGCTCGTAGCCTGTCAGTGACGCCACTCTGTGGACAAGGTTTATGTTTAACACTAAGTGGGTGTTACTAGTCGTACCAGGCGTTACTAGGCGTACCCGGCGTTACTAGACGTAATTTACGCACTACGCCGTTTGCTAGAATCTGTCTGAGCCGTGTTACCCGAATGAGGTTGTGCCTCGACTTTCAATCTGAAGGTAGTTGTAGCTTTTACAGATTCTGAGATAAATAACTACAAAATTGCTTAAATCGCTCCCATACCCTTAGACCCCTCGCCGACTGCAGACTCTCGGCCGATAGTTGAGACGGGTTATCACGGGTTATACTTCTCCATACTCATTACGAGCCAAAGTATATTCCGTCTCAACTCTTGTAATATCATATCATTTACTTTATTTTTACTTTTTTCTATCTTGTGTTGTAAACCAGTGTTAGCGTGAGAACTTCCAAAAAAAAAAAACATTGTAAAATTAATTTATGTAAGGGCGTATAAGGGCGAATCGCTGTAACCCTACTATACAGGCTTTTTAGTCCTAGTGTGGGGAACAGAGGTTTAACCATGGTACAGACCTATCATGAAACTGCAAATACACCTATATTGTTTTTAGTGAAACCATTGTACCGCTATACCTGTTTCCGTCACAATAAACTTTATCTTATCTTATCTTAACTATCGGCCGAAAAAAAAAAAAAAAATAATAATAAATAAAATAGAAAGTCTGTAGTCTGCGAGGGGGCTTAACGAGCGAAAAAATCTATTCCTATACCTACATTAGCCAAACAATAGGTAACCCGATACTCCACTTCAAGTCTAATGACATTCAAGTAATTCGCCATTGTTTTTTGTTTGACAAGCGAAATTGAACAACTTCCGCCGATTTAACAAGGGGTCAATTTAGGGTGTTGTTTAAAGCTGATCGCACATTTGTACGCGCTGTACGCACCGCAGTTTTTTTATAGAAAAAATACTGATGACGTCAGATAATGCGGCTAGCTTTTTAGACTTTAGAGGTCGGCGCGGATGGGTCGTGCGTTCAGCTTACTATGTTCGTTGGTATGTACCTATAAATAAATAAATAATGCAGGACATTTCACACAGCATCATCTAGCCCCAAACTAAGCCAAGCTTGTACTATGGGAACCAGATAACTGATATACTACGTATATACTTTTTGTTTGTAAATACATACATATTATACATAGAAACACCCAGACCCGAGATAAATATTTGCAGATCATACAAACATTTATCCCGCGGCGGGGATCGAACCCGCAACCTTCTGCGTCCTAAGCGGGCTTTCACCCACTGCGCCACAGAGGTCGTCAAACCTATGACAGAATCACACCCAAACACAGTACCTACGATAAATAAAGATATGTTAAAAAAATACCCTAGGGGGGCAAAATGTTCGTACGTTCGTACCAACCACGTGAACGAAGCCGCGCTGGCGTACCGCCCGTGTCTGTAATATTTTCATTGAAATGTTATGTATTTTTTTATTACTTAATTCTTAAATTCAAATATTGGTTCTATGAGAATCTCGCTAGTATTTTAAAATTGTTTTTTTATTAAAGTATTCAATTCTCCCAATAAATGGTAGCTTGTATCGCAAAAACACAAGCCCTTTTGTTAGTCTTGTATCGCTAACGAGTGACAATTACTCCTGGCTTGGGGCGATAGTCGGTTTTTTCGCCCCTTCCATAGAGAAAACTGTGGGGGAGGTTGTTTTTTAAGGTTATTTGTAATTATTTAATGTTTTTTTGAAGTGAAAACTTGTTTAGCGTTGGGAATTTTTGAGATGAGAATAAATTCTTGGATTCGCCTCTAAAAGGTCACTTGCGAGTCATATGACTGCTCACCGACACCTAGTAGCGCCATCTAGTTCTACTCAGTAAACTTTTACGGCAACATACAATTTAAATTTCTAAGGCTCAAAGCAAGAGACAAGCGACGCGTCAATTAGTTGTATAGCAAGCCATTATAAACCTTATGAACAATGGTAGAAGATATAGAAACGATTGTAGAATGAACGAGATCTGGCGAAGCCATCTAGCGGGCCGCGCTGGCTCGAGCACTTTCGTGCGGTTCATTCTAATACACAGGCACCTAGGTAATTCACATTTTAAACTTTCGCGACTCGAAGACATTTTAAATTTTATTACGGGACTTAATCGCGTAGGTATAACATTTGTTTATTTACCTCGACGTTTCAGTAGCGTTACAGCTACCGTGGTCACGAGAAGACTGCCCGCCGGTACCCGTTCGCCTCTTCGACCGATGAGAAACTACCCTCATTCGGTCAACACAAAATAACATTAGGGTCGCGACACACTACACTGACAACATCTAAGTTAGTACTAGACGTTTTTACGCGACCTGAACACTTTTTTAACACTGGATCCCACGTTGATGACAGTTTGTAGCCGCATTCCCGGTTGAAATTCTTGTGTTTCTTTATTTCAACTGCTTCACGCACAATTCTAGTATAATAATGGCGATCATTGGAAAGGACTAAAGGTTGATGTAACTCGATCTAGTGGTTTGATCCTGATTCTAGCAAGTGCTCCGCTATCGCTGATTTATACACCTGGCGATTTTTGACAGCTGCGATATGTTCTTTGACTTGCTAGAATCAGGATCAAACCACTAGATCGAGTTACATCAACCTTTAGTCCTTTCCAATGATCGCCATTATTATACTAGAATTGTGCGTGAAGCAGTTGAAATAAAGAAACACAAGAATTTCAACCGGGAATGCGGCTACAAACTGTCATCAACGTGGGATCCAGTGATAAAAAAGTGTTCAGGTCGCGTAAAAACGTCTAGTACTAACTTGGATGTTGTCAGTGTAGTGTGTCGCGACCCTAATGTTATTTTGTGTTGACCGAATGAGGGTAGTTTCTCATCGGTCGAAGAGGCGAACGGGTACCGGCGGGCAGTCTTCTCGTGACCACGGTAGCTGTAACGCTACTGAAACGTCGAGGTAAATAAACAAATGTTATACCTACGCGATTAAGTCCCGTAATAAAATTTAAAATACCTAGGTAATTGTTCAAGTTTTCACTTCTCTCGGCACTCCCGCGAGTGCCACGGTTTTCAACCTTTCGAGGCGAATCCAAGATTTTATTCTCATCTCAAAACTTCCAAACGCGCCTTAAGAAAATTTAACTTCAAAAATTATAAGTAATTTATTTAAACTTAAAGATTTAGATACCTACTCAACTAAAAATAGAATTGATATTCAACCCTGCAACATAATGATGAGTCAACAAAATCTATTCGCAGAAAACAGTTCGTCATCAAATATTTTTATAACAAATGCCTCTCCATACATTTCCGTGTGCTGACTGCGCGGAAGGGAATCTCTGTTCGAAGCACTTTGACACGTACGATTGTACAAAGATTTGTTGCACTATTAAGAACCTTATTACATAGAATTAAAGCTGATAATCCCTTGGTGAAAACTGCACAAGTTTGATGTGCAGTTTGAGAAACAAAAGCAAACTGAAATGAACCGTAAGTTTGAGTAAGAAAAGTGATAATGGCTTGATAATTGTAAAATGATAGAGCCTACTCAGTTTGTGTATCATAAGGAAAATAAAATGCACCTTTTTATATTGGTAATAGTGATGGTAATACATACATACATACATAAAGTCACGCCTCTTTCCCAAAGGGGTAGGCAGAGACCACGGATCTCCAGTCGCTACGATCCTGACACACAACTTTCGCCTCATTCACTCTCATTACATTCTTCATACATGCTCGTCGGTTTAGGGTACTTTTGACCTGGCCCTTCTCCAAAATGTCGGCAATTTGATCCAAGAAGGTTCGCCTAGGCCTTGCCCTTCCAGCTGTTCCATACACACTCGCCTCATACACTTGCTTTGTCAAACGATTGTCATCCATCCTCTCTACATGCCCAAACCATCTTAACATACCTTTCTCGATCCTCAACACTACATCTTCTTTCACTCCACACTGTTCCCTTATCACACTATTTCTCACTCTATCATTCAACGTTACCCCACACATACTACGCAACGCTCTCATTTCAACAGCATTCACTCTACTCTGATGTTTTTTCTGCCACACCCAACTTTCACTTCCATACATCAATGTCGGTAACAACACTCCTCTATGAACTGCCAGTCGTAATGTCAGTGATGATAATGCTTTGAGGAAACCTAAATATTTTGGATTTTGATATATAAAATTGTACAAAATCAAGACTTCATGTCGATTCTAACTTTTTATATATTAATTAACATTTTAAACTAACTTTATTCAGGAAAAAGTGACCTGGATCAGTTGAGCTATCTATAGATCGTTTTTACGACGATCCTTAGATAGCTTGACTGATTCTATTGTATTTTGTAATTTTATGTACATATTGTAGTAGCTTAGTTTCTGTAAATAAATATTCAGGAAATGGGTTCAACAAATATATTAAAAAATATTAATTTAATGTTTTTTTTTGTTTTTTTATGAAAATACCGAGAAAATCGATAATGACTATTCATTCCTGTATAACTTAGTCCATTCGAGCGTGCATGTGTGTGCTCGGATGTAGCCGGGCTGCGATTGGTGGAATGTCTGTTCTCTAAAAACTTCTAAAAACTCCGTCACAAGAGTTGGCCACTGACTCATACGAACTTAAGGCATAATTGTACCATATTAAGATCGTGTCATATTACAAACAGCTGTGTAACCCAGGTGTGATTCAATGTTATGAAACACGACACCCTTATTAGTTGCTAGTTTTGCTGATAGTTTAGTTGCTATCCTTTTGTCTATGGTGGTCTATGTTCCTTTTTAGGGTTCCGTACCCAAAGGGTAAAACGGGAAAAGACAAGTGTGCGATCGTTAATAAATCGCGGTTAGGGATTATTTCCTTCAAACTTCGTTGTATGTCTGTTGCTATGGTTACGGCGGTTTTATTTATTTATTTTATTGATACGAAGCTAGCCGCATTTTCTGACGTCATCAGTATTTTTTCTACACAAAAATGAATCACTGCGGCGCGTACCGCGCGGACAAAAAGTCATAGATCAAAAGTTGTTGTTTATGATGATAGTAATACAGTCCTGAGAGGTTACCGGTGTTTTACAAATAACCCCGTATATGCGCATAAGCATTCATATAATAAGACGCGTACGGCGTGGACAAGTGTGGGATCAGGTTAAGTCATTGAAACGACTGTCATTGTACTGAATTTCGACACTACTTCATTTCCACACGTCGCCGACGAATCGTCGATATTTCATAGTAATTCCCGTGTTAAGTTTGTCAAAGTAATGGGCCAGGTGCAGGACTCGAACCCACGACCTCAGGTCGTAAAGTACAGTATTTCCTCGAAGCCGCAGGTATTGTAGTGCGCTTCACAACCGTGAACTAATATAACTTGAACTTGGTGCGTGTCCATTGATGTACGATTTTTTGAGACTGTTTTTAAACGGGCTTAGAGATAACCGCGGTATTATTTCGGTATAAAGTGCCGCAGTGGGCGAAGGCAGAAGCACATCGTTCAATGGATGTATGAATATCGTCGGTTGCAGGTTCAATTGGGGTAACTGACAAAACACGTAAAATGACTTGAATATACAGATTTTCTTTTCTGCTCTTTCGTATGACACATAAAAAATAATTCTATCTTGAAAAAAAGTCAGTTACGCTACACATTTTAGGTGTGAACTTTCAGATTTCCTTCAAAACGTTGGTGTAACTGATTGTGTGATCCATTTACCTATCACAAATTGATGTAACTGTATATCTGAAAAAATAAAACAGTTAGCCTAAGTGTCTCGGCAAAACATCGGTGCTCGCATCCTAATCTATGAACCTTGACTGCAAAAAAAAAAAGGTGTAACTGAAAATTATATTTGAAAATAAGGCTTCTAAGGTTAAAAATCTTATTTAACCGGAAATTACAAAGAATTCTAAGCTTTTCTGTCGAAACCATAGGTTTTTTATTGAGAAATAAAAAGTCTTATCAAAATTTTCAATTCCGACGAGATTCGAACCCGCAACCGGTGCTTAACCGATAAATATGAGCTTATCAAAAATTTCAATTGCGACAATTAGGGTTCCGTGGCCGAGCGGTAAGGCACTCCGGCTTTATGAGGATCGTCTGATCGTTGCAAGTTCGAATCCCGTCGGAATCGAACATTTCGATAAGACTTTTCATTTCTTTAATAACTTCACGAATGCCTAGATCCGTCGAACGAAGTGTATCATATCGTGCGACAGTGGAAACGCGATCGTCTGAAGACTGGCCGTAATTCTTAGAACAAGTAGTTACAACGAGTATTGTAAACTCTTGTAGTGGGACCCTTATTGAGCTAAAGCCCTCGCTTTGCTCGATTAGTTTGAAAAAATATTAATGTTAAGTTGTTTTGAATGACCGAGCGAGCGAAGCGTTTCCGTCCAACAGTCTTCTCCTCATATCCTCTCAGTTTAATCATCGTTATCAACAGATAATTACGTTTTAAAAAAGAAAAAAGAAAAACCGACTTCAATGTTCGACTCTACGCGCGGATTGACTCAGGGAATCAATAAGCCAACCATAAAAATCGAATCAAATCAATCATTTATTTGCAGAATACAGTACATAATAATGTCAAGATCTTAAACTAGTTCTGATGGGATTATGTATTCAACCTGCATGCAGGCGTGCAAATGTTATTCATTTTTAATTTATAGTCAAGGTAATCAAGGTTGTCATTATGAATATTATAAACTCAGATAAAATTTTAAAAATTACAAAGGTCCACATACATTATAAATTAAAAAGTAAAAACAATCACAAATTCAAATATTCGTCAACATCAATAACAATTAATTAGTAGGTAGCCAATAAGTCAATTTTTTCTTAAATATAATTCCATTAAGTTCCTTAATTGGTTCTGGTAATTTATTATAGATCGTTCTGCACATGTTATAAGCATTTCTTTTATATATATATATATATATCTTTGTGGCACGTGGGATTATAGAGTAGGTTGTTAAACTTGGCTCTTTTTTGCCGAGTTATCACTTCTTTGCGCTTTTTGAAATAAGATGTGTCTGATCTGTGTGTAAGAATGTGATCTGTCGATTCGATTATAATAGCTAAGAAGGAAGGTTTTTAGAGTTTTACCGGAAAACTATCAATCCCTCAGGAATAAAATTTAATATGGGAGTATTCCCTTTCAAACAAAAAATATAATTTTGAAAATCGGTCCATAAATTGGCGGAGTAATCGCTAAGGCGGAGTAATAACAAGATACAACATACAGACGAATTGAGAACCTCCTCCTTTTTTGAAGTCGGTTAAAAAGTTATGGAACTAAGTTGTGAGTTTCTTCATGATTCTTCACAATTGAGTTCGGGGTTACGTTTGGAAAAAAATTAATGTTATGTTGTTTTAAATGACTGAGGGCGCGAAGCGTCTCATTCGAGATTGGCCCGTCCGTCAGTCTGTTCTCGTCTGTATTTTTCAACTAATTTTTACAGAAATTGATAAGACAATGTTATTTCGGTGGCATTTTACTAATGAAGCCTTGGATTTGAAACAGGAGATCTGGAAAATGGAATGGGGGAGTATTGAAGCAGATTTCTCATTTGACGAAAAATTTCCGTTAGAGTTTTGAAGAAAACAAGCCGCCATGTTTTGTTCAAACCATCGACAGTACTTGACTGACTGACATGACTACAGACTATAAATCTATATTTAAAACTTGACATTGGCAGAATTACACCTAGTTGTGTAGATTGCCACTAAATAAAAGAAGAAGAAGAAGACAAATTTGTAGACACCAAAGACTTCATGGACGAGTAGGTAGGTACTAAATCGCTAATTTATAACTACCTACAGGTAGGTAAGGTAGACGGTAGGACTAAGTTATACAAGAAGCAACAATGAATTGAAAGGATAGTCTTTATCGATCGACAAAACAAAAAAAAACATTACATAAATATTTTTTTATTTATTTGTTGAACCCAATTCCTGAATCAAGTTAGTTTAAAATGAAAGAATAAGTATACCGTTATTTGTGTTAAAACTGCCACTGTCTGTCACCCATCCACTTACAGACCGTTTCGTTGCTTCGACGATCTTAGAACGAATTATCAATCACTTTTAAAAATACAATTAAACGTCATCTCTATAAAAAAGCCTAATATTGGATGACTAAAAGTTTTGGACTTGCTCCAACTCAATGGATCCATGGATCACCTAATAGAATGATATACCCCAGACCGTGTTTGTTGATGATTCTTCACGGTATTGGTCGCGAAAGAACAGGAGGAAAATTAGTTCTAAGACTATTCTAAGTGATCCCAGCGGTCCTACTGAATAAATACTTTTTGATTTTGACTAAGCACGACTACGAGACTCAGGTGAAGTCACGTGTGTCGCTAGTCTTATTGAGATGTCGGTATTGCATTTCGACAATGCGTGTCGAATCACTTCGTTCCGATTCGCTTATTATTTTCGCATGAAAATATTTCTTTTATTTTAATTTTGCAAGCTTATTGATGTTTCATGTTGACCGACTTCAAAAATGAGGTTGTTTGAGGTTGATTATAGTATTTTTAACGTAGGAACGTTTCCTTGACACATAGAACTTTTAAGTTTAACGTTGCGGGTTCGAGTCCCGTCGGAATCCAAAATTTTGATAAGACTTTTCATTTCTTAATGAAACACCAAGATTGATTCGAGAGTTGGCGATTTTTTGGCACAGAGAAACAGCATTGCCATTTGGCGTGGCAATGCCGCCAGTATTTTGGGCACGCTTCTGACTGGCAGTGACCTGGATCAGTTGAGCTATCTATCGATTGTTTTTACGACGATCCTTAGATAGCTTGACTGATTATGTATTGTGTAATTTTATGTACATATTGTAGTAGCTTAGTTTCTATACCTAAATAAATCTTACTAATATTATAAATGCGAAAGTCTGTGTGTGCGAATGTTTGTTGCCACGTATCTCAGTGACGATTAAACCGATATTGATGAAATTTGGAATGTAGATGGTTTGAGTTCTAGACTAATATTTAGGCAGTAAACAGGGTCTCGACTGTATCCCCAAGGCGCGGTAGACATTCTCTCAGATCTTTATATTCCAGATCCTTTGAAGATGTCTAAGGTAGAGGCATGTACAATTACATATTTGATACATGCCCACATCTTGCAGAAGTTAGTATTCCATACGTGACAGGTTGCAAGCCCATCGCCGCCTATAAGAATAATAACTGGTTTATACAAGGTGTAAAAAGACAACTACCGAAAACTGAGGGATTGCAATCAGACCATGATTCTAAACATATTTAGCGAAAAAGAAAAATTGACTTGGCTAAGTCATTTTATGTTATTTTCGGTTATTTACTACTAGTGCAACATAATAAGACCATACCTACCTAATAATTTCATTTATAAAAGAAAAAAACAGTTTAAACTCAAAATCCAGCAATCTACGTAAAACAACGCGCCCAGAACATGCGCAAATAGTAATCTTCAAACGCTGTTTTCTCCGGATATAATGATTTTTTCGGAAAATCCTTTTGGATTTGGTTGTGTGTTGGGATGCTGTACCTACCCCTTTCAGCTTCGGTAGACGTCTTTTTACACCCTGTATTTTACCTTACATCCAACAATTCCTTTCCTATGAAAAACATGCACCTTACCTCGCATCCAGAAATATAAGCCGCATGTCCAACGACGCGCGGAACATGAACATGTTGGAGTGCAGCTTAAGCTCCGTTACAGCCGAGGGCGGTAGCGAGTGTCCGACTGCGATGAGGCCGAGTGGGGCCGAGCCTTCGCCGAATCTACGAGCACGTAGGTAGCCTGAACAGTGGATTACCTGGGGGAAATGAAATAAATATAAATAGACTAGCAAACCCAGCGAACTCCGTTTCGCCACCAGATACCACCAGATTTTTCCTGAATTTTCTTTGCTATAAACCTCACAGAACCCGAGACCTTTCCAACGAATGCAAAACCGTAGAAATCGGTTCGTGCGTTCTGGAGTTATAGCGTCAGGAAGGAAAACCCGACTTATTTTTATATAGTAGATAATGCTGGACATTTCACACAGCATCATCTAGCCCCAAACTAAGCAAAGCTATACTATGGGAACCAGATAACTGATTCATACGACGTACCAGATACTGATATTTGACGACCTCTGTAGCGCAGTGGGCGAAGGACCGCTTGCAACGCAGAAGGTTGCGGGTTCTATCCCCGCCGCGGGACAAATGTTTGTATGATCTACAGATATTTGTCTCGGGTCTGGGTGTTTTCTATGTATAATATGTATGTATTTACGAACAAAAAATTATTTATGTAGTGTATCAGTCATGTAGTACCCATAACACAAGCTCTGCTTACTTTGGGGCTAGATGATGCTGTGTGAAAAGTCCAGCATTATTATTTATTATTATTATTTATTTATATATCCTTTTTGTTTGTATACATACATATTATACATAGAAACACCCAGACCCGAGACAAATATTTGCAGATCATACAAACGTTTATCCCGCGGCGGGGATCGAACCCGCAACCTGCGTCCCAAGACCTACCTACTAGATCATTCCACAAAGAACCAGTAACAAAAATCACTAATCTAATTGTCAAAACACATGGCAACCCTCACACCATAATCCCTAAAATAATCCCTAAAATGTGTATCGGCTTAGGGGGATTTATATAATCCGCGCAATTATGCGCAATCCATTCTGAGTGAAAACAATATGGATATTGTTATAGGATGATAAGTAGGGATTTTAGTGTGTTTAACGAAGATTATAAAAAAAAATACGAACGTGCAGTCCATAATTAAATAACATTCATTAAACAGGGTCTTTCATTTTAAACTACACAAACTGACAGGGCCTATTTTTGGGTTGTAAATAGACGTTTGACCGTATCAATTTAATTCCTAAGCCGTTATAAGTTTTCACTTCAAAAAGTATATTTTATTGATTTTTTATGACATGTTGCATAATATTTTCAAAGAGAACAGACGTTGATCAATCGCAGCGCAGCAACATCACGTCGCACGCTCGAATGGACTAAGTTATACAAGAAGCAACAATCAATTAAAAGGATAGTCTATCGATTTTCTCGAGATTACCATAACAAAACAAAAAAAATCATTACATAAATATTTTTTTTTATTTGTTGAACCCAATTCCTGAATTAAGTTAGTAATGAAAAACCCTATATTGTAGAGCATGTCGTCGTCGAACATAGAAGTCTTATTTTGAAGTCGGTAGAAATACCTACATCAAACCGTATTCGCGTTCCTTTTTCATACGTTTGATGAATATTCGGATGCTTTCCACCACGATTTCTGACTTCAAGGGCCAATGTTTCAAACGTTAAAACACGGTCCTAGCCTAGGACAAAATATTCCAAACCGAAAAATTGCCCCTCGAGAAACTCTCCTTGTGTAACAGCCGCTTATGAGATTCCTGAATGCTCATTGGTCCATAGAGTGTCCATAATCCATACCTAACGCACACATAACCAACATGCATGTTCACACACACAAATAAATCTGCCTTCGTTAGAACAAACTATCCTGCAATACAATTCCCCTACAATGCTAATTCACTGTTTGTATAATTGAGCGCGACGATTGCCACTCACCCTTCGCAAACAGGCGCGCGTTCGAGTGTTCTATTCGAAATTCAAAAATATTATTTGAATAAAGAACACGCGTTCGTTTTGTTTTGTTTGGATTATTCGGGATTGTGTATGTGTGATTTTTATAAAAGTTTTTAGAGTTAAAGGTGCGTTTGGCATTTTTGAGATGAGAATAAATTCTTGGATTCGCATTGAAAAGGACTGCTCACCGACACCTACCAGTAGCGCCATCTAGTTTTCGGTTTCGGTAAACTTTTACGGCATAAGACTTTTCATTTCTCAAAGACATACCTTATATCCTGAAGTAGTTAGTCCAGCATTTCGCTTAGCGAGCACGCATTTCATTCTGATGAAGAATGCTCGCTCGCATTCTATGTCCACTGTTGGGCCCCATGAACCAGCCACAGGGTACCTAAAACCAATTATAATATTACAAGCAAGGTACGAACAACCAATCTATAGCTCTCTGAAGTAAGGTGCACTAAACGATTGTGCAGGTTTGGTAGAGCGAGATAGGACGATGCAACAAACTAAGCGAGTGAGCAAGGCAGCAGTGTATTGCCGTAAAAGTTTACCGAGTACAGAACTAGATGGCGCTACTGGTGGTGTCGGTGAGCAGTCACGTGACTCGCACGTGATCTTTTCGAGGCGAATCTAAGAAGATGTTCTCTTTTGTTGCTTTCATTCATTCATCATTGTGCTCATATTATGCTATCTATATTAAATTTGCTTGCTCCAAAATGAAGCCACCACTATGGCCCTATCTGAAGCCACAATAAGGTCTTCCTGATTGCAGCTGGTTGGGGATGCGACATATTTTGTGTTGGGGCTCCGCACTCACACTGGATTTGGGAAGGATCCTCTATACCCCAAACTACTCCCTAACCCATCTTTTCAATAACATACACACACACACTTACACACACACACACACACACACACACACACACGCACTCACACACACACACACACGCACTCACACACACACATGCTCGCACGCACACACATGCACGCACGCACACACACACACATTCTACCCCACTTCTGTTGCTGACTGAAGCAAAGTAAAAACATAACTTAGGTTAACTCACCCAAGTGATGGGTACTGGTGTCCAAGGTATGAGTGTGGATGTTGCAGACTCAGTACTGCACTCATCTCCTCGTGGTCCGCTTGGTGGATATACTCGTATATCGAGTTTCCTGTTAGTTCCACCTGAATAAATTAAATAATGGATGGTATGTATAAACAGGGTCTTTTGTGTATTTCAGATCCTTCGAAGATGTCTAAGGTAGACAGAGGCATGTCCAAATACATATTTGATATATACCCACATCTTGCAGAATTTAGTATTCCATGCGTGACAGGTTGCGAGCTCATCGCCGCCTATAAAAATACTAACTGGTTTCCTCACGATGTTTTCCTTCACCGTTCAGAGCACGTATTAGGTATTTCATTGAGAAATTAAAAGTCTTATCAAAATTTTCAATTCCGACGCCATTCTAAACCACGACGATCCTCCTAAAGCCGGAGTGCCTTACCGCTCGGCCACGGAATCACTGACGTCACAATCGAAAATTTTTATAAGCTCATATTTCGCTGGACTTTTCATATAATTTTGATTTACTTTTTTTTTTTTTTTTTATTAACCTATACTTTCCCACTGCTGGGCAAAGGTCTCCCCCAATTGTTTCCATCTATCACGGTCTTCTGCCACGTCCCACCAGTCCTCTTGAATTTCCTTACCTGACTTAAACCCAAATGCACGGACGCTGTCTCACTAATATACATGATCTTGCCATCTGGTGCCACAACGAAGATGAAGCCGTCCAGGGTCTGCAGTAGATGGGAGCCGAGCTCTCGGATTGAGAGCTCCCGGGGTTGTGGAGGTGGAGGGGAGGCACCCCATGCGTCTCCTAGACCTAAGGGGGGTAACATCAAAGCTTGGGGGTAACATATCAAAGTTGGGGGGTAACATATCAAAGTTGGGGGGTAACATATCAAAGTTGGGGGGTAACATATCAAAGTTGGGGGTTAACATATCAAAGTTAAAGAAGATAGAACAGAAAGATAGGTGTGAAAGACGAAATATAATCAGAGGCCATCCAGAGTCTGGTCTCGATTTTCTACTTATATTTATTTATACAATACAATACAATACAATATATATTTTTTGTAAAACATAAAACAAACAATAACAAAGAAAGAATAAGTATAGGCACAGAAAAAAAATGAATTACAATGGGCGGCCTTATCGCTTAAAGCGATACATACATATAAACACATACATATATTACATATATTATACATAGAAACACCCAGACCCGAGATAAATATCTGCAGATCATCATCATTGGCCTGCCCTTATCCCGCTCATGCGGGGTCGGCACAACATGTTCTCCTCTTCCACTCTCCCCTATCACTCGTCATCTCTGTATCAACTCCTTTCTTTTCCATATCTTCTTTCACACAATCCATCCATCTTTTCTTAGGTCTACCTCTACTCACATTCATTTCCATCACCCTTTTAGTTACATGACTTTCATCCCTCCGCATTACATCTGCAGATCATACAAACATTATCCGCGGCGGGGATCGAACCCGCAACCTTCTGCGTCCCAAGCGGGCTTTCACTGCGCCACAGGTCATCAAGTTTCAAACCTTACCATCTGGAAAGACTTGTCGCATCTTCAAATAGCTGGTCGTAAGTCGTATCACCGATGCCTTATCCAACTGAGAAGTGATAGCCGAGGGTAGTGGCAGAAGTTTCGCAAGTTCTAGAAACTCTGCGTTCTCTTTCTCTCTCCTAGAACGTGCAGCGTTCTTGCTCTTTTCTTTCATGATGGCCGCCGCGGCGTCGTACGGCTGGTGCCGTACGCTGTCTTTGCGGCAGGCTGGTGAAGAGATAGAAATAAGTTTTAAAGTGATGTAGGTCACAAAACTCACGTTTTGACTGTACGTCAAGTCATTTTTAAGGCATAAAAACGCAGTTTTTTTTATTTTTTTGATGATAATGACTAGTTTAGGATATTAATTAGTTATGGGAGTCGAAACACGATTGACTTAATTTGACTCGATAGATAAAAATCACAAAGTTACCTCTAAATCTTCATCATAAAGCAGTTTCATTTGCTGGTTGTTTAAATTTTTTTTAATGAAATTTCGTCTACGTGTCTTTAATAAATACGGTAGAGGCTTACGGATTTATTTTATTGCCAAGGAGTATTATTTAATTATTTTGTAGCAAAAAATACATTTATATATAACATTCAGTGTAATAGCGCGCGGGCCGGCCAGCACACCTTCAGACGGCCTAGGGGGGTAGGAGCGTGCACTTCGACAGAGGAAATTGGGGCAAACTTTTGTCCATCCGTGGTTGAAAACAGTGGCAGGAATGCCGACAGAAGTGAAAACGTGAACAATTAGGTACGTGTGTATTTTTTGAATCGTCAGAAAATCGAAAAATATCGAAAGATAATGACTTAACCCGTTCAGTTATAAAATGAGCTTTTAGAAATGTAAAAATATTGCCGTAAAAGTTTACTGAGTACAGATCTCTTAAGTTTCGAAGATAGTTTCTAAATTAAGCTTTGGCTGAGGATCTCAAAAGGCACAAATATATAAATCTTGATCGGGTTTATATATTTGAACCATTTGGGGTCGAGACCCTGGGTCCGTGGGGTTCCGGGGCCCATCGCGTCTTCAAAAATCTTTCAGGGTCTGGTCGAAGCGTCACGTGATTCGAGAGCTGGCGATTTCAGGGCGTCTGGTCGAAGCGATTTTTTGGCCCAGAATCAGCATTGCAATTCAGCGTGGCAATGCCGCCAGTATTTTGGGCACGCTTCCGACTGGTAGTGACCTGGATTAGTTGAGCTATCTATAGATCGTTTTTACGACGATCCTTAGATAGCTTGACTAATTAGATAGCCTGACGACCTCTGTGGCGCAGTGGGTGAAAGCCCGCTTGAGACGCAGAAGGTTGCGGGTTCGATCCCTGCCGCGGGATAAATGTTTGTATGATCTGCAAATATTTATCTCGGGTCTGGGTGTTTCTATGTAATAATATGTGTGTATTTACAAAACAAAAAGTATATAAGTAGTATATCAGTTATCTGGTTCCCAGAGTACAAGCTTTGCTTAGTTTGGGGCTAGATGACTCTGTGTGAAATTGTGCATTATTTATTATTATTATTAATTCTATTGTATTATGTAATTTTATGTACTCAATGTAGTAGCTTAGTTTCTGTAAGTAAATGTAAATCCCGGATAAAATAGTCTATTTATTAGTCAATGCTTAAAAGATTCTTATAAGTAAGAACATTCTAGTAAAATAAACAAATTTTCCTCCACAATACCATAACCTACCCCAAAAAATTATACATTCAAAAATTTGCATCGCCCTAACGACATAAAATTAATATTTATGAGGCAGAATGCAGCACGCCTTAGCCACTTGTGAAAAAAAATAGAAATTCACCTCTTGTTTTGGCGGGAAAACAACATTCTATTGAATTATTCATGATAATACTAATAAATACGTTTTGTAGGATTACCTAGGGTGATATGTGGGCCAAATAAATTCCGTGTAGATAGCTAATATCAATTTGCTTTTCATCATGTTTACGTGAGTGCGTGTATTGATTTTGTTTGGTTTAGTTCTGAAAATTCACCCTAGAAACTATATTAAGTACTTATACTTAATTCTTACAAAAATAGACTTTTTATTATGGCCAAATAAATCCGTTTACAAGACAGATTTGTTATGCAAATTTGGTAAAAATTCTTATTGCCTAAGTTGCAAAATGAAACTGTCACGGGCATAATTTTTTTATCTATGTAAGTATCTGTAAGACATTATATTGTATTTTTTTTTATTTAATTAATTATAATTGTATGGACCCAATCTTGTTGTCTGAAAATAAATAAAATTTAATAAAATTTAATGAAAAAGTAAAAATCTTGGTTTTTGATAGGTCCATCCGTGTTATTATCGTACCTACCTACGTACAAGTACAGATCTTTTATGACCATTGGCTTAGCAAGCCGATTCGAATCCGAATGCGAATTATGAGCCCGAGCTCATAACCGAATTTAAGTCAATGCAGTTCGCCATTGCGGATCCGACACGGAAAACAATTTAAACCTACTTTCAAAAATAATTCCAAAATTTGGAATAAAATTATACAGGGTTATTTTTAAAACACCGGTAACCTCTCAGGACTTTATTACTATCATCATAAACAATAACTTTTGTTCTATGACTATTAAAAATTCATAATTTTAGTTCATCGGATTTTCATACAAAAATATAAGTATTTAAATTGAACGCTCTAAATGTTACGAAGTCAATGCGAAGCAAAAGAAAGCGATAGTACAATAGCGAGGGGAGCGGGGCTAAGGCGGCGGGGACCGAAATTTGTTAAATAGGACGATGTGTTAGATAGGACAACGAAATCTTAAAGGTTTGTTTTTGGGAAATGTATTATGTTTTGTTAAAAGACATAGAACAAAAGTTGTTGTATATGATGATAATAATACGGTCCTGAGAGGTAAGATAAGATAAGATAATTTATTTCATAAACATTGTTAAATTACATAGGACGCTGAAGTATAATTATAGGAACAAATACACAACATAATATAATACAACACAACATAATGCTGAGTCGGAAACCCATTTGCAGCAGCACAACACTTAGACGATTGCGAGACACTCTTTACATATTTTACTTTTTATTTTATTTTGTTTTTATTTCTATGTCGTCTTTAGTTTTTGTGTTTTTTTTCTGGTTTTTTGGTACTTATTGCTGTTGCAAATAAATATTTTTTCTTTCTTTCTTTCAAATTACAATGGACCCCACGCTAGGCAAAGCCTGTGTCGTGGGCGTCTATGTGATTTTTTTATAATAAAAATAAATGTAAAATATTAAAATGTTTAGGACTATTGCTATTATAAATATTATGTTGTTTTATAATAAATAAAATAGTAAAACTACTTAATTAGGTGACCGGTGTTTTACAAATAACCCTGTATAAAAAAGTAAAAGTAATTGAAAGTCATTTCGAATCTACGCAAGCTCTACGAGAGCGCGTTGAAATCTTTTGTATGGATTTTCGTGAAAATTATAAGTTTTCATTTCAATATTACATTCACGTTGTAAATGGCCAGGAACAGGCTAAACTAAACATGTCACTGGCACTAAACAATCAAAATGCCATTTGAAAATGGAATGCGTTCACGTTCGATTTACAATTTCAAACGGTTATTTTTGTTTTGACTGCTGAGTACGTCTGAATGAGTTTGATTAGCGACATTATACCAACGACGCATTTTTTACAAACCTAGGTACTAGCGTTTAAAATGTCTACCTAAGTGTTTTATATTTTTGTTGGGAGAAAATACTAAGTATGTATTAAATATGTATTTGTACATGCCTCTGACTACCCCCTTAGACAAAGGATCTGGAATATAAAGATCTGATAGAATGACTACCGCGCCTTGGGAATACAGTCGTGACCCTGTTTACGTATTGTTTTTTAATTTTGATGTAAGTATCAAAATTAAAAAAAAATATCTATCTATAATAATATTATAAAGAGGAAAGATTTGTTTGTTTGAATTGAATAGGCTCCGAAACTACTGGACTGATTTGAAAAATTCTTTCACCATTAGAATCCTACATTATCCCCGATGAACACAGGCTAAGTATATTTCCCGAGGGACCGCGGGTAACACCGCGACGGACAGCTAGTTAAATTAATACATTAACTTCGAAAAAGTGCGAGAACTAATTTAGGTATACCTATGTACATAGCAATAAATTAAGATTGGTATATAATATACTTAGTTAAAAACTAGCTGTCCGTCGCGGTGTTACCCGCGGTCCCTCGGGAAAACTTCACTTTCCGGGATAAATATAGCCTATGTTCTTCAAGGACAATATAGAATTCTAATGGTGAAAGAATTTTTCAAATCAGTCCAGTAGTTTCGGAGCCTATTCAATTCAAACAAACAAACAAACAAATCTTTCTTCATTATAATATTAGTAGGTATAGATTTAACCTACCTATTTAAAAAGTAGATTGTTAAGTACTCACGCAGTTCCATATCAATCTCCGTCATGTATTTACTGAACAACTTCTTACACGGGTATTTCATTTTCAAAATTCGAATTCTAAATAAAATAATGCACCTTGCACCTTACTCTTACAGGCTCTAATGCGGACTGGCAGAATATAAGGTGTTTCCGATGTCCGTTTCCGAAAAAAAAATAACAATAGCCATAGACAAAAAAATGTCAATAGAGCCCGCATTTATTTGACATTCCCGATTGATTCGTATTGTGACTTGATAATGTTTGTAACGGGCCAGAGCTTCTTCAAGTTATCATAATCTATTTGTTATCGCGGTGTCTTGTTTGTTTTTAAGATACAAAAAATTAAATAAATAAATACTTAAATAAAATAATGCTGGACTTTTTACACAGCATCATCTAACCCCAAAGTAGCTTGTACTATGGGAACCAGATAACTGATACACTACTTATATACTTTTTGTTTGTAAATACGGGTCTGGGTAGAAACACCCAGACCCGAGATAAATATTTGCAGATCATACAAACTGTTGTTTTTAAGAGAGTTAATAGGCACCTTCTGGGTAGGCTCGCTCCATCGTAGACCTCATTCTTGCCTATGTAAGTTTCGAGGTCAAGAGTCGACCCATTCATTATAAAAAAAAATTGGTCCTACAGCGGGGATCGAACACGCAACCTGCGTCCCAAGCGGGCTTTCATCCATTGCGCCACAGAGGTCGTCAAAAACTATGCGTTATAATAATTGTATTACTGTAATTTTATCTAGAAACGACGCTAATAATGACGCAAATAAAGTTGTCTGAAGTTGTATTAATAAGTAGGTACGTACTAGGTACTTTTTAAATATAACAGGTACTTTTTTTTTATATATATATAATTTTTTTTTACGTCGAGGTAAATAAACAAATGTTATACCTACGCGGTTAAGTCCCGTTATAAAATTTAAAATGTCTTCAAGTCGCGAAAGTTTAAAATGTGTACTAGGTACTTACAAAAGCACAATATTATGAAAACATCTGCCAAAATGATTAGTCTATAGAACATCAGGGAAATAAACGGTCGTGTTAATCTGTTGGCGAAGTTCATGAATTGATACAATCATAAAAGCAATGAATTTATGCACGGTCACATTGAGATTGAAAAGGACAAAAATCAATAAAGACTCCAGGTTGAATGGAATTTGCATATCGGCCATCTGCAAAGGTTCGAAATTTGAAACGTGAGATGCGGAAAAAATTAACAATTCGATATTTGAATCTGGGGCCGTAAGTATTCGCGTTCCTTTTTTGAATTTGATGAATATTCGGATGCTTCGCACCGCGATTTCTGACTTTAAAGGTAAATTTTTCGGTTTGGAATATTTGGTCCTAGGTTAGGACGTTTGAAAAATTGGCCCTTGAAGTCAGAAATCGTAGTAGGAAGCATCTGAATATTCATCAAACGAACGAAAATTGAACGCGAATACAAGCCGAAGTGTTTGCAAAAGAAACATTCGAGATTTGAATTTTCTATTCGAATTTCGAAGATCGATTGATGTTGCGGATTGGTGCGACTCTGGCTGGTTTGTGATTTAATTTTTCTACCAATTGAATTGAAGGAACTGCCATCTTGCTCACGACATGTTGTACCTAGATTAGTCGGTATCTATTAGGTATTATCACAGTATTATTGCGCATAAAGCTTATCTAGTCTATGTGTAGTTTGTGTGTTGTGTTGTGTGTGTATAGGTAGTTACTTAGTTTGTTACTGTTTTCTTGTGAGATTAACTTTTGTACACCGCTGTATTTCTGTATTCGACTATCCTGTCCATACAAATGGTTGCCAGGAAGAAATCGCTTTTAGCGATATGGCCGCCCATTGTACAATGTCTACTTTTATGTATTCTCTGTATTATGTTTTTGTGTACAATAAAGCGTTTATCTATCTATCTATCTAGTCTACTTACTATGATAGCTTAAAATACGCATTCGACTAGTTTTTTTTCAACGTTCGATATTTGAAAATTGTCACCAGTTTAAAATAGGAACGTCAACGTCAGCTGTTCTCACACGTGCACGGTAATCTATAGGATCCGGGCGCGCGCGGTGGTCCTCATACATCAATACTATTGTTTTAGAGGGAAGAGGATTTGGTTGTATGGGAGTGCAGCGTTTGCATGTTTCAAGTTTTTTTAATACAGATTGGAGAATAAAATGCGCTGAATAAATTCTTAAAAAATATATGTCATTCTTATTTGTAAATACTAAACTCATTAATGAATTAATATTTGATTTGAATTTAATAAATGAGCTTAAATTTAAGTAAATGCAAAAGTCGTGTTGGCCAAATGGGGTTGTACCTCGACTTTCAATCCGAAGGCCGTGGGTTCGAATCCCGGCCGTGCATCAATGGATTTTGCGTTTTGTAAAATTTATATGCGCTTTAACACGTGCTTTGAACGGTGAAGGAAAACATCGTGAGGAAACCAGTTAGTATTCTTATAGGCGGCAATGGGCTTGCAACCATGGAATACTAACTTCTGCAAGATGTGGGCATGTATCAAATATGTATTTGTTCATGCCTCTGCTCTGACTACCCCCTTAGACATCTTTAAAGGATCTGGAATGCATGATATATCTGAGAGAATATCTACCGCGCCTCGGGGATACAGTCGTGACCCTGTTAACGTTAACGTAATACAAAAGCTAAAAAAATAAAAAAAACATGAGAGGTGTCAAGGGACACCCGGATGGAACAAAGTTCCTTTTTAGTGAAAGAATTGTAATAATTTAAAATAACAACAACAACAACAACATTCAGATGTGTAAGTATGATTTTTATATATTTATATTTATAGCAAAAAGTGTTTTCACAACAACTTTTCGTAAGAATTTTTTCCGTCTAGCCCCCTTTCACAACGCGCGTTAAGGAACTTCGTTCCAAAAATAAGACATGACAGATGTCACTTTCACTTTCATAATCCGTAAATCAGTAATCCAGCCCTCGTAATTGGCTAACAACTCACCTGCAAAAGCTTTAACCAGCTTAGGAAGCCCTAAAATTAGTAAATTAAAAAAAAACGCGTGGGAACGAGTGACAAGTCAATAATGTTCGCGCCAAAACTCTATGGTCTTTTTCTTTTTTTGTTCAAAGGCTAATGCTATTGTTTCTGGCCGCAAAGGACGCACGTGTCTGAAGAAGGTTTCACTGTTTACTATAGTTTTTGTTGGTAGACACCTGTAGCGTCATTCATAGTTGTAAAATGTAATAGTTTGGTCATTTGCGTCGTGGGAACTTTGTGTAAGGTGACAGTCTTTTGTTTGGTAGAATGACTCATTAAATTGTGCGTCATTGTATTGAAGAAAAATCTCTTTGTTTATTGTCGTTTAGTGTCGTTAGTGACGTTTGGCGTGTTATCTGTACAATTTTGATTAGAGTTTATGAAAATCATGCATATTCATTGCTGTTAATTTTGTGATTAATGAAGGAATCATTGTTCATGTTTAATAAATATGCAGGTATATGATTGAAATACATAATTATATTTTTGTGTGAACCTTCTTGGATGAAATTGGCGACATTTTGGAGAAGGGCCAGGTCAAAAGTACCCTAAACCGACGAGCATGTATGAAGAATGTAATGGGAGTGAATGAGGCGAAAGTTGTGGGTCAGGATCGTAGTGAGTGGAGATCCGTGGTCTCTGCCTACCCCTTTGGGAAAGAGGCGTGATTTTATGTATGTATGTATGTTTTTTTGTAAGTACTTATGGGAGATCACATGGTTGGTTCAACTTACAATTTTTTTCGGAAGGTATTTAATTTTATTTACCTAGATTATGTATATAATCAATGTCGTATAATCAAAAAACGTATGTCTATTATATAGAATTCGTCTAATGATCAATGGATTTTAAGACGTGACCCATGAATGGAGTAAGATCCCACCTCCAAAATTAAAAATTCATTCATAAAATCACAGAAACGTAATTTTACTACGGTTCCCACGATACAAACAAGACAAGTGTCATAGACAAAAACTTTTTTTCGCACCTTCATGCATAAAATTAGACAAAAATAACTCTACATTTACTGAACATCTTCGGTAACAAAACACGACTCTAACCCTTTGCTATAGAGTACCAAGTCGTTTGGCATAATTTAATGCAGATTTTGTCAGTGTTCTTTGTTTAAAATATGACAGTGACAGATCAGAATTGGCGGCAGCTCTTTGTTTTGCGCGGGAATATTGTAGACAAAACATTTTTTATCTTTAATTATTAAACTCGTATAGGTTAATGAAATAGGCAGTCTAAATTGAAACATAGGTATTATGTGTCACCGCCCATTGTGTCACCGCAATTAGTTTTAAGATTTATAAGTTTTTTTTAAAATTTTATGTATGGTGTAACAATAAAGAGATATCTATCTATCTATTAACCCAGATAAAAATATACTAGTATTTCGTAGGTATACTTAGGTACGGTGAGCGTCACCAACTGGTGACCCCCTGCCTTAATTCAATTGGGGGGTCACCAATTGGCAACCCCTTAGTAAGGCGGTTTGTACTGCAGGGGGGTAACCAGTTGGTGACGCTCACCGTACATATCAACATTATGTAGAAGTATTCCTGAGGATTGAAAGTCTTATAAATACGTCCCACTATGACATTATGGCTCAGACCAAGAAACATTCTTGGCGATCCAGATGACGATATCACCATCGCTAACGGCGAAGTGATATCGTCTAGTCATGATAGGTAGGTAACTTTACTCCGGCAACAGCCCAAGCCGAGGTTCGTACCTATTAGAGGTGCCCTTGCGCAAGTCGTAACTTCTCTCTAGGCGCCTCGGCACCTCCAGTGGCCGCCATAGTCCGGTAACACCAAAACGGCTTCATATGCCATCAGTATTAGGCCCTCCGAAAAAAAAAAACAACTCAGTTACAAACTATAACTCTTCCTTCATATAGGTAGACCAGGTACCTAATGTAAATAAAGCTAAATTAACTAATCGTTCCCACAAGATCGTTTAACCAGATGCTCCTCAGGGATTACATCTAAAACCCCGCGCTCCCGACGCCACTACAAACTAATCCGCACTAAAATATTGCCAGCACAAAAAATAATCCTCCCACTAAATGTATTGCTAGTACAAAAAATATTCTGATTTATAGCTACTTCCTGAGTTACTGGTGTTTTCTCACCTTTGCTTGCTTGGATTATGTCAAATGAGGGGGGCTGAAATTACAGAGGGTGAACAATTAGCACGGAAGACCAGTGTTGCGTTTTATAGTTTCGACTGTCCAACGCAACATAATGCTGAGTGGGAAACCAATTTGCAGCAGCACCCTTGGACGATTGCGAGACACTCTTTATCTTTTTTTTATTTATGTTTTTGTTTTTAGTTTATTTTCTTTAGTTTTTGATAGTTTTTGATAGATAAACACTTTATAGAAACTAAGCTACTACAATATGTACATAAAATTACAAAATACAATAGAATCAGTCAAGCTATCTAAGGATCGTCGTAAAAACGATCTATAGATAGCTTAACTGATCCAGGTCACTGCCAGTTGGAAGCGTGCCCAAAACACTGGCGGCATTGCCACGCTGAATGGCAATGCTGATTCTTTGTGCCAAAAAGTCGCCAGCTTTCGAATCAAAATAAAAAATTCATTCATATAACACACTTTATTATACACAGAAGAAACATAACAGGAACACAAAATAACAAGTAGGTATCGCAGCCTTATCGCTAAAAGCGATCTCTTCCGGACAACCTTTGGATGGACTGGAAAAGCAACAACAACAACAACAACAAATTCACGACTGTATCCCCAAGGCGCGGTAGACATTCTCTCAGATCTTTATATTCCAGATCCTTTGAAGATGTCTAACGGGGTAGTCAGAAGCATGTACAAATACATATTTGATACATGCCCACATCTTGCAGAAGTTAGTATTCCATACGTGACAGGTTGCAAGCCCATCGCCGCCTATAAGAATACTAACTGGTTTCCTCACGAACTGGAACTGGAAAAGATATAACAGAAAACGTTTTTGAGTGTTTTTTTCTGGTTTTTGGTATTGTTGTTGCAAATAAATATTTTTCTTTCTTTCTTTCTTTAGCAATGAAATAGCGAAGCGCTCGTAGTGTAGCTTGATAATTAAGCTGACTCTACCTAAGAATAGACATCGGCTTCATTTTGACATTTGACAACTAGACTGGACTTCAATTGTCATATTTATATTGTGTGATTGGTTGAGCTCAGTTGAGCTCTATTGGGATGACGACTGGGAAATAATTTCAAGTTAGTTGGGCTGCTGGTCGTTCTTGATAGATCGTTCAAGTTAAACAACGTTCTGACTGGCCAGTCAGTGGATGGGTGACTGCTAGTGGCATTATCACCTGCTTTGGAGCTTTCCTTGATTTGGGGGGGGACGTTCAATTGTCGATCCCGGCTATTAAGCCATGACAGAGGCCTAAAGGAAAACTCCGTCACCGAGTTGGCCACTGACTCATACGAACTTACTAGCTTTTTATCATTGTATTATTACAGGGGGCCGTGTTGGCCAAATGGGATTGTACCTCGACTTTCAATCCGAAGGTCGTGGGATCAAATCCCGGCCGTGCATCAATGGATTTTGCGTTTCGTAAAATTTATATGCGCTCTACCACGAGCTCTGAACGGTGAAGGAAAACATCGTGAGGAAACCAGTTAGTTATTCTTATAGGCGGCGATGGGCTTGCAACCTGTCACGTATGGAATACTAACTTCTGCAAGATGTGGGCATGTATCAAATATGTATTTGTACATGCTTCTGACTACTTCTTCAAAGGATCTGGAATATAAAAGATCTGAGAGAATGTCTACCGCGCCTCGGGGATACAGTCGTGACCCTGTTTTTTTTTTATTACAATGAATGAATGTTTAAATTGCATTACTGCTACTGCTACAGGCAAGAATGAGGTCTACGATGGAGCGAGCCTACCCAAAAGGTGCCTATTAACACACTCTTCTTAAAAACAACAGGGTCGTAGCTCAACGGATATACAAACGCGGGAAGCTGATTCCAAATTTTTGCAGTGCGCATAATAAAAGAACTTTGATCACAATACATTTTATGGGTTATGATTACAAAAATTATGCGAAAAAATAGGCAGTCAGATTTGTTATAATCTTGCGGAGTATAAAGCTTGTATAAAACAGGTCTCCAACATAATGTATTACAACTTGTTTGTGTGATTACAATGTCATCATGAGCCAACTATGTTGCCGAACGTGCCACCAACTAAAATACCTTCCACTATTTTCGTAAGAAACACGTACGGCCACAGAATGCAACATACTTTGTATGAACTTCTCAGCTCACTTGACTATAATTACGGTTCAAATGTTTTGTGTAAACAATTTTGTAATCTATAATAGTTAAGTTTCAAAAGGATTATAAGTAGGTATTGTACGGTTAGCGGGGAAAGTTCAAGAACTTGCCTTGTTCGGACTATGCTAGTATTTTAGTCAAGTAGCGTGTTTAGTACCTAAACGTGTCTGAACACTAAACTAATTTAGTTGATTGAAATAAAGTTTATTTGCACCCGTTGTAGCATACAAGGTTTTTAAATTCTAATAAGTAGGTTCTAATGTAACAGTACAGGCTTAAAGGTTATAGGTTAAATTTAGTGAAGTTACTAATACCGATACGACTTAGGCGCCTTCAGGAAAAAAGCATATTCCTACCTCAAAGGCCGGCAACGCATCTGCAGTGACTCTTGACGCTGCAGGTCTGTGGGCGGTGGCAATCACTTACCATCAGGGGTGCCACCTGCTCGTTTGCCCCCTCTTCCATAAAAAAACCTAAACTAAGATAACTTAATATCTTATATTATAGGTACTAGTGCCCAGCCTCTTATAATACGGTATGAAGTTTAAAAGGTAAACAGATTTTGATAAGTACTTATAATATTTAACACTTACATATTTAACCTTTTTGTCATACATAATGACAAAAAGGTAGGTATATATTTTTTTATTACTAAATTACTCGCTACTCGACTAAAATACTAGCCTAATCCGAACTAGGTAGGCTTTAGCCACTGAAAACCCAACAGCTATTGTGTTGCTTGCAAATGCCTTTTCTGTCGCCTAATTTTGTAAGTACAATGGCGTTCTATACTTGTAAGGTGACGAATTGTAACTAACCTAATTTTATTATGTTGTTTTTTAATCTTTGCAAAAAAAAAATTAAATGTCTGTTAGTAACTATGGCATGCACTGGCAATCGTTTTGCAAAATGATGTCGATTCTGCTGTTCACTGACTAACCTTAATTAAACTTAAATCCGATCTAATTTCCCAATGTTCAATTCAAGTAACTGACTAAATTCAGAACTGGCATGGTATATGGATTTTGCTAAGAAAGTAGTTGCTAGCCAACAATTTATTTTTAAATTATTTAATTCTGTCAAAGTTCTGCATGAAATACTCGTGGTTTTTCTTATATCGCTGGCGAAAGGGGACCTCGCCAATAGATATTATTAATTAAGTATGTTATAATCCTTATTATGTTATTTATATTATTATTTCTTCTTTTTATAAAATGGCAACTAACTGTAATATCAGTATAATTCTGCCAATGGCAAGTAAGTAAGTTCGTATGAGCCAGTGGCCAACTCTGGCGACGGAGTTTTTAGGCCGCCTTAAGGCCTCCGTCATGGCTTAACGACTTAAATAGCCGGGACCGACAATTTAACGTGCCCTTTGAAGCATAGAAGCGCTCAGATGAAAATGCCACTAGCGGTCACCCATCCACTTACAGACCGTTTCCAACATTGCTTAACTTCGACGATCTATCAAGAACGACTAAGCAAGCACGACCATGAGCGCCAATGTCAAGTGTATAATGTATAAATTCACGTCAGTCAGTCAGTGCCTAGATAGGTGCAGATTTGTGACAAAATGAAAGACAGCGTAGCCAGTAATATAGCCAGTAACTAAGGTTCCATACGTAACTTTTCTTATGGATACTGAAATAAGTTACCTATCTACTATTTGTAAGCAAAAAAGGTTCAATGTTCAATGTTCAAACCCAAATAGTTATGAATGAAACATTTTCTCATGCGTACAACTCTTGGCCGAAAACAAAAAAAAAGATCAATGATTTGTTTAATGACAGAAAAAAACTCGCTCGAAAACCCCCGAATGTCACGTTCAAAAACGATCTATAAAGATTTGGCGGGAACGTACGTGAGTTCAACATGGCGGCCGTTTTCGGCATTTTTTCGTTTTATTTGTTGTGTTTAGATCTATATTTGTTTTTATTGCATAGGAATGCATTTTGGTAGTCACGAATTCGCCATTAGGTGGGATTTCGGAGGTGTTACGTCGTAATAATGTCGCATGCCGAATCGTAATACTACGTGAGGTTATGCGTCGATAGATTTGTTTGGAACAGAAAAGTTTTTGGTAACGGAAGCAAAATTATGCCTTTTGTTAATGTTCTTTTCATCTTGCATAGATAAAAGATCTGAAAGAATTAACGTTTGGATCGCTTTGAAAATTCTAATCATTTCCATGGTAAATATCGTTGTCGATCCCGGCTTTTTATTTGCCTACTACGGACTACGGACCTTTAGCTTTACCTTTTCAGGCCACCTTAAGGCCTCCGCCATGCCTTAAGGCCTTAAGGTGGCCTGAAAAGTCCGTCGCCAGAGTTGGCCAAATGGCCACTAACTCGTACGAACTTGAAGAAAGAAATCGAGTCTAATGCTCTGCTTTAAAAAAATTAAATTGCTACAATGCGCAAGTAAAACCATGAATACTACGATGTACTATGTAGGTATTTTTTATTTAGGTAAGTTAATTTACAAGGAGAACTGTGAAGTTTGTTTAAATTTAGAATTAGTTCAATTCACACCCTGTTTGAATTGAACTTTGAATCGGAAGGACAATGACAATACAGTCAATAGGTTAGCGTGGTATGGGCACGTAATGCGGAGGGATGAAACTCATTTAACTAAAAGAGTGATGGAAATGAATGTGGATGGATATGTGAGTAGAGGTAGACCTAAGAAAAGATGGATCGATTGTGTGAAAGAAGATATGGGTAAGAAAGGAGTGGATATGGAGATGACGAGTGATAGAGGAGAGTGGAGAAAGAGAACATGTTGTGCCGACCCCGCATGAGCGGGATAAGGGCAGGCCAATGATGAATGACAATACAGTCAATGTTCTTGATATTTTTTTCTAAATTTAATAAAAAATACTATTAAATATTTATATTTATTAACTAAATTCTTATTTAATAATTTTGGTTCATGTATTGATGTGTCTAATAGTTAGGAATTTAAAAAAGAAATTTTAAATATAGATCAAGTTGACCCGGTAGGCGCATCACACCTCGTCGTTAATAAAAAGAAGAAAAAAACCAAGCAGGTTATAAGTCGGCCATTTTACTAAATGTTTGTCTACGGCCAAGATGGCTACCGTCTGTTTGGCGGGTCAATATTTTTTATTTGTGTTTTATGATGGGAAATATTCTGGTTCCGTAGTTTGAAATTGGAATGCTGGGTATTCCAGTTGGCTGATAACATAGTTTTAAGATGATTCAGCTTGACTTGTAAACGGTAGTTAGTTTGAAATCTATTCAAAGTCTTTCCATAGGTAACTGCTGCTTCTAAATAATATTTAATATAAGCAGGCAAGAGAAAAAAATGTGCATTGTCATTCACCCGTTCAGTTATAAAATGGGCTTTTAGAAATGTAAAAATATTGCCGTAAAAGTTTACCAACTACAGAACTAGATGGCGCTACTGGTAGGTGTCGGTGAGCAGTCACGTGACTTGCACGTGACTGCACGTGACTGCTCATCGCACCTTTATTCTCATCTCAAAAGTGCTCAACGTGCCAAGAAGTTTTCATTTCCAAATTCTTATAGAAATTCAAAAAATTGTAAAAAACTATGCTTAGTATAAATAAACCTAGGTTGCGCAATTCTAATTGACTGTTCAATCTTACTTACATACTACATACATACATTTTATAAATTTCATCTTATAAGACCATAATAAGATAGGTAGGTGCGTTATACTTATAAGGTAGGTAGAACTAATAACTTACCTACTTATCTTATCTTACTAGATTTCACAAAATATTTTCCTCCACTAAAAAAACTTTATTTAATGAAATACAATAAAAAGAACATAAACAAGACCAAAATGTATACACCTACTAACTATTCAATACTCTGTGGTCTAAGTAAGTAATTACACTACTTTATGCGCGCTAATGGGAAGAAATGAAAACATTTCAAGGGAATATGAACCTTAATCCATAGAAATACGATACAAAATTGAAAAAAAGAAAGAGATAACTTTTCAAATTTGAATTTTAAGTAGTTGTATTACGGTTTAGTTTAGTTGTTTTAAAAATATTCTGTCGGTAATTTTGCACAAATAGAGCCTAATGTGTTTGCTGCAGCATATGCATAAAAAAACTTGTCAGTGAGCACTGAGCTTTTGCAAACCGCTCCATTAGCCAAAGTGCAAAATTAAAAAAAACCAGGTCTGTTTTTTTTCGTACCTACAGTAAGATATTGATATTTTTTCAAAGCATAATTTAGTTCTTTTTCAGTTAGGTTCTTTACGTACTTATAACATTTTTTTTACGTAATTTTTTTTTCGAAATAAATGAAACTTATTTTTTTCCAACTTTTTTTTCAGTATTGCATTCTATGCATGTCCTACTTATTACTATACTTATGAATTCCTAATAAGTATTCCTACATTAAAAAAGTTCAAATAATTAATATTTAATTTAGTTCAGACTTACCCGACGCACGTCTTTCATTTTTCATGCTAAAATAAAAAAAAACACGAGCACTCCACAATTCGAATTTCGAATATTGTCTATGGCACTTCCCGCGGAAAAGCGCAGCGCGAACTGAGATGTTTCAATACAATTGACAGATTTTGCATTAAATTTTCTTCCGTGTTTAAATCAATGTCACTGCAGTGCTCAGTCAGGGCAATATTGCATACAATGCAAGTTGAAGTGCCCTGGTTATAGATAAACATTTGCATAACATTTTTTCTTTCGGTTATTGTGACACAGTCATATCTTTTACACACGAGGTTACGAAAAATTTAGTTTTCTTGCATTATTATTTTGTTTCATAATTTACGATTTCTTTAGTTCCTACAAAATTGAGCCGTGATTTCAAATCAAGTAATGGTCAGAGTTTTTCCCTAACAATATGCATACACACCTGGTGTTGAAGGGATAGTAGTTGGTATGCGTCTCCATCACATAAGGCCTGTCAAAAAGGCCTCTGTGTGTTGGCCTCGGCCACATGCATGCCTATCAGAGGTCCGGGACTCCATAGTCCCGAGATGCTGAACATTGACAAACAAAATAATAATAATTCATGCATAATAATGCAGAAAGGGAAAATTTCCCTTTCTGTGGTGTAGTATAGAATAACCTTTATCTACCTACATATTCTGAAAAAAATGCCTTTTTTAACGGTGAAGGAAAACATCCACAGCAGCTGGCTCCACTGTCCAGTGGAGTTTACACGTATGACCGTTTATTTTCCGTGGATGTAGCCAATCAAGCCAAGAGCATGGCTTAGATGATGAGCAAGCCTTTGATGACTTAGCTTAGAGGACATTGGACGAGTCTTGTCAGTACACACACTGGGCACAAATTTTCTTACCTACTTAGTTGATTTGTTGAATGTATTTTCTTCTTTCTTTTCAATCTCAAAAAATGTCCCAGGGGCTACAGCGTCCCGATGTGTAGGCATAGGTTGCCTCCTAAGACCCCTCGCAGACTACAGACTTTTATCGGCCGATAGTTGAGACGGAATATACTTCGGCTCATAATGAGTATGGAGAAGTATAGCCCGTCTCACCTATCGGCCGATAGAAAGTCTATAGTCTGCGAGGGGTCTAACGCTGTATCAGTCATTTCAGATTAAACTAAGTAGGAATAACAAAATGGTGCCGAGAGCCAGTATTTTCCAATAATTTAAATGCCCATTAACTTACACGAACGATCAAACTACCTACACTGCGGCGAACCTACAATTACAATAAAAATAATCGTTTACATAAGTTGTGCTCGTAAAACCATAGACAATAGGGCGACAATGGCGGCGCAGTCGGGACGTGCGGCGGAATAAATGTAGTACCTTTGTCTACGCCGGTCGATGACGATAACTTGTCAATTATGACATTTGAAGCTTTATTGGCGGGAACTTGGAGTTTTTTCTATTTTGATTGCGTTCTAAAAAGTTAATGTTGATTGCCGACTATAATAACGAACGAGTAGTTGGCGCAAATGAAAATTAAGGGTTTTGTTTAAATTAAAGAAATTGTTTTCTTCAAGAAGAAAACAAAAAACATACTTGGAAAATTGTCTTAGAATGGTTTTTTTTTAATAGGTTACCTATTCTTATTCTAAAAATTACTAAATTAAAAAACTAAGTATAAACTGACTATAATCATTGTAATTTTGGAGTTAGGAAAAGTATCAACGCCATGGGAATCAAAATAAGGACCAAGAAGCGAAAATAAAATCAATAATCGATGGAGGTTTCGTTTGGTTTCCTTGTAGAGTCTGTTCAAAAAGGGAAGCGTCTTAGGAATTGAGGGCGCGCGTGTGTTAATTTACTACTTTTGTTGCGTTGGCAACACTGCTCTGTATGTATTGTCAACATAGGCGGATCCAGGGGGGGGGCACGAGGGCACGTGCCCCCCCCCCCCCCACCCCCAGACGATATTTTTGTGTACCTACTAACTACGAAAAATTAATAAATTGTAGAAATTTTTGTCAGTTTTTATTTCTTGTGCCCCCCCAGAAAAAAATCCTGGATCCGCCCATAATTGTCAATAGGACTAAAAGTGTTTGATACTTGCTTACAGAGCTGCGTAACGTTTTGCCTCTTTTCGACATAATAAATCCAATAATTAACACAATAGGATAGGAAAAACAATAATTTATCGAGTCGAAAATGACACTTGACAGCTGGATTGGGTTTCCAGCTAAAAATCTTAATGTAAGTTCAAAGCCCGTTCACACTAGTCGTAAGTCGCATATGACTAAAAGTCGTATGCTCTGGTCACCATACACTCGCGTCTCATCCAATGTGAACAGCTCCATATAAAGTGTATGGTGACCAGAGCATTCGACTTTTAGTCATATGCGACTTACGACTAGTGTGAACGGGCTGTCACCATAGCACCACGACGGTTCTCTTTTTAGCCGACTTCAATAAAAGGAGGAGGTTCTCAATTCGCCTGTATGTTTTTTTTTATTTTTTATTTTTTTGTATCTTGTTACGCGATTACTCCGCCAATTGTGGACCGATTTTTAAAATGATTTTTTTGTTTGAAAGGGCATGCTCCAGAGGTGGTCCCATATAAATTTTATTCCTGAGGGTTTGATAGTTTTCCCGTAAAACTCTAAAAACCTTCCCTCCTAGCCATTGTAAATCGAATCGACAGATAAGTCTAATGTCTCTATGCATTAGGTCAAACTGACGTTATAGACACGCCGCGTGTAGAGTCGAACATTGAAGTCGGTTTTTCCTTTAGTTTTAAAACGTAATTATTGAACACTCTACTTAAAAAAACCTAAAAGTCAGTGGCGTATTTAGGTAGCCAAGGGCCCTAGTGTAGCCAAAATAAACTGGGGCCCTAACTGAACGGTTTAGGTTTTCATCATCATTGGCCTGCCCTTATCCCGCTTATGCGGGGTCGGCACAACATGTTCTCCTCTTCCACTCTCCCCTATCACTCGTCATCTTCGTATCCCCTCCCTTCTTACCCATATCTTCTTTCACACAATCCATCCATCTTTTCTTTGGTCTACCTCTACTCACATATCCATCCACATTCATTTCCATCACCCTTTTAGTTACGTGACTTTCATCCCTCCGCATTACATGCCCATACCACGCTAACCTATTGCTCCTCAATTTTTCAGAATAGTTTTATTGTGGTACAGGTTATTACAGTCTATCCATTTCGGATGTGCAACATCAATGGTTAGTAGGTAAATACAAGCACAAGTAGGTAGGTAGGTAAAAAGGTAGTTATACCTTTTGAACCAAAGTTACTTTATACATCTATACTAATATTATAAAGAGGAAAGATTTGTTTGTTTGTATGTTTGTTTGTTTGAAATGAATAGGCTCCGAAACTACTGGACCGATTTGAAAAATTCTTTCGCCAATAGAATCCTACATTATCCCCGATGAACATAGGCTATATTATATCCCGGGGAAGTGAAGTTTTCCCGAGGGATCGAGGGTAACACCGCGGCGGACAGCTAGTTTTTTATATGTTCGTTTCTCTACATCCAAAGGTTGTCTGGAAGAAATCGCTTCTAAGCGATAAGACCGTCCATTGTACATTGCCTCGTTGTGTTCTATTGGTTCATATGTGTATGTTTTGTAATTTTTGTGTACAATAAAGAGTTTTTCATTTTCATTCATTCATTCATTTTTTTTCAAATCTAAAAATGGAGTTGTTTTTATTTTTAAAATAATCATACCCATAGTTTCTTTTTTTTTTGGTACAGTCAAACATAGCCTTTTTGTAAAGTCGGGTAAAGATCATGTAGGTACCTATGCAATGGTTTTAAACCCAAAACCTTGGCAGGCCACTAGACAAAGGCGTTGGGCGTTACCAACGCCCCTAGTCCAGCCAGACATGCAATAAAAAAATTTTGGCGGTCTGCCTACTATCACAGGAAATCGTTCACAAAATTATTTAAAAATAATCTTTATTGCTTGCCGTGAGCCGTGTTGGCTGAGTGGGGTAGTATCTCGAATTTCAATGAAGGTAGATTCTATGCCGTTCGATAAAATAAACATAAATGTCGTTTCTTTTCAGAGCAAAACATTGTTTAATTTAATTCCTGTAATAATCATTATAAAACGACATTTTTGATTATTACCTAAAAATGGAAAAACTACGCTTTGATTTTCAACTGCTACCTGGGGGCGATCCGAAATCAACGATAATGTCTATAACTTCAATTGCAACTTGCGAAAATAAAGTGTATGCACTACCAAGTGAACTACAATCTGTTGTTGCCCATCACAAAGAAATAATGAAAACAGCTACTTACACCAAGGTAAATACATACTTACATATTATACATAGAAACACCTAGGCCTGAGTTAAATATTTGCAGATCATACAAACATCATAGATGGATTCATGATTCGGAAAATACAAGTTTAAGTTTCTTGTCGTTTTAAAAACCAAAAATATTAGCGAACAGAAATAACAAATTCAAATACTTTAGATTGATTGGTTAATAATACGTACTACCTACAAACGATTAAAGTGACAAAATCATGTTTAAAAGTCATTAGTAATAAAAGTCCTCCAATCTTCAAAAACAAATCACCCGTGTTTGTCTGCCAATCGTCTAGCCAAGAGCGTCCTACACAATAATTCGATAGGCGTTTACCGCGTCACGTACGTCTTTTGTCTACATTGTGACTTTTGTCTATGATTTATCGCGCGTACGGGGGCGGAAACAGCTGCTTTTGAATTTGGAACAGAAGTCGGATTTATTTTGAATTTGAAAATGGAACATGAATGCAAATTGTTTTTGGGCATGGCATAGGCCAAACTGATATCAAGCAATCATTATCAATTTAGACCTAGAGAGGGTCACTCATCAGAAACGATGAGTATATGGTACGGGACAAATACCGGCATATTATCCCGTTGCGAGAATATGCCGTCGGATTCTGGAAACCGTTTAGTAAATCGTTGGGTAGTTAGTATTCGATAATAATGAAATCCCCCGACCATTCGAAATAAATTACCTAAACTGCTTTGCGGGAACCACCTTGAAAATTATCAAAGAAAACCGCGTCAGCAGAAAATCTCCCGCCAAAGAAGTTGTCAAAGATTTTTTTTTATTAGTCATTCGAGTCCCACTGCTGGGCAAAGTTTTAATTTCAACTCGATACATCCACGTGTTCCCGAGATACAGGGTCTTGACAGACAGACTGACAACAAATTGATCCTATATGGTTTCCGTATCTTCCTCTTGAGGTACGGAACCCTAAAAAAGATCCCGATCGAATTAAAACCTCCTTTTTGTATCTGTTAAAACCAATTAAATCCTTCTAATAGTTTCTCCTTAGTGATTGGACTTTATGCGGCACTTCATCAGAATCTGAGAATCAGCAGTTCTTTGTGTGTCATTGTCAGTAGGTCAGTGGGCTACGTTTTGGATTACATTAGTCATTGCAGTTTTAACACCTAAGCTATAATGCTTAGGTGATAATATTAGCTACTAGGCTCCTGTGTAACCCGCGGTCCCTCGGGATTTTTTCGGGATAAAAAGTAGCGTATATCCTTCCCTGGGATACAACCTTTATCCGTGACAATTATCAGCCTAATCTGTTCAGCGGTTTGGATTTTTTCGGGATAAAAAGTAGCCTATGTCCATCCCTGGGATACAACCTTTATCCATGCCAATTATCAGCCTAATCTGTTCAGTGGTTTGGATTTTTTCGGGATAAAAAGTAGCCTATATCCTTCCCTGGGATACAACCTTTATCCGTGACAATTATCAGCCTAATCTGTTCAGCGGTTTGGATTTTTTTTCGGGATAAAAAGTAGCCTATGTCCGTCCCTGTACAACCTTTGTCCATGCCAATTGTCAGCCTAATCTGTTCAGTGGTTTGGGCGTGAAAAGGTAACAAACAGACAGATAGACAGACAGACAGAGCTACTTTCATATTTATAACGTTAGTATGGAAAGTATGGAATTAGTATGGAAGTATGGATAAGGCTCGGCTTTACAAGGTGAAATTTTAAGGAAATTATTGAATTGAATATTATTACGATTTGATTTAGTAAAGGCACTTGACGACTTCTGTGGCGCAGTGGGTGAAAGCCCGCTTGGGACGTAGGTTGCGGGTTCGATCCCCGCCGTGGGATAAATGATTGTATGATCTGCAAATATTTATCTCGAGTCTGGGTGTTTCTGTGTATAATATGTATGTATTTACAAACAAAAAGTATATACCTACGTAGTATATCAGTTATCTGGTTATAGTACAAGCTTTGCTTAGTTTGGGGCTAGATGATGCTGTGTGAAATGTCCAGCATTAGGTAATTATTTATTTATTTATCTACAATAATAATATTATAAAGAGGAAAGATTTGTTTGTTTGTTTGTTTGAATTGAGTAGGCTCCGAAACTACTGGACCGATTTGAAAAATTATTTCACCATTACAATCCTACATTATACCTGATGAACATAGGCTATATTTTATCCCGGGAAAGTGAAGTTTCCCAGAGGGACCGCGGGTAACACCGCAACGGACACCTAGTCAATGATATTTAAAAAAAATCACGCTGGCAATGACTTGGATCAGTTGAGCTATCTATAAATCGTTTTTAAAAGCTTTTAATTAATTTGCAATGTTTGTCTGTTTGTATGTATGTTTGTCCGGGTCAAATCTTGCAAGCTTAATTTGACCCACTTCCCGGTGTCCGATTGAGCTGAATTTTGGTACACTTATGAGTCCCCGGTGACAATGCAATAATATGGTAACAGCGAGCTGATCTGATGATAGAGTTATGAGCTGTTCCAGGGAACTCCTCAGAATATAGCCCGATTGAGTTGAAACTCGGTTTGTAGATCAAGTATCATCTAAAATTTTGAAATATGTTGATAGCGAGCTGATCTGATGATGGAGGGAACTCCTCAGATAATCGACCGATTGAGTTGAAACTCGGTTTGTAGATCAAGTATCATCTAAAATTTTGAAATTGTTGATAGCGAGCTGATCTGATTATGGAGAATGGAACTCCTCAGATAATAGATTGGTTAAAAAAAAAAAAAGTTAAAACTCACTACATCGGTCAAAAAAAGGTTGATTGAAATGAAATTTCGTACTTACATCGGTGAGTTCAATCAGCTCATGGTAACCTATTAAAAGATGCATTTGTTGATGTAGTCTAGATTCTAGATTACTATGATAAAATATCATTCGCGTAGATGTAGTCTACGAAATCATAGATTTTATCTATTTTCGTAGACGACCTCTACGCGTGCTACGAATCGATTCAAGTCTCTGCGAGTGCTACGAGTTTATAATTTCTATGCATATTTTTTTACTTCAAGATTGCTGCAGATTTTATTAATATTGCTTGATTGCTTGATAGAGTAGTTGCCATTTAACGAAGAAGTAGGTCTAGGTACCCGTGGTTTGATTGAGAAAGATGGTAATAACATTCCCAAGTTAAAAATAATCTAAAATCACTCTAAGATTTCTATTGGTTGTTTTTTTGGTCTACTGTCTGTAATACGCTTACTTATCACTGGTTAATTAGTATTTTATAAATTGGATACATAGGCTCACCAGCACACCAAGCCTGTTCGTCAAGATGGATCCGCTTCCCGCCTTCTCAGCCGTGACATCCTTAGACACTGACATACTCATGTCACTATGACATACTACTTATGTTTGTGAGACAATGAATTATATTCTACTGGATAGAATACAAACACTACAGTCTACCAATAATGTTAGTGTTTTTCATCATAATCATTAACAGCTCAAATGACAACTGCTGGACATAAGCCTCCTCCCTCAAACGCCACTCCCTCGGCCCTGTGCTGATCTTATCTCTGTCTTTCCCTCTATGGCCTCTATGTCGTTCACCCATCCACTGCTGGTCTGCCCTGGCTCCTAGCGCTTCTCCTTGGGTACCAGTTTTTTTTATTTAGTAAAAATGGTTTATGGAGCCGCATTATGGAGCTCAAATGGAGCTGGGCAGGACGTAATGCGAGGCGAGGTGAGTAGGGCCTTAAACGAGTGGTGGCCAAGAGAAGGCTATCGAAACAATGGACGTCCGGCGGCGAGATGGGCAGATGACATTACCAAGGCCGTGGGCCGTAGATGGATGGGGGACTGGAAGAAAAGGCTCTGCCGGTTTCCCAGACCCCCTCCATTCCAGGCGACGCCGGAATATCGCTGGGTCGTTTAGTGGGTATACCGGGAGTATATCTCCCGGGGAGTCCCACATACCCCTCTCGCCCCCCGAGCGGGAGGGAAAAAAAAGGGCCTTAACCGAGTGGTGGCCAAGAGAAGGCTATCGAAACGTTGTACGTCCGGCGGCGAGATGGGCAGATGACATTACCAAGGCCGTGGGCCGTAGTTGGATGGGATTGGCGCGAGATCGTGTTGGATCGCACAAGCAAATGGAGGCATATGCCCAGCAGTGGGCTAGATCGGGCTGTGGATGATGATGAGTAAAAATGGTAATCTGAATTATAAGGCATTTTAAATGACGACCTCTGTGGCGCAGTGGGTGAAATCCCGCTTGAGACGCAGAAGGTTGCGGGTTCGATCCCCGCCGATAAATGTTTGTATGATCTGCAAATATTTATCTCGGGTCTGGGTGTTTCTATGTGTAATATGTATGTATTTACGAAAAAAAAGTATATAAGTAGTATATCAGTTATCTGGTTCCCATAGTACAAGCTTTGCTTAGTTTGGGGCTAGATGATGCTGTGTGAAATGTCCAGCATTATTTATTTATTAAATGCTCATTAATTTTCACGCATTATTATTTACGATGTACTTAGCAGCTTCAAGCATCAAAAGCAATAAATCCAGATCACGACGATGACAATTCAAAACTGTCAAAAAGAGCACCTTTTCAAAAATCGAACACCCCGCCTTGTAGCATCATTGGTCGGGGGTGTACGCGCTCTCACCTGATTGGCGGAGCCGGGGGTGGCGGGATCTGGCGTGAACCAATCACAGCGCGTCCCGTAGACGTGCTTTATCTCCCGCCAGCACCCTCTAAAGTTGTTTACTTTGCTTGTTTGTGATTTTAATTGATATTCGTTTTGAGCGCCCTCGATTTTTTTGGCGTATCGGGTGACATTTTAAGTGTTTTTAAACGCAGGGTGCTTTTATGAGGTACTTTACCAATCGGTATAAAATAAGTAGGTAGTAGGTAACGTTCTCAGAATTTAAAAGCCATTAGCTGAATGAATGAATGAATGGAAATTCTTTATTGCAAACCATTACCACAATTAAAACAAAGAAAAACAAAAAAAAACAGATAAAAATGTACAATGGGCGGCCTTATCGCTAAGGAGCGATCTCTTCCAGGCAACCTTTGGATAACCCATTAGCTGAGTGATTAGTCTCAAATGAATCTGAAAGCCGTGAGTTCGAATCTTAGTCGTGTCGAGGAGAATTTTCAGTGGAGATCCCACGACAGTCGAAAGTCGAGGTCACTCAGCTCATGGCTCTAGGTAATATGAAATTGTGTAAAAAGTAAATTGCAATTATCCCACTTTTAGTAGGGTCCGCACAACAGGTCTTCCTCTTCCACTCCGCTCCATCAGCCGTCATCTCAACACTCACTCCATTCTTACCCATATCATCCTTCACACAGTCCATCCATCTTTTCTTTGGTCTGCCTCTTCTGCTACATCCCTCCACATTCAAACCTAACATTCTTCTCATGACATGACTCTTCCCTCCTCATAACATGCCCATACCACGACAACCTACTACTCCTCAACTTATCCGTCATAGGCGCAACTTTCAAACTTCCTCTAATAAGTTGGATCATGTTGTCTGAATAAATAAAATAAATTGAATTGAAACCCCAACTCCCCAGTACAAAGAGCCTTACTAAGGGGGTTACTAATTAGTGAAGCTGACTGTACATAAGTAAATAATAAAATAAATAAATAATGCTGGACTTTTCACACCGCATCATCTAGCCCCAAAGTAAGCAGAGCTTGTGTTATGAGTACTAAGATGACTGATATATCTACTATATAAAATAAGTCGGGTTTTCCTTCCTGACGCTATAACTCCAGAACGCACGAACCGATTTCCACGGTTTTACATTCGTTGGAAAGGTCTCGGGCTCCGTGAGGTTTATAGCAAAGAAAATTCAGGAAAAATGTTACATAAAACGAAGCCATCTGGTGGCGAAACGGAGTTCGCGGGGTTTGCTAGTTACTTATACTTTTTGTTTGTAAATACATACATATTATACATAGAAACACCCAGACCCGAGACAAATATTTGTAGATCATACAAACATTGGTCCCGCCGCGGGGATCGAACCCGCAACCTTTTGCGTCGCAGGCGCAGAGGTCGTCAAAAATAAGGAATGTCATTGATGAAAAAGCTTTCTATTTAAAAACAAAATGGCGTTCTTGAACCTTAAAATTCCTTCAAGTTTTGTCTTATACATTATTATTACAAACCGTTGTTATTAACGGTCAATATTTTTAAACAAAGAACAAAAGCGATATTTCAAAATTGGAACCAGGATCGGGGCCGTCAACCGGGAACAAAGCTTTGTTTTATTTTTTACGTTCGATATTCGAAACTGTTTTGACGTGCTGCGCTGGGTGAGAGCTGTCGGGTGATTTTAAAAAAGTCGGAAAATATTTTTTTTTAGTACCTATACCTAGCTTTAATTACAAAGTTTTATTTTCCATCCAAAGGTTGCCTGGAAGAAATCGCTTTCAGCGATAAGGCCGCCCGTTATACTAAGAACTTGTAATTGTTTTAAATGTTTTGTTTTTGTTAATTTCTTGGTGTACAATAAAGTGTTCATTCATTAAGTCATTCATTCCAACATAGGATTTAGTAGCTAGCTTTAATTACAAAGTTTTATTATCTAGGAACCTAAATACCTAGAATAGGTTACATAATAAGGTGTTTTATCTAATTAACCTATTACCATGCGACTTGATCGACTCACTAACAAACAATAACTTATAATATAAATTGAAGTCATACTTTTTAATACATAACTATCTACCTACCTAGTTTCTAATACTTAGTTATATATTATTATTTTTTGTATTCTACCTACATAATATCTAGGCTAATTCGTTTTCGGTGCAGACAAATTTTTGTCTAGCAATAGCACAAACCTTAGTGGTTTTTAATTGTTAGAATAGACTATCTTTTTTATATAAAATGTAATTCGTTAATAAATTTAAAAAAAAAAACGAATACTGATTAAGCAAATCTGAAAAGTTGTTATTGTTTAACAAAGTACGCCTAGGTCCTAAACCTTCTTACTAGTATGAATGAATGAATGAATGAATGAATGAATGAAAATTCTTTGTTGCAATCCATTAATATCAACAAAAAACAAAAGAATCACCAGATAAACACAATGGGCGGCCTTACAGACCTCGCAGACTGCAGACTTTCTATCGGCCGATAGTTGAGACGGAACATACTTCGGCTCGTAATGAGTATGGAGAAGTATAGCCAGTCTCAACTATCAGCCGATAGAAAGTCTGCAGTCTGCGAGGGATCTTAACCTGATAATAAATAAATAATAATAAATAATGCTGGACTATTCACACAGCATCATCTAGCCCCAAAGTAAGCAGAGCTTGTGTTATGGGTACTAAGATGACTGATATATTACTTATATACTTTTTGTTTGTAGATACATACATATTATACATAGAAACACCCAGACCCGAGACAAATATTTGTAGATCATACAAACATTGGTCCCGCCGCGGGGATCGAACCCGCAACCTTTAATCCATTCATTCCAACATAGGATTTAGTACCTAACTTTAATTACAAAGTTTTATTAATCGCCTGATCGCACACTTATCCGCGCCGTACGCGCCGCAGTCATTTTTCTATACAAAAATGCTGATGACGTCAGAAAATGCGGCTCGCGAATCCGAGAACAAGTTTTCAAAATATAAAATTGCAATATTTTTGTCCGGGTAAAAAGCCGTATTTCGCAAGTCCCACCACTATTCGCAATGACATTTTTGTTTCTTTTTCAGTGCGTGGCCACAGCGTGACCGATGTCAATAATAAAATTCAGCTGTTTAGTTTATGGTCGGGGATATTGTTTTCAAGTGCTCGAGAATAACTCTTACTTTTGTGTGTCCAATAGCCGTTTTAAAATTAACTTTAGTGTGGACCTTACTCTGAAAATTTATTTTACTTGAATATTTGTCAAAAAAACTACTTATAAGGCATTATTTTCAATAATTTTATTTCTATTTTTTTATATAATTTTTTGGATCAAATTGGCGACATTTTGGAGAAGGGCCAGGTCAAAAGTACCCTAAACCGACGAGCATGTATGAAGAATGTAATGAGAGTGAATGAGGCAAAAGTTGTGTGTCAGGATCGTAGCGAGTGGAGATCCGTGGTCTCTGCCTACCCCTTTGGGAAAGAGGCGTGATTTTATGTTTGTATGTATGTTATTTCTATTTTTGTAAAAACTTAGAGTCTATGAGCAACTCACTTGTAAAAAAACCGGACAAGTGCAAGTCGGACTCGCCCACCGAGGGTTCCGTAAAGTAGGTACCGACGTATAACAGTAAGCTTTAGGTACTACCTCCCAACATACATCAAAGATATTAGGTAGGTATACATAAGAAGGGTTTTTTTTATTTTTCATCATACATCGTAAACAACAACATAAAAATTATTAAACATCGGTCTAAGCTTGTGCTAATGAAGCCCTTTCATACGATACACCTCATGACTCGGTTTCGACTCCCATTCCTTGCATTAGTCCCTGTTTTTTTGTGATCTAACTAAAAATATACGGTTTTCAGATTTTTCCCTGTAGTCTAAGATTACTTACTATTTGCCAAATTTCATAGTTTTTTTCTAGGTCAACGGAAAGTACACTATATGAATTTTGATTTATAGTGTCGAAATATAATGATTTTTCCGGCATAAATCGCCGTTTTTTGATTTTTTCACAGTTTAAAGGGACCATAGACCTGAGTACTTATTCGATTTTTTATAAAAAAAATACCTACCTTCTCGTATTTTCTAAAATGTACCTTTAATCAAGATTTTTCTGCCGACGGCGACGGAATGGACTGAGTCTGAGGTTGAGGCGTGAAGTGGTGCATTGGTGCCTACTTACTTCGTTATTGTAAGTAGGTAAAAAATAGCAAAGAATAAGTAAGTTCGTTTCAGTCAGTGGCCAACTCTGGCAACGGAGTTTTTCATAAAAAAAACAGGGTCACGACTGTATCCCCAAGGCGCGGTAGACATTCTCTCAGATCTTTTATGTATTCCAGATCCTTTGAAGATGTCTGAGGTCAGAGGCATGTTCAAATACATATTTGATACATGCCCACATCTTGCAGAAGTTTGTATTCCATACGTGACAGGTTGCAAGCCCATCGCCGCCTTTAAGAATACTAACTGGTTTCCTCACGATGTTTTCCTTCACCGTTTAGAGCACGAAATTTTATGTAAATTTTTTTAGACCATAAATAACGACTTAAATAGCCGGGGCCGACAATACGAGTATAACGTGCCCTTCGAAGCACAAAAGCGCTCAGATAAAAATGCCACCAATTTTTACAAAATAAAAATCTCATTAAAAAACTAAGCTAAAGTTTACCTTACAAGAATCCAACTTGATTATAACAATGCAACAACAATGCATATGCTGTACATTCTCAACACCAATCACTCAACTTTTCACATCACTATTTCCCACATTCCATTTTCAAAACAATTTTTCACTTTTTAAAATCACTGGCCGTCAATTTTCACTGGCCGCTAATAAAGTGATTAGAAAATATGGAAATGTCATTGTCAAATTTTTATTGCTTTTTTTTATGCTGGTGGTGTAGGGACGTCTCGCTGGTCGTCGTTTGACTGACAGCGACGCGCGTTCCCTCTGGAGTCTGGATGAGGGAGAGGGGTGGAGGTGAGAGGGAGATATGTCAAGGCTCTGATGCTTTCAACTTTGAACCCTGTTCGATTTGTAGGCTTTCACGCATATTTGTAATCTGGTATTTAGATTCATGGCATGACTAAGTATTAATTAAACGGATTTATCGCGTTCCTTATCGGCATGACATTCGAATCAAGCTTTCCTTTTTTGCAACTAGTAGGTACCGACAAAAAAGCTTACCTACTTTTTTATTTGTCCAATTATGTTTTTATATTTATCTAAGTAGACTAAGTAGTTAGGTCGTAGGAATTACCTAGTCTTAAACTCACCTGTATGGCACATTTTTTGGCGATACCTACTACAGTAGGTACCTACCCTTTAAACGTTCGCCACCGTCGGCATTCGTCTATCTTCGCCTAATATGTAGAAAGGCCATTATGTCTTATGTCCGTACGCAAGACTAAAAATAATTCTAACTTCATCTGAAAAACAAAGTTTATCTGTAAATTAAATCAATTTATGAATGTCATTCGAATTTCAAAATATGTAAATCATCATACATTTGCGTACTCCAACGTAACTCTATAAAATAACCAGTTACGGCCATAAACAAACAAAAGAACACAAACCTGTTTTATAAAAACCTCATTTGCATGACGTTTGCCTCTTCCCGCCTCCGTGGAAAGGTGCGCGGTGATTGGATAGCGCGCGGCCAATGGGCTCCTGAGGTCGACGTTTTCTATATTCAAATGTCTTTCCGAATTTTTCTCGTCTCGTCGGATGATCTTTTTAATTTTTATTTTTTTGATAGATAGCCAATAGTTATTTTTCTAATTTTATCGGTCTAATTAAAGCTAGCTAGGTATAGGTAAGTATTAATGTATACCTACCTACTATTCTATTTTTTATTTGTATGTTAATTTTGAGTTTATCTATTATTCTGCTTTTTCTGAGCAGTAGATACTTAACTACATACAACCTACCTTTTATTATTTACGTGACACCTATTAAATCATAAATAAAAAAAATAGCTAACTTCAAATCAAGAGTAAATAGGTTCCTTCTAGGTAAGCATGCTCCATCTTAGACCTCACTACATAACATCAGGCAGAGTGAGGTCAAATGCTGACCTATTTAATAAATAAAAACATTTATTTCAGGCAACACGGAACATAATTATTAAACAATCATAATATGCCATTGGTCCATATTTATTAATAAATTATAGACTAATACTTAACTGGCTCTCCCGGGAGGGTCACGATTTTTTTTTTATCATAATAATAATACCTCCATCAGTTCCTAGGAAAGTGCCATGAACAGACGGATAGTGATCCTTCAGGACGGTCCTTTTTCGGTATTTTCTCAACTGCATATGGTTATTTAAACAATAATAAAACACAATCTACTCAAATAATAAAAATTGTCTGTCCGTCCTTTTAGCCAAAACACGATATGTGGCGCCATCTATTTCTGTTCTATCTATAAAACTAATCTTTGTATTGCGCTTTGTCCGAGCTCTGGAACGGCTGAACCGATTTTAATGGAACTTTTACCGGAAGATAGAGAAGGTTGTCGGACAGCATTTATGCTACTTTTTATCCCGGAATTCCCAAGGGACCGAGATTTACGTGGGAAAAACTAGAAAAACTAATGGGTCCCTATTATTTATCCATATCCCGTGTGATATCCAGGATAAAAAGCCCTGTTATGTTGGTTCAGTCGTTCCAGCTAGGTAACCCGGATATCAAACTCAATTACCTTGGTCAAGAGGCTTGAGTAACCACCTCTGTTCAGACAGCCCCGAGTTCGAATCCTAATGTGACGTGACAGCACAGTGACAGTGTCTTTTTGCACTATATTTTTTGTACTTTTTGTAAAGTTTAGAACACAGAGGTTTAGAATCATTATCGACACCTCGTTCCGCTTCTGTCGGCAGTCCCAAAGAGCCTTTTTTTAAAAGGTGACGGAGTTTATAGGCCGCCTTAAGGCCTCCGTCATGGCTTATAGCCAGCTTTGTTGTTTATACCGGCAACAGAAATACATCATCTGTGATAATTTCAACTGTCCAACTAACATTGTTCATGAGATACAGCCTGGGACAGACGGACAGACAGCGAAGCCTTACTATTAGGGTTCCCGTGTTTTGGGTACGGAAGCCTAAAAAAACTCATATCATATTAAAAGATATCTCAGAAATGGCCAAACACAGTATTCCAATATGACAATACTTATTTCATAAATACAAACATAATGAATGAATGAATGAATGAACACTTTATTGTACACCAAAACAACAACGAAAACAATACATTAGAGACATTTACAAGTTCATTAGTACAATGGGCGGCCTTATCGCTGAAAGCATAATCATCAATTTACAATATTATCCAGCAACCCAATCCATCCACCCGTATCTAGTTAAGCTCTGCCTTCTGACTTGCCGCGTTGCCGCCCTTTTTTCTTTTTTTTTAATTTTTGACTACTCGTCAATTACGCATTCCACCTTCGTCAGAGTAACCGAGTGCAAACTTTTTCATAAATTCTGCTGATTTAATTAGAGATAATTATATAAAAGTTTTTCTACTTACCTAGGTACTATTGTAAGGTTTGATTTAAAACCTTACAATAGTACCTAGGTAAGTAGAATATTTATTTTGAATCTGACATAACGACTGTCACCTTTACTGTAGACTACAATAAAAAAAAATATTTTCCCGCCTTATTAATAGACGAACGTGTGACTTCGCGCCACGTGCCGGTAACGATTCTAATTGGCGCTCCATTTGACGTTTTGTTTTAATTTGACGGCTGGTCGCGTGGAAAAATGGATGACAAAAGAAAAGTTCACCCAAAGAGAATATAAAAATTCGCCTTTAACTAGATTAGAATTTAATTGACTGCTCGTTTCTTTGTACCTAGGTAGGTATACACCGCTATTTTGACTACCAAAAAAATTTTAAGGACAGTTGCAGCAGATGCAGAAAATGATAATGTCATGGTCAGAACATTTTTTTGTAGAACTATCACAAAGTTATCGAGGATTGGTCGACCAAAACCGAACAAAATTTTATCAAAGCTGTACCTACAAATAATGAAATAAGTACCTAGATACTATCCGTACTATCATGGGGCAAAGAAACTATTGCTCATGCTCGCTAAAGAACTAAAAGACTACAAACAATTCTTTAGATTCATTCTCGAAAACGCCACGCTCGCGGGTCTCTATTCTACTTTTATCCGCACTCTAATGTCATTACTTTCTATTCTCTGGTACCTAGACAAACGCCATGTTATGGATCAACATGGCCTGTCTAAGTGTCTACCGTGCTTTCAAACAATGTTATATTTTATCTTTGCGAAGGTTGCGAAGCTACAGCTCCTTAGATCATTTAGAAGGGATGCGCCTTACCCTGTAGGTAATAATTCCCCTGCCAAAACGTACACGATTCCGAATCATGTGCGACTTTACGTACGTCATTTACGTTTGCAAGGTGCGTAAAAATGAGGTGGAATTAACAGTTTTTTTTGCATAAATATGTGTAAAATGCGTTCGTGTGCTACCTCGTCCCCCGCAAAAATCGGCAGATTAACAGAGGAATCAGTCGGTCCCGGCTTTTAAGTCGTTAAGCCAAGACGGAGGCCTTAAGGCGGCCTAAAAACTCCGTCACCATAGTTGGCCACTGACTCATACGAACTTACTTTTTATCAGAGGAATTTCGTCAATAGGTCCCTACTTTTTTGTCTGAGTACAGCTCTCATTAACGCCATCTACAGTAATTAAAGTCGTTAGCACCTCGCGCCATTTTGCGACAAATTGAACTAATTTCCTCCCCTCTCACTCTAACCTAAGGGGAGAAAAGCAGCTGGGAATCCGACTAAACATTTTTAATCACTGTTTATTTGTTGTAGTTTTATTGTCTTTGGACATGCCTCCAATGTAGCCGTCAACTACAGACTTATTCATAGTTTACTGTGGGCCCACTGTAGGTACCTCAGTAATTTCAAGTATGAGTTAGTGGTTAACTCTGGACAGAGTTTTTAAGCCGCCTTAAGGCCTCCGTCATGGCTTAACGAATATAGCCGGGACCGACAATTTAACCTGCCCTCCGCATAGTTTACCTACCTAGCTATGCATCGTAGGTTATTCATGCGCGGTCCGAGGGGGGAGGTCACAGGGGACATGACCCCCCATAATCTTACACGTCTCATAATAAAATTTTGTGTATTGTGCAATAAAGTCTAATTTTAGTGTAGTGACCCCCTCCAAAATTTCAGTAGCGACCCCCCCCCCCCCCCCCCCGCCCCCCAATTTCAGGCTGCCACCGCGTCTGAGGTTGTTTAGGTAACTTAATAATTGTCATTTGAGTTGGCCGACTAGTATTTCGACTTTCAATCGTCGTGGGTTCAAATCCCAACCCCAAAAACGATTTTTTTTATTGACGTTTAAAATACCTTTGCATCTATATTTATATACAGCGCCAGGTAACCTATGCCTACACTCGAACGCTAGTGCCGGGGACATTGTTTGAGATGGAGGCTTGTGGCACCTAAACCATCCTACCAGCTTAATAAGCCTTGTCCACAGGAAAGACAACGTCAATACGTGTGGAGCTGACTAAGCTGCGGGTTTCCTTACGATGTTTGCCCTCACCGAGAGCTCGTGTTAAAGCGCATATAAGTTTTACGAAACGCAAAAATCCATTAATGCACGCCCGGGATTCGAACCTACGACCTTCGGATTGAAAGTCGAGGCACAACCCCATTCGACCAACAATAGGTACCTACCTACATTAGGTATAATTTAATTTATGGACTCATACTAACTTTATGGACGTAATATACCTAAAGTGAATCTATTCCCCTTGGCCAACTCAGTTCCATAATAGTTTCAAAATAAAAAATAAAGTGCACTCCTTTATTTTCACTGGTCATTTCTTGGTCCTCCGCCCGCGGCACAGCACAGCGGCAGTCTGGGAACTTTCTAGAACAAACAATAATAATCACCCCATTAAAATGATCCCCGTAGAGATTGGAAGGGCGCGCATTATACGAGAGTTCTTTTGCGTTTTGAGTTTGAAATTAATTTTGACGATATGGCGTCGGCAATATTGCGGCTAGGATAACTGTGGTTTCCGGATTCCGATCTTGTCGCGATGGGGGGGTAGTAGCTGTGGGCTTAGTAGCTGTGGATTGGTCACCCACGGCAAAGCCAACAGGAATCCCAGGCGGGGACCCACTGGTTGCGTCCAAAGAGGAGGTCGCGGGTGAAGAGGCGTTTCGGTGTGTCGTTGCCGTACGCCCTATCTCCCGTGAGCGTGACCCAACGGTAGCGCACCGTAGGATACGTCGGTGGGGCCGCAGTGGAAGAGGCGTGCCGGTGTTGCGTTGCCGCTCTCCCTGTCCTCTGCGGCCGTTTTTGAAGGCCTTCTCCACGCGCCCTCCTTCAGAGGAGCGTGCAGCGGATAAAGATGGTGAGGGAATGCTTCGCTAACTCTGGAAGACCCCGGAGAAGACGAAGCGTTCAGGTGATGGGAGGGACGGAGATAGGTACGGGCGGAGATAGAGGTTACTTTCGCCCAACATTTTCGTCCCGACCATGGCAGTTGCCGCATCGGGGGGTGCCGCTGTCTGTTGGCGCTGCAACGAGGTGGCGCGGTGGGTGTTCCGCGCGCCTCTCTTAGGAGACGTGGTGGGAGGCAGTCGTCTCACCCGTTGGAGGGGCTCTTTTAGAGCCAACGCCGTCGGCGCCGTGGTAGAGTGCGAAAGCGTGCCCATAGCCCCGGCACTATGGTGTTCCGAGGTTCCCCACCCATCCGCTGCCCCCCGGGGCGGTGGGGGATGCACAAGGCATTTTTAGGCGTAAAAAACTGTAAAACTGTGGTATAACCAGTGAATTGTTACTAGTTTAAGTTTACTCCATCCCAATTCACTGGGTATAATATGCCCAATTGATAATCTACCGACGAAATATATATTTTGCAAACGAATTTCTTATCAAGTCAAATAAATATCCAACTAATTCTACTTTTAAAAAGAGTCAATAGAAATGACTTTTTTCTTCTGTACTAGGCCAATTTGTTATAATAACATCATTTTTCAGTTCTTGAAGGGTGTAGACGAGAAGGAAGACCAAATCAGTAAAATGAGGTAAATTGAGCGCAGCGAAATTTTTTTTTAGATCTGTGGGTACAATTTGTTCTAGCGCCATCTAGTTTCTTAAACGCATACTTCAATAGTACTACTACCCGACGCTAGATGTCACCAAGATGTTCACAAAGAGGCGCGCATGCACTATTCAACCTTAGGTTGCTCTATCGAAGAAATCAACATTTTCTCGTTTCTCTCGGGACCTTTAGAGATGAGTGTCAGAATGGCTGGTGTACCAGAGCGAATCGAGTCGTGTTTGGTATCAAAAAAATGTACCAAAATTGTACTATTTAGTACCTCTGATTAAAAAATTTGTACCTCTCTGAAACCAAAGTTACAGCGATTTCAAAGGTACACCAGCCATATTGACGTCAAAGTGGCTGGTGTACCTCTGATATTTTAATAATTAGCCATTACACATAAAATATAATTTCACCAAAAAAATGTACCTAAATTGTACCTCCATTTATAATAAACACACACCTAATCGGTTGGATAGTTACGGAGATAATAGACATTATTTTATTTATCGACTATTATTCTACCGATTTTAGAGGGTTAGCGCTTTTCTTTGGCCATCGAAACATGGTTGGGTTAATACTGTCATGGTACTAAATAGTACAATTTTGGTACATTTTTTTGATACCAAACACGACTCGATTCGCTCTGGTACACCAGCCATTCTGACACTCATCTTTAGAGATCACATAGCCTTTATTAATGCTAGAACTCATACTCTTTTATGTAGTTTTTCATTTCAGTCTGAACAAACGAAGATCAGTTAAGCATTCATTAAAAAAAAATTTAATAAAACACTTCAATTTTATTTTTTTTATTTTTGCCTTCTGTTTTGACCGAATATTACTTATTAACTTGAAACTTACATTGAAAAATATTTCAAAGTCAGTGCTTTCATTAGTACACCAAGATTTATGTAAATATTAATTTAATGTTACTCTCGGAGATGTTTGATTTTGGGCTACCACTATGTACACTACATAAATAAATAAGAATAAAATAGAGGGATTTTATAAAAAAAAATACTATCAAATTAATTTCAAGAAAGGTAGGTACAGGCACATGGTGCAATCCAGTACTATTAGTTTTCTAGTTCTAAATAAATCCATGAGATGGCGATAGAAGTATCGATTTCTATTAATGATTGTGTAAAAGTCATAAAAACCCGAAATTATGCACTGCAATAAATATTTTACATTTAGATTAAATAAAGAAATCGCGCGGCGAACTGAAAATACTTGGAGAGGCTATTGGGCCATGGGAGATTTAATGAAAGGATCTGACTTCCCACTATCGCTTAAGAGTAAGCTTATGGACACTTGCATTCTCCCCGTCTTAACGTACGGTGCGCAGACTTGGTCATTAACTCAACTTCAGAAGTCCAAAATCAAGGTTTGCCAACGTGCGATGGAGCGTAGCATCCTAGGTGTCAAGCTCACGGATCGAATCCGCAACACGACGCTACGCTCACAGACTCAAATCGCTGATGTAGCTCTTAAGACCGCCAAACCGAAGTGGGACTGGGCTGGTCACGTCTGTCGCATGCCAAGTGAGCTGTGGGCAAAGGTAGCCACCGAGTGGCGCCCCGACCCAGCGAGAAGGCGACGCGGCAGACCGAGACGGCGATGGCGGGATGAGCTCGACCAATTCTTGCCGGAATGGATGGATTCTGCTCAAGATCGTGATGTGTGGAGGGAATGGGGGGAGGTCTTTGCCCAGCAGTGGGACACAAATGACTAAAATTAATAAATAAATAGATTAAATAAACGTAGTGCCTGAAGGTGAATGAAGGGCGGTCTGACTGGACGATGAAATAAAAAGTTTGCTAAACAATGAAAATAAACCTAAGACCGTCTGACTGGACGATGAAATAAACAGTTTGCTGAACAATGAAAATAAAATATAGGGTTGTCTGATTGGATGATGAAGTAAACTGTTTGTTAAACGATGAAAATAAATATAGAGCCGTCTGACTAGATGATGGAATAAAGAGTTTGCTAAAGGATGAATACAAAATACATATAGGTACCCAGCAGTGGGTGAAGTCAGGCTGTGGATAATGATAATGATGATGATGATGATGGCCAAATTCAAACATGAATAGTGTTAAAAAACACATCTTTAAAATAAAATATAACAACATATACATAACTATGTACACCTAACATATTAATAATAATAATAGTTCTTCAGAGACCATACAACATATCACAGGAGCTTGCAAAGCGCTAGCTCAGACAGATTATAAATTCAGACATGACCAGGTGGCGAACATCATCCACCAGAGACTAGCCGCTAAATACAACCTGTGTGACAATTCTCCTAAACCAATCCCATATTATAAGTACACCCCCGAAACAATTCTGGAAAACACTAATTGTAAACTCTATTTTGACCGAGCTATTTTAACTGACAAGACAATACATTACAACCGACCAGACCTCACCCTTTTAGATAAACATAGTAAAACAGCGTTCTTAATTGACATAGCTATCCCAAATACCCACAACCTCCAAAACACCATCTCAGAAAAACTATCAAAGTACATAGATTTAAAAAATGAAATTACTCGCATGTGGCGGTTGGAAAAAGTGACCATAGTACCGATTGTCTTATCCAGCACTGGTGTAATCCCAAAACAACTGTTCCAATCTCTCTCCGTGTTAGATCTACCGAAATATACCTACGTGCATATGCAAAAGGCGGCTATATTGAACACATGTCGCATTGAACACATGTCGCATTGTACGCAAGTTCCTACAGACAGACTGACATTACTAATAAATCATCAATTCATCCTACTGAAGTGCACTTGGCTTTGGCCCGTGTAATTCAGCCAATTCCGGTTTTGTAAAATGAACCGAGTAAAAAAAAAAAAAAAAATAATAATAATAATAATATAAGCCTTTTATTCAGAGATTACAGTTTTTATCTTATCCTAATTTTAGTTAGTCTACCACTAGCCCTATTTCCTCCGTTTGCCCTAGTTTGGCATAGGCCTCTTCCAACTTCTTCCACTCGTGTCTATCTCTGGCGGTTCTTGACCATAGCTTCCCAGCGATAGCTTTCAAGTCATCTTCCCATCTCTTAAATGGTCTTCCACATTTTCTCTTTCGATTCCTAGGTTGCCAATATGTTATAGATTTGCTCCATTTCTCCTTTCCTCTTAAAGTGTGACCTGTCCATCTCCATTTGTTCTTTCTTACTACTAGTGTGACGTTTTCTATTTTGGTTGTGCGCCTTATCTTTGTGTTCCTCACTCTGTCTGCTTTTCTTATGCTTAGCATACTTCGCTCCTTATGTTAGGTATACGAAGAAGTATACCTAACATATTAACCTAATTTAACTTACAAAATTCAAATGTAAATTTAAAAAGAACCTAAACGTGAGTTCTTAAGTGTCTAGTTAGTTTAGACTTTTGTGAATAACTTTTATCACACACATTACAGGCATATGGATTTTCTCCTGTGTGAGTTCTCGTGTGTACAGTCAAGTCAGACTTTTGTGAATAACTCTTATCACATATGTTGCAGGCATATGGTTTTTCTCCAGTGTGAGTTCTAATGTGTACAGTTAAGTTAGTCTTTGTAGAAAAACTCTTATCACAGACATCGCAGGCATATGGCTTTTCTCCAGTGTGAGTTCTCATGTGTACAGTCAAATAAGACAGTTTACGAAAACTCTTATGACATGCGTTGCAGGCATATGGCTTTTCTCCAGTGTGAATTCTCATGTGTACAGTCAAGTTAGTCTTTTGTGAATAACTCTTATCACATACATCGCAGGCATATGGCTTTTCTCCAGTGTGAGTTCTCATGTGTACAGTCAACTTAGTCTTTTGTGAATAACTCTTATCACATACATTGCAGGCATATGGCTTTTCTCCAGTGTGAGTACTCATGTGTTTATTCAAATCACCCTTACTATAAAAACTCTTATCACATACGTTGCAGGCATATGGTCTTTCTCCTGTGTGAGCTCTCATGTGTACAATCAAAGTAGACTTTTTATAAAAACTCTTATTGCACACATTACAGGCATATGGTCTTTCTCCTGTGTGAGTTCTCATGTGTACAGTCAAGTGAGACTTCTGTAAATAGCTCTTATCACATACATCGCAGGCATATGGCCTTTCTCCTGTGTGAGTTCTCATTTTTTTATCAATAAATTTATATGAGGCCAAACTATTCATGTTCTTGGATGTAAAGCAAGACCTGGTCGCCCTTTTGTCGTTGTGGTTTGTTGCATCTGTGCTCGAGGAAGAGGACTCTGTTGGTTGATGTCTGTCAATGGGTCGGTCCACCACACCTGGGAAGTCTGTGGCTGTAACTACTGGCTCTTCCCTCGTAAATTCATCTTGTACAACAAATTCTTCCTCACTACAGATAAATTCTTCTTTTACAACATATTCTTCATCAGTGGTGACTAATTCTTCTTTGATATTAGGTGAATCAACACTATTTTTGATATTAAGAGCCATGATTTGCATACAGGATGCAGACAGACTACTCCGTAATGTGGGATTGAGCTTGAGGATATTTTCATGTGTGGCCTGAAAATAAACATCAGCATGAATGAGTTGCTGTAGAAGGTGGGCCTACACTGGCATCTTCTAGTCTTGCAGTATGTGGACCTATACATGAATTGTAGACAAGGAATATAAGGTTTGGTATAGTCCATGGCATAATGAAAGGATCTGGCCGGTGTACTTTCCTGCCTCGAGAGGCTACTGCTCAGTCACCAGCCTTATTTAAACATAATACTCTATTCCATTTATATTCCTAGGTTACCAGAGGTATTTTATTAGAATGCGCCTCTGACAAAGCCCTAACAATAATCTTTGAAGATCTTGAATGTCCGAAAATGATATGATATTTACCTCAATGCCTTTGTCTAGCATAACTTGGAGTGTGTTCTGAGAGCAGAGAGCCATCTCGGCGAACCTGTGGCATCTCTGCAGCAGCGAGTGGCAGATGTAGCACACTGCCTGCGGCCCGCGCGCGCTCAGCTGAAACACGCCGATTGGACAGCTCGGTAAGGCTGGACATGAGGCCCCGGGGGTTTGGTGAAGAATTTCGGAGGCAGTTACTTAGGTTACGTACCTTAGTATTCGTGAGTTTCTCATAGATTGCCACGGTGTGGTTTTCGAGGGAATACATTCTAGCGTCGCCCACTAAGCACACTCTGCACACAGATGCCATAGTTTATTTGTTAGGTAATTTCGTTTGAAATGGTTTGTTGAGGTAAGTAGGTAGGTACTGTTATCTGGTAAACTATGGTGTTAAATATCTCGAAAACTTCTTCTGCAAACGTACAGGCCAAAGAGTAGTAGGTACTTAATTGCTACAAGGAAAAGTGTACTCGCACGTTGGACTTGTTTGATCACAACACAAAACAAACTGTATTCTACTATTCCACGGCGGAACGTATGCTAGCTAGTCTTCACAGATTAGGTCTAGTCTTGTGTAGTGTAGTTCTGGAACTAATAGTTCAATTGGATTGGACTACTTCTTTGCGTTTAGTTCTTCCTTCACTAGTTCAATCTCAATCCAATCATATCTCTACTCTAGTTCCGGAAATCTATTTGCTTGTCAAGTGTGGCACTCCTTGCAGGTGTGAGCCTTATTGCACGGCTAAATTTGAAAGGTACATAGATGTCTCGTTTTAGCGCGTAGACTCTGTATTGCTATCTCTATCGCGCAATGTCATCCCTACTTGATAGGATTTCAATGTTGTGGACAGTTTTCGTGTTTTCGGTCCCAAACAAAGTGTGTGCCAGGTGCGATAATTACAAATTCATGTATTATTTACTATTTTCAATGAATACAGGCAAATAAGCTACACTAGATTAAGCCAGAGCACGTTTGTCATGGTTTGTGCAGTGATTTCAAACAAAGGAACAGCAAAAAAGGATAATATTCGTGAAATCATTTTCGTTCATTGGTGAGTTCAATGTTTTGCTACTTTTTTCATTAAAATGTGGACTAAATACATCGTCATCATAATATTTTCAATCGCTGATCATGCTGCTACGCCTACAGTATGATAATTTTGCGTTTTAGATAGTTTTTATTTGATTTCGTATTGAATAGGTTATTTTCAACTAGTGTTGTACCTAAGGTATCGATATTTTTTGTACAATAGGTTTTTGTACAAAAAAAATTGTGTTAAAAAGTTCGTTGTTCGTGAGGCGGGCATTTTTTATTACGATGACTGTTGATAGATTGGTGTATTTAGTCAGTAATTTATGAAATAAAAGTAGCAAAACTGAACTTCACCAATAGAACAATATCGTTTCAAGAATTATTATCCCTACTGTTCATCTACTGTTCCGGGTTAGGTGTAGTACAAAAGGCAACGATTAGCAAGCCGGGACTTAAAATGCATTTACACGCTGCGATTTTTGTTCGATTTGCTAAGCCCAGTGAATGTGTCGACGAGCGTCGCGCTATGACCAATAGCATACGAGTGCCGTACGATACGATATCGTATGAATTAAAATGACATCGAGTAAATGGACCTTTATACAGGGTGTGGCTAAGTTTTACAACTTTCATGGCAGTTACTTTTTCTTTTGTAGTTAGATGGTTTTGTTCTTAGAAAACTATAGGTTTATTTGAAAGAAAAAAACAACTGCATTGATTTTACAAAAAAATTATTTGTTTGTAAATACATACATATTATACATAGAAACACCCAGACCCGAGATAAATATTTTCAGATCATACAAATATTTATCCCGCGGCGGGGATCGAACCCGCAACCTTTTGCGTCCCAAGAGGGCTTTTACCCATTGCGCCACGGAGGTCGTCAAATATTTGATTATTATATTTAATTATGCAAATATAAAAAAAGAAAATGTAGCTGCCCTGAATGTTGTAAAATGTTGCGACACCTTGTATATTTTGCCATATTTTTATTGAGTACAATATTTTAGTTAAGCAAATGCTGAATTTTTTAGATAAATTGAAGTTCTATATTTAATTTTTGTATCATATATCATATTTTTTTTTGGGGGGCTAGATGATGCTGTGTGCAATTGTCCAGCATTATTATTTATTTATTTATTCCAATATTTATTTTCTTGAAATCTAAACATCAGCGGGGAAAAATAACTAGGCATTACAACACATGCATGTATTTATGTTTGTGTTAACGTAGGCACCTATAAACTATTCACCTGAATATAAATATTCTGCTGAATGATGGTGAAATCTTTATTTTTATTTATATTCGTAGGAAGATCTACTAAGTACCTACGCCGGTTTCCAAAATGTCATGTGCAATAGATGGTTGCAATGAAACGAATAAAAGAGATAACCGTTTCGAAAATATAACATTTCACAAGTATCTTTTTTTTTTCAATTTATTTCACACAATGAAATTATAAATTAAGTAATAATATTATGATCACAATCTTTTTTAATTTTACACCCAGCACGGAGATAAATATTTACAGAGCATACAAAAATTCTATTTCAGATTCCCAAAACTAGACGAATTAAAAAAAATTTGGATTGAAAGGACAGGAAGACAAAATTGGGCCCCAACTGATTACAGTCGCATATGCTCAAAACATTTTAATTCAACATCTTTTAGGCCTTCACAAACGGCAAAATTGCGAAGGCTTCAAAAAAATGCTGTGCCTACTCTGCATTTGCCTATTACTGTAACTGAAAATGATGAGGTAAGTATATCGAATCTACGTAAGGCTTGGACTAAACCTCAGTTTTGTTTTCCATATCATTTAATTAAGTTCATCGGCAGACTGACATGTCAGTCGAGTCGTGTTGCCGAGACGCCTCATAAAAAGTAGTTATCTTGGTGTAGGTACATTCAAATTAGGTTGTTAGCATAGTTTATAATTTAATAGCAATACACCAAAGTGTGCTTATCACTGGCTATTATATTTATGAAATTATCTAATAAAGTGGTAGGTAAGGTAATAATAGCTCCCACTATACAGGCTTGGTCTAGTAGTAGAAATAATGAAATCACGTTTGTATTAATCCAGGATACCTATCCATTAATCCACCACTTATAAAATTTTATCGTTATACGTTCGCAGGAAGAAATTAGTCCTAGTTTACCGAAGAGAAAAAAATTGAGCGTTAATAATACAGTATCGATAACAGTAACGCCTACAAATCATGTAAGCATCGAACCCTACTTATATAATTTTCCATCATACCTACTACATACAATTTAATAGTTTTTTAATTATAAAGGTGTTGAAGGTACCTAACTTTTTTTATAGACTGTGTTGCAGCCGATAGATTTAAACCAAAGTTTGAATGAAGATGTTGCTTCGACCTGCATTTGTAAAGCAGAACTAATTCAAAAAGAAAGGCAGATCCTAATGCTCCAAAAGGAAGTTCAACGTCTTAGCGAAATTTCTATGAGGCAGAAAACCAAAATTAAAAGAATGACCATGCGAAATTCTCGATTAAACAAAAAACACGACGATTTGTACACCACTTTGATGGAAAGATTAAGACTAGAAAATGTTGAAGAAGACCACTTAATGTTATTAGAAAATATAAATAAGAATGATTTAATTAGACGGTTTCTGCAAAAAGAAAGAGGTGAAAGCTTGTCAAAAGAGTACAGCCAAGAAATTAAAAAATTCGCTGTTACTTTGCATTACCTGTCACCCAGAGCGTACTCATTTGTAAGACAAGAATTTGAACAGGTGTTGCCTCATCCAAAGACGATTTCTGCTTGGTATACAGGCATCGATGGCAGCCCAGGATTTACAAAGGAGGCACTTGATGCTATAAAACAAAGGGTGCAGGACAATCCAGATAAAGTTCTGTATTGTGCCATAGCGCTCGATGAGATGGCCATTAGAAAGCAAATCGAATGGGACAGTCATAACCAATTATATTATGGTTTTGTAAATGTTGGTTGTGAATTGGATTGTGACTCCACCCCGGCAGCTACGCAAGCCTTGGTTTTTATGGTGACGTGCATAAACGATACCTGGAAAATTCCAGTAGGCTATTTTCTCATAAATTCAATGTCATCCGACCAGAAAGCAACTTTGGTAAAGCAATGCATTCAATTGTTGCTAGATACTGGTGTTGTTGTTGTGTCACTGACATACGATGGCGCATCCTCAAACATTTCAATGCGCCGTCAATTAGGTTGTGACACTGAATCTACAGTATTTGAATATGCAGGTGCGCAAATAGTATTGTGGCCCGATCCATGCCACAATATAAAATTGGTGCGGAATACGTTTGCAGACAAAAAAATATTGATTGATGTAAATGGTAAAATAGTATCCTGGAAGTTTATAGAGCGCCTTGTTGAATTGCAAGAAAACGAAGGGTTGCATCTTGCAAATAAATTAAGAAGACAACATATCAATTACTTGAAACAAAAAATGAAAGTTTACTTAGCAACGCAAGTTTTAAGTAACTCTGTCGCAGATGCCTTGCAATATTGCAAAGAAAAAAGAATTGAGGGTTTTGAGAACTGTGATGGTACGATCGATTTCATTAGAATGTTCAACAATCTTTTTGACATACTCAACAGCCGAAATTTGTGCGCAAAACAATGGAAAACCCCACTGTCATCTTACAATATAGACGAAACAAAAATATTTTTTGAGACTGCAAGTGCCTATATAAAAAAATTAAAATTGGATGATGGCACTGTATTAATTAATTCAAATCGAAAAACAGGATTTAATGGCTTCTTGACCTGCATGCAATCTCTGATTGAAATGTACAACAATACTATTTCAAATAATCGGTTAAAGTTTCTATGTACATATAAACTATCACAGGACCACCTCGAGCTCTTTTTTGGGGCCATTAGATCCAGATGTGGATTCAATAACAATCCATCTGCTCGTAACTTTCAAGCCGCCTATAAAAGACTGTTAGTTCACGCTCAACTTAAGGATGGCACAAATGGAAACTGCGTCCCGCTCGAAAAAATTAGCGTTCTAAATTATAAACCAAAAAAACCGATTGAAGCTATTAATATGACTTGTGAGACTTTCAGATGCTTTGACAATAACTCAAAAACGGAATTTCATCGTGATCAACAAATAATAGCTATTGCTGAAGATCACGATTACATACAACATTCTTCCGTCCTAAGTGAGGTTTCCTGTGATATAGTGAACTATATGGCAGGTTTCGTAGTTCGAAAATTGACAGAAAAACTGCACTGTGAAGAATGCCTTAAGCGCTTGACGAGAAACGATGAAAATGATAACTCATTAAATCTAATATCCATAAAAAATAAGGGGGGGTTGGTAAAACCATCAAAAGATGTCCATGCTATATGTATATTCACAGAACGATATCTTAGAGAGCTCAAACTTAAAGTTGATGGACAATTTTTAGGTCACAAAAAACATATAATGTTCGTAATGAACAAAGTGCTCGGCTCAATAGATTCAAAAATTTTCAAAAACCTTAGTGAACATTCGTGTGAACAAACCTTTGAATTCAACCACAGGACGCTATTAATTAAGGCAATATGCCAATTATACTTGTCTACGCGTATTCACTACATTATAAAACAGTTCAATGAGCCCAATGATAAAATAAGAAGCCATTTGAATAAGACAATATTATTTAAAGGTCAGTAATAGTAGGTAGATACGATGTTTTCTTTCACCGCTTAGAGCACGTATTAAGCGCATTATACATTTTACAAAATGTAAAATCCATTGATGTAATGGGACTCTAACCCCACGACCTTCGGATTTAAAGTCGAGAAACAACCTCAAACATCTGAAATTCTCACTAGTCATATTACGAGTATAGCGTCATTTATAGCCTTCTACTAGCGTTGTAAATTATTTATGTAAGAAATAGAGTCAAAGTGAAAATTCGTTTATTAAGTAATTGAAATCTCTCACCAATCTTTGGATTGTACCTAATAGAATCGTAAATAATATAGAATATACTTACCTAATAACGTTCTTTAGTTTCCATTTTTACCATCCTTGAGGGCAAGATGGCGGTACGAGCTGGACTGTCATCTGAGGAATTTGCCTGTGTTGCAGCGAAAGCGAGAAGAGTGGAAGAAGAGAAGGGATGCTATTATGAGATGAAAACTGTTCAAAGTCAAAGTTAGTTTATCCATTGAAACCACTTTAGATTGTTTACAATTTTTATACATTTTTATTGCAAACGAGTTGGAGTGGAGCATATTTAATCCCAAGCTGCATATATAAAGCTAAGCTGAGCTTAAGCTATTGTCATCCAAATAATCTTAAGCTGAAATATAGATACGTTACAAGCGCGTGGAAATTTAAAAATTGATACGGTCCTACTAGCACAGTTTTAAATTCAGTTTGCGTCAAACAGAGCGAAGGTTTTGTTAGTGACAGTCACATGTTCCAAGCTCGAATTTTTACGTCGTTTTAAAAATGTATACGTCGATACTATGAACATAACGTATCTATAGTTTATTTAATATCATGGCATAGAAATATAAAATTCAACCCAGAAGAAAAAGATCTGGTTCCCATAGTACAAGCTTTGCTTAGTTTGGGGCTAGATGATGCTGTGTGAAATTGTCCAGCATTATTTATTATCAGTACTTATAAAAAAATTATAAGTTCTATTTGAAAATTCTATGTTCATAAACATTCTTGCCCTATTGAAATTTAGAATAAATGTTTCATAATAAAATATGCAGTAGTTATTACCAAGCCTGTTACAAATCGCTACAAATCAGGTACAAATCTAGCAATCATCAGAAAAGTTATACCTACCTACCACTTGGGAAACATTCATTAACGTATAGGTACCTCCCAACAACGACGTACCTACCTACTTACACACCTACTTTTATTGCTTCACATTGGTTAGGCACATTAACTACATTTCTGTAGAGACAGATCTTGAAATACCTAAGTACGTAGATATACCTATAGGTCTGCGACATGAACCCCATAGCGTAGGTAGGTACATACATTGATAGTATCTACCTTACCCACCCATTCAATCTAAGTTTTTTTGAAAAAAAAAATCAACGAGTACAAGCTTTTAATAGGTTACCGTGAGCTGATTGAACTCACCGATGTAAGTACAAAATTTCATTTCAATCAACCTATTTTCTTAGGAGTTCCGTTCTCCACCATCGGATCAGCTCGCAGTCATCATTTCAAAATAGTGGATGAAACTTGACTGATGTAGTGAGTTTCAACTCAATCAACCTATTATTCTGAGGAGTTCCGTTCTCCATCATCAGATCAGCCTCACTGTCACTATATTTCAAAATTTTAGATGATACTTGATCTACAAATCGAGATTCAATTCAATCGGCCTATTTTCTGAGGAGTTCCATTGAACAGCTCCTGACTCCATCATCACATCAGCTAACTGTCGCCATAATAGTGCATTGTCACCGATGACTCATAAGTGTACCAAAATTCAGCTCACTCGGACACCGGGAAGTGGGTCAAATTGAGCTTGCAAGATTTGACCTGGACAAACATACAAAGTTTGCAAATTAATTAAAAGCTTTAAAAAAAAAGAATCTAATTATGTTGGGAACAATCCGAAAATCTACGGGCACTCCGGGCCGGGTTTGTTTTTAACATTCTAAGTAGGTTAGGTAATAAGTACTTAATCTACTTAGAATGTTAATAACAACTTCGGTCAATTTTCGATGTAGGTAAGGTACGTGTTTATAAAGTACGTAGGTATTTAGGTAAGTATATATTTCTCTTGCCCTATTCAAATTTACAACAAATTTTTCATAATAAAATATGCAACAGTTATTACCAAGCTCGCTAATCATAGTAATTATCGACATCAAACTATCGATATGACCCCACACTAGCTTTTCGCTCCAAACTGCACCAAGCTCATGTACAGTGTACGTGTATGTGTGTGTAAAATTGAACGTTCCCACAAATCTGTGATTGTTCTTCTCCTTCTAGCGCCCTAAACCCTACATTTGCCAAATAAAGACAGCTAAGTGGTGAGTTTTATACCGGCACCCTTGCGCGCGGCGAGATGAACTTCGTGAACGCGAACGATAGGGGCACACAGGCGATACATTGGACTAGATTGGACTACTGAACTAAACTATCAATCTAGTTCAGAAGATATGATATGAATGTATACTGATTGGAGCGATGAGAATGACAAACGCAATTGAACTACGGAACTCAAAGATATACTTCTCAGCGATCAAAAGTTAAGTATTCATCTTTTCAATTAAGTGACACATTTTGCGCATGGCTAGTATGCGTGACACTTCGATATGATGTCAAAGTCAGTCAAATAGAAATATCTGACATTCGACAGGACTGGACTGACTACACTCCGTGGGACTGACTGACATGACTATAAATATCTATTTAAAACTTGACATTGGCAGAATTACACCTATTAATAAAAGAAGAAGAAAGTTTAATCGAGAGTAGTAAAATCGATTTTTGTTTCACTACTATCAGAATCAGAATCAGAATAATTTTATTGCATCAATTCATCTGAATCGATTCTAAGGCGCTGTCTCCACGACGAGCGAGAGATTCGCGGCGATATTATCGTCGTGCCACGTATTTCTATACACTTTTCTAGAAGCCGTCTCCACACGGCGATATTATCGCCGCGATGCGACGAGTGGCAACGAGCGCGCGAAACGTCGTTACATCGTTGCTAGCATCGGCTCATGCCGTTCATGGGTTATTTGACGGAGTGTTTAAGCAAATTCAGTTCAGTTCAGTTTTTAAGCAAATGTTTATTGTTTATTTATTTATATTTTATGGCTCGTTTATGATAATTTGTGAAATGGTAAAACTTTAGAATATTTATTTAGAAATGAAAAGTCTTATCAAAAATTTCGAACTCGCGATGATCAGACGATCCTCCATAAGCCCTCGTTCGCACGAGCGTAATTTTATCGGACGTAAAAATTACGTCCAAATAGAACAAAATGTAATTCCATGTACCCCCACGAGGGCGTAATTTTTACGCGACGTTATTTATCGCGCAGTGCTCTATTCTAGCGTTGAGCTGTGAAAATATTAAAGCATACGAATCTTCGCGTTGCTGTTCGCATGGACTAAAAATAACAGCGCAGCGTTCAGTGTGCCGCGTGCTCCCTCGGCGGACGGACGTGTTGCTTGGCTTATAAGAACGTCTGGCTTCGATACTTACGATGTTGTGGGTCGTAGATTCTGAAATGCTCATCATTAGAAATGGAGTCTCGTCCATTCCTATATGCTAAATCAATGCCCTAGTACCTATCTAGCTAGATAGAGGAGAGGAGTTAGCTACCTCCTTACATAAAATTTCGAAGAATGATGCCTGGATAGACATAACTAAAATCTCTCAGGCGACTGTGATTATTTCTAGCCTAGGATATTTAATTAAAAATTATTATAAATTAATTCGAAAAATAAAATGGGATACTGCCTAAAGTCTTCGTACAGTATCAATTTGACACGAAGGAAGAAGTATCACAAATTGCCCTTTCACGTATCTCTGTTCATTCAGAGGATGAACCCATGCCTTTTGTTTCCTTCTAGCGACACAGACCGCTCTGCTCTAGGACCAATGATCATACATATGATTCTTGGTCCGAGGCTCTGCTAGTAATTTAGCTCTATTCATTTTTCAACGTCTTACTCAGGCGAGAGACGACACAAAAGTGATACAAAAAATCCTCATCTTTTTCCACGCGTATCTGACATTGTCGTACGCAACAGACGCAATGACAACAGACTTGTGACGCCTAGTTGCAAAACAACACTGTTGCAAAAAAGTTTATTATAGGTATATGGCATCTAAAGCCGGGTCCGCAGCGACTTGTTTTTGTGTTTTTGTACAAAATAAAAACATAACCGCCCGTCATCTGCGCCTATTTGTAGTTATTGTTTACATTTCAAATATAATAAATATAATAATTTGAAATGGACTCTTGAGGAATGTTGCAAGACAACAGACTAGCCATTTCCTAGCCCGTTCTAAGCCCAGTAACTTTCTTCTTCTCTTTAACAAATTGCCCATTGAGGCTTGCCCATTTTAAATGTACTTCCTCTTTTTTTATTCCGAAAACATTTGCTATTTCCGACAGGGCATCCAGTAAATCCAGTTTTTTATGTTTATCTCTGTGATCTTCCAACGTTACGTCCCAAAGCAGCGGTCTTTGTCGTATCAGTTGTATGAAGAGCAACGTTTTTTCTTGAGTCCACTGCATGCATTTCCACGCTTAGAAATAAATAATAGTAGATTGTTACACAAGGGACGTAAGTAAGCTATTACAGAACAAGATACAATTTGGCGCCAGTGCGAGCGCAGCTCGCATAGGGCGCTAATGGATCGCGTGCACCCGAGATATTTAGTCACACGAGCGAGCGCAGCGAGCGAGGGTGAATATAGTTCGAGGGTGTAATAGCTACTTGCAACCGACGTAAGCATTCTACTTTATATCATTCTTGCGAGGTAAATAAAACATTGGTGATGCAAAATGAAATTTTAATTAGAATAATTAGCAAATTTAGAGAAAAAATAGAAAAAAATGGTTACTTAATATAATTAATTATTCCAAGAGACCGTTAAAAATATTATGGTTTTGAGATACAGAATTCGAATTCACTTCAACCCAATACATTGTATAGGTTCAGAAAGTACTGCATTTTTTTTTTACGGCTCTGAGTTCCAAGGAGTTTTGCATAGTTTGAAATGTATGGAATTTTTTTTTTTTTTTATTTACACCAACACATAAAGGGCTTTGTCGCTGAGCGACCACATCGCCCAATCAGTAACATCTTTTAATGCTAATTATAATATGTACATTTTAAAACTACTTATGTATAACAAAAAAACATTCAACAAACAAAAAAAAAAAACAGAAAAAAAAAACTAAGAATTTCTTAAAAACTTAATAAATAACTCAAACGATTGAGATTTCGGCCTTAAACTTTGACAATTCCATTGAAATAAGTTTACAGAATGACTATGGAGACTAAAATCCATAGTTAAGGACAGAACTGAGGAAAGATCTGGCCGAAGTCCCACCGAATACTTTAGTAATAACCCATTCAACAAGTACTTTAATAACTAACTCGATCTTCTTCCCAGTCGATTGTCCACTAAAAACAATATTCATTACTTACCTCACTTAGCAACTGTGTAAATCCAAAGTCTTTCCCGGCATGCTCAGCTTCTTTCGGTCCCGAACGCTCAGACTTAACAGACTGCTCCTCTTCAGAGCACTCCGATTCGTTGTCCCAGCCAAACGTACTGACCGGCGGAGGTTGGGCATGTTTTCGTTTTCTCGGTTTCCTCTTAACTCGCCCTACGCCTAATCCTTCTCCTTGTTCGGTTACCTGCCTTTTTCCTGCTTCCTTTTCCCGATGCGGTTGTCCTTGTGACACGCCCGACTCTAGCCTGGAACTTTGTTGCATTTGATGTTTTCCAGCGGTTTCGCTAATTGTAACTTTTTTAGTGTGAGACTTCACCTTATCCGCGTACGAAGATCCATCGAATGGAATGTTAGGGTCTATCGGCTCACTAACCTCCGCCATTGGTACCGGAACTGTTGTTTGGTGACATTCATCTTCTTCGGGATGTCGGATCAATCGCTCTGACACCGGCGTGGAAGGCACATACATTGCTAAAGCTTTCCTGTATGTAACATTACATTCTGACATTATCTCACGTATTCGTTTCTCCTTCTTAAAGACTGGACAAGTTTTATTCATTGGCATATGAGAACCATGGCAATTGACACATTCAATAAAAAATTTTGAAAAAAAAATTGAACCGACTTCACGTAACACATATAGACACTAAGAACCTTCTATGTACCTACACTAAAAAGAGAAAAATAAGAATATACACATGCAATTATTATTTACAGTATTCAAATAATAAATTATTATGTTATATTATATTTGAAGTCGGTGCCAACTATGCATTTACATATAAGAAGAAATTACGAGTACAATAGAACTTGGGTGCAAAATTGTATCGAGTAGTTGGAGTAGAATAGTTGGCACCGACTTCAAATACCTATAATATAACATAATAATTTATTATTTGAATACTGTAAATAATAATTGCATGTGTATATTCTTATTTTTCTCTTTTTAGTGTAGGTACATAGAAGGTTCTTAGTGTCTATATGTGTTACGTGAAGTCGGTTCAATTTTTTTTTCAAAAATTTTTATTTTTCAATTTTTAGTGTAAATAAACACTGTGTAAATAAAGTGTAAGTGTAAATAATATTAGTAGGTTAGGTTAGATATTGGAATAGTCAAGATTAAAGAAGTTAGAGTGAGAATGAGGTTTTTTGAGTTTTACGGGAAAACTATCAATCCCTCAGGAATAAAATTTATATGGGACCACCTCGAGAGTATAAACATGTCAAACTATTCAACGTTTGACTCAGATTGTGTAGTGAGAATGAGGTTTTTTGAGTTTTACAGGAAAACTATCAATCCCTCAGGAAAAAAAAGTATGAGGACCACCTAGAAATGCATACCGTTTCAAGCAAAAAAAAAAATTTTGGAAATCGGTCCACATTTTTCGGAAAGTTCGGTGATTTTTTTTGTTTTACGGGAAAACTATCAATCCCTCAGGAATAACATTTTTATGGGACCACTATGGTAACATACCCTTTCAAACAAAAAAATAATTTTGGAAATCGGTTCACAACTGACGGAGATATCGGTGAACATACATAAAAAAAAAAAAAAAAAAAAAAAAAAAACATACATACACCCGAACATAGAACCTCCTCCTTTTTTTGAAGTCGGTTAAAAAATGTAATTTCGCAATTTTCATGCTTCTTGGTACATTTCGGGCATACTATTTTCTTACTAGGGCAAAACTTTGTCGTATGACCAAATTTCCAGCATGTGCCACATTGGGTCACTGGAAACGTGTAAGAATCAACCTTTATGCGCATTTTGTAAATAAATACATGGGATGGTACTGATGCCCCCTTAAATCCTAGTCTAATGGACTCGCTGGAAATCCATGCGGCACCTTTGTCATCCATATTGCGTCTCATTAGTCTCTTGGCTGATATTACTTCATACGAGCTTGATAAATGCTTTAATAGTTCATCCTCAGAAAGATCCATTTCAATATTTCTTATCACACCATAGGATAGGGCAACCTCAGATGTTTTAATGCATCGCCATCCCAACTCATTAAAGGCTTTCGTCTGTATAAATTTATCTGCTTGAGACCCATTGTCAAAAGTAATAATAATTTTTCACACCCGGTACAAGAATACCATACATTTTTTCGTCTCACCTTCTTAACAGAAAGTAAACCATTACTCCCTCCTAAAAAACAAAATGGCCGGCGGGAGGTAAAGTTGTATGGGATTTCATTTCTCCCTCTGAACCTCATGTGAACAGATAAGTAATGAGATTTGAATTTCGAACTTCAACATTTCTATTAAAATTTTTACTATTGAGTTCACATCCAATAGAACTTATACGAAAAAAAAAAGAAAAAATGTGGCAACTAATCTTTTTCTTCCGAATTTATTTTTGATGTTTCTATGAAAATGTTTACCATAGAGACCTGCACCAAGTAGAATTTATTCAAATTTAAGGAAAAAGTGTGGCTAATGCCTCCAAACTATAGAGCGATCTAATGTTGTTGCATATTAATGCTAAAATATTTTTTGAGAACGAAAGGACGACCTCAATAAAATATTTTTTGAGAATAAACGGACGACCTCGACTCCTTCGATAGCGGGTGGTGGGAGCTATCAAAGAAGAGAGATGGTTGGAAATAATTGGGGGAGACCTTTGCCCAGAAGTGGGACAGTGTAGGTTGAATAAAAAAAACGAATAGATTATTATTATTCTACCTATAAAACCTGTTCATTAAACTTGCTTGCTATTTTCTGGGTTCACTATTTTCTCGCAGTACCTATGTGTGAAAAGCAGAGTATTCACCTCGGGGTTAAAGCTGTCTTAGTCTTGGGCGCTCTTGAATCCCTCGCTGTCTCAGGATTCTAGTCATTAACTCCCTCGTTGCACTCGGGAGTTAACTATAAACACCCTCGCTGTCGCTCGGGAGTTAACTAAAGAATCCTTCGATGCGCTTGGGATTAAATATGGCGCCCGTGACATAATACACTGCTTTATCCCCTTGGTGAATAATCTACTATTAGAACTGCTGACATACTTAACTTTCGCAATATTGGTTACAGCATTCTCTTCAAATATTCTTGCCAAAGCAAACTGTTTGGGCAAAGGATTTGGACTCGTTACGCATACTTGTACTGTATTTTCTTCTTCCTCCAATTCTCCATCCTTTCTCACAACTTTTTTCCCGCGTGACACACGCGTCCATTCTTCCTCGGAATTACTTGATTCCTCCCTACCTTTTCTTTTCCTCGTGTTAGAGGATTCCAGCTCCATATCTTCTTCAATGAGAATCTCGGTATCTTCTATCATGGAAATCTCGACCGTATTGTCAACCTCATTAGGATTTGAATCCATATTGCACGGCAAAGCCGGCTGATCCAAAATGTTGAAAAAACTTGATTATTTGCAAGTTTTCAATTTAATTACACCTAATTATACTTTTTTAATAAATCTTAGAGAAAGGAGAAACAGATTGTCGCAATATAGCAATAAATAATAATTAATTAAAATTTTTTACATGTTTGTAAAGCGCGCCTTTTTTTTTTTTTTTTATGGAAATTAAATGCCGCCATGTTCAGTGTTTTTTTTTTTTCAGTAAAAACTTTTCTTACCATTTTATAAGTAAAAAGAGATTGTTTACCAAGGAGTTTTGAATAGCTTGAACTGTAATGTGAACATTACAATTCAAGCATAGTGCGACGTAATGTTGCCTTGAATTGCAAACACCAATTTACAAGCAGACTTTCCACCATAGTAATCCCTAGTTACTGAGCAAGTATGATATAAAATTTAAAAAACCAATAAATCCAAACCAAAAAAAATTTACACATTTGACATTGACTTCTTCAACACAAACCACTTCCCCTCCCCGCAGGCGAATGCGGGGGATGTTATCACAGAGTAACTATAATTATAGAGGAAATCTATTTGCTTGTCAAGTGTGGTCCCTGCATGTGTGAGCCTTATTGTACGGCTAAATTTGAAAGATACATAAATGTCTCATTTTAGCGCGTTGACTCTGTATTGCTATCTCTATCGCGCAGTGTCATCTCTACTTGATAGGATACTCTATGTTTTGGATAGTTTTCGCGTTTTCGGTCCCAAACAAAGTCGTGCCAGGGTGCGTTATTTACAAATTCATGTATTATTCACTGTTTTCAATTAATACAGGCAAATAAACTACACTAGATTAAGCCAGAGCACGTTTGTCATGGTTTGTGCAGTGATTTCAAACAATGGAACAGCAAAAAAGGAATAATATTCGTGAAATCATTTGCGTTCATTGGGGAGTTCAGTGTTTTGCTACTTTTTTCATTAAAATGTGGACTAAATACATCGTCATCATAATATTTTCAATCGCTGATCATGCTGCTACGCCTACAGTATGATAATTTTGCGTTTTAGATAGTTTTTATTTGATTTCGTATTGAATAGATTATGTCCAACTAGTGTTGTACCTAAGGTATCGATATTTTTGTACAATAGCGTTTTGTACAACAAAATTTGTATTATAAAGTTCGTTGTTCGTGAGGCCTTTTATTATGATGACGGTTGATAGATTGGTGTATTTAGTCAGTAATTTATCAATGAAAAGTAGCAAAACACAAAAATACTATTAAAACAGTACACATAGATATGTGAAATGAACCACACTTAACACTTTCAGCCCGCGGTCGGAAGGTCTATCTGGAGCCAAAACGCTTCGATAGCGCATTCTAATCTTACCTGTGGCGTCATCATTGTCCGGCTAATCTCCAGAACGGCTGAATGTTTTAGTGGGACTTTCACTGGAAGATATAGGAGATTGTTGTTCAACACAGGTATACACTGTATCCCGGAAATTATATACTTTTAATAAATGTAAATAGATAAAATGCTAGTAGATCGTTTTATTTTAAAAATAGCTCCCTCCTCAATAAAATCCTACTACCCAATAATATGTATAAAAGCTAATGTTTGTGAGGACGGATAAATTGATGTTTGTTACTTTATCAAGCTAAATTTGTGGAGTGGTGTAGTTGCTAGTAGACTAGTGGTTATTAAGTTATAAATGTTATAATAATGATATTCTAAGCTACAAACCGTAGGTACATCTTATCCAAGTTTCATCCAAATTGGTGAACTGGTTAAGGTGTGATTGAAACAAACATTAACATCTAAACATTCTAATAGTATGTACATAATGTAGATACCTACTTATAAACTTGCAGTCCATTTAAAAATAACTTACGTGGCCAAGGTAACTAGGTACCGAATATTGCCTGAACAATTCGTAGGACTTATATCTACTTACCTACTCTAGTTTCTATTTGAATTTAACAAAACATTGTTACCCCATTGAAATTTATATTAATTTTTATATAGTAAAATATGTACCAAGCCCGCTAATCAAAGTAAGTATCGTCATCAAACTATCGATATGACCCCACACTAGCTTTTCGCTCCAAACTGCTCCAAACTCATGTACAGTGTACGTGCATGTGTGTGTAAAATTGAACGTTCCCACAAATCTGTGATTGTTCTTCTCCTTCTAGCGCACTAAATCCTACATTTGCCAAATAAAGACAGCTAAGTGGTGAGTTTTTTACCGGCACCCTTGGATGTTATGCACAGAGTAACTATACTATGTTATGTTATCCATTCTTCTCGGAAAACATTTTGTTGTTATTTTTGTCTATGCCAAGCCCGAATTGACATGATATTTTGTACAAAAACATGAAAACACGTCGCTGCGGACCCAGCTTTATATATACAATAAAATTCCTAAATCATACAAAGAACTTAACAATAATCAATTTAAATCCAAATTAAAACTACTATTAGTTACCTACTAAGTGTTATTATGATAATTAATGTTTTTTTGACAGACAGTACTTTAGTTAGATATTGACATTAATTTTATGCATGAACATTTCTGAATGATTAATTTTTGACCTAGTGTTTTGACATTTTTACCTAGTAAATACCTATTTACAACTTTCAATATTATTCATACACCTGTACCTAAAGGTAAGTTTTAGTAGGGCAACTATAATATTATGTTAAGTATACCTATTATTTAAATAAGACCATAATTATATAACCGACCCTTAGGGTCGGTTCATATCTAACGGAATATCGGTCGCGGAACGCCAGAACTGACAAATGTATAGAAAAACACTCGACCGTTCACACTCAACCGATGATACGTTAGTCCGTCGAGTGTGAACGGTCGAGTGTTTTTCTATACATTTGTCAGTTCTGGCGTTCCGCGACCGATATTCCGTTAGATATGAACCGACCCTAAAACTTTGTGAATAAAATGATTATGATAAAAACGCGTTCGTATGAACACGCAAATCGCCGACGTAAAAGTTCCGCCAAGGCCGGGTTTTACCGCGACATAATTTTTACGTCCATGCGAACGGGCTCTAAGCCGGAGTGCCTTCGACCGCTCGGCCACAGAACCACATGCGTCGATTTCGAAATTCTTGATAAGCTCATATTTATTCGGTTAAGCACCGATTACACGTTTCACTAGTGAACTCATGCTCATTGTCCGAAGTTACATTCAGAATCAAATGACGAAGAGATGTCGCTTTAGCTAAATCTATAATTTTTTTTGTAATTTTTATAGTGCTAATCCACACTTGGTTTATCATTTAGAAATGTAAAGTCTTATAAAAATTTTCGATTCCGACGGGATTCGAACCCGCGATTAAATTATATTACAAAAAAATTATAAACTTTAGAATACATAGTTTAACAGGAGTTGAAAGAGTACCTCAAACAGGCTCAAACCTGGGTTTTTCAGAGTGAGCAGCTGCACAGGAGTGAAATAACGCCTCACCATAACGAGGATGCAAAGCTTTTCAAAGACTAACTGAGCTTTTGACTCGATGTACGACAATCTACGAGTATCATACTGAGAGCGCAAAGATAGGTCTTGGAGTTGTCGTTTCACTCAAAAACCTTGCAAATCGGGTTCACTGCATCATGTTAAGCTTAATCTGGCCCAATACCGCTATTTTCTTAATAAAAATGCGACATTTTAACTATCTATAAAGTGATGGTTTTAAGACTTGGTACACTTTGTATTAAAATTTAAGTAGGATGCCGTTAAGATATCTTGACGAAATTCACAGGGTAAATAGCTCTTGAAACGGCGTTTTTAAAATACATTCGAATTAAAAAAAGTTCTATGACTTTTCCTCAGAAAATGCCCTTGAACGTATTGGTATTGTTTTCAGTTTTTCATTTTACGCAACATCATTTTATTTTATGGCGCAGTCGAATAGGTTTTGGGGTAAATAGTCATTGGATCGGAGAGACCCAATCTTTAGCTAATTACCGGAGAAAAAATTATGAGTTTATCTCAATTACTCACCTCAAAATGACCAAAATTGTCTTGCAACTGCTCATTAAATAAAATGTCACAAAAACACGGATTACTTCTAAACTACAAAAATCGCTGAACATACATGGAGGTGATTCGGGTAGCCCTTGGGGTGCTGCATCACTGGACTTGCGCTTCCCAGTCTTTCCTGGGACACCCTGTATAACTACACCTAACATATATTAAGCTAATTTAACTTACAAAATTCAAATGTAAAAAAGAACCTAAATGTGAGTTCTTATGTGTCTAGTTAGTTTAGACTTTTGTGAAAAACTTTTATCACATACATTGCAGGCATATGGCCTTTCTCCTGTGTGAGTTCTCATGTGTACAGTCAAGTCAGACTTTGTAGAATAATTCTTATCACATACATCGCAGGCATATGGCTTTTCTCCAGTGTGAATTCTCATGTGTACAGTCAAATTAGTCTTTTGTGAATAACTCTTATCACATACATCGCAGGCATATGGATTTTCTCCAGTGTGAGTTCTCATGTGTCGAGTCAAGTTAGTCTTTTGTGAATAACTCTTATCACATACATTGCAGGCATATGGCTTTTCTCCAGTGTGAATTCTCATGTGTACAGTCAAATAAGACAGTTTACGAAAACTCTTATGACATGCGTTGCAGGCATATGGCTTTTCTCCAGTGTGAATTCTCATGTGTACAGTCAACTTAGTCTTTTGTGAATAACTCTTATCACATACATCGCAGGCATATGGCTTTTCTCCAGTGTGAGTTCTCATGTGTACAGTCAACTTAGTCTTTTGTGAATAACTCTTATCACATACATTGCAGGCATATGGCTTTTCTCCAGTGTGAGTACTCATGTGTTTATTCAAATCACCCTTACTATAAAAACTCTTATCACATATGTTGCAGGCATATGGTCTTTCTCCTGTGTGAGCTCTCATGTGTACAATCAAAGTAGACTTTTTATAAAAACTCTTATTGCACACATTACAGGCATATGGTCTTTCTCCTGTGTGAGTTCTCATGTGTACAGTCAAGTGAGACTTCTGTAAATAGCTCTTATCACATACATCGCAGGCATATGGCCTTTCTCCTGTGTGAGTTCTCATTTTTTTATCAATAAATTTATATGAGGCCAAACTATTCATGTTCTTGGATGTAAAGCAAGACCTGGTCGCCCTTTTGTCGTTGTGGTTTGTTGCATCTGTGCTCGAGGAAGAGGACTCTGTTGGTTGATGTCTGTCAATGGGTCGGTCCACCACACCTGGGAAGTCTGTGGCTGTAACTACTGGCTCTTCCCTCGTAAATTCATCTTGTACAACAAATTCTTCCTCACTACAGATAAATTCTTCTTTTACAACATATTCTTCATCAGTGGTGACTAATTCTTCTTTGATATTAGGTGAATCGACACTATTTTTGATATTAAGAGCCATGATTTGCATACAGGATGCAGACAGACTACTCCGTAATGTGGGATTGAGCTTGAGGATATTTTCATGTGTGGCCTGAAAATAAATATCAGCATGAATGAGTTGCTGTAGAAGGTGGGCCTACACTGCCATCTTCTAGTCTTGCAGTATGCGGACCTATACATGAATTGTAGACAAGGAATATAAGGTTTGGTATAGTCCATGGCATAATGAAAGGATCTGGCCGGTGTACTTTCCTGCCTCGAGAGGCTACTGCTCAGTTACCAGCCTTATTTATACATAATACTCTATTCCATTTATATTCCTAGGTTACCAGAGGTATTTTATTAGAATGCGCCTCTGGCAAAGCCCTAACAATAATCTTTGAAGATCTTGAATATCCGAAAATGATATGATATTTACCTCAATGCCTTTGTCTAGCATAACTTGGAGTGTGTTCTGAGAGCAGAGAGCCATCTCGGCGAACCTGTGGCATCTCTGCAGCAGCGAGTGGCAGATGTAGCACACTGCCTGCGGCCCGCGCGCGCTCAGCTGAAACACGCCGATTGGACAGCTCGGTAAGGCTGGACATGAGGCCTCGGGGGTTTGGTGAAGAATTTCGGAGGCAGTTACTTAGGTTACGTACCTTAGTATTCGTGAGTTTCTCATAGATTGCCACGGTGTGGTTTTCGAGAGAATACATTCTAGCGTCGCCCACTAAGCACACTCTGCACACAGATGCCATAGTTTATTTGTTAGGTAATTTCGTTTGAAATGGTTTGTTGAGGTAAATAGGTAGGTACTGACAACTTCAACTGGTAAACTAATGGTAGTAAATATCTCGAAAACTTCTTCTGCAAACGTACAGGCCAAAGAGTAGTAGGTACTTAATTGCTACAAGGAAAAGTGTACTCGCACGTTGGACTTGTTTGATCACAACACAAAACAAACTGTATTCTACTATTCCACGGCGGAACGTATGCTAGCTAGTCTTGTGTAGTTCTGGAACTAAACTAATAGTTCAATTGGATTGGACTACTTGTTTTGCGTTTAGTTCTTCCTTCACTAGTTCAATTTCAATCCAATCATATCTCTAGTTCCGTAGTTCCGCGCGGCGAATGAGCGAGATGAACGTTGTGAACGCGAACGATAGGGCAGACAGCATGGATTTAGCATTGAACCTTTTTGGTACACTGGATTCCGCATTTCAAGTTGAACTAGGAAATTGTCCGTCATATTTGTCACTCTATGGCCCATTTTGCCTGTGTTAGAAAGAGAGGTCGCAATGACACTTGCGCAAGGGTGCCGGTATAGAACTCACCACTTAGCTGTCTTTATTTGGCAAATGTAGTGTTTAGGGCGCTAGAAGGAGAAGAACAATCACAGATTTGTGGGAACGTTCAATTTTACACACACATGCACGTACACTGTACATGAGTTTGGAGTGCAAAGCTATTGTGGAGTCATATCGATAGTATGATGTCGATAATTACTATGATTAGCGGGCTTGGTAATAACTGCTGCATATCTTATTTTATAAAATTTATTATAAACTTGAATAGAGTACGAATGTTTTGTTAAATTCAAATATTTGAGTCAAATAGAAAATAGAATAGGTAGGTAGATAGAAGTCCTATGTATTGTTTAGGCAATATTCAGTAGTTACCTTGGCCACGCAAGTTATTATTAAATGGAATGCAAGTTTATATGTAGGTATCTTCGCTTTAAATATTTTCTTGTATCTTTGTTTGTATATTGTAATGTCCATGTGGTGTACAATAAAGTATTTTCTATCTATCTACATAAAAATAATATGTACATTATTTGGTAGTAGGATTTTATTAAAAAGGGTGCTATTTTTAAAATAAAACGATCTACTTGCATTTACATTTTATTATGAGTATTTTTTTCCGGGATACAGTCTATACCTGTGTTGAACGACAACCTCCTCTATCTTCCAGTGAAAGTCCCATTAAAATATTCAGCCGTTCCGGAGATTATCCTGATAATGCTGGCGCCACAGGCGAGCTGAAAAAGTGTGGTCATTTCACAAATCTTTAAGTGTGCTATTTTAACAGATTTTATGTGTTTTGCTACTTTTAACTGATAAATTACTGACTAAATACATCAACCTATCAACAGTCATCGTAATAAAAGATGCCCGCCTCACGAACAACGAACTTTTTAACACAAATTTTGTTGTACAAAAACCTATTGTACAAAAAATATCGATACCTTAGGTACAACATTCAGGCTATTAAACACTCCATTGATTACATTGCTGAAACATTAGTATTTATCATAAATTTATGCATAGAAACTGGCTGTTTTCCGAGCCTCCTTAAAATTGCCATCATAAAACCGTTATTTAAAAAAGGTTCAAGAACTGACATTACACATATGTCTGTTGTTACACATATGTTCTGGCAAATAAATTATCTTATCTTATCTTATTAATAATTATCGGCCTATTGCCCTGCTCACTACTTTTTCAAAGATATTCGAAAAAATTATTTATTTGCGTCTCATTTCTTTTCTAAACCATAACGCTACTATTAATAAAGATCAATTTGGCTTTCAAAAAGGGAAACATACTTCACTAGCTATATTCAGTATGTTGAGACAGGCATGGGAGCATATTAATAACAAAAACACTGGTGTTGCTCTGTTCTTGGACTTATCAAAAGCCTTTGATTGTGTGGTTCATAACGTTTTGTTACAAAAGCTTGAACATGTTGGCATAAGAGGTGTTGCTTTATCACTTATAGAATCTTATCTTAACAATCGGACTCAATTCACAGTCATAGATGCATATAATAAGCGTACAAAAACTATCCATAAAATTACCTCTAAATCAGGAAAAGTGGAACTTGGTGTACCGCAGGGGAGTATACTTGGCCCACTTTTATTCTTAATTTATGTTAACGAGCTTCCACTGGTTACACATCATCTAACCGTAATGTATGCAGATGACGCAACAATTTTCATACCTAAATTAAATTTGTCATTGAATAGTTTTGAAGCTGAGATCAATACTACTTTAGAAAAAATTATTAATTGGTTAGAGGAAATAAATTTAAGAGTAAATGTAAGTAAAACTTTGTATATGCAATTTAAAAATTATAAAACTAAACCCTTATCTATTGCAATAAAAAACAAAGGCATCACAGTAAAGGAAGCAAAAGAAACAAATTTTCTAGGAGTTACTATTGACCCTTTTTTGTGTTGGAAGGCTCACGTCAGTAAAATTAATAATAAAATCTCGCAATATACATATGCTCTTTCAGTACTTGCAAATATCTCATCCAAAAGCATTGCAAAAAACGCATATTATGGTTATGTTTATCCTCAGTTAACTTATGGGGTAATATTTTGGGGAAATTCTGTTAATGTTAATTCTACTTTTCTGCTTCAAAAAAGATGTCTAAGAGCCATATATAGCCTTCAAAGCACTGATTCTTTGCGTAGTATATTTAAAAGTGAGAAATTCTTGACACTTACATGTATTTATATACTTGAAACATGCTTATTTGTAAAAAACAATCAGTCATATTTTTTTGAAATTAAATCTAAACGCAACCTCCGTAATAAGTACAAATTTAATATTAGTATACCTCAGGTCAACAATAGTATGTTCCACAAAAGCGCTTTCTACTCTTCCATTAGAATATATAATCATCTACCTCTTCCGCTCAAATCGCTAAATGGTGATGCTTTTGGTAACAAACTAAAGAACTGGTTAGTTACCAAAGGCTTCTACAATTTGGAAGAATACTTCATGGAGAATGAATGTAAATAGTTTACCTAACATTTGTTTAGTTTTAAGTACTAACATACTATTAATATTGTACGTCCGAAAAGGGCAAACTGTTTGTACATTTTATTTGATAACAAACCGACCATCTTTGTTAAATTCAACAGTTTACAATAAAAATTTATTCTATTCTATTCTATTCTATTCTATTCAACACTAGTTGAAAATAACCTATTCAATACAAAATCAAATAAAAACTATCTAAAACGCAAAATTATCATACTGTAGGCGTAGCAGCATGATCAGCGATTGAAAATATTATGATGACGATGTATTTAGTCCACATTTTAATGAAAAAAGTAGCAAAACACTGAACTCACCAATGAACGCAAATGATTTCACGAATATTATCCGTTTTTGCTGTTCCTTTGTTTGAAATCACTGCACAAACCATGACAAACATGCTCTGGCTTAATCTAGTGTAGCTTATTTGCCTGTATTAATTGAAAATAGTTAATAATACATGAATTTGTAAATAACGCACTCTGGCACGACTTTGTTTGGGACCGAAAACGCGAAATCTATCCAAAACATTGAGTATCCTATCAAGTAGGGATGACACTGCGCGATAGAGATAGCAATACAGAGTCAACGCGCTAAAACGAGACATCTATATATCTTTCAAATTTAGCCGTGCAATAAGGCTCACACATGCAAGGAGTGCCACACTTGACAAGCAAATAGATTTCCTCTATAGTTATAGTTACTCTGTGCACTTGCGTACCGGCCTGTGACGTAGCGCACCACCTCTACACCATAGATTTTTTGTTTACACACCAGCTGATGTGCAAGTTCGAGATGTAAAATTACGAATTTTCTCTTATTTAAATGGCTTTTTTGGACTATGTTTGTGATAAGGTGCTGGTTTGGCAATTATGTCCTGTGCTGTTTCACAATTTCCAAGCAGAATCGGTATGCTTACGGAGAATGAAACAAATATTTCTTTTTATCGGTAAGTCATACCAGTGAAAAATACGTTTATGTTTAGAGTTACGGAAGCTATTTTATAAAAAGTTAATCATTTCATCATTTAACATCGTTTTACTTCGATTTCATGCGTGTATTTGGGTAATCTCATTTAGAATTTTCATTCTAGCGAAATTTACATTCCATTTTTGACATTTCTTGTACTCCATCGCTGCGCAATAGTGTTGTAGTTGTATCGACATATTTATCGATATTTAATGCATTTTTTTGTGTAGATACTAGGTAGGTACGAACATAACTATTAACTTGGTCTATTTTACATTCTGGATTCCAGCTGACCTAGATTTGAAATAATCGTGGATTAGAATTATCGAGAAAGGCGAAGAATGGAGTCCTACACAACTACAAGAATATGTTCCACTTTGAAAAATCATGGTATACGGATGAAAAATTTTGCATTCTTGTACGGGCTAGGTACACTCGTTGCGCTGGGATTGGAGAGGTTGAAACCACTGGTATATATTTCTTCTTACTATTTATTCTTCTTTTCGCTAGGAGTGCTCTGGCTCAACTGAATTGAACTGAACTGAATCAATTGACTGAACTGAATGCTGAATGCCGAACTTGCACAATATTTATACTAATTTCGAATCTATCTATCTCTGTCTAATATTTATATGTATCTCTATCTAACATTCTATGCATCTCTGTCTAACTATATCTATCTCTGTCTTTTTTACACGATCTATCCCTTTCTAGAACAATCCACATCTTTCTAGAACTATAGCTATCTCTATCTAAAACTATTCTCTTTGTCTAAAACTATGTTCTATCTCTCTCTATTTAACTATCTATCTTTGTCTTGGGCTATTTTCTAGAAAAATGTATTTGTTCTCGCTATTTCTACGAACTTAGATCGATGTAAATTCTTAGAACAAACTTAAAATAACGAAAATATTAACTATAACTATAAAAAATAGTGAACTTGAACATGACTACGAAACTATAACTATATCTATGTCTATTCTATACGTCGTCCTGCACATCTCTCCCGCCGTGCAACCGTGTTGCACCATCTCGGTGTAGGGCGACGTCGTCGATCGGCAGGACCACCAGCTTCCGCACCGGCCTCCGCAGAACTCCTCCTCTTGTAGATACGTCGACTGTCCGCACGACGTTATCCGGTCCCGGGTACACGGCTGCTATTCTTCCTCGGATCCAAACGTTGCGCGGCAGGTTGGCGTCTATAAGTTGTACTAGGTCGCCGACTTTGACGTTTGGACCCTTGCCGTGTGGTTCTCGTCGTTTCTGCAGCTCTGGGAGGTATTCTTTGAGCCACCTGGCCCAAAAGATATCAGCGAGTCTTTGGGCGGCGCGCCAGCTTGTCCTTGTAATGGTGTCACGTTCATTGAAGTCTCCCGGCGTCGGTACTTGTCCCGGCCCTCCGAGCAAGAAGTGGTTGGGTGTTAGGGCTTCGGGATCTTCTTCACTGACTGATACGTGAGTCAGCGGTCGACTATTCACTGTGTACTCGACTTCCGCCAGCAGCGTAGAGAGAACTTCTTCTGTCGGGTGGCGTTCATGAAGGGTGGCATCGAGTGCTGTCTTCATTGAGCGTACCATTCTTTCCCATGCACCTCCCATGAATGGCGCTCCAGGTGGGATGAACCGCCAGGCTATTGTCTTCTTTGCCGCTTCCTCCGCTGTTGCTTCGTCGATTGCTCGTCGTAGCTCCTTGTCCGCTCCTCGTAGGTTGGTCCCGTTATCGGACCATATCTGTGCTGGTCGTCCTCGTCGCGCTATCATACGGCGAAGGGCCATTATCGCTGAATCAGTGCTGAGTGATGCTGCTATCTCCAGGTGGATCGCTCTCGTCGTCAGGCAAGTGAATATCGCGACGTAGCGCTTCTGATGGCTGCGTCCCACTGTGACTGTGAGCGGACCGAAGTAGTCAACCCCTGTGTAGGTGAAGGGTCGCTTGTGATGTGCTAAGCGACACGGCGGCAGGTCACCTGTTCTTGGGTATGGCGGTACTTGGGTCTTCATTCTGCAGTGTAGACATTGGCGCAGAAGTGACCGAGTTGTGGGGCGCAGGCGCAGGATCCAGTACTGTTGTCGGCACTCGTTGACGGTTGCCTCGACTCCGGCGTGATGTCGTTGTCGATGTATTGCCACGATCCAGAGCTTGACTATAGGGTGGCTCCCATCGAGTATCATCGGACTCTTGAAGTCTTCAGATACTTGCTCTATTGCTTGGATGCGGCTTCGAAGTCGTAGGGCTCCATCGATGTACTCGACGCTCAGCTGCTTCAGACGACTCTCTCTATTGATCAGCTTCTCTTTCTTTAGATCTTCTATCTCATTCGGAAATGAGTCTTCTTGAGCCGATCTCATAAGTAAATCTTCAGCTTTCTTGAGGAGTTCTGCGGACATTGGAAGGGCTTTCTTTTGTTCTTTACTATTGTCGCTATGTCGGGAGGGCTTCTTCGGTGTAGCTTTCTTTGCTATTCTTCTCCAATCTGGGTCTGCTATAGTGTTCTTCTTGGTCCGTTTGTAGTTGACTCTCTGCTTGTTAGCTCTACAGAGTTGTATGAACTGTAGAACTCTGGCTGTCGTGAAGCGGAGTCTTTCCCAGTTGGAGAATCTCGTAGCCTCTGGCAGGGCTTCAGAAAGCTTCTGTTGGCTATTGACGGCGATGTGATGGGTTCGTTCTTCTCCTGTAGGTTCTATTGTGGTCGGCGACGCGGCTATCTCTGTTGGCCAGGATTCCTCGTTCATATGCAGGAATTCCGGGCCTTTGTACCATCTATGTTCTCTATTAAATCCTATAGGTACATCTCTCGTTGCGTCGTCCGCCACGTTCATCTTCGTGGGCACCCATCTCCATTCGTTGACCGTCGTGGTGTCTTCTATTGCTGCGAGTCGATGGGCAACGTAGGGCTTGTAGGATCGTGATCCAGTCTTGATCCAGGTGAGAACTGTTTTGCTATCAGTCCAGAATGTCTTGGAGTCTGGCTTTCTCTCGTGCTCTTCTATGACAGCTTCGGCTAGGCGCGTGCCCATTACGGCGGCTTGAAGCTCTAGGCGCGGGATCGAAGTGAGCTTCAGTGGCGCCACCTTAGCTTTGGCGATGATGAGTGAGACACGAACTTCATTATTCGGCGATGTAGCTCTCCAGTAAAGGACCGCTGAGTAGGCTGACTCGCTTGCGTCGGTGAATACGTGAAGCTGGAGCGTTGTAGCGTCGCTATACTGTAAATACCTCCTAGGTATGGCTACGTTGCTCAGGCTTCTCAGATGCGTCATCCAGTTCTTCCACTGCTCAGCTAGGTCTTCCGCTATCTCTTCATCCCATGCCGTCCCTCGGCGCCAAACTTCTTGGAGCATCTGTTTCGCTCTGATCGTAACCGGCGAGGCGAAGCCAAGTGGATCGAATAGTGACATTACTATTCGCAGGGCTTCTCTCTTCGTTGGCGTCTTCCCTTCCATGAGCGACGGTGGGAGTCTTGCTAGGTTCAGGTTGAAGGTGAGCTCATCAGCGTAGGGCTTCCAAATTAAGCCCAAGACCCGTTCAGACTGTTCCTCGGACTTGTAAATTTCTCTATCTTGATCTGTGTTCTCTTCGCCCACGGCTTCAAGTAGTTGCGGTGAGTTCGACTTCCATTGCTTCAACTCGTAGCAGGCTTCTCTATGTATATCGCGTACGCCTGTGGCTATGCGTACTGCGTCTTCTATGTTCTTGAAGCTATCTAGGTAGTCATCTACGTAGTGCTTCTCTATTATTGCAGCTGCTGCCTCAGGATGAGATTTCTCGTGTTTCTTGGCGTTCAAGTTCTTGACGAAGATCGCTGTCGATGGCGAGCTGGATGCCCCGAAGATGAGAGATGTCATTCTATATTCTTCTGGAGGTTGATCATCTCGTCGATCCTTGCGCCATAAGTATCTGAGGGCATCTCGATCTTGTACTCGAAGCTTGACTTGCATGAACATTTCTTTTATGTCCGCCGTCACTGCTATTTGATGTTGACGAAATCTCATCACTACTCCAGGAAGAGACTGTAGAAGGTCTGGTCCCTTGAGTAGCATGTCGTTGAGGGAGACTCCTTTTGTCTTGGCTGCTGCATCATGTACCACCCGCAGTTTATCCGGTCTTCCAAATCTTGTTTCCAGAGTCTCCATGATCTTCGTTGGGTGCGTGTCATTGATGAGTAGACTCTGCACGGCTTCTTTGGCTTTCCCCTTCAAGTTCTTCCGTAGTCGGTTGACATTCTCAACCTTCGTGTAGACATCTTCAGTCTCCTTGAAGGCTGCTCGGAACGGCAGCCATTCCTTGTGTGATCCGCTGAATTCGGGCAACTCGACGAACTTCGGCTTCTGTCCCGCTTTGATGGCACTGGTGATCGCTGCTGATAAGCTGGAGAGAGTTTGTTCCAAGGTGACTCCCGCCGGTGTTGGCACCGCAGGCTGCAGCAGTGCTTCTTCTATAGGGTTCGACGGGGCGCTATAACTCTTCTCCAGGACTCCCGCCGGTGTAGGCACTGCAGGCTGTTGCGGTGCTTTGTCTATACTATGCTTCGGCGGGGCACTATGTTCTTCTATTCGATGATCCTCTTCTATGGCGGCGACCTGGTCTATTGCGGGGGCAGGAACGGGTTCCCGGTGGTGAGGTTCGTGGGAGATTGCTAACATCGCAGGCTGTGCTTGAGTGTTCAGCCAGGTGTCCACTCGGGTGTTGACATCAGACTTGGAGAAGATGGAGGCATCATCATCTTCATCTTCATCGTCGGTGTTCATGGCTTATATACGGGCTAGCGTGGCGGCAGCTAGCTGGGCTTGAATGCGCAGAAGGTTCTCTTTTGCTCTTGCTATCTTCAGCGCCTTTGATCTGGAACGGGTGGACCCAGCAGCGCTCCGGCGCTGCGGGTCCGGCGGCAGCATGCGTTCCTCGCATGGATTCAGCAGTCATGTCTTGAGCTTCGTTCCCTTCTTCATAGGTTCTATTCGCGATGCAGCGGGCTCGAGGGGAACAGCTGAAGACGGCGTGGCTGTGCTCCTAGCGGCGTGACTATCCGCTCTCCTCGTCGTGGTGCCACTCTTCCCTGTGGCGGCGGATTCGGCAGATGTACCCGTCGCTGCAGAGGTTTCTGTTTCCGTGGTGGACGTTGTCATCGTCGTCGCTGTGGCTTCAGATGTAGAGGTTTCCGCCGATAATTCAGTTGCGGAGGTTTCTACCGTAGTCTCGGTCGCGGAGGTTCCAGATGTGGCTGTAGTTCCTTCGGACGAAGACGGGTTCGCATCCGACGATGGTGCGCGTCCCTTTCCCACGGCGCGTGTGACCGGCATAGTGGCTCGATGAGGGAGTATTCTATTCTTCTATAATTCTTGAGGCTTGAGGCTTCAATCTTCTATCCGGCTCGAAGGACCAAAAAATGTACGGGCTAGGTACACTCGTTGCGCTGGGATTGGAGAGGTTGAAACCACTGGTATATATTTCTTCTTACTATTTATTCTTCTTTTCGCTAGGAGTGCTCTGGCTCAACTGAATTGAACTGAACTGAATCAATTGACTGAACTGAATGCTGAATGAACAGGAGTCTTCTTCCTCCCCCGAGAGGGTAGGCAGGTAAGGGCCTCGTTAAAATACTTTGCCCTGGCTTCAACTCCGAGGGCAGCTGCCCCCGGGTCATGGGGTGTCGCCTGTGAGGGCGGTGCTACCTGAAATAAATAAATATGCCATGTTTTTTTGGCAGTCCTTAATTAATATGTACATATATATATATATATATATATATTTTTTTTTTTTTTTTTTTTTTTTTTTTTGATTGTATTTTGTATTATTTTTTTGTTGTTTTGTGGTTATGTACCTTTTTTTTTTTTTTTTTTTTTATATATACATATTTACAATTCACCTTAACCTAAATAACAATATATATCTATACTTAAGTCTACTTAAAAACTATGTACATATTTACAGTTCAGGTTGCTGGAAGTCTGAAGATTGGGGTTGTCATTGTTAAGGGTGGTTGTGAACTCCGCCGGGAGACTCGGCGGGCGATTCCAGGAGCTCTCGTGGTAGCGGACGCCACTTTTTGTTGATGTCCGGTGGCCGTGTGTGGTGCGGTGCGATGTTCTGCAGGTGCGGGTGGGGACCGTTATCCGCCCTGTCGTACATTTTGCGCGCCGTCCTGGTAATGAATGTTTTTGTGCTGACGGAGGCTGTGTCGCGGGCGATTACATCATTTCTGACGAACCGGCCCGCGCCGGTGCACATCCGAAGGCACTGGTTTTCTAGGGCTTGTATTCTCTTTTTGTTGGAGTCCGAGATTAGGGCGTACCAAGCGGGGGCAGCATACGTGAGCCGGGAACGTATGTAGGTCTTGTAGACCCGGACTTTGGTCCTCAGCGGTAGTCTGGACTTCAAGACAGGTCGGAGATGGGCGCGGGCCGCGCGCGCCTGTTGCAGGGCGCGATCTACCTGCGGCACCATTCTCAACGACTTGTCGATGTCGACGCCGAGGTACCTTGTGTGGGTCTGCCAATCTATGGATTGTCCCCTGAGCTCCAGACGAGGTATGGTTGGTTGCTTGGCTGAGACAAGTATCGCCGCCGTCTTCCCCACATTGACAGCTATGCGCCACTTGTCTAGCCATGTGGGCAGGATATCGAGGAGTCGCTGCATCCTGGTGGCAGCGAACTTGGGGGTGATGGAGATGGAGAAGTAAGCGCTGTCGTCGGCAAATAGCGCGAGCTCGACGTCACGCTCCCCGGGGCGAAGGTGTCCCTCCAGGGTTGGGGCGTCGTTAGCGTAAAGGGCATATAGTGCCGGCGACAGGCAGCTTCCTTGCGGGACTCCCGCGAATGCTGAATGCTGAATGCCGAACTTGCACAATATTTATACTAATTTCGAATCTATCTATCTCTGTCTAATATTTATATGTATCTCTATCTAACATTCTATGCATCTCTGTCTAACTATATCTATCTCTGTCTTTTTTACACGATCTATCCCTTTCTAGAACAATCCACATCTTTCTAGAACTATAGCTATCTCTATCTAAAACTATTCTCTTTGTCTAAAACTATGTTCTATCTCTCTCTATTTAACTATCTATCTTTGTCTTGGGCTATTTTCTAGAAAAATGTATTTGTTCTCGCTATTTCTACGAACTTAGATCGATGTAAATTCTTAGAACAAACTTAAAATAACGAAAATATTAACTATAACTATAAAAAATAGTGAACTTGAACATGACTACGAAACTATAACTATATCTATGTCTATTCTATACGTCGTCCTGCACAATTCTTATGCATTGCCAGCCAACAATATTTCCAAACCAACTTTTGTCGTGCAAACCTGTAAGAACGAAGAAAATGTCAACTCATTTTTTGACGTGAAAACTTCTTTAGGCGCTCTGGGAATTTTTGAGATAGGGATAAATCTTTGGATTCACTGCACGAGTCTCGTGCCCGGTACAATTCAATGGTACGTTTGAAGGTAGCTACGGAATACGGATCCTACCCTCAATAACGTATTCTTTATTTTCTGAAATTACCCAGAAAACGAAAGCTCGTAGCTAGACATTCTGGCTATGGGGCGTCTTCATCTACTGCTTTAGATATCGAGGAAAACTATCTAAGCAGTCTGTTAATTATTGGTTAATACTATTTAACCAATAATTAACAGATAACAAGTATATTAGTACTTGTTTTATTTTGAGGACTTTAACTGGAATTACATGTTTTGAATTTGATATTGTTTTATTTTAATAATAAGGTAACTAAAGAAGTCTGAAAGTAGCGCCGGTGACTGAAAAGATGAGGAGTAATAGGTTAGCACGTAATGCGGAGGGATGAAACTCATGTAACTAAAAGGGTGACGGAAATGAATGATGGATATGTGAGTAGAGTAGAGGTAGACCTAAGAAAAGATGGATGAATTGTGTGAAAGAAGATATGGGTAAAAAAGGAGTGGATATGGAGATGACGAGTGATAGAGGAGAGTTGAGACAGAGAACATTTTGTTCCGGGCAGGCCAATGAATGATGAATAATAAGGCAACTACAATTTTATTTCGTTCTACAGTAATAGAATAATTCGTTCTACAGCAATAAAATAATACCTTTAAAGAATAGACAATTCTAAAAATTCATTAAATCCTTTTTCATGTAATTATCGATAAGAAATACACAACACTATTCCACCTTAAAAACATATCTATAGTTGTCTATGAATGGATTGAAAAGTGGAGACACTCAAATTACTCTATGGTTCTATCTAGTACATTATTTATCTTTGGCAGACAGGCACTAGATTGGACTACTGAACTAAACTATATAATCAGAAGATATGCATGTATACTGATTGGAGCGATGAGAATGACAAAGGCAATTGAACTACGGAACTCAAAGATATACTTCTTTTCAATTTAGGTGACACATTTTGCGCATGGCTAGATGCGTGACACTTCGAGATGATGTCAAAGTCAGTCAAATAGTAAAAAAAAAATATCCTCTCTCTGACATTCGACAGGACTGGACTGACTGTCATTACTATAAATCTATTTAAAACTTGACATTGGCAGAATTACACCTAGTTGTGTAGATTGCCATATAAGAAGAAAGTTTAATCGAGATTATTAAAATCGATTTTTGGTTCACTACTATCAATTCATCTGAATCGATTCTAAGGCGCTGTCTCCACGAGCGAGAGAATCGCGGCAATATTATCGTCGTGCCACGTATTTCTATACACTTCTCTAGAAGCCGTCTCCACACGGCGATATTATCGCCGCGATGCGTCGAGTGGCAACGAGCGCGCGAAACGTCGTTACATCGGCTCATGCCGTTCATGGGTTACTAGACTAGCTGTGCTCCCGCGGTGTAACCCGCGGTCCCTAGGGATTTTTTCGGGATAAAAAGTAGCCTATGTCCGTCCCTGGGATACAACCTTTATCCATGCCAATTTTCAGCCTAATCGGTTCAGTGGTTTAGGCGTGAAAAGGTAACAAACAGACAGACAGACAGACAGATAGACAGACAGACAGAGTTACTTTCACATTTATATTATTATAGTATGGAGTATGGATTTGACGGAGTGTTTAAGCAAATTCAGTTCAGTTCAGTTTTTAAGCATATGTTTATTGTTTATTTATTTATATTTTATGGCTCGTTTATGATAATTTGTGAAATGGTAAAACTTTAGAATATTTATTTAGAAATGAAGTCTTATCAAAATTTTCGAACCCGCGATGATCAGACGATCCTCCTTAAGCCCTCGTTCGCACGAGCGTAATTTTATCGGACGTAAAAATTACATCCAAATATAACAAAATGTAATTCCATGTACCTGTTCGCACGAGGGCGCGACGTAATTTTATCGCGCAGTGCTCTATTCTAGCGTTGAGCGTTGGGCGGTGAAAATAATAGAGCATACGAATCTTCGCGTTGCTGTTCGCATGGACTAAAAATTACAGCGCAGCGTTCAGCAGTGTGCCGCGTGCTCGCTCCCTCGGCGGACGGACATGTTGCTTGGCTTATAAGAACATCTCGCGTCGATACTTACGATGTTGTGGGTCGTAGATTCTGAAATGCTCATCATTAGAAATGGAGTCTCGTCCATTCCTATATGCTAAATCAATGCCCTAGTACCTATCTAGCTAGATAGAGGAGAGGAGTTAGCTACCTCCTTACATAAAATTTCGAAGAATGATGCCTGGATAGACATAACAAAAATCTCTCAGGCGACTGTGATTATTTCTAGCCTAGGATTATTTAATTAAAAATTATTATAAATTAATTCGAAAAATAAAATGGGATACTGCCTAAAGTCTTCGTACAGTATCAATTTGACACGAAGGAAGAAGTATCACAAATTGCCCTTTCACGTATCTCTGTTCATTCAGAGGATGAACCCATGCCTTTTGTTTCCTTCTAGCGACACAGACCGCTCTGCTCTAGGACCAATGATCATACATATGATTCTTGGTCCGAGGCTCTGCTAGTAATTTAGCTCTATTCATTTTTCAACGTCTTACTCAGGCGAGAGACGACACAAAAGTGATACAAAAAATCCTCATCTTTTTCCACGCGTATCTGACATTGTCGTACGCAACAGACGCAATGACAACAGACTTGTGACGCCTAGTTGCAAAACAACACTGTTGCAAAAAAGTTTATTATAGGTATATGGCATCTAAAGCCGGGTCCGCAGCGACTTGTTTTTGTGTTTTTGTACAAAATAAAAACATAACCGCCCGTCCTCTGCGCCTATTTGTAGTTATTGTTTTTGTTTACATTTCAAATATAATAAATATAATAATTTGAAATGGACTCTTGAGGAATGTTGCAAGACAACAGACTAGCCATTTCCTAGCCCGTTCTAAGCCCAGTAACTTTCTTCTTCTCTTTACCAAATTGCCCATTGAGGCTTGCCCATTTTAAATGTACTTCCTCTTTTTTTATTCCGAAAACATTTGCTATTTCCGACAGGGCATCCAGTAAATCCAGTTTTTTATGTTTATCTCTGTGATCTTCCAACGTTACGTCCCAAAGCAGCGGTCTTTGTCGTATCAGTTGTATGAAGAGCAACGTTTTTTCTTGAGTCCACTGCATGCATTTCCACGCTTAGAAATAAATAAAATTTAAAAAACCAATAAATCCAAACCAAAAAAAATTTACACATTTGACATTGACTTCTTCAACACAAACCACTTCCCCTCCCCGCAGGCGAATGCGGGGGATGTTATCCATTCTTCTCGGAAAACATTTTGTTGTTATTTTTGTCTATGCCAAGCCCGAATTGACATGATATTTTGTACAAAAACATGAAAACACGTCGCTGCGGACCCAGCTTTATTTATACAATAAAATTCTTACTTATATATAAAAATTATACATATAAAAATATACCTACAATTAAAAAACTTAACAATAATCAATTTAAATCCAAATTAAAACTACTATTAGTTACCTACTAAGTGTTATTATGATAATTAATGATTTTTTGACAGACAGTAGGTACTTTAGTTAGATATTGACATTAATTTTATGCATGAACATTTCTGAATGATTAATTTTTGACCTAGTGTTTTGACATTTTTACCTAGTAAATACCTATTTACAACTTTCAATATTATTCATACACCTGTACCTAAAGGTAAGTTTTAGTAGGGCAACTATAATATTATGTTAAGTATACCTATTATTTAAATAAGACCATAATTATATAACCTAAGGGTCGGTTCATATCTAACGGAATATCGGTCGCGGAACGCCAGAACTGACAAATGTATAGAAAAACACTCGACCGTTCACACTCAACCGATGATACGTTAGTCCGTCGAGTGTGAACGGTCGAGTGTTTTTCTATACATTTGTCAGTTCTGGCGTTCCGCGACCGATATTCCGTTACATATGAACCGACCCTAAAACTTTGTGAATAAAATGATTATGATAAAAACGCGTTCGTATGAACACGCAAATCGCCGACGTAAAAGTTCCGCCAAGGCCGGGTTTTACCGCGACATCATTTTTACGTCCATGCGAACGGGCTCTAAGCCGGAGTGCCTTCGACCGCTCGGCCACAGAACCACATGCGTCGATTTCGAAATTCTTGATAAGCTCATATTTATTCGGTTATGCACCGATTACACGTTTCACTAGTGAACTCATGCTCATTGTCCGAAGTTACATTCAAAATCAAATGACGAAGAGATGTCGCTTTAGCTAAATCTATAATTTTTTTTGTAATTTTTATAGTGCTAATCCACACTTGGTTTATCATTTAGAAATGTAAAGTCTTATAAAAATTTTCGATTCCGACGGGATTCGAACCCGCGATTAAATTATATTACAAAAGAATTATAAACTTTAGAATACATAGTTTAACAGGAGTTGAAAGAGTACCTCAAACAGGCTCAAACCTGGGTTTTTCAGAGTGAGCAGCTGCACAGGAGTGAAATAACGCCTCACCATAACGAGGATGCAAAGCTTTTCAAAGACTAACTGCTGAGCTTTTGACTCGATGTACGACAATCTACGAGTATCATACTGAGAGCGCAAAGATAGGTCTTGGAGTTGTCGTTTCACTCAAAAACCTTGCAAATCGGGTTCACTGCATCATGTTAAGCTTAATCTGGCCCAATACCGCTATTTTCTTAATAAAAATGCGACATTTTAACTATCTAAAAAGTGATGGTTTTAAGACTTGGTACACTTTGTATTAAAATTTAAGTAGGATGCCGTTAAGATATCTTGACGAAATTCACAGGGTCAATAGCTCTTGAAATGGCGTTTTTAAAATACATTCGAATTAAAAAAAGTTCTATGACTTTTCCTCAGAAAATGCCCTTGAAAGTATTGGTATTGTTTTCAGTTTTTCATTTTACGCAACATCATTTTATTTTATGGCGCAGTCGAATAGGTTTTGGGGGAAATAGTCATTGGATCGGAGAGACCCAACCTTTAGCTAATTACCGGAGAAAAAATTATGAGCTTATCTCAATTACTCACCTCAAAATGACAAAATTGTCTTGCAACTGCTCATTAAATAAAATGTCACAAAAACACGGATTACTTCTAAACTACAAAAAAACGCTGAACATACATAGGGGAGATTCGGGTAGCCCTTGGGGTGCTGCATCACTGGACTTGCACTTCCCAGTCTTTCCTGGGACACCCTGTATAACTACACCTAACATATTAACCTAATTTAACTTACAAAATTCAAATGTAAAAAAGAACCTAAATGTGAGTTCTTATGTGTCTAGTTAGTTTAGACTTTTGTGAAAAACTTTTATCACATACATTGCAGGCATATGGCCTTTCTCCTGTGTGAGTTCTCATGTGTACAGTCAAGTCAGACTTTGTAGAATAATTCTTATCACATACATCGCAGGCATATGGCTTTTCTCCAGTGTGAATTCTCATGTGTACAGTCAAATTAGACAGTTTATGAAAACTCTTATGACATGCGTTGCAGGCATATGGCTTTTCTCCAGTGTGAGTTCTCATGTGTACAGTCAACTTAGTCTTTTGTGAATAACTCTTATCACATACATCGCAGGCATATGGCTTTTCTCCTGTGTGAATTCTCATGTGTACAGTCAAATTAGACAGATTATGAAAACTCTTATGACATGCGTTGCAGGCATATGGCTTTTCTCCAGTGTGAGTTCTCATGTGTACAGTCAAGTTAGTCTTTTGTGAATAACTCTTATCACATACATTGCAGGCATATGGCTTTTCTCCAGTGTGAATTCTCATGTGTACAGTCAAATTAGACAGTTTATGAAAACTCTTATGACATGCGTTGCAGGCATATGGCTTTTCTCCAGTGTGAATTCTCATGTGTACAGTCAACTTAGTCTTTTGTGAATAACTCTTATCACATACATCGCAGGCATATGGCTTTTCTCCAGTGTGAGTTCTCATGTGTACAGTCAACTTAGTCTTTTGTGAATAACTCTTATCACATACATTGCAGGCATATGGCTTTTCTCCAGTGTGAGTACTCATGTGTTTATTCAAATCACCCTTACTATAAAAACTCTTATCACATACGTTGCAGGCATATGGTCTTTCTCCTGTGTGAATTCTCATGTGTACAGTCAAATTAGACATTTTATAAAAACTCTTATCACACACATTACAGGCATATGGATTTTCTCCAGTGTGAGTTCTCATGTGTTCAGTCAAGCTGGACTTTTGTGAATAGCTCTTATCACATACATTGCAGGCATATGGTCTTTCTCCTGTGTGAATTCTCATGTGTACAGTCAAATTAGACATTTTATAAAAACTCTTATCACACACATTACAGGCATATGGATTTTCTCCTGTGTGAGTTCTCATGTGTCCAGTCAAGTGAGACTTTTGTAAATAGCTCTTATCACACACATTACAGGCATATGGCCTTTCTCCTGTGTGAGTTCTCATTTTTTTATCAATAAATTTATATGAGGCCAAACTATTCATGTTGTTGGATGAAAAGCAACACCTGGTCGCCCTTTTGTCGTTGTGGTTTGTTGCGTCTGTGCTCGAGGAAGAGGACTCTGTTGGTTGATGTCTGTCAATGGGTCGGTCCACCACACCATGGAAGTCTATGGCTGTAACTACTGGCTCTTCCTTCGTAAATTCATCTTGTACAACAAATTCTTCCTCACTACAGATAAATTCTTCTTTTACGACATATTCTTCATCAGCGGTGACTAATTCTTCTTTGATATTAGGAGAATCAACACTATTTTTGATATTAAGAGCCATGATTTGCATACAGGATGCAGACAGACTACTCCGTAATGTGGGATTGAGCTTGAGGATATTTTCATGTGTGGCCTGAAAATAAACATCAGCATGAAAGAGTTGCTGTAGAAGGTGGGCCTACACTGGCATCTTCTAGTCTTGCAGTATGCAGACCTATACATGAATTGTAGACAAGGAATATAAGGTTTGGTATAGTCCATGGCATAATGAAAGGATCTGGCCGGTGTACTTTCCTGCCTCGAGAGGCTACTGCTCAGTCACCAGCCTTATTTATACCTTATACTCTATTCCATTTATATTCCTAGGTTACCAGAGGTATTTTATTAGAATGCGCCTCTGACAAAGCCCTAACAATAATCTTTGAAGATCTTGAATGTCCGAAAATTATATGATATTTACCTCAATGCCTTTGTCTAGCATAACTTGGAGTGTGTTCTGAGAGCAGAGAGCCATCTCGGCGAACCTGTGGCATCTCTGCAGCAGCGAGTGGCAGATGTAGCACACTGCCTGCGGCCCGCGCGCGCTCAGCTGAAACACGCCGATTGGACAGCTCGGTAAGGCTGGACATGAGGCCTCGGGGGTTTGGTAAAGAATTTCGGAGGCAGTTACTTAGGTTACGTACCTTAGTATTCGTGAGTTTCTCATAGATGGCCACGGTGTGGTTTTCGAGGGAATACATTCTAGCGTCGCCCACTAAGCACACTCTGCACACAGATGCCATAGTTTATTTGTTAGGTAATTTCGTTTGAAATGGTTTGTTGAGGTAAGTAGGTTACTGATAACTTCAACTGGTAAACTATGGTAGTAAATATCTCGAAAACTTCTTCTGCAAACGTACAGGCCAAAGAGTAGTAGGTACTTAGTTAATTGCTACAAGGAAAAGTGTACTCCCTCGTTGGACTTGTTTGATCACAACACAAAACAAACTGTATTCTATTCTACTATTCCACGGCGGAACGTACGTATGCTAGTCTTGTGTAGTTCTGGAACTAATAGTTCAATTGGATTGGACTACTTCTTTTACGTTTAGTTCTTCCTTCACTAGTTCAATCAATTTCAATCCAATCATATCTCTAGATCCGTAGTTCCGCGCGGCGAATGAGCGAGATGAACTTTGTGAACGCGAACGATAGGGCAGGCAGACAGGCGATACATTGGACTAGATTGGACTACTGAACTAAACTTTCTATCTAGTTCAGAAGATAAGTTAAGCTGGGTCCGCAGCGACGTGTTCCAACGAAGAAGACGTGGAAACTGTTTTAGCCATATAAAAATAGGATGTATCAAAGAGGTGCCATGCTAAATCTATAGTTTTAGTTTGTTAGATTCATTTTTTTTCTTTAGTCCACTGCATTCCACATTAATTAAATACAATTAAAATCTAAGCGACTTGATCCAAAACCTGTCGCTGTTATTGGTCACCTTCTTAAAGTTGTCTCGCAGTACACATCAACAGAACGGTCCGATTTTGCAGTTAAGTAGAAGCAACTTTGGGAAGGAGGCCAATATACGGATTCAGCTGGTTTGGGCAGCATTTGAAAAACTACGTCGAGTCTACGTCTAACTACGTCACGCATACCGCAATGTTTGAAAACGAAAGTCTTCTATCAGTGCGTCTGTCATTTAGGGGAGGCCTATGTCCAGCAGTGTTATAGGCCGATGATGAGATGATGAAAATCTAAGCGCCAAACCAATAATTCCAGACGTTCCAGACCATAGATTTAGCATGGTAGGTACCTCTTTGGTACAATATTTATCTTAGTTCCAGACCAAAAAAATTTACACATTTGACATTGCCTTCTTCAACACAAACCACTTCCCGTCCCCGCAGGCAAATGCGGGGGATGTTATCCATTCTTCTCGGAAAACATTTTGTTGTTATTTTTGTCTATGCCAAGCCCGAATTGACATGTTATTTTGTACAAAAACACGTCGCTGCGGACCCGGCTTTATGAATGTATATGATTGGAGCGATGAGAATGACAATGGCAATTGAACTACGGAACTCAAAGATATACTTCTCAGCGATCAAAAGATATGTCTTCATCTTTTCAATTTAGGTGACACATTTTGCGCATGGCTAGATGCGTGACACTTCGAGATGATGTCAAAGTCAGTCAAATAATAAATATCCTCTCTCTGACATTCGACAGGACTGGACTGACTGTCATGACTATAAATCTATTTAAAACTTGACATTGGCAGAATTACACCCAGTGGCGGCCTTAGGGGGTGGCGAACTGTGCCATCGCCCAGGGCCTCGCGCTTGGGGGGGCCTCGCGCTACAACCCAAACTAATATTTAAAAAAAAATTGTAAAAAATCTATCTAGTCTAAATTAATAGTAAATTGTGTAATCCAACCCAAGATGAGCAAGTATGATATAAAACTTTTAACTTTAATTCTTATTTATTAAGAAAACAAAGTTAGATACATTCATGCATTCAAAACATAATTAAAAATTTCATTATGTAGTATATACTTGAATATTGCGCCTCGAAACATTTCTCGCATCGCTGAGAAATGACATTCTGACAAAGATAAATGTAATAAGTGTGTAAGTGTGGCAAAGCAAAACCATGCACTTAGATGTAGCTATACAACACCTAGATGCATTCACAAATTGGCTCGATAATTACCGAGAAAATGGTTTTCAGTCATCCCTTCTAACAGCTAGAGAAATAGCCGAAGAAAATGGTATCGACAGACAGTTCAAAGAAGTCAGAAGACGACGTAAAAAAAGACATTTTAACTTTAGCATTTCTCCTCAAACATCACATTTAGCTAAATAAATCAAAAAACCAGACCTACTTTCGCAACACATACTTTTCACGAAGGACAAAGGGCCTCGCATAGACCTGCCGCACGTAGCCTCGCAATGGCTAGGGCCGCCGCTGATTACACCTAGTTGTGTAGATTGCCATAAAGGAAGAAAGTTTAATCGAGATTATTAAAATCGATTTTTGGTTCACTACTATCAATTCATCTGAATCGATTCTAAGGCGCTGTCTCCACGAGCGAGAGAATCGCGGCAATATTATCGTCGTGCCACGTATTTCTATACACTTCTCTAGAAGCCGTCTCCACACGGCGATATTATCGCCGCGATGCGTCGAGTGGCAACGAGCTACGAAGAATGGCTTTGGTTTCGGAAAACCAAACAAAGCTACGCGACCACTGAAGCACAATAAACCCACTCATGTTAGACGTCGTCCTCTGTTGATCTACTACCAAAACGTGAGAGGTTTGAGAACAAAATTAGATCAATTTATCTTGGGGCTGCTGTCGTCACCGGAAGATCTCTATGCGATCACTGAGACGGGTTTAAATGATTCATTCCACGACGGCGAGGTAATACCTAAAGACTACAAAATCTATCGCTGTGACCGTACTGATGGAAGAAAGCAGGGAGGTGCTCTACTGACAGCGTCACCGACTCGTTTAGAACTGAAGCGAGTTGCATTGTCTATTGACGTGAACAAGAGTGCGTTCGAACTTGTTTGTGCGTCAGTGATTGTTAAGGGCAGATACTTGTTCTTATGTTGTGTTTTGTATATACCTCCTGGTAGTGCTGACCAGGAGTATATGTTAATGTTTAATGAAATTGAAAAACTGTGCACCCATCACAAAAAGATTATAGTGTTAGGTGATTTTAATTTATACTCAGCCTCTATTAATGTAAATAATTATTTTGAATATTTTGTTGCGTTCTGTGGATTTCGCCAATCAAATAATATAGAGAACTGTAATAATAGAGTTCTGGATTTGGTTTTATCTAATGTAAGTGAATATGAGTTAAATATCAAACTGTGTGCAAGCCCAATAGTACCTATCGACATGCAGCACCCCCCGCTGATTGTGTGCCTACAAAGGGTAGCCACAGACTTAACTCCGGAGCAACCTAAAATTCCAGAGCCTAGACACCAACGTTGCCAGTGGAATTTTAAAAATGGTGATTTATGTAAGTTATACTCAGAAATAGGACATCTTGATTGGACACCACTTTATGATTGCACAGATATTAGCAAAGCCGTTGATTGTTTCTACACTGTGATCAATAACGTTATTGACAACTCTATACCACGCAAGCTGCACAGTTGCCAGAACAAGCGTTATTACTACCCGGAATGGTACTCGGTAGAGCTTAAGTGTCAAATCAAGATGAAAGCTGAATTACATAAATTATATAAAAAAACTGAGTCACATGCTGACTATAGAAACTTTTCGGAAAAAAGAGCATTGGTAAAAAGTATGATTAAGGAAGATTACGAGAAATACAAAGCAGGTTTGCAGAGTCGCTTCGCTAGCGATCCAAAATCGTTTTGGGCCTTTATAAAAGCGAAAAGGTCAAAAGAAGTTCGTACGAGTATTACACGCGAAGGCATGGAGCTGTCCCCTATGGAAAGTTCAAAAGAGTTTGCTTCATATTTCCACTCCGTCTACAGCGACAGTCCTGCAAGGCTTTGTGTCAGGGATGCGTGCCAGTCGGATGAAGTGTGTGGCACACCGCAAGTTTTTATAGATAGGTTTGCTTTGTCTGATGTTGTGCTAGCCCTAAAGCATCTTAAACCTAAGTACTCATACGGTCCAGATGGGATCCCCCCTTTTCTGCTAAGAGATTGTGGAAAACTATTAGCTGGACCGCTCTTGCATTTATTTAATCTATCCTTGCAATCTCACACGTACCCAGAAGAGTGGAAATTGACTCGAGTTATCCCTGTACCGAAAGGAGGAGTGAGTTCCGACGTGAGGGGTTATAGACCTATAGCCGTCTTATCATCATGCGCAAAAGTACTGGAATCAATATTGCACCGGTACATCTATAGGCAAGTGAGTAGTCAACTGTCGGATGCTCAGCATGGTTTCAGGCCTGGTCGGAGTACGGACAGCAACATGCTGTGTTTTATGACATATGCTGTCCCTGCTCTAGATTCAGGTATACAGGTAGACACGGCCTACTTTGACTTTCGCAAGGCATTCGACACGGTAGACAATGATGTTCTTTTAGGGAAGATGGCGGCAATAGGGTTCTCAGTGGATCTTTTAGAATTTTTTGCCAGTTATCTGAGGGGTCGGATGCAGTACGTTGACTATAGTGGATATCTTTCAGAGCCGTTTTATACGAACTCTGGGGTAAGCCAAGGAAGTAATTTGGGACCCCTTGAGTTTTTAATAATGATTAATGACCTTCCTAGTGTCATTAAACATGCAGTTTGCCTACTTTTTGCGGATGACTTAAAGCTGCTATTACAGATAAATGATAGCTCAGATTGTGCCCGATTACAGGAAGACATAGACCGTGTTGCTCAATGGAGTCATGATAACAAACTGTATTTCAATAATTCAAAGTGTTGTGTTATCACATATGGCCGTGCACGGAAACCTCACACCTATAACTACTCCCTTGAAGCAACCAATATTGATCGTGTGCAATCGGTTCGAGATCTAGGGATCCGCATGGACTCTGAATTAAACTTCCGAAATCTCGTGGTGGATATCTGTAAGAAAGCGTTCCGGAATTTGGGCTTTATATTACGCCAGAGCAGGGACTTCAGTAATATCCACACCATTAAGGTGCTCTACAATGCTCTTGTGAGGAGCAGGCTAGAGTCCGGGGCTATGATTTGGAGTCCTCATGAGGAAAAGTACATTAGTATGGTGGAAAAAATGCAAAATAAATTTACAAGGTTTTTATATTTAAAATTATATGGAGTGTACCCCTTCTATCCATTAATGTACCCTACGCTATTTGTCTTAGGCATGGTAGGTTACAATAAATTGGAAGTGAGGCGGGAATTATTGTTAATAATGTATATTGTTCGTTTGCTGAGAGGTATGGTGCACAACCCGCGGGTGTTGATGTGTGTCGGTCTGTACGTGCCGGACAAGCATGTGGGCGCGCGGCGGCGGCCTCGGCTGCTGATGCTCCCGAGCGCAAGGACTAACCTCCTGAGCAAAGCACCACTCACGCGTGCCCTATGTGCTATCAATAGCTTATGTGCCTCGGATGATATGGATCTTTTTAATACCACATTGGCGAAATTCACAGTCACCGCTACAAGGTATTTGTGTTGTTTGTAATTTATGTTGTTTATTATCTATGTTCTATGTAATTTCATTGTCGCCTTGGTGTCCGCACTGTAAAGACAATGTAATTGTTCTCTATATAAATAAAATAAATGTTGCTTGGCTTATAAGAACATCTCGCGTCTGAAATGCTCATCATTAGAAATGGAGTCTCGTCCATTCCTATATGCTAAATCAATGCCCTATCTAGCTAGATAGAGGAGAGGAGTTAGCTACCTTCTTACATAAAATTTCGAAGAATGATGCCTGGATAGACATAACAAAAATCTCTCAGGCGACTGTGATTATTTCTAGCCTAGGATTATTTAATTAAAAATTATTATAAACTAGCTGACCCGCGCGACTTCGTCTACGCATTTTTTTCCCGCTTTTCTGTTGAAACTTTTTCCTGAATTTTCTTTGCTATAAACCTCACGGAGCCCGAGACCTTTCCAACGAATGCAAAACCGTGGAAATCGGTTCGTGCGTTCTGGAGTTATAGCGTCAGGAAGGAAAAACCTTACTCATTTTTATATAGTAGATTAATTCGAAAAATAAAATGGGATACTGCCTAAAGTCTTCGTACAGTATCAATTTGACACGAAGGAAGAAGTATCACAAATTGCCCTTTCACGTATCTCTGTTCATTCAGAGGATGAACCCATACCTTTTGTTTCCTTTTTTTCCTTCTAGCGACACAGACCGCTCTGCTAGTAATTTAGCTCTATTTATTTTTCAACGTCTTACTCAGGCGAGAGACGACACAGTGATACAAAATCCTCATCTTTTTCCACGCGTATCTGACATTGTCGTACGCAACAGACGCAATGACAACAGATGTATGACGCCTAGTTGCAAAACAACACTGTTGCAAAAAAGTTTAATATATATGGCATCTAATATATACAATAAAATTCCTACATCATACAAAGAACTTAACAATAATCAATTTAAATCCAAATTAAAACTACTATTAGTTATTATGATAATTAATGATTTTTTGACAGACAGTACTTTAGTTAGATATTGACATTAATTTTATGCATGAACATTTCTGAATAATTAATTTTTGACCTAGCGTCTTACCATAGAACGTGACATAAAGTTATTCCACCAAATAAATCAAGAATAACCATACATTTTGACAGTTTACACTCCGGAATAACTTTATGTCACGTTCTATGGTAAGACGCCTAGTGTTTGACATTTTTACCTAGTAACTACCTATTTACAACTTTCAATATTATTCATACACCTGTAAAGGTAAGTTTTAGTAGGGCAACTATAATATTATGTTAAGTATATTATTTAAATAAGACCATAATTATGTAACCTAAAACTTTGTGAACAAAATGATTATGATAAAAACGCGTTCGTATGAACACTCAAATCGCCGACGTAAAAATTCCGCCAACGCCGGGTTTTATCGCGACGTAATTTTTACGTCCATGCGAACGGGCTTTAAGCTGGAGTGCCTTCGACCGCTCGGCCACAGAACCACATGCGTCGATTTCGAAATTCTTGATAAGCTCATATTTATTCGGTTAAGGGCCCATATAACGCCAACATTTTGTAAGCGGGACAGCGAGTGTGATTTGTTCGGCGTGTGAGGAGTATAGAGCTATGGATGCGCAGTGTTATTTACGCAGCTAAAACACATTTTAGCTAATTAAAAGTACAAAAACAAAAAAAGATCAAAATTCGGAACAGTGCGACCACGTAGTGTACTAAGCTGAGTTTAGATACGAAGTTTTACTAGTCTAGCTAAAGTATTTATTGAGTACTTTTGTTTTTAAGTAAAATTCAGAGGGAAGTTTGTGATTATTTTCTATCGAGAAAATATTTAGTAATCGTGTTTTCACTACAATGGAGCAACAGTTTATATCCTCAACTATAATATATATTTTTTTCAATAATATTGGTTCAATACTTTTATAGATATGATCCACAGTAGAAACAGTTTTGAGGTAGTACGCGCTCTTAAGCACCGATTACACGTTTCACTAGTGAACTCATGCTCATTGTCCGAAGTTACAATCAGAATCAAATGACGAAGAGATGTCGCTTTAGCTAAATCTATAATTTTTTTTGTAATTTTTATAGTGCTAATCCACACTTGGTATTTCATTTAGAAATGTAAAGTCTTATCAAAATTTTCGATTCCGACGGGATTAAATTGTATTACAAAAAAAATATATACAGAATAGTTTAACAGGAGTTGAAAGAGAAGGGGTAGTGGGGAGGGGGGAGGAGGTTACTCTTCCCCCCCTGATACCACTCGCGTTATATGGCAATGCACCGTTCTTGAGAAAAATCAATTTATGTAAGCCTCAAACATTAATTGATTAATTAAATGACTTAAATTGTATTAATTGTGTTCAGTTGCCAACATTACCTCAAATCGTATGGATGTTTCCAAATCGCTAACTGCTATCATAATTAGTATTGTACTAACTTATAATTTAGAGTTTTTATCACTAAACAAACAGTGACTTAAACGTATCTAGCATATTTCCTTGAACCCTGCACCCAAATTTATTACAAGTATGTATGGCCAAATTCACTGGGTCCGATTAGCGCAGGATCGTGGTGGATGGCACAAACTTAGGGAGGCCTATATCCAGCAGTGGGTGAAGTCAGGCTGTGGATGATGATAATGATGATGATGGCCAAATTCAAACATGAATAGTGTTAAAGAGCACATCTTTAAAATAAAATATAACAACTTATATATAACTACACCTAACATATTAACCTAATTTAACTTACAAAATTCAAATGTAAATTTAAAAAAGAACCTAAATGTGAGTTCTTATGTGTCTAGTTAGTTTACACTTTTGTGAAAAACTCTTATCACATACATCGCAGGCATATGGCCTTTCTCCTGTGTGAGTTCTCATGTGTTCAGTCAAAGGATACTTTTTATAAAAACTCTTACCACATACATCGCAGGCATATGGTCTTTCTCCTGTGTGAATTCTCATGTGTACAATCAAAGTAGACCTATTATAAAAACTCTTATTGCACACATTACAGACATATGAATTTTCTCCTGTGTGAGTTCTCATGTGTACAGTCAAGTCATACTTTTGTGAATAACTCTTATCACATACAGCGCAGGCATATGGCTTTTCTCCAGTGTGAGTTCTCATGTGTTTATTCAAATCACCCTTAATATAATAACTCTTATCACATATGTTGCAGGCATATGGTCTTTCTCCTGTGTGAGCTCTCATGTGTACAATCAATGTAGACTTTTTATAAAAACTCTTATTGCACACAATACAGGCATATGGATTTTCTCCTGTGTGAGTTCTCATGTGTCGAGTCAAGTAACACTTTTGTGAATAACTCTTATCACATACAGCGCAGGCATATGGCTTTTCTCCAGTGTGAGTTCTCATGTGTTTATTCAAATCACCCTTAATATAAAAACTCTTATCACATATGTTGCAGGCATATGGTCTTTCGCCTGTGTGAAATCTCATGTGTACAATCAAAGTAGACTTATTATAAAAACTCTTATTGCACACATTACAGGCATATGGATTTTCTCCTGTGTGAGTTCTCATGTGTACAGTCAACTCAGACTTTTGTGAATAACTCTTATCACATATGTTGCAGGCATATGGTTTTTCTCCTGTGTGAGTTCTCATGTGTACAGTAAAGTAAGTCTTTTGTGAATAACTCTTATCACATACATCACAGGAATATGGCTTTTCTCCAGTGTGAGTACTCATGTGTTTATTCAAATCCCCCTTAATATAAAAACTCTTATCACATATGTTGCAGGCATATGGTCTTTCTCCTGTGTGAGTTCTCATGTGTACAGTCAAGTTAATCTTTTGTGAATAACTCTTATCACATAAATCACAGGCATATGGCTTTTCTCCAGTGTGAGTTCTCATGTGTACAGTCAAGTTAATCTTTTGTGAATAACTCTTATCACATAAATCACAGGCATATGGCTTTTCTCCAGTGTGAGTTCTAATTTTTTTATCAATAATTTTATATGAGGCCAAACTATTCATGTTGTTGGATGTAAGGCCATACCTGGACACCCTTTTGTCGTTGTGGTTTGTTGCGTCTGTGCTTGAGAAAGAGGACTCTGTTGGTTGATGTCTGTCAATGGGTTGGTCCACCACACCATGGAAGTCCATGGCTGTAACTACTGGCTCTTCCTTCGTAAATTCATCTTGAACAACAAATTCTTCCTCACTACAAATAAATTCTTCTTTTACGACATACTCTTCATCAGTGGTGACTAATTCTTCTTTGATATTAGGTGAATCAACACTATTTTTGATATTAAGAGCCATGATTTGCATACAGGATGCAGACAGGCTACTTCGTAATGTGGGCTTGAGCTTGAGGATATTTTCATGTGTGGCCTGAAAATAAACATCAGCATGAATGAGTTGCTGTAGAAGGTACACTGGCATCTTCTAGTCTTGCAGTATGCAGACCTGTACATGAATTGTAGACAAGGAATATAAGGTTTGGTATATGACATAATGTCCATGGCATAATGACAGGATCTGGCCGGTGTACTTTCCTGTCTCGAGAGGCTACTGCTCAGTCACCAGCCTTATTTATACATTACTAGCTTCTGCGCGCAGCTTCACCCGCGTGGTACCAGCATTTTGAATAGCCTATATGCTGTTCCAGGTCACTATCTACGCCTATACCAAGTTTCATCAAAATCGGTTCACAGGTTTAGGCGTGATTGATTCACAACATACAAACATCTACACAAACTCACAAACTTTCAGCTTTATTATATGAGTGGGATACTCTATTCCATTTATATTCCTAGGTTACCAGATGTATTTTATTAGAATGCGCCTCTGACAAAGCCCTAACAATAATCTTTGAAGATCTTGAATATCCGAAAATGATATGATATTTACCTCAATGTTTTTGTCTAGCATAACTTGGAGTGTGTTCTGAGAGCAGAGAGCCATCTCGGCGAACCTGTGGCATCTCTGCAGCAGCGAGTGGCAGATGTAGCACACTGCCTGCGGCCCGCGCGCGCTCAGCGTCAAGTCCCAGCTGCCTACTAATCACTGCACACACTTTTGTACACCCCGACCGAAATGGTTTGTTGAGGTAAGTAGGTACTGATAACTTCAACTGGTAAACTATGGTAGTAAATATTTCGAAAACTTCTTCTGCAAACGTACAGGCCAAAGAGTAGTAGGTACTTAATTGCTACAAGGAAATAAGTGTACTCGCTCGTTGGACTTGTTTGATCACAACACAAAACAAACTGTATTCTACGATTCTACTATTCCACCGCGGACGGAACGTATGCTAGTCTTGTGTAGTTCTGGAACTAATAGTTCAATTGGATTGGACTACTTCTTTTGCGTTTAGTTCTTCCTTCACTAGTTCAATTTCAATTCAATCATATCTCTAGATCCGTAGTTCCGCGCGGCGAATGAGCGAGATGAACTTTGTGAACGCGAACGATAGGGCAGGCAGACAGGCGATACATTGGACTAGATTGGACTGAACTAAACTATCTATCTAGTTCAGAAGATAAGTTAAGCCGTCCGCAGCGACGTGTTTTTGTGTTTTTGTACAAATTAAAAACTTAACCACCCGTCCTCTGCGCCTATTTGTAGTTATTGTTTTTGTTTATATTTCAAAAATGAGTTCCGACGAAGAAGACGCGGAAACTGTTTATCAAAGAGGTACCATGCTAAATCTATAGTTTTAGTTTGTTAGATTCATTTTTTTTCTTTAGTCCACTGCATTCCACAATAATTAAATAAAATTAAAATCTAAGCGACTTGATCCGAAACCTGTCGCTGTTATTGGTCACCTTCTTGAAGTTGTCTCGCAGTACACATCAACAGAACGGTCAGATTTTGCAGTTAAGTAGAAGCAACTTTGGGAAGGAGGCCAAGAGAAGGTTTCAGCTGGGTTGGGCAGCATTTGAAAAACTACGTCGAGTATCTCGTCACGCATACCGCAATGTTTGAAAACGAAAGTCTTCTATCAGTGCGTCTGTCATTTAGGGGAGGCCTATGTCCAGCAGTGTTATAGGCCGATGATGAGATGATGAAAATCTAAGCGCCAAACCAACAATTCCAGACGTTCCAGACCATGGATTTAGCATGGTACTACCTCTTTGGTACATTATTTATCTTAGTTCCAGACCAAAAAAAAATTACACATTTGACATTGCCTTCTTCAACACAAACCACTTCCCGTCCCCGCAGGCAAATGCGGGGGATGTTATCCATTCTTCTCGGAAAACATTTTGTTGTTATTTTTGTCTATGCCAAGCCCGAATTGACATGTTACTTTGTACAAAAACACGTCGCTGCGGACCCGGCTTTATGAATGTATATTGATTGGAGCGATGAGAATGACAACGGCAATTGAACTACGGAACTCAAAGATATACTTCTCAGCGATCAAAAGATATGTCTTCATCTTTTCAATTTAGGTGACACATTTTGCGCATAGCTAGATGCGTGACACTTCGAGATGATGTCAAAGTCAGTCAAATAGTAAATATCCTCTCTCTGACATTCGACAGGACTGGACTGACTGACATGACTATAAATCTATTTAAAACTTGACATTGGCAGAATTAAACCCACATTACACCTAGTTGTGTAGATTGCCATTTAAGAAGAAAGTTTAATCGAGATTATTAAAATCGATTTTTGGTTCACTACTATCAATTCATCTGAATCGATTCTAAGGCGCTGTCTCCACGAGCGAGAGAATCGCGGCAATATTATCGTCGTGCCACGTAGGGGAAAGGTGTACAAGTTGATCCCACGGGGTATGTTGATCCCAGGCCGTTTCGGCGAAACTATGAACGCTATCTATTTATTTTCTTTAGTAGATTGTAGCCCCCAACCCCCCTTTGCATCAGTCAAATCGTAATGGCGGTGTGAGTGGCGAGTGCGCGTGAAAAGGAAAAAATAAAATTGTGTGCCTCTGATCTAAGGTAAGGTTGACTTTGAGACTATAGTACTTTTGTTGTATACAATCAATTGGAAACATTGTTGTGTTTGTAGCTTTGTATAATGCTCAATTACGGTTTTCGCATGGCACCACAATGGTAGAAGCGTTATAGGTTAAGTTATAAAACAAAGACTAAAAAGTTGTGTTTGGGGTGAGATGATCCGTCGGTGGGTGTACTAGTTGATCCGGCGGATCAACTAGTACCTTATAGGGTAAAAACGTAGTGTATGAACATCCAGGTTGCGCCCTGCCGGCCCGGCCCGGTAGGTATGTGGCCAGCCTAACACGGATCACACACTAGCGCTCTCGTGGAAACTATCCGCAACTAGCTTTAGCGCGGAAAATTTGACCCGCTGTAGTTGTACCAGTACGACGGATCTAGGCATTCGTGAAGTTAGCCGTTTGTCTGCGCATTGTATGAAAAAGCGTTCACTGCGCAGACAAACGGCTACCTTCACGAATGCCTAGATCCGTTGGGCGAAGTGTAAACTGTTGGTGAACCAAATAAACAAACTATAAATAACTTAATTATTATTTCTAAAACCGGGTATTTATCACGTACAAAATCACGAAAGTAAAATAAAGGAAAGTCAGTGATCAAACATCATGAATTTATTTCATTGCACACAAAAACAGCGCCATCTGTGTTTTTGTTCAAAACTTCAGCCTTTCCAAACGGCTTGTCTTTCGAATGAAGTTTCCCATGCTTGGCCGCTAGATGACGTCTCAAACCACGGTAGCGGGAATAGGTGGCGCCACATTCTACGCAAGAGTGGATTTCTGAACGCTCGTGGATTGAAGAAATGTGCTCTTGTAAACTTATTTTGTAGCCGAACTTTTTATCGCAAAGATTGCACTGAAACAAATTATGAGTATATTCACCAAATCAGAAGCTAGAAGCTGAGGAAGGTAGCTTTTTTATTAAGTAATTCAATTCAATTCAATTTGTTTATTGCTTCATGTTAGTTACAATGTCTTAAATATAGGTAGGCGTTTCATAACATGAACCCCGCTGGGGCACTGCAACATTTGGTAGGTTACTTATAAACTAACTTATGTAGGTATATATTGGCTCAGCCCTTAAAGATATTTAATTTAAATATTTTTAGTTCAAGTACTATTAAATATATGTAGGCGCAGGAGGGGCGGGAGGGCCTAAAGAGTGCCTTCTTCTTTATTCATTGCAGATGATGAGGCTCAACAGTAAAACCAGTCATTGCCTTGGTTACAATCTTAGTATAATTCTTCATACAATATTACAATCACAGAACGTAGGCATACATTACATAACTTTTAACGCACTACTAAGCACTGATCACTGATCCAACGATTATTCAGTTGGATCTACATGATGAATAGCGATTTGTCGCGGACGTATGGTGCGCTGCTGCCGTCCAGGATCGTAATGTGTCACGACCCGCAGGAGGCTGCTCGCTTCCATCCACGTGACACTTCGCCAGAGTGAGTGGCCAGTCACTCTACTTGGTAAAGAGCTCTTTGGGAACCAAAGAGTATCCCCTCGCCCACACGGCCAAACTGACATACGACCGTCCACGGACGTACGTAGATTCTGGGAACAAAGAAACTTTAATCACTAGGACATCCGCTCGTCCATCCTGCCAGTTGGTTACTCGCTCTAACATAATCTCTTCAACACCAGCATAAGAAGATACCCATAATAACACGACTCCGACAGGAGCATCACTCCAACCCCCATTTAAACCAAATAGACCTACTTTATCATCTGGACCGGGCTGTGGTGCATTCCTTCAACAAACCTTTTCGGGTGCAGCGTAGTCGACACTTCCGTTCAGGATCGACTAAAATCTTCTGGGCCGGGCAGTGCATCCCATCATCCAACCCGTCTGGGTATGGGGATGGTCACTCCCGCCCAGGGTGAACACGACCGGGCCAAGCAGTGCATCCCATCATCCAACCCGTCTGGGTATGGGGATGGTCACTCCCGTCCAGGATAGACAGACATCTGGGCCGGGCAGTGCGTCCCTTCAACCAACCCTTGCGGGTCTGGCCCGGACGACACTCCCGTCCAGGATAGACACCATCTGGGCCGGGCAGTGCGTCCCTTCAACCAACCCTTGCGGGTCTGGCCCGGACGACACTCCCGTCCAGGATCGACAGACATCTGGGCCGGGCAGTGCGTCCCTTCAACCAACCCTTGCGGGTCTGGCCCGGACGACACTCCCGTCCAGGATCGACAGACATCTGGGCCGGGCAGTGCGTCCCTTCAACCAACCCTTGCGGGTCCGGCCCGGACGACACTCCCGTCCAGGATCGACAGACATCTGGGCCGGGCAGTGCGTCCCTTCAACCAACCCTTGCGGGTCCGGCCCGGACGACACTCCCGTCCAGGATCGACAGACATCTGGGCCGAGCAGTGCATCCCTTCCACCAACCCCTCTGGGTATGGCCCGGACGGATGACACTCTCGTCCAGGATTAACTTGTATCTAGACTGGACTAATAAATACTTCCCGTTTGGATGTCACAATCCTGACTCGGCTCGACTAAAGAAACCTTGACAAAACCTTCCACTTTGGATAACACTATCCTGTCCAAGCTCTACTAGAAAAACCATTCATTCTGAGCTTGAAAACCATTCATCTGAACTTGACTAGCGAATCCTTTGATCGTAGATTTCACTATCTTGATTTCACTATTATGGCAAACACGTTTATGATCAAACTAACTTTTGCACGCAGCTTCACTTGCATGTTACGTTTTGGAAATAGTCTGTAGGCTATTCCAAGCTTCAATCTAGATCCATGCCAAGTTTCATACAAATTTTGTTCATCCATATTAGCGTGACTACAATCATACATCCAAACTTTCGCATTTAAATGTGAGTAAGACGACCGCAATAATCACATCGTAACGTCAAGTACTCCTATGACGTATGAACAGGATAAAACTCTATCAAATCAAACAAGAAACTGGCTCACCGGATGACGTTTAGTAGAAGCATTGGTTAGTACTGAGTACTTCTGACGTTTCTAAACATTCCCATTGATCATGCTCCGGCTCAGCCGTCGTTAGTACTCAGTTCTGTTCTGATGTTTCCAAACATTCTCATTGATGATGCTCCGGCTCGGCCATCATGACCAGCTCACACGTCCTCGTGTGAAGTATCTGAAGACAGAACAAAATAGCACAGTAACTTGTTCGCCTACCTGATCATAGGTACATATCGTTATCATGACAGACTGACAGGAACAGACAGGATCACGACTATCCTGGCGTCGGGGTACCTAAACAGTCTCACAGATCTTTTTTATTCCGGATCCTTTAAAGATGTTGCGAGTACCTATACCTACATCCATATTGTTCATAGATTCAAAACTTTGGAAGCTTTGGAAGCTTGACCGAGAAACAAGCCTTCCATTGACAATGCATTAGCGGTCACCCATCCATCAACTGATTACCCCAAAAAGACTACCTAATTTTGAAGATCAATCACGAACTTATTTCTATGTCTTTGATCAAGAACGACTGAGCATAATAAAGCGTTTCCCAACTTCCCAAGCGATCCTTTCTTTAATCATGATCTGTAGGTTTTCAATAAAACTCAAAACATTGTCAAAATCCCTAAAGGTTGACTGGAAGAAATCGCCTTCAGCGATAAGGCCACCCATTGTACTAAGAACTTGATATTGTTTTAAATTTTTGGTGTTCATCCATTCATTTATTCATTCGAATCACACAGTTTTGTTCTGTCAAAATTAGTCAATTGTTTGTCCCTAGTACATAAGTACCTAACTCTTAGACATCCTTTCTCCTTAAAACTTCCTTAAAGTCACACAAAAATCACAATACTCTGCTGTCATCAGCATTAATCAGTTCAAATCAACATTCCTGACGATTCTACAAATTTAAGTTTTTTCACAACTAGGTAACATAGACCAAATCAAAGAACCAAAGTTGTCGTCATAGTTCAGAGAACTAACAAGCCGAAAGTGGCAGTGGGCTGGATGCGTCGAGCTGAGGACAGGACCCAATAGCGCTCATTAGGGGAGGCCTACGTCCAGCAGTGGCCTGCCTCAGGCTGATGATGATGATGATGAAACCAACAACTAAACCTTAGTACATGAAAGGGACCTCTTGTAAGCTCACTTACAATCTCCTCACCACACTGTTTCGAAAAACCAGTAGAGACAAGAAGATAGACAAAACTTCACGTGCAACCATTAGGTTACCTAATTCACAAACAGCAATCCGGCAAAACATAAAACATCCAGATTTTCCCCACGCACGCAACACACGCACTGAACGCAGTGCTCTTAATGGCTACTTGACCGATACACACTAACAAATTAAGATTACCAATCAATGCGAACCATATTATAACTATACCAACTTAAAAGTAAAAAAAACAACTAATACCAGCTTATGCATCGTATCTCGTTGCCACAGAATACTACATAGTTCCTACCAGTGGCCGTACCACGCAACAAGCGTAGTGTTGAGAGCATCGTTGACTATACTTTCCATTGCGCCATTTGTTACTTGAATTGTGACTCGTCTCAAGATAAACACAGCAATGTATTTCAAACACGGGATTGAATCACTTTTCATTTTAAGTAAATTGATAAACCCATAAAACGCGACTAGTGCCCGATTTTGACCGACCACGCTGGCTTAGGCTTGATGTTGCGACACGGGCCACGCCTCCATACCCAATCCCCTCTTTTCTTTACATCCGTGATATGAACTAGAAGTAACTAGTACTAGAAGTAAAATCTTGCTGTCACCATTGGTAAACTACGAGAGATTAAATCAACCGACCAATGAAAACAACCAGCCAAATATTCAGCACCCGAACCATAGTTAAAACCAAATAGCTCACCAGTATAACATGGAGATGCAGTTGACGCATCATTATGCACAGGTTTAGTAGGTACATCGTGCACCGTGCACCCACTTTCTTCAAGGTATTTTTTTTATTGACAACACACTCGCCTCAACATCCACTGAAGTTCTCATTCTTCTAACAAACCGTCAGTAGCTTACTCACTCTGAGGCTTTGCGAGTAGTAGGTACATAGTGTCATCTCATCTCTAACGCCAGCATACTTACTCCGACAGTATAAAAATAACCAACCAGAATAAAAATAAAGCAGTATACCCATTCACGTTTTCATTTTATTTTACTTACGACTTCGATTGAACTCACCAAGTTCGTAAATGCGACTCATGCCAGTCTCCAACTATCTCCAGAGTTGCGCACCGCTTAACTGCTGATCGCTTACTCCGCTGCTATTGTCTGCAGCCAAACAGGAACCCCGAAGCTCACATTTGTCACATGATTTCAGTGTTTTGGGATAATTACTCTCACGAGGTTTTCCTTGTGTTTTCGCTTCACTTGACAACGTCAAAACGCTTTTATTCTTTGCTGCACGAAGGTTCTTATTTTACCAAAAAAAGGTTTAGGCACTAGATCAGCTTATTTTCTATCAGGTTCTTCACGTTGAGGTTGACTCATTAGACGACACGGTTGCAATTGCTGTCTCTCCAGCCTGGGGTTTTCATGGCTTAAAATTCCAGAAAATTACGACTCTGCTGCTCAAACAGCAATGTCACTTTTCATTTTCAAATTCTGTCATCGTCTGAATTTTCCTCGCCGAATGTAAAATCTGTAGGCGTTTGTTCATCCCACATCTGATGTAGGCGCAGGAGGGGCGGGAGGGCCTAAAGAGTGCCTTCTTCTTTATTCATTGCAGATGATGAGGCTCAACAGTAAAACCAGTCATTGCCTTGGTTACAATCTTAGTATAATTCTTCATACAATATTACAATCACAGAACGTAGGCATACATTACATAACTTTTAACGCACTACTAAGCACTGATCACTGATCCAACGATTATTCAGTTGGATCTACATGATGAATAGCGATTTGTCGCGGACGTATGGTGCGCTGCTGCCGTCCAGGATCGTAATGTGTCACGACCCGCAGGAGGCTGCTCGCTTCCATCCACGTGACACTTCGCCAGAGTGAGTGGCCAGTCACTCTACTTGGTAAAGAGCTCTTTGGGAACCAAAGAGTATCCCCTCGCCCACATATATATTTAGAATCCGAGTTTACTTTTTATTAAATCTTTTATTGTCATCTAGATAACCTTGAATATTGTAATAACTTTTTTCTATGAGGTAAGATTTTAATTTTTTGTTAAATATTGTATTTTCTTCTAAGTTTTGTAGTTCTAAGTTTTGTAGTAAATCTATGGCGAGCTTTCATGAAATTCCACCCATATGGGGATTGAAAACTAAATCTATATAAATAAAAATGAATTGCTGTTCGTTAGTCTGCTTAAAACTCGAGAACGGCTGAACCGATTTGGATAATTTTGGTCTTGAAATATTCATGAAAGTCCACGGTGAGAAACATAAATAATAAGTAAGAGAAAATACTAAAAACGACAATTTAGTTTTCCAATACAAAATGTTTCTAGCTGTGAAATGAGGTTTGATCACTTTGGTCTGTTCCTTCCTAGCTCTGAAATGCTCTTTGGTCTGTTTTGTTTCAGAAATAAAAATAAAAAATCTTCTACCACCCTTATTTTTTAATAGCGATATTAATACTTATACTATGGCAAAACAACGTTTGCCGCGGGTCAGCTAGTGAAATATAAAAATTTTAACACATAATGCGACTTGCCAGAATTTCAGGTGGCATACCTACTATAAATAAATACCTACAAAATAATAACATATCCAAAATATTTGAAATAAGCTTTTAGAAATGTAAAAATATTGTCGTAAAAGTTTACCGAGTACACAACTAGATGGCGCCACTGGTAGGTGTCGGTGAGCAGTCGTGTGACTCGCACGTGACCTTATGGGGCGAATCTAAGAATTTTGACTCATCTTAAAAGTGCCCAACGTGCCTAAAGAAGTTTTCACTTCAAAATTCGTTAGTTCCTCTTTTGGCCACCAGTCCAGATAAGTTTGTGGCACTGTACATGCCGCATTTGGGCGAAGCACTCCATACTTTAGGTTGCAAGCCTTTAAATACTTAATAAGAACTAGTGACAAAATCCCACTTCATATACATATAATAAAGCTGAAAGTTTGTGAGTTTGTTTAGATGTTTGTATGTTTGTGTATTAATCACGTCTAAACCATAGTGAATCGATTTGGATGAAACTTGGAATAGGCGTAGATAGTGACTTGGATTAGCATATAGGCTATTCAAAATGTTGGTACCACGCGGGGGAAGCCGCGCGCAGAAGCTAGTGAATAATATTTAAGTTACCTGGAAGAGTTTGATACCTAGATGTCGCTTCATATGCTCACGTAAGTTGGAACTGTTGACGCAGCGTTGTGGGCAGAGGGAGCATGGGTAAGGACGTTCACCGGTATGTTTCCTAAAAATATAGAGAGATCATATATATAGAGACCTATAAAATCCTAAACAACCATTATACTGTACCAAATTTATCAGAGACACTATACAGGGTTATTTGTAAAACACAGGTAACCTCTCAGGACTGTATTACTATCATCATAAACAACAACTTTTGTTCTATGACTTTTTTTTACAAAACGTAAGATTTTTTTCAGATTTTTTTTCAGATTTCATTTATTGACCATGAAGTTACATAACATAACATTGACACGTCAAATTACATTGGCACACTTAACAATTATATAGTAGGTAACATTAATTTAAAGATAGGTGGTAGGTAAAGGTATATACATATTATTAGACTTAGGACACAGAGTACAAATCAGAAAATGAACAGTTCATATATTCATCGATATGGTAAAATTGATGTGATTCAAAAAACTTGTAAAAAAATTTAAATTTGCTCATAGGCAGACAAGTTATTTGTGATGGCAATTTATTATACAAGTCGTGTTTTGGGTATATGTAGTTTTTCTTTGTTTCGAGTGTTACGACCGTGTATTTGTATTTTCGTAAGTAAATTATCCTTACTTAGATGTACTTCGATAAGTGATGTATATATAAAGAAATCACTGTGCATATTTTAGTTTTTTTTTAAAGTAAGCTCTGGCTGAAGTTAACCTATGTAAACCATGTATTATTCGTATAGATCTTTTTTGACAGATTAGAGCCCTCTCAATCTTGGAGGCATTTCCCCAGATCGTTATCGCGTAACGGATGATAGAATGACAGTAGGCGTAGTAAACCGATATGAGGGTTTTTTGGTCAATTATAGGCTTTAGTTTAAATAGAACGTAGTTTGCACTATTTAATCGTTTACATATTTTATCTATATGGCTATCATAGCAGAGCATTGAATCTATAGTACAATGAATCTATAGTTTAATCAAATCACTTTTACACATCCGTTTACTAGAGTAGTTCATAATAGTGGTTTTATTAGCATTTAACGTAATACATTTACTAAAAACAAACATTCAAGATTTCGTTTTCCTATCTAAAACATTGGCCTATTGAACAAATTTCGGCCCCCGCCGCCCTAACCCCGCTCCCTTCACTTTGAACTATAGCATTCTTTTGTTCCGAATAGACTTCGTAACATTTAGAGCGTTCAATTTTTTTATTTTTTTTTAACCTATGTTGTCCCACTGCTGGGCAAAGGTCTCCCCAAACTCTCTCCAACCGTCCCAATTTTAATATTGTTATTTTTGTATGACAATCTGATGAAAAAAATATGATTAATTTTTAAAAGTCGTAAAACAAAAGTTGTTCCTTAAGATGATAGTAATAGAGTCCTGAGAGGTTACCAGTGTTTTACAAATAACCCTGTATACAAGGAACACAAATGAAAGGTTGAGAGGACACTCACTAAAGCTGCATCATGGGTTCAGCAATCCAAGAGAGCACATATTGCCCAATCGCGTCGTGCTCAACTGGAACCGGTAACCAGAGTCAGTGATAAGTGCCCCCTCAGTGAACTCTTTCAAGAATAGACTGGACAAATATTTAAAGCGCACTGATAAGGACTAAGGTATACACGCATCAGCTCTGAGAGCTGCCTGTGTATTATAAATAATAATAAAAGTTTTTGCAAGACACAAATTTTTCAAATGATACTCACTTGGTTTAGGCCCGTGAGATTCATTAGTACCGAAATTTTCAATTTCGAGAAAAAAAAATACACAAAAATAATAATAATAAAAAAAAGTAAATGCAACATTCTCTCAGATCTTTTATGTATTCCAGATCCTTTGAAGATGTCTAAGGGTAGTCATAGGCATGTCCAAATACATATTTGATATGCCCACATCTTTCAGAAGTTAGTATTCCATACGTGACAGGTTGCAAGCCCATCGCCGCCTATAAGAATACTAACTGGTTTCCCCACGATGTTTTCCTTCTGTGTAAGAGCACGTGTTAAAGCGCATATAAATTTTACGAAACGCAAAATCCATTGATGCAAGGCCGGGATTCGAACCCACGACCTTTGGATTGAAAGTCGAGGTACATCCCCATTTGGTCAACACGGCTCCACGTGGCATTTAGTGTCGCCGAAGTAATTTGGCGGAATTTTTGTCGAACGACATTTCCTCACCGAGTACGGAACTAGATGGCGCTACTGGTAGGTGCCGGTGAGCAGTGACTCGCACGTGACCTTATCGAGGCGAATTGATGATCGGAAACGGTCGTCAAAACGGTCCGTAAGTGGATGGGTGACTGCCAGTGGCATTCTCATCTGAGCGCTTCCGTGCTTCAGAGGGCACATTATGTTGGTCCTGGCTATTAAGTAAAGCCATAACGGAGGCCTTAAGGCGGCCTAAAAACTCCGTCAACAGAATGGCCACACAACCAGTAAACGAAGAATGATCATGCTCAATACATATTTTATTATCTGTTTATTAATACCTGATATGCACATTAAGTGAAGACTTCTGTATTGTTTTAAAGTCACAGTGCGGACATGCATGCTGCTTAAGACCAGCATGCATCAACTTATGTTTGTAGAGATAGTCTCGTCTCATAAATACCCGCCCGCAAGTCTGAAAGGAAAACTATTAGATATATAGTTATAAGTTTTATTTGACACTAGCTGTCCGCCGCGGTGTAACCCGCGATCCCTCGGGAAAACTTCACTTCCCCGGGATATCATATGTTCATCGGGGATAATGTAGCATTCTATTGGTGAAAGAATTTTTCAAATTGGTCCAGTAGTTACGGAGCCTATTCATTTCATACAAACAAACAAATCTTTCCTCTTTATAATATTAGTACAGACAACAGACAGGAAGTGGGTACAAAACAAATTAAACAAGATTTAAAAGACTGAAGAGGAAAGCCCCTGAAGACCTTATCTAGCCCTCATTGGAGCATTTATTATGTGGAATGGCCACTGGGCTCTCACCACTCGCGCCCTTCACGAAAGAAAGCAGGATAAAACTCTAGCTAAATGCCCAAAAAGTCAGATGGCAAGATTCAAACAAGCAAAAAAAAGTTATTAAAAAAACCTATCTGGGATATTCCTTACATCACAAACCCAATTTTTCTTTTCCTTCGCATGCATTGTCATATGTTCAGTCAACAACTCCATACTAATAAACTCTTTTGCACATTTCTTGCACTTGTATGTTTCATCTGGTAGATCAACATTTTCTCTGTGTGCCCTTAGATGGATCTCAAAATTAGTTCGTTTCTGTGAAAATTTACCACAAATACCACACTTGTAGCCATCTTTCAACACTTTGCAGTTCTCTGTTTCATGACGGACACATCTCTTTCTCTGTTTAAAAGCTCTGTCGCAGCCAAAACATTTGTACAGACCATTTTCAATTCTATGTATTTCTTTATTGTGTTGGGATAAGTTAGATATAGAATCAAAATCCGTTTTGCATTGAGAACAATAAGTATCAGGCTTTTGTTTCTTTTTATTTGGCTTTTTTCGTTTGAGTTCTATTGATTCTTTATTCAAATCTTCAAAAATCGTATTCATTGACTCAAGTTCTAAATTTGAAAAAGTTTCACTAGGATAATCGAAAGATTTATTGGATTTCTCGTCGTCATCGATTATATCGATTTGATCGGATAAATGTGAGGCATTCTGTAGTATATCGTATAGTTTTTCTTGGGTTGTGTGACAAAAGTTTCTGAATTCGCTGAAATTCTCAACCTCACTCCAACAACTGGAGCAGATTTTGGTAGGTCGCGTGTTGGTGCTCAAATCCACGCCGATGCATTCGTATATCATTTCAGCGATAGTAACAGTCGTATCGACGTTTTCAGACATTTTTGCAGTGATTTCTTTTACACCATTCTGACACCAGCATAATCTGCACACGTAATCAGTAAGAAAGTAATCGTAGGTGTACAAATCACTATCTAATGCAACAGTTTTCCACGACATTATATCTTCTTTCTTACGTTACCCCGTTCCTTTAGTTTTTAATAGTTATTTTACGGAATCGCGAAGAAGCAAAAAATAAACAAAGCACGAAAAAAAACAAACACCAACAGCCCAACAACAGACCAACATTGACGTTGACTTGACACTGACTGACTGTCACACTGACATGTTAACAAAATTGACGATGTTTGTTTTCCATTCCATTCCACTCAGTATCCCTAGTACGTCTCTGTGATTCCACTGTTTTCTGAGCTGTTTTCCAACGCACAGAAAATGTTTTGTAGGTTTTTAGAGCTAGGTAAGTTTTTAGCCGACTGGAACTTGTGTGGGATACTTCGATCATTAAGGTAGGGATGCGCCATAACTTGTATTTCCCCTCTGTCAAATGTACACGACTCCGAGTCGTTTCAGTTTATAAAAACTACTTCGGTAGCCATTTTGACACAATACTTCTGAACCTGAGCGAGAACAGAGCTGCCCTTTATTGCCTATTTGTGCTGTATTTTGTTATCGAAACAAGTCGGCAACATCAAATTTCAAAAGCGACGGCATCTCTTTTCATTTGTGAGTATTTAATTTGTAACATAACTATTAATTTCCTTATGAATTTATGATATTTATATTTGAGTAATTTGAATTTTCCGCCATAAGAATGAATGAATAAGTCTATTCACGTGACTACAATACTATGTAATAATCTATGTAGCGAGTCAGGGATGTCACTAAGTTTTTTCAAAATCAAAACACGTTTATTTTAATCTAGTTACATTTTAATTGCGTTTCTATAATGTGTTCCATAATTTTTAACATTTAATAAACTGCCAACAGTTCAGTTATTAAAAGAGAGTTGTAGAATTAATTTACTTATGCTAAATGAAAGATCATAAAATTTTCTTCAACTCCATACCCTTTTCCAGAATTTCCAACCGTTTTCAAGCTCCGTAAAAATTTTCTTTTTTATCTTTAAGTTAGGTTTTTTTAACCTTTGTAGCTTAACATGACTGGTTCTGAAGTTATAAAGCTGAAAAGGAATGTAGCTTCCTTTTATTCTTCCGGAGCGTGTAGCTTGCCTTTTTCCGGAGCGTGTGTCTCAAAACCGCAAAACCTGATGAAAATTCGGAATAGTATATTACAAAAGTCGTGGAGAATTATATGATCTTTCATTTAATTTACAAACTTTTTTTCATACGACGCACCGCTATCGGAATATAAGCGAAAAGCCCAAAAGTGGGAACTTTGATCCCCCCTCCCCCAATCCGACATAATAACTATGAATATATTGTGAATTAAAAATAAAATGAAACCACGCAAAATAATTATAGGTAATTTATTTTAAAACATCATCATCATCATCATCCGCAGCCTGACTTCACCCACTGCTGGGTATAGGCCTCCCTAAGTTTGTGCCATCCACCACGATCCTGCGCGATATTTTTAAAACATAGTAATAATTATTTCAAATTGATGACAACCCTAACTTGACTAGTTGAAATGTTCTATAGTGCAGTGGTATTGATATCGATGATTTAAATGAATGAACGGAAGATGAACATTTTTAAAAGTTTTTTATGTACCTACTTTTCTTTGCTTGTTGATTTTATGTTCCCAAGAGATTATTAAAGAAAAATGGAAACAAGCATGCAATAGACATCCATCCTGGACGCCTACTCGGACTATACAGGTGGATTTTTGAGATGGGCCATGGAGGGCAGGTACCTTAACCATTGTAGCTACAAGAAAACGCTCTTAGAAGACCTTCCCTATCTTTTTGAGATATTTTAAACTGCATTCGCAGATTTTGAAAAAATGTACAGACAGCGACAAAAATGGCAAAAGGAAAAAAAAATTGATTCCAATCTATTCAGTTTCAGGTAAACATCAAAAGACTTTATGGGGTCGTTTGAGTACTAGAAAATTCAGAAATTGTCAAAAACTTTTCCTATACTTTTTGTACTAAAATCGATTCAGTTTCATGTAAGGATCGAAAAAGCCTATGGGACCATTTGAGGTTTAAGTACTACAAAAGCAACAAACATCCCTACAGAAACGACTGTCAAGCAAAAGTCTAGTGATGCAACACCCCAAGGGCTACCCAAATCACCCCCATGTATGTTCAACGATTTTTTGTAGTTTAGAAGTTATTCATGTTTTTGTGACATTGCAGCAACAGTGGTCCTGCATCACTGGGCTTCCGCTTGACTGTCGTTCCTATGACATCCTGTATATACTTACATATGGCAGAAGTAGCTATAATTGTAATGAAGGTTCAAGGCTATTAGATTTAAATAAACTAGTTTTACAGTACCTAAGTATTCAGAAAATATAAGTTCCTACCTATGTAAACTCGTCATCGTCAACGTATAAAGACGCCTCTTTGGGGCGCACTTGAAATCCTTTCGCCACACTGGTTCGAAAGAACTAGTGGGACGACATTAATAGACCGATAGCTTACACACATTAATAGTTTCGAAATTCGATATTTTGGTGGCACTGTACAATTAAATTTTACGGTCTAACCGATTTTTACTTGTTATTAACTTATCTACTACATTGTAAAGCATTGTTAAGTTAATTTTATTCACAATGCAAAATATACGATTAATAGAAACTGAGAAATGGAAGAAATAATTTGTCATCATTCACGCATATAATCGATAACGATAATATTATTGACGTTCCCTTCCCTAATTTTCTTGATGTGTGCTACTTTCTGTTTTACGTCGCTACATTATGTTTATACGAAATTTGCAATAGTGTGTGTAAAAATGAGAGTGTGTTGTATTTTTTATGTAGTGTGCTTGTGTAGCGATACAAAAACGAAATGCGTATGTGTGTGTAAAATGCGTTAGTGTGCTACCTCGTCCCCCGCAAAAATTGACAGAAAATTTTGTATGAGGACTTCCTTCAATCAGACGTCCCCTTTACAGTTCGTCCGAGGTGGGATAATATTCTGTGAGCAAATGAGCAAACCAGCCAAAGAGAGTACGAGTGCTCGGAAAAAAGAAAAAGTTTTTTTCATTTTCTTTTGCACGTTTAATAATTTACTCCGTGCTGTCGGACGGTGTTTTGAAGAGAATGTTTATTGTTTATTTAATTTTATATTTTAAGGCTCGTTTATGATTATTAATAAAAAAATTAAAAGAAAAGAGGCAATAATTTTTTTGTATTTTTTTAACGTTAACTTAGTTTTTTTTAATAAATATTTATTGATGATATTATTTTGTTCATACCTAGTTATGCAACGTGAAATGAAACAAGTTCAATGTGTCAATTTTGTCAATCAATCCTGAAAAAGAAGAAGAAGACGAGATGCGAGTTATATTAGTTCGTTACGACTTCTTGTTGTGTAGTTTTGTATTTTTATTTTAGTCAGTTTTGTTAACTTACTTAGAATTTGTTATCGTGAAAGTTGAACCATGGCTGGCGTTTTATTCGAAGACATATTCAACGTAAAAGACATGGATCCCGAAGGCAAAAAGTTTGACCGATGCAGTCGGCTACATTGCGAATCAGAATCATTCAAAATGGATTTGATTTTGGATATAAATTCTTGGATATACCCGATGGAACTTGGTGATAAGTTCCGACTGGTGCTGGCGACGACTCTGCGGGAGAATGGGTATCCTGATGGAGGGGAATGGAATCCTCTAGAGACTGAAGGAAACCGCGCAGACAGCTTCGAATATGTGATGTCGGGGAAAGTTTATAGGTTAGTTTTTTGTTTTGATTGATTTGTTGTTGTTTCTACACGTTTTGATTATGTTTATCAGTCGTTTTGTGAATGTAAAAGTGTATTATGATGACATTTTTGAAAATACACTTTCACAGTATACATACATACATACATAAAATCACGCCTCTTTCCCAAAGGGGTAGGCAGAGACCACGGATCTCCACTCGCTACGATCCTGACACACAACTTTCGCCTCATTCACTCTCATTACATTCTTCATACATGCTCGTCGGTTTAGGGTACTTCTCCAAAATGTCGCCAATTTGATCCAAGAAGATTCGCCTAGGCCTTCCCCTTCCAGCTGTCCCATACACACTCGCCTCATACACTTGCTTTGTCAAACGACTGTCATCCATCCTCTCTACATGCCCAAACCATTATCTCTTGCGCATATTTATAATTCCGTTTTTTATCAAACAATTTCTCAAATAAAAATTATAAAATTGCTAATAATTCCACCAGATAGGATATTTAATAGATCTTTCTAATATGCAGGATAGAAGGAGATGAGGGGGCAATGGAACCAGCATCTCGACTCGCAGCATATGTATCATTCGGAGGACTTCTCATGAGGTTGCAAGGAGATGCGAATAACTTGCACGGGTTTGAGGTGGATCAGCATATGTATCTGTTGATGAAGAAATTGGCGTTTTAGAGCTAGGTTAAGAATAAAGATATTTTTTAAGTTTTCTGATTTTTTTATTTCTTCAGTTCGATGGCTTGATGCTAATAAACAAACAAGTATTGGTTCATAGAGAGTTCTGAAAACTAAGATAAATTTGCTCTTAGTTTATTACTCAAATATTGCAATAAATTGTGGCTGTAGTTCCGTGGTGTTTAATATTTTTCTATTCTGGGTCACAGTATTTTTACAGCTACTCGTCGCTAGATGTCGCTAACATCGTTTTGTTTCTAAGAAGGTTAACTTAAAGTTAGGAGTTTCCAACCAAAAAGATTCTCTATTCGTAGTAAACCTCGAACTCGTGCGTGGAAACCTCGGACTTAATGATCGAAGGTGGAAACCAACTTTTTAAATATCAAACCTTTTTTGAAATTATGGAATGGAACGTTTTTTTTCTATGTAGGTATTTTACGTAGAACGAGACGTAAAAATGTTACCAACTGTGGATTTATATCGTTGGATCTAGCGGAAAATTGTTATTATTTATTTTTAAGTAGGTTTTCATTTTCATAGATGAACAAGAACTAGTTTCTCTTTTAATAACTAGACGATTGATTCTTTGATTTCGTCGTACAGAATATTACCAACAGCGATACGATGGAAAAAATCCAGATCACCATAATATGGTGAATAGCTCGTATACTTATACAAACTATTCATTTTTTAAGCCAATTGTGGCACAAAAAGTATAGACCTAGTTGGCAATACAGATGCCACCACACGGTATAGCCCACAGATTAGGTAGAGATAAATCAGATGGTCATCGCAGGAACATTTTGCTGAAGACTTGTGTCATAGCATGGCTAATAGTTACTTACTCCTGATTGGCTATCGGAAACAGAATAGGTAGAAGTTACTTGCTCCCTGATTGGCTATCAGAAAATGATGTATGACAAGTGTACGACGATTCTTTTCTTTTTTACGGCACTGAGCAGAATGATCATTCTACCAAACAAATGAATTTGGTGGTACCTACCTACTATTTTCGTTCATTTCAATATATACCTAGGGTAAGGAAGGTGTTGTGTCGATAGAAAACAACAAAAGTACAAAGATAATTATTTATTTTGTTTTTTGAATTTTTTCTTATATTTAATAAGTGCTTTTTTTTGCATTTCAGGAAGCACCCTGTTTTCTAATATTACAATATCGGTACCTTTTAGAATTTTTGAAATTACATTACACCAGTTGTGTATTGTCATTTTTATAGGTTGCGGGTTCGATCCCCGTGGCGGGACCAATGTTTGTATGATCTACAAATATTTGTCTCGGGTCTGGGTGTTTATATGTATAATATGTATGTATTTACAAACAAAAAGTATATAAGTAGTATATCAGTCATCTTAGTACCCATAACACAAGCTCTGCTTACTTTGGGGCTAGATGATGCTGTGTGAAAAGTCCAGCATTATTTATTTATTTATTTATTTATTTATAGTAATTCGAAGCAAGGCGTCAATAACAGCCTCGCGGTGGACTCGGCAGGATATTCGGTCGAAAGTATTGTTTTTCATAATTTCTTCAGTGATTTCTTTCGAAATATTTTGTTGGCTGGGATTTGTTTCTAAATATTTATTCGTTTCACCGAATATCGTGCCAAAATATCGCACAATGTGCTCAGCAGGGTAGGTCAATTTGTTTTCAGCTAATTCTTTGTATTCTCTATAACTTATCCATTTGTGGACTTCTGTGGTTTCATTTGTGGTCAGATCATTTTTACATGTAACACATTTATTATCAATTCGAGAAATAATTTTCCTAACCACCCACCCTGCAGTATAAGCACGCGCCTGTATATTGAGACGTTCACGCCTTGCTTCAATTGAAATTGGATGAGTCTCAATATGAGATTCAGTTTCACCATGGTCACTGCATCTATTATTTCCTGACAGCTTATGATCAAATAATTTTTTGATTTTTACAAGCTGAGTTGCTTGGTCACTTTCACAGTTAAATGTTCCATGGTGAAACTTTATGAATCCCGTAATTAAAAGTGCTTTAAAAGTATTTTTGAAATTGTGGCAATTGGGATTGATCGCTCTCGAGCTGTAGGACCGAACCTGTCCAAAATAATTTTCTATTGCATCGGAATTGATATAACGTGGTCTCATAATTTTTATATTTTTTTCTTTCAGAAATTGCCACATCTTCTGAAAACTTTTTAGAGTACTCATCCAATTTTTTAGACTTGGTACACTTGTTTTTCTGTAATTTTTATCAATAAATTTTATTTGATTTAGGTTTTTTATCGCTTCACACCAGAATTTGTGGTGTACACTGGTGTCTGTCACAGCCGACCGTAGTTTTTTCCCTCTAGATTTTTTGTTATATACTGCGTTACCGTTCACACTGTCGAATAGATCGTCGAAAAAGTTCACAACTTCAGCAGTATTTTTCAAAGTCGCGCTTACTTCTCTTCCATCGGAGTAGTGAGCTGTAAAAATAAATAAAATAATTACTGTTCTGTTCTACTCAAGCAAAAAAAATCAAGAGTTTTGTCTAAACTGAAATAAATAGTGCTAAACATGTTTTATCATCTAGCCCCAGAGTAGACACATAAATCCCACTCATATAATAAAGCTCAAAGTTTGTGAGTTTGTTTAGATGTTTGGATGTTTGTGTATCAATCACGCCTAAACCAGTGAATCGATTTGGATGAAACTTGGAATAGGCGTAGATAGTGACCTGGAATAGCATATAAGCTATTCAAAATGTTGGTACCACGCGGGCGAAGTCGCGCGCAGAAGCTACATAAATTAAATACCCAAGATAATAATATTTTCAGATCATTCAAACTTCTATCTTAGTTTATTAACATTTTAATATAAATAAATAATCCTGGACATTTCACACAGCATCATCTAGCCCCAAACTAAGCAAAGCTTGTACTATGGGAACCAGATAACTGATATACTACTTATATACTTTTTGTTTGTAAATACATACATACTATAGGTACATAGAAACACCCAGACCCGAGATAAATATTTGCAGATCATACAAACATTTATCCCGCGGCGGGGATCGAACCCGCAACCTTCTGCGTCCCAAGCAGGCTTTCACCCACTGCGCCACAGAGGTCGTATATTTCTCAAATATAAAAGGAGTTATAAAATATATATCACTAATTATAAAGACCACAATTTAGGTAATAGATAGAATAGAGAAGACTTAATCTAAGAGTAATTATTAAACAATACTTACAAAATGCTGAGGTGAAGTTTAAAGCCCCTGCTACTGTCTTGCTAAAAACTCGAACACAATTCTTAACCTGCAAAAACAACAGTAGGTATGCATTAATCACGTCATGTGAACGTACAAGCAGATTATAGTAAGTGTAGATTTAAAATGGCAAGTACCTTCATTTTTTTTATCTTTTCAGGTATAACATGCTCGTCGTTTAGTTTATGTAACAATCGCGTTTCTCCGTGTTTACAATCTGTCTGATAGACATCAACAATATCAGACCACTTTGCTTTTTTGTTGCTGAACATAATATCTTTTGTTAAAAAGTTATTACGCAACCCCTTAATTAAATGTGGTGGATCAAAGAACACATGTAGCAGGTTCCCATTTATGTTTATGGTGTCATCTGTAAAATTAGGAATAGTTAGAATTTTCTGATGTGATAATATATTAATGTATAATTATTATCATAAACATTTATTTATTCACAATGTATTTATTTCGAATGTGTTTATAAGTGGATCAATTATTATCATTTCAACTTTTTCAACTTCAAATTTAAACAACTACATTTTTTTTACCTGTATTTTTGTTTGCAAGTATTTGCTCTCTTCTAGTATCCTCTTTTAAACTTTTCAATGCAGACTGGAATGAAGCTCCCTGATCTGAGACTAAAGCTATTGGTATCAGCCCAGTATCGCCAACAGCAGTCACAATGTTTTTCAAAATTTCTTTGAGTTCACTTCCGGATGTAGAACCTTCACAAAAATAATATGCGATAGGCTGCTGCCATTTATGCACCACTCCCTTTATCATAAAAACTAACGCATGGTCAGCAAACTGTGGTCTCCTTTCGGATAACTCGGTAAATCCAGATATTTCATCTTTAAATGTGTAGGTCACTGCTGCTTCTAGAGACATTTCGTCGAAGATGACACTACAATATTTTTTTTCTTCTGACCATGTTTGAACCTGAAATCAGAATATTACATTATGTATGTTATAATTTGTGTATCATATGATTATTTATGTTTATTTTAGTTTCACTTAATAGGAACTTACCTCCTCTTTGATGCATTCAAAAATTTGGGGATTGAGGCCAGAATTTAAATCTAATTTGGCAACTGTTTTCTTTAATGTTGTCAGTGATGGCAGGATAAAAATCTTTTGCAAAAATCGGTAAGATTTTGGCCCCTGTTTCAAAATTGACAAGCTTATAAGCTTTTCATCTAGAGTGAACCTTCGTGCTTTCTTGTTTGGTGCACATCTTGATTTGCATGTTGAAAATTTTCCTTGCATATGGATTCAAGCCTGCCACTTTTTCTTCAAAGCACTGTTCTTTAGAAAATCTTAATGCTTTATTACACCTGCGTTTGAATTGATTCATCAGTTTACTTGATTTTCTATATTCATTGTAGATTGTTCTACATTTCGGTGTCAGTGTTTGAACTGCGGTCACAACTTTACACTTTTTGTTGCTTAGTGTTTGTTCATCTGAAAAGAGCATAAATATTAATAACCTTTATTTGTATTAGCAGGCATAAAGACTATGTACTAGCAACACACAACTCCACAAGCAACTCGTAGATAAGCTGAATGGTAATGAATAAGACAGCCACTTGTTAACCACCATTTCTTTAATTATTTAATTGCAACAGGTGAAACGTCAGGAAATAAAATAAGGTAATTGTACGCGATAAATTTCGTTTTAATAAAACATAATTATGAATAGTGATCGCAAAAGTTTAAGAAAGACTAATCTAATTTAGATATTTTTTTGAATAGGTACGAACCTGATAACTGAGCTTGACCTAAAGATGGCTCTTTTTGCACTTCTTGTGATGAAGTTGGCATTAAAATTTCATGAGGTGACAACGGCACCTCTTCAGGCATTAATGGTATTGGTATTTCATGAGGTGACAATGGCACCTCTTCAGGTGTTAATGGTGTTTCAGGTGACAATGGCATCTCTTGTGGTGATTCTTCTTGAGATGTAGAAGGGCTGATGACATGGTCTGAAATGGCGTAAGGTTACAATATAGTTACCATCTAAGCAAAGCTGTGGGCAGAATCTAGTTCATTAGAATTTGTGAAGTAGATTGACATCTTTTTGGTATGAAATCCAATAAAACCATTAACATTGTTATTATTGAATAATCATGTACCAACCTGCGATAATAAATCAAATTGTATTTGATGTATTCTAAAACTCGCAAACCTAATAGTCTCACCTGTGTTGAAAAGCTCCTTTCCACAGTATGAGTGATCTATGTGCTCCCTTCTTGCATATGGATGATCAGAATGGACTGGATTCACACTCTCTGCTGTAAGTAATATCAGGATTATGGATTTTTCATATTGTAAATATAACAACAGAGTGAAAGGGAGATATTAAAGTCTTACTTTCTAGCTCATAGAATGCAGTATTGACCGTTCGTCGGCACAAAATAGATTGAATGAAAGGCTATTTATTTTAAACTACAAACTTACCGTCAGTTGAGTTCAGCGGAATTGTATTGCCATCCAAGAACAATGTAGGGTATGCATTGATCAGGAGACGTGATTTAGAAGTCACAAATCGGGCCTCAAAATGCCTGTGACACACTTGGAGTCCTGAAATCTCGTTCAAGCTCTTGTTTCTCAACGTATCACTGTTTATACAATCGAGCCACTGTTTGAGTCTTTGACTACACACTGGGAATTTATGTAACATAGCGTCCTTTCGCGAATTTGTGCAACCTGGCACAACACAGCACATACAATACATCGTACTGAAGGTACAAACCGTACATTTGCAGTTAAATGTGGAACAGAAATAGGCGGAAATTAATCGACGCAAATGCAACAAACAAATGCACAGTAAACAAATTCGTAATTTCGTTCGATAACGGCCAACACAGATTATCTATAGTAGACATAGAAACCATTCATTCAATACATCGAAATCGTTCATTATACCAAAATAGCGACTCATTCGTTGTCATACATCATTTTCTGATCAAGCACAGATTAAATACAAGTCCTCACTTGTAGTTCGGAACATTTCGACCCGTGGTATAGCCAGCCACACGCAGCTGAAGCTGTCAGACGGCACAGCACGGCAAAACAAGCAAAAAAAAAGTAACCTAAATTCGGTGTCGCACGTGTTGATATTGTGCGCATCGCATTTCCAAGTCCAATTCACAAACAAACAGTCACTTAAACAGGGCACTGCCCCACTTTCTAGGCAGTTCAAAGTGCAGTGTAACAAAGGAATAAATAAATCCAAAACAAGATGACGGAACTCGATCCCGGCGCAGAAGTCTTTTCTGAGAAAAAGAAGAAGAAAAGTAAGAATGGAGTCACACTCGGTACTTTTCAGAAGATCGGAGACTTCAAGATTGAGCCGTCGGAGAGCGTAACAAAGCTGGACACAGCGTACTGGCCATTATTATTGAAAAACTTTGATCGTCTCAACGTGCGCACAAATCACTACACGCCGCTCCCATTCGGCAACTCGCCTCTGAAGCGTCCAATCACCGAATACATCAAATCTGGCTTCATAAACGTCGATAAACCCAGCAACCCGAGCTCCCACGAAGTTGTGTCTTGGATAAAACGAATTCTGAAAGTGGAGAAGACTGGACATTCTGGTACTCTGGACCCGAAGGTCACTGGTTGTCTCATCGTGTGCATAGACCGAGCGACGCGACTGGTCAAATCCCAACAGAACGCTGGTAAGGAGTATGTTGCAGTTTTCAACTTGCACTCCGCTGTGGAGAGCATCAAAAATGTCACTCAAGGACTTGAGAAGCTCCGTGGAGCTCTATTCCAGCGTCCACCCTTAATATCTGCTGTCAAACGTCAGCTCCGAGTCCGTTCTGTATATGACAGCAAATTACTAGACTTTGACTCGGAACGGAATGTCGGTGTGTTTTGGGTGAGCTGTGAAGCAGGTTCATACATCCGTACAATGTGTGTTCACTTAGGCTTGATGCTAGGTGTCGGAGGGCAGATGATTGAGCTTAGACGAGTGCGATCGGGTATCCAAGGAGAGAAGGAAGGCATGGTAACTATGCATGATATCTTGGACGCGCATTGGGCGTATGAAAACCACAAAGATGAAACTTACATTCGTAGAGTAATCAAACCTTTGGAAGGTCTATTGATCGCACACAAGAGAATCTTCATCAAAGACAGTGCCGTCAACGCTGTCTGCTACGGAGCGAAGGTACTGCTACCTGGTGTGTTAAGATACGAAGACGGTATTGAAATCGGTCAGGAGATTGTCATTGTCACAACGAAAGGCGAAGCGGTCGCGTTAGCTATCGCTATGATGACAACCTCAACGATGGCATCTTGTGATCACGGAGTCGCAGCTAAACTTAAGAGAGTTATTATGGAACGAGATACCTATCCGAGGAAGTGGGGGCTTGGTCCGAAAGCATCACAGAAGAAAACTCTCATCTCACAAGGGAAACTGGATAAGCACGGGAAGCCCAATGAAAATACTCCTAAAGAATGGTTAAACAGTTATGTGGAGTACAAGCAGCCTAAAGAGGTATGTTATTAAATTCTATTATTGTAGGAAACCCGCAGCTTAGTCAGCTTCACACGTATTGACATTGTCTTTCCTGTGGGCCAGGCTGGTTAAGCTGAGAGGATGGATTAGGTGCTACAAGCCTATTCCATCTCAAACAATGTCCCAGGCGCTACAGCGTTCAGTGTAGGCATAGGTTGCCTCCTGACCCTGTATAAATCATGTAATATAAAGGCCTAAGTTTTTCATGTTTGTTAGTGTTATGAGAACAGTTTAAAAGTGTTTAGAAAGGCAGGTTTCTGCTGACAGTATGTTGTAACTATGTTCTTAACTAATTTATTAAAATAATTACAATTCTTACAAACTAAATTCCATCGAAATAATTATCATTTCCTTCAATACTAAAGCTGGTGTAAAAATCATAGATTTTCCGAGACTATACAATAATTGATGGGCTGGGATTTAATCATTTTAAGTGTTCTCTCAGTAGCAGCATTAAGATCTTCTTTATGTCAGGTGGCGGAGAACGGTGATGCAGAAGAAGGCAGCCGGAAGAGGACGGCCAGCACAGCCAACGCTGAAGACGCCAACAACAGTGTAGAGGTCAAGTCGGAGAAGAAAAAGAAGAAGAAGAAGCGCGATAGTGAAGCACCGTGAGTATTATTGAATGATTGAATGACGACCTCTGTGGCGCAGTGGGTGAAAGCCCGCTTGGGACGCAGAAGGTTGCGGGTTCGATCCCCGCGGCGGGATAAATGTTTGTATGATCTGCAAATATTTATCTCAGGTCTGGGTGTTGCTATGTATAATATGTATGTATTTACAAACAAAAAGTATATAAGTAGTATATCAGTTATCTGGTTCCCATAGTACAAGCTTTGCTTAGTTTGGGGCTAGATGATGCTGTGTGAAAAAGTCCAGCATTATTTATTATTATTAAAAAAAAATAATGCTGGAAATTTGACAATCTCTTTGGCACAGTGGGTAACAGGATGACCTCTGTGGCGAGGTGGGTGAAAGCCCGCTTAGGACGCAGTAGGTTGCGGGTCCGATCCCCACGGCGGGATAAATGTTTGTATGATCTGCAAATATTTATCTCGGGTTCGGGACAAAAGTAACTCTGTCTGTCTGTTTGTTACCTTTTCACGCCCAAGTCACAACAGATTATGATGAAAATTGGCATGGATAAAGACACCGCGGGAGTGCAGCTATATCTCACTCATATATTAAAGCTGAAAGTTTGTGAGTTTGTTTAGATGTTTGTATGTTTGTGTTTCAATCACGCCTAAACCTAACACGATGAAACTTGGTATAGGTGTAGTGACCTGGAATAGCTTATGCTCAAGCCACATTGAATTGGCAAGCGACGCGTCAATTAGTTTTATAGCAAGCCATTATTATAATAAACCTTATTAACAATGGTTCAAGATATAGAAACGCTTGTAGAATAAACCGCATGAGAGCTCTCTAGCCAGCGCGGCCCGCTAGATGGCTTCGCCAGATCGTTCATTCTACAAGCGTTTCTATATCTTGTACCATTGGTCATAAGGTTTATAATGGTACGCTATAAAACTAATTGCCGCGTCGCTTGCCAATTCAATGTGCATTGAGCCTAATAGGCTGTTCAAAATGTTGGTACCACGCGGGCGAAATTGTTCATAAGGTATAAATAATGGCTTGCTATAAAACTAATTGACGCGTCGCTTGCCAATTCAATGTGCATTGAGCCTAATAGGCTGTTCAAAATGTTGGTACCAGCAGTAGCTAGTCATCTAATTGAAAAATCCTTAGTTTTGTTTGTAATTTTCAGTGAAGCAGACACCACTATGGAAGCTGAGACCACCATAGATCAAACAGATGGAGATGTCAGTCTCAAAAAAGAGAAGAAGAAGAAGAAGAAGAAGGACAAAGATCAGGAGAGATCAGACGAATAGTTTATAGGATAAAAATATTATTTTAAGATTTAAAAAATGTTTTTTTATATTGTGGTGTCGTCGTGTGTATCGATGAGGATATCGAAAGGAGAGTGAATGCTGGAAACCGAGTGAATGGGGCACTCCACGATTTTATGAGCAGCCGGAAAGTGTCCAACAAGGTACGACTGGCAGTTCATAGAGGAGTGTTGGTACCGACATTGATATATGGAAGTGAAAGTTGGGTGTGGCAGAAAAAACATCAGAGTAGAGTGAATGCTGTTGAAATGAGAGCGTTGCGTAGTATGTGTGGGGTAACGTTGAAGGATAGAGTGAGAAATAGTGTGATAAGGGAACAGTGTGGAGTGAAAGATGTAGTGTTGAGGATCGAGAAAGGTATGTTAAGATGGTTTGGGCATGTAGAGAGGATGGATGACAGTCGTTTGATTAAGCAAGTGTATGAGGCGAGTGTGCATGGGACAGCTGGAAGGGGAAGACCTAGGCGAACCTTCTTGGATCAAATTGGCGACATTTTCGAGAAGGGCCAGGTCAAAAGTACCCTAAACCGACGAGCATGTATGAAGAATGTAATGAGAGTGAATGAGGCGAAAGTTGTGTGTCAGGATCGTAGCGACTGGAGATCCGTGGTCTCTGCCTACCCCTTTGGGAAAGAGGCGTGACTTTATGTATGTATGTATGTATGTTTTTTATATTGTGACACCTCATATTTTATGTGTAGGGTATTAATTGATTTAGGGTGGTCGCACAGTCCAGCCGAGCTGAACGCTCCGAACCGTCAATAGATAAAATGCTGCTGACGTCAGAAACGAGCCGCATTCTCTGACGTCATCAGCATTTTTTGTATAGGAAAGACTGCGGCGCGTACTGCGCGGAATGGTGTGCGATCATGTTTACTACCTATCAAAGTTGGCGAGTGAAATCAATGAGAACTACATTCTTCTGTTTAGTCCTAGGCGCCATAGATTTAGCATGGAACCTTTGCTAGGCGCTTATTCCTACTTGACATTGGCAGAATTATACTGATACTACAGTTGTCATTTAATAAAAGAAGAAGAAGTAGAGCACTCAAGTCAACACGTCCGATCAACGATATAGCGTGTGTCCTAATTTGTGCTTTATTTCCATGCATTTAGTATGACATTTGAATGGAATAGGAAGATGCCCATCGCCATTAGTGGCCTGCGCCCGATTCAGCAGTGATAAGCTAATTTCTCATTAATTTACAGTTAGCTTACTTTAGATAATCCAGAAGTCATTAATATCGAAAATACTAATCTTAATTTTGAACTCTTAGGCTCAATGCACATTGAATTGGCAAGCGACGCGTCAATTAGTTTTATAGCAAGCCATTAAACAAACAAACAAGCGTTTCTATATCTTGAACCATTGTTCATAAGGTTTATAATGGCTAGCTATAAAACTAATTGGCGCGTCGCTTGCCAATTCAATGTGTTTTGAGCCTTAATATTGCCGAAACTTAGCAATAGAAAAATTTAGGTTTGTAACTTTAAAAGTTATTCAGTGACCTAAATAGCTAGTAAAATGCGAATCATGACTACCCCCAATATCATATGATCATTAGTTAGGTATGCCCTTAAAATATACTTTATTTTCATTTATTTTAGGTAGCTAGATAAGTTCTGCCTATAGGCTCCCTATACATTCAGATTGAAATGATTTGAACAGTTTTTTTTTTGCATCGAATGAAAAATACTGCCCATTATTATAAAGATTGCGTTGACGTACACGCTCAATGGATCTCGGCATCCTAGTTTTTATCATGGTACTAATGGGAAAAATCAGTGCCAATTGTACCATCAATGGTACTACCTAATGGTACAAGTGGTACGGCGGCATTTCGATGACGCTTTTTCATTCAAAAGTGCTACTGCGCATCGAAATGGCTAACTTCATTTGGCGTATTGCAAACTACTGTAGTACGCCACTAGTGTAGCAACGCCATCTATTGGTATTCTTCCAACTCATCATAACCATCAATCTGAAAAACATGGCTGACTATAAAGTGAAGTGGTGAAATAGAAGTCGTTTTAGACCTCTTTTTACTGCAAACTGAAACTACATTGTACCAATTAAAGTTCACATTTCATTGACAAGCCTTAGCGCCTGAGATAGTTGCCGGATAATTATTTCTTGGCGCCAAAATAGAAGTGCTAGCACTATACAAATCAATTTTTCATACATAGTTATGTACATGTACCTGTCGTAAATAGGTAATTTTTGCTTATAAAGTCGAATGATGTTAGTTTTGGGCTATTATGTCGAAATGTACTAAAATATTTTGTGCCTAAGCTGAAGAGAACCATGGTTTAAGATTAAACTTTGTTATAAGTAAGTGAGTTTTATTTTTCTGACAAGAAAACTTGGTTCAACAGATAAAATAATTCTACGTAGAAATTAATATAATTATTTATATTTTGTGTATTGTAGGCAAAAGTTTTTTATAAAACAAAAAAGAGTTTAGTCATGAAACGCCACGCTGGCCAGTGCGTCTTGGGGAGTGTTTTCTTCCCGGTTACGTTAACCTTTTTGGATGTGTGGCACAGGACCAGAATCAATGGCGTGAACAGAGGGGGGCCTACCTACACCCAACAGTGGGATACTATCGGCTGCGGATGATGATGAGGCAAAATTAAATAGATTGAGATGGTGAGACGAGCTAGAATGATAATTTGGACCACAACCACGTAAGACTGAAAGGTGGAATACCCCATGTAGATGAGGCATGACCTTCGATACAATCATGGATTGAACAGCGAAAATGACAATTTGATTTTCGATAGTTAGAGAGGTTTGATTGTATTGGAGGACATTTCTTTTTTCATTATTTTTAGTTCTGCTACTCGATAGAAGATGGCGCTAGCAGTAAAATTTTACGCTGCAGGTAGTTAGCTTGTCGAGAATTTATCTCACAGCTACGATTTGTATGGGATAAAGATAATCTAAAAATCCAAAGGTAAAGCCATAGCTTGCTTCAAAAAAAAATGTAGACTCGGATGTATGAGATGGGCACTGGCTAGGCTGGTCATGGTCAGCCACGGAATCCTGACCACAGACTTGTCATGAAGTGGTTATGGCTGATTGTCAGTCAGACTGATTTGGTGAGAGTGGTTCCTTATGGTAAGTTCGATTATAAAGCGTCTAGGTAGGTAGGTCTTGGTAGGTAAGTAGGAAAATGAACTTCTGTGCGGTCACATAATGGATGGGTGACCGCTTGTGGCGTTATCAATAATAATTGTACTTCGGAGGACGCCTTTAGGCGGCCTTTGAACTCCGTCACCAGACCAGAGTAAGCCACATAGCTCATGTGGATAGCCTAGGTCGCCCTAGGTGGACCCCGGGAGAGCGGCGGCGGCGTTCTGTGGCGAGCGACGCCGTAAGCTCCGCGAGGGTACCGGGCGTGGCTGTGGGTGCCATTCCCGGGACAGTGCTTTAGGCAAAATACGAGAGGGGCCCGGTACGTTCCGTAGACATGCATGGAGGCCGGCCACACGTCAGTGGAGTCTCGAACCAAGAATCATAATCATAATCAAGAATCATGATCATTGGTCCTAGAGTGGAGTAGTAGGTACGAACTTTCAGTTTAGCTACCTATTTCAGCAACCTACTCATTTTCCTAAAATGTTTTTGAGAAAAATAAAAAATAAAAAGTTTGTTCTCAGTTATTTTATTTTACTAAAAATGCAAACTCTTCTACACAATTTATAAGTTATATGGTAACAATGAAACTACACTACACTACAGGTACTTGCCACAAACTTATCAACCGGTGAGTGGCGCTGCTATCGCATTTGGTGTTGGCGGAAAAATAAAACAGTAAAATTCGTTAGTTAGATAGATAGATAGAAAATACTTTATTGCACACCACATAATAAAAATTAACAAAAATGGAAAACTAAACAAAAAAACACAATAAATAAATAAATAAATAATGCTGAACTTTTCACACAGCATCATCTAGCCCCAAAGTAAGCAGAGCTTGTGTTATGGGTACTAAGATGACTGATATACTACTTATATACTTTTTGTTTGTAAATACATACATATTATACATAGAAACACCCAGACACGAGACAAATATTTGTAGATCATACAAACATTGGTCTCGCCGCGGGGATCGAACCCGCAACCTTTTGCGTCGCAGGCGAGCCTTCACCCACTGCGCTACAGAGGTCGTCAAGACAATGACATACAATCGGCGGTCTTATCGCTAAATAGCGATCTCTACCAGATTAATTCCTCTTAGGAAGAAGAAGATTAGTTCCTCTTTTGGCCACCGGTAGATAAGTTTGTGGCACTTAAGATGACATTCCAAACCTCTCTGTATATCTAAACTATGGATATTATAAGGTGGAAAGGGAGAATAGGTCCATTTACACGATGCGATTTTTCGTACGATTTCAAATCAAATCAAATTTATTTCAGGCAACATTAGTCAAGTACAAGATGTTAAATACTTAAAACTACGGCCCATATCTACTATACAGGGCGTCCCAAACTTATGGGACATGAAGGGGAAGTACCTTAAATATCGTAGATAGTGTATTTTGCTTAAAGAAGACTTTATGTTATTTTTAAAACTTAGTAATTCCGCATTCATAGATTTTCTAAAAATTACTTGCTTCGTCTGGGAATCGAACCGACTCAAATGTCAAAAAAAAATCACCCTACTTTTATGATGCCAATCGAAAGAATAGCTAAAAAATAATAACTCTGCTTAGGTAACATTGTATTTTAAAAGAAAGGAACAACAAAATAAAGCATCCCAACACACAACAAAATCCAAAAGGATTTTCCGAAAAAAACATTATATCCGTAGAAAACAGCGTTTGAAGAGTACTGTTTGAGTATGTTCTGGGCGCGTTGTTTTACGTAGATTGCTGGATTTTGAGTTTAAATTGTTTTTTCTTTTTGATATGAAATTATTAGGTAGGATGGTCTTATTATTTCGTACTAGTTGTAAATAACCGAAAATAACATAGCATGACGAAGCTAAGTAAAAAAAAAATTGCGTTTTTTTTCGCTAAATAAGTTTAGAATCATGGTCTGATTGCAACCCCTCAGTTTTCGGTAGCAGTCTTTTTACACCCTGTATAAATCGTATTGCACCGTGTAAATGCACCTTTACACGTGAAATTTGCCGTGTGATAGGTACCTACCTACGATATAGTATGGATTAAAATCGCATCGTGAAAATGCAACTGGACTATTACCTAGGTAGTGGGTTAGGTAGGTATAATAAAATAATCTAGAATTCATTAGAACTTTTGTCTTTAAACACACCTTTTCTATAAGTGGGAACTTGTAATTGGCTTTATGTAAACATGCACCTATGTCAAGTAGGTGTGTGTCCTATAATCTTAGTACCTACGTTTTTGCCTAGCTGTAAGTTTTCCAAAAATTTGAAAAATAAAATAAATTTTAGATCTGCTCAAGATCGGGAAGCGCCATTTTGTAACGGAAGTTGGAACGAATTTTTTTTCAGTGTTCCATCAGATTCATCATGACATCCGGGATTATACCCACTTTGCAGAGTTCATGTTCTAATTTTGAATGTTTTATTTTTTTATAGAAAATAATTACCATTGACTTTCCTATTATTAAAATATAACCATTTAATAAATATTAAAGGCGAGTTTTATTGCTCATTTATTATTTCACAATTCATAAGATTTAAATAACTAGGTCCTACATACAAATAGTGTTTTGATTTGTATTTGAAAATCATTTTTATTTTATTTACGGCCTTACTAATAAACTTAGCATAAAGTTATGTCATGCTTAACCTATGCATAACCATTTTTTTAGTTTATGCATGACATAGGTATACTTAAGTCAAGTTTAGTATTAAGGGTTTTTGAATACTTACGTATCTACCTTACCTGTCTACCAGATTTTTTTATTTTGGAAATTAAGTCTATTTATTTCACAAAAATCTGCTGTCCTATACAGTTTTACACAGTTTCAGAGATAACGGCTAGTCAGAGGCAAGTCCTATCCTAACACTCAATCTAAGTACTCTACAATCACAAAAATAAGTACTACTTACAAATAAATTACAATAACCTACGATTTAATTATTTTACACCATATTGTCAAATAGAGGAACTTCACTGGTTTATCTTGACAGACATCGAAATATCTCCACTAACTTTTTTTGTCACCCAATGCACTGTTTCATAAAAAATCTATTATAAATAAATAATGCTGGACATTTCACACAGCATCATCTAGCCCCAAACTAAGCAAAGCTTGTACTATGGGAACCAGATAACTGATATACTACTTATATACTTTTTTGTGTGTAAATACATACATATTATACTTAGAAACGCCCAGACCCGAGATAAATATTTGCAGATCATACAAACATTTATCCCGCCGCGGGGATCGAACCCGCAACCTTCTGCGTCCCAAGCGGGCTTTCACCCACTGCGCCACAGAGGTCGTCAATTATTAACTATTTAACTTGAAAATCTATAAATGAACCGTCTTATCAAAATTTTGAGCATGAGTTCACTAGTGAAACGTGTAGATGGCGCTTATCGGTGCTTAACCGATAATTATGAGCTTCATCAAAAATTTGAATTGCGACGACTAGGGTTCTGTGGCCGAGCGGTAAGACACTCCGGCTTTAGGAGGATCGTCTGATCGTTGGTTCAAATCCCGAATCCATTTACTTTTCTTTCTTAATGAAATATCAAGTGGGGATTAAAACTATAAAATACAAATAAAAAACACTATAAAATTACAAAAAAATATTCAGACAGATATTGCGATGTCTGTATTACCGACAATCTTATTATTAAAAAAATCTTGTACACAATGAACCACAAATGGGCGTAGAATGAATCGTAATTATTAATATTCGGTGGAAACTTTGTAATGATGCTACGTGTAATAGTAATCTATGCTTTGTTGAAAAACTTTATACTTGGCTCAGTAGGTATGTAGGGGAGACCCGGGTAATGGGAGCTTATTAAAGGAATTTTTTGTTAAAAAAATAATTATTTTTAGATAACATATAATTTGTTATCTATCGGCAGTTTCTTAAAAGCGTGGAGTGAAAAACACAACCGTCCCCCGTCACTCAAGGTATGGCACAAACATTACTTTGACGTTTCCAAGTGCGCGGGGACGCACAGGGTCCCAGTAGGTATTTGGAACACTGTGCGTCCGCGCGCACTGTGTGACCTCATAGTAATGTTTGTGAATACGGGTGTAAGGACTCGTGCGCGTCAGGCGAAGTTGCACGATGGTTGACGAAGGCAGCAGATTGCTAATGATCGCGCAAATATGCATACGTTCAGTACAATCACCATCGCTCCCATTACCCCGCGCTCCCCTGTAATTTGTGGTTTGTTGTGTACAAGTAATTGACCACTTAACGTTATATTATGTACGCAAAAGTTATTTTATTAGTTCAACTAATATTTACTTATAACTAAACTTATTACCTACTGTATGTCATAAATCTAGTTTGGCAATTATTATTATAACATCTTTAAAATGAATTGCCTGGAAATATTGTTCCTACATTAGTTATTTAAGTAAGAGGACACTACTTTATGAGTTATTATTATTTTCTTAAGCGCTTACTAATAAACCTGGTATAAAGTTATTCCTGAGTGCATTCTTAATTTATTCCGAGAAATAACTTTATGCCACGTTTGATGGTAAGGCTACTAATATTTACATAAAGTTCTACAGATTAAGTATATATAATTTATCGACTGGTGACTTATTATATAAAATAAAAACATATATAAAATAAACTCATCTGTAAGTATTATAAAAAGTTCACAATATCTATTGTTTTATTAATATCATCAACAAAAAAATATTTATAAATTACTAGGAATACCTACTAAAATACTTAATAAATTAAATAAAAAAATAATATGAACCCTCTGAATTATAAATCTAACAACTAACATCCTAATGGTACAATCATACATACAATAACTTAGGTAACTGTCCGACAATCTCTTTCGTGACCCATGGTTCAGTAGGGACAATGGACATACAAAAGTGAACGGCTGTTACTCAAGGCGAGTTTCTCGCATGCGAGCGGCGAGAAACTCGAAAGGTGCGGGTCTCGCTATGCGAGTCTCGCCTGCGGTTGTTTACATTATGACAGAAACTCGTATTATTCAAGGGATTCTCGAATGTATGACAGGCGAGAGGCGAGACTCGAAGCATTTGTTTACACTATGCGAGCATTCGAGAAACTCTCAACAGCCGCTAAAGCTCGAAACAATTATCTGACGCGTAATCCGCCTTCAATCCTCTTATTTGATTTATCAGTAGGTATAGTCATTGAACTAAGGTAATATTGTACTTAGGGAATCAGAATTTTATTTACAAAAAGCTTCATAAAACTATTTTTATGGCAGTATCAGAAAATTTAAGAGAGGTAATTATTATCAATTCAAATGCATTTTAGGATTATATAAACAAATTCTCACAGATTAAAAAAACCAACGGAACAGTTTTATTTTTCAAATAGAGACTAGTGCTGCTCCATAGGAACTCAAAACCTGAGATTAAAAAATGATTCAGCCCTGCGAAATCTTATGAATCAGAGGATTTTAAAATACATATTACTCCATTTGTCCCTTCCTAAATAAAACTGATGCTTCATGTAAAGATATAGATCATTTATAGGCATGTATGTACCCCCATCGTAAACATTTTGTCTCACCAGGATCATTTTGTACACATTTCACGGACTTTAAATCTTATCATGATCGAATAAATCAATAATGCTGGACTTTTCACACAGCATCATCTAGCCCCAAAGTAAGCAGAGCTTGTGTTATGGGTACTAAGAGACTGATATACTACTTATATACTTTTTGTTTGTAAATACATACATATTATACATAGAAACACCCAGACCCGAGACAAATATTTGTAGATCATACAAACATATGTCCCGCAATGTTCATAGTTATGATTAAATTGTCCCTCAAATAAGCCTGTTTCATGTACCCCCGCCGTAAACACTTGCCCGACCTAGATCATTGTGTACACATCACACTGGCTTTGAAAGATAACTTGATCAAGTGCTCTTAGCTTTGATCCAATTGTGACTCAAATGCTTAGTATGGTAAATTGTCCCTCAAATAAGCCTGTTTCATGTACCCCCGCCGTAAACACTTGCCCGACCTAGATCATTGTGTACATGATCATGATGTGATAACATGATGGAGTGTTCGATTCAATTTGTCCCTCAAATGCTTAGTATGGTAAATTGTCCCTCAAATAAGCCTGTTTCATGTACCCCCGCCGTAAACACTTGCCCCACCAGGACCGTTGTGTACACATCTTCACTGGCTTGAGGATGAAGCACTTGGTTTGAACGACGTTGAAGAATAGCTTGCCCACCATGTTGGAGACTGATGTGTCTGCTAGTTTAAGGCATGCGCGGAACCTGCAAAAATAAATAATTATTACGAAAATGAACTTCAAAAAAGGAGATGACAAGATATTATTTATACTTAAACAATGAGACATCGTGTGGTTTTGTATAAAAAATACTTATTACGATCGTTTGGGTTGAAAAGTAAGTAAAATACCTGGGCCTTACTAATAAACTTGACATAAAGTATGCATAAACTAAAAATTTGTACGGTTTTTTAAATTATAGATTTAGCTAAAGCGACATCTCTTAGTCATTTGATTCTGAATGTAGCTTCGGACATGCATGAGTTCACTAGTGAAACGTGTAGATGGCGCTAATCGGTGCTTAACCGAAAAATATGAGCTTATCAAAAATTCGGATACCGGCAAGTAGGATTCTGTGGCCGAGCGGTAAGGCACTCCGGCTTTAGGAGGATCGTCTGATCGATGCGGGTTCGAATCCCGTCGGAATCCAAAATTTTGATAAGACTTTTCATTTCTTAATGAAATACCAAATGTGGATTAGCACGAAGAGTATAAAAATTACAAAAAATAATAATATTATACTTATTCTACTTGTCCTGTTGGGTTCAAAGCCATGTTACAAATAGAAATGGAATAGAAATCGAATTGACAAATAACGCTGAGACTATACCTGCGCCTAATGGCATTAATTGCAAAAACTGCCTACATTTTATGTAAAGTGTCGCGGCATGTGTGTTTTTGGCATAATGTCAAACTGACGATTTACATAGAGCCAGGAACTCACGTGCCGCCATAACTTTTATAAAATGTATGCAGTTTTGGCAATTAAATGCCGTAAGACGCAGGTGAAGTCTCAGCGTTATCTGTCGATTCGATTTCTATTGCGATTTGTAACATGGCTAGGGTTAAAGGATTTTAACTCCTTTCCAAACAAAAGAAAAGTGGGTAACCCAATATTTCATTTCCAACCTAATTCCCAAAAAGGTTGAAAATACCATAAGATCTTGTTTTTGGCATCGCCGCAGCATATTTTACGCGATGCACCGGCTAAGCACCATTCGAGAGGTTTCCGAACGTATGCACTTGACAGCTGAGTATTGGCGGGAAGTCGTTACGCGCCATTTATTATTGCCGCCATTTTGTTTTATGATTCCTTTTGGAAATGTCTTGGGATTTTTAAAATGTCATGTAAAACCTATGTAAGTATACTGAGATCCGTTTTTTATTATTGCCATAAACTAATATTATAAAGAGGAAAGATTTGTATGTTTGTTTGAAATGAATAGGCTCCAAAACTACTAGACCTATTTGAAAAATTCTTTCACCAATATAATCCCACATTATCCCCGATGAACTGAACATAGGCTATATTTTATCCCGGGAAAGTGAAGTTTTCCCGAGGAAACGCGGGTAACACCGCGACAGACAGCTAGTAATGCTTAAGTTCCTATAATTTTTTTGCATCCGTTCAATCTTCCATGCATTTACATTCCTCTCCATCCAAAGGTTGCCTGGAAGAGATCGCTTTTCAGCGATAAGACACATTGTGCATATTGGTTCTCTTTTCTACTGTATCTTGTAGTTAAAGGTGTGCATTATGCAATAAAATATTTTAATTCATTCATTCATTTCGTTCAATGCTTGAGTGTCAATCTTAAACACGATAATCGTATTGTAAAGTTTGCTGTAGGTATACCTAATAGATCGATAGATAGATAGATAAACTCTTTATTGTACACAAGAACATGATACACGGAAAACATAAAAATAAAAACATTGTACAATGGGCGGCCATATCGCTAAAAGCGATTTCTTCCTGGCAACCATTTGCATGGACAGGATAGTCGAAACAGAAATACAGCGGTGTACAAAATAAAAGCTAATAATATATTCCTTCTTAGAAGACCCCACCTTTTATCTATGAATCTTCATAAATGTGCGATTTTAATCGTTTGCCATAAAAACACAGGTTTCCCTTCCATATTTATAGGCATAAAATTCAATATTATCCTTTCAAAGAGGGTTTAATATAACAATAAAATAATGGATTTTAATATGCGATTATTACTTGTAAAACGTCAGTTGCTGGGGCAGTTCGATTTATGACGTATGTCATAAAAGAGCGGGAAACGATGACGCAGCACAAAAATGGCGCGAAGCTTCTAATAGCTCAACGGAAATGCATGAATGGCGCTTTGTTTCGATTGGCGAAGTTAATATTGTCTTAGAATGCCGCTTGTGACGGAAATGGTAAAAGTTAAAATGGTAAATGGTAATAGTATATTTCATTACAAGAAAGGCTGTCATTGCAAAGAGTTCCGACAAATGTCTACGAAAATTTCTGAAAAATGGCGCCAACCGTAGAATATAAGCAGAGTTTTTTTTTCTTCACCCATTCTGGTAGGCAAAGGGAACTATGCCCATACACCCAAGTCTTCAGTAGAATTTTTTTATTGATATGAAATGAAAATGAAATTTAATGAGATGAAATGAAATGAAACCTAACCTAACTCATTCAATCAAATCATTAAATCTGATATTGAAACAAATTAGTAGGTTCTTTTTAGAAATATACGTACCTATTTGCATGAGTCTTAAAAACTGGTTGGTTTTACTTTTTAATAGACATTATTTTGACAGTTGGGAAAGAGAACGCACGAGTGCGGGAAAGGTAAAAGAAAAGCACGAGTGTGTAATAGCCCACATCCCGAACGCTATACGTCCCTGCAATACGCCACTTTTTGAGCAACTGTATTAAAAACCTACTTACCTACCTAAGCAAGTATAAGGGTGCTCGCACAGTGCAGCCGAGCCGAACGCGCGGAACTGTCACTTCAATAGAGAAAATGCTGCTGACGTCAGGGGCGAGCTGCATTTTCTGACGTCATAATTTTTTTGTATAGAAAAATGACTGAGGCGTAGCGGACAGTGTGCCATCACCCTAAAGCAAAGTCGCTTCCCGCTGTCTGTCCCTATATATGCTTACATCTTTAAAACAACGCAACGGATTTCGATGCGGTTTTTTTTAATAGATAGAGTGATTCAAGAGGAAGGTATAAATGTATAATACATGCATAATATAGTAGAGAAACACTGATAATTTTAGAGGTTTCTATGTGATGTCGTAACTTTTTTTGCGCTTATATTGCAAACGCTGGCTGAACCATATACAGGGTGTAAAAAGACAACTAGCGAAAACTGAGGGGTTGCAATCAGACCATGATTCTAAACATATTTAGCGAAAAAAAACACAAAAAAAAATTTGACTTAGCTTAGTAATTTTTTGTTATTTTCGGTTATTTACTACTATTACAACATAATAAGACCATACCTACCTAATAAATTCATTTATAAAAGAAAAAAACAGTTAAAACTCAAAATCCAGCAATCTACGTAAAATAACGCGCCCATGAACATACGCAAACAGTAATCTTCAAACTCAGTTTTCTCCGGATATAGTGATTATTTCAGAAAATCCTTTTGGATTTGGTAGTGTATTGGGATGCTGTACCTACCCCTTTCGTCTTCGGTAGTCGTCTTTTTACACCCTGTATGTATAATACATGCATAATATAGTAGAGAAACACTGATAATTTTAGAGGTTTCTAATGTGATGTCGTAACTTTTTTGCGCTTATATTGCAAACGCTGGCTGAACCTATAAATGTATCAACCAACATTGCACCCGTGCGAAGCCGGGGCGGGTCGCTAGTTCAGTAAGTGGTTATATTTTTACAATCATTATCGATAACGAGACTTTTAGTTTCTTTGTAAACAGTTTCTGTGGCCGCAGGTTTGGTAGAGTAGCTAGTGGACAGAGACCTAGTAGCATATAGGCTATTCAAAATGTTGGTACCCATGGGCGGATCCAGGATTTTTTTCTAGGAGGGGCACAAACGAGAAACAAAGAGGGGAAACAAAAACTGTCAAAAATTTCACAAGTTAATAATTTTTCGTCGTTAGTAGGTACACAAAAATATCGTCTGGGGGGGCACGTGCCCCCGTGCCCCCCCCCTGGATCCGCCGTACCACGCGAGCGAAGCCGCACGTAGAAGCTAGGGAATAATATAGTACTACTAGCTCTCCGTCGCGGTGTTACCCACGTTCCCTCGGGAAAAAAATTACCTACTATACCGGGATAAAACATAGCCTATGGTCATCAGGAATAATTCAATTCAATTCAAATCATTTATTTCAGTTTCACAAGTAAATAAATAGGAAAAGGAAGGAGGAATAATGCAGGATTCTAATGGTGAAAGAATTTCTCAAATCGGTGCAGTAGTTTCGGAGCCTGTTCAATTCAAACAAACAAACAAACAAACAAATTTTTCCACTTTATATTAGTGTAAAGTGTGATAAAATTGTTAGTTGATCTGTTGAATTTTGTTGATATGCTAAATATTTTTTATTTATTTTAAAATGTCATTAGTGCTTTTAAATGCATCTCTCAGATAGCACAATGCTTTTCTTAATATTGAATAAACAATCCTAGGTAATAAGTATCTACTTAAAAAACTCTCTGAACTCGCGCTACTCTACGTCGATTTGGGAGTGTAGCTCTCTCCTGCTTCATTTGGTAAAGTTCTGGTCAACTCACTAGGGATGGGACATGTTTTGTAATTCATAACATCGATATCGATCATTTTTGATGATTGCTGCTATGTAAGGCTTTTAAAGACTTGTTTAAAACAGAAAAAGCTTGAAAATAATTAATATTTAGGTACCTAAAATATGAAAACAAAAAAAAAATACGAAAAAATATTCAGTATGGTGACTTCTACCCGACTCTTTTAAACCGTTAATAGCGCAAGTGTACCTACCCACAATATCGCACACAAAATCAACTCAATTATTTATTTCAATGTAGTTCAATGTAATCGAAATATCTCTATGCGCGCGGCTTCGCCCGCGTGGTACCAATATTTTGAATAACCTATATGCTATTCCAGGTCACTATCTACGCCTATTCCAACTTTCAAACTTTCAGCTTTAAATGAGTGGGATATCGATAATCAAGTTTAAAGTTTAATCGATAATTATATCGATGTTTTTATCGACACAACCCCTCCCTAGTCCAAACCATAAGTGGCTTAGTTACAGCATAGTGCCAAATACGAGCACTTCTTTGTACTTACAAAGAATCACGCAGCATTAAGCGAGAAAAGAGTATTTTTCTTAAACCGCTTGTTAAGAGCGGTCAGCTTAACGCCATTTTGTTGTTATAGGGAAACGGAATCCGATTGTGGGCTTAATTACGTCAATCTTTTCCGTTCAAGGGATTACGAAAATAAGATTCTACCTACACGGTTTTTGTAAGATTTTTGAAGTAAGTTCGTATGAGTCAGTGGCCAACTCTGGTGACGGAGTTTTTAGGCCGCCTTAAGGCCTCCGTCATGGCTTAACGACTTAAAATAGCCGGGACTGACAATTTAACGTGCCCTCCGGAGCACGGAAGCGCTCAGATGAAAATGCCACTGGCGGTTACCCAACCACTTACAGACAGTTTCGAACGTTACTTAACTTCGACGATCTAAGAACGACTAAGCAAACGCGACCACGATTTTTGAAGTAAAAACTTCTTTTCGCGTTGTCAAAGTCAAAGTCAAAAAGCATTTATTCAAGGATCACTTCGAAACGTCATAATAGGTGATTTTACTCCTGTTCCTAAGCGCAATGCACACTGAGCCCGCCGGGCCGCCGACAAAGCCCGGCGACACAACCCGGCGGCATGTAGGTATGAAAAGAATCATGTCGGCAACATGCGACCCCGCGTGTTACCCGCCGACGTAAATTATATGACACAACCACACAACTCATCTCAAGCCGCCGACATGCCGCCGACCAAATTTTCCGACTTGTAATAAGTGAAGCCGCCAACTAGACCGCCGACAAAAAGTTGCCGACAAATGTCGGCGGCCCGGCGGGCTCAGTGTGTATTGCGCTTTAGCGTTGGGTATTGAGATGGGAATAAACCATCGAACTCGTTACCGACACCATCCTCGACCGAGTTCTCTTCGGCAAAGATGAATGAATGAACACTTCATACACCAAGAAATGAACAACCATCCGAGTTCTCTTCGGCACAGATGAACACTTCTTACACCAAGACATGAACAAAAACAAAACATTTAAAACAATTACAAGTTCTTAGTATGGGCGGCCTTATCGCTGAAAGCGATTTCTTCCAGGCAAACTTTGATTGAAAGATCGACAAACTTGTTGTCGTCAAATTGTATCAGCATGGACTGCGGTGTATAAAATAATAAATAACGGAATTTTTCACACAGCATCATCTAGCCCCTAACTGAACTAACTAACCTAACTATGTGAAATTGTCCAGCATTAAAAAAAAAAAAAAAAAAAAACAGCAAAGCTACTATGGGAACCAGATAACTGATACTACTTTTTGTTTGTAAATACAGACCCGAGATAAATATTTGCAGATTCCCATTTATTCCTCAGCGGGGATCGAACCCGCAACCGGGAAGCGCTCGTGGTCGTGCTTGCTTAGTCGTTCTTGATAGATCGTCGAAGTTAAGCAACGTTCGAAACGCTCTGTAAGTGGATGGGTGACCGCCAGTGGCATTTTCATCTGAGCGCTTCCGTGCTTCGGAGGGTACGTTAAATTGTCGGTCCCGGCTATTTAAGTCGTTAAGCCATGACGGAGGCCTTAAGGCGGCCTAAAAACTCCGTCACCAGAGTTGGCCACTGACTCATACGAACTTACTTACTTTTTTTTACTTACCCACTGCGCCACAGAGGTCGTCTAAAGAAAACTTTTCTGTTATCCATTGGTGAGTATTTTTGTTGAAGCCCGCATCACCGTTCACTTCGGATTAACTTGTTCACTCTGTGTTAAATCGCTATTTTTCTTTCTAAGACGGTCCGATCACTTAAGTAAGACTTTCGGAAAATAAATAAATGGACATTCACTTAAAGGCGCGTACAGACATCGCGAGGCGTGCGACGCGAATGGTTCGTCTCGCATGCCTCGGGCTGTGTGGACGTGTGTGCTCACAGTGAGCATTCGCGTCCTACGATCGTTGCGAACGCCGCCTCAGTACGAGCCGTGCGCTCCGTGTGGACGGACAGGTGTTGTTTGCGTTGCGCACTCATGCGTCATGGAGGCCTGAGCCTGGAGGACTGACGAACACCGTGCGTGGTGGTTTGCTTGCTCAGCTTGAGCATGTGTCGTTCGGGACGCACGTATAAATGTACCGTCGCGAACGTACGAACCATTCGCGTCCCACGCCTCGCGATGTCTGTACGCGTCTTAAGACCTTTTTTTATGTCGGGCTCGCACCGACTAAAAACTGACGCGGCCTCAATGCATCAAGGGGCTCCGGGACCTGCGGAACACACCGGTGCCCCTCTCGCATTTTGCCTAAGCACTGTCCCAGGGCACCCACAGCCACGCCCGGCACCCTCGCGGTGCTCAGATTCACTTAAACCTGAGGCCGTATTTGCGTTCTTTTTTTCGTTCGTTTGATGAATATTCGGATGCTTTCCACCACGATTTCTGACTTCAAGGGCAATTTCTTGGTTTGGAATATTTGGTCCTAGGTTAGGAACGTGTTTTAACGTGTGAAAAATTGGCCCTTGAAGAGTGTGCTGGAGCGATCTAAGCAATTTTGTAGTTCTAAATCGTTATTTACCTCAGGTTCTGTGAAAGCTACAACCTTCATGTAGCTCAGTGGGCAAAGGCCCGCCTGCGACGCAAAAGGTTGCGGGTTCGATCCCCGCAGCGGGACCAATGTTTGTATGATCTACAAATATTTGTCTCGGGTCTGGGTGTTTCTATGTATAATATGTATGTATTTACAAACAAAAAGTATATATGTAGTATATCAGTCATCTTAGTACCCATAACACAAGCTCTGCTTACTTTGGGGCTAGATGATGCTGTGTGAAAAGTCCAGCATTATCTATTTATTGATGTAAATGATACTTAATTGTTTTATCTTGGATTACGTTTTCTAGATAAATTATTTTTTGAAAAATACATGTTTTGCACACATTTTGATATCTCAGGAACAGCACAATTTTTTCGACCTGTTTTTGTGTCGTCAAGAAACCTAGAAGTAAGGATCTTTAGTTGTGTCTTGTACGAAAACTTTGTGATTCAGATTATAGTCTTTTTCACGGCGGAACGTATGCAAGACACATTGAACTTGTTTCGTTTCACGTTGTGTAGCTCACAACAATTTTGAAACAAATAAATCAAGAAAAAAAATTCAACGATAAAACATACAAAAAAAATGTTTTTGTCTATTTCCTGTTTAATTATTTCATAAATTATCATAAACGAGCCATAAAATATAGATAAATAAACAATAAACATTTTCTAAAAAACTTCGCCAAATAACAGTACTGAGTAAAATGGAACGTAAACTATTAGAGAGTGCGAAGATGAAAATCGAAACAATCGATGAATCGATAAGTAAAAAAATAATCGTTGGTTTAGTAATTTTGTCTATGAATGAACCTTGTAATCGATTGAGATGAATTGCTAGTAGTGAAACAAAAATCGATTTTGATAATCTCGATTATACTTTAGGACATTACTATTAGACTGATTTTGACATCATCTCGAAGTGTCTTGCATACGTTCCGCCGTGAAAAAGACTTATAGGAACCTAAACTGGATAGCACCCAAACTGAATTGTAGCTTAAGGTACTGATCTGTACCAAATTAGTGATACACCTACTTAGGTAGGTACTTTGTTTCAAAGATTTCACACTGAAATTTGATATTTGCGATTTGCTCAACCGCTGCAACAATTTGATCTGTTTGTCCTAGATTTAAATAGATCGAGAGCCAACCGTGATTTTGAGGAACAGACATGATGACAATTTTTCAAAATCTGTTGTATGTTGTTCAGAATGATTTGTTAAGTGAGAAAAATATCATATTTCAGTAGAAAATAAAGGTTTTCAAACATAAAAATGAAATTAAAAATAAAAATTTGAAATTCACGACAAAACGCTCGTCGGTGTCATGGCGGCTGTTTTGACGTCACAGCTCACCACGGCAACAGCAAAAACTACATGCATAGACACTAATGACTGAAGTTCAAAGGAAACAAAAGGTGCAGTTTTGTTCTATTATATTGAGTAATGACGTCACGCGCTCTGATTGGTGTACAGCTATCACGGCGGATTGTTGTAGGTATTTTGTAGATTTATTTTATTAAATAATTTAATAATCTCGACATTATTAGGACAATAAATGCATTTTACTCAATCCTGGAATCCTATTTTATTAGATCAGATAAATATTTTGGCGAAACTTGATTACTGTCATCATGCCTATTACGATTATGAAGAAAATAAAATAGGTACCTAAGTACCTACCCATAAATGTGCTCGTGGTCGTGCTTGCTTAGTCGTTCTTGATAGATCGTCGAAGTTAAGCAACGTTCGAAACGGTCTGTAAGTGGATGGGTGACCGCCAGTGGCATTTTTATCTGAGCGCTTCCGTGCTTCGGAGGGCACGTTAAATTGTCGGTCCCGGCTATTTAAGTCGTTAGCCATGACGGAGGCCTTAAGGCGGCCTAAAAACTCCGTCATCAGAGTTGACCACTGACTCATACGAATGAATGAAAATACTTTATTGCACAATGCACACAATATAACTACAAAATACAGTAGAAAAGAGAACCATAAGCCTCGCAGACTGCAGACTTTCTATCGGCCGATAGTTGAGACGGAATTACTTCGGCTCGTAATGAGTATGGAGCGGTAAGCCGAAGTATGTTCCGTCTCTTAGATATTTATTTTCTGAGGCATGTCCAAGCACGGCCTAAAAACTCAGTCAACAGAGGGCCACTGACTCATACAAACTTATTTAAAACACTATTGTGTAATGAAATACAGTCTCCCGCACTATCTTTTGTCTAGATCTTAGTGCTTTGAATCTAAGTTTAGGCACGACCTAGGGCTAGACTTCGCCAACGCAACCTAACGGGAACTAGGACCGTAGCTTACTTACATTACAATACTTAGGTCTAAGCATTCTAGATTTTGATGCTCTCTAAGCAATTTAAGAAACTTTGGGGGTGGTTGGAATTCTCCCAAAGAGGTAGAGCTCCCCTCACCAGATCGGCCCATCTGGCCTACTTCTCTGGCTGGCCTTACGGCCAACGGTTGAAGTTGAATAGTTCTATAGGTTAGTTGTGCTTGAATACTTCGTAATCGCGATCTAGGATTCAGTACTTTTGTCATTGTATGGGAAATTGCTTATGGATCTCAGCGCCATCTAGTGATACTGATAGACGTAGACATAGATAGACATTTATTCACTACTTTGGCACACAATACAATCACTATAATAAAAAAAAATCTAAATAAAAAGAAGAAGCATAATAAAAAAATAAAAGTTGTAGAATTGTGATTGTGTGTCACAGCAGCAAAAAAGGCGTCGACTCAGCATTCTGCCGTCCCACTGAGAAGTGGTAAGGCGCTGGTATTCTGCCGCAGCCCTCATAGTCACTGGACCCCGTGAGACTACAATCTGAGTGTTTGTGTGTGTTGTTTTCTGTGTGATTTTTAGAGATACTTATACCTTACTTAAAGTACTCTTTTAGCTGAAGTAAGTACTCTTTTAGCTAGATGGATTAGCTAGTTTATGTGGCGATATCGGATAGAGGTCGCTACAAAACCAACTTCAAGTCGTGCTCCGGGTTGCTGCCAAGTGCCAGGTATAAGGACGTGTTCCTGGACCCCCATTTTTGGACCGTTGGGATTGTCTACCGACGCTACAGGGAGGCGCAAACAAGAAAAATCCTTAAATAATAAATAAATAAATAAACAACGCTGGACTTTTTCACACAGCATCATCTAGCCCCAAAGTAAGCAGAGCTTGTGTTATGGGTACTAAGATGACTGATATACTCGTACTACTTGTATACTTTTTGTTTGTAAATACATACATATTATACATAGATACACCTAAACCTATACGCTTTGGTGTTACTGTAAGCTTTCTATCAAAAACTGTTATAATAAATAAATAAATAAATAAATAAATAAATAAATAAATAAACATTTAGTTAGTTCTTCCTTTCCCTTTCACTTTGTTATCCCTTTTTAAATTTTTTGTTTAGGTTTTTACCTAGGTATACTTATAAATCAGTTGAGTAGGGCACTGGTGACTTATAGCACAGGTTTTAAATGATAACCTATGTTCAACAATTCAAAGGTTCAACATTTTCAAAATTATTTTCTTGTAATGAAAGTTAATTTAATTTATAAGACGCATAAAATGAATTCATTGATTTTCTTTTCTTATCTATGACAAGTTGACACGGCGGCCATTTTGTGCGAAGACGTTCCAAATTCGAAAATCGCGCGCGCTTCAATAGGCGGGTAATGGCGCGGAAACCATAGACTATACTAAACAGGCTTGGGTGCATTAACGAAATTGCAGCTTTTGTTTTGTTTTTAAATTATGATCTGCGATGTTATAAAACTCTATTTTTTTAAATAAGTATTGGACATGATATCAAAAATAATGTTGGATTAGAATTAATACAGGGTGTAAAAAGACGTCTACCGAAGCCGAAAGGGGTAGGTACAGCATCCCAACACACAACCAAATTCAAAGTTCATTATACCTATCCGGAGAAAACAGCGTTTGAAGATTACTGTTTGCGTATGTTCTGAGCGCGTTGTTTTACGTAGATTTCTAGATTTTGAGTTTGCACTTTTTTTTTAAATGAAATGACTAGGTAGGTATGGTCTTATTATGTTGTACTAGTATATAACCGAAAATAACATAAATAGACAAAGCTAAGAGAAAAAAAAGCATTTTTTTTCGCTAAATATGTTTAGAATCATGGTCTGATTGCAACCCTCAGTTTTCGGTAGTTGTTTTTACACCCTGTATAATCATAGGTGCCTACCAAAGCAATACCTACCAAGGTAGTCATGATTTGCTAATTTCGATATAACTTTACCTACCTACAATTATTTTGATAGTGAGAAAACCTCAGACGAGAAAACTTCAAGAAAAAGTTCAATTTCAGAGTATCAAACATGATAGACACTAAATGCAACCTATTATGACTAAGCTAGTCACCCATCCATTTTGTAACGCACAATATGACAATCTGTCTACCGAAGCAAGGTGAACGCGCAGTGATCCGTAATGTCTACTGGGTGTATTATACTACTACAGAAAATGAAACAATGCATTGTTTCAGACTATATTAAATATAAATAAAATTTCATAAAATTGTACGTAAAAAAGGACAAAAATAACAATATATGATTAAGTACTACTATAAATAAATAATGCTGGACATTTCATCTAGCCCCAAACTAAGCAAAGCTTACTATGGGAACCAGATAACTGATATACTTCTTATATACTTTTTGTTAGTAAATGCATACATATTATACATAGAAACACCCAGACCCGAGATAAATATTTGCAGATCATACAAACATTTATCCCGCGGCGGGGATCGAACCCGCAGCCTTTTACATATAATTATGATTCTATTAAGTATCTACCTTTTTAAAGGTACCAAGATAATAAAAAAAAACTTGGCCGGGGGCGCAGAATACATTCTCTCAGATCATTTTTTATGACATCAAAGGGGGTAGTCAGAGGCATGTTCAAATAGTCCTATACAAAAATACATCAAAACAAGTTTATTTTTAGGTGTAGGCAGGGACCAAAGATTCTACTTTCTACGATCCTGACACAATACTTATTAGTTTTTATAAAGGTTTGCAATGACAACAACCAATAAGATTAACACGTTCACTGTCCAGCCAAAATTCCGAAATTAACTGTCAAGTCCAATTTACTTTTTCATTCCTATGTACTGAGGTACTTGCCTTCATGCCACCTCAGGTCCATAAATGCTATAAAAAGGGGGAGGGAACCCTGTAACCCCCATTTTTAGAATGACCCACATGTATGTCACGAACGTACAAGCTAAAAATTCCATAGATTTAGCATTGAACCTTTGAAAAATTCAGTGACCCACTCGTATGTCATGGACGTAGGAGGTAAAAATTATAAAAAAAAATGCGTTATCTGTGGGTAGAAAAGGATTTACGGCCAGATTTACCACTCATTAGCCACCCAGAAACAAAGTTTTGTTTGTTTTGATTACAATAACCCTACTTTTTTTCAAACTTTGTTTTTGGCAAAATCTATAGAAAGAGGTGCGCTGGTTGCTACAAAAAACTGAAAGAAAGTCGTTCAGTTGCTGATGCACGTACAAAATCAAAAAAGACTGACACACAATGCCAATTCTGCAAAAAACCTATGTGTCTTGCATGTTTTAATGAAACTCATTAAGACTAATATTACTCTTAATTGGTTATTTTTAAGTTCAATGTTCAAAGTTATGTCAATCCTAAATAAATAAAAAAACTCGTTGGCTCATTGGATTTATATTTTACCTATACAATCATACATACGTCTAAGTAGAATACTAGTAAGTTTCTGTTACGTCCACGAAGTAAGAGCCCATTATGTTCGAAGTGAGCAGTGACCCACAGTTATGGCACGGACGTCTCGTTCAAACCCAAAATGACCCACATGTGGGGCATGGACAGTGAACGTGTTAAGTCCCTTCACAGACTACAGACTTTCTATCGGGAAGTAAAGCTCGTCTCAACTATCGGTCGATAGAAAGTCTGTCTATAGTCTGCGAGGGGTCTAAAAGGCTCAATATAGAAAAGGATACATAAGTTAGTAGCTCGGTCAAATCAAATTAGCTCCAAAAACAGGGGTCAGCTTGTAATAATTCGCATAAAGCTGAAAATTGGTACGAACGTTGGAAACACCATTATGAATGAAATGTCAAAAGTCCCCAACTATCCCACCTGCTAAAAAAGTTATTCGAGGTGACACACAAAAATAGGGTTTTTGCATTTTTTTGCTCAACTATAAGCTTTATCAAAAAAATATGTATCAAGAAATTGTAGATCATGCAATTATCTATCAATTGATTGAACACTTTTTCCTTAAGAATCATCATTTCTGAGATATATTTGATTGAAGTTCTCTATTAGCAAAAATGGTAGGTTACCTACATAAGTTTGTAAGTAGATAAGGTAAGTTTTTATTTATCAGTGAGAATCAATCAAAGGTCAAAGCTACGTAAGATTTTGCAAGCATTTTTCTTACAACCAGTATATTTCTAAAACAAAGGACATTTCCCTTTTCCTACGCACACCATTTCGCGGCAACTTTCCCGCGCAAAACAGCTGCCGCCGCCATCTTTTTTACGGCCTTATCGGATTTATAATGTGTGAACACGTTCAACGCTAAATACATTCTATGACAAAATAAATTACGTCGCGCGATAATATTTTTCTTTGTGGCGAAAGATAACTATTCTTAGTTAGTGATGCGGAAGGCCGAAGGTCCAGACAACAAATAATGGGGCATTATTCAGTTTGTGCGGTGGTTATTGGGGTAATTTTGATTTATTGCTATTTTTTGGGGTGTACTTCAAGGAACGGTACCAAATGAAGTGAAAACTTCTATAATCGCGTTGGGTAGTAGATGAGAAAATTTTTTTGGATTCGCCTCGAAAAGGTCACGTGCGAGTCACGTGACTGCTCACCGACACCGGGTTATTTGTCAAGTTTAGAACCGTTCAAGTTTTCACTTGTGCCGGCACTCCAGAACCACTGTTTTTGTTTACTTCTATTATTTCTGTAGGTACTTCATTGGATCGTTGTTTCCTCTTTGTCACCAGTTCTTTGCAAACATGGTGAAGGTGGGCGCAGACTTATCTGCGCTGAACTGTCAATTCAGTAGAGGAAATGCTGAGACGTCAGAAGAGCGAAGCGAGAATGAATGAATGAATGAATGAATGAACACTTTATTGTACACCAAAACAACAACGAAAACAATACATTAGAGACATTTACAAGTTCATTAGTACAATGGGCGGCCTTATCGCTGAAAGCGATTTCTTCCAGGCAACCTTTCTAAGCGAGCCGCATTTTCTAACGTCATCAGTATTTTTTTATAGAAGAATGACTGCGGAGCGTACGGTCAAATGTACGATCAGCTTTTAAGTGACGAAAGTTTTTGTGGGTCTTTCGTGCACTAGGATTTTCCGTACTGAGGCAGAGAATAGTCAATAAAACCATTATCTACTATATAAAAATAAGTCGGGTTTTCATTCCTGACGCTATAACTCCAGAACGCACGAACCGATTTCCACGGTTTTGCATTCGTTGGAAAGGTCTCGGGCTCCGTGAGGTTTATAGCAAAGAAAATTCAGGAAAAATTTCAACAGAAAAGCGGGAAAAAAATGCGCAGACGAAGTCGCGCGGGTCAGCTAGTTTTTAATAAAACCATTATTTGACGACCTCTGTAGCGCAGTGGGTGAAGGCCCGCCTGCGACGCAAAAGGTTGCGGGTTCGATACCCGCGGCGAGACCAATGTTTGTATGATCTACAAATATTTGTCTCGTGTCTGGGTGTTTCTATTTAAAGTAAAGTAAAGTAAAAATATGTTTATTCAGAACAAATTACAGTTGTGCAAAATTACAATTAAAACGATGAAACTGCAAAAGTTGTAAAACTGTGAAGCAGTTTCAACGCCCACCTCCAGAACTGGTGAGTAGATTCTATGTATAATATGTATGTATTTACAAACAAAAAGTATATAAGTAGTATATCAGTCATCTTAGTACCCATAACACAAGCTCTGCTTACTTTGGGGCTAGATGATGCTGTGTGAAAAGTCCAGCATTATTTATTTATTATTTTATTATAAAACGGCAAAAAAAAACACGTTTCTTGTATGGGAGTCCCTTAAATATTTATTTTATTCTGTTTTAGTATTTGTTGTTAAAGCAGCCACAGAAATATATCATCTGTGAAAATTTCAACTAACTATCACGGTTCATGAGCCTGGTGACAGACAGACAGCGAAGTCTTAGTAATAGGGTTCCCGTTTTACCCTTTGGATACGGAACCCTACATTTTACTTTAAGATTATATTAGTCGTAGATCTTTTTAATGCTTTATTTGAATTTAATTGTTTGTTGCTTTACTAATAAATAAAAATAACCGAATCTCAACCCTATCCTCTTACATCCTATCTCTGATCTCGGATCTGATATCAGAGTATCCTTAATAAAGGGATGTTTTTTGTAGATTGAACCATAAACACCTAGTTAAAGTTCTACGTTTTTTGTTTTTTTTTTAATATCCACGAGGTATTTTTTTTTTGTCAAGTGGCCACCCATGATAATTTTGAATAAGGTTAAATATCAATTATTAGGTTGTGTTGATAATTATCAACACCAACAACTTAATCTTATAAATAAAAAGATTTTTCAAACATACAACCAAACAAACGTGGTATAAGATAAGATAAACTTATTTCATAAACATTGTAAATAAAATAATAGGACAAAAACAACACAGGACAAATTATTTACTACGGATCCCGCACTAGGAGAAGCCTGTATCGCGGGAGTCAAGTGATTTTTTCTAATAGTTACTTATTAAGGTAAAATTAAATAAGTACCTGCATACATCATATTATGTCGGGCTATTACTAATTACTATGATATAACTTATTTGATGAAATACAAAGATACATTTAAACTACTTTTTTAAGCGGTAACCTACCTAAGTAACATATAATAAGATTATCTTCTACAGATTTCAAAATAGTAATGTTTGATAATGTAACAGCTATTTTTATGATTTCTATATACAAACAAACATACGGACGCGGTATATTTATGGCCCCAATTAGGCCGCGACCGATACTATCAGATTAGTTTTTTATAATTTACGTGGACAAGAAACTGTGGACACGAAATGAAGACTGTTTAAAAGGAATTCTCTCAAATTAAATATATTATTCAACTAGCAACATCACATGTTACCAATAGCCTACGTTCATCAGGGACAATGCAGGATTCTAATAGTGAAATAATTTTTCAAATCGGACCTGTAGTTTCGGAGGCTATTCAATTCAAACAAACATACAAACAAACAAAATTCCTCTTTATAATATTAGTGTAGATGGAGATGGAAAACTTGAAACGTCAGACGCAAAAAGGGTGTAAACGTTTTTTTTTAAATTAAACAATAAAATGTTTAAGTATTAATTCGTTATACACACACACATACACCCACCACCTGTTTTGGTTTTTTCTTCAGTTCACTTGCTGCCTTGTGCTATTATCCATTTTTTTTATATTATGTTCTCGAAAATCGCCTTTTTGTTTTCGGTTTCCCGGGATACCGGCTAGCCCTCGTGCGGGGACCTCTAGTAATAGTATTTTTTCTTTTATAAACCTTAGTGGTTCACTAAATACTATTACTACAAATTGTTTGTCAACCATGATATTTTTTATATAAATGAATTAAAAAAAAAAGTAATAGTTTATAACTTGATATTCCTTTTTTTCTGGTAAAATAAAATTGGTATTTGTGGTTGTAAGTATTATTTGTTATTAATTATTTTGTTGGGTACAAGCAAAAAAAAAAAACGCCGCCTTTTTTAGCATTTATTAATATTTTAAAGTGTACCCCGGCTCCGCACGGGTGCAATGCTGATACTAAATATTAGGCCAACGAATGTTTTTTTACGACATCACATACCTTTAAAATTATCAGTGTTTCTCTACTATATTATACATGTATTATACATAAAAACCTTTTTCTTGAATCACTATCTATGAAAAAAACTGCATGAAAATCTGTTGCGTAGTTTTTAAGATCTAAGCATACATAGGGACAGACAGCGGGAAGCGAATTTGTTTTATACTGTAGTGTTGGTTGTAGTAAGACCATCTCCACACCTTTTTCCCGCGCTATCTCCGACGACAGGAGGCGAGACTTTTTGTTTATTTCATCGAATCCATTAATTCGTCCCTTCCCAGGGAAATGACTCTATTAATAAAACGTACCGTGGCAATCGCTTCGGGACGGCTTGGGGACATTTGCTGGTCACGGATTTTATAATTGGTGTTACAGCTAGTTTGACTATTGGCTTGGAGGGGATTAGGGGGTAGTCGATGACACGTCCAAATTTTATATCAAGTCGCACAATTACTCAGATTATAGTACTTAATTGAACTTAGGTTACTTAGGTACCTATATTGAAATATGTCTTAAATAAAAAAATATACATATCTACATAACATAGTACAGACAAGCACACGACAAAACTACATGCGACACCAAACTATAAGCTATGTATTATATTGTATACCTACGTCATATTGGCTCCAAAACAAGGTGGGGTTTTTTACAATCAACGGTTACTCTTTTGTAGTTAGAATTCATTAAATTCGAAAAAAAAACTACTTACAAGATTTTTCAAAAATTGTCCTAGAAAATGTAAATTTTTCGATAAAAATTTGGTCTTAGCTCAATGAAAGTTATTTTCCAATACTTTTCCCAAATGCAACTTATCAAATCAAATCGTAAGATACAAAAATTCAAACAAAATCCTACTGACAATAACATAAAAAAAACTTGCAACAAAAATCGACGAAAATCAAGCAGAACTCAATGCATTAGCCAATAAAAAAAGCCCAACCACCAACCTTTCATCACACCGGCAATGCATTAACGTGTTAACGCGCCAATTGTACAACCCGTACTTTTTCTCCATACCCCCGATCCAGTACGGGCATCGAAGGTCGTGGACTCTGCAGCATCTGTCAGTCCTGGTGTACCCTCCAAGCTGGGAGTACCGCGTCGCTGAGTAACCTTTTCCGCACCATTTCGTACCAGGCACGCGGAGAATTTCCATGGCGTCCCGTTTTGTTCTGTCAATTGGTTGCGCGTCATGTTTTTGAACGATTTTTTTCAGCCAGTTCTTGTGTGTTCTTTTTTTGAATTTGATGCCTGCTTTCTGCCATCGAATTTGAAAATGGAATGAAGTTTTAGTTTATGTTTTTTTCGTATTTGCAGCTTTTGTTTTTATTTGTTTAAATACCTACCGCAACATTATCTTTTCCTTGTCCACGGACGCAAAAATATTTAAATTTAGAATAACATCATTACGTTATCAAGAGATATTTTTATAGCTTTCAAATTGAAAACAGAACAAAACAAAGATAGTGTGAACGAAACAAAGCTTATAGTCGGTCAGTTCTAAAAAGTTTTTAGTCAAGTTCGACTTTTTACTCAGGTCAAATCTTTGAAAATAGAACAAAGGATTGTTCCAAATCAAGTTTGAAAATAGAATAAGTTTTTGACTAATTTCTTCACACCAGGCGGCGTGGCATTCCTGCCACGAATCGTAATGACTCACAGTTTTATTAATTTCTTTTACGTCATTAAATGGACCACCAGCGATTGCTTCGATTTGAAATAATATTCATCGTAAAAGTTGTTGTAAAATCTATCACAGGGATGTAATAAGGATTTGACACTATCAATCAAATAAAAATATTCATTCAGTACTTATTCAACGGGAATTAGAATAATTTAGAAGCTTATCGCAGTATCCATGCGCACCGAACGCGCAGAACTGTCAATTCAACCCCCCCTAGCCATGTTACAAATAGAAATGGAATAGAAATCGAATTGACAGATAACGCTGAGACTATACCTGCGCCTAATGGCATTAATTGCAAAAACTGCCTACATTTTATGTCAAGTGTCGCGGCACGTGAGTTCTTGGCAAAACAAACTGACGATTTACATAGAGCCAGGAACTGTGCCGCCATAACTTTTATAAAATGTATGCAGTTTTGGCTATTAGACGCAGGTGTAGTCTCAGCGTTATCTGTCGATTCGATTTCTATTTTATTGCGATTTGTAACATGTTTAGGGGGCTGAGATGTCAGAAGCGTCGTTCTGACGTCATCAGTATTTTTTCTTATTATTCTTTGACTGCGCCGCAGTCATTTTTCTATAGAAAAAATACGGCGAAAAATATAGAAAAAGTACTAGCTTTATTTCATTCCTCGAGGTATCACTGTTTCTATAGGCGCGATGCCAACAAACTTAGGGTTATTGTGTATTCCCGTTTTATAATAAAAAAAATTAAATAAAAGTTAGGAAGACATGTTTGTTATTCAATTAATTGAATTTAATTGCTTTGTATAATTTTTTTTATAAATAAAGCTAGCGATATTTTAAGAAAGTCAAATTTATGGTTTGTAATTCACTAATATCTAATGTTACATACTTAATTTTAATAGAATTTAATTGCTTCGTAGAAGAAGCGTAGAGGTAGCGCGTTGAAATCTTTTATATGGGCGTAGCGTTATTGAAGTAATGAGCTCAGCTTTTTATCAAGTGCGGTAACTTATTGAAGTGAAACTTTAGGCACATTGAGCATTTTTGAGATGGGAAAAACCTATCAAACTCAGTCATGTGACTGTTACGACAACTGGCGGAAACTGTAAGAAATAGCTCTTACAGCTCTTTTTTTAAACCTATGTGTGGTACCAACCTTTTGAAGTGAAAAATTTTAGGTGCGCTGGGCATTTTTGAGATGGGAAAAACTATCAAACTCAGTCAAGTGACTTATCTTAATTTCGTCGTAGGTACATTAATAATTAAATAATGAATAATGCTGGACATTTCACAGAGCATCATCTAGTCCCAAACTAAGCAAAGCTTGTGTTATAGGTACGTTCTACACGACTGATATAAACTACTTATACAGGTTGAGGCAAAAAATTGTTATTAAATTAAGTATTTTTCATCTTATTGTTGTATACCTTACCTAATACATGTCAGCAACTTATTACTTAACTCATAATAAATAGCTATATTTTATTATTACTGATTGTCATTACACGTTATTGTATTGTAAGAATCAATGTAACATATTGAACCTTAAAGTAGAATATGATACCTCCTTGGTACTATAACTTTATGGTTACTTGATTTTAAAAAGAAACTGTCATAGCGGACAGCTCAATCTTGGCGCATGGAAGAAAAACAATTGAGAGAGAGCGTGGATTGGAGCCTGTCCGCTCTGAGGGTTACAATATTGAATTGCAGGAAAATTGTTGTAAAACTTAAAGTTGTTTTAAAGAATAAACACAATAATACAATACAATAATACTAAACTATAGGTATATTTTGAAAATAATAACTGCATTTTTGGATTTTTGAAAAATATACAGTCAGCCTGAAAAATGACATTTCTCAAAAAAAAAAAACCTTTTCCCAAAGTAACTTAGCAAATCAAATCGTAAGATTTTGAAAAAAATAATGCGCAGGGAACCCGCAACCTTTTGCGTCACAGGCGGACCTTCGCCCACTGCGCTACAGAGGTCGTCAATATGAAATGAAATTATGAATGAAAGTATCACATTCTACACCGTAATAATACGGTATACAAATTAGTAAGTTACATCATTATTAAATAATCAGGAAAAAAAATATCGTCATTAAGTCTCAATACAATTTCGCTTCCGACTGGCAGTGACCTGGATCAGTTGAGCTATCTATAGATCGTTTTTACGACGATCCTTAGATAGCTTGACTGATTCTATTGTATTTTGTAATTTTATGTACATATTGTAGTAGCTTAGTTTCTGTAAATTAATTTCAATTCACTATTTATGTACTCGTAGTTTTGACACAAGGATATTCTGGTCATTTTCATGTAAACATGAAATCATAACCTCCTTTTGACCGTAGTCGGGCGAGGACCTCAATCCGACTCTGTCACGCCATAAACAACTGATCCATCACCTTATACTTTTATTACTATTATAACACCATTTCCACAATACCATTCTCGCCTTCTGCCTGAATCTCTTGCTTCGTTGAGTTTGAGAAAGCACGAGGTAAGAACACAAAAAGCTCACACTAGCGCCCTGTGTAACCCCGGCTCTCAAGAGATTTCTGTTGCCGGGGCATTACAGTTACAGCACATTATACAGGCTGTGGCAAAATTTTACAACATTCAGGGCAGCTACCGTTTCTTTTGTAGTTAGAAGTTTTTGTTCTAAGAAGACTAAAAGTATATTTTGAAAATAAAAACAACTGCATTTTTGGATTTTTGAAAAAAATTATAGTCAGCCTAGAAAATGACATTTCTAAAAAAAAAACAAGTAGGTCTCAATCGACGCTAACTCACATTAGGAACACTTTTCCCAAAGTAACTTAGCAAATCAAATCGTAAGTTTTGGAAAAAAATTAAAAAAAGTTTTCCATACTTTTGTACCAAATGTGAAGGGAAACCATTAGGTACCATCAGTGGCGTAGTTAGGGCCCTTGTGCAAAAAAAAACTGGGGCCCTAACTGAACGGTTTAGGTTTTATCAAGTCAAAATATAATTATGCAAAATGTGGCAAAACTTGAGGGCAGCTACTTTTCTTTTGTAGTTTAGTTAGAAGATTTTATTCTTAGAAAACTATAGGTATAAGTATTTCTTTTTCAATATATGTATTTCATAAAACTCAGAGTCCGAGGGCCCCTTGAGCTTGGGGGCCCCGGCCTAGCCCTCCGATAGCTACGCCACTGGGTACCTGGGTATGATATTCCCCCCGTGAGGGGGGGGGGGGCGGAGTGGTATCCCCTGCCAAACAGGGGACTTTCCGGGTCCGCGGGTGGTCGAAGTGGGGACTTCGGCTGTCCATGATGCGGACCCCGGGAGGGCGGCGGCGCTCTGTGGCGAGCGCCGTCGTAAGCACCGCGAGGGTGCTGGGCGTGACTGTGGGTGTCATTCCCAGGACAGTGCTTTAGGCAATGTGAGAGGGGCACCGGTGAGTTCCGTAGGAGATCCCGGAGCCCCTTGACATGCATGGAGGCCGGCCATACGTCAGTTTTTAGTCGGTGAGAGTCCGACATAACCCTTCCGCTGTCCCCACGGCGGCAGGGTATCCATGATGGATTTTCTGACGGTATAAAAAAAAAAAAATAGGGTACCATGATATTGAAAGCAGTGGTACATATCATTCTGCCAGACAAAAATAAGTTTGAACAAAGAGTTATCCAATTTGGAAAAAGAACAAATATATTTCCCTGCATGAGTTTGAATATCCTGCCTATTTTGGTGAATAATGGTGCAAATGGAATTTCATAGAAATTGTACTGGAACCGTTTTCCCGTGAAAAATTAGGGCAACAGACAAAGTCATGTCTACTGTACCTACTTATAAATAAATAAATAATGCTGGACATTTCACACAGCATCGTCTAGCCCCAAACTAAGCATAGCTTGTACCTACTATTCCCATAGTACAAGCTATGCTTAGTTTAAGTTATAAGTCTTGATCATGCTTAAAAAAAATAAAAATACAAAGTTAAATCCTGTTCCTTAAAAACGTCATAAAAATACCTCCATTAAGTTGAATTCATAAGGTTGCCAGTAAAATAATCATTCCACAGATTAAATAACATAACGTTAATTAGTAACTTATCCAACGATGTCATAAAAAAGTAAGTTCGTATGAGTCAGTGACCAACTCTGGTGACCGAGTTTAGGCCGCCTCAATGCCTCCGTCATGGCTTAACGACTTAAATAGCCGGGACCGACAACGTGACCTCCGAAGCACGGAAGCGCTCAGATGAAAATGCCACTGGTGGTCACCCGTTCAACTCTGGTGGCGGAGTTTTTAGGCCGCCTTAAGGCCTCAGTCATGGCGTGTTGACAATAGCCAATAACAATCTAACGTGCCCCCCGAAGCACGGAAGCGCTCAGATGAAAATGCCACTGGGTTACCCGTTCAGACAAAGTTGCTTCTTCGATCTATCAAGAACGAAGCAAGCACGACCACGAGCGCTTCAAAGTCTATGAATATTAGTTTGTTACCACTAGTCCAACACCACGTCTATAGGGCATTGAACACTACCAACACCAGAAAAACCAACGCAAAAGCTTAAAAATCACCATCAGCCTCGGCCTCAATGCACATTGAATTGGCAAGCGACGCGTCAATTAGTTTTATAGCGCACCATTATAAACCTTATGAACAATGGTACAAGATGAAACGCTTGTAGAATGAACGAGGTCTGGCGAAGCCATCTAGCGGCTGGCTCGAGCACTTTCATGCGGTTCATTCTACAAGCGTTTCTATATCCTGTACCATTGTTCATAAATCCTAATATCCTAATCCTAATAATATAATAAATCTGAAAGTTTGTGAGTATGTTTGGATGTTTGTATGTTTGTGTAACAATCATGCCTAAACCAGTGAACCGATTTGGATGAAACTTGGAATAGGCGTAGATAGTGACCTGGAATAGCATATAGTTTTATTTATTTTAATTTTATTTTTTGTTTGTAAATACATACATATTATACATAGAAACACCCAGACCCGAGATAAATACGAGTATTTGCAGATTATACAAACATTTATCCCGCGGCGGGGATCGAACCCGCAACCTTCGTCCCAAGCGGGCTTTCACCCACTGCGCCACATAGGTCATAAGGTTTATAATGGTGCGCTATAAAACTAATTGTCGCGTCGCTTGCCAATTCAATTCGATTGAGCCTAAGGGTCGATTCACATCTGACGGAAGATCCGTCGCGGATTATCGGTCGCGGAACGCCAGAACTGACAAAATGTATAGAAAAACACTCGACCGTTCACACTCGACGGATTAACGTATCATCCGTCGGAGTGTTTTTCTATACATTTGTCAGTTCTGGCGTTCCGCGACCGATAATCCGCGACGGATCTTCGGTCAGATGTGAATCGACCCTAATTCTGTCAAACACAAAACTAACCACCGTACCCTTCGTAATTCAAACGCGTTCCAAATTCAAATAATAAAAAAACAAACCTCCGATCGCATCGGCAATGCGAGATCGTGTACGGTCGGAAGTTGAAATAGCCGAACCTCCTTCGGAACTGTCCGATATTCACTCGGCAATTGTCGTGGGCCCTACAGCACTTGTCTTCGTTCCTATCGACGCCGAGCTCGCTGTATTCTTCCGCGAGTTGCCCAGCTCCACACCATTTTGTGCCCGGCAGGATAAAATTCTCCCTGAATGATCTTCGCGACCTGGTTTGTTAGAAATTAGTTGCTTAGTATTAGGCCTGTAGTGAAAATGATGAGATTTATACAGCGTCAAGGTCATAAAGTGCTGTTTATATTGTGATGGGATAAGTTGTCCCAGCTCCAAAGCGATGATTTTTACAGCATCAGGAGGCAATCTTTTGTTGTAGTGCCTTGTTTAAGATGTAAAAGGCGTGCCCAGCACTGATATTGTGATGGGATAGGCTGTCCCAGCTCCTAAGTGATGATTTTGACAGCGTCAGTGCCTTATTTGAGATGAAATATGCTTGCCCAGTACCTAAACTCGGTATGGTTAAGATGGAATAGGCTTGCCCAGCACCTAAACTCGGTAAGGTTATGATGGAATAGGCTTGTTCATGTGGTCAGTTCAATGATGTTTAGGTGCTTTTTAAAAGATTTTTGTTAGCTCTGTGCATTAGAATTAAATCTTTAAACATTAAAAACGGGATACAATGATTATTATTTTCTTTCTACAGCGTACGTTACGTCTTGGTAGTATTGGTCGCGAAAGAACAGGAGTAAAATTAGTTCTAAGACCTCTCGCAAACTACAGACTTTCTATCGGCCGATAGTTGAGACGGGCTATTCTTCTCCATACTCATTACGAGCCGAAGTATATTCCGTCTCAACTATCGGCCGATAGAAAGTCTGTAGTCTGCGAGAGGTCTAAGACTATTCTAAATGATCCCAGCGGCCCTACTGAACAAATGTTTTTTGACTTTGACTTTGACTTGCATTTGAAATGAATATTCAGTAGAAACACAAAAAAAAACACAATTATTCGTGGTTAATATTTATCCCGTTTTTAGAGTCAAAAGTTGTATGAAAAGTTTAACAGTGAAACTGTCAGGGACAGTTTGCAGAAATAAGTTAATTCAATCAATAATTTTAGAAAAAATTGTGTTATTTTTATTAAAAATTATTTAAAAAAATTAACTAATTTTGAAAAGATTCCAGTGGATATTTTTTGAGCGATTAAGACTGAAGTTATTTAATTCAGCAACGAAACGATGTTAGCTCCGAGGGAAGGTCAAGACAAGAATTATAGGAGATATTCTTAATTATTTTAGTACTAGCTGCGCCCCGCGGTTTCACCCGCGTAAGTCCCGTTCCCGCGGGAATATCGGGATAAAAAGTAGCCTATGTGTTAATCCAGGGTATCACCTATCTACATACCAAATTTCAACCAAATCGGTCCAGCCGTTTTTGCGTGAAAGAGTAACAAACATCCATACATCCATACATCCATACTTACAAACTTTCGCCTTTATAATATTTATTAACACGAAAATGTGGGGACCAAAAGGAAATATAATTCCCATTCACCCCCACCGTAAAAGCACCACTACTTGAACTTAAACTTGAAGGGTTAAATTTCCCGCTCGTCCCCGATGGGGACGAACCGTGGGGACGAGTGGAAATGACCCAACTTTTTTACGATATTCTATTCCATATTTCAATGAAATCGGTCCATTGTTTAGGCGTGAACGGACGTCATAAATAGAAATCTGAAAAGGTGAAGGTGAGGGATAGCGCGATTATATTTTCTGTGTTGTTTTCTAGTTATTTTTAATGAAGGTTTCTGGTAAGTAATGCATTAATGTTAAGGATAATAAATAATATAAATTCTCGTTGCATTCACGACAAAACAAGCATTTCCTTGTCTGGTACAAAAACCCATGTTTTTCCTTTATTGATTAACTGTGGTAGGTACCTACTGGTTTTATCCATAATTTATATCTATAAATTATTGATTTTTTTAATAAGGCCCTATTATTATTATTGATGATAGCGTGGCTTTTATATCACTGCGGCCATGAAGGCCTATTGTGATCGCCACTTTCAAGTCGCCCCTTGTGGCGGGGCGTTCATAGTTCACTTCCAAGCCCTACTGCTGACATAAACTGTAGGACCTTTTTGGGAGTGAGTTCTCGTAGCTCCTCTGGGCTTAAAGTGTATTTGCCCAGAATGGCGCTGCGTTTGTGCATTAGTGGCCCACACTCCCCTAGCAAATGCAGGGGCGATTCATCCGCCTCTTTGCAGAACCTGCAGGTTGGAGTGTCGCAGAGCCGTAACTTAAACATGTGCTTGTTAAGGCGACAATGTCCAGTCAAAGCTCGGACCATAATGCGTAGGTTGTTTCTGCTTAGCGCTAAGACTTGGTTGGTATACCGTTTGTCAAAGGCTTTGATTAACAGTTTGGAATGGTTCATGCCCGGAGAGTTATACCAGTATCTGGCTGACTCTCCGAAGCAGGAATCTGTTAGGGTTCTTTTGGCCAGACTTTTCGGTATGCCACAGAACGGTTCAGGACCCAGCTGTGTACCGTTAGATCCGGCCCTTGCGAGTTCATCGGCACACTCATTACCGTGCACTCCAGCATGACCTGGAACCCATCTTAGAACCACCCTGTTTTTTAGACTCAGAGTGTTCAAACGTGTCAGACAGTCCTCTACTAGCTTGGACGTGATAACCTTCGAATCCAGGGCTAGGAGAGCTGCTTGACTGTCAGAATTTATATATATTGTTTGGTTGGAGTAGCGTTTCTGAAGATTAACGTATGCACATTCCAGAATGGCATACACTTCCGCTTGGAAGACTGAGGCGTGTTTGCCCAAGTTAACGCTTGCGCGAAACTTTGGTCGCTCTCCGTAGACCCCGCATCCTACATCCAACCCAATTTTGGAACCATCCGTGTACCAGTTAAGGCACCCGGCCTCGCAGGGGAGCTGGTTGTTGAGCCAGTCTTCTCTAGAGGGCATTTCCACGGTGTAATATCTTTCGAAGACATACCGGGGAAGCATGGCATCCGATGTCATGCTTAGTATGCGTGATTCCATTGTTGAGTCATGTAAGGATCTCAATTTCTTAGATAGCCAATTTATTCGTACCTGGGTGTTTGCCCTGTACATGCTGGCTTTCGCCTCTTTAAGCAGAAATAAATGAAGAGGCGGTAGCCCTAGCATTGCATCGAGTGCCAGCCCAGGGGAAGTGGACATGGCTCCGGAAGCCATGAGGCACGCGGTCCTCTGTAGACTACCTAACTTTTTAATAGCTGTCGTCTGAGAGGCTTTGTCATACCATACCACAGAGGCGTATGTGATTATCGGCCTCACAACGGTGGTATATAGCCACAAGGCAATGCGGGGGTTGAAGCCCCAGTTATTCCCCATCAGTCGACTGCTAACTCCCAGGGCCATCCTAGCTTTTTGCAAGACGTTGCCTAGGTGTGTGTTCCACGTCAGTTTATGGTCGATAGTAACGCCAAGGTACTTTACTTCAGTGGAAAGGTTGATTGGATTACCATTAAGAATTGGCTTTACCAGTTTGTCCAGCCTCTTCTTTTTGGTAAATGGCACAATCACTGTTTTTTCCGCATTGACTGAGAGACCGCTCTTGCCACACCAGTCACTGACAGTTTTTAGTCCTCTTTGCATGATGCTAGAGATGGTAGATTGACAGAACCCCCTCACGACGATCACAAGGTCATCTGCATAGCCCTGCGCATCGATATGGAGGTTCGCTAATCTGTATAGGAGTTGATCCACAGCGAGAGTCCATAGAAGAGGCGATAAAACTCCACCTTGGGGGCAGCCTCTAGCTGTGGATATCTCAATTGACGTTTGTTGAAGTGCCAACCTTGCTCCTCTGTGAGTGAGCATTCCTTCTATCCACCGCGTGACTGTTGGATCGACATTCTTGTTTATCAATCCATTTATCAGCAGTGAGGTAGGAGAATTATCGAAAGCACCTTCAATATCAAGGAATGCACATAGTGCTATTTCCTTGTCCTCCATAGCCTTTTCCACCCTATCAATGAGACTGCAATATAATAAGGCCCTAGCAAGATCTAGAAAATTATTGGTTTAACGTGGTTTAACCGACGACTTTATGTATTTTTACCGGGGTAAACCGACCCCTTTTTTGGGGTTGAATTTCGTGAAATCAAGCCCTACGGGGTTTTAGGCGCCTTAAGGGTTAATTTTATAAAATTAAGCTACTTATTTTTAAAGTTTTGTAGCTTCAGTAGTGCCAAAATAGGCTACATAAGCCATTTATGGGCAAAACACCCAAGCCCCCATTGATTCATTTACTAATGATTCAGTTCTAAAGGCAAGACACTGTAGCCGAAAACGGCTAGGTTGATTTTATATTGGTTACCTTACTATCTGCCGAAAAATGTAATCCAGAATTTTGAAATCCAGATAACGTTTGACAGAATTTTGATTAACCTTCTTTTCGTAATACAGATAAACGAAATCCAGATATTCATTTGGTATTTTTTTCACATAACAGATGTATTAAAATACACTCAAACGTTTGACAGATGTTTTAAAATCCAGATAATATAGGAGCAAGTCGCTTCTGGCACTCGCCGGCCGCTGCCGCGGCACGCTTCGCTCGGCTCGTGCGTGGTTTATCACTATGCACCTAACTGCTCGTCGCTTCGCTCCTCGCAACCTATGCTACAGGTCTGTTAGCCTGAATGAAAAAAAAACTAAATGATAATCTTTCTTTAGTGTATCTGTCAAATGAAACATCTGCTTTGTGTAATGTCGGAATAATAAAACGATGTAAAACGTACTATCTGGATTTTGAATATCTATCAAACGTTATCTGGATTTCAAAATTCTGTATTACGTTTTTCGGAAGACAAAAGGAAGGTTACCTTTTATATTATATTAGTTTCGGCGATGGTGCATCCGTAAGTCAGTCAGATTACTCTTACTCTCTTACACTCTTAAAACTATGTAGATAGAGATTTCTGGTAAAAATAGATCCGTTTGTAGAAAATGAGTGAGGTTTATGTTATCATTGAAATAAGATAATTTTCAAGAAATGTGGATTTATTGGCAGGCAATTTTCTTTTTACGTTCGATTTTCAAAAAAAGAAAAAGAAAGTATATTCGATGTTTGAAAATGACATTCGAACTGCATTGCAAGACGAAATTCGAAATTCAAGATGGCAGATGCTGGCAGGCGAGTTGTGTTCGATTTTTGAAAAGAACTGGCTGGAGAAATAAGTGCGTTGGAACTCTGAATAAGCGATTCTACGTTGGCGAACTATCACTAAAGAAATCTTGCGGAATTTTCCGGAACTAATGATAAAACTCGTTAGTTCCGGAAAATTCCGTACTTAGTAATTTATCTTTGTTCATACTAGCGCCTCAAACGGATTTCACTTGACTATCTGTGAAAAGTATTGATAAATTAGCCAACGTTTAAAAGCTAAAATAAGCAGTGACATGACAAAAGCACACATAAAACATAATACACATATAAAAACACATAAGCATCATTTTTAGAACACAATCAAAACAATGGAAATAGTGGGCAAATTCACGTGTAAAAGTTAGTTCCCTTTTGGTTAGATGGAATGGTTCCCATTTTGAAAACTAAAAATGGAATACAATGAAATTATTAATTATTACATACATCACCATTGACAGTTGATTTGTTGGGTAGTGTTCTCAAAATCTGATTTTCATTGATTTACATAAAATTACAATTATTATAAATAAATAACAATTATTATGTGAAATCAATGAAAAATAAAAACCAATAAAAACTTACTTTTTGATGAAGAATATTCTTCAAACTAATTTCAGTTCTTCTAAACTAGGTGGCTCTGTTTTTAAATTTGTATAGCATTTTATGCATACTTTTTGGTACTTATATTTAAAAAACAATAAGTAGTTCAAGTACCACCTTATGTTATTTTAAAGACAATCATCAAAATGAAAAGTTAGATTTTTATCAAGTCAAATTTGTTTTTGTATCAAATGAGGTTATATTTCACACAGCGCCATCTAGTCCCAAACTAAGCAAAGCTTGTGTTGGAATTAGATCACTGATACAAACTTTATTTATTGTTGTTAATATTAACATAAGGTAAGACTATATTACATACCACAGAACCAAATCAATGCTCATCATGTAAATATTTTGCTTATGGAAAACTGTTGTTTGTTTAGAGCGCCATCTAGATAAGCTTGCGGAAACTTTCAAGAATATTCCTCAATTTGAAACTAATCTAATGCTAAGGTACAAAAAAACATCAAAACTAAACATACCTAGTACCTACCTAGCGAGAGACACCCCACCAACTTTTGTATTGTGCTCCATCATATATTTCATCTCCTCATGTCGCCGTATACATTCATCTTTCAACTTCTCATAATCAAACCAACTAGCGACATCTAGCGGCAAAGCTTCGCCATTTTTCAGTATCCGGAATGTGACATTCCCAAAATGGCGAAAAAAATCATCTTCTCCGAACTGTTTTTCTGTTATTTTATAACTCTCTTCATCCAGAGCTAGTTTTAATTCTTTTCGCAGGTTTTTGAGGAAAGTTCGTGATGATTTTGGCTCGTTTATGTATTCACAGTCTTGGATGGCACCATTTTGATTGTAGATCACTTGGACAAGATGGCGGCCGTCTGTTAGTTGACGGAGTCGAAGTCCTGATCTGAAACAAAAGAGATAACTTTTAAAACATGAAGTACTTAGCTGCACCTAGTATTATATTATCAGGCGCTGCTAGGGCATTTGGCATAGAGAAAGTAAATGTCTATAGCATTTGGTGCTGCCAAAAAAAGGGGTAAGCAAGGGATAAGACAAGATTCTGTGATTGCAGATTCATTAGTAAAAAAAGTAAGTTCGTATGAGTCAGTGGCCAACTCTGGTGACGAAGTTTTTAGGCCGCCTCAAGGCCTCCGTCATGGCTTAACGACTTAAAATAGCCGGGACCGACAATTTAACGTGCCCTCCGAAGCACGGAAGCGCTCAGATGAAAATGCCACTGGCGGTCACCCATCCACTTACTGACAGTTTCGAACGTTGCTTTACTTCGATGATCTATCAAGAACGACTAAGCAAGCACGACCACGAGCGCTTAGTAGTTTAATATAATAATACACAGGTACATGTGTCAAAGTCATAGCCTCCTTTTATGAAGGTGGAATTAATAACGTTTCTTGCATCACTTTTTAAAGCTTTTGGCATTTTTCACAAGTATTAAACACTAAACGAAAAAAAGCACATCGTGCAAACAAGCAATGGCGGATATGGCAACTGGAAACGAATGGCAGACAGATTGACATTTCAAAATGGCGTCGTTAGTTCCTCTTTTGGCCACCGGTCCAGATATCTTTGTAGCGCTGTACAATCATTGCCTCGGTTCTGCAGCGCGTCAGGGATGTTCGCTGCCGCGCGACCGGACTGCTTTTACACCACCATGCGCAAGCGTGGAGCATCTCTGGAGGGTCCGAGCCAGCTCCAACATCATTCTCACCGTGTTCGCTGATAGGTTTAACTGCATTTATCTGTACCACAACTCTAGGATGCATGCCTTAACTAATAATAATACTATTAAAAGTAAAAAGTAAAGTAAAAGTTTATTTTGCTTAATTTGTGGTAGGTACGTACAAGTTACAAGGTACAAGTTACATTCATGTTATAAGCAAAAAAGGTTACCACTCAGCATTGTGCAAGTGCAGAGAAGGATACCTCCCCTGCACAAGCTTGCCAATAACTCGTTATGTCTACGTAAAATAGTGTGATAAGGGAACAGTGTGGAGTGAAAGAAGATGTAGTGTTGAGGATCGAGAAAGGTATGTTAAGATGGTTTGGGCATGTAGAGAGGATGGATGACAGTCGTTTGACAAAGCAAGTGTATGAGGCGAGTGTGCATGGGACAGCTGGAAGGGGAAGACCTAGGCGAACCTTCTTGGATCAAATTGGCGACATTTTGGAGAAGGGCCAGGTCAAAAGTACCCTAAACCGACGAGCATGTATGAAGAATGTAATGAGAGTGAATGAGGCGAAAGTTGTGTGTCAGGATCGTAGCGACTGGAGATCCGTGGTCTCTGCCTACCCCTTTGGGAAAGAGGCGTGACTTTATGTATGTATGTCTACGTAAAATGTTTATGAGTTATTGTTTTTATAATGATTACTTCTCAGAGTACTATCATGCATCGTGCAATGTAAATTACAATACGATTGTTATTACAACATAAAAAAGGCGGGAAATTATTGTAACTATAAATCTTTAATTAACTAACATCCGGTAGTTAAAAGAGTAAGTATTTGAATTTCTAAAAAAAGTTTAAAAACTCGAAAAAAAAAAGAGTGCCACTCCAGGAGTGCCGGAAGTGAAAACCCTTTTCGAGGCGAATCCAAGAATTTTTTCTCATCTCAAAAATGCCCATCGCACAAAGTTTTCACTTCAACAACACGGCCGGGATTCGAACCTGCAACCTTTGGATCAAGTCTTAAACCGCCAATACACCCTAATATTTATATTTGAAGTTTATCTAACAAATTGGTGAATAAAAATGTCATTACAAGTCCCCGGGGCTGTTATAGCACTATTAGTCAAGTTTGTCTGAGGGTGACGTTAAGAGGGCGTTATGCGAGATGCAGCAAGTAAAATTATTCAGGCGTCGGTCGGCGTCGGTCGGCGTCGGTCGTCGTAATATAACGCGAGTGCGCGAACATTGCAAGTTCACGTTTTTTTAGTAGGAAATTTTTACGCAATCTATACTACATATTTGGAAAATGACAATGAAAAAATTAAAATGTTTTTTGACGTGACAATGTCTTATAAATCGATAGAGCCGGCTGCACGCACGAAAAAATGCGGCGTTACCTCGCTCTGAGGCGTTCCATGTAAGGCTTGAAGTGCAAGCGAGAGCGCGGAACGAGCGACAAAGAAGCACAAACGTTGTCACGTTCAACTATCGTCAGTAAACCGACTTTACAGACAACCAATTTATTTTTAATGATGAATGGGTCGGCTCTTTAACTCGAAACTTACATAGGAAAAATTCAAACTTTTTGAATATTTTTAAATGCAGTTCAGTGATTTTATCAAAAACGAGCACGTAACTCCTAACATGACTTTTCGATAGCTCTCACGGTTTCAGAGTTACCCACAGTGGCCCTGAAAAAAAAATCACCCTGTTTATCACTATCCCACTAATATAATAAAGCTGAAAGTTTGCGAGTTTGTTTAGATGTTTGTGTGTTATTGTTTCAATCACGCCTAAACCAGTGAACCGATTTGGATGAAACTTGAAATATCAGGCCAAGTCAGAAATCGTGATAAAAGCATTTGAATAATCATCAAACGAACGAAAAAAGGAACGCAAATACGGCCTCTGATGACGTACTTAAATAGTATACCTAGATATGGATTTATTAAATTACCTACCACAGATACTTCACTCTCGCATACCCCATCCTAAGTAAATCAAGTGTCATTGCATCTTTGTCGCTTGTAACCGATACTTTGTCACATTGTCAACGAATTGTATCCGACAATGGATGAGGGTATGCAAGATGCACTAATGCAGTTTACTTTTAATTGTTATTGCATTGAATAGGGGGATTTTGGCATTTAAATGTACCGCTGGCAAATAAAGTTTAAACTATTTTGTTGTTTTGTTGAATCCATACTAATATTATAAATTTAAAGTAACTCTGTCTATCTGTTTGCATACTAATATTATAAATGTGAAAGTAACTCTGTCTATCTGTGTGTTACCTTTTCACACTCAAACCACTGAACAGATTAGGCTGAAAATTGTCATGGATAATGGTTGTATCCCAAGGAAGGACATAGACAATGGATATGTGAGTAGAGGTAGACCTAAGAAAAGATGGATGGATTGTGTGAAAGAAGATATGGGTAAGAAAGGAGTGGATATGTAGATGACGAGTGATAGAGGAGAGTGGAGAAAGAGAACATGTTTTTTGTAATTTTTATAGTGCTCATCCACACTTGGTGATGGCGCTAATCGGTGCCTTAACCGATAAATATGAGCTTTTCCAGGATTTGGATACCGACAACTAGGATTCTGTGGCCGAGCGGTAAGGCACTCCGGCTTTAGGAGGATCGTCTGATCGATGCGGGTTCGAATCCCGTCGGAATCCAAAATTTTGATAAGACTTTTCATTTCTTAGAGAACATGTTGTGCCGACCCCGCACGCGGGATAAGGGCAGGCCAATGATGAATACGCTAGTGACATCACTTTTCCTATGACATTGGCCACCTATTCCCCAAATCAATAAAACTAAATTGTAAGTATCACCACAAATATAGACGTAGCGAATCGGTTAAATGAACCATGATTGCAAAAGTGCAAGGGTCCCGCGGGATGGGGGATATAATTTAATTACTGCGTGCATTCTATAGCATGCCGTCCTTTTAAGTGATATGATAGATCTGATAGATTAGTGATAGTTGGCTTTGTATGTATAAAAAAAAACCGGACAAGTGCGAGTCGGACTCGCGCATGAAGGGACCTATAAAAACGACAAAAAAAACACATATTTTGTTGTATGGGAGCATTGAGTTATAATGTACTACGTACGTAGTACATTATAACTCAATGTATGGGAGCCCCCTTAAATATTTATTTTATTCTGTTTTTAGTACTTACTAGCTACTGCGCGGCCTCGCCCGCGTGGTACGAACATTTTGAATAGCTATTACCGTATGTTAGAAGATGTGATTTTATGACTATTTAATGTTGTTTACCTAATAATTTAGGACTATTGTTAATTAGGTGTAGTATTGTTATGTCGAGTAATCATTAGGACAATTTAACATTAGTACAAATTATGTCAATCATTAGGGAGCCGAGAATAAATTCTTGGATTCGCCTCGAAAAAGTCACGTGCGAGTCACGTGAGTGCTCACCGACACCGAGTAGCGCCATCTAGTTCTGTACTCGGTAAACTTTTACGGCAATATTTACATTTGTAAAAGCTCATTTTTTATCTAAAAGATATTTTTCGATTTCCAAGCGATTCAAAAATACACCAGGCACCTAATCACTTCCACTGTTTTTTTTTAATTTACTAACAAAACAAACAAACAAAATCTCGAGACAATACCAAAGTACCAGGCGCGCAGAAGCGCCGAGGAAGTGTTCCACAATCCGTCTGCGGCTGCAGTACTAACTGTTACATACACTGTGAATGCAATAAAGATTAGCAACCACACTGCGACGCTGTGTAATGTGATTTAAATAATATAGAAACTAGAGATTTGCCTTGACTTCACCCGTAATATACATACCTAGATAATATGCCCTGACCATACACACAAACTCACAAATCTGTCTATGAAATGTCTATTCCACTTAGGAATACCTACAGCAGTTGTGAGCCTATTTCAATTTCAACTCCTGTCATCAATAACGAAAAAAAACGCATTTTAATCAATCAAGAAAAAATCACTACGTACAGTTAACCTCAGAAGATCACTTATCATCTTATTAATTTTCTTCATGGTAATAAAATTAATGAATTTTATCATTTTTGATGGTGGCCCAGAGAATCCAGAGATGCTCAAGGACCACGAGGTAGACCACCCGCCCGATGTTCGAATGGCATTGTCAATGTGGCTGGGAAAGCGTGGGAAAGGACTGCGCAGGACCGAACAGAGTGGCGTTATAAAGAGGAGGCCTATGCCCAGCAGTGGGTGCAACCGGGGAAGAAGAATTTTCTTCATTCTTCATTTTTGAAGTGAAAATGTTTTTAAGCGCATTGGTTATTTTTTGAGATGGAAAAAAGCCATCTAACTCGCGACACCGTTACCGACACCTCTGTAATTATTCTCTTCGGCAAAGATCGATAAACTTCGCGCCAAAAGTAGGGGTCTGTCATTTCCCGCTGGTAGAGATCGCTATTTAGCGATAAGACCGCCGATTGTATGTCATTGTGTTTTTTTGTTTAGTTTTACATTTTTGTTTATTTTTATTATGTGGTGTGCAATAAAGTATTTTCTATCTATTTTCTATCTTTCTATCTATCTTCCCGCCGCCGGCGCCACCGACACCTCTGTTTGAGGTATGAAAAAACTATCTGTTCAAGTTTTCACTTCATTTATTTATTTATTTCATCGTCACGTCAGAAAGCTTTTAAACGATGACAAAATATAACTATCACGGCTGTTGTAAGAAAGTACATAAAATATTATTTTTAAACCTCAATTTTGTCCTCAAATTCTTCTAATACCAGTTCATTGATTGTAAGTATGACAAGAGTAAAGTAAATATAACTATGCATCATCTTTTGTTTGTAAGTGTACGCAAGAAACAGTCTTCTATAATTAATTTAAAATTAGAACGTGTTCTTTTTTCAAATGATAGATTTCTTTATGACACCCAGATCGAAATTCAAAATGCATTACGATCAGAGTAACTTAACCTAGCTATAGAAACTGCCAGTTTTAATGATGATTGAAAACAAATAAATTCGTAGAGCAATATAAAATGATCAAGAAATAAGTAGGCACTAAATAATTTTCCTTTTTATAAAAGTTCATAGGTACCTACTTGAGTTACGGAAGACGAATAAGTACCTAAGTATCACGGATAGGGTTTTACTGAGAACAACACAATATTATTGGGTATGATCTTTAGAACAAGTATGAACCACCAAAATCTGCATATGCTTGAAGAGGCTCGAGTTAACACCTCATAAAATGCACGTTACTCTTATAAAATGCGTTCGATATTCGAATCGATAATTAAGTCCTAATCGAATAGGCGCCATAAAAAAAATCAAAGGAGGTGATGTGAAAAAGGTCTGATAGAATTTATTTTATACATTACGATCTCCTTACGATTTCAAAAATCCTAATAAAAAATGTAAAAATTATAGCAGGTACACAACACATTTAGCACATGGACTCAAGTAGATTAGACTCAAGTAGTTGTCGATTCTAAGCTATTTTATGCTTAACAGTTAGTCAAAAGATCGTACAAATTCGACGATCGTCCGGACTCAAAGATTGCAATAAAAACTTGGTGCTATGAACTCTTTTGAGGGGAGCCCTAAAATGTACTGTACAGTCAGCGTCATCAATCGGAAACCCTCTTCAAATTCAAATCATTTATTTGTGATACACAGGTTTTAGAGGTGTTTGTATTTTATAAAGAGCCACTGTGATCAGTGGAGTAGCTAGGCCCTGGTGCAAAAAAGCTGAGGCCCTACATAACTGAACGGTTTAGGTTTTATCAAGACAAAATATAAATATGCAGGGTATGGCAAAACTTTACAACATTGAGGACAGCTTTATGTACCTATTTTGAAAAATAAAATCAAATTGCATTTTAGGATTTTTGAAAAAAATAAAAAAAGTCTCACCAGAAAATGAAAAAAAACAAGTTGGTCTGAATTTTAGTCGACTAGGATTTTTTAGATGTACAAAGGCGGTTACCCAGTGGTGGCCACGCAAGGGTCATAGAACACCAGGCAGACCACCAGCCAGATGGTCTGATGATGTGGCGGTAGCGGGAAGGCAATGGATTCGACTGGCGCAGGATCGGAAAAAGTGGCGCGAAAATGAGGAGGCCTATACTCAGCAGTGGGTAGATGTGGGCTGATTAGATAGATAGATAGGATTTCTTTTTACTACTAAATTACTCGCTACTCTACTAAAATATTAGCCTAGTCCGAACTAGGCTGCTTAGTGCCTACTACATATATTCAATTTAAAAAGTTACATTTTAGCGCTCCCAAAGCAACGGTCATGGCTTTTTTGCAGCGTGATTCACGAACTAAGGTCGCAAAAAATGCGATCCCAATACGATACGATGACTCTTGTTCAAAGCGCTCTATTACAATAGGCTTTTACAGAAAAATAATTTTGATAGATTCAAAAGATCGTGTGTGTGTATCGGCCTAGTGACGGAGTTTTATGAAGTGAAACTTATGCGCGTTTGGGCAGTTTTGAGATGAGAATATGAGAATACATTCTTGGATTCGCCTCAAAAAGGTCACGTGCGAGTCACGTGACTGCTCACTGACACCTAGTAGCGATACCTAGTAGCGCCATCTAGTTCTGTACTCGGTAACGTTTACGGCAATATTATTACATTTCTAAAAGCTCATTTTATAACTAAACGGGTGAAGCCATCATCTTGCGATATTTTTTCACGGTTTTTTTTTATAGAACCAAAGGCGCGGTAGACAATTTTATAAATTAACGTTTTCAAGATTTTTGGGCGAGTTCGGGACTAATCAGAGGTTTAAACACAGTCAAAAACATTTTTAAAGCAGATTTAATGGTTTAATTTTTCAGATTTTTTGCACATTTTCAGATATGAGTTGACTTCATAGGATAGTTTTTTCTTGGAAAAAAAAGGACATTGCAGAAAACTGACCTACGACGATTTTTTTTAACTTATAATTTTCGATTGAACATGAACTCGGACCATAGACAAGAAAATAAATAAGTACTTCCTTATTCAGAAAATAAAATAAATAGATTATTTGTCTGTATTCTAATTTGTTATATTGTAGATGTTACATAAGTTTTTGTACCTATCATTAACTGCAGCGAGTCCCGCGGGGCGCGGGAATCCATTTTGCAAGTTTGACGTTTGAACCAAAATGGCGGCCGCAAATGGACCTCTAATCCTGTTTCAGTTCGCGAAGTTTGAGCCTGGCCTAGCGTCTGTGGTATTGTAAGCTTTGGTATATTATTTGCTGACTTCGAAAAAAGGACATTCCTAATTTGAATTTCATTTAATTATTCTCATCCGACATTTGAATTCAATTTTTGAAGTGAAAACTTCTATAATCGCGTTTGGCAGTTTTGAGATGAGAAAAGATTCTTGGATTCGCCTCGAAAAGGTCACGTGCGAGTCACGTGAGAGTCACGTGACTGCTCACCGACACCGGGTTATTTGTCAAGTTTAGAACCGTTCAAGTTTTCACTTCTGCCGGCACTCCTGGAGCCAATGTTTTTTTTGTTTTCATATTAAAAAAAATTGGTTATGAAAAAAAAACTTGTATGATTCGAATTAGGTACTTATAAGAAACAAAGGTAGCTGCCCAAATGCGGTAAATTTTTTCCCCACTCTGTAGGTATAACATAGTTCCCGAAAGGAAGATCAATGAGGCCCTTTTTAAATCCTTAAGACCCCTCGCAGACTGCAGACTTTCTATCGGCCAATAGTTGAGACGGAATATACTTTGGCTCGTAATGAGTATGGAGAAGTACCTATATTCCGTCTCAACTATCGGCCGATAGAAACTCTGCAGTCTGCGAGGAGGCTAAACCACACTGGTTTGGAAGAGCCAGACACAGCAGAAGAAGACACGCATGAGATACCAATAACGGTACCTACTACGTGTACTGTTGCCTCGGTATCGAATCTAGGGAGGTATTCAGACTGTTTGCCACCAACCTCTGCGGTAGAATTGAGTAAAATTACCTACATAAGTTACGATTTAGAATTTTATCGCGATTGGTTAAAATACCTATGCTTTTGCTGCCTGCTTCCTCTTGAGAGAGCACAAAGAGCTGTTCTAAAAGTTGCTTTTAACAGACCGTTTAGATATCCAACTACGAAACTCTACATTGAAACTAATGTTCTCTCTGTTAGGAAACTATTCATACTACAGCTTATCCTAAAACAGCACAAAGAACCGCCACACCTAGATGTTACTTACAAAAGAAGAAAGAACAAAATTTATAAATCTGAAGCTTGTAGAACATCATTTGCACAACACCACTCACCCTTCCTAGCTCCATTTTTATACAATAGAATTAATAAGGTATTGAAATTAAGCCAAACACTTACTCGCCAACAATGCAAGAAAAGTGTATCTAGCTACTTGCAAAGCTTAGACTACGGTCTGATAGAGGATCTTTTAAATATTCAATCGTGATTTTGGGCTATAGTAGGTATATATAGAGATAGTAGATATATTTAAATATAGATAATAATTAGTTTTTACGTTGTCGTTATAAGTTTCTAAGCATCACTCTTTCTCGGTGTTTTGTTTTTGGCACCTACCTATATTACTGTTGTATTTTATTTCACATTAACCCAGTATCCTTTTTTTTTTTCCTCTTTGTTTGTTTTTGACTGTGTTAAAAAAAGTAAGATTAAGGCTATTGCAAAAAAGTACCTACTCATCTTTAAGCCGAAGGAATTGAGCCCTCGCGTCTAAACACAAGTGAAAACTTAGTTAGAGCGAGGAGTCACTATTACTTTGTAAGGTTTAATACAAGTATGTTTACTTCTGTAGGCTAATATACTTTTACAGTTCAACAAAAACCACTTTGTAAACCTTTTTGTGAATAAATACTTTTTTATTTTATTTTATTTTTATTTTTTTTGCCTAAACTCAAATAAATTTCAACTTTTTTTTTCAACTTTTCTTTTCAACATCGTGGCTAGTAGGTATACTTAATTAATACAGACTCAGGTTGGAAGATTCACGCAGTGAGATTCCTTTTAGTTTAATGATATTAAAATAATTAGTAATACCGATAGGTACAACTTACCCTAAAGAGTAAACAATAAAAATAAACTTTATCCTTAAGCCGTCTCTGTTTTTTGACCATTATTGATCCGCCAAGCAGATCGCGTGCCGACCAATTAGTACCAATTGAACGTATGATCTAACAGGATGCAAGTGAAAATCAACCCTATCTACATTCATTTAGGATATTTTTCGCTGAGACGTGCAATTTTCTGTACGTAATTATGTAACAGGATGCAAGCGAAATTCAACCTTACCTACATTTATATGGGACGTATTTTACCAAACGCAGTTTTCTGTAGATTTTAAAGGAAAGATATTTCGCGGTAATGGTTATTTTACTGTTCATTTGCAGTTGTTGGCAAATGTGGAGATAATGAATTTGAGTGTTGGACTTCGATATCTTAAATGACTGTCGCGTCGTGTCTCAGTAACGTTACCCCGCGTTAAATACCGAGCTACAAACATGTTTTCTACATGTATACCTAAATATACACATTTCCCGTTATTTCTTCGTAGGTACTTAGGTTAGGTTAGATATGTGAATGGATTTTATACTAAATCTTGCCTAAAACTTGTCATAATTATTTAACTGCAATTATCTCGATTTCACCAAAGTGGAATTTTTAGCTGTCATACAAGAAAATGTAGCGCTTTTGAAGGTCTATTGATTATATGTGCTCATCTGTGCGGGCGACGTTTTTTTATTTTTGGTCAAGATTGTCCATTCTCCTTTAAAAAGCACGCCAGAAATCATTAGTTCTTTTTGTAGCCCAAAGCAAAGTTTAGCGCCAAAACGCCCAAACTGTTCGAAATTCAAAACACTGTCAAACATAATTCCTTGCTGTCAATCATTTCAAATTACGAACGAATACGAAGTGACGTTTCCTGTGCGCGGGTTTACTTTTTTAATTAGCTCGATATGGGTAGTGTCAAATCGATTACTTTACTTGTCCGAATGTAACGGGAATCGATGGTCAATCATTATCGAAGAATAAATTGCGTAGTAATTGTGTAATTGTCTGAATTTGATAAATTGAAAAGTTCATGCCTTTTTGTGTGCAATTTAATTGCATAGAATTTTGAAACATAAAATGGTTTGTAGTTACAAAACTGTAAAATCAATGCATCTCTTTCTTGTTTGTTTTTTTTTGTGTAGCTAAACAAATAATCTCGTACCTAATACCTATACAAAATAGTTTATATATATAAATAACTTAAAAACTGAGAACCTACCTACCCATTACATATAAGGCACAAAAAAAGTTCAAATTAGGAATTCTGAAGTACCATAGCTATGTGGCGACCTCTATCCAATATTGTCACAAACTAGCTACCTAGCTAAAGTACCTTCAGGGCTTGTATCACTAGATGGCGCTCGGAACAAAGCCGGATGTCAAGTTGGTCGAAAGAACACCAAGGTAACTGGACCAGATGGTGTCGACCTTGGTAGAGATCCTCCTCTTTGCTAATTGGGGGAATTCCATCTACTTGACATCATCATTGGCCTGCCCTTCTTCTTCTTTTATTTAATGGCAACTTCCAGGTTTAATTCTGCCAATGTCAAGTTATTTCCGGCTCATGTGGGGTCGGTACAACATGTCAAAAAAGTCAAAAGTCAAAAAGCATTTATTCAGTAGGACCGCTGGGATCACTTTGAATCGTCTTAAAACTAGGTGATTTTACTCCTGTTCCTTCGCGACCAATACCGTGAAGAATCAGGGCATGTTCTCTTTCTCCACTCTCTATCACTCGACATCTCCATATCCACTCCTCTCTTATCCATATCTTCTTTCACACAATTCCACCTACTTTACCTACATAAATATTTAGATAGATAGATAGATAGATAAACACTTTATTGTACACAGAAGAAACATACTTAACAGGAACACAAAATAACAAGTAGGTACAATGGGCGGCCTTATCGCTAAAAGCGATAATAATATCTCTTCCAGACAACCTTTGGATGGACTGGAAAAGATATAACAGAAAAACGGCGGTGTACAAAAAGCTTAAACATAGAAAAAAGAATAACAATAGAAGAACTAAAAGTCTTGAATAATATAAAACTAAATACTTACATACGAAAATGGACCATTAAAAAGACAATATCATAGAAAAGGAACAAAATATATATATAAAGAAATGCAAATATAGTAGGTACTATAAATATTGGTATTAAGCTAGTATAAAAATATACCTAAACCCAAAAAAAGCTTCTTTAAATTTAAGAGACTTCTAACAAGCTGAATAGATAGATGTCGCATGATTCGCGCCAATTTTCTATACAAAAAAATGTATGTCAGTTCAGTGTGCCACATTCTTTGTTCAATCACTTTTTTATTCGCAAAACTATTTCTGGCATTATGCCATGTCATTGTAGCGTTTATTTAAAAATATATCGGTCAAGTGCGTGCATATTTTTACTAATGGTTCTTTATCTTAGAAAAACACTAATGTTATTAGAGTTATCTACACTAATATTATAAAGAGGAAAGATTTGTTTTTTTGTTTGAATTGAATAGGCTCCGAAACTACTGGACCGATTTGAAAAATTATTTCACCATTAGAAGTCTAATATTAGTGTAGTGACCCCCCCCCCCCAAAATTTCAGTAGTGACCCCCCAAAATTTCAGGCTGCGACCGCGCTTGTATCCCTGATGAACATAGGCTATATTTTATCCCGGGAAAGTGAAGTTTTCCCGAGGGAACGCGGGTAACACCGCGATCGACGGCTAGTAAGAAAATATAGGTATTAAAAGTGGTATTGTAGGATTTATTATAATGTCATCATCATCATCTCAGCCATCTAGCGTCCACTGCTGAACATGCCCTCCCCCATCGATTTCCACAGCAACCTTTACCAGATCGTCTTTCCATCTAGTGGGGGGCCGTCCTCTACTGCGATTTCCGGTGCGTGGCCTCCACTTGTGAACTTTTCTGCCCCAACGGCGGTCAGTTCTACGAGCTAGGTGCCCCGCCCACTGCCACTAATAAAATGTATACCACTCATATCCCCCTCATCGAGTTTGTTTAGATGTTTGGATATTTGGATGCTTGTATGTTTGTGTATCAATCACGCCTAAACCAGAGAACCGATTTGGATGAAACTTGGTATAGGCATAGATAGTGACCTGGAATAGCATATAGGCTATTCAAAATGTTGGTACCACGTGGGCGATGCCGCGCGCAGAAGTTCTTAATAAAAAACTAAAATCATATAAAAATCACTTTTTTAAACAAATTACGTTCCACTAATTTATATCCGTTTTCGTTCACGCGTCAAGTAACCCTAAAAATTTTGAAGATTCTTTTTTTGAATTCATAGGTGTGGGAGTGAATAGTGATGTCCGTATGATTGCTCCGATACGAATAATCGATTAAGTTATCGATATAAATTGACGCTCGGCTAATGGAAATAGGCCTAACCTTAATGTTTTAATTAGTAGAAACATTTCGGCTTTGTTTGAGGCGTGTAATAGTGAGTGCGTTTTGATACGTAGTATCGATGACTGGCGATTATTTGAATTCCGAATCAAATTTCCTATCTAAGGGTCGATTCACATCTGACGGAAGATCCGTCGCGGATTATCGGTCGCGGAACGCCAGAACTGACAAATGTATAGAAAAACACTCGACCGTTCACACTCGACGGATGATACGTTAGTCCGTCGAGTGTGAACGGTCGAGTGTTTTTCTATACATTTGTCAGTTCTGGCGTTCCGCGACCGATAATCCGCGACGGATCTTCCGTCAGATGTGAATCGACCCTAAGATACCTACCTACCTACTACAGCTACCTAGGTATTTATAGTTATACAGGGTGTAAAAAGACGTCTACCGAAGCCGAAAAGGGTAGGTACAGCATCCCAACACACAACCAAATCCAAAAGGATTTTCCGAAAAAATCATTATATCCGGAGAAAACAGCGTTTGAAAAGTACTGTTTGCGTATGTTCTGGGCGCGTTGTTTTACGTAGATTCCTGGATTTTGAGTTTTAACTGTTTTTTTCTTTTATAAATGAAATTATTAGGTAGATATGGTCGTATTATGTTGTAAGTAAGTAAGTAAGTAGTAATAAGTAGTAGTAAATAACCGAAAATAACATAAAATGACTAAGCTAAGTCAAAATGTTTTTTTGCGTTTTTTTCGCTTAATATGTTTAGAATCATTTTCTGATTGCAACCCCTCAGTTTTAGGTGTCTTTTTACACTCTGTATAGTATAGGGTCTTTCATTTTAAACTAACTTTATTGAATTGGGTTCAACAAGTAAATTAAAAAAATATTTATGTCATTATTTTTTTGTTTTGATCTGAAAATCCCGAGAAAATCGATACCTAATGACTATCATACTTATAACTTAACTTGTATGAAACGGAAACCATGACCTATGCCTAATCTAGAAGGTCATGTAAAAATAAAAAACCCAATTTCCATCAATTCCGTCAAACGTTCCCTCCAACTGTCAGCTCCACAGATAATATTCGCTCAGCTGTCAAACGTTTTGTTCGTCTCGAACGCGACCCGACGAACAAAGACAAAAGGTACGAATTTTGATGTCGTAGGAACGATTTCAATGTATTTTTAGTACGCGCTTGATAAATCTAAAAAATACATTTTAATAAGCTTTTAAAACTTAAAAACAGACCAAGTACGAGTCGGACTCACGCACGAAGGTACCATCTACATCCAAGTAGAGGAAGGGGGGGTAATTTGGAATACCATTTTGTTTTAGGCCTGTGTTTTTTTTTCTGTAGTGTTTCAGGATATAAAACCTTTATTAAATGAAAGCTACATCTATAACCTACTAATCTGCAAGCTATCAAAAATATCTGAACATTGCTACAAGGTAAAGTTTTAAGGTAACCGCAAAATGGCTGAATTCGGTTTTCGACATTTAGTGCAGGTATTTTGGAATAGAGGTATTCCAAATTATATGCACTAAGCTTAACTTAGTTATATAGATACTATTATGCCAATGTTTTAGAAGAAAATGTAAGATATACAAATACAAATGATATCCTAAATGAATACCTAGAGCAATACAATAAAATTGGTTCATAACTTGACTGAACGTAATTTGGAATACCAATTAGGTATGCCAAATTACCTGCAGTGAGTTTGAGGTTTCACTAAAGTATCTAAGTGAGTCTACAAATAATATAATATTCTATAAATAATAGGCATATAGACGTATATTCGTTTTTAATCAGTTAGTTAGATTCTCTCTTTAAATCAATAAATAACACATCACAAACATAGGATCCACCTTCATAGTCGGCAAATTCACAGTGCACCCAAATCCCACACATTAAGAATCAATTTCTACTGACTCGATACCAACAGATCACAAATCTCAATTGTCTTGCAAACAAAAATGATGGTGATTTGGCATATTCCAAATTACCATCACCTCGGGTATTCCAAATTAGCAACAAGATGTGGTCGGACATAACCTTGCATCATTTAGTTCTATTTATACAAACTACTGAAATCAAAGTCAATATGCAAAATTTATGATTCATTTTACAGTATACATAAAGCTAAACTGTATAAACATAACAAATTGTCAAGATCGAAGCGGGTTAATTAAGTACATCAAAAATTTTCAATGACACTCCTTCAAACTTGAGTCTCTGATCGCCATCTTGGAAGTTCGGCTTACGAACGGTGTGAACATATCGACAGGTGGCGTCAATCTCCATTGCTTTACTACCATTAAACCTAGATTGCACTACTAGTTTCTGTGAAACCTTACTATTCCAAATTACCTGCAGTATTCCAAATTACCCCCCTTTCCTCTACACTAATAATATAGAAGAAAGATTTCTTTGTTTGTTTGTTTGAATTGAATAGGCTCCGAAACTACTGGACAGATTTGAAAAATTCTTTCACAATTAGAATCCTCATTATCCCTGATGAACATAGGCTATAGGATCTTTCATTTTAAACTAACTTAATTCCGGAATTGGGTTCATTAATAAAAAAGTATTTAAGTAATGTTTTTTTTTGTTTTGTTATGAAAATTCCGAGAAAATCGATAATGACTATCCTTTCAATTCATTGTTGCTTCCTGTATAACTTAGTCCATTCGAGCGTGCATGTGTGTGCTCGGATGTAGCCTTGCTGCGATTGGTCAACGTCTGTTCTCCTTGAAAATGTTATGCAACATGTCATAAAAAATCAATAAAAGATAAATGAAGTGAAAACTATATCGGCTTAGGAATTAAATTGATACGGTCAAACGTCTATTTACAACCCAAAATGAGGCCCTGTCAGTTTGTGTAGTTTGAAATGAAAGACCTTATATATTGCCGAGAAACTCTTCTTGGGTAACATCCGCTTTAAATCATCTATTGAAGCGCAAAAAATCTCTTGAAGCGCTCGTGGTCGTGCTTGCTTAGTCGTTCTTGATAGATCGTCGAAGTAACGTTCGAAACGGTCTGTAAGTGGATGGGTGACCGCCAGTGTCATTTTCATCCGAGCGCTTCCGTGCTTCGGAGGGCACGTTTAATTGTCGGTCCCGGCTATTTAAGTCGTTAAGCCATGACGGAGGCCTTAAGGCGGCCTAAAAACTCCGTCACCAGAGTTGGCCACTGACTCATACGAACTTACTTACTTAATCATCTATAATAAATAAATAAATAATGCTGGACATTTCACACAGCATCATCTAGCCCCAAACTAAGCATAGCTTGTACTATGGGAACCAGATAACTGTTATACTACTTATATACTTTTTGTTTGTAAATAATTATTAAACACCCAGACCCGAGATAAATATTTGCAGATCATACAAACATTTATCCCGCCGCGGGGATCGAACCCGCAACCTTCTGCGTCCCAAGCGGGCTTTCACCTACTGCGCCACAGAGGTCGTCGAAACACACAGAGGTCGTTAAATTGTCGGTCCCGGCTATTTAATTCGTTAAGCCATGACGGAGGCCTTAATGCGGCCTAAAAAGTCACCAGAGTTGGCCACTGACTCATACGAACTTACTTACTTACTATTATGGATGTAATGACCCAAGTTTATTTTTATTTGATCGTACACAATCATAATATTATTCACATTTTCGCAATAACTGCTTAGCAATCCTTTGTAATTGACGTATTCAAAGTAGGTATACAATACAATGTTTATGCAAAAATCCGTGTTTCTCTGCGACATAAGTACCTGCACAGTTCACGTCCTCACTGACCGCCTTGTGCAGCTTCTATTGTTACAGACAGTTTAGTGTGGATATGACTCCCCATTGGAGCTTGACTTTTAGTTTTAAGATGGATCACCTAAAAGAATGCTAGGCCCCAAACCGTGTGTGTTGCCCTCATTCGTCACGGTCGCGATAAAACAGGAGTAAAATTAGTTCCAAGACTATACTAAGTTATCAAATTAAGTCAATCGTGTTTCGACTCCCATAACTAATAAACTAATATCCTAAACACGGGATTCCCAAACTATGGGTCGCGACCCACTGGTGGGTCGCGAGCGAATATTGAGTGGGCCCTGCCTATAGTACCAACCGTCCGAGCCAGCGGCCGGGCGGCGGGCGACTGACGACTGACTTGACTGACGACGCGCGATCGGCGCGCGTGCTGAGGGAAAAATTTGACGACTATTTCGGCGAGGAGATGAAAAAGCTCGACTTGATGAATTGGATTTGTAACCCATTTCAAGACCCCCTACCAACTGGTATGTCAACAAAAGCAAGTGAAGAACTAATTGATTTATCAGAAGATTCGTCACAAAAAAATAGTTTCAATCGTAAGCAATTAACGAAATTCTGGCTCTCGGTTGCTGGTAGTCATCCATGCCTGTTTGATGAAGCTATGAAAGTCCTCCTCCCCTTTACTACCTCATACTTATGTGAGGCTGGGTTTTCGAATATGGTGAACATTAAAACTAAATACCGAAATAAATTGGACTTATCAAACTCACTGCGATTAAAAGTAACTAAAGTTGAAGTTGATGTCAAAACTGTAATGGCGAAACATAGGAAACAATTTCATCCTTCCCATTAAATTTATATAATTAAGTAATAAAAGATTGTATTAAAACAGTTCGTTATTTCAAAAGTCCTTTATTAATATTGCTAACGCTTAAATTTCCTAGAGGTGGGTCCCGAATTTGTAAAGATGAGTCGTAGCCCAGTCAACTTTGGGAACCACTGTCCTAAACTATTCATTGTCATCAAAAAAATATAAAATATTAAATTCGTTAGTTCCTATTTTGGCCACCGTCCAGATAAGCTTGTGGCCCTGTAACTTTATTATTAGTATAATTCTGCCAATGTCAAGTTTTTATGTATATCCTTATCATGTCAGTCAGACAGTCCTGTCAATTTGGTTTAAACAAAACATGGGGGCTTGTTTCTTCAAAACTGCAATTGAAATCTTTCGTCAAATGATAAATCTTCTTCAATACTCCCCCATCCCATTTGCCATGTCTCCTGTCAAGTATACAGGGTGTAAAAAGACTGCTACCGAAAACTGAGGGGTTGCAATCAGACCATGATTCTAAACATATTTAACAAAAAAAAAACGCAAATTTTTTTTTACTTATCTTCGTCATGCTATGATATTTTCGGTTATTTACTACTAGTACGACATAGTAAGACCATACTTACCTAATAATTTCATTTAAAAAAGAAATAAACAATTAAAACTCAAAACCCAGCAATCTACGTAAAACAACGCGCTCAGAACATACGCAAACAGTACTTTTCAAACGCTCTTTTCTCCGGATATAATGATTTTTCGGAAAATCCTTTTGGATTTGGTTGTGTGTTGGGATGCTGTACCTACCCCTTTCGGCTTCGGTAGACGTCTTTTTACACCCTGTATAAGGCTTCATTAGTAAAGCAAGTGCGCCTCAAAGAAGTTCCTTGTGCTTGAAACATGTCGTTTCGAACTTTCTAGATTCTGCGACATGCCGGTTTCCTCACGATGTTTTCCTACACCGTTTTAAATGATAATCTATATGCCCTTTATTATTAACACCAGCTCTAAACTATCTAATATTCTATCAGTTATCTGTCCCCATAGTATGTATAACCTCTGCTTACTTTGGGGCTAGATGATGCTGTGTGAAATATACCTAAGTCATCATCTTCCTGCCCTTTTCCCACATTACGTGGGGTCAGCACAACATGTGTTCTTCTTCCATTCTCCTCTATCAGCCGTCATTTCAACACTCACTCCTTTCTTACTCATATCATCCTTCACACAATCCATCCATCTTTTCTTTGGCCTACCTCTACTCGTATTATTTACACCTTAGTATTTTTTATTTCTCTATTTTATGCTTGTACAAAACGATAGGCGTATCCACACTATTCCTCCCTCTAATTGCACAAAGTGAGCGTCGCGAGGGCGCTTTTCATTTGAATGAGGATAATAACTCTTTACTCTCCGACATTACACGTTTCTAGGAAATTGGTGACGTCTTGTTTGATAGCGGTGACGTCACCTTAGAGTAAAATACTGTCACTGCTCAACATTGCAGTCAGTGGAGGGGTCCCAGCATTTATTGTTTAAATTTAGTTTTAGCTTAAATTGTAGCTTAGTTTAGTATAAAGGTTGTCTGGAAGAAATCGCGATCTAGCGATAAGAACGCCAATTGCAACCAATGGTTCTATGTAATTACTCTATTATAAGTTACCTTCCTACTTTTTGTTACATTGTGTTGCAATAAAGATTTTTTCATTTCATTTCATTTATGGCCCTATTTCTACATTTGCCCCCTTAGTAGCACAGTGTTTGTCTAGGTACCGGAGAATAGATAAAAATGACAGTAATGACAGTGGTGTAGATATGATGCTGTGTGAAATGTCCAGCATTATTTATTTATAACTAGCTTCTGCGCGCGGCCTCGCCCGCGTGGTACCAACATTTTGAATAGTTTATATGCTATTCCAGGTCACTATCTATGCCTATTCCAAGTTTCATCCAAATCGGTTCACTGGTTTTGGCGTGATTGATACACAAACATACAAACATCCAAATAACCAAACATACTCACCAACTTTCAGATTTATTATATTACTAGCTAATGCGCGCGGCTTCGCCCGCGTGTTACCAACATTTTGAATAGCCTAGGTATATGCTATTCCAGGTAATGACCTGGATAATCATCTACGCCTATTCCAAGTTTCATCCAAATCGGTTCGCGTAAGTAAGTAAGTAAGTTCGTATGAGTCAGTGGCCAACTCTGGTGACGGAGTTTTTAGGCCGCCGTAAGGCCTCCGTCATGGCTTAACGACTTAAATAGCCGGAACCGACAATTTAACGTGCCCTCCGAAGCACGGAAGCGCTCAGATGAAAATGACACTGGCGGTCACCCATCCACCTACAGACCGTTTCGAAAGTTGCTTAACGTCGACGATCTATCAAGAACGACTAAAGCAAGCACGACCACGGTTCGCGTGATTGTTACACAAACATACTCACAAACTTTCAGATTTATTATACATTATTAGGATAGGATATTAGGATTATTAGGATGATATACGGAACCCTTTGAGCGCAAGTCCGACTCGCACCTGGCCGGTTTTTATTAAAAACTTGTCTATTTCGCCTAGTAACGGCTACATATGATCTTGACTGTCTATTTTGCAAAGAAAATTTATTTTCAGTCGCGAAAAACGCCTTGCAGTGACCATGAAACGTTATTTATAGGTTCGCACAACGTAACGTTGGTAACGTGATTTGGTGACGTTGGGTACAGTGTCGCATTAAATAAATAAATATGCTGGACATTTCACACAGCATCATCTTCAGTTCACCGTGAGGGTTGTGCAGTTGATCTCACCGTAAAATGAGCTTCAACTCATACATGGTGAGAGTGCCGACTGCCAGTCTATCAACCTACATGGATGCAGCTTTTTGGGCGAAGGGTGTTGTGTTCCGACGGTTCCGTGGGCGCCTGCGAGACACCCCGTTTGTGCGTACAGTACGTACTTAGTGATAATTTTAGTTTATTATAATCTATTTATATATATACCTATTATATGTATCTTAAGGTATTTATTATAAATATGTTTATTTAATAATTACACTCGAACTGCCGCGATACAGGCCTAGCCTAGTGCGGGGTTCGATGTAAATTATTTATAATAATTGTAACTTTATGTATTAAGTTTTTATGAATAAAAAAATTGAAATTGAATTGAATTGAATCTAGCCCCAAACTAAGCTTGTACTATGGGAACCAGATAACTGATTTTTTTTTTGTTATCCTGTACAATCGTCTCCCCCATATCCCTCCAAGCATCTCTCTCCTTCGAAATCTCCCACCACTCTCTCTCGAAGGAGTCGAGGTCGTCCCGCCAACGCTTCCTCGGCCGACCGCGTCTGATATACTACTTATATACTTTTTGTTTGTAAATACATACATATTGACGACCTCTGTGGCGCAGTGGGTGAAAGCCCGCTTGGGACGCAGAAGGTTGCGGATTCGATCCCCGCCGTGGGATAAATGTTTGTATGATCTGCAAATATTTATCTCGGGTCTGGGTGTTTCTATGTATAATATGTATGTATTTACAAACAAAAAAAAGTATATAAGTAGTATATCAGTTATCTGGTTCCCATAGTACAAGCTTTGCTTAGTTTGGGGCTAGATGATGCTGTGTGAAATGTCTAGCATTTTTTTTTTTTTATTATACATAGTCACACCCAGACCCGAGATAAATATTTGCAGATAATACAAACATTTATCTATATTATTAACACTACATAGTATAAAACAAAGCCGCTTTCTCTGTCCCTATGTATGCTTAAATCTTTAAAACTACGCAACGGATTTTGATGCAGATTTTTTATACATATTACACACTTATACATACTAAACTTATTTCCTACTTAACTAACGAATGACTTAGGTATTGCCAATCAATTTTGCATGACCTAAACTTATCACAAAATTTCTAAAAATTCCAAAATTCTTCCGCGTAATGCTGTTTAAAGCTAGAAATATTATCGGATTTGGATAATCTATACTTCTATACTAATATTATAAAGAGGAAAGATTTGTTTGTTTGAAATGAATAGACTCCGAAACTACTGGACCGAATTGAAAAATTCTTTCACCAATAGAATCCTACATTATCCTGATGAACATAGGCTATATTTTATCCCGGGGAAGTGAAGTTTTCCCGAGGGATCGCGGGTAACACCGCGGCGGACAGCTCAATAAAAGATCATTGATAATGATTGTACACGCTCGCTGTGTAAACTATCGGACGTAAGTCGCGGACGTGTCCTTGAGCTTTCGGACGTCCGACAATGATCTGGCGCGCTCGATGTTTTTGTACTGTGTGTTTCTAGCTTTACTCGTGACTGAAAGTTGAGGAGCAATAGGTTAGCGTGGTATGGGCACGTAATGCGGAGGGATGAAACTCATTCAACTAAAAGGGTGACGGAAATGAATGATGGATATGTGAGTAGAGGTAGACCTAAGAAAAGATGGATGAATTGTGTGAAAGAAGATATGGGTAAGAAAGGAGTGGATATGGAGATGACGAGTGATAGAGTGGAGAAAGAGAACATGTTTTTTGTAATTTTTATAGTGCTCATCCACACTTGGTGATGGCGCTAATCGGTGCCTTAAACGATAAATATGAGCTTATCCAGGATTTGGATACCGAGGATTCTGTGGCCGAGCGGTTTTAGGAGGATCGTCTGATCGATGCGGGTTTGAATCCCGTTGGAATCCAAAATTTTGATAAGACTTTTCATTTCTTAGAGAACATGTTGTGCCGACCCCGCATAAGCGGGATAAGGGCAGGCCAATGATGACGTTTCTAGCTTTACTCATACAAACTTACCTACTCTACAATGCTCTATGTCATGTTTGTTATTTTTAGTAAGAAACAGGATGCAGTACCTAAGTTTATTCTAGAAATTCGCGCTAAAACAGCTGGTGCCGAAATCGCAAAACAAAACGTTCTTAGGAATTATGTATTTGCATCGATTGGGCGTAATGTAAGCTTTGATATGAGAGTAATAACATAGATACTTGTACCAATCAAAAAGAGCTTAGCTAGCTTCTGTCGGTGTAAGGCTCAATGCACATTGAATTGGCAAGCGACGCGTCAATTAGTTTTATAGCAAGCCATTATACCTTATGAACAATGGTATAAGATATAGAAACGTTTGTAGAATGAACCGCACGAAGGTGCTCGAGCCAGCGCGGCCCGCTAGATGGCTTCGCCAGACCTCGTTCATTCTACAAGCGTTTATAAATCTTGTATCATTGTTCATAAGGTTTATAATGGCTTGCTATAAAACTAATTGACGCGTCGCTTGCCAATTCAATGTGCATTGAGCCTAATAGTGCAATTTCCTCCATTCATATATCTTTAAATGATGCCTTTTTAAATCTGACCCATTCACGAACCGCGACCACTCAACAACTTCTTGAAGTGAAAACTTATATGGGCATTTTTGAGATGGGATAAAATCATTTAACTCAGTCACGGGACCTGCTACCGACACCCATATCTGACAGCTATTTTCGGAAAAGATCGACAAACTTGTTCATTCCGTCACACATTGTCAGGATGGTCGAAGCTCTACTTCTGAGTGAGACAACCGCGAGTTCAAATCCCAGTAAGACAGTAACTTTTTGCATTTTTTTGTACCTTCTTTTATTTTACGTGTCATAAAAAAAAACAGTCTTCTACGGAAAAGTAAAAAGGAACTTTTTATTGTATTAAATAGGTCGGCATTTGACCGCGCTCTGCCTGATGTTAAGCAGTAGAGGTCTAAGATGGAGCATGCTTACCTGGAAGGAACCTATTTACTTGATTTGAAGACTATATTGTACTTTTCGGGAAATACAGAGCCCGGCAATGAGTTCCACAATTTGGTGCGTATGAAAAATGTTGACTCAAAACATTTTGTACGTACTCGAGAGATCTGAGAATTCTCAAATTCGTCCATAGTGTATTTGAAGGCAATGAACTCCAATAAGAATTTTGCTTCTGTAGCGGGCGGGAAGAATTGATTGAATGATATAACCCATCCTTGTCATTTTTCTATACCCTCTAACAAGTTAGAGGAAGATAAAAACAGGTTCCAACGGTTATATTTGGCGCTAAAATAGAGCGCGGAAAAAACGCCAGCTGCTGGCGTCGACAGATAACCCTCCGTCTTGAGGCGCCAACAGACGGCTTCGACAGTGGATAGGACACAAGCCAATAACGTTCACACATAGTTCGCTAACTGTTCATACACATAGTTCGCTTTACCTCACACACTCTCAGACTTTGACCTTGTTTATAAAATAGATTTATTAATAGAATGCATTTGATCGGAATCGACCTGCCATACACTTTGTTTACAGAATTTATAGTTTTCTAAAAATGAAAACTTAAAACATTTTACTATTTATTTTTAACGAAAAAACTATGAACTCATATTTCCTGACGCAGAAATGCAGTTAAGGTGATGTAGGTCGCAAAACTCACGTTTTGACTGTACGTCAAGTCATTTTTAAGGTATAAAAACAAACACCGATTTTTTTAACAGCAAATACATCATCTGTGAAAATCAACTGTCTTCTTCTTCTTCTTCTTTTATTTAATGGCAATCTACACAACTAGGTGTAATTCTGCCAATGTCAAGTTTTAAATAAAGATTTATAGTCATGTCAGTCAAGTCCTGTCGATGAACAAAACATGGCGGCTTGTTTTCTACAAAACTAACGCAAATTTTTCGTCAAATGAGAAATCTGCTTCAATACTCCCCCATTCCATTTTCCAGATCTCCTGTTTCAAATCCAAGGCTTCATTAGTAAAATGCCACCGAAATTACATAATAAAACCTAGTAAAACACAAGAAAAAGAAAATAAAATAGCAGAGCAGTGCTTCTTCCTAAAATGGCGAAAAACAACCCAGCTGTCTTCGGTTCATGAGATACAGCCTGGTGACAGACGGACAGACAGACAGACAGATCTCCCGTTTTACCCTTAGGGTACCTACGGAACTCTAAATAGAACTAGATACCTAAAACAATAAATACCTATTTGATGCATAAATCATGCATGATATACATACCTATACCTAATAAAACATTTTAAAATTCACGATTTATTTTTATGTTTTAACAATTATTTTAAACTAGCTTCTGCGCGCGACTTCGCCCGCGTGGTTCCAACATTTTGAATAGCCTATGCTATTCCAGGTCACTATCTATGCCTATACCAAGTTTCATCCAAATCGGTTCACTGGTTTAGGCATGATTGATACACAAACATACAAACATCCAAACATACTCACAAACTTTCAGCTTTATTATATGAGTGGGATTTATTATGTACTAGGTACTTACTTACCTACAATACAAAAAATGATTTTAAATAAGGTGAAGTGGGGATAATGGTACCTATCGTCCTAAACCCAAAAATCTGAAGTCATGGTAAAAAAAAACTTTTCCCGTAAAAATTAAAAACCTGTACTGTTCTATGTACGACATAGATTGTCACTTTTGAATATTGTCTTGAACTGGTATGTAGGTAACAAGCTCAGTATACCTAGGTAATATACGTTTAGAAAATGTACCTAATTCATTCATTCGTCGTGTCAATGTGCTCATATATATGCTTGCTCCAAAATGAAGCCACCGCTATGGCCCTATCTGAAGCCGCAATAAGGTCTTTTAAGGTTTTTTAATGTGTGTGGTTGTTTTTTTTATATTATATAATATGAGGGTGTTGCTCTCAACCTTTTCACTTCCTACTTAAGTGACAGAATACAAAGAGTTGACGTAAATGGGAAGCGTTCTCCGGGGTCAGTGGTGACAATGGGTGTACCACAAGGATCAATATTAGGTCCATTCCTTTTTTTAATTTACATTAATGACCTACCAAAACTTGTAAAAGACAACCACGAGATTGTCCTGTTTGCAGATGACACTTCACTTATATTTAAGTTGAAACGTAAACAGGTTAACTTTGACGAAGTGAACAATGCAATCTCTAAGGTTGTAAATTGGTTCAATGTTAATAATTTATTATTAAACGAGAAGAAAACTAAATGTATTCGCTTCATACTACCAAATGTAAAACCAATAAAAACCAATGTAATAATAAAAAATGAACAGATAGATCTTGTGGACACCACTACATTTTTAGGCATAGCCTTAGATAGTAAGCTACAATGGGGCCCACACATAGATGGATTGTCGAAGAGACTTGCTTCTGCAGCATACGCAGTTAAAAAGATACGTCATTACACGGACGTAGATACTGCCAGATTAGTCTATTTCAGCTACTTTCACAGCATTATGTCTTACGGCATTTTATTGTGGGGGACTGCTGCAGACATTAACACCGTGTTTGTGTTGCAGAAGAGGGCTGTTCGAGCAATTTACAATATGAGTCCCAGAGATTCGCTTAGAAATAAATTTAAAGATATATTCATACTGACAGTACCCTGTCAGTACATATATGAAAATCTGATGTATGTTCGTAAAAATATTGAATCATTTAAGAAAAAAAGCGATAATCATGATGTAAACACTAGAAATAAGGATAAACTCGCTGTTCCCACTACTAGATTAGATAAAATTATGAAATCATTTAAAGGGCAATGTGTAAGCTTTTATAACAAAGTCTCAAGCGAATTGCAAAATTTATCAATCACTAAATTTAAAAATACAATTAAACGTCATCTCTGTAAAAAAGCCTATTATAAGATATCTGATTATTTGGATGACAAAAAAGCTTGGGACTTGCTCCAACTCAATGGATCCATGGATCACCTAAAAAAATGATAGGCCCCAGACCGTGTTTGTTGCCCTGATTCTTCACGGTATTGGTCGCGAAAGAACAGGAGTAAAATAAGTTTTAAGACTATTCTAAGTGATCCCTGTGGTCCTACTGAATAAATGATTTTTGATTTTGATTTTGAAACATACGGAACTCCAAACAAACCTACGGAACACTAAAACAATGTTTACTGAGCATGCGCGATAACAGACACGTTCCATTCGCTGCAATAAACCGGGAATAGAACTCGCTACCTGTTGTTGATGTCTTTTGATGACGTACTATAAAAAATGTACCTACTTACTATAAATAGAATTTTTAGAATTATGACAACCTCTGTAGCGTAGGCACTGTGACGAAAACTTAAAATACTTACCAAAAAAGTATTTTTTTGTGCCAATAATAATTTCATGTGAGGAAAAATATTATTTGGGACCATTTGAGGTTTGCTAAGATAACCAGAGTCAGGGCTTCTAATCTACCCATCACTTAAAGAAAAATTTGAAGAAAAGAAAAAGAAAAAAATGCTAATAATATTCCCTAAAATCATAACTTACCCGTTCTCCCCCACATACGTCTCCTTAGCAGTAATCCCGTTAAAATGCACCCGATTCTCAACCTCCCCGTCCACCAAGAAGTCCTTCATCACAAAGTTCAGAACCTCCTTGTTCAAACTCCTTCGTAAATATCGAATTTCACTGAGTTTCACTGCACTAGCGTTCGCGTGGTTGTGTCTATGGCGCGGTGCGTCAGAAATGTCAATGTCACTGTCATTTTCGCAATTCGTTGTGCCTAGGAGAAAGAGGATGAGAAGTGGGGCTCTGTACATCTTCCCCCAAGAGATGAGCTTGGCTAGGTTAGATTTTTTCTTCGCTTTCGGTGTTTTGAGCTCCATTTTTGATCTGGAAAGAGAACAGATTTAAGTCTTTTATACAATTAAACCTACTGCTTAAGGTGATGTAGGTCGCATAACTCACGTTTTGACTGTACGTCAAATCATTTTTAAGTTTTTTTATATTTTTTTTATGATGACAATAAATAGTTTACTTAAAAAATCACAAAGTTACCTCTAAATCTTCATCATAAAGCAGTTTCATTTGCTGGTTGTTTAAATTTTTTAATGAAATTTTGTCTACGTGTTCCCTAATAAATACGGTAGAGGATTACGGAATTATTTTATTGCCAAGGAGTATTATTTTGTAGCAAAAAATACATTTATAAATAACGTTTAGTGTAATAGGGCGCGGGCCGGCCAGCACACCACACCTCACGCAGACCCCACGCCAGAGCGCACTTCACCTTAACATCAGGCAGAGTGAGGTCAAAATGCATTTAGGTACCTACTATGTAAGGCTTACTTTACGTAGGTACCTACCCCCTGTACACGCCAAGCTACATACAAAACATTGTGTTCTAAATGTTTAGGTATGTACCTAGGTAAGTATTTATTTTTGTGACCTTAGCCATCCAGAGCCATAGGTGCATAAAATGCTTATTCATTATTATTTAAATTACTTACCTCACATTACAACAAGGTAAGGTAATTTTCTAGTATAAATACGATCCCTCGGAAACTTAGATCATAAAGACGGGATGAGTCTTTACCTTATATTTCCCCTCTGCCAAAATGTACACGATTCCGAATCATGTACGTCTTGTAGTATTACGTACGTCTTATACGAAATTTGCGTAAAAATGAGAATGTATTGTCATCTTTTATGCATACGTGTGCTACCTCGTCCCCCGCAAAAACGGGCAGAAAATGTTGAAAGAGGAATTCTGTCAATAACTCTATTCTGTCTATTTTGTCTGAGCTCGGAAACACTACTTTCGGGTTGAAAATTAACCTATTGTGCTATTCCAGACATAATATCTCTGTGCCAAAGGAGGCTATTCAGGCTGCATAAATGTTTAGGCCCAAAAGTCAAAAGAAGGCCACTGAAAATAAAGGCGTCACCTCTATTGGAAATGGCAATCCGAGTATTTTTCAGTCTGCCACTGTCTTTTTTCAAGTCCACTTCTTACATAAAAGATTTAAGTTGAAAAATCAGGTTTTTTTATACAATTAGTTGGCATGGTCATGGTAATACAATTACCATGGATTCTCAGACCTACTGAATATACAAAATTTCATAAGAATCGGTCGAGCCATTTCGGAGGAGTTGGGTTACAAACACTATGACACGTCATCTAGATATTTGAAACTGTAGGTATGTAATTTGAGACTGAAAATGTTCTATGATTCTATGGGCTTGCAACCTGTCACGTATGGAATGCTAACGTCTGCAAAATGTGAGCATTTACGTATTTTGTTTACACACGTGTTTGTAGAGTAGGTTTTGCCATCTCTACTCTTTTATGCGCTTTAGTTTAAGCAAGAAAGAGGCATTTAAATCAAAATCCTTACCCATTTTTAAAAAGTAAGTATTTTATTTTAAGTATATATCTAGCTGCTGTTTTTTAATTGTTGTAGGTATTTTTTATATTGTTATAATTTATAATTAGGATTTTGTTTATAATTGTAACACCGCCTCCTCTCTCGTTCTCTTCTATCCAGTCCATCCAAAGGTTGCCTGGAAGAGATCACTCTGAGTGATAAGGACGCCCATTGTGCCACTGAATTAAGACTTAAGTTTTTTTTAATTTTGTAATTGACCGAGCGAGCGAAGCGAGCAAAGCGTCTCAGTTTCGAGATTGGCCAAAAATGCTTTTGTCCTTCTGTCCGTCTGTCAGTAATCGCCTACGGGTCACATTTTTCAACCGACGAAAATTGGCACACAGGTTCCTTGATTTATTAAAAAACGATTGTCGATTGCGATTTTTGATTGGGGTGAAAATAAGGGGGAAAAGGGGGGAAGTTTGCTGTAGCGTTATTTATCGACAGATTTGAATTAAAGGCATATTAAGGACTTAATTCTACACAAGTTGTAATGAAAAAAAAATCCAAAAGGGGGGAAAGTGGCTGGATGTTTGTTTAAGCGTTATAAAGGACGTTTTTTCGTAAAATGTATACCTACCTATACCAATCAGACTACGCAATCCTCTCCGCCTTCACGAGACGAACCCGTTGACACCAGATTCGACCCCCTAACTTATCCCCTTCTTTTCCTAAAAAGTTAACATAGGCATAGGTAAACAGCCTAGGATAGGCTTACCTACCTCGGTAAGCCTATCCTACTAATATTATAAATGTGAAAGTCTGTGTGTGTGTGTGTGTGTGTGTGCGCCAATGTTTGTTGCCACGTGTCTCTGTGACGACTTAAACGATTGTGATATTTGGAATGTAGATTGATTAAACACTGGAATAACATATAATCGTATCTTCTTCTTCTTTTAGTGCCTCTCCTACTAGCGAAGGTTGGCAGTCAATATGGCGTATTGTTCCCGGTCCTTAGCGAGTCGAAACAGTTCCGCAGCACTCGCTATCCCCGTCCACTCTCTGATGTTTCGCAACCATGACTTCTTCCTCCGACCAACACGCCTCTTGCCGGCAACTTTTCCCATCATAATCAGTTGAAGAAAGTCATATCTCTCGTGTCTTATGACATGTCCTAAGTACCTGACTTTTCTTAGCTTGATGGTATGCAAAAGTTCCCGTTTCTGCTGTGCTCTTCGGAGGACTATATAATCGTATAACATTTTCGAAAATCAACCTATATGGGTTACTACTATCCAATCCAAACTCGGTATAAATAAACTTTATAGTAAATTAATTCAATTCAATTTATTTATTTCAGCATAATAAATTAATGAAGCTCGTATTTTTTTTTTCATAACCCTTCCCTTGGTATAGTGCAAGCCGTGCAAGGCAGTTTCAAGGTCTTAAGATTCGAAAAACCGTGTGGGTGAAATAAGGATAAAGATAAAAGATAAGATAATTTATTTCATAAACATTGTTAAATTACATAGGACACTTAAGTATAATTATAGGAACAAATTACAATGGACCCCACACTAGGCAAAGCCTGTGTCGTGGGCGTCTATGTGAATTTTTTATAATAAAAATAAATGTACAGTATTAAAATGTTTAGGACTATTGCTATTATAAATATTATGTTGTTTTTTAGGACTATTAGGACTATTGCTGTTATAAATATTAAGGATTTATAAAGTGAACGCAATAATGTTATAGTACATTACGATATTAGTGCGTAAAGATGGTTATAACATGCGAGGCGGAATTTCAGCCCGAGCCGCAGGCGAGGGCGTAATTGAGCCGAGCATGTTATAACCAATACGCACGTATATCGTACGACGTTTTTTAACACATTTGCGAGGAAACAGAAAAAAAAAACATTTAAATAAACTCAATCTGTGAATGCACACTGTTGCTTTCCCGCCATTTTGACAGACTGCCTACTGAGTGGCGCCGCGCGGCGATTAGTTCTCCTTTGAATAGCAACAGCGCGCTGCTCACTAGCTGGAGGCACGACTCCAGCTCGGCGGCGATCAGTTCCATATTTGAAATGGCAAATAATGCTGTTATGGAATTTGTATGGACTATAACATAACTATTTGCTTTGATAACACACGCGTTTGTTATGACCCGCTTTACATATCTAAAACCGGTGGAATTACATCAGCTTTACGAGCAAGGGTGTTAAAAATATATTTTTTTCAAAATTCAAAACAATACAGTACAATTAATTAATTTAATTGCTATTAAAAAAAATACGTTTCATATCAATTTCTTCAAAAAAATTGCCGTTGAGATTGTAAGCATTGTAAGATCTGGGTCAAATTTTCCCTACCTCTATCTTTTATGGAATTCTTGAGAGAAACAACGCAATATAAGATTTTTTTCCAAATTCAAGACATTATTACTCTTGCTATTGAACAAAATACATTTCGTGTCAATTTCTTCAAAAAATTGCCACTCGCTTCGCGAGCCCATTGAGATACTCGCTTCGCTCGCATCTTTCGAAGCTCGCTGCGCTGGCTTTGTCATATCTTACACCAGTTAACGCTATCGTTTTATAATAAGGTGTGACAATAAAGAATTATCTATCTATCTATCATTTAGCCAGCTCTGAAACTCTACGTCTGATAGTATAAGTTTATGACACATAAGTTTTGACGACCTCTGTGGCGCAGTGGGTGAAAGCCCGCTTGTGACGCAGAAGGTTGCGGGTTCGATCCCCACCGCGGGATAAATGTTTGTATGATCTGTGAATATTTATCTCGGGTCTGGGTATTTCTATGTATAATATTGTTACGTGCTGGGGTTCGCCGATTCTGAAGATAAACACTAGGTATAACTTTCGAAACTTTATTACACACTAATTTACTCAAAACACACTTTAAAGTTATGAACAGTCGCACTGAATATCACTCGTCACTATTCACTCAAGTTAACACTCTCGTAATTCACAAAGAACTAACTGTGACGCGCAAACTGCCTGTTTATATACCCAACGGAACGCCTAGATTCTAGGCGTTCTAGGCCCTAGAACGTTCACCGTGGGAACTCTCTACAAATAAACAGGAAGCTTCTATAAATAAATAACAACACGTGACAAGCGACCTTGAACCTTATACACTTGTAATAAGGTCGCTTGTCAGTAGCGCCCTACAAATATGAACCTTAGGTCCAGGTATTACGGTCCAATCATTAATTCTGTATGTCTAAGCGAGAATGTTCGTGGAATGTGTCCTGCGCGCGAGTCTTCCAGAACGTTCGAGTGCTTGTACGTTACAATATGTATGTATTTACAAACAAAAAATATATAAGTATATCAGTTATCTGGTTCCCATAGTACAAGCTATGCTTAGTTTGGGGCTAGATGATGCTGTGTGAAATTGTCCAGCATTATTTATTCATAATATTAGTAATCTATACTAATATTATAAAGAGGAAAGATTTGTTTGTTTGAATTGAATAGGCTCCGAAACTACTGGACCGATTTGAAAAATTCTTTCACCATTAGAATCCTTCATTATCCCTAATGAACATAGGCTATATTTTATCCCGGGAAAGTGAAGTTTTCCCGAAGGAACGCGGGTAACACCGCGACGGACAGCTAGTACCTAATCATATTTTTTGAGCAATAAATTATCAACTTCAATACAGTTCACCCAATGGATTGAGTGCGCAGTGACCGCTTTTTCATACAAAATTGTGTTCTGCGCAGACAAACTGCTAACTTCACGAATGCCTAGATGCGTTGAGAACTGTAATTGACACAACCAAATGATTTTGAACTTGACTTTGCAATTCGCTTAAAATAGACGTTTGGCACGCACCGCTAGGAAACTAATTGTACACTCGGCTCTAAAAATATCTTACAGTTATAAATAAATCTCTGACTACCCCCTTAGACATCTTCAAAGGATCTGGAATATAAAGATCTGAGAGAATGTCTACCGCGCCTTGGGGATACAGTCGTGACCCTGTTGTTTTATAAATAAATAATTTAGGCCTTTACAATATAGGTTACTATCTATTTACCTACTATCTATTATGTCAAAGTCAAAGTCAATAAGCATTTATTCAGTAGGACCGCTAGGATCACTTTGATTGAGGTGATGTAAACTCATATTTTGACTGTACGTCAAGTCATTTTTAAGGCATAAAAACACCGATTTTTTTATATTTTAACTTTTTTTTTATGATGAATTGATAATATGATGAATTCATCATAAAAAAAAAAATCTTTGGGGGTTAGTAGCTACTTATTATACTTTTTGTTTGTGAAACACCCAGACCCGAGACAAATATTTGTGGAATTACTGAGGAGTTCTGATGACTCTATTAGATCAGCTCGCACCATAGATTGTCCTTGCTCAGGTGTGCCAAAATTCAGCTCAATTTGGCAAACTGAGCTGAATTTTAGCATTTGATCTGAATATTGAAGGAAGATGCAAATAGAACATTTTTTTAGTTTTTAACAACAATAGGATGTAATTGCCAAAAATACTGTAATAAATATAAATTAATATATTTTTGGCAAGACTCCATCCAACATAATTTTTAAGCTGGCTGTACGTATTGATTACTGCCAACTGTATGTAGTACGTACTTATATTTTATGTAACTATGCAATCCGCGGTGCGGAAAAAATGTTGTAATCTTGCAAGACCAGCAGCCTGTAGTACCCTGCCATTTTGTAAGCGGGACAGCGAGTGTGATTTGTTCGGCGTGTGAGGAGGACAGAGCTATGGATGCGCAACGTTATTTACGGTGCTAAAACACTTTTTAGCTAATTAAAAGTACAAAAACAAAAAAAGATCAAAATTCGGAACAACGGGACCACGTAGTGTACTAAGCTGAGTTTAGATACAAAGATTAACTAGTCTAGCTAAAGTATTTATTGATTACTTTTGTTTTAAGTAAAATTCAGAGGGCAGTTTGTGATTATTTTCTATCGAGAAAATATTTAGTGATCGTGTTTTCACTACAACGGGGATTCAGTTTATATCCTCAACTATAATACATTTTTTTGTATATATTTTTTTCAATAATATTGGTTGAATACTTTTCTAGATATGATCCAGAGTCGAAGCAGTTTTGAGGTAGTACGCGCCCTTAAGAGTGTGCCATACGCTGCCATTTTGTAAGCGGGACAGCGAGTGTGATTTGTTGTTCGGCGTGTGAGGAGTACAGAGCTATGGATACGCAAAGTTATTTATGGCGCTAAAACACGTTTTAGCTAATTACAAGTTATCTAAACAACCAATCGAAAAATTAAAAGACAAAACTAAAGAAATACTTATAGGTTTCTTGACAAAACAAAAACCCACCAAAAAACGTGTGCTGTTCCTGAGATAAATAGCAAATAGTGTGCAAAACATGTGTTTTTCAAAAAAATATTTTATCGAGAAAACTTTCACCAATCGTGTTTTTAAAACACGAAATCCAAGATAAAACAATGAAGTATCATTTACCTAAATATGAAGGTTGTAGCTTTCACAGATTCTGAGATAAATAACGATTTCGAACAACAAAATTGCTCAAATCGCTCCTGCACACTCTTAAGGTGCTCGCACATTGCAGCCGAGCCGTACGCGGCGAACTGTCAATTCAATAGAGAAAATGTTGCTGACGTCAGAGGCGAGCCGCATTTTCTGACGTCATCAACATTTTTTGTATAGAAAAATGACTGCCACGTCACACGACAAACACGTCATTTTCGTATTGTGTGATTGGTGACGTACTATTTTTATCAAAATGTCCTAATTGTTATTCATTAATCATTTTGTGTACATTTACGTCAGTCTGTAAGTTTTAGAGTTCCAAAAGGAGATGCGTTGGCCTAAATGAACTCTTTTTCCCTACGAAGATTTGAGGCGCTTATAGTCTTTTTCACGGCGGAACGTATGCAAGACACATTGCACTTGTTTCGTTTCACGTTGTGTAGCTCACAACAATTTTAAAACAAAAAAATCAAGAAAATAAATCGTTGGTTTAGTAATTTTGTCTATGAATGATCCTTGTAATCGATTGAGATGAATTGATAGTAGTGAAACAAAAATCGATTTTGATAATCTCGATTAAACTTTAGGAAATTACTTTTAGATTTTGACATCATCTCGAAGTGCATACGTTCCGCCGTGAAAAATACTATAAGTAGTCCTTAATCAAAATCAAATCTTTATTTCAGGCAACATTAGTCAAGTATAAGATGTTATAGTACATTACGATATTAGTGCGTAAAGATGGTTATAACATGCGAGGCGGAATTTCAGCCCGAGCCGCAGGCGAGGGCGTAATTGAGCCGAGCATGTTATAACCAATACGCACGTATATCGTACGACGTTTTTTAACACATTTGCGAGGAAACAGAAAAAATAAACATTTAAATAAACTCAATCTGTGAATGCACACTGTTGCTTTCCCGCCATTTTAACAGCACGCTAGCGCTGCCTACTGACTGGCGCCGCGCGGCGATTAGTTCGAAATTTGAATAGCAACAGCGCGCTGCTCACTAGCTGGAGGCACGACTCCAGCTCGGCGGCGATCAGTTCCATATTTGAAATGGCAAATAATGCTGTTATGGAATTTGTATGGACTATAACATAACTATTTGCTTTGATAACACACGCGTTTGTTATGACCCGCTTTACATATCTAAAACCGGTGGAATTACATCATCTTTACGAGCAAGGGTGTTAAAAAATACTTAAAACTACGGCCCTTATTATAACATAAATAGCTGTGGGCTATATTGTTAATAAGTTTTTAACACCCTTGCTCGTAAAGCTGATGTAATTCCACCGGTTTTAGATATGTAAAGCGGGTCATAACAAACGCGTGTGTTATCAAAGCAAATAGTTATGTTATAGTCCATACAAATTCCATAACAGCATTATTTGCCATTTCAAATATGGAACTGATCGCCGCCGAGCTGGAGTCGTGCCTCCAGCTAGTGAGCAGCGCGCTGTTGCTATTCAAAGGAGAACTAATCGCCGCGCGGCGCCACTCAGTAGGCAGTCTGTTCAAATGGCGGGAAAGCAACAGTGTGCATTCACAGATTGAGTTTATTTAAAATGTTTTTTTTTTCTGTTTCCTCGCAAATGTGTTAAAAAACGTCGTACGATATACGTGCGTATTGGTTATAACATGCTCGGCTCAATTACGCCCTCGCCTGCGGCTCGGGCTGAAATTCCGCCTCGCATGTTATAACCATCTTTACGCACTAATATCGTAATGTACTATATTTACATTCCTAAAATGTATACTTACAAGTTCTCTAGTTAAGCCATATAATAGATATAATAGCTGTTTGTTGTTCCGTAATAAATTTAAAAAAAAAAAAAAAAACATAAATACCTTAATAAAAAAAAGTAAAAACTTACTTACTTTTTTAATACCTTAATCTAACATACTTATATAAAATAAACTTATTTACTAGCACGTAGTGTCGGTGACGTGTGACACACGATGTCATGTGCTGCGACCGGTAATCGTCCGCGAAAACGTTGGAACAGCACATTCATTAATAGATCCGATCTTAGACCGGTCATAAGGTGGATGGGTGCCTGCTAGTAGCATTATCAAATGAGCGCTTCCGTGCTTCGGAAGGCACGTGGGTCCCGGCGAAGGCTATAAGTCGGCCTAAAAATCCCGTCACCAGAGTTGGCCATTAACTCAAAATTGTCGGTCCCGGGTCCCGGCTATAAAGTCGTTAAGCTACGATGAAGGCCATAAGTCGGTCTTAAAATCCCGTCACCAGAGTTGGCCATTAACTCAAAATTGTCGGTCCCGGGTCCCGGCTATAAAGTCGTTAAGCTACGACGAAGGCCATAAGTCGGTCTAAAAATCCCGTCACCAGAGTTGGCCATTAACTCAAAATTGTCGGTCCCGGGTCCCGGCTATAAAGTCGTTAAGCTACGACGAAGGCCATAAGTCGGTCTTAAAATCCCGTCACCAGAGTTGGCCATTAACTCAAAATTGTCGGTCCCGGGTCCCGGCTATAAAGTCGTTAAGCTACGACGAAGGCCATAAGTCGGTCTTAAAATCCCGTCACCAGAGTTGGCCATTAACTCAAAATTGTCGGTCCCGGGTCCCGGCTATAAAGTCGTTAAGCTACGACGAAGGCCATAAGTCGGTCTTAAAATCCCGTCACCAGAGTTGGCCATTAACTCAAAATTGTCGGTCCCGGGTCCCGGCTATAAAGTCGTTAAGCTACGACGAAGGCCATAAGTCGGTCTAAAAATCCCGGCACCAGAGTTGGCCATTAACTCATAAGAACTGGCCATACAGAACCTTCTGCAACTAAGCCAACTCGAAACTATTTAGATTTTATGTTCATTTTGTTATATTCTTATCGTGATTGATGCATTGATAAGACCGTGGTAGTGACGTTTATTATGTAGGTACCTTAACTAGCTATGCCCGCGACTTGCCCTTATGTTAACTAGCTGTGCGTGTGTCCGCGACTTAGTTCGCGTGAGTTCTTTTTACTTCTTGTGGTGCCTCTCCGACTAGCATTCATTCATTCGTCGTGTTAATGTGCTCATATAAAATTTTCGTGCTCCAAAATGAAGCCACCGCCATGGCCCTATCTGAAGCCGCAACAAGGTCTTCCTGGGTGCAGCTGGTTGGGCACAAAGGGCAGGAAAGGAGATGCGACATATTTTGTGTTGGGGCTCCGCACTCACACTGCCCAACTAGCGAAGGTTGGCGAGTGCCAAGTTATTGACTAAAGGTGCTCCTTCTCGTAAACTAGTTTTTTGGCAATTGCTTGCTGCAATAGTATATAGGTACGCCAAGTTGCCGAAATCCGTCGTCTGACTTAAGTTCAAGACGTCGGTAATGGAACTCAAATGGAATTGGGCAGGACACTTGGCCAGACGAAGTGACGGCAGGTGGAGTAAGACTTTGACCAAGTGGTGGCCTAGAAAAGACATAGAAGTTGAGGTCGTCCAATTGCGCAATGGGTAGACGACATCAAGAGACAGCATAGATTTTGGATGCGTGAGGCACAGGACCAGAATGAATGGCGTAAACAGAGGGAGGCCTCCCTGATGGAGGATGATGATGATGCCGATTATATCTCGCAACACAGTGCAATAATTGCTGCAATATTGCGGTGTAGCCCGGCGATATTCAAAAGAAATTTCTTGGCAAATATTCAATGTTTGCCCGTTGCCGGCTGGATTGCAAATGATTTATCCCGAGTTGCAAATATACTAAGCTATTGGTCAATAAAAATTGCCAGCAAGATGCAATTTTTGTAGCCCATTTTGCAGGCCTCATAATAAGTAGGCATTGTTTTCGATCTTTAGCGAGTCGAAATAGTTCGGCAGCACTCGCTATCTCCGTACTCTTTGGTGTTTTGCAACCACGATTTCTTGCCGGCGACTTTTCCCATCATAATCAGTATGTTGTGCCGACCCCACATAATGTGGGAGAAGGGCAGGGAGATGATGATGAATCAGTTGAAGAAGGTCATATCTCTCGTCTTATGTTGTTCGTTTTCCTAAGTAGATAAACCCCGATCCGAATTCCAAGATAACAAAACAGCAGTATGTATACAACCTCTATCTTCCAGTAAAAACCCCATTAAAATCGGTTCAACCAAGACATCAAATCGAATGTTATAACTTTTCAAATTCCCTCCAAAAAATTCAAAATGGCGTTTCATTGAAACACAATAATTATTCTGTTTTTGAAACGAAGGGCCAAAGTAGGTTATAAACAATGAGGTCTCAAAAGTTCAAACCTTTTTTTGTGTATTTTGTCAATATTGCCGCTAAAATGTGTTTTTACGCGGTAAATTTCACAAACCAAAAAAGTTAAAAATGTTACAAGATTTTTTAATGCGTTTTAGAAGTCTCAAGATTTTGAATAATAATAGTCCAAATTTAAAATTTGCGTGTATATTCAATCAAATAATATAAATTTTATTCTTAAATTAACTTATCCATTTAAATAAATGAATTTGAATATAAAAAATCTCGATCAAACTCGACAATCACAGAGAAAGTTGTAATAAAAACGTAAATGTAAATAATACAACTACAAAAAACAATTTCCTCAGCGTTCAACGTACTCATACGCAATTAACTTAATATATTTTAATTAATTTCTATGTTGAAAGCGATTTGAATTTTGAGTCTTAATCACTTGAAAATAGGGTATGTTTGAATGATAGTGACGCGATCATGTTCCAATGACACATTTAGATATTGTAAGGAGGTTGCAGTCGTTGCAATGAATGATTTTTTGTATTTCATGAGTATTGTTGACCACAAAATTAATTGGAGATTCTATCATTATGCCAAATAGCGTAAACTATCATGATAATAAAAACATAAACTAAAATGATAATAATGGACAGTCATTTTTAATAATAAATAATAATATTATCATAAAAATATAAAGATTTTATTTCTAATTAAACATTGAAAACAATAAATCGCGGTAAAATGTAAAACGTACTATTAAAATTAAATTATTTATGAAAATTTTGGGTTATACTTATGATATACATATTTTATCATGGATGTTATTATTATTAATTCATTTTTAAAAATTAATTTCAAGTTATTAATGTTTTAGGTATACACATGGCAGTTTCAGAGATTATCTCCTACAAACAACGAACCTCTTTTTTATTGAACTATAAGTTGACATTGACATTTCAATAATCGTTCAGTAGCTCTCGATATAAATTGGCGGGAATGCACCATTAAACGCTAATTACCTGGCGTGACTGCTTTTGACATTCATTTCATGATCAAGTGATACTGTAAAATCCGTTAAATGATGCGCATGTAAAATCTATTACTTGAAATTTTTTTATTAATTCTCAAGAAATTTGGGTGTTTCTATGTATAATATGTATGTATTTACAAACAAAAAGTATATAAGTAGTATAACAGTCATCATAGTACCCATAACACAAGCTCTGCTTTCTTTGGGGCTAGATGATGCTGTGTGAAAAAGTCCAGCATTATTTATTTTATTTATTTTTAAGAGCGCTCACAGCGATAAGACGACATATTTTTCTTCGCTTTAGATGTTAATTGAGTATCTGACATTAGTTATTAAAAAGTAAATTTAATTCAATTCAAAACATTCATTGACAAACGTAATTTTTTTTTATCATCATGACATTTTTTACATTTATAACATACAAAATAGGCTCGTAACTTAGGTAAATGAAATACATCATTTTCATAAATGAATTATTTGGTTTTATGGCAGTTGAGCTATCTGTAGATCGTTTTCAACGATCTTAAATTTTAAAATTATGGAGTGTATACATCTTATTGCGCGTGACTGTACAAACTAATTTAGTAATTTATAATTAATTTAGCTTTATTGGCATAACAGGATAGATAAACTGTTTAATTTTAGAGATGTTTCATTAGACTTAGTCACTTTTGGTGCCAACCGAATCGACAGCTACTAATAAACAATATTGAATTATAATAAAATAAAATAAATAATTAATATTATCATAATAAACAGTAGAATAAGCAGCTATTAACAGCACCTGTTTTAAATCCTTTTTGTTTTGCACCCATTACTTGACCATAAATCACGAAAAACGTCAGGTTACGATACAGGGTGTATCATTATCAGGGTTTTTTATTTTCCAGTGGTTACCCGACAATTTGATAATGGTAAGATCGTTAACCTAGTCATTTAAATTTATAATTTAATCATCATTGATAAAATAGCCACAATAGAATTTCAGCATTGGAAATTGAATTTTGTACCTACTATTTAAATTTCGAACTTTAAAAATGCGTGAACACGTGCATTAAATAAATAAAAAAATATAAAACACTGACCTGTCAATGTCAAATTCACACAATATCCATTTTTCACGACACAACACAACACATTCGGAATTCAAAAATCATTCGAATCTCAAAAACGAGTTCAGTCGCGTCGCGCGGCAAGTTTGGCGAGGATACCGACACGAGTAACCCACTCGAAAGATAGTTGGAAACTGAGGCGCCAAGGTATTGAGGAATGGTCAGTTTGCCAACTTACATTGAAGTAGTGGCTGCAATCGCTGAAATTCAATTGACTCTAGCTAGTACTTGTTTCAAAGATCAGAGATACCTATGAAGAATATAATTGTGTATAGGACTTAATTTTCAATTATTATTTGACTGTTATTATCTTTTAATTGCATTATTGAATAGGTGTTTTGTTATTCTTTTATAAATGAATATTTTGTCACTTCATTTTTAGAATTTGATCTCTTTTTTTTTAATTAATGTTAGTATTATTTTACTATTCTTTCACATTTTATTTTAGCTTTAAGTCCGTTGAGAATTTTTTGCATGCTGTGGTGTCCTTTAATTAAAGAAACACATTGTTCTAAGATAATATTACTTTAGTTATAAGCATTCTATGTGATTTCTTTGTTGGATGCCCTAAATAAATAAATAAATAAATAGACATTATTGTACTCGTATTTATTTGATTTGACATTTTTACTGTGTAACATTTTGCATGCTTTATGCTGATCATGGTGGTACATTTACTTATTTTATTGACCTTAGTTTACCCATGTATCGCAGAATAAATAAATGAATATGAATATGAACCTTTTTGTTTTGTGCATAAACTTGAAAATCAAATACAAATTCACTAACTAATTAGGCACTTACAAAATGAGGTTGCAACGAATAAACATGAGGTTATTACTTTACTGTTTTATTTTAATAATTTATTTTCATATCAACATTTTAAAAATAATAAGTAGTAGGTACGGTACCTAAGAACCCAAAACAAAAAAAAAATATACAAACTTACTAAATTCATAATTGGATAAGGAGAATACGACCATTGACGAGTATTTCTACTGTAGAGCTTCGTAGAGAGGATGTCTCTACGAAGCTCTACAGTAGAAATACTAAAGTGAAATTATATATTTTGAATCTGGATAATCAATTTCAACACTTACTTTATAAATAGGTATTTACCAATTAATAGTTTTCTTAATTTTTTGGAAAAAGTAACAATTCTTCATTTTTTTTTATTAACTTTCAAACAAATCAACAATTTGACGGTGATATTGGTGAACACTAACCAAACATAGAACCTCCTTTTTTCAGTCTGTTAAAATAAAATGGCTACTTCTAGCGCAATCTCGCTAGATCTGGCAACCCTATCGAACCACTATCAGGTGATCACTGATCAGGAAATGTCTCGTGCAGATATGCAGGTGAAATTTATCGAAAGTTATCGATTTTTAATAAAAATAAGTTAAAAAAAAGTCATGTATCCCCAGGGCACGGTAGACCTTTCAGTTCTGGTAAATACTTGGTAGGTAAATATCATATTCAAGATCCTTTCTTGATTAAACTTTTTTAACTTTCGTTATTCATGTAATTTTGTTTTATTTTCCCGTTCAAACGTATTGTAACACCCGTGGTCACGGGTACAGTACAGTGAGGTACGTTATCTTCTATTATTGAGGGTAAAAACCGTACAACCTTTAATAATAAGGGGTATTCAGAGGCACGTCCGGAAAACACAAACTGAACGTAGTGAAACTGCGGGTTTATAAATAAATACAGGGTGTAAAAAGACAACTACCGAAAATTGAGGGGTTGCAATCAGACCATGATTCTAAACATATTTAGCGAAAAAAAAAACACCAAAAAAAATTGTCTTAGCTTAGTCATTTTATGTTATTTACTATTACTAGCAACATAATAAGACCATACCTAGGTACCTAATAATTTCATTTATAAAAGAAAAAAAAACAATTAAAACTAAAAATCCAGCAAGCTACGTACAACGACGCGCCCAAAACATACGCAAACAGTAATCTTCAAACGCTGTTTTCTCCGGACATAATGATTTTTTCGGAAAATCCTTTTGGATTTGGTTGTGTGTTGGGATGCTGTACCTACCCCTTTCGGCTTCGGTAGACGTCTTTTTACACCCTGTATAAATAAGGCATGTATTACAGTTTACTTAACTGTAGATTATAAGTTGAACAAAATCGCCTAGAGCAAGTAAATTATGATACAGTGCACGGCCGTTGTAGGGGTACGTTGATTATTTATGACTAGCTGTCCGTAACGGTGTTACCCGCGGTCCCTCGGTAAAACTTCACTTTACCGGGATAAATTATAGCCTATGTTCATCAGGGATAATGTAGGATTCTAATGGTGAAAGCATTTTTCAAATCGGTCCAGTAGTTTCGGAGCCTATTCAAATCAAACAAACATAAGTACAAATCTTTCCTTTTTATAATATTAGTATTATTACCTACTTAGTATCATATCACTCAGAGAATCAAACTAAGAGTAGGTACCCACAGTATGCACAACCGATCTTTGAAGCTCTTTGAAGTAGCTGCGCAAAACCCATTTTTGATGAAGGTTATAAGACGAAGACAGCGTTGTATAGCTGCCTCGCTCACTCAGGCGCGGTCGCAGCCTCAGATTTTGGGGGGGTCACTACTGAAATGTTGGGGGGGGGGGGTCACTACACTAATATTAGACTTTATTGCACAATAAACAAGATTTTACTATTAGACGTGTACGATTTGGGGGGGGGGGGGGGGGTCATGTCCCCTGTGACCAGCCCCTCGGACCGCGCCTGCGCTCACTTTTTTGTATCGTCCTATCTCGCCTACTCTACCAAACCTGTGCAATCGTTTAGTGCTATTTTTTCCTACTATATTTGCAGTTCATCCCACGAAGGCCGGTTGAAGGAGAATGGAAGAAGAACACATGTTGTGCCGTTCCCACATAATGTGGGAAAAGGGCAGGGAGATGATGATAATCACACGACGGCCGGTTGGTCCAATTGTGTGTGTTTCTGCGTGCGTGAGCAATTCCACGCGTCAACATTTCCTGGCCTTCATACTTTTATGTGGGGTTTAGCACAACAACCTGTGGTGTTTATTAACCTCCACTTTACTTTATTTTATTTTTATTTTATTTATTTGGCACACAAAACACATTACAACACAAAAAAAAAATAGTAATTATAAATATGATAGTTTTGACACTATGTTGCAACATAAACATATGTGCGCACAGCTATATAATAATGTTGAACTAAGCAAACGAAAATATTAAACAAAGTAAACAAAATCAAAATAAAGAACAATAGGTTGGTAAATAACCAGACAGGTGGGTAGGTACTAAATACTAAAGTAAAAACAGCTAGATCTGCAAGGGCTAATTATAATTGGCAGCTCCAGATACTCTTGTCAGAGCATCAGGACTACCAGGATCATTGAAGTGGAGGATATCTTTTAGTTTTTTAATGAAACTGTTAATTCTAGGATAAAAAATGTCAAGTTCAGGATGAACTATAGACAATTCATTATACTGACGGGCCATTCTAGTAAGTGGATTATAAAAAGAAATGTTGTTTTTGTATGTATGTATGTATGTATGGTGGATATTTACTTACTCTATCGCATCTGTTCGTATGTGTGTGTTTTTCCAAATAAAAAAAAAATCGTTCTATCTGTCATCTCATCATTCATGCGCCAATGTGCCAGACCAACGGCTGGTATTTGTTTGTAACACTCAAAGTAGGTATCAAGTTCTGAAGTGTAATTTATTGTGATCCTGTGATTTTGCCGCCATTTTATCATCATCATTACAACCTCAGACGAATCTCTACTTTCTATTTAAAGATAACTTGTTAAAAAAACTGACATGAGACGCATGTGACTAGCTAGTCATCATCATCATCATCTCAGCCCTCTAGCGCCCACTGCTGAACATAGGTAGGCCTCCCCCATAGATTTCCACAGCGATCGATCTTGTGCAGCCTGCACCCAACGGCTCCCAGCAACCTTTACCAGATCGTCTTTCCACGTAGAGAGACACCAAGCATAGCTCTTTCCATAGCTCACTGAGCGACCTTGAGCCTTCTTATGAGACCCAGTGGCCCACGACTCGCTAGTAGCTTCTAACAAATGACTGAAAAAAAAAAACTAAAACTAAAAAAAAATCATCGTGCGACATGTCAATCATACGCTATTTGAATGAAAAATGGCGCCGACGCCAATAGCTTCCAATTTCAAAATGTATCGTGTCGATAACCGCTCTATTCTTAACATTTTGAATGAAGAATGCAGTCGGCGACCGCGAGTTTTTGCGCGCCACAGACTGTTCAGCAGTTTGTATTGCGCGCCACAGACTATGTACAGTTTCTATTGCACAGCGCTACAGAATATTTACTAGTTTCTATCGAATGTCACAGGCTACGTAGCAGTTAGTATCGAATGCCACAGATTACTAAATGCCATGGAATAGCTAGTAGTTTGTATTGCGTAGGATTCAGAAGCACACAGTAGTTATATTGAATAACAGGCCACTCAATAAAGCACGCAACACGTTTCGCAGCGCGAAAAAGGAAAGATTGACCGGATCTCGCGAGACTCGCACTTGACCGGTTTTGTTGACCCACAACCATTTAAAATTCGAACGCAATGAAAAAGTTCAACGCTTACCAGCTGGTCTCTACATGTAGATAGGTAGGTATCCTTACTTAGGTACTCCCTACATGGTTTTAAGTAGGTATGTACTATGTACCTAATAAAAGTACCTGAGGTTACCATTCACAGGTACTTAACTTAAGAACCTAAACCTGAGTCAGTTATTAGGTAGGTATATACCTACCTAATAATCCTACTTAAGTATTTATTTATTAAAAAAACCAGTAGCACTCCAGGAGTGCCGGCAGAAATGAAAACTTGAACGGTTCTAAGCTTCACAAATAACCCGGTGTCGGTGAGCAGTCACGTGACTCGCACGTGACCTTTCCCAGGCGAATTCAATATTTTTTTCTCATCTCAAAACTGCGAAACGCGCTTAAAGTTTCCACTTCAAAATCGACCTTACTTGACTTGTTATGAAATGAAGTCAAGTCAGTGGGTTATTTAAAAAACCGTTATTATTACTAACTTAACTACTCAACAATACTTTTAACAACAATGCCCATTAAAAACAAACAATAAATGACAATTCGTTCATGCAAAAGATCTTCAATCTTTTTCAAGAAGGCATCAATAGCATTCCACTTGACTGGGCGGCCATTTTGTATTTTTTTCTTGTTTTCGCGGTCTTTGGTCGCAGACGGCATATTTTAGGGTTCTTTAGAGAGAAAAATAAACGAATAAGTCATTGTCGGCGAATTGATTTAAACGTTCGAATTTCGAATGTTTTTGTTTGAAATTCGTTTGCTTGTTCATTATTAGCTACCTACAGTACCACAAACTTATCTGAACCCCCGATGTTCCCCCTCTACGTGGTCAATAACCAACATTTGTAATGTGACTTTCTTAAGCAAATGGTGTAAAAAAATCATATTTATACCTTTCCATCGCGGTGTTACCCGCGTTCCCTCGGGAAAACTTTACTTTCCCGGGATAAAATATAGCATAAGTTCATCAGGGATAATGCAGGATTCTAATGGTGAAAGAATTTTTCAAATCGATCCAGTAGTTTCGGAGCCTATTCAATACAAACAAACAAAATCTTTCCTCTTTATAATATTGGTGTAGGTAGATGTGACTTTTTTTTAGTAAAAAAGTCATCTACGGAACCCACAGCCAATAGCTGCACTCATTTAGTTATGGGGCATACATTATTATGAAATCGACACTCCATTCTCACGAGCTTGGCTTGGGGTGGCAAAGTGACACGATTAGCTGGTGTACAGGGTGTTTTTAATCTGTATATTTTTTATTTTCTCTAGTCATGATAGTTAGGTAGGGAACTTCACTCCGGCAACAGCCCAAGCCGAGGCTCGTACCTATTAGAGGTGCCCTTGCGCATGTTGTCGTAACTTCTCTCTAGGCGCCTCGGCACCTTCAGTGCCCGCCATAGTCACTAAAACGGCCTCATAGGCATTAGTATTAGGCCCTCCGAAAAAATATATGTATAGAGATATATTTATGTAGGTAGGTATTATTTTGTTTCTCTTTCAGTATTTTTTTTTCTCATACTTTACCTATTGTACGCTATTTTGCTAAATTGTTTTATGTTAAATTCTGTTCTATTTTGTTTTTCCTTGTCAAATAAAAAAGTAGCTACCTATTCTATTCCATAAGGTTTCAATGGGCTTAGCAAATCGTACGAAAAATAGCATGGTCAATGCATCTGTGGCGACCTCTAACCACGATCGCCTGAACTACAAGGTCCATCATAATAGAGTTGCCGACCTAGCTACTGCAGAGCTTTGCCGCTTCATCACTAGATGACGCTAGCGCGCTTCCAACGGAAAAATTCGAATTCTAGAACGCGCAAGTAACACTATCTTGGTAAATTAACCTATAAAGACTTGTCGACATTATCTGTCGGCTGCAAGGCCCTAAGGTATGTGGACCAGTTGGCGTCGACCTTAGCAAGGGTAGTACTACCTCTTTGCCATGAGTTGGGGGAATACCTACCACTTACCCCGAAACATCTTTTTACGACTTTCAGATTTCATTTAAGTAGGTTCGTTTTTCATTGCATACTTTTTAATAAAATTTTAGTAGGTAAAAGTGGTGCTAACACCCTGTAGCTACCTTAAGGGCCGCAAAGGTAGCATTGTGTTTGCCGAAGACTCCAAAGCACAGGAGTTGACCTGACCAAATAATCTTAGAAGAATTAGAATTTAGAATGATATTTAGAGTCAGTGTTACGTTCACCCACTAAAAATACGTAAACAGGGCCACGACTGTATCCCCAAGGCGCGGTAGACCTTCTCTCAGATCTTTTTATGTATTCCAGATCCTTGCAGATGTCCAAGAGTAGTCAGAGGCATTTCCAATAACATAAGTATTAGGTAAATAAATTTAAAAAATGTGAAAATCTCGAGAAAATGATGTAGCTGCTCTGCGATTGGTGACACTTCTGGTCTCCTTGAAAATATTATGCAACATGCCCTAAAAATCAATAAAAGATACATTTTGAAATGAAAACTAAAATCGTCTTAGGAATTAAATTGATACGGTCAAACGTCTATTTACAACCCAAAATGAGGCCTTGTCAGTTTGTGTAGTTAAAAATGACCCTGTCTATGTCAAGGGACGAAGATGGAACCATTACAGGATCCTCGTACAAGTTTTCACTTCAGTCGGCACACGAGTGCCACTGTTTTTTTTAGCTAGCGACTCTTGCATTTTTCGCGCGACCATGAACAACTGCCTAGCTTTTTTCGATAGTTTTAAATAGCAAAGTTTAAATACCAATCGAACAAAGTGATATACATATTGATATTGATTGTCAATTGATTCGCCACAGATTATGTAACACAATCCGTCTGATGTAATAATTTGCGTAGCAACCAAGAGATGAGAGCGAAAATAGAAGTTTCCGCGCCGCAATGACGTTTTTTTCGGTTTTTTTTCGCCATTTTAGGAAGAAGCACTGCTCTGCTATTTTATTTTCTTTTTCTTGTGTTTTACTAGGTTTTATTATGTAATTTCGGTGGCATTTTAATAATGAAGCCTTGGATTTGAAACAGGAAATCTGGAAAATGGAATGGGGGAGTATTGAAGAAGATTTCTCATTTGACGAAAAATTTCCGTTAGTTTTGAAGAAAACAAGCCGCCATGTTTTGTTCAAACCATCGACAGGACTTGACTGACTGACATGACTATAGATCTTTATTAAAACTTGACATTGGCAGAATTACACCTAGTTGTGTAGATTGCCATTAAATAAAAGAAGAAGAAGAAGAAGACGCCGTTTTTTTCAAAAATTTTCTTCTGCGCATCGAAATTGATGGTCGCTGATAGTAAATTCAATTATTTATTATAACTTATGTAGGTACCTCCTAACTAGGTAGGGCAGGAGCCTCGGCTGTGGCCACTTTAAGCGATTTTTCAACTTTTATGACTGGACTATTTGAGTTCTTCAATAATTAGAGTTTTAGTTGTCAAGGACCCGATTTTTGTAAAAAGAGTTTTTTTGTAACAAAAATATCTTGTACCACCATTGTTCATAAGATTTAATATTTAATAAAAAACTTAAATAAACTTATGTATAATCTACATCCTATCCTATCCTATAAATATTATAAAGGCGAAAGTTTGTAAGTATGGATGTATGGATGTATGGATGTTTGTTACTCTTTCACGCAAAAACGGCTGGACCGATTTGGTTGAAATTTGGTATGTAGATAGGTGATACCCTGGATTAACACATAGGCTACTTTTTATCCCGATATTCCCGCGGGAACGGGACTTACGCGGGTGAAACCGCGGGGCGCAGCTAGTAAATAAATAAAAATGAATTGCTGTTCGTTAGTCTGCTTAAAACTCGAGAACGGCTGAACTGATTTGGTTAATTTTGGTCTTGAAATATTCATGAAAGTCCAGGGAAGATTTAAACGTTGAGAAACATAGGTAAATAATAATCAACAGAAAAATATTAAAAACGATAATTTAGTTTTCCAGTACAAAATGTTCCTGGCTATGAAATGAGGTCCGATCACTTTGGTCTGTTCCTAGTTGTGAAGTGAAGTCCAATCTCTATAGCCAAACAACGTTTTGCGGGTCAGCTAAACTAATTGACGCGTCGCTTGCCAATTCAATGTGCATTGAGCCTAATGGTGACAGGATAAAACAGAAGAAGCTTACAAACTTACGGTTACGTAGTTGGATAAAATAAACTCGTAGATAACATTAATTAGCCTATTAACAGAGTCCTCTTGTGCAATAATCTTGCAATAAGGTCAACGAGATAAGGCTTACAAACCTATTTTGTAATACATAAATAAATTTTTTAAATAATGCTGGACATTTCACACAGCATCATCTAGCCCCAAACTAAGCAAAGCTTGTACTATGGGAACCAGTTAACTGATATACACTACTTATATACTTTTTTTTTTGTTTGTAAATACATTTCCGCGCCTTGGGGATACAGTTGTGACCCTGTTTTTTATACATACATATCATACATAGAAACACCCAGACCCGAGATAAATATTTGCAGATTATACAAACATTTATCCCGCGGCGGGGATCGAACCCGCAACCTTCTGCGTCCCAAGCGGGCTTTCACCCACTGCGCCACAGAGGTCGTCAAGGTTGGTATCTGACGTCAGAAGCGAGCCGCATTTTCTGATGTCGTCAACATTTTTTGTATAGAAAAATGACTGCGGCGCGTACGCCGCGAATGAGTGTGCGACCATAGGTTTATATGTAATACCCCAGATAATACATACATACATACATACATACATAAAGTCACGCCTCTTTCCCAAAGGGGTAGGCAGAGACCACGGATCTCCAGTCGCTACGATCCTGACACACTACTTTCGCCTCATTCACTCTCATTACATTCTTCATACATGCTCGTCGGTTTAGGGTACTTTTGACCTGGCCCTTCTCCAAAATGTCGCCAATTTGATCCAAGAAGGTTCGCCTAGGTCTTCCCCTTCCAGCTGTCCCATGCACACTCGCCTCATACACTTGCTTTGTCAAACGACTGTCATCCATCCTCTCTACATGCCCAAACCATCTTAACATACCTTTCTCGATCCTCAACACTACATCTTCTTTCACTCCACATTGTTCCCTTATCACACTATTTCTCACTCTATCATTCAACGTTACCCCACACATACTACGCAACGCTCTCATTTCAACAGCATTCACTCTACTCTGATGTTTTTTCTGCCACACCCAACTTTCACTTCCATACATCAATGTTGGTACCAACACTCCTCTATGAACTGCCAGTCGTGCCTTATCGGACACTTTCCGGCTGCTCATAAAATCATGGAGAGCCCCATTCACTCGGTTTCCAGCATTCACTCTCCTTTCGATATCCTCATCGTACTTCCCATCTCTTGTAAACAATGTCCCCAGATACACAAACTCTTTCACTTGTTCTACTCTTTCATCGTCAATCAGAATATTGCATGCTGTCATACATTCATCTTTTTCAAAAACCATCATTTTCGTCTTGCTCACATTTACTTTCATTGCCTTTCAGAGATAGGTAATATAATACTAGAAATGATGGTATATAGTTTAGTTTAGTAATTAATTTTGTTTAAATATTTTGTAAAAGCACCTAATAAAGGCTTATTTTATTTTTATTACAAACATCGTGAGGAAACCAGTTAGTATTCTTATAGGCGGCGATGGGCTTGCAACCTGTCACGTATGGAATACTAACTTCTGCAATATGTGGGCATGTATCAAATATGTATTTGTACATGCCTCTGACTACCCCCTTAGACATCTTCAAAGGATCTGGAATATAAAGATCTGAGAGAATGTCTACCGCGCCTTGGGGATACAGTCGTGACCCTGTTTGTTTATTTTTATTAATGATGGTAGGTAGTACCTACCATTATATTAATTAATCGGCGGGGATCGAACCCGCAACCTACTGCGTAGTGGACCTTCGCCCACTGCGCTACAGAGGTCGTCGAATGTAGGTAATCTTAGGTCAGTACCTACCTAAGTTCGTCCTCCTTCATTCCTACATAAGTAGGTAATACCTAAGTATTATGAGTAAGTGGCCAGCTCTAGTGACGGAGTTTTTAGGCCGCCATAAGGCCTCCGCCATGGCTTAACGACTTTATTGCCGGGACCGACAAATTAACGTTCCTCCGAAGCGATCAGTTGATACCACTGCCGGTCACCCATCCACTTACAGACCGTTTAGAACGTTGCTTAGATCTATCAAGAACGACTAAGCAAGCACGAATGCTTTGAGATTTAGGCCATTACTAAATTTGACATAAACTTATGTCGCGCATAACCTATGAATAACCATACTTTTTAGTTTATACATGACTAGCTGTCCGCCGCGGTGCTACCCGCGATCCCTCGGGAAAAATTCACTTCCCCGGGATAAATTATAGCATACTAACAAACCCAGCGAACTCCTGAATTTTCTTTGCTATAAACCTCACGGAGCCCGAGACCTTTCCAACGAATGCAAAACCGTGGAAATCGGTTCGTGCGTTCTGGAGTTATAGCGTCAGGAAGGAAAACCCGACTTATTTTTATATACCTAGTACCTAGATGTTCACCGGACTAGACGGAATTTATTGGTGAAAGAATTTTTCAAATCGGTCCAGTAGTTTCGGAGCCTATTCATTTCAAACAAACAAACAAACATACAAATCCTTCCTGATTATAATATGTATTAGTATAGACATAACTTTATGTCAATTATTGACTGTCTTATCTTTCTTGGTTTATGGCTTCTGCGACTTGTTGTCACAATTCTGCCAGTGTCCGTGTCAAGATATTTTCGTAAACTGTAGATGGCGGGTCAAAATTTAATGCTATTGGCCGGTGTAAGGAGAATTGAGTTTTATGAGAATGAAGCCAGAGTGATTTTCCTAAAACAAAAGAGACAACACAACATATAGGACAACACAGTTTGTTAGTTAAACTATCTACAAAATAGGTATTAGATTCATACAATTATTGACTGACTAACATGACTATAAATCACTATTTAAAACTTGACATTGGCAGATGGTTGTGTAGATTGCCACTAAATAAAGAAGAAGAAGAAGAAAGTCGTAGGTAGATAGACTGCGTTTCATCAAATAGTTCCGATGCCGTAATGTTGGCACCCCTGTGGTTTTATTGGAATTTCTTGAGAAAATTATGCCTTAAACATTAAAAAGCGGTGAAAGAGTGATGGTGTTGAAGGCGAAGGACTTTTGTGAAAGAGAAAAACGTAGGTAACGAGGGAGGCCCCACATAAACCAATACATACACTTATTTTCACTACTACCAACATGACGGCATAGGAACTATTTGATGAAACACACTCTAAAGGAATCGCGGATATTCCGCGAAGCTCATAATGCAGGTACTAAAAGTATACCTACCTAGGTACCTACCACAGAATACAGAGAGGAAACGAATACAAGATAATATGGCCAGCCACAAAGAATATGGCTCAGATTATTTGGGTCATTTGCATGTCATTAACACTTACGAAAACCCGGGAAGAGCTGATGATGGATGATGGCCAGGTATTGATTGACGACCTCTGTGGCGCAGTGGGCGAAGTGACGCAAAAGATTTCGGGTTCGATTCATTATCTTCTTGCCCTTTTCCCACATTACGTGGGGTCGGCACAACATGTGTTCTTCCATTCTCCTCTATCAGCCGTCATCTCAACACTCACTCCTTTCTTACTCATGTCATCCTTCACACAATCCATCCATCTTTTCTTTGGCCTACCACTACTCGTAACTCCATCAACATTCATACCAAGCACTCTCCTAGTAATATGACTTTTTTCTTCGATTCTCAATAAAAATAAAAGTTTTAGTCAGTGAACTATATATCGAAATACCTTAGATACCTAATCTACCTACTTACCTACCTACTAATTCAAAACACCGTGCGTCTTACCATAAAACGTGACATAAAGTTATTCCTGAGTGTAAACTGTCAAAATGTATGGTTATTCTTGATTTATTCGGTGGAATAACTTTATGTCACGTTTTATGGTAAGACGCCGTATGTTTTACTTTTTATGCATTCTAATTGTAACCAATTGTAACTTAGACAATTTTGGAAAATCGAAGATTTGGGTCTGTAGGGTCGTAAAGTGCCATAAACTTATCCGGACCGGTGGCCAAAAGAGGAACTAACGAATTTTACTTTCATTCATTCATCATTCATCATCAGCCTACTAGCCAACCTGCTATAAAGCAGTCCACTGCTGGACATAGGCCTCCCCTAATGAGCGCCATTGCGCCCTGTCCTCAGCTCGACGCATCCAGCTTCTGCCAGCAGCCTTATATTAATTTTACTATAAAATTTATTTTTCTGTCAACACCAAGGCCGTGGTGTAAAGTTACGACGGGTGTAATTTAAGAGTAACCATACAATTTTTGGAGTTTTACCCCACGTTTAATAATGGCCCAAATGCGATAAGAGCGCCTCTCTCACCGGATCAGATAAGTTTATGGCACTGTAACTACGTGAGAAATGGTATAAAAATAAAAATTCGAATATTTTTTCAACAAGTTACCGTTTAGCGCCATCTCTTGTCAAGTAGCATTAGCATGATTTTAAGATAGTTTTTAAATGTTAGAATTATAGAAGGGAGATTTATAATTGCATAAAATACTAATTATTTGTAATAATTAGTATTTTCTAAATTAAAACTAAGGTTTAGACCTCAGGCACATCTCAGGTAATGCTGTACCTACAGATACGATCGTTGCGTTTTGGCTTACCGCGCCATCTCTTGGTGAGTAGCAGCACCCAAAATTATATTAAACGTAGTCTCAATCGAAAATCATTAGATTTATCCAAAATAACTACCTACTATATAATTATTTTCGAATTAACTAGTAGAAAAATAATAATTAAGTATATTTGATAAGGTTCTATAAAATCTTGCAGTCATATAAGGCTACATTGATATTAAATTGGTAAATAATTGTTTTTTTTTGTTAACCTATACAATCCCACTGCTGGGCAAAGGTCTCCCTCATATCCCTCCAACCATCTCTCTCCTTCGAAATTTCCCACTCTCTCGAAGGAGGGTCGTCCCGCCAACACTTCCTCGGCCGGTAAATAATAAAAAACATTATTTTAAGAACTATTTATTGCTTCAAGGTACTAAATGTGCAAAGTATATAAAATTTGGTAAATACATAACAATAATTAATCTAGTTTAATTTTTTTTTATTTATTCAAAATATCGTGACGATATATCTACGTGATCGTGTTTGTTTCTTATTATTAGAAACACGTCTGTTGGTCTACGAATAAATCACTAAGCGCGGTAGACATTTTCAGAACTTTTGTATTCCAGATCCTATGTCTAAAGGGGGTAGTCAGAGGCATGTCCATAATATTTGATACATGCCCACATCTTGCTGTTAGTATTCCATACGTGACAGGTTGCAAACCCATCACCGCCTATAAGAATACTAACTGGTTTGGTCACGATGTTTTCCTTCACCGTTTTAGAGCACGAGTAAAAGCGCATATAAATTTTACGGAAAGCAAAATCCATTGATGCACGGCCGGGATCCGAACCCACGACCTTCGGATTGAAAGTCAAGGTACAACCCCATTCGGCCAACACGGCTAGTTAATAAAATGTATTTATTAGCTAATAACTGCGCTCCCGCGGTCCCTCGGGATAAAAAGTAGCCTATAGATGTTCTTCCCTGGGATACAGTCTTTATCCATGCCAATTTTCAGCCTAATCTGTTCAGTGGTTTGGGTGTGAAAAGGTAACAGACAGACAGAATAACTTTCACATTTATAATATTAGGTATATGGATTATAACAAGGCGACGTATTTGTTGAATAAATGCAGCGAATCAACATCTACTTCCTTTACAAGTCGATGTATACGTAATTCATCTTCTGTTATCAGCGCCTGAAACAAATAATATAATGTAGTACATTCCTAATGAATGAATGAGTGAGAGAGCGAGTGATCGAGTGAGTATGTGAATGAACGAATGAAAGCATGAATGAATAAACGAATTAATAATGAGCGTGTGAGCATGTGAATGAATGAATGAAAGCAAGAATGAATAAACGAATTAACAATGAGCGTGTGAGCATGAGAATGAACGAATGAATGAAAGCAAGAACGAAAGACCGACGAATTAACGAATGCCATGAACGAACGAATGATCGGAACGATTAAATGAGGATACGAATGAGTGAGTAAACGAATGAGTGACTTGATTGAATGAACAAATGAGTGAGTGAGCATGTCTAGAACGGATGAACAAATAAAAATGGGAAGACGAAGCGCGGGTCCACAAGTCTAGATAGTTGCTATAAAGATGATATTTATTTACCAAAGTATGGTCCGCCATAGCCGCGTAGATGGCAGCACTATCATTGACGAACTTCGCCGTTATATCGCTGTGCGTGAGATCAAATAATAACAGTGTTCTGTTGCGGAGTAGGACGAATATACAGCAACGATTCGTTGACCAATGGACGGACTGGATATCCAACTGTAAAAAATTAAAAATAATGCTGGACTTTCCACACAGCATGGCGGATGCTACACACTCGATAATTATCGTGATATTTGGATCGTTATCCAGGATCACGATATCTATCGAGTGTGTAAGGCCTCCGTCATAATGACTTTAACGTCTTTATCAGATGAAAATGGCGGTCACCCATCCACTTACGGACGTTTAGAACGTTGCTTAACGTCGACGATCTATTAACGACTAAGCAAGACACGAGCGGTTCTTCTCAGACTTAGGCTCAATGCACATTGAATTGGCAAGCGACGCGACAATTAGTTTTATAGCAAGCCATTACAAACCTTATGAACAATGGTACAAGATATAGAAACGCTTGTAGAATGAACCGCACGAAAGTGCTCGAGCCAGACCTCGTTCATTCTACAAGCGTTTCTATATCTTGTACCATTGTTCATAAGGATTATAATGGTGCGCTATAAAACTAACTGACGCGTCGCTTTCCAATTCAATGTGCATTGAGCCAAAAAACTAACCTTATTCAATGGTCCATCAGTGATGCTGGTTGATTTAGCGACGGTACTAACAAATCTGCCTTTATGATCTGATTGGCATCTGTCTGTTAAGCCGAGTGGGATTGGTATATTCCTGAAATAATAGAACACAAAAATGAATGAATGAATGAACACTTTATTGTACAATTTTTTTTATTGTTTTTTCTTTATTAGTTACAAAAAATTATAGATTTAGTCATTTGATTCTGAATGTAACTTCGGAAAATGAGCATGAGTTCACTAGTGAAACGTGTAGATGGCGCTAATCGGTGCTTAACCGATAAATATGAGCTTATCAAATTTGGATACCGACAACTAGGGTCCTGTGGCCGAGCGGTAAGGCACTCCGGCTTTAGGAGGATCGTCTGATCGATGCGGGTTCGATTCCCGTCGGAATCCAAAATTTGGATAAGACTTTTCATTTCTTAACCCTTCAACTGCTTTCGCACACTCAAGCATTTTGAAACTCGAGCCCAAGACTGCCACTGGTACCCATAAAGCAGCAAGTTTATTTTATGTCACTGTCACGTCAAATATGACATTGGCAAGCTATAGACAAAACATCTATTGATGCAGGAAAGTGAAGTTCAACCTTTAATTTTGAAAGCGCTTAGTTCTATTAAATACCTGCAATCCAATGTAAGTAGGACCCTTGTATCGAGCAACGAACAAAGACTGACAGTTCCACCATCACTGGCCGCTAAGAAGTAAGGAATGTCTTGTGATACTTCCAAACTTGCTATTGAAGATGTATCAGCTGAGGAAAAAAGGGTCACGACTGTATCCCCAAGGCGCGGTAGACATTCTCTTAGATCTTTTATATTCCAGATCCTTTGAAGTTGTCTAATGTAGTCAGAGGCATGTCCAAATACATATTTGATACATGCCCACATCTTGCAGCAGTTAGTACTAGCTTCTGCGCGCGGCTTCGCCCGCGTGATTCCAACATTTTGAATAGCCTTTATGCTATTCCAAGTCACTATCTACGCCTATACCAAGTTTCATCCAAATCGGTTCACTGGTTTAGGCGTGATTGATACACAAACATACAAACATCTAAACAAACTCACAAACTTTCAGCTTTATTATATGAGTGGGATTCCATACGTGACAGGTTGCAAGCCCATCGCCGCCTATAAGAACCAACTGGTTTCCTCACGATGTTTTCCTTAACCGTTCAGAGCACGTGAGAACACATATAAATTTTAAGAAACGCAAAATCCATTGATGCACTGCCGGGATTCGAACCCACGACCTTCGGATTTAAAGGCGAGGTACAACCCCATTCGGCGAACACGGCTCTATTAGTCATTGAAGACTACAAAATTAACTTAACCTCCTTCCTTTTGTAGTTGGCTAAAAAGTAGTAGCTTACTGGCAACACTAAATCTCTCCACCCTCACAACGCCAAGACATCTCTTGCAGCAAACAACTTCACCACAATTTTTAGCAATCAAAAAACTGTACACACTATTTAATTCAACAATTTTCAAATCGTTACACACAATCCCACTCTCCCAACTTTTAGGCGAATTCACTTCGACTGGCAACACTTTTTTCCTCAAGCTGGCAGCACTGTACGGTCTGTCAGTGTCAAAGTCAAAATTCGCAGTTTTCGGGCGGGAATTTCCTTTTTTGATCAAGCCCTTTTCGTGTTTACGTTGTGTTATTCGTCTTTTCGCCGAATTTAGGTTAAAATTTCCGTTTTCTTTTATCGTTGTATCTAAAAGCTGTGACAAATTGATGGTTTGATGTTTTTCAAGCTTCATTTTCGACCAGAATGCTTTGCCGATATCTTTGCTTGGTTTTTTCTCTTGAACTATTGACCATATTGTAAGCACGCCGATTCTTTGTAGGGAGACAATCTGAAAACATGCCATTTTCGTCTTTAGTGAGAACCAAATATGAACGTCCCAGTTTTAATTTTAATTAAGTTTAGTCAGTGAACAACAGAATCGGAGCCACTGTGGCGCGTAAAATTTGTTCTAAGACTTTTCTAAGTGATCCCAGCGGTTCTACTGAATAAATGCTTTTTGACTTTGACTTTGACGTCGATTCTGTTGTTCACCAATTTTTTTTTTCACGTTCTTATTTTATTCTCATGAAAGACGAAAACGGCATGTCGTTGAAAGTGACAAAACTAAAAGTATAATCAAAATGCCTTTAAAATGACTTGACGTACAGTCAAAACGTGAGTTTTGCGACCTACATCACCTTAACGAAATAAGAACGAAACATTTTGGCTTAGATAACTTTAGTCAGTGAACAAAAGAATTGACGCCAGTGTGAGGTTAACAATAACTATACAAATAATATTAATCTTTAGGGTTATGTACTCATTATACAGGGTGTAAAAATACGTCTACCGAAGCCGAAAGGGGTAGGTACAGCTTCCCAACACACAACCAAATCCAAAAGGATTTTCCGAAAAAATCATTATATCCGGAGAAAACAGCGTTCGAAGATGACTGTTTGCGTAAATTTTGGGCGCGTTGTTTCACGTAGATTGCTGGATTTTGAGTTTTAACAGTTTTTTTGTTTTATAAATGAAATAATTAGGTAGTTATGGTCTTATTTTGTTGTACTAGTAGTAATTTCTTTTGCGTTTTTTTTTCGCTAAATTTGTTTAGAATCATGGTCTGATTGCAACCCCTCAGTTTTCGGTAGTGGTCTTTTTACACCCTGTATAGATACTTACCTGGTTTAACATAATCTCCAGTCCGACCACACAGTCTGCGTTTTCGCCGTCCATGTTTACAGCACTATTGGTATAAGCGCAGGATTGCAATGCTACATCGATGCATGCCTGAAAAACAAAACAATTTTATGGGTTCCGTACCTCAAAAGGAAAAAACGGAACCCATATTCACTTTGTTATTAAACTGAAAACTTTAGGCGCGTTGGGTATTTGTGAGAAAAAACAGGGTCACGACTGTATCCCCAAGGCACAGTAGACATTCTCTCAGATCTTTATATTCCAGATCCTTTGAAGATGTCTAAGGTAGTCAGAGGCATGTACAAATACATATTTGATACATGCCCACATCTTGCAGAAGTTAGTATTCCATACGTGGCATGGGAGTGGTGGTAGTGTGACATAGTGTATTAGTGAGATGGGAGAAAAATATCAAACTCAGTCACGTGACTGTTACATCTTAATATACCTACCTTGATTTCGTCGCACATTGTATCGTCATATTTAGTAGTCGAGGTGAGACTAGGAAGTAGGAAAAATACACCACTATTTTTTAATTACCAAAAAAAAATTCAACATAGTCTCGGTGTCTGTTACTGATCACATTTATGTAGTTCAAATTAAAAAAAGAGAAAAAAAAATATAACCTCAAAAGGAGACGAGACGAGTCAGACATGGATTTATGATAGCTACTGCGGTTTTACTGACTGGGGATGATACGAGAACATAGTTCGAATGAGAGTCTGTACGCGATTAAATTTTGTTCGGTGTTGTTGACTACAAACCTCGATAACTTTGTGATAGTTAAATAAAAAAAAGTTCTGACCATGCCATTATCAATTTCTGCATCTGCTGCAACTGTCCTTAAATTTTTTTTTGGTAGTTACAAAATAGCGGTGTATAAAATTCTATGGGGACTGTATTTATAAGTATGGATAGACTTCGCCTCTGAGTTAACCTGACGACCTTAAAAGGGGCTACAATCGACCAACATGACTATTTAGTAAACAAAAACTAACAGAGTTTCCATCGTTGCTTTCCTTTGGAGAACTTTGTGGTGTAGATCTGGAAGCTTGCGATCTATAGCAGATTTTGGCTCCTTCAGAACTGTATACTATTGCAAGATGCGGTGCGAAATTAAGAATCTGTATCTAGATTAAGAGAAGATTCTAGTCAATACTATTATTATTATTGTATTTACAAACAAAAAGTACTTTTAAAGGCTTATTTGTAAAACACCGGTAACCTTTCAGTACTTTATTACTATTATCTTAAGCAACAACTTTTTGTTCTGACTTAAAAATTCATCATTATTTTATTTCATCAGATTTTCATGCAAAAATAAAAATATTTAAATTGAAAGCTCTAAATGTTACGAAGTCTATGCGAAACAAAAGAAAGCGATATTACAAAGCGAGGGGTGCGCGGTTAGGGCGGCGGGGGCCGAAATGTGTTCGATAGGATGTTTTAGATAGGAAAACGAAATCTTGAAGATTTGTTTTTGGTAAAATGTATTATGTTTTGTAAAAAGTCATATAGGTAACAAAAGTTGTTGTTAATGATGATAGTAACAATCCTGAGAGGTTACCGGTGTTTTACAAATAAAAATAACCCTGTCTAAGTAGTACGAGTATATCAGTCATGTAGTACCCATAACACAAGCTCTTACTTTGGGGCTAGATGATGCTGTGTGAAAAGTCCAGCATTATTTATTTATTTAATATCAAAACTATGATAGTTCACGTACACCATTAGGCTGGTTTTCCTGTCACGCTGACCCTCAGCGCTGATAGAAGCATAGGTCTTTATTTCATTAAAAATAAATAAATAATGCTCGACATTTCGACACACAGCATCATCTAGCCCCAAACTAAGCAAAGCTATGGGAACCAGATAACTGATATACTACTTATATACTTTTTGTTTGTAAATACATACATAAATTATACATAGAAACACCCAGACCCGAGATAAATATTTGCAGATCACACAAACATTTATCCCGCCGCGGGGATCGAACCCGCAACCTGCGTCTCAATTGAAGTAAGATTTCTCTCGGCGCTGCTGTACAATCAGTATACTATAATGATTAGGCTTGTTCAGGCTGTAAACCTATAAACTGTTCTCTCATTAGTGGTCCGTTTATTTACTTACTGATAAATGTTGATTTTAGGTGAAGAAACTAACAATTTCGTAGAAATTATATTATATTCACCTGCTGTACACCAACTTTGCTGTTCCTTAAATTCCACTCTCTGTCCTTCTCAGTTTGTGTGAGTTTCTCTTCAACCCCCACAATCTCGGGAGATTTGTTATCACTGGCAACACTGTCTCTCCAAGCTGGTTCTTCATTGAGGTCCCATAGATGGATAGAACTGAAATCATTCTCTTTTTGAATACTAGTTGGTTATGGTTAGGGTTACCTAATCATTGTTTTCAGTTTTCATAACTGTTAACAATTATAATGACTTTACACAATTATCACTTTACAATTGATTTTTTAGGGATAAAAAGTAGCCTATGTCCTTCCCTGGGATACATCCTCTATCCATACCAATTTTCAGCCCAATCTGTTCAGTGGTTTGGGCGAGAAAAGGTAACAAACAGACAGACAGATAGACAGACAGACAGAGTTACTTTCACATTTATAATATTAGTACAAATACAAAATAGTTATTTACACGATAGAACACAATCTAGCTTTTTTTTAATTTTGTCTGTCTGTCTGTTTGTCCGGGCTGAACCGATTTGAATGGAACTTTCACTGATGGAGAATGTTGTCGGTCAACTTAAAGGCTACTTTTTATGCCGGAATTTACCGGATTTACGCGGAAAAAACGACCCCACGCGAACAAGGTCGCGGGTAGCCAGTATTTGGCCAGACCTCGTTCATTTTACAAGCGTTTATATATCTTGTTACATAGCTCATAAGGCTTACAATGGCTTGCTATAAAACTAATTCGTTTGCCAATTCAATGTGCATTGAGCCTACAGTAAACTCACCCGTCATTCAAAGCGGCCACAAATATTCCGTCAGTACTCCCTCTAAATCTCCCAACTGCAATATCATCTATCGCAAGCAAAACTTTAATCGGCTCTCTGGCAACACTCGAGTCCCATAGACAAATCAAACTTTTTTTATCATAAAAACCTTTAACTTTTTTATGCACAGACATCAGTAAATTGCTTTTTGTCTCAGAGAAGAATACTTTACTTATTTTTGAGCTCCTTAGAAAAGAGAATTTCGGATTCTCTATGTATTTGGGAGAAATTGTCACATGTCCTTTACTGAATGGCAGTTTTCCCGATTTTTCTAAACTTTTCAAGTCTCTCCCGCCAATATTTCTAGTCAAAATACTGCTTATTTTACTTTCAAACTTTTTAATAAACCTGCTTAGTCGTTTTGGGTTGTATTCAGTACTTTTTAACTTCGATTTGTAGGTTTCATATGGCAACATTTCATCACCACCGACGCCATCTTTTTGTTCAAAGAAAATCCTTAGCGGATTCACTTTATAACTTTCATCCAATTTTATCCTACCGTCATTTTGGTCATCATACTTTTCTTGCACCAAAAACGTAAACTTAGATAAATAATCTTCGGTATTTCTTCTATATTTTCGATCTAAAACATCTTCATTTCCACAAATATCATTTTTCGAAAACTCAACCGGAAATTGCGTCCATTTTTGAGTGAGTGAAACGTCATCTGTTTGCGTCTCTTCTGTGATGCCATCATCAAAAGTCTGTACCCCACTTTGGGTGTAATTGTTTCGTCCGAATGTTGCCATGTACAAGTCGTATGCAATAGGTTGCATTTCGAAAAGGGAATACGTCATTTTGTGAAGAGTTATCATGCCGAGAAGATCTTTAGCTCTCTGTTTAAGTCGTTCGTTGAAAGCTCTTTTTATTTTGTTCTGTTTTGATTTTGTAAAGTCTATGAAGAGAGGTCTGTAATGAGAGAAAATAATTAAGTACATAGAAAAAATATATTGGAGCCTCAAATTGAGATTTCATAGATGCATAATCAGTCAGTGTTCAGCTACACAAACTGACAGGGCCTCATTTTTGGGTTGTAAATAGACGTTTGATCGGATCAATTTAATTCCTAAGCCGATTAAAGCTTTCACTTCAAAATTTCTCTTTTACTGATTTTTTAGGACATGTTGCATAATATTTTCAAGGAGACGTTTCACCAATCGCAGCGCAGCTACATCACGTCACACGCTCGAAAGGACTAAGTTATACAAGTAGCAACGATCAATTGAAAGGATAGACTTTATTGATTGTATTTTCATAACAAAACCAAAAATTCATACATAAATATTTTATAGTTTATTTGTTGAACCCAATTCCTGAATTAGTAAGTTTAAAATGAAAGACCCTACATAAGTAGAATAGAATACATACCTGTCCAAAATATCAACAGTGCGTATACTTGATGCAGAACTCCCCATATCCTGAAAACCTTCATCCAGCGACTTCTTGGACTCTTCAGTGGACTTCTTGTCCTCTAGAAACTGTTTATCTTCTTGAGACTCTGTATCTTCTAGAATGAACGCCATGATGTCTGTTTTTGCTTTGGCTGAGCGATCGCGGAGATCAAAATTACCTGTACAGAAACAAATTACATAGGTCACGTCTTCTAACCTAACCTAGCCATTACTAAAATCTGAAATACCAACCTGAATCTAGCATTCTCTCTTCGTCTCTTTCCTTCACGCTGCTCTCAGCCGATGCCTCTCGCTCGCTCTCAGCGTCTTCACTCACTTTACTATCGTTCCTGCTCGCTTCGCTTCCGTTAGAGTCGCTGTTCGCTTCGCTCGCGTCGCTATGGTAAGAGTCGAAATCAGATTCGTAGCTTTCAAAGTCGTCTTCGTAACTCACTTCTTCGTCTGACGATTCTTTTTTGGGCTGAAATGAAAATTACGCGTACAATGGCAGGGTGCTTCAGAGGACATGAAATTTTGTTCTCAGTAAAAACAATTTTACATGTAATGAAGCTTTCAAGCTAAAAATTACATCAACAAACCACAAGCCCGTAGACCTTTCTACGAAAAAAACCCTCGCCACTTCTAGAAAAATTAGACATAAGGAAGGTAGTCAGATCCCCTCATCAACTATTAAAGAGCTAATGATCTTCAAACGGCTGATCAGATCATGGTTACCTTACCATATACTTTCAATATCATTGAAGTAACACGGTACCAAATTTCAAATCGATCGCACATTAACAATGTTTATGAAATAAATTATCTATCTATCTATCTAATAAGGAAGTTAGTCAGATCCCCTCATCAACTAGAAAAGAGCTGATGATCTTCAAACGGCTGAACAGATTTTCACGAAACATGGCTAAGAAAACTCGGAATAAAATTATCTATGACACAAAAAAACTAAACGAAAATCAGTATATCCGTTTGGCAGCTACGATACCACAGACTGATACACAGACACATTAAACTTATAACACCCTTCTCTTTTTCCGTCGTGGGTTATAAATAGAGCGCGAAAAGCGCCAAAACACCTAAATACAGTCGCAACGGGTCTTTAGCTCTCTGAAGTTAGGTGCACTAAACGATTGCGCAGGGTTGGGCATGTGCAACGCGAGATAGAACGATGCAACAAACTAAGCGAGTGAGCGAGACAGCTATACAACGCTGTCTTCGTCTTTTGAGCGTCATCAAAAATGGCTACTTCAGAAAGCCAAAGATCCGTTGTGCCTCCTGTAATATCTTAACTTACCAATGATTTTGGTTTATCTTCATCCAAGTCGACGTAAAACGCTTTAGGCTTAGCCACTAACTTTTTGGACAAATTCTGCATTTCTAAATTGTTATCAACGTTATCAGGTGTTAAAATCTTTACCTCGGAGTCTTCAAGAGTCCGCGTTTTCGTACGCTGCCTTTCTCCTCTTTCTTTGTTGTGTTCTTGACTAGCCTCTTTGGGTCGCACTCCAGCCTCTTTAGCTTTCACCTCCTTGGCTCTCGGTTCTCTATTACCAACTTTCGAAACCTTTTTCAAAACCTCTTTCGTTTCCGAATTCAAATCTAATTTTCTTTTTACAACTGGCGAGTTTACGGTAACATTAGTAAAGAGTTCTTGCTTTCGTGTTTCTCTAGGCGTGGTCTTTGTGTCTCTGGCGGGATATTTCGCTTCAAGTTTTTTTGGTGGAGTTTTTTCAGATGTCCTGCTTATTTGGCTGATAGATGATGCTGAAGATTTGAGCAAACCTCTCATGGGAGATATGCTGCTTGTCGTCGAAATACCAGGAACTTTTTTGGGAGCCTTAGTTACATTTTTCTTTTGAGCGTAAATATCACTTGCGCTGGTTTTCGATACGTATTCCCTTGGTGTGGTGGAGTAAACACTCTTTTTTGGTTTTTCATCTTGAACTTTTTTTAATTCGTCCTTTTTTTCTTTTTTAATTCGTTCATTCGTTTTTCTTGAAGTTTTCTGCATTGTTAGCTTTAAACAATAGTTTAATATGAATATAATAATGCAAAACGCACATTTTAATTGAAGAAAATCATGAATAATAAATGAGGCTGAGCAATTAATTCTTACCTTGACACAGTTCTTCAGAAACCTTTTTCTACACTTTTCACTTTTAATTACAAATTTTTACGAGTCTTATAATCTCTTTAGTACAAATCGTTATCTTAATAACTAGTTTTTTCTTATATTCATTCAAAAATTAAATAAATACAAACACGGGTCGTTTCTTTTACTGTTTGAGGCAGTGCATGACATAAGCCGTACACGTTATTTATTACCATGGTTACTAAGACATCAAACACAAGGGTCTATTGCATTTTAAGTTTTAATATCATAGGCATAGAGTACAAAATTATAGCAGACGCTATGACCTATTTTAAAAAAATTCCATAAAACCTCTTTCGATAAAAGCTGTATTTTTTCTCAGGTGGCGCTAGTAGTAAACATTTTTTGGCTATCTTGTGAAAAAATGCTGTAACTCTAAATTTTATGAAAATTCACAATATGGTAATTTATGTTCCAAATATTTGAATATGGAATTTAATTTTAAAAAGAATAAACAATGTATAGCTTGTGGTATTTAATTAACTAAAAGACTGTGTAATACTATCAAGCTTTAATATTTTAAATTCGTAAATAACAGCTGAGGATTTTTATAAAAATAATAAAAGTTAATAAAAAAATAAAACAACAGATTGAGGTCCATCATAGAAGAAATGTACTTGATGTTATCACTTAAAACCATAAATAATACAAATACAAATGGGCGAACATTCAAATAAATAAACAGAGCATACACGTAACGTGCATAGCGACATCTAGTGCTCTAATCGTGCATAATTTCAATTTACATCTAGCCACCTGTCAAACTCTTCAATCATAATTTACGTATTGGTAACATTGAGTTTGACGGAAATGACTTTATTTACATTCCAGCGATGATGGTAGCGGGATCTTCCACCCCCTCTTTAATCTTCTTCAGGAACAGCACAGCTTCACGGCCATCGATCAGTCTGTGGTCATATGTCAGAGCGATGTACATCATCGGTCGGATAACTACCTGACCGTTTAATGCAATGGGACGTTCAAAGATTCCATGCATACCCAGGATAGCAGATTGAGGTGGGTTGATGATAGGTGTTCCCATCAACGATCCGAATACTCCACCGTTGCTGATAGTGAAGGTACCACCATCCATCTCTTCAATCGTCAGTTTTCCCTGCCTGGCTTTTTCAGCAAGCCCGGCGACGGTGAGCTCGATATCAGCGTAAGTCATATGCTGTACATTTCTGATCACAGGTACAACGAGACCTTTGGGAGTTGCGACAGCAACGGATATATCAACATAGTCACGGTATAAGATATCATTTCCATCGATCACAGCGTTGCACACAGGCTGATCGACCAACGCGCTTGCAGCGGCTTTCACGAACGGCGACATAAGTCCTAATTTCACGCCATGCTTCTTCGTGAATTTCTCCAGATGCTTCTTACGGAAAGCCATGATATGCGACATATCGATCTCATTGAACGTCGTGAGCATAGCGTTGGTGTCTTGAGCGTCCTTCAGTCTCTGAGCGATTCGCAACCTCATTCTGTTCATCTTGACTCGTTGCTCTGTACGGGTTCCGGAGATTTCTTTGCTGTAATCCGTGGGGGGGACTTTGACTGTTGCTGTTTCGATAGCTTGCGCGTGGCGAATTGCCGCCACAGGGATTGAGGAGACTGGAGCAGCGGGTGGTGGGGGGGCAGATCTAGGTGGCGCTGGGGCAGGGGTAGGGGTAGGGGTTGGAGGGAGTGGTGGAGGTGGTGCAGCAGCTGCGGGAGGTGGTGGAGTAGCTTTAGGAGCTTCAGGAGCCGGAGCAGCAGCAGCTTTCTTCGGCGCTTCATCAGTCAATTCCAACTTAAACAGCTTCTGTCCAGCTTTGACGGTATCTCCATCGTTCACGTAGATCTCTTTGATGATTCCGTGAGCTGGCGCCATAACAGGTATCGCTGTCTTATCTGTTTCGATCTCGCAGATGACTTCGTCGGCGGCTACTGCATCACCGACTTTCTTGTCTAGCTTCACGTCACCTTCGGAGACGGAGTCAGGGAAGCTTGGAGTCATCACATCTTGGACCTCTAGGAGCGGGCTGGTGAAGTGGATCGAGGCTGCCTGGTGGTTTGCAACCAGGACCCTGGTCTGACGGGCGGCGGCCTGGGATAAGGCTCCGTAGATCTTGGGGACCTCAGTGGATTGTAGCCGGAGAATCTGCCCCTGTCTCCGGTATAAGGTTTGTATGTGCTTTGAGCAGCGGCGTAACATCTTGATTTTTTGAGGTATTTACCCTGGAAATAAAGAGAAATATTTATTAGTTCATAATTTATTTTGTTAATAATTGGTAATAAACACGAAAAACAAAACACGGTGGATAGCACAAGCTTAGGGAGGCCTATACCCAGGAATGGGTGAAGTCAGGCTGTAGATGATAATGTAGAAATGTCAAATTGATCTAAGAAAGAAAGAAATATTATTTATTTGCCACCAGAAAAATACACAATACTTAATACTAACAAAAAACAATTTAAGGTAAAAACGGTAGAAATTTACATAAAGTCATCTACCTCATTCTTAGAATCGCATGCATACTCTAGACAATGTATTTCAGAACATAAGTAAAAAGGTACTCACAATACCTACATGCATACCCTGCTAAAACAATACCCTCCTATTAACTTAGCTGTAGTTGTGTAAAAATATTTAGCCCCCAACACATTGACTCATTAAAAAAAATCATACTCATAAAATCAAGTTCAGTCAGTGGCCAACTCTGGTGACGGAGTTTTTAAGCCTTAGTCATGGCTTAACGACTTCAATAGCCAACTTAACATGCCCTCAGAAGCACGGAAGCGCTCAGATGAAAATGCCACTGGCGGTCACCTTACAGACCGTTTTGAATGTTGCTTAACTTCAAAAATCAATCAAGAATGAGTGCACGACCACAAAAACTAAAAATAAAAAGCACTAATAAGCTAAAAATAAAGCCTACTCTTAACCTTTAACTGGTAACGTGATAAAAGTATAACGCTAGTGGTAACGTGGGGCCTGAGAAGCCTCGGTGAAACTTAAAATTCTCAAAACATTTCGAATTTGCTCCCGTCAACACTAAAACACTATCCATAGTAAGAGCAACTTAACTCGAAGCTACGAAGATGCACAAACCCAGCATGCGCGGGGAAATGGTTGAAATAATGAATTTCTAGTGCTATCGGGCCTGTGGGGCCCCACGTCACCAGTTAAAGGTTAATATTTAGATTTTTCGTCTTCAACAAGTGCTTTATTGAAATGACCTTGTTTTGAATGACGTGCTAACCAGCAGGATAGACTATTAAGATTTATGAATATGAACAACTTAAAAGCAAACAATGCAATATGCATGAAATCGCCTTAGACTCAATGCACACTGAATTGGACACGATGAGACGTAAAAAACAAAATGTTTTATCAGCAACAAATATTTTATTTTATTAATTTTAGGAAAACTTACAGCTATATACATAATTAGTAGGGCTTATATATATAGTATACATGCAAGGCACATTTCTTTATTTTTTTTATTAAATAGGTCAGCATTTGACCTCACTCTGCCTGATGTTAAGCAGTAGTGAGGTCTAAGATGGAGCATGCTTACCTAGAAGGAACCTATTTACTCTTGATTTGAAGACCCCTAAATTGTACTTTTCGGGAAATACAGAGCCCGTCAATGAGTTCCACAATTTGGCGGTGGTATGAAAAATGTGGACTCAAAACGCTTTGAACGAACTCTGGGAATACTGGACCGATTTGAAAAATTCTTTCACCAATAGAATGCTACATTATTCCCGATGAACATAGGCTATGTTTTATCCTGGGGAAATTAAGTTTTCCCGAGGGATCGCGGGTAACACCGCGGCAGACAGCGAGTAAGTTATAAATATGGCAATGCTTGTATTTCAATCACTCCTCCAATAATACACACATTTTCTAAACTATTGCAATAATTAAATTTAAGTACAGTAATTTAAACTAAACATTTCATAAATTGGGACCGTCTTCGATAAATGTACCAACCTACATGTCGCACAATTTTAATCTATTTCAAGTTTACTCCACTTTACTCCCTAGTTAAAGATATATGTGTATACAGCCTTTTTTAACAAACTTCTTTAGCAATTTTTTTAAAAATGGAACTCAAATCCACAGACTTCAATACTGACAGCAAAGCACACAGAACAGAGAGTTGGGCAGTTTCTTCTCTAGACACAAAATACAAGAAAATCGAAGAAAGATATTAGTGTTCATGAAAATGTGAAAAACTAATCCAATTAACTGCGAGAATGGGCCGGCTTTGTCGCAACGTGATTTCAAGGTTATCATCAGAACATTGAATGATATTAAACATTGATAGACACACCCCTTACCTTCTGGAGGAGGTAAACAGCCGCTATCAGCGTACGATTACCGATTCACGGACAAAAAATGTTACATAAGTCTAGGAGATCTCATGACACGAAGCACAAGTGTTATTTACTAGGATAATTCTCAAGCGTTATTCAATGCATCGCTCGTGCGTAGAGCTTTGGTGACTAAAACTGATACTTCACTTATATTTGACGCTGCTTGTTTTCAGATGTTGAGGTCCAGAGACCTACATTTATTTCGATCGACTCGCCTTTCGCTAAATTCGAGTTGGCTACATGAAGATGTCAAAATTCAGGGCTCCACCTGACCGGGTATTGTGGTAATTTTAGCATGAGTAAAAGAGAACACTGAATTACTTTACTACTAAGAGGAAAAGAGATGGTCGGCGGAGGAGTGCTTCATATGTTTTTCAGTGGTACGGAACGTTATGCGTTTCGTTTCACAAGAATTCAAGCTCCCTATACTTTGATAAACCCGTGGTTAGTAGTTTTAAATATTTATTATGAAAAAAAGGTAGATAGATATACGCCCTGATCAACATTCAAGATCTTTTGTAAAAATCTAGACTAAGTAGCAGAGACATGTTATACATATCTGCTGCTACTGCCATCTATCAGTGAGTAGCAAAATTATTTGCATTTTTTTTCGCAAAAGATGGCGCTGATCCGGAGGGCTTACAATTCGAATTCTTCATTCAATGCGCATGCGATGCGTGCGACGTGATGTGTAATGTAATTTTGTAATCTATTCATAATATTGTAAGGGTGCAATAATATATTAAACAACAAAATGAATCAGGATCACGTCTGTCACACCAAGGCGCAACTATACCTACCCTTGAAGATGCAAAGTTCAAGTACGCTCACATTTTGATAAGACTTAAGAACCCACATTTTGCAGTTAGCATTCCTTGTTGTAAGCCTTGCAACAGCGGCATGATTAGCGGTCTAGCAAAAAGTTAATTACACAGACGAGATTCGAACCCACGACCTTCGGACCGAGCGATCCTCCTATGCTCAAAAAAACGACTAGGAAGTTTCCATCTAATAGGTACATAGAGGTACATAGTCATTTTTTTGCGTACGAATTTCGTTTAGATTATATCGTCGTTGCAAATTAAATATCTCTCATGTGCAAAAAGTAACTTTCCGATAAAATCAATAAAAACTACCTCCTGAAAAATTTTCAAAGACAACTTAAGCTTTTCTGTCGCAATTATGTTGTTAAAAAATAATTAAAAACGTATAGTAAATAAATTATTTTAATTACAATAACAGTTTTCAAGTTATAAGGCATTTTTTGCTTTTTTCTACACATAAGATATTTTACTTGCAAATATTTTTTCCACATAAGAGTTATTGATGGGATTTGGAGGAAAAGCAGCTACTAAACGTAGTTAAATGGTTCACACAAATTAATAAATTTATCATTAGGTGTGTCGTATTTTATCAGAATGTTGAGCAAAAAGACGATACGACGTAGATTAGGATGTTGAGATGGGTTTGTGGTAAGTATAATGAGAATGAATAAAATAAAATATGAGTATCACATCAGGGGATGTTTAAACGCTACGAATAAACTTAGGAGCACAAGGGTATGGGCAGGTCATGAGGAGGTATGTTCATACCTCATGCATGCCACACGACGAGAAGCGAGTGTGAATGTGGATGGATAGGGTAGGCCTAGAGAAAGAAGAATGGGATTTTATTAACGCAAGTGCGTGCAAATTGGTAAGCTCTGATATATCGGGTGGTAGAAGAAAATAAATGAGAGAGGGAGAAAGATAATGATTGGTATGTCACCTCAAGAAAACAGTAGGTATAGTTCAAAGAAACACAAAGGCTACCTATAGGTAATCATCTAAAAATGCTAACCTTGCACTCCTAGGTGCATAGATTAAATGAAATAGCACCACAAAAGGGATGGCAGTCCTTGTCAATGACAACATCCAACAGAGGTAGGTATTTAAAGTTACTGTCTCTATTCGTGGGGGTACAAAAAATAGAAGCTGGGGCACCAATCCTCCACCAAGAGCAGCTGTGGTTCGCTGTGGTAGATCGAGCCTATCTTTGTATCACTACTTGCACCTACAGCATGCGGCAAAAGTTCCATTCCAGCCCTCCAATTACTACCACGACCGAATCTCCTCCGTTCTTGCTAAGTCCCAAAGAATCAAAGTTGGATGACAGTACCGCATTGCTATCAAAGAAATCATATTGGATAGACTTTACATTACACCATCAGGATTTCCTGGGCAAGCCTGCATTCAAGATAACTACACTGTCACTGGATGCGTGCGTCTCTTCTTATTTTAACTGTCTTTGTGAAGAATGTTGTGTACCTATTGTCTGCAGTACAGGGTGATGTGCACCACTTAGATGTAACTCCCATTTACGCAAGTAGGTACCTAGAGACTATTTATTCCAAATGCAGCAGGCTTGCCTAAGAAATATTAATGATGGGACCCCATCCACTATGAATGATGTTGTAATAGTTCCGAAGTGTTTATGATCCAGGCAAGAATACTCAGTGATGGCAGTTATTTGCCAGATGGTTCAAGTTGCGGCACAACGATGCATGGGCCAATCCTACCACAGCATAGAACCCTTTGCTGTAGTAAGATTGGCCATGCTTGGTAAAAGATTGCTGCGACAGCACCCACTTTCGCACCCTCGAAAATCATAGACAGTAACTTCAAAGACCCCCAATAAGTTGAAAGTCTGACTAGGACAATCATCCGTTCTATGATGAGATTTCATGTAATCCTGGCACCCTTGTCATCTCAAAACGCATTCCCATCGTACACACATTCGTACTTACACATCTCATTCATTTATTTGCAGAACCACTTCTACATGTACGTTCCTAGGTACCTAAATCCATCCACATTAATACTCATCACTCATCTGCCAGCAACGACTCTCATCTCTCCCCATAACTTGCAACCCTCAACCCATCTGCACCTTTTAGACCATGCCTATTTATAACCTATCATAACCATGTCCTACTCCTTGTGTCCATCATCAGTGATGATGGATGATGATGAACCCAGCGTCCATCATCATCAATAGTAGGACATTGTTATGCTTCTGAAGGAGTACCTCAATAATCATCGAACATTGGCTCCCTTTAGTGGACCTTTCATCACCTTTTAACTGGCATGGGACCTATTTCCCTTTTAATAAAGAAAACATTTAAAAATATTATACTATTAACATCTCACTCTTATTTTCTCTTTATTTTTTATTTGAAGAGCACTTTTTCTAATTAAAATTTAGGTGTAGAATAGCCCAAAAACTAGGGAATATTTCGCACATAAGAGTATTTGTTTACAAATTATTTCAAACAATGCCGTTACCAAAATCTCCCATGTGTTTACCAGGCACATGGGAGATTTTGATTTACAGTAAAATGTAAGCCGACACATGAGATTAATTAAATTGATGGAACAACTCGCTCAAATAATAAGATATTCACTTGAGAGTCTTTGCAAACGATGGCTTTTGAATAGGGCTATCCAAAAATGTGAAAAAGTCATTTTGGCAAAAAATGTCACATAAGAGCTCTTGAATTTGCAACGACGATATATACGAAGTTCGTACGCATCAAATCATGTTTTGAAGGTCATTTGGTTGCCGGAATGTCGGCAACAAAATGAAGTGATCTTTTTGACTTTTTAATGGCATTTTAAGTTGTAGGTACGGCTTGTTCCTCATAGCCAAACTATTTCGCCTAACTGATTTGGCTACGAGGACTAACATATCCTCATGGCCGAACTCATGTCAAAATAGGCAAAGTACACTCGCCACCGCAGAGAGGATACTTAGAGGATACCTACTAATCCATACTATATGTGATATGGAAGAGCATACTACGGTATCGTCACCACGAGAAAAGCAATACATTGAAAAAGACGATTTCGTTTTAAATTGCCAACTCGAACTTTTGCACAAAGAAATCAGCATTGGACATTTATCGTACGATTTTTCGTCCGATTTGCTAAGCTCCGCCCATTGAACGTGCCGACGAGGGTCGCGCTAACTACCAATGACAAATCGCATACGATGAGCGTTTACAAGCGACAAAACCCTTAAATAAATTTAAAAAAAAAAAAAAAACGTGAAAAATTGCCGTGCGATACGATATCGTATGGGTTGAAATCGCATCGTGTAAATGCACCTTAAGTTCTAGGTTGGTGAATGGCTTGCAGCCTGTCACTCAATGTGTTGGGGGGCGTTGGTAAGCAAACGCACTTTTAGAGCTAAACTAAGATATGCAAGTCTAGATCACTAACGAAGCTCTTCCGTAGGTAGGTTTAATAACTAGAATCAGTCGCCATAGTCGAAATCGGCTGGAAGACATCATCATCATGTGCTAAATTGGATTAGGTTACCTATACTTACGTAATTATCTGGGGTTATCAAGGGACCTGAGAAAATTACTAAACAATGCCTAATACTACCAACCTAGAATCGTGTTTGCATGCAACCACAGGGTGCCTAGTATTTGTTTTTACGCGTTCGGTATCGACGCCGTAAACGCAGATTTGTATGGGAAAATAGCAGCGCCATCTTTTAGTATTCGCTCATTACTAATGAAAACCAGTACAAATCCACGTTAACTGCGTCGATACCGAATGATGAATAAAAGTCATACTAAGCACACAGATGTCATGTCACCAAATCACGAAAGTTTACCTAAATTTAAAAACTTCTGTATGCGCGTTTGGCAGTTTTGAGATGAGAAAAAATACATGGATTCGCCTCACGAGTCACGTGACTGCTCACCGACACCGGGTTATTTGTGAGATTTAGAACCGTTCAAGTTTTCACTTCTGCCGGTACTCGGAGTGCCACTGGTTTTTTTTCTACATACCTAGTACCTACTTACTCAATGTGCTCAATCTACTAAGATAATTTTGTTGCTAACTGTACATCAATTAAGGTCCGAGATTGACATAATCTATCATAGCAGTCAACATTCAGTCAGTGGAACTAGATATCTTCTTAGCGAAGGTTGTTATGTGGTTTTGTTAGTGTTTTTGTGATATTTAATTTGGTGAGTTATTGTGTGCGTAGGATGAGATGCCTTATTGGACAAAACAACATGGGTCCTTGATTATATGAAAAAAGTAAAAATGGCGGTAATTTTTATACAAATTACGCAGGCGTCAGATGCCGCTAATTAATTTATAAGTAGTGCGATGTTTGTTTATATAATGTAGGTAGATAGGTAGGTACATTAGTTCCTTTATACATAACCGGTTTACCCACAATACCTAGGAAATGTAGTAACTAAGTAGGTAGGTACTTTACAGGTAGAGGATTCGATCCCGGTCGTATTTGAGTCCCGAAAATCCCGGAATTAAATTTAACAAATCCCGAGATTTTCGGGATTACAATTTTCTTTAAATAAGTCAGTAAAACTTACGTGAAACGATTGATGCATTGTTATTTCTTTGATTCTAGACAATTTAAAAGACAAAGTACGAGTTTATTCTTTTAACTCTGAAGCATAAAACATAGTTTTCGTTCTGGGGTAACCACATAAGAAGCCTGTAAACGGGCCACAAAAATTGCATCTTGCTGGCAATTTTTACTGACCAATAATAGCTCAGTATATTTGCAACTCGGGATAAATCATTTGCAATCTAGCCGGCTAGACATTGAATATTTGCAATTTGAATATTTGTTAAAGAAATATCTTGACAATATCGCCGGGCTGCATTGCAATATTACAGTACTAGCTGCGCCCCGCGGTTTCACCCGCGTAAGTCCCGTTCCCGCGGGAATATCGGGATAAAAAGTAGCCTATGTGTTAATCCAGGGTATCACCTATCTACATACCAAATTTCAACCAAATCGGTCCAGCCGTTTTTGCGTGAAAGAGTAACAAACATCCATACATCCATACATCCATACTTACAAACTTTCGCCTTTATAATATTTATAGGATTTATTGCACTGTGTTTCGAGATATAATCGGCAACTTGGCGGCTATACCATTGCAGCAACAAATTGCCAAAAAGAAGCTCATTTACCCCCGTAAGTTAATTTTCTGAAAGTTGATGTTGTTGTTTTTATAAATAACTAGCTGCGCCCCGCGGTTTCACCCGCGTAAGTCCCGTTCCCGCGGGAATATCGGGATAAAAAGTAGCCTATGTGTTAATCCAGGGTATCACCTATCTACATACCAAATTTCAACCAAATCGGTCCAGCCGTTTTTGCGTGAAAGAGTAACAAACATCCATACATCCATACATCCATACTTACAAACTTTCGCCTTTATAATATTTATAGGATTTACAGAAAAGCCTAGGTTTTTTTTATTTTAGAAGAAGTTTGGAGCACTGGTGGTCTAGTGGAAGCGTCCCTGTCTTCTGAAAGGCCTTGGGTTTGAATCAAGTCATGCACTAATTAGTTTTTGTATCGAAAATTAATTGTATGTTCACTATGCCAACTGCCAGTACACTCAAACTGTAAAGGACAACATATTGATGAAACCGCCGCGCCATGTCGCAAAACCAAAAAAATTTTAAAAACATGGGTCAAGTGCACGAAAGGAGCTTTTCGAAGCACATTGAATTTATAATCCTGTCACCACACTGGTTCTAAAGAACTAGTGACACGATAAGAAGACCTTTCTAGGTTCTACGACATGCTGGTTTCCTCACGATGTTTTGCTTCATCGTTTGAGAACCGACCTTAGGATCGAAGCTACTACTAGACCATCAGTGATCTACCTGAAAGAGATACGACAAGAATTTTAATTTTGTTTGAAGTACTTTAATTTTGTTTGACTGGCTTATTGAAGAATTTAATTTTTATTAAAAACTTTTGAGAATATGAATTCGAATTTTGACACGGTTTACTGACTTTTTGTTGCAACTTTTCATTACAATACAATCCCGGGGATATCCCGGGATCCCGAGATTGGCTGTAGTGAAACCCAAAATCCCGGGAAAAAAGGGCCGGGATCGAATCCTCTAGGTACAGGGTCTTTCATTTTAAACTACACAAACTGACAGGGCTACATTTTTGGGTTGTAAATAGACGTTTGACCGTATCAATTTACCTAATTCCTAAGCCGATTTTAGTTGTTTTCAATTCGAAAAGTATCTTATACTGATTTTTTACCCCTTGTGTCTATAGTACCATTGATCTGTACCATCAATGGTACAAGTGATATTACTATGTATCCTTAGTACCATGCACGGATATGTGGTACCATCAATGGTACTACCGATACTAGCACGTGTCGTTAGTACCGTTTCGGGGCAGTGGTCCAACTGCTCTGTCTAATTAGTTGGACTACGGGCCTTTACTAGGGGCCGTGGTTCAACTATCTTTGCAGTTGGAACACGACACCATAGTAGAGTTCCCAGGTCAAATCAAAACAATTTCAAATAATACAACTGCAACCAACAAGCCTATATTTCAAAACGAATTTGTCCCGAATCGCCTGAAATTTTAAATGAAATTTTAAATTTTAAAACTCGTGGCTCGTGCATGGTTTGATCACTATTGATACCATGTTCGTCGCTACGCTCCTCGCAACCTATTCTACAGGTCTGTCAGCCTGGTATGGCAACAACATAAAAAAATTAAATTGTTTTAATTGGACCTGGGAACTCTACTATGGTGTCGTGGTCCAACTGCAAAGATAGTTGAACCACGGCCCCTAGTAAAGGCCCGTAGTCCAACTAATTGGACAGAACAGTTGGACCACTGCCCCGAAACTGGCCAAAAGGGGAACTAACGAATTTTACTGTAAAATTATTTTTTCTGCCAACACCCAATGCGATTACAGCGCCTCTCTCACCGGGTCAGATAAGTTTGTGGCACTGTAGTAGATTAGATAGGCTGGTAGGTAATACGCCTACATTAATCTGATTATGGTACCTAAGAAATTGTTGATAAGTAGGTAAATTTTTTTAAGGAAAATTATATTATTTTCCTCATTGTTAGTAGATGATTCACCAAGGAGATATGCTGGATGATAAGCGGTGTATTATGTCACGGGCTACATATTGAATCCCATGCGCGTCGAAGGATTCTTGAGTTAACTCCCGAGCGATAGCGAGGGTGTTTGTTTATAGTTTACTGGAATCCTGAGACAGCGAGGGATTCAAGAGCGCCCAAGACTAAGACAGCTTTAACCCCGAGGTGAATAGGCTCTAATTTTCACTTAATAGGTACCTAAGAATCTGTACCTACCTACTGCGAGAAAAATAGTGACCAAATACTTAAACCAAAAAAAGCAAGTCTAATGAATAGGTTTTATAGGTACAATAATAATAATAATTTATTCGTTTATTCTCAAAAATATTTTGGCATCCTAAGCAACAACAATAGAATCACTAAATAGTTTGGAGGCACTAGCCACATTTGAATAAATTCTACTTGGTGCAGCCTGCCTCTATGGTCAACATCTTCATAGAAAATATCAAAATTCAACCCGGAAGAAAAAGACCAGTAGCCACAAATTTTTCTTTTTCTCTCATGGTAAAATATTTCATAGAAATGTTCGAAATTCAAATCTCATTACTTACCTGTTCAGTGGGAATAATGAAATTCTATAGTACATTTTATTCCCGCTCGCCATTTTGGGGAGAAATGACTCACTTTAAGCTATGTTTGTGTGACGTACCTACTATATGTAGTTAACTTTTCAAGCAGGTGGTGTGAAAAAATATTTTTGACTTAAAGGTGCTATAATTTGACATTTTAATTTGAACCTTCAGAACAATGGACCTAAGGTTCATAATACTCCTGCTGGCGCTGACAGCGGCCCATGGGTACCATATCCTGTGCATCATCACGGTCCCATCACGGAGCCACAACCACCTCGGTCAGGGCATCGTGAACTCGCTGTTGGATGGAGGGCATGAGGTAATATATAAATGTACCTAACTACCCAAGACTAGCTTCCACAGAGCTGTAGCTAACCTAACCTAACGCGAGCGAACACAAATCTCACTTTCTAAACAGCCAACCTTTATCTTAGATAGGTAGGTAATTCCAAGTTTTATAAAAATCGGTTCACTATAACGCTTTGATCAACAATACGTAGATACAATTAAACATTAAGTAGGTAATTAATAGGTAGGTACATCGAAAGCCTTTTTGTCCCTATGCCATTGGCTCTGGGTGCCAGTTTGCCCCAGTGCCATATTACCCCTGTACCATTTTGCCCCTGAGCCGGTGTCCCCTGTGCTAGTTTTCCCTAGTGTCAGTTTGTCCCAGTAGGTACCTACTATTTTGCCCCTGTACCATTTTGCGCCTGAGCAAATTTCCCCTAGTGCCAGTTAGGCCCTTGTGCCAGTTTGCCCCTGTGAAATCATGTCCTTGTACCATTTGGCCCCTGAGTTAGTTAGCCTTTTTCAATGACTTAATTGTTTTGCTTTTTCATTCTACGACAATTAATACACTGTGTGTGAAACCTGAAACCAGGATAATCTAGTTGAAATGATTCCTTTACGGTTTATCAACATTGCGTAAGTGTCCTTGTTCTATTGATAGTAATGAACGCAGACCGACTTTGTACCTACCTGTGGTTTATAAATAATGAGATAATACGATACAAAATCATTAATTACTATCATGATTGTTGACGTTGACGTCTACACTAATATTTTAGAGGAAAGATTTGTTTGATTGTTTGTTAGAATTGAGTAGGCTCCGAAACTACTGGACCGATTTGAAAAATTCTTTCACCATTAGAATCCTACATTATCCTTGATGAACATAGGCTATATTTTATCCCGGGAAAGTGAAGTTTTCCCGAGGGAATTACATTTTTTTAACTAAATAGAAAACCGACTTCAATGTTTGACTCGGAACGCGGCGTGACTCAGGGCGTCAAGCGAGGCCATAAGTCCACCATACAAATCGAAATGGTATAGAAATCGAATCGACAGATAATGCTTAGACTCCACCTGCGTCTAAAGGCATTAAATACCAAAACTGCATAGGTTTTACATCTACCTATCGCGGCATGTGAGTTCCTGGCATTAGTAGGTACCTAAATCGTCAGTAAAGGCCTTTACCCAAAGAGGGGTCCAAATTTCACCAATTGAAGAAGAACAGTAATAGGATTAAACTAACACTTAAGAAACTTAGACTTATGAAAACCAACTAACAAACCATTGGAAACACGAGAAATGTACCAGAAGTTTGGAATAAATGGCTTAATAATAATAAAATAAAAAAAAATCGTCAGTTTGACATGTAGGTAATGCTAGGAACTTACCTACGTGCCGCAAAACACACACCTCACCTACTTATGCAAATAGGTAAGAAACGTCGGGTAATAAAGTAAGGTGATTTTACGCGATCTAGGAACAGGCGTGGATCCACTATTAATGGGCACATGCCCACAACCTTTAGGCTCAATGCACATTGAATTGGCAAGCGACGCGTCGCTTGCCAATTCAATGTGGCTTGAGCCTAATTGACTGAGCGAGCAAAGCGTCTCAGTATAGGGATTGGGCCAAAAAATGCTTTTGTCCGTCTGTTTTCTCGTCTACCTACCTATAGGTCGCAATTCTCAACCGATTCGACTAAAATTGGCACACGACTTCCTTGATTTATTAAAAAATAGCAGTTGCGATTTTTTAATGGGGAAAAATAGGGGGAAAATTTACTTAGTGTAATATCCTTCGAATCTACAAATATTTGTCTCTGGTCTGGGGGTTTCTATATATAATATGTATGTATTTACAAACAAAAAGTAGGTATATAAGTAGTATATCAGTCATCTTAGTACCCATAACACAAGCTCTTACTTTGGGGCTAGCTTTTTTTAATCAAGAGTAAATAGGTTCCTTCTAGGTAAGCATGCTCCATCTTAGACCTCACTACTGCTTAACATCAGGCAGAGTGAGTTCAAATGCTGACCTATTTAATAAAAAAAAAAAGATGACGCTATGTGAAAAGTCCAGCATTTTTTTTTTTTTGGTATTTTTGTAACTTCGATCATCTATTCTTAATGTAAATGTGAGTTCATGTTCCGACTCGAACTTGGCCGATTTTCGGGTAGGTATGCCTTTTTTGTGGGTTGGATCCGCGCCTGTGTTGGGACTCGTTTATATTATGATCAAACATCTTATGATCTTTCCCCTGTTCCAGGTAACATGGGTGACTCCGTACCCCCCGAAAGAACCCAGGAAGGGGCTGAACATCATCGATGCGAGCGCCACAAAACCTATCGCTGAAGGTAATGACAAACCACCTTGGTCACTCATCTCCCTGTCCTTATCCCACTACCTACTTAAGCTGATCGCACAATTGTCTGTGCCGTACGCGCCGCAGTAATTTTTCTATAGGTACAAAAAATCTGATGACGTCACGAAATGCGGCTCGCTTCTGACGTGTCAGCATTTTCAAGCGTGTCAGCAAGAAAATGCTGACACAGCATTTTCTTATAATGACACAGTTCGGCGCCCACCTTAAAGTTACTATGAGTCAGTGGCCAACTCTGGTGACGGCCGTCTGAAGGCCTCCGTCATGGCTTAAGACTTATATAGCCGGGACCGACAATTTAGCGTGCCCTCCGAAGCACGGAAGTGCTCAGTTTAAATTGCCACTGGCGGTCACCCATCCACTTACGGACTGCTTCGAACGTTGCTTCACTTCGACGATCTATCAAGAGCGACTAAGCAAGCACGACCACGAGCGCTTTTTGTGGTCGTGCTTCATTTAATGTGGCAATAGCGATTGAATACTTCAGCGGAACGCATCCGCGACGACACCGTTCCGTGGAATCCAAAACTGATATTTCCCGGCCCTTGATTCAGACGGATTCCTTCATCGGAACGCATGCGTTCCGATGAAGGAATCCGTCGGAAGGACGGTCGGAATCCGTCAGTTTTTCAAGAATTTCAAATTCAATAATGATTCTTCATTCAGCGATGCTACCTACCTACGTCACTAATCACTATAGCATAATTATTTCAACCCGCTCTCAACATAGCATTTAATCTACTTAAAAAGCCATCTTCAAAGGATCTAGAATATAAAGATCTGAGAGAATGTCTACCGCGCCTTGGGGATACAGTCGTGACCCTGTTTACGTTTACATTCCAGCTATCGACATGTCAGACAAAAGGAACGCGAACGCCGGCCTATCTTTTGTGCGAAAGTTCTCCGCCAACATTTCGACGACAACAATCGGTATTCCCGCGCTACGACAAGCGCTGATAAAAGGAGGTTACGACGCTGTCCTTTCTGAAACGTTCTTCTCTGACGTCGATGCCGGGTAAGCATCTTTTATGCCAGCCACCCACGATCCAGTCTACCGTCCAGTTTGCAGCGCTGCAAACTTGATCAAGTCGGCAGAACGAAGTTCTTTTTCGCTTGTCATGCACACCCATACCACTACACCGTCAAGTTTACTGGACGCCGCATCCAGTCCGCGGCAGACTGGACGGTAAACTTGATCGTGGGTGGCCGGCATTAGGCTCAATGCACATTGAATTGGCAAGCGACGCGTCAATTAGTTTTATAGCAAGCCAAAACTTTATGAACAATGGTACAAGAGCAAACGCTTGTAGAATGAACCGCACGAAAGTGCTCGAGCCAACGTCGCCCTAGATGGCTTCGCCAAATCGTTCATTCTACAAGCGTTTCTATATCTTGTACCATTGTTCATAAGTATAATGGCTTGCTATAAAACTAATTGACGCGTCGCTTGCCAATTCAATGTGCATTGAGCCTAAGGATCGATTTGCGTGGTTACCACTAGACGGAACGCTCTCAAAACGTACATATTAAACACTTATTTCCAGCTACGCAGCAGTTCTACAAGTACCATGGATACTATTGAGCGGGATAGTCCTCCAGCCGACAACAGAGGCGATGGTCGATGAAGTGCGTTCAGTGCCCATACTGCCTCTGCTGTTTAACGACTTTAATGTGCCCATGAATTTTGTGGAGCGGTTCAAGAACATTGCCATCTATAGTATCATGTTATTTGATAATTGGTAAGTGTTTCGGAACAATTCTATGGGTTGGGTGGGAGTGTAGGCTATCTGTCAAAGTCAAAGTCAAAAATCATTTATTCAGTAGGACCGCAGGGATCACTTAGAATAGTCTTAAAACTAATTTTACTCCTGTTCTTTCGCGACCAATACCGTGAAGAATCAGGGCAACAAACACGGTCTGGGGCCTATCATTCTTTTAGGTGATCCATGGATCCATTGAGTTGGAGCAAGTCCCAAGCTTTTTTGTCATGTATCCTGTGATGTAGTGTAGAGCTCAATGCACATTGAATTGGCAAGCGATTTGCCAATTCAATGTGCATTTGCCAATTCAATGTGGCTTGAGCCTTAGGTACATTAAAATTAGCAGCATTACACGCAGAGTACGTAACATCAGAAGAAACTTTCTTCCAGGTGGTACCAATCAGAAACAGAACAGCTCTACCAATCAATGTTCGCCTCCATAGCTTCACAGAGGAACGTACCACTACCGCCTCTAACAGATGCTGTTCACAATGTGTCCGTACTCTTTGTCAACTCTCATTCTTCCTTCGCGAATGCACAAAGTGTGCCGCCTAATGTTGTTGATATCGGAGGGTATCATATTGATGAGACTGTTCCTAGTCTGCCAAAGGTAAGTGTAGCGACCTCTATCTGGTATCTATACTTCTATAAAGGCTCAATGCACATTGAATTGGCAAGCGACGCGTCAATTAGTTTTAAAGCAAGCCATTATAAACCTTATGAACAAAGGTGCAAGATATAGAAACGCTTGTAGAATTAACGAGATCTAGCGGGACGCGCCGGTGCGTCCGGTTTATTCTACAAGCGTTTCTATATCTTGTACCATTGTTCATAAGGTTTATAATGGCTTGCTATAAAACTAATTGATGCGCGCTTGCCAATTCAATGTGGCTTGAGCCAAAGAGGAAATATTTGTTTGATTGAATTGAATAGGCTCCGAAACTACAGGACCGATTTGAAAAATTCTTTCACCATTAGAATCCTACATTATCCCTGATGAACATAGGCTATATTTTATCCCGGGAAAGTGAAGTTTTCCCGGGGGACGCGGGTAACACCGCGACAGACAGCTAGTCGCCATATAACTATACCACCTAGCTAAAAGATTACTTACTTCAGTATCATTATCACTAGATGGCGCTGAGATCACAGATAAGCAGATTCCTATACAAATGTTGCTAAATGTATAGAAATCCTGAATCGCGCTTACGAAGTTTTCAAGCACAACTAACTTATATGAAACTATCCAACTTCAACCGTTGGCCGTAAGGCCAGCCAGATAAGTGGTCCAGATGGGCCGACCTAGTGAGGGGAGCTCCACCTACCCCCAAAGTAGGTTTTCTCGTATCAGTCTAAATATAAAATTGTCATGTCATTGTTGTAACAAAACTCCTCCGAAACGGCTGGACCGATTCTTATGAAATTTTGATTGTATTCTCAAATATTCAAGCCTAATGAGGGTTTCAGGCAATATATTAAGTAAATTCTTTATACTATTAAGTCTATACTTGTAACGCGCAGTAACGGACCTTATGGTTTGAATTTAAATGATGGACCACGTCGCGCCAAAGTTTAGTGACCGTAACCGCGACGCGTTCATTTTCCGCAACGCCTAGCGCCACCTCACGCCGACCGCGCGAGGTTCGTCTCCCGGCGCGCTTTCGCGACGAATAGACAGTGATCTAGCGGCTTACGTACGAACGGACTCTTATTGTGATTTGATTAGTTTTCTTTCATTTTTACTCTATTGTTTTAACTGTACCTGTGTTTTATAATTATTATACGTGTTTTTACCTACCTGTGCGTTGAACTCATTGGAAAGAACCCCTGTTTGAGCTAGCTAGCCGGGCTGGCGCTAAACTGGCTACCCAAGCGAGGGCCTTTTGAACAAAGTGCGTACAGTGTAAAGTGTATACCGTACCGGGACAGTAAGTGAAAAAGACTATCACAATGCCGCGTACTCGTCGACAATCGCGCCGGCAGTCCGATTTTGAAGACGCTATTGAGACGGACTTTGCCGCGCCGACGCCCGCGCCGCCGACCCAACCGACGCCATCAGCGGCACAAAACATCAATGTCGCTGATATGGCGACCCTAATGGCATCGCAGACAGCAGCATTCGAGCGTCTACTTGACCGTGTACTCACTCACGAGTCTCGTCGCGAGTCACCATCACCGACGCCAGCGGCGGCGCCTTCGCCCGCCAGCTCGGCGTACGCGCCCGCTCACCATCTAGGAACCTTCGCGCTGTGCACCGCGCGGTTCAGCGGAGCGCCCGGTGGCGACTCAGTCGACGCCTTCATCGACGCTGTGGAGGCCTACAAAGACTGCGCCTGCGTGGGAGATGATAATGCCTTGCGCGGCTTATCCATGTTAGTGACAGGAGATGCAGCCGTGTGGTGGCAAGGCATCAAGTCTACCATCACCTCCTGGAGCGAAGCTGTGACCTCTCTACGTAGCGCCTTTGGGGACAGCCGTCCGCCTCACCGAATTTATATGGAACTGTTCAGGATGTCACAAGGTCCGTCAGAGAAGACCGAGCTATTTGTCGCCAAGGCGCGAGCCCTGCTGGCCCGCCTTCCCCCCGGCGACGTCACTGAAAAAGTTCAGTTAGACATGCTCTACGGCCTTCTACACCGTCGGGTGCGTGAGCGCCTTCGTCGTGACGAAGTGACTTCGTTTGATGTGCTACTTCGTAAGGCAAGACACGTTGAAGACGCCACTGACGAAGCTGTCAACGAGTTCTCACGACGCCGTACGGCGCCTACACCCTCGACAAACGCTAGCGGAGGCCTAGCCGTCAAGTCGACCCCGCCGCAGCCTAATCGGTTCGCGCCGCTGACGCCGACGCCCGCCCCGCCGCCGCCGCGTTCCGCACGCGGACTACCTACGTCGAGCCCGTATAGCACCAGCGACGCCGCCGCGACCCGGAACGCCGCGAGCGCCGGGACTCCCGCGCCGCCCTACACGCGTGACACAGCCGTGTCGCGACCGGCAGCCGACGGGAATCGAAGCCGATTTTGTGTCTACTGCAAAAGATATGGACATTTGCGCGACGAGTGCCTGAGATTGAAAGGCAAGACGGACACTGCCGATCTACAAATCGCCGCCGCCGCCGTACCTACCTGTTACGGCTGTAATGCTAAAGGAGTGACGCGGTCCCAGTGTTCGAAGTGCAACGGCGAATATTACGCCGTCGACGCGACTTGGTCCATTCCCGCATCAAATAAGTTTACCGGTGAGGTAAAACCTCAGGTAAGTGCGCTCAATAATAATATCTCAGTACAAACTGCTTCCCTTCCAAGTGAAAATATTTCATTCTCACGTGTTCATAAACACGAGCGAACCCGCGTGCGTAAGGATACTTATTTGCCTACACAGTTTAAAGCTGTTATTCCTGCGCTATTCAGAAACGAAACCAACCCTACTAATGTAGTTGAATACGCCCCGACCGATTTCATAACGAGTCTCCCTTCGCGTTTTTTCGGTTTGTTAGATGAAAACGAATCAAGACCTAACTTAAAGTCTATTCATAGTCGTGAGGGATCTGGTGCTTGTGATGATGCCTACTGTGCGATACCTACGCGTTATTTCGATCATGCGAGTAAAACTTTCAAACGTACCGCAACACTCATAGACGAAAGTACGGTGACCATGAGTGCGAAAAGTAGGGCGACAATGAAAAATGTAGGACATTTTTCCACTGTGAACACCAACGACAAAAATGTTATCCCGAGTGACTCTTTTGAGCACCAGGTTAGATTAAGGCCTATTTTAAGTGTTTTAATTTTAGGTATTAGGGGTAGGGCTATTTTGGATTCGGGTGCAAAGAGCAGCATTGCCGGTTCGTTACTTTACGAATTGCTTCAAAAAAAGAATCACCCGTGTGTAAAGGCTGCACGTCGGGTAAAGCTCGCCGACGGGTCGGTGCGTGATCGAGACGTCCTTCTTACAATGTTGGAAGTAAGAATCACCCCTGAAAGGTCAGTGTCTCTGGAGTTTACGATTTTTCCCGATGTACACGGGAATGAAACTTTGTTCGGGATGGACTTCTTAGTAGCAGCGGGTATCGTACTTGATTTTGCAGCATCGACCTGGCACTTTTCAGGTAAAAATATCAAGTATCCAATCGAGTACGAAAATCCAACTCGGCCAATTATGGATTTTTCAGCAGCTGATTTGTTGCGTGATGACGAAGGCGTCACGCTCACCGCCGGTGACAGACAACAGCTGTCTGGTTCATTACAGCACAATGCTGACATTTTTAAAATGCAAGGGGAGCCTAGGCTTATTGCGAAACATCGCATCGATACAGGTGACCCTCAACCGATATCGGTTCCCCCTTGCAGACTCACCCCTATCCTGCAACAGCGAGGAGAAGTTCTGGCGATTGATTTGTTCGGTCCGCTCCCGGCTGGAGACCAAGGGGAGCGATGGGTGCTACTCGTAGAGGATGTAGCCACAAGGTGGGTTGACCTATTTGCACTTGTGGACGCTACCGCCGAAGCTTGTTCCCGTGTCCTGCTGGAGGAGTACTTCCTTCGATATGGATTGCCGCGTCGGATTGTTTCCGATAACGGCTCGCAGTTCATTTCCGCTGTTATGCAACAATGCATGCATTTGATGGGTGTTAAGCAGGACCTCATACCGTTGTACCATCCGGAAGCTAATCCGGCTGAACGCAAAAATAGGGACCTTAAGGTACAACTTTCAATGCTGATAAAGAATACTCACACAGATTGGCCTAAACACTTGGCCCAGGTTCGGTTCTCTATGAACAGCGCTGTGTGCTCCACAACAGGTAAGACTCCTGCATTTTTAACGTTTGCACGTGAGTTACGAACACCATTCGATGTTCACCATGATTTGCGTAGTATTCTGGACAAAGAGAATTTTGTCCCTCAGATCACGCCCTACTTACGAAATTTTATTTCCTCTCTCTCGGATGTTCGAGAACGCGTAGAGAAGTCTCAAGACATTCGAAAGGAAGTAGCGGATGCTACTCGTCAAAAGGAACCGAGGTATAACGTAGGTGACTTGGTGTTAGTCAAACCGCATGATCTAAGTAACGCGTCTAAAGGTGTCACACGCAAGTTCATGCCTAGGCGAGATGGGCCGTATCGTATTGAAGAAATATCTAGCCCTACTACTTTTCTTGTTTCCGACCTTTCGGACAATATTATAGGGAAATACCACACCACGGACTTAACCCCGTTTTCCTCCGCGTCGAATACTGCTCATCCAATCAGACCCAAGGGGCGCAGAGGGAGACCTCGTCAGAGAGATTTCAGTCCCAAGTTGGACTCGGGACGCGCTCCCAACTTGGAAGGGGAGTATGTAACGCGCAGTAACGGACCTTATGGTTTGAATTTAAATGATGGACCACGTCGCGCCAAAGTTTAGTGACCGTAACCGCGACGCGTTCATTTTCCGCAACGCCTAGCGCCACCTCACGCCGACCGCGCGAGGTTCGTCTCCCGGCGCGCTTTCGCGACGAATAGACAGTGATCTAGCGGCTTACGTACGAACGGACTCTTATTGTGATTTGATTAGTTTTCTTTCATTTTTACTCTATTGTTTTAACTGTACCTGTGTTTTATAATTATTATACGTGTTTTTACCTACCTGTGCGTTGAACTCATTGGAAAGAACCCCTGTTTGAGCTAGCTAGCCGGGCTGGCGCTAAATACTGAAGTAAAAAAGTGTAGGTACAATTTTATCCCCATATTCTCAGTGCTAAGTGAAATACGACCAATTATACAAAAATAGGTCACTATGCAGGACACACAAAAAAATCCATATTGATCACAACAATCTACTTTTAATTTTAATTATTTATTCCATTTCAGACAATTTATGTCCATTGTGTTAGTAGACTTATCTCTAGGGGTTAGTAATCAAAATGTAACAATGATTTAGTTTGAACATCATTAAGGCCGTTATTAATAAACGTGGTGTAAAGTTACGCCAGGTCTGAACTCTAAAAATTGTATGGTTACTCCTAAGTTACACCCAGCGTAACTTTACACCACGTTTATTAATAACGGCCTAAAACTAACAGGACCTCCAAGACATAATGGACTCATCCCCTGGCGTAATCTACTTCAGCATGGGCTCAGTGCTCAAGTCCTCAGCATTACCCGACTCCACGAAGCAAGCTATATTGAGGGTGTTCTCAGAACTGCCGTACACTGTGCTGTGGAAGTTCGAAGAGGAACTGAAGGGGCTGCCCAAGAATGTGCATATCAAGAGTTGGATGCCACAGGCTGCTATACTAGGTGAGTCACAGCAGGACTTTGCATAGCCAGCTAGGTACAGCTAGTATCAGATTGTACTACGGTGAGTGTGCCCAGAAGCTACACGACCTTATTCCGCCTTCACCGTTCTTTTACAGGGACTTCAGACGCACAGCTCATTATCATCCACACCTGGTTGATATTCCACTTATTAGAACTGAGCGCTTTCAAAGTTCTTTTATTATGCGCACTGCAAAAGCCTAAAGGTTTTCTGGCAAAATATTAAGAAAACTCTTTATACTGAAATAAATAAATAAAATGTGTACAATTTTTCCCCATATTCGCTTTGAGATATAGGACAAATTATACAAAAATAGGTTTACTACTTTTAAACATGGTGTAAAGTTACGCCACGCCTAAACTCCAAACATTGTATGGTTACTCCTAAGTTACACCCGGCGTAACTTTACACACGTTGTTTATTCTGTTTATTCCACGTTTAGTTATTGATGACGGCCTTAGTGTTAAATAAATAAATAAAATAAAAATAAAAGATAAAAAAGCCTTTATTATTCCTTAATTAACAAAATATATGAAAATAAAACAGTGTAGGTAAAATCTCAAAAAATAATTAATCAAGGACCCCTCGACGGGTATAGGCCTCCTCCAAAGCTTTCCAGTCCTCTCTATCTTGAGCTTTTTCGACCCATGGTTTGCCTGCTACCGTGACTATTTCATCTTTCCATCTAACTTGTGGTCTCCCTCGTTTTCTTTTCCCAGTTGGACCTTTCCAAAGAGTTGTTTCACGGGTCCACCTACTATTGTTTAGTTACCACCTTGAATAAAGTCCTAATCATTGATTTTGACTGAGGTGTTTTAATTCTGACTTAGTGTATTTTGTTCTCAGCCCACAAAAAAACAAAAGTGTTCATAACCCACGGAGGATTGCTCAGTAATCTTGAAGCTCTCCGATTCGGCGTGCCATTAATCGATGTACCGGTCTTCGGTGACCAGCCAGCTAACGCAGCTCGAGCTGTCCGCAGTGGATATGCATTACGGGTGCCCTATGATTCTGATACTATGGCGGAGGGGCTGAAAGTTGCACTCAAAGAGATGCTGGGGACTGACAAGTGAGTATATGAGAACAAAGTAAATCTTCTAGGTTTTAAATACAGAGCCGAAGTAGGTATGGCAGATGGGCTTAAAGATGCTCCTTATGGCTCAATGCACATTGAATTGGCAAGCGACGCGTCAACTAGTTTTATAGTAAGCCATTATAAACCTTATGAACAATGGTACCTACAAGATATAGCAACGCTTGTAGAATTAACGTAGTCTGGTGAAGCCGTCTAGCCGCGCTGGCTCGAGCACTTTCGTGCGGTTCATTCTACAAGCGTTTCTATAAAAGCGAAAAAAAACGCAAAAATTTTTTTTTCTATATCTTGTACCATTGTTCATAAGATTTATAATGGCTTGCTGTATTTTTATTTTTTATTTATTGAAAATAATTAGAACGGTTTACAACCAATTACACTAATTATAAGTAATGTCAATTTAAAATATTAGAAACAAAATACCTAAATAAATAACATTCACATTAAACTAGACACAATACTTTTTTTACAAAATTAGAACAATAAAAATATCAATAGTCTACTAAATCCCCTTCCGTATAGGATTACAATGCGCATGAATAAAATAACACTAGGAAACATAAAAATAAGTAAATTATAAAATATTAATAAAATCCAAATAGTCCATTAAAGTAACTGACGCGTCGCTTGCCAATTCAATGTGCATTGAGCCTAAAGGACGGTTTTTCCTCAATTTCGATGTTATCAGATTTTGTGTGTGTATTTAGTAACTGGCTTCTGCGCGCGGCTTCGCCCGCGTGGTACCAACATTTTGAATAGCCTATACCTATGCTATTCCAGGTCACTATCTACGCCTATTCCAAGTTTCATCCAAATCGGTTCACTGGTTTAGGTGTGATTGTTACACAAACATCTAAACATTTATTTAGTATTTAAGTTTATGTCGTTGTTAGTATATATATATATATATATCTTAAACCTATTCTTTCTCTAGTGACACCCCTATATACGGTTATAGACATTTATTTCCCATAAAGAATATTACATTCACTTACATGAGAATAAAAACTTAAATTAAGTTTAAATCTATCAGGCGTAATGAGTAGCTATAGAAAATAATAAAAAGTTAACAAATTGTGGGTACACTTGTGGACGAGCAGTGCAGTGTGCATAACACTGTTCTGCGTGTTACTTGCGAAAACAAAGATAAAGCGAGCGCTGGATGGAAGTGGCATGATTAATGCAATGTTAGAAGTTTGAACTGTTTTGTAACAAATAGAATTTAAGCGAATTAGAATTTTTAAATTTAGAATTTAATATATAATTTCAATTTGTCCATTTATCCATCCACAGGTTGTCTGGTAGAGAACGCTATTTAGCGATAAGACCGCCGATTGTATGTCATTGTGTTTTTTTGTTTAGTTTTCCATTTTTATTGTGTTGTGCAATAAAGTATTTTTATCTTTCTATCTATCTAACCATCCAAACATACAAACTTTCAGATTAGGATGTATGTAATCAGGTAGATTACCTTATCTGTATATTGTACGTTTGTTTGCAGATACTATAACCGTGCTAAGTACCTATCGTCTATGTTCAACAAGCGGCCGGTGCCGCCCAGGAAACTCATAACGCATTACGTGGAACTGGCCATTGAGAGCAAAGGTAAAATTTGACGACCTCTGTGGCGCAGTGGGTGAAAGCCCGCTTGGGAGGGAGGTTGCGGGTTCGATCCCCGCCGCGGGATAAATGTTTGTATGATCTGCAAATATTTATTTCGGGTCTGGGTGTTTATATGTATAGTATAGTAATGTATTTACAAACAAGTATATCAGTTATCTGGTTCCCATAGTACAAGCGTTGCTTAGTTTGGGGCTAGATGATGCTGTGTGAAATGTCCAGCATTATTTATTTATTAATATTAGATTTGGATGGGTGACCGCCAGTGGCATTTTCATCTGAGCATCCGTGTAGAGGGCACGTTAAACTGTCGGTCTCGACTATTTAAAAGCCATGACGGAGGCCATAAGGCGGCCTAAAAACTCCGTTACCAGAGTTGGCACTGATACAACTTATACGAACTTTTATTAGTAGGTATTAGGCTCAATGCACATTGAATTGGCAAGCGACGCGTCGATTAGTTTTATAGCAAGCCATTATAAACCTTATGAACAATGGTACAAGATATAGAAACGCTTGTAGAATGAACCGCACGAAAGTGCTCGAGCCAGCGCGGCCCGCTAGATGGCTTTACCAGATCTAGTTAACTCTACAAGCGTTTCTATATCTTGTACCATTGTTCATAAGGTTTATAATGGCTTATAAAACTAATAGACGCGTCGTTTGCCAATTCAATGTGCATTGAGCCTAAAGGACAGATTTTTTCCTCAATTTTGAAGTTATCAGATTGTGTGTCTGTATTTAGTAACTAGCTTCTGCGCGCGGCTAGTTACTAAATATAGGTATAAGGTATAAGGTTTATATTGGCTTGTTATAAAACTAATCGACGCGTCGCTTGCCAATTCAATGTGCATAAAGTTCCAAATCTGAGCATGCCATTATCATTTTCTGCATCTGCTGCAACTGCCCGTAAACTTTTCTGGTTACCTATTGACTATCTGTGTTCTGTGTAACTTCAAAATAGAGGTGTAGGTAAGTAATTATAATAGGGAGGGTAGGTACCTAGTACCTACCTACATAAAATTATGATGATGTAAGGGCGTATAACGGCGAATCGCTGTGACCCTACTATACAGGCTTTTTAGTCCTAGTGTCATGAAATTGCGAATACACCAATATTGTTTTTAGTGAAACCATTGTACCGCTATACCTGTTTCTGTCACAATAAACTTTATCTTATCTTATCTTAATGATTAAATTGTTATTTTCATTGCCCAGGTGCCTTCCACCTCCGTTCGAAAGCAACCCTCTACACTTGGTACCAACGCTGGATGTTAGACATCCTAGCAGCCGTCGCACTCACTTTGTACATCGCTGGATGGATCGGGTTGATAATTATTAAGAAAATCGCTTGTTTGTTCTGTGGAAGCAACACGGTTAGCAAGAAAAAAGTGAAGAAGAATTAGACATTTATTTTGTTAAGTTGTTTGTGTGTGGACATGTTTTTTATTTACAAATAAAATACTTTTTATATAGGATTTGCTAGTTTTTATTTCAAAGGTGATGTAGGTCGCAAAACTCACGTTTTGACTGTACGTCAAGTCATTTTTAAGGCATAAAAACACAGATTTTTTTATATTTTTTTGATGACAATGAATAGTTTAGGATATTAGATAATGGAGTCGAAACACGATTGACTTGACTCGATAGAAAAAAATCACAAAGTTACCTCTTTAAATCTTCATCTTAAAGCAGTTTCATTTGCTGGGTATTTAATTTTTTTTTATTAAATTTCGTCTATGTGTTCCCTAATAAATACGGTAGAGGATTACGGATTTATTTTATTGCCAAGGAGTAGGTATTATTTAAAAATACCTTTATTAATAACGTTCAGTGTAATTGAGCGCGGGCCGGCCGGCCAGACTGCCTAGGGGGGCTAGGAAGGAGACGAGCGCGGGGTAAGCCAGAGCTCACTTTCTAAAATGCATCCATAATCCATGTGGCATCAATTTTTTTATGGAAGAGGGGGCAAACGAGCAAGTGGCACACCTGATGGTGAGTGATTGCCACCGCCCACAGACAACTGCAGCATCAAGAGTCACTGCAGATGCGTTGCCGGCCTTTGAGGTAGGAATAGGCTCTTTTCTTGAAGGCGCCTAAGTCGTATCGGTCTGGAAACCTCTGGTGACAGCTGATTCCACAAGTACCTATGATGTGCGAGGCAGGAATTGGCGTGAAAACCGCACAGTTGTGGACTGCCAACTATCTACATGCTATGGATGGTATAGGTATTGCTGTCCTTGCATACGATAGCGAAATAAGTCATGGACCCATGACCTCGCCCATCTGTGACATTCTCGTCGTCGTCAGTTTTCTCGTGGTCCCATTATTTTGTCCCACGAGGAAGAACTGTTTCTCGTAGTCCCATTTGTGCGGTTGTGGAAGAAAATATCTTGCTCAAAGTCAGTTGGTTAGGTTATGTTAGGATAGTAAAAAACTACGCGGGAGGAGAGCGAGCGCAGCGAGCGTGCCGATTCTGAGATAAATAACGATTTAGAACTACAAAATCGCGTAGGACACACTCATAACCCATTGATCGCCGCCCTAGAAAGTCGTTTTGTATATTATTTGTTAATTGCCATAAAATCTGTTAAAAATAAAAATTTTGTCTATTGCAACAACACACCGGTGTTTCATTAAAATCGCATAAATTGTATAGTGTAGTCTATATTACAGGCCGCAGCAAATAAAATTTATTAGTTTAGTTAGTACCCGTACTATTTCCAAAATGGGTCACAATTTTGTATTGTGACCCATTTTGGAAATCGTACGCCCTTTTATTTTCAAAGCATACCTAAGCCTCCCCCTGTGGGGGGGGAAGCTAGAGAACGGACCTAGGCGAGTTGCTACCGAAGGTGACGGTGACAGCTCACAAATGCCACGCACAAGGACCATCTGCTTGGCCACGGGCGGGACCCAGCAGACCTCTAGCCAGTCCGAGCGATCCACGTCCACGACGTCCCTCCTGGGACCTTCTGTAGCCACGCGCAGTGCGCGTGACCGCCTACTATACTTCTTCTGCGCATAGGGTCTGCGCCGTGGCCGTGTGGCCTCTCCCAGTCCTGCACATTATTGCAAGAATGGGCGAGGCGCGGGGCGGCGGCGGTGGCCCCTGGGTGGAAGTCTAAAGTATAGGCTACAGATGCCGAGTGATCCAGGGCGAAGGGCGATGTTCTGCGCCCTTGTTTTGGTCTGTCCCGTGCCCCGCGCTCCGGGCGTCGGGAGGTTTGACTTTCTCACATGAGCTGTCAAATCTCTCGGCTTCTCGGTTTGCGGGGCATGGAAGAGACCACAACGTTTATCAGAACCCAATCACCAGGGAGCATACCCGAAACAAAACCCCAAATCTAAGGTGTGATCAGACCGTGCCGAAAGATGAATGGCTGAGGGGATACTCAGTTCTCAACGGTGACTTCCCGAAACCGGGGCGAATCGGGTCGTATCTAGCCCTCCCGTGGACATGCGGGGCTCTGTCGACGGGTATTGTTATTTCCCTTGCTACTCGTGGGATTTGTATGGAGGAAATACTGAAATCAAAACCAAACTCTCCAATAGGAGAACCCTTTTCTCCCCTCTTGGGAGAAACCATCGAAAGGCTCGAGGAGGTCTTACTGGCCTCTCCACAGCCTGTCGAAGTTGCGCCTTGTGTGGCAGATGACAAAGTGGAGGTCGGCGGCTCCGGTGCTGCGGCCCCTGCTTCTAAAACGTCTCCACCCAAAGGTAAGCATATAAAGCTTAATGGCGCTGCTCGGAAACGGTTTCGAAGGCTGATAGCTGCCAATGTCGGGGTCGATGAGGCCCGCGCTTTGGCGGTTAAGCCTTGGGACCAAATTCCCGTGCAGAATGCTCCGCCCGATCCTAAGGCCAGCAAAAGGCAAAGGTCGGAGGAAGAATCGCCCAAGGAACAGCCTAAAAAAGCCCCCCGGCTTGAGGTTTCCGAGGGTGTCAGGCCCAGTTTCAAGCAGGTTGCGGAGGCAAAGCGAGTCGGCATACGAAGCGCTTCCTCCATGAGTGACGACCAAATGAAGCTGGTGCATCGGTCCCTTACCCTGGCTATGTTGAAAATAGCGGACAGTGGTAAGGCGCCGAAATTCGCGGGCTTCACACACAAGCCCGGATGGATTCTGGTCACGTGTGAAAACCAGGACAGTCTTGGGTGGCTCGAAAGAGAAGTCCCTAAGATCGAGCCATGGGCTGGGGCAAAACTCTCGGTTATACCCGAAAGTGAACTGCCCAGGCCCATGGTTGCGGTCACGTTTGTGCCCAGTAGTGAGGTGGCATCACTTGATGAAGCCGTCAAGCTACTGAGGACTCAGAACGAGGGTCTCAACACCGGGCTCTGGAAGGTCCTGAACAGTAGGTCGGTGGAGAATGGACACGTTGTGACCTTCTCCTTAGACGACCAGTCTGTGGTGGCCCTCAGAGCTGCGGACTTTGTAGCCACCTTAGGTTTTAAAAAGGTGACTTTCAAGGTCAGAGGCGGCTCTGAAAGCGCACCGGCACCTGTGGACGCAAACGATCCACGGCCATCCACGTCCAGGGGGCAAGGTAGCTCAGGGCAGAGCAACCAGGGGGGAGTACAGCCTAGATCCGTCGTGGCTACAAAGCCCCCCCAGCCGAGGCCCGTGAGCATTGCCAGGCCACCTGCAGGACGAGGGACAAGAAGTCCCCATGGGTCAACCCGGGCTGACAGGCTGACCGAAAACAATAGAGGGCGGGGTGCACGCCCGAAATTGAATAGGTCAAAGCCTCGTCACCAACGGGGAAACCTGTAACGGCTACCCAGGCGGGGACGGCGAGGATCCTCCAGGCCAACCTCCACCATGCTACGGCAGCAGCCGCGGTAATGGAGTGTTGTCTCTTGGAAGGACAAGCTCACCTCGCCTTGATCCAGGAGCCTTGGGTAGCCAACTCTCAGATCCTGGGACTCGACGCTGCCGGTAAGATCTTAGTACACAGTACTGGCAATCGGCCCAGGGCATGCATTGTATTTCAACAAGGTGTTGATTTTCTGCCTATTCCAGAGGTTTGTAATGACGACTTGGTAGCAGCTTTCGTCAATCTTAACGGATGGTGTGGCGCAAGAGCTATTGTGTGCTCGGCCTACCTGCCCGGAGAGAGAGACGATCCGACAGAAGACTTGGCGCGAGTGGTGGACTACGCCGCCCGAAACAACGCCGAGCTTCTGGTTGGTTGCGACGCCAACGCACATCATACTGCATGGGGGAGCACCGACACAAATAGTAGGGGTGAGTTGCTTTTCGACTTTCTTTTAACTAACAATCTAACAACGCTGAACATAGGGTGTACACCGACCTTTGTGACGCGTGCTAGACAGGAGGTTCTGGACATAACTTTTGCTACTAACAACCTTGCTAGACATGTTATTAATTGGCATGTCAGCAATGAAAACTCTATGTCCGACCACCGACACATAAGTTTTGAGGTACAAGCAAAACTAGAGACTCAAATCGTTACTTATAGGGATCCTAGGACCACGGACTGGTCTGTTTTTCAAGACAAGCTAAGCCAGACCCTAGGAAACTGCCCAAAAAGTATAAAAACCCGTGAAAGTCTAGAAATAGCGGTGGAAATACTCACAAAAGGCATCTGTATGGCCTATGAGGAGAGCTGTCCACTAAGAACAAGAGAGACAAAGCGGCGGGTTTCCTGGTGGAATTCTAGGTTAAGAAAGCTCAGAAGAAAAACTAGGAAACTTTTCAATGAGGCTAAAAAGACCCGACAATGGAAGGAGTATCTAAAAAGCCTAACTGAATATAACATAGAAATTAGGAAGGCTAAAAGGGCATCCTGGAGAAAGCTCTGCGAGGAAGTAAAAAGCTTACCTCAAGGAGCAAGACTTCACAAACTGCTCTCCAAAGCCAAAACTAACCAAATCGGCCTCCTTAAAAAAGAGGACGGCTCCTTCACTACAAATGAGAAGGAAACCTTAGAACTGCTGGCCAAAACCCACTTTCCTGGCGCACAAAATATGGAACCGGGAAAAGCCACCTCTCATAAGCCTCGGAACGAGGACTGGAGTACGGCGGCTAAAATTATAAGACCCAGTCAGGTTAAGTGGGCAGTTAATTCATTCAAGCCCCACAAAGCGTGTGGGGAAGACGGTATACTCCCTGTTCTCTTACAGCAGGGAGTAAATATTCTCAGTCCATATCTGGTTAAAGTCTTCAGGGCGAGTCTCGCCTGGGGATTCATACCTGAGCAATGGACTTGTGTTAAGGTTATCTTTATACCAAAGGCTGGTAAGAAGGACTACAGCCAGCCAAAGTCCTTCAGACCAATTAGCCTATCTTCATTCCTCTTAAAGACGATGGAGAAAGTGGTAGACAGATATATTAGAGATGTTGCACTAGTCACATCTCCCATCCACCATAGCCAGCATGCTTATCGGCAAGGCAAATCCACTGAAACTGCTCTGTGCAGTCTCATTGATAGGGTGGAAAAGGCTATGGAGGACAAGGAAATAGCACTATGTGCATTCCTTGATATTGAAGGTGCTTTCGATAATTCTCCTACCTCACTGCTGATAAATGGATTGATAAACAAGAATGTCGATCCAACAGTCACGCGGTGGATAGAAGGAATGCTCACTCACAGAGGAGCAAGGTTGGCACTTCAACAAACGTCAATTGAGATATCCACAGCTAGAGGCTGCCCCCAAGGTGGAGTTTTATCGCCTCTTCTATGGACTCTCGCTGTGGATCAACTCCTATACAGATTAGCGAACCTCCATATCGATGCGCAGGGCTATGCAGATGACCTTGTGATCGTCGTGAGGGGGTTCTGTCAATCTACCATCTCTAGCATCATGCAAAGAGGACTAAAAACTGTCAGTGACTGGTGTGGCAAGAGCGGTCTCTCAGTCAATGCGGAAAAAACAGTGATTGTGCCATTTACCAAAAAGAAGAGGCTGGACAAACTGGTAAAGCCAATTCTTAATGGTAATCCAATCAACCTTTCCACTGAAGTAAAGTACCTTGGCGTTACTATCGACCATAAACTGACGTGGAACTCACACCTAGGCAACGTCTTGCAAAAAGCTAGGATGGCCCTGGGAGTTAGCAGTCGACTGATGGGGAATAACTGGGGCTTCAACCCCCGTATTGCCTTGTGGCTATATACCACCGTTGTGAGGCCGATAATCACATACGCCTCTGTGGTATGGTATGACAAAGCCTCTCAGACGACAGCTATTAAAAAGTTAGGTAGTCTACAGAGGACCGCGTGCCTCATGGCTTCCGGAGCCATGTCCACTTCCCCTGGGCTGGCACTCGATGCAATGCTAGGGCTACCGCCTCTTCATTTATTTCTGCTTAAAGAGGCGAAAGCCAGCATGTACAGGGCAAACACCCAGGTACGAATAAATTGGCTATCTAAGAAATTGAGATCCTTACATGACTCAACAATGGAATCACGCATACTAAGCATGACATCGGATGCCATGCTTCCCCGGTATGTCTTCGAAAGATATTACACCGTGGAAATGCCCTCTAGAGAAGACTGGCTCAACAACCAGCTCCCCTGCGAGGCCGGGTGCCTTAACTGGTACACGGATGGTTCCAAAATTGGGTTGGATGTAGGATGCGGAGTCTACGGAGAGCGACCAAAGTTTCGCGCAAGCGTTAACTTGGGCAAACACGCCTCAGTCTTCCAAGCGGAAGTGTATGCCATTCTGGAATGTGCATACGTTAATCTTCAGAAACGCTACTCCAACCAAACAATATATATAAATTCTGACAGTCAAGCAGCTCTCCTAGCCCTGGATTCGAAGGTTATCACGTCCAAGCTAGTAGAGGACTGTCTGACACGTTTGAACACTCTGAGTCTAAAAAACAGGGTGGTTCTAAGATGGGTTCCAGGTCATGCTGGAGTGCACGGTAATGAGTGTGCCGATGAACTCGCAAGGGCCGGATCTAACGGTACACAGCTGGGTCCTGAACCGTTCTGTGGCATACCGAAAAGTCTGGCCAAAAGAACCCTAACAGATTCCTGCTTCGGAGAGTCAGCCAGATACTGGTATAACTCTCCGGGCATGAACCATTCCAAACTGTTAATCAAAGCCTTTGACAAACGGTATACCAACCAAGTCTTAGCGCTAAGCAGAAACAACCTACGCATTATGGTCCGAGCTTTGACTGGACATTGTCGCCTTAACAAGCACATGTTTAAGTTACGGCTCTGCGACACTCCAACCTGCAGGTTCTGCAAAGAGGCGGATGAATCGCCCCTTCATTTGCTAGGGGAGTGTGGGCCACTAATGCACAAACGCAGCGCCATTCTGGGCAAATACACTTTAAGCCCAGAGGAGCTACGAGAACTCACTCCCAAAAAGGTCCTACAGTTTATGTCAGCAGTAGGGCTTGGAAGTGAACTATGAACGCCCCGCCACAAGGGGCGACTTGAAAGTGGCGATCACAATAGGCCTTCATGGCCGCAGTGATATAAAAGCCACGCTATCATCAATAATAATAATACAAGCCTCCCCCTGGCCGCCGCCATACATTGTTACATGCCGCGGACGGGTATGTGAGTGCCCGCCGACTGGCGCATCGCCGCGCCGATGAAGCACCAGATATCATAATTCTTTCCACCAAGCTCGGGTAAATGGAACTACGAGCAACAGTTCTCAATCGTGGGACAAAATAATGGTACCACGACTCACGAGAAACGTTCCATTAGCGTGAAATTCTCTGTTGGCTCCCCGGTCAATGTCAAAAAGTATTTATCAGTAGGCAGGACCTCTTGAGATCAGTCTAGCGATTCGTGCGTGGAGAGGATTGAGAGGGCTAGTAAACGAATAAAAAAAACTCAATCCTACCAACACAGTATTTCATAACAGAACTATTTATTACGTAGGTAGGTACTGTACCTAAAGCACAATACACACTGAGCCCGCCGGGCCGCCGACATATGTCGGCAACTTTTTGTCGGCGGTCTAGTCTTCACTTATTACAAGTCGGAAAATTTGGTCGTCGGCATGTGTCGGCGGCTTGAGATGAGAAATTTATTTAGCAGTCAGTGAATGCCGCGTGTCGATAAAGGTTGTGTGGTTGTGTCGTAGAATTTATACCGCCGGGTAACACGCGCAGGCGCATGTTGCCGACATGATTCTTTTCATACAGGCCACCGGGTTGTGTCGCCGGGCTTTGTCGGCGGCCCGGCGGGCTCAGTGTGTATTGTGTTTTTGACTCCTGTCGCACACCTTGACCGCGCTGTACGCGCCGCATTAATTTATCTATGCAGAAAATGCGGCTAGCTTCTGACGTCACCAGCATTTCCTGTATTGAATTGAAAGGTCGGCGCATTCGGCGCGTTCGGCTCGGCTGGACCGAACTTTATTAGTTACTGTATCTACCTACCTAAAATATTTCCCAAGTTCATCTATGTTCTATTAAATATATGTATTTTTATATAAGCAGGCAGGGTTTTAATAAAAAAATTCAAATATGTAGCAAAATTTATTTAAAAATCCATAAAGCACGCATCATACAGATCCCTATTGAACACATTGTTTGTACAATCTAAGCATCAGAAAATAATTACAAGACATTTTGGAATCAGATTATTAAATAAATTACACATAATTCGATCAGAAAGTAATAAACTGGGAACATTCGGATGAAATAAATAAATAATGGGCTTATTCCATTATGCTCCCACTCTCGTGATCTTACAAAACTGGGAGCAGTAATATAATGGACATTTCACAGCGCCATCTAGCCCCAAACTAAGCAAAGCTTGTACTATGGGAACCAGATAACTGATAGATACTTTTGTTTGTAAATACATAAATAATAGTTACATAGAAACACCCAATACCGAGATAAATATTTGCAGAAACATTTATCCCGCGGCGGGTATCGAGCCCGCAACCTCCTGCGCCACAGGTCAGTCTAGAATACATAAGCCAACAACAAAACATGATATGAGAAAATTAATAATTTTATATATAAAAAAACCAGTGGATCTCGAGGCGGCAGAAGTGAAAACTTTTCGAAAAGTTCTAAACTTAACAAATAACCCGGTGTCGGTGAGCAGTCACGTGACCTTTTCGAGGCGAATCCAAGGATTTTTTCTCATCTCAAAACTGCGAAACGCGCCTAAAGTTTTCACTTCGAAATTGTATATCAGAGTGTAGGAAAGCATTCATGAACATTACATTCTAACTTGGACTAGCATCTTACGTAAACTTCCCTAAATTAAATGCATATTTGTACTAACCATTTATTTTTTGGCGGCGAAAATATGTTTTTGGACGTGTCGTTGATTACCCCCTTACGCTCAATGCACATTGAATTGGCAAGCGACGCGTCAATTAGTTTTATAGCGCACCATTATAAACCTTATGAACAATGGTACAAGATATAGAAACGCTTGTAGAATGAACGAGGTCTGGCGAAGCCATCTAGCGGGCCGCGCTGGCTCGAGCACTTTCGTGCGGTTCATTCTACAAGCGTTTCTATATCTTGTATCATTGTGCATAAGGTTTATAATGGCTTGCTATAAAACTAATTGACGCGTCGCTTGCCAATTCAATGTGCATTGCGCCTAAGATATCATTTTGCAATCACTAAAACATTAAATGACTGTTTAGTCAAAAAAACTTAAAATATTACATGTTATTGGTGAATTTTGATATTTTGTGCAAATAAATAATCTTAAAATAAGTTTATTTGGTAAAAATAATACTTCAATGAGTAAATTAAATACTTTTAAGATGTGACAAGCAAAAAAACGGACTTCGTGACAATATATATTTATAATTAATGTAAGAATGTTAAGTTATTTTTTGTCATGGTTCCGTTTTTCATCTTGTATTAGTTTTTTTACAATAAATACGTAAATATAAAACTGTTTTTACAATTCAATAACATTACTATTGAATAACTCATAATCAATTTAAATAATAAAATCTAAAGAAACATAACATGTCCATAAAATATTAAAATTAATAAAACATAAAATTTAAACTTTAAATAATTAAATCTAATATTTTTGGTTCATTTGTTCATAGAATCTAATAGCTAATCAAGCCTCAATTTTTAGATCTTTTGGCGATTAAAAAACCCCAAGGCACCGTAGACATTTTTATGTTTTACAGATCCTCAGAAGACATCTTAAAAGAGTGTGGAATTGGCGAATAACACTAATACTTTGATTCTAGCATTTCAGTTTTAGGTCAAGACTCAGCTTGCAACCAATATTATTTGTAACTAGTGTCAAAGTTAATAATGTTAATTTTAACGTTGAAACAAAAAAAATAGTAGCAATCCGAGAAGTGAAAACTCAAACAATTAAGTGCCTAGTGTTTTTTTTTAATCGATAAGTAATAGAAAAATATCGAAAGAGAATCACTTCACCTATAACATGAGCTTTTAGAAATGTAAAAACATTGCCGTTAAAGTTTACCGAGTACAGAACTAGATGGCGCTACCGGTAGATGAGCAGTCACGTGACTCACACGTCTTCTCGAGGCGATCGAGAAGACGTGCGAGTCACGTGACTGCTCACCGGCATCTACCGGTAGCGCCATCTAGTTCTGTACTCGGTAAACTTTTCGCCACGAAACGGGTAACGGGTTCGCCACCCAAGATTTTTCTCATCAAAAAACTGAACGAGCCTAAGCTTTCACTTCAAAACAATCATAGATAGTCTTTGACCAACAAGGTTGCGGGTTCGATTCCCGCTGTAGGATGTTTGTACGATCTGCAATGTTGCATAGACGTCATAGTTACAAAATTACTTCATTGTCCTATTATCGTCACCTCATTAATAGGAGAATAATTAGCTTGATTCATTCAACACTACGCTATCTAAACAGACATACTGATGGAACTGAATTCAGATATGGATCATATCTGATAAGCGTCTTTTTCAACTCCGGTACTTTCGTCCTTTTCAACTTTCTTCTCCGTCTGAAACAAAAATATACCTATAAATAAAAAAACATTTATTTCGAGAAAACACTCATAGGTACACAAACGAGTTTTTGACACACAGACACAAGACAAATACACACAAAGCTTAAAAACTAACAGGGTTCATAGTTAGGTGTCGCCCACAGCAATGCCTAATGTAGGGACAGTCCACCCTGGCAGCTATCATTGCCAGGTAGGGCTATATGGTCTTTCATTTTAAACTAACTTAATTCAGGAATTGGGTTCAACAAATTAATAAACATATACAGGGTGTAAAAAGACAACTACCGAAAACTGAGGGGTTGCAATCAGACCATGATTCTAAACATATTAAGCGAAAAAAAACTCAAAAAAATATTTTGACTTAACTTAGTCATTTTATGTTATTTTCGGTTATTTACTACTATTACAACATAATAAGATCATACCTACCTAATAATTTCATTTATAAAAGAAAAAAACATTTAAAACTTAAAACCCAGCAATCTACGTAAAAAAACGCGCCCAAAACATACGCAAATAGTACTCTTCCAACGCTGTTTTCTCCGGATATAATGCACATTTCGGAAAATCCTTTTGGATTTGGTTGTGTTGTGATGCTGTACCTACCCCTTTCGGCTTCGGTAGACGTCTTTTTACACCCTGTATTTATGTAAATTTTTTTTTTGTTTTGTTATGAAAATCCCGAGAAAATCGATAATGATCCTTTCAATTCATTGTTGCTTCCTGTATAACTTAGTCCATTCGAGCGTGCATGTGTGTGCGCTCGGATGTAGCCCGGCTGCGATTGGTGGAATGTCTGTTTTACAATCATTATGCAACATGTCCTAAAAAATCAAGAAATGATAAATTTTGTAGTGAAAACTTATATCGGCTTAGTAATTAAATTGATACGGTCAAACGTCTATTTACAACCCAAAAATGAGGCCTTGTCAGTTTGTGTAGTTTAAAATGAAAGACCCGGTATATCATCACACTCATAATAATAAAGCTGAAAGTTTGTGAATTTGTTTAATAATTAGTAGATTGTTACACAAGGGACGTAAGTAAGCTATTACAGAACAAGATCCAATTTGGCGCCAGTGCGAGCGCAGCTCGCATAGGGCGCTAATGGATCGCGTGCACCCGAGATATTTAGTCACACGAGCGAGCGCAGCGAGCGAGGGTGAATATAGTTCGAGGGTGTAATAGCTACTTGCAACCGAGGTAAGCATTCTACTTTATATCATTCTTGCGAGGTAAACAAAACATTAATAATGCAAAATGAAATTTTAATTAGAATAATTAGCAAATTTAGAGAAAAAATAGAAATTTCATCATCTGATGAAGTGCTTGACATTGTTGTAAATAACTTAAATCACTTTACGAACAAACTTCACAAACTTTCAGATCAAATGAAATGCCGCCATTTCCATTTTTTTTTCGTAAATAGTTTTCCATTTTTTTTTACGGCTCTGAGTTCCAAGGAGTTTTGCATAGTTTGAAATGTATGGAAATTAAATGCCGCCATGTTCAGTGTTTTTTTTTCAGTAAAAACTTTTCCTACCATTTTATAAGAAAAGAGATTGTTTACCAAGGAGTTTTGCATAGCTTGAACTGTAATGTGAACATTACAATTCAAGCATAGTGCGACGTAATGTTGCCTTGAATTGCAAACACCAATTTACAAGGAGACTTTCCACCATAGTAATCCCTAGTTACTGAGCAAGTATGATATAATAGTACATTACGATATTAGTGCGTAAAGATGGTTATAACATGCGAGGCGGAATTTCAGCCCGAGCCGCAGGCGAGGGCGTAATTGAGCCGAGCATGTTATAACCAATACGCACGTATATCGTACGACGTTTTTTAACACATTTGCGAGGAAACAGAAAAAAAAAACATTTAAATAAACTCAATCTGTGAATGCACACTGTTGCTTTCCCGCCATTTGAACAGACTGCCTACTGAGTGGCGCCGCGCGGCGATCAGTTCTCCTTTGAATAGCAACAGCGCGCTGCTCACTAGCTGGAGGCACGACTCCAGCTCGGCGGCGATCAGTTCCATATTTGAAATGGCAAATAATGCTGTTATGGAATTTGTATGGACTATAACATAACTATTTGCTTTGATAACACACGCGTTTGTTATGACCCGCTTTACATATTTAAAACCGGTGGAATTACATCAGCTTTACGAGCAAGGGTGTTAAAAATAAATAAATGGTAATGGTTTGGATTTTTGGGTATCAATCACGCCTGAACCAGTGAACCGATTTGGATGAAACTTGGAATAGGCATAGATAGTGACCTGGAATAGCATATAGGCTATTTAAAATGGTACCACGCGGGCGAAGCCGCGCGTAGAATCTAGTCTAATATAGATGTAAAGACCTAAGTTCATGGATATGGTTACCTCTGGCTCCCCGAGCAGAGTGTTGGCGAGGTAAGGTGCGCGCAGCACTCCTCGCCAGTACAGCTTCTCCAGCGGACGGTTCACGGACCAGCCGATGCAACGGACACCCAGCGACCGCCAGTAATGGACTTCACTCCTGGATAATAATAAGAATTCATTAATTTTTGTAAGGAAAATAAAAATAGATAAATGATTATAATTATTTTTTTTTCAATAGAAAACAAAATACAATAGAATCAGTCAAGCTATCTAAGGATCGTCGTAAAAAAGATCTATAGATAGCTCAACTGATCCAGTCAGAAGCGTGCCCAAAATACTGGCGGCATTGCCACGGTGAATTGCAATGCTGATTCTCTGATTCGTTGAGAAATGAAAAGTCAGTCAAAATTTTCGATTCTGACGGGATTCGAACCCGCGATGATCAGACGATACGCCTAAAACCGGAGTGCCTTCAACCGCTCGGCCACGGAATCCACTGACATCACATTCGTAATTTTTGATAAGCTCTTATTTATCGGTAGTTTATTTCGTTTACGAGTACCAATAGATGGCGCTGTCCTCAATTTGGCGACATTTTGGAGAAGGTCCAGGTCAAAAGTACCCTAAACCGACGAGCATGTATGAAGAATGTAATGAGAGTGAATGAGGCGAAAGTTGTGTGTCAGGATCGTAGCGAGTGGAGATCCGTGGTCTCTGCCTATCTTTGGGAAAGAGGCGTGACTTTATGTATGTATGTCCTCAATCCTAGTATACAATATAGTAAGCAGTACTTACAGGCTAACAATATCCTTATGCAGTAGTACAGCGCTCGCAGAGTTCCATCGCGCGCTCCAACGCCACAGTAACGAGTGCAACGCGTCCGCGGCACGCAAAGCCGCGTGCAGAGCTATGTTGTCGCCCTGTCTGTACAAACAATAGGACTTTTGGAAAACTGATATACTGATTACACCGCTATTTTATGACTACCAAAAAAACTTAAGGACAGTTGCAGCAGATGCAGAAAATGATAATGGCATGGTCAGAACTTTTTTTTATTGAACTATCACAAAGTTATCGAGGATTGTAGTCAACCAAAACCGAACAAAATTTTATGAAAACTGTACAAATAAGTACTATAGACAACAATCGCGTACAGACTCTCATTCGAACTATGTTCTCGTATCATCCCCAGTCAGTAAAACCGCAGTAGCTATCATAAATCCGTGTCGGACTCGTCTCGTCTCCTTTTGAGGTTATAATATTTTTTTCTCTTTTTTTGAGTTATAACTACATAAATGTGATCAGTAACAGACACCGAGACCATGTTTAAATTTTTTTTGGGAATTAAAAAAATAGGGGTGTATTCTTTGTTTGTAAATACTAAATACATACTTACATAGATACACCCAGACTCGAGATAAATATTTGCAGATCATACAAACATTTATCCCGCGGCGGGGATCGTACCCGCAACCTTCTGCGTGCCAAGCGGGCTTTCACCCACTGCGCCGCAGAGGTCGTCATTCCTACCTTGGATTATTGGGTCCATTCTCTGCGTCATAGTCCTGTGCACTGAAGCAGTAAGGACGGTAACTGATTGCTCCGACGATCTGTGGATCTTTCTTGCGGATCTGAAAAACAATATCATTTCAATTACTAAACTAAACTATTCTTTCGTTTGATGAAGGACGACCTCTGTGGCGCAGTGGGTGAAAGCCCGCTTGGCACGCAGAAGGTTGCGGGTTCGATCCCCGCCGCGGGATAAATGTTTGTATGATCTGCAAATATTTATCTCGGGTCTGGGTGTCTATGTTATAATATGTCTTCTCGTGACCACGGTAGCTGTAACGCTACTGGAACGTCGAGGTAAATAAACAAATGTTATACCAACGCGATTAAGTCCCGTAATAAAATTTAAAATATGTATAATATGTATGTATTTACAAACAAAAAGTATATAAGTAGTATATCAGTTATCTGGTTCCCATAGTAAAAGCTTTGCTTAGTTTGGGGCTAGATGATGCTGTGTGAAATGTCCAGCATTATTTATTTATTTATTATTTATGAATATTCGGACGGTGTGGCGACCTCTAACTACGATCGCCTGAACTACAAGGGCATCGTAGTAGAGTTTGTTACATAAAATCTGTTAGTATTACGAATATAATATTGTGTTAGTTGATGAAGACTCGTTAATAGCATTTTTCTTTTATAAACCTTAGTGGTTTACTCAATGCTATGTGTTATGTAAACCTTTTATTATGATAAATAAATATAATATTATAAAGAGGAAAGATTTTTTGTTTGCTTGTAGTTAGATGAACATAGGCTATATTTTATCCCGAGGAAGTGAAGTTTTCCCGAGGGATCGCGGGTAAACGCAGCGGACAGCTAGAAAAAAAAAAGTTGCCAATAACAGCGACCTAGCTGGCGCGCTACCGACGCGATTTGAATCCTATAACGCGCTTACGATGTTTACATATCTAAACTATGTAGAAATCCGATATTAACTGTCAGCCGCAATTTTTTTAGTAGTTAAGTATAATTATTTTCTTTTTATTTCACATTGTCTTTGTTTTCTAACTTAATCTAAAGAAATTCTGTAACGGAAGAGCGAGACCTCCTAATACAGGTATTTTCATACTTAAAAGGAGGTCTCAAACCCATGTACCTAAAGTAGATTAAGTTACTGAAATAAAATATTTGATTTGATTTGATTTGAGCCGCAAGGCCCTAAGGTATGTGGACCAGATGGCGTCGACCTTAGTGAGGTGAGATCTCCCTCTTTGCCACAAATTGGGGGAGTTACTCCTACCCCCAAAGTTCTTATTACGATTTCTCACTTTTTCGGATCGTGTTTTAATTGACGCATCAAAATATAACATAAAATGACGTAGCTAAGTCAAGATTTTCTTTCGCGATTTTTTTTTTTTTTTTTTTTTTTTATTTATTTATTTATGGAAAACTAACAGCACATAAAAACATAATAAGCAAGAGTTGTTTGTAACAGAAGGCTAATAATAAATTTTCACAGTTAGAACTAGTGTTAACAAATATTGAGCACAAAGAAAAATTGGTGCAAGCTAACGACAGAGGTTTACACTACATTGATTTAATTGTTTTACAGAGGTATTTAACACACATTCCTTTTGACAAGGGTAAAGAATATACTTAGAATCATGGTCTGATTGCAACCCCTCAGTTTCCATTCGTTGTCTTTTACACCCTGTATACAGTGGTGTCGGTAACAGGGTCGCGAGTTCAATGGTTTTTTCCCATCTCAAAAATGCCCAACGCAAAGAAGTTTTCACTTCAAAAGACTAAACCTATTACTAATAAACGTTGCATTATGTCATGCATAACCTATGAATAACCATAAAAAATAGTTCATTAATGACATTTTAATTTTTTTTTATCTCTTCTTTTTTTATTGTTTTTTATATAGTAATTAATTTTTGTTCCCCGTCTCGTTCTTTGTTATCTTTGCCTGTATGTGTGTTGTCTTTATTGCCTGTAACCGTGTTATGTGTGTCAAATAAATATATTCTTATTCTTACATAACTTTATGCAACGTTTATTAGTAAGGGCCATGTTTTATTACAGGGCCTAGTTCAGGCTCCTATGTTATATCTACCTATGTGTACTATGTAAAAAGACCTTGAACGTGTAATTTTTTGTGTAATCAAGTTTATGAATAATTTTTTTTTTTTTTTTTATTACATACTTGATAAAGTCGGAATGGGTTGAAGCATGTGACAGCGGCGTATTTGTACAATGATGGCCGCGAAGCGAACGTCTTCAGAACACCATTGATTACCTGAAATAAATAAAAACATTATTACAGTCATCATCATCATCATCATCAACTTAGTACATCGTCATTACTTGTAATTGTAGATATTATTATGTTTATGTATTTATTAGGATTTTTAGTTAGTAGTAGGTATTTTAGTTTGGTAGACGACCTCTGTGGCGCAGTGGGTGAAAGCCCGCTTGCGACGCAGAAGGTTGCGGGTTCGATCCCCGCAACGGGATAAATGTTTGTATGATCTGCATATATTTGTCGGTTCTGGGTGTTTCTATGTATAATATATGTGTTTATATTTATATGTATTTACAAAAAAATATACATAAGGTATACCTTATGTATATTTTCCTATACATTAATATACATAAGGTATACCTTATGTATATTTTCCTGATATATCAGTTATCTGGTTCCCTTATAACAAGCTATGCTTAGTTTGGGGCTAGATGATGCTGTGTGAAAATGTCCAGCATTATTTATTTATTTATCCCACTCTTAAAATAAAGCTGAAAGTTTGTGAGTTTGTTTAGATGATTGGATGTTTAGATATTTGGATGTTTGTATGTTTGTGTATCAATCACGCCTAAATCAGTGAACTGATTTGGATGAAACTTGGTATAGGCATAAATAGTGACCTGGAATAGCATATAGGCTATTCAAAATGTTGGTACCACGAGGGCGAAGCCGCGCGCAGTAGCTAGTACTTAATAATACTTACTTCATTGTCTTCCCCTTTGATGTCGATGATCATACGCATTTTGTTCGCGAGCAGGAAATCTATCGCTTCGTCCAACAGGCACAATTTAACTTCTCTGAACTGCTCCCTGTAATAAAAATTTAAATAGTTAGGCTTTGTGCTTCACGTTTCATAGAAAAGCACTTTTTTGAAAACTGTTTTAAATCAATCCTGAGGTCATAATAAACCAGTAGATTTTTTTTTTTTTTTTTTAAACCGTATAATGCCTTAAAAATGCATTTTAATTTATGATGTTTAGTTGTCTCCCGAAATCGCGAGCCGCCATGTTGTGACGTCATAAGGTTTGTTTTGTGAACAATACGACTGTAAAAGATAAACTTTCTGTTCCTAAATTAACACAGTGACGTCACAAAATGGCAGACGGCGTTTTTGGTGGCTTGGCGATAGAAGAAAAATTACGATTTTTAAAATTGAATTATAAATTAATGTTTATTGCATTTTTATGAATAAACTAGCAAACCCAGCTAACTCCGTTTCGCCACCAGATGCCACCAGATTTTTCCTGAATTTTCTTTGCTATAAACCTCACGGAGCCCGAGACCTTTCCAACGAATGCAAAACCGTGGAAATCGGTTCGTGCGTTCTGGAGTTATAGCGTCAGGAAGGAAAACCCGACTTATTTTTATCGACGTTTATCGTTTACTTGAAACGAAACCTATGGTATACATGCATTTTATGTGTTTTCTTACATGGTGTAAAATAGCCTATTGTAGCGCTTTCAAAGTTCTTTTATTATGCGCACTGCAAAAATTTGGAATCAGCTTCCCGCGTCTGTATTTCCGCTGAGCTACGACCCTGTTGTTTTCAAGAAGAGAGTTAATAGGCACCTTCTGGGTAGGCTCGCTCCATCGTAGACCTCATTCTTGCCTATGTTAGTTCCGAGGTCAAGAGCCGACCCATTCATCATAAAAAAAAATGGAAAACTATTTTTTTTTTGCAAAAACTTACGATTTAACTATGGATAAGCTCACAGGTATCACTTTGGGAAAACTGTTTTTTTTTTTAACAAATTTCATTTAAGGTATTAAAAATGGTAAGGAAATATATGTATACCAATCCGCTAATCTATTCCCAAACAAAGGATTCTTAAAACTAGTACTCAGCCAAGCCTCCTACAACTTTATCCATTTAAATTTTTAAATTTTTCAAAAGTTCAAAAATAAAGTTTTTTTTTCAAAATCTTTGTAAAGAAGAAGTGGTTTTCCTCAATGCGGTATAGCATTTGCCAATTAGTAAGATGATACCACACAGAGATGATCCCCAGCAATTAAGTAAACCCGATTTGTGTTTTGTTATTTTCTTAATAGACATAGACATAGACATTCATTTATTTACTGCATAAGCACACATACACAGAAAAAAACAATACAGCAATGAATAAAAAAGAAGTCACACTTTTTAGGTACATGTAAAAAAAATATAAATATAGGTAAAGTAAAAAAGGGAAAGTTTCCTAACAGTGCTGTGTGCTACAGCAGCAATAAGATCTCGACTCAGCGTTATGCTGCCCTATCAGTCCTATCCTTAATAGTGCAAGTTTCCTTATTATTCACCCAGTACTTTGTTGAGGCGTTCGTTTCTTGTACTTTATGAGCATCTAAACTTATTCTGACGAGCCTCAATTCTCTTTGACTGGCTCCCCACTGGAGCTTGACTTTTAGTTTTAAGATGGATCACCTAAACTAAAAGAATGCTAGGCCCCAAACCGTGTTTGTTGCCCTTCTTCACGGTATTGGTCGCGCAAGAACAGGAGTAAAATGAGTTCTAAGACTATTCTAAGTGATCCCAGCGGTCCTACTGAATAAATGTTTTCAGACTCCACATTGAATCCCCTACTAACCGATTAGGGTGTGTCGCACCGACATCAAAATTCTTGATAGCGTCCCAGTCAACAGCATGGACGTCCCTCAACGCTGTTCCCGTCAGTCTCTCCAAGCCCTGGTCGTGAAGTAGCACCAGTTTGCCGTCCCTTGAGGTCCTCACGTCAAGCTCCACAAAATTGCATTCATGTTCCGCACACTGCAAGGTTGAAATAAAATCTCATCAATTAACCTACTAATTAATATACTGTGAAATACAGTGACATAGGCTCAATGCACCTCCCTGTCCTCTGCGGCCGTTTGGAGACTTCTCCACGCGCACTCTTTAATTAGAGCGCGCAGTGGACGAAGGGAGCTGAGAGCTCTGGTGGTGAGTAGCGGACGCAAGGTGCGGGGGCACCTTCGTCCGCCTTGCACTGCTCACTACTACGCGGGGCCCGCCGTAAGGGCGGGGATCGCCGGAGGGGGTCTGGATGTAGAGGCTCTGCCAGTTTCCCGGACCCCCTCCATTCCATACGACGCCGGAAAGGCGCTGGGACGTTTAGTGGGTATACCGGGAGTCCCCGGGGAGTCCCACATACCCCTCTTGCCCCCCGGCGGAGGGGATGCGTAACGCATTTTACCCAGCGCCAAAAAAAAAAAAAAAAAGGGTTATTTGTAAAACACCGGTAACCTCTCAGGACTGTATTACTATCATCATAAGGAACAACTTTTGTTCTATGACTTTTAAAAACTCATCATTATTTTTCATCAGATTGTCATACAGAAATAAAAATATTTAAATTGAACGCTCTAAATGTTGCGAAGTCTATGCGAAACAAAAGAAAGCGAAGGGAGCGGGGTTAGGGCGGCGGGGGCCGAAATTTTAGATAGCGAAATCTTGAAAGTTTGTTTTTGGTAAATGTTTTTATTAATTATGTTGTGTAAAATCAAAATAGGTTTTACTCACATACTTGAAGGCGGCAATAGTGTTTTCTGGCGCGTCAAGCGCTGCCCCTCTATGTGCTATACATCGAACTATTTTCTCTGGATGTAGCTCACTCTCCTTACTCCCAGGCTCTGGTCCGAAGATGCTGATAACATTATTGATGTCTGGCTTCTTCAATCTCGTCACATAATACGCCGCAACACCGAGCAAACCCACATCCAGTCCAAAAGGCAATACTGTGTGTAGCAACGAAAATAGATTGCAAATAAATGAAAATGTGTAGTAGCCACTGTTTAGAAATATCTTTATTATCGTTAGAAACATTTTATTCGTTCGTTTGTGATTGTTTTTAGTTATGATAGGTTATCTTAGTTCGTTAGGCAAAATAAATACATCGATTTTGTGGGCGGGGCCACTCGCTGTTTTGTTTTGAGTGTTTTGACACATAACACTGACAGCTGGAGGCCCGCGTGCGTTTGGTTAGTGCGCTAGGGCATATGATGACAAAAGCATTTTAATGTTGATGACGAACTCGTGTTCGTTCTCCTCTCATCAATGTGTCGTTTGGTCGTCCGCATGACATGACACATTGATGAAAAAAAACCTCGTGCCATCCAATTTATTTATTTATTTACTAACTTATCTAAAACATCACAGATAAATCCAAATCGTTAAAGCTAATAAATACAAGTAAACATAATAAAAATCTATCAGAAAAATATACTCAAAACAAAAAAACAAAACCTCGTTATCTGACGTTACATTATCAATAACATCCAAGAGCATTAAGTAGAAATATTTTTAATCATTTTAGTTTTAGGCACTTAGTTATTGTAGACAAAATTATGCATACTTACAGGGACGCATAGTGTAAGATAAAATAGGCTACGTAATATTTATTACAATCTTTATAAGTCCCAAGGACTGTCTGTCTGTGAAAAATTATAATAACTTGGTTGGTTTGGTTGGGGAAAGTGGAAAAAGGCCAAGGCCATCAATAAAAACAAAAATGTTGCCATAAGTTTTTAATGTCCATCCATACAGTTAAAAGCTACCAATTAAGTTTAACCTACATAACACCGTATCAATATTTCCATTATTTAGCTTTTTATTACTACTGTTGTAGGTAGGTAGGGTACTATCAAGGTTCAGTGGAGTGTAAAGATAAACATATTCTGCAAATCATGGGCGGATCCAGGATTTTTTTCTGGGGGGGGGGGCACAAGAAACAAAAACTGAAAAAAAATTCACAATTTATTAATTTTTCGTAGTTAGTAGGTACACAAAAATATCGTCTGGGGGGCACGTGCCCCCGTGCCCCTTCCCTGGATCCGCCTATGCTCCAAATATTTAATAATTCCATTAGGTAGCTGAACCTATATTTACAGTTTGTTCACGATCCAGTCAAAATAACTTAGAATTCCGACTGCTCCTTCTCATCTCGACTCGACCAATGACGTGATCCGAACCGGACAACAAACACGGTTTAATTATTTTCTTAATTGAATTAGACGAGATCCAGTAAGAAGCCAGTCGAACACAGACAGACAATTTTAGGCTCTAAACATGGGCCTGATGATGCATTATGGATTGTATTGTATCTTAGATCGTTGGTAGACTCTTGCCAGCACCGCGCTGGTCAGCCAGCGGATTATGAAGAGCGCAGTCTCCACTACGGTCAGAACGCTGGCTCCGACAAACAGAGCCGTGGTGCCACCTAGAGATGCTATGATGATATGTGAGAAAAGAGGAGTTTAGTAAATAGTTTTATTTCAGTAGCCAAAAACATTTTCTACCAATAACAAAACACTGCAACTGTGTAAACCACACAAATTGATAGTTGGTAGCAACAAAAAAAAATAGTAAGGTGCGTAGTGCTAGTAAGGTGCAAGTGCGTAGGTAGGTAGGTATATGCAGTAGGTACTTACTGACTTAATAAGAAACGAAGGTTTCTGTGCTTTCTCACAAAAAATAATCTTGCAAAAATAGCCATGCAAATTTTTTTTAGCACAACATGCAAACCAAACGAACCAAAGAGGTCTTCTAACGTGAAGATCACGTCTCTATGCAGGCGAAGTTTTGGCGGCATCATGTTGATACGCAGCGCAGCCACGCTTGGCACATCAGACGATGTCAGGTTCATGTTGGGGGAAATTTATTTTATGAAAACGTACCAAATTCAAATTCAAAGTGTTTATTTGCATTCATGTTGTGTTTGTACATAATTGTAGGTCTTATAATTTATTGTACATTGTGGTAATAACATGAGTCCTGGAAGGACATCGCAAAAAATAAAATAAAAATACTGGGTTGTTATTGTTATGCCCAGTATTTTGTTATAAATTTTAAAGAAAAAAGTCTTAAAACTATGAGATCTTCAAAGGTAGGTAAAATCTTAAAATAAAAACAATCATACAATTCGAATTGGGTACCTACTAAATAATAATATTGGTAAATATATTGGTAACTACTTATCTAAGTACTCTTGCAGGGAATAGAAGCTGTTTCTAATTATGTATTTTTTAAACTGGGTTTTAAATCTTAAGAGGCTATTTAGGTTTTTAATATCTGGAGGGATTTGGTTAAATATTTTGACAGACATTGCATACGGAGCTGTGTGAATTAGTTGAAGTTTTGAGAAAGGAAGGTCTAATTTACTTTTTTGTCGTAAGTTTTGGGGGTACACCCGGTACTTCTAGAACAGGAAGTACACCCGCCCCTTATGAATTGTTAAAATGTTTTTCTCTATAAAGTATGATTTGCAGCTTTCCATGAGATCTAGATACCTTCATGTAGGTATAATTATTAGCCAAGGTGATTTATGACATTGAGTACGGCTAATGGATCGAGGCGTTAAGTTTGCCGTTTCAATACGCAAAAGATCCTTTTTAAACAAAATTGTATTCTGCGCATCACGACTACTTAGATCCGTCGCCCGAGAGTATGTCGCTGCGCTCTGGTTCTTTTAATTTGTGCAGTTTTTGTTTACAAAAATGGCAACATTATTTTATACGTCATGTAAAAGTTGTTGCGCAGAATAGTGCGTCTCTATCTCTAGGCTGTGCTAGGCTCTTGAGTCTTGACTTGACATCGGTAGTTAGGTACAGTGCCACAAACTTATCTGGACCGGTGGCCAAAGGAGTAACGAATTTACTGTAAAACAAGACTGTTCAAAGTTATGGACGTGGTCTATGGTGGTGGATGTAGATGAAGCATCTTTACTGAAATGCCAAGACAGAATCGCTATAGCTTCATAGGCCGCTTTTGAACTGAATGTCTCTTTTATTTTCTGCCAATATCAAATTGATATCAAATGCGATAACAGCGCCTCACCGATTCATAGATGTTTGTGGCACTGTACAACATGTAGTGGCAAGTATCCTACTTATCTGCCACAGAATACTTTGCTACCTATTAGAACTGCTACTGACAGAATACTTAAAACTGTGGCAACAGAGGTAGGTAGTGGATAGGGGTAGGTAAGTCATGGAATCAGAACTTACCTAACAACGACCTTCTTTGTGTGAGAATAGTAGTTGATTTCGGCGCACTGAGGCAGACAGGAACATTTAGCAAGGTTCTTGGGTATATTGATGAGGATCTCCACGTTTCGCCCGATGCACGCCATGCCGTGCGCATCACACACGTCGCCATCTTGTGCACAAAACGAACTACTGTTTTAGACACAAATCACGGGAAAATGGGTGGAAATAAATTGTAATTTTTACAGAATTTGCGAAATTGCAATTGGAATGGCAGTTTGAAATGGATATTTTTTTGGTTTTGTGTTTGATGACAATTTGTGATTTGATTGACAACAAACGTTTTTTAAACTCTTTCAATGAGGTGTTTACAAAAAAGGTTTGAACATAAGCACAGATAAGATTGACTAATTAAAAAAAATAAGGAAATTGGTGATTATTTTTACAGGCTTGCAAATTTTAATCCCATTAATCATATAACATAGAAGTATAAATTAAACAAAAACTATAAATGAGTAATTGCGCCATCTGTTGGTGAGTAGAATTTCACCAGTCGTTTCCATAAAAGTCTGATTTTAAACTTTACCGCAGCAAAACAACGCCATCTATCGATGAGTGGAAATAAACTTTAAAAAAGAGGGTGCTGACTTCAGACCCCAGAACCTCCTTGGATTGTTTCCGGAAATGGTTCCCCAATGAAGATGGTGCTTTACAAAATAGAGGAAGAAGGTTGCAACAACCTAACATAAAATTATTTCGTACCTCCTTTCACGTGGAAGTAAGGTCTACAACCGCAGAACATTACAGCCATCCGACTTCGGCATTGCATTTGGCAAAGTGCGAAACTGTAAGCCTGAAAACATATAGGTTTACCAACTTTTAAATTCGAAATAACGGCTGATACTTTCAACCGACTTCCGACTGGTCGTTCACACTGCGAGCGGGCGCGAAGTATTAAACATAATTTTATGAAACTTTAGGCTACCGCCTTAGGCCCGTAGTGTGGCCAGAAACGCGTGGACATGAACGTTTGAATCGCGCGGTTGCGCCCTCTTGCAGTGTGGACGGACGACCCACAGACTGATATAACATTATTTATGGGAGACCCTTAAAATTTTGAAAAAGATCTTCTGCCATCGACAGAATTTCATAGTCACGGATTATGCTTTTGAAGATTTAAATGAACAAGAAACAATAATTCTTCACCTTCACCGAAGAGCTAAGCCACTCATCCGGGTACCGACACCGTCTCTGTTCTGGCGCCAAACTCTTTATGCTCGGTGACGCCTGGATTTCCACCGCCTGGGGAATTCAAATCTGAGAGCTTATGATTCGGATTATGAATTAAAGCTAAAAAAGTGTAGGTATCTTTTGGCATTATTATGTGGCGTAGGTTCACATGTAATGTTCTAGGTATTATGGCTTTGTCTGCACGAGGCGTACCCTTAGATCATTAAGTAGTTCTAATTCGTTCGAGGGCGTACCGTAGACCCACGGAGTAAGTATAGCCGTAGACAGTGGCTGATCAAGAGTTCTGACCGCCTTAGGCTAATAATTAGGACGCGCCCCCACCATGTGTGTTACGGTCGGCAACAGTAGTATATTACTTACATTTGTCTTTGTTTGTAAAAAAGTTAACATGATTCGTAGTCATACTACTTATTGTAAGTTTGCAGATCGATCTGCAAACGAAACTGACGTTGTCTTTTAATCTGCGCGTCCAAAATGACCAAAATCATGACACATGACTGCAGGCTGGTGTTCATACTTTTTCTATAAACGGTTTATAGAAAAAGTAGGTATCACTCGTTCGACCACCGACCGATTCGAGTGACTAGACAGTTGTTCCTATTACGCGCGCTTTTTTAAATTTCAAAATTTATTGTTAAAATCAGACACTTCCAAGCTTTTTCGGTTTACAGCGCATTTAGTTTTAGTGTTTTTTCTCGGTTTAGTTGAAATATGTAAAAAATGGGTATATGTAAAAAAAATGAAATCATTACATTTCTTTGTAGTCTCGAAATATGACAATTCATATTTTTCTTTGCAGTCTCGAACTTATATAAAAAATTGTAGCCAGATTGTATGTATCGACAATTAACTAGTTCGGAAACGCACCACATAGTCGATGCAAAAATATGGCGTGCATGGTTAAGACAATACGCGGTACGCTTTTCTTTTAATACTTGGCGTCGAGCCGCGCTGCCGCGTCCCTTGATTAATAGTAGATTATTCACCAAGGGGATAAAGCAGTGTATTATGTCACGGGCGCCATATTGAATCCCAAGCGCATCGAAGGATTCTTTAGTAAACACCCTCGCTGCGGGAGTTAATGACTAGAATCCTGAGACAGCGAGGGATTCAAGAGCGCCCAAGACTAAGACAGCTTTAACCCCGAGGTGAATACTCTGCTTTTCACACATAGGTACTGCGAGAAAAATAGTGAATACTTACACCCAGAAAATAGCAAGCAAGTCAGGTTTTATAGGTAGAATAATAATAATCAATTCGTTTTTTTATTCAACCTATACTGTCCCACTGCTGGGCAAAGGTCTCCCCCAATTCTTTCCAACCATCTCTCTCCTTCGATAGCTCCCACCACCCGCTATCGAAGGAGTCGAGGTCGTCCGTTTATTCTCAAAAAATATTTTATTGAGGTCGTCCTTTCGTTCTCAAAAAATATATTAGCATTAATATGCAACAACATTAGATCATCTATAGTTTGGAGGCATTAGCCACACTTTTTCCTTAAGTTTGAATAAATTCTACTTGGTGCAGCCCCCTTACCATGGCGTTTGTCTAGGTACCAGAGAATAGAAAGAAATGACAGTAATGACATTATAGTGTAGATAAAACGCGTAGAAAGTGGAAAAAAGTTACTTTTCTACCCGTTTTATCCACACTCTAATGTTATTACTGTCATTTATTTCTATTCTCTGGTACCTAGACAAACGCCATGGTAAGGGGGCAGGTCTCTATGGTAAACATTTTCATAGAAACATCAAAAATAAATTCGGAAGAAAAAGATTAGTTGCCACATTTTTTCTTTTTTTTTCGTATATGTTCTATTGGATGTGGACTCAATAGTAAAAATTTTAATAGAAATGTTGAAGTTCGAAATTCAAATCTCATTACTTATCTGTTCACATGAGGTTCAGAGGGAGAAATGAAATCCCATACAACTTTACCTCCCGCCGGCCATTTTGTTTTTTAGGAGGGAGAAATGGTTTACTTTCTGTTATGAATGTGAGACGAAAAAATGTATGTATGGTTTTCTTGGACCGGGTGTGAAAACTAGATTTATAGTGCTTGCGAAGATACGATTTCATCGCGCCCCCCCGATCCTCGCGCCCTAGGCTGCAGCCTAATTAGCCTAAGGGTTAAACAGGCCCTGGCCGTAGACTGTACCTAACTACAGTGCCACAAAAAGTAGAGTACCTACGTGGTGATTTCAGGAACTAAATCGGAAAGTAATGTCACGGTACAACAAAAGAGCACAGTGGCGCCAAGTTATACAAAGGCTCAAGCCACATTGAATTGGCAAGCGACGCGTCAATTATTTTATTGTAAGCCATTATAAACCTTATGAACAATGAAACAAGATATAGAAACCTTGAAGTCAATGATGAGCTCCTCTCCTGGCGCCACCTCATCCGTGGGGTTGGAAATAGCCGTGGAGATCTCGTACGGAGAGTGGATGAAATACTGAAGGAAATTTTGGTAGTTATATTTCACGCAACTAAAAAATAACCAACAGTTAGCAAAGTAGTAGGTAAACCGATCATGAATAAAGCGGAAGGGTCCGACCTCGAAGACGCCTCAGCGGGGAGTGAATGCATGGCGCGAGTGCTTGAACAGTTCGATTTTGTCGTTTTTTCTTCACAAAGTTTTAATAATAACAAAATTTAAAATATTTTCTCACACGATTCTAGTAAATGATAAAACCTATCTTTTAATATAAATTTCACTTGATTTGATGTAGTAATCTCTTAGTGAACCTGATTTGAAAATCGATTTAGTGTCAACTTTGCGAATTTTTTTTATCGAGCCAACTTTTATTAATCACGTTTCTATTCTCACACAATTCTCGAGCATATGTTCAATTTTAATAAAATATTTTTTTCAGTTGCTAATTTTACATACCGGCTGCATAAAGCAGGATCAAAAAACCTCAATTACCCTATCAGCGCGCCTTAAGCTAGAAACACACTAACGGGCGCGGCTGACAGCTGCGACTGATAGTATGTTTCCTGCTTATGTGATGCAGGCTGCGGCTCATGCAAACATTTCCCGCCAAACAAACAGCTGACCGGTTCCGTCGCGGATACGTTCCGGAATTGTCACTTGTTTTTTCAATGGCATTGGATACCTACTAGCAATCCTACTTTATAGTCTTTTTTGCCATACAAACTTGTTACAGTGTGACATTTTTGTTACTATTCTATCCTTAGAAGACGGAATGACCCTTACCTTGTTCCCCTCTGCCAAAATGTACATGATTCCGAATCATGTGCGTCCTACGTATTACGAGCATATCGAAAGCAAGAGTGTGCATAAATAAGAGAGAAAGAAAGAAAGAAACACATTTATTTAGACAACACTCAGTACATAGAACAAAAATGGGCAAAGGCTACAGTAGGTAATTTAGGTAGGTAGAAAGCAGGTACATTTTTTGCTGTAAATAGATAGGTAACTGAGAGTGTATTGTACAGAGGTGCATTGTCAGTTATTATGCTTATGTGTGTGTAAAATGCGTTCGTGTGCTACCTCGTCCCCCACAAATATCGGCAGAGGAAATCCGTCAATAGCGGGTCCTTCCTTTTTTGTCTGAGATTCAATCTCATCGTCTCACTAGAACTAGAACACTTCTACCATTGCCTTAGCAGTCGTTAGTGAGGTCGTTACAAAATCACCCGTATAGCGTTCTCGGCAGAGTCGATTCTCACGTAGCACTGCCCGCTGTGGTAGTGACAGCTGAGTAGACGCTGAGCTGTCCACGGTACATCCTGCATGATGTATTGGAACTCTGCGTACTGTGGAACGTAAACAGAATGGTTAAAATAAGATTGAAATTTGCCGCCATTTTGTTGTACGTAATACAACAAAATGGCGGCAAAAAATCTTAGATAATCGAATGCCGCCCGCTCAGTAACAGCGTACATACGAGTAGTAACTGAGTAGTTGCCTTTTCAACATCTGGGTTAATTTTATAATGGTATGTATTTACAAACAAAAATCTGGTTCCCATAGTACCTACCTACAAGCTTTGCTTAGTTTGGGGCTAGATGATGCTGTGTAAAATGTCCAGCATTATTTATTTTATTTATCTGACCAGTCTGAATGATTTTTCCCATCTCAAAAATGCCCAACGCGTGAAGTTTTTAGGTATGTACTAAAAACTTTGTTTATCACCTGTGAGTTGAAGGTAAGACACATGCCGACTTCCGTCATCACAGGGTACCATTGCATCTGCAAACCAATCATACTTTTAACTACCTAGGTAGGTACCTTTTTTTTTATACCGTCAGAAAATCCATTATGGATACCCTGCCGCCGCGCGCCGCGCCTTGGGGACAGCAGAAGGGTTATGTCAGAGTTGTCAGACTCTCACCGACAAAAAACTGACGTATGGCCGGCCTCCATGCATGTCGAGGGGCTCCGGGATCTCCTACGGAACGCACCGGTGCCCCTCTCGCATTTGCCTAAAGCACTGTCCCAGGAATGACACCCACAGTCAAGCCCGGCACCCTCGCAGTGCTTACGACGGCGCTCACCACAGAGCGCCGCCGCCCTCCCGGGGTCCGTATCATGGACAGCCGAAGTCCCCACTTCAACCACCCGCGGACCCGGAAAGTCCCCTGTTGACACTGACCGTACCTACACTAACGGACGTTGGCACGCATCGATGCGCAGGCGCAGCAGTTCATACCAAGACTGCTCTGCATTGAAACGGCTAATTTCACGAATGCCTAAATCCATTGACCGTCGGTAATAAGGTTCCTATCCTATGGTGTACCTAGTTACCTTTTTATTCAATAACTAGCTTCTGCGCGCGGCTTCGCTCGCGTGGTTCCAACATTTTGAATAGCCTATAAGCTATTCCAGGTCATTATCTACGCCTATTCCAAGTTTCATCCAAATCGGTTCACTGGTTTAGGCGTGATTGTTACACAAACATACAAACATCCAAACATACTCACAAACATTCAGATTTATTATATTACTAGCTGCGCTCCCGCGGTGTGACCCGCGGTCCTTCGGGATTTTTTCGCGATAACAAGTGTTGCTGTCGAGTGGTTTGGGCGTGAATAGGTAACAAACAGACAGACAGACAGACAGAGTTACTTTCACATTTATAATATTAGTATGGATTAGGATATTAGGATTAGGATATATAGCCTATAATGTTCATCAGGTATAATGTAGGATTTAATGGTGAAAGAATTTTTCAAATCGGTCCAGTAGTTTCGGAGCCTATAACCTAAATTCAAACAAACAAACACATGGGCGGATCCACGATTTTTTTCTGGGGGGGGGCACAAGAAACAAAAACTGACAAAAATTTCACAATTTATTAATTTTTCGTAGTTAGTAGGTACAAAAAAATATCGTCTGGGGGGGGCACGTGCCCCCGTGCCTACCCCCTGGATCCGCCTATGAACAAACATACAAACAAAGAAATCTTCCCTCTTATAATAATAATTTAGAAGTGTAGATAATGTACGAACCTCGTCATCTATATGCGACAGCATCACACTGAGCCTATGATCCGGATGCACACTGAACGCAAGCGCCAACAGATCCACCCCCGCCACCGTCTCATCCTGCTGGTACTTCCAGAAGTTCTGCAGATTCTCACGAAAAGACACGTCGGAGACCAGCTCGAGGAACTCCATGTAGTACTGGTAGCGATCTGGGTCTGACTCTTCGGAGACGTTCCAGTGCCTGAACGATGAAAGTCAGCCAAAAAACATTTTGTGCACCATTTGGATGACATACAATCACCTGATTCTTCACGGTATTGCTCGCGAGAGAACAGGTGTAAAATTAGTTTTAAGACTATTCTAAGTGATCCCAGCGGTCCTTGACTTTGATCATAGGATGGATACTACAATACAATACAATACAATACCATACAATACAATACAATACAATACAATACAATACAATACAATACAATACAATACAATACAATACAATACAATACAATACAATACAATACAATACAATACAATACAATACAATACAATACAATACAATACAATACAATACAATACAACACAACACAACACATTAAAATACAATACAATATATATATATTTTTTTATTTATTGAAAAGACCAACAGCTACAAAGAATTACAATAGTTAACCTTAATTAGTATGGTAAAAAAACAGCCATATCTTTATTGTAAAACATAAAACAAACAACCCCTGTTCTTTCGCAAGTAATACCTCAAAGAATCAGATGAACAGACACAGCTAGGTAGATACATAATTTGTAGCAGATCAAGATGGCAATCAAAACTAGTCTTTTACAGCGGAGCGGCAAACCATGCTTAAGTTCAACGAAACGTTGAGTCACTTACATATTAATAGCAACCCGGGCCTTCTCAGGATCTATCCGGTCTATAAAGCAGGCGGTGACTGCCGGGAAGGTGGTCTTCCAGCCGCGGTAGTCACGCTGCAGTGACACAACGACCGGCTCTTGTGTGTAACGCGACAGTTGGCTTAGGGCGCAGTATACTGCGCCGACGAACGCGCATAGCGTGAGGACTAGCCAGAGGATTCTGTAGAGAATGTCGATTTAAAAAAAGCAGTAGGTAGCTACTAGCTACACTACATTAACTTATTTACTCTTCGCCCGGAATAAAGCAAAACTGCCTGGCCCGCTAGTTACATATGTTCAAACCGAAAGCGTAAGGTAGTACTAGGTAGGGTACCTTACCTACCCCAGATCATATATTTTATAGGTACTTAACTTAGTGATGACGACCTCTGTGGCGCAGTGGGTGAAAGCCCGCTTGAGACGCAGAAGGTTGCGGGTTCGATCCCCGCCGCGGGATAAATGTTGTATAATCTGCAAATATTTATCTCGGGTCTGGGTATTTCTATGTAGGTATTTACAAACAAAAAGTAAGTATATAAGTTATCTGGTTCCCATAGTACCTACAAGCTATTTATATAGTTTGGGGCTAGATGATGCTGTGTGAAAATGTCCAGCATTATTTATTTATTTATTATTTATTAGTTTAAGTATACCGCATCCGTAGGTACCTAGGATTAACGAGTGTCGATCCAGATAAGTTATTACCATAATACACTTCCTGAAGTGTGGAATTTATGTTAAATCGATATCATAGTAGGAGTGAGGCGTATATATCGGAACAGGTAAAAACAACAGGTTTCACTTTAGAACAGTATGGAACTGTTGTCTAGACTTATGAGAAACTGTTCCAGTTCCACAACAGCCCAAATCTGCAGAAACATGCTTTTCTTTATTCTAGCGTATGGAGTTTACTTTTGTTAGAAAGAGATAACGCCACGGAACATGCTCTTCTCTATTCTAGCTTACACAGCTTACCTTTGTTGGAACGAGATAGCAGCTGTTATGCCTGTCTGTTACTGTTACAAGCAGAGAACAGGTGTTGCATTCGTTCGGAAATGTTGGGCTCATTTTTTTTACAGAAAAAAATACTGTTGTATAAATTTCATTCATAATAATGCAAAAAATAGTTGCATTGTAAAACATACATAATACATTACAGTAAAAATATTTATTTGTTCGTGTTTGTCTTGTCATACTGTTGTAGTGAAGAAAATTAACTTGTCTGTCATGTCTTTCATTTCAGGAACATGCACTGAAACTGTTCCTCAGCACTGTTACCCTACCAAATGTTTAAATTTCTACACGAACTATGTTACAACACAACCACTGTTATTGCTGTTATTTTGGAACAGGTTTCTGGAACTGTTATTTTACTGGAACTGGAACAGGCGGAACAGGTTTCTTTTTTTACCTGTTAAAGCCCACTCCTATTCATAGTACAGGCTTTAGCGTTTAGCTTATATGCTTACAAAATACCTTCAACCTCCTTTCTGCTATAAAAACCTCTTTCAAAATCCCGCGAAAAATCAAAATTCGAATCCGTCAATCACTGTCAATCATTTGTCTTTGACGTTTGAAATTGCAGGAAATTGCTATGTTTTTTAAAATTTCTGTGTGATTTCTGTGCTTTTTACCTTTCTAGAAAGTGCAGTTTTGGCTCGACAGTATGCTTCAAGCCGTGTAGCGTGGTCTCCTTGCAGAAGTTCGTGTAAAAGGCGCGGATTGGCGATATGGAATCACTCGCTAATTGGGTCATCAACTTCGTTCGAGTGAGACAGTTAAATATTGCGGTACTCTTCTTATCTTTTATTGGTTTATGACTCCTAATCCTGCGAGTGCGTTTCGCCATCTATAGATCGTTTACACTATCCTTAACCCTTTTGTATCAGCCCACCAAAGCTTACATCAGAATGGAAGCATTTTCTTTGATTTGTTCAGATCAATTTCAAAACAATTTGACAGACAAAAGATGGGGTTATCTTAATTTGATCAATCGTGTTCACTAATGGTCCGACCATTAGTCTTAATGTATTTTAATAACAAAGTTATTTAATGGGGATGATAGGTACAATGAATGTGGCACCACACCCATAATAAATCTGAAAGTTTTAAGTTTGTGTTTCAATCACGCACGTAACACGTTGCATGCGTAGTGACCTAAAATCTTCGTCACTCACCCCCGGTTTCTATATTCAACGGACAGTCGTAGGTAAGAGCTACGACTCGTTTCCACATACAAAAGTTTGACAGATAGAAACCGGCGGTAAGTTAGCTGACAAAATTTGTATGTGAAAACGAGTCGTAGCTCTTACCTACGAATGTCCGTTGAATATAGAAACCGGGCATCAGAGTATTTCTGGGCACTAACTATTTCCCGAATGCAACATACCTAATTACCTATGCACATGTACTTACGGCCAGCGTCACCAACTGGTTACAAATCGGTGACGCTGACTCATCCTCATCATCAGCCTGGTTACCAGGTAAGTTACTATCTGATAGGTACCTACTTAGTTCGGCCACACCCTGTATAGTACCTACCTTACACTACTACTACTGCTACCTGGTACTATACTTACTTATTAATAAACGTGGTGTAAAGTTACGCCAGGTGTAACTTAGGAGTAACCATAACATTTTTGGAGTTTAGGTACCTATGCACTGCTGGGTACCTTACCTATAGACTTTACCCTACCTACTTTAGTTCAAAGGGTAAAAAGTAAAGGTAACGGGGTAAGGGGGGTTCAAGGGGTTCAAGGTAGTATGAATATTTAAAGTACGAATGAATGAAATGAACGAATGAAAATTCTTTATTGCACACACACCATCTGTAAAACAACCAAAAACAAAAGAAAAAGCAGATAAAAATGTTCAATGGGTGGCCTTAGCGCTAAGAAGTACCTACCTAATAGAGTATTTATACAGGTAGCAGCCATCCTGACGGGCATATACTTCATATACCAGTACTGGGAGTTTCTTACCAAGTCGATGCCGATGGGAGAAGAGTGCCAGCACGCTAGGCTCTCGCGCTCGAGATCCAGGTAAATCTATCAGTCGAGCTATCTATAGATCGTTTTCATAGTCGTAATGTAGCTCAAATTATTCTAGTCTACTAATTAGCCGATTTTGTTGTGAAGCCAGAAAAAGCAGCGTTTGCAACATGTCACCATAAGGCATGTTTTTGCAATGCTAAATTGCAAAATTGGTGACGCTGCGTCACCAATTTTATTGGTAACCCCTCAGAGTAGGTAATTACTTATTCTCATCTCTCAGATTTATTTATTTAAGTATATAGGTATCAGTAATAAAACATTTGCCACTTCACAGGTCAGTCGCCAGGTCAAGGTCGAGGTCGAGGTCACACTCAAGATCCGGGAATTATTACAAACAAACGGACTCTAAGCATCGACGCGGAAGGAAGTCACACAGGCGATGCCCGGACTGTAGCCTTTGTGACTTTGAACAATAGGAAAAAGTTTGCATTCAATTAAAATACGTGCCATTAGAGAAGTCCGACGGAATCTAGCTGAACGAACGAAAAAGATATAAAGTCGCTTCGATCAGACTTCTTTTGTGCCGCACACTCTAGTTTACTTTAGCCAAGTCACAGTAAAAAAAACATCCCATTTTTTCAACATCGAGATTTCCCGCTCTTTTTTGGTGTGTGTCACGTCAAAATGAATAGGTAGCTAAAAAATCATCGCGTAGCCAGTTTAGGTTAGATAAATTATTAGTAGGTACCTATATTTAAAATAAAATAATGTTAATGAAATTATATTATTGATGCAATTATACAATTTATTGTTTAAAAATTATTTTATTATTCGGAATCATCAAACGCATCATTCTCCCAAGACTTAGTCGTTGACGCGACTTTCTCCGTTACCTGGGAGCCGTAGGGGCAGCAAATGTTGTCTATTTTGTCAGCGTTTCCATTGTCTGGTGCGCATGGACTGAAAATAAACAAAAATACCTTTAATGATACCTACCTTTTTATGTTTTAAGCGAAGTCTTTGTTAGCTTTTACGCGTTGGCGTCGCTATAGAATCATTGTAAAAGGTGAAACGCGGTAGCGAAACATCTACGGAAACTGTAGAGCGTCCGGTTTTTTGCAAAGAAATGTAAGCTATGTAGCAACATTCGTCGTGTACAAACTTTGGGCATATGAATATTTGAGTTACTCTGACTGAAGTATGAATGATTTTATGTTATCGTACATTCGTACCACTGTCACAGAATACAGATAGGAACCACTGTTGATGTTTTTCGCACAAATGAATCACATCGATATATTTTATCGAGCATTGAAACGGAGGATTAGGATTAACATCCGTAGTAGCATCCTTACCACATCCCTAATAATGACATTGATGTCAATGTCATCTAAGTCAAATCAATCAATTTTTCGTTTTTTATTTCTGCTGTCCGCTGTCGCGAACGAAACGAAAGCGCGTACTGAAAAGTTGTTAAAATTACACAAAATATTGAATAAAAACCGTGTCAGAATAACTGCGCAATGGACGAAGACAATTCAAACGACGTAGTGTTGATAGAAAACACCGAAGATGAAGACTCTAAACCATCCAATTCCAACTCTGATCGTAAGTTTCCAGATTTGAGAATCAGTTTTTATGAAAGTGACTGCAGAAAGTACCTGTAATTTAAAAGGTGCGCTCTGTATCTATCTTCGCGATAAATTTCATCCTAATCCAATCAGTAGTTGTTTTATGAAAGACTAGCTGTCCGTCGCGGTGTTACCCGCTGTTAAATATAGCCTGATGAACCTAAGCTATATTTTATCCCGGGAAAGTGAAGTTTTCCCGAGATAAAATATAGCCTATGTTCATCAGGGATAATGTAGGATTCTAATGGTGAAAGAATTTTTCAAATCGGTCCAGTAGTTTCGGAGCCTATTCAATTCAAACAAACAAACAAATTTTTCCTCTTTTTAATATTAGTATAGATTACAAACATCTATACAGTCACAAACTTTCATACACATACATACATAAAATCACGCCTCTTTCCCAAAGGGGTAGGCAGAGACCACGGATCTCCACTCGCTACGATCCTGACACACAACTTTCGCCTCATTCACTCTCATTACATTCTTCATACATGCTCGTCGGTTGAGGGTACTTTTGACCTAGCCCTTCTCCAAAATGTCGCCAATTTGATCCAAGAAGATTCGCCTAGGCCTTCCCCTTCCAGCTGTCCCATACACACTCGCCTCATACACTTGCTTTGTCAAACGACTGACATCCATTCTCTACATGCCCAAACCATCTTAACATACCTTTTTCGATCCTTAACACTACATCTTCTTTCACTCCACACTGTTCCCTTATCACACTATTACTTACCTATTACGAGTAGTAAGATAATTCCAAGACAATCTGTTCAGCCGGTATGATAGAAGATATTTTTTTAATTTCCCATTATCACTAAGGTACAGTTAGAAAGTTCGTATAAGTCAGTGGCCAACTCTAGTGACGGAGTTTTTAGGCCTCCGTCATAACGACTTAAATAGCCAGGACCGACATTGTGCCCTAAGAAGCACGGAAGCGCTCAGATGAAAATGCCACTGGTCACCCATCCACTTTCAGATTTCGAATGTTGCTTAACTTAGACAATCTATCAAGAACAAGCTCCCGTCGCAACGGAACAACCCCTCCTTCCCTGGCTGAAGAGAGGGGACGTATTATGAGAGAGAAGGGGCACTGGCCTCTTTACTCTTAATGCCACCGGATATCGCTCAAGCAATCCGCTTATGGTCGGGGGACCGATTGCGGATGAACAGGGAAAAAAAAGCAAGTACAACCACGAGCACTTCCAAAGTCTTACCTACTATGGCCAGTCTGGTTCCCTCTGTGGTGAAAAGAAAATTAATAAACTTCAACTTCAGTCAATTCGTTTAAGAACAAGCTTGACATCTGGCTATGAACTCATAAATCAGAGCTCAAAAAGATTAACCAATCTTGAATAATCAGACTATATCCACACGGATATAGAAATATCAGCAACAGCTATAATAAAAAATGCAGGGTCACGACTGTATCCCCAACGCGGTAGACATTCTCTTAGATCTTTTATATTCCAGATCCTTTGAAGATGTCTAAGGGGGTAGTCAGAGGCATGCACAAATACATATTTGATACATGCCCACATCTTGCTGAAGTTAGTATTCCATATGTGACAGGTTGATAAATAAATAAATAATGCTGGACATTTTCACACAGCATCATCTAGCCCCAAACTAAGCAAAGCTTGTACTATGGGATGGGAACCAGATAACTGATATACTACTTAATATACTTTTAAGCTATTGCATAGCTTCTATCGCGGGCCTTGAGCGTGGAGACCGAATCCAGAAATTCCGTAACGAAAATAACCTAACACCCCCCACTCCGACCGGCACAGCGGTGATACTTTTTAGTTTTGCCATCTATCGATGAATAGCAGAACTTTTCATGACTTTTGAAATATCACGCTTGTCTCTTTAGTTCAGCAACTCGCCTCTAGGTGGCATTGGTTGTATCGGCGTTACTGCGCATGCGTAATCCCCCTCTTCGCCCCGCAATCTGGTGACTCATGCCTGCTTACCCCACGTTTACATTCAGTCCTGTTTGGCAGGGAAGTGGGTAAATAGGTTACTCGCGCTGTCACTGCCACTGCTACTCGCGCTGCTCGGCGCTCCCTCGATTGTCGGTTTTTCGCGCGGAAGTCAAAGGACCGGCAGCGCGAGCACGAGTGTGCGTTTACATTCTCGCTCACTTGCTGCCGAAATTCAACCGAGAAAGAACGTGCAACTCCTTAAAAAACAAGTTTATATTTATTTATAAGTTCATTAGTTTATTCATGCATACTATTGAAATATTTATGCACATATATAATTTATAGTAGTATATTTCGTACTATCGCGATGAATTTTCCTCATCCACCACCCTCTTTGACGCTGGCGTCTTTTTTTTCTTTTTATTACACCTAAATAGTTATTTAAACAAATTAACATTATTGCTGTCGCCCCAAGAATTTCGACGTCATCTCATGTTGCGAGTCGATCACTGAATGAGTGTGAACACCCCACTCGTGTCGTTATTGCCGTGGAATTATTTAGGGAAATATTTCCGGCAGCGCGAGGAGCAGTTACAGTGGCTGAATCTAAATGTGGCATTTTAGAGTTTCGGCGTTAGGGCACCTCCTCTATGTTTTACTTCATGGTACGACTCTACGAAGCTCGCACGAATCGAGACGAGCTGCTCCGAAATCGGACGAATACGTAACCAGCTGTTTGTGAGAAAGTATATAGGTGTATAGGTATTTAACATCTATGTACAACAGTGAATATCTGTACTCGTATAATTTGTGTACAAAGTGTTTCAAATATGAATAAACAAAGTGCATTTAGTCACGAAAAAATCGTGAAAGAAAATGAGTGAGTACTCTATATACATACATTTTATTATTATTATCACAAAAAAACGTATTATTAAGCTATTGCATAGCTTCTATCGCGGGCTTTGAGCGTGGTGACCGAATCTAGAAATTCCGTAACGAAAATAACCTGACACCTACACCCCTACCGGCACAGCGGTGATACTTTTTTTGAAATATCACGCTTGTCTCTTTAGTTCAGCAACTCGCCTCTAGATGGCATCTTTTATAATAATAATAGAAAATTTCTTCAAATTGACTTTTCCAACGAAGGTGCACCACATATTATATTATAAATAAATAAATAAATAAATAATGCTGGACTTTTCACACAGCATCATCTAGCCCCAAAGTAAGCAGAGCTTGTGTTATGGGTACTAAGATGACTGATATACTACTTATATACTTTTTGTTTGTAAATACATACATATTATACATAGAAACACCCAGACCCGAGACAAATATTTGTAGAAAAAACAAATGATAACATCATATCAACCGCGCAAACTGATGTACACTTGGCCTAGGCCCGTGCTCGTCAATATAATCCGGCATCCAAGCCGAGCTGATTAAGTCAAAAAAATAAATAATAATAATAATTTATTATATTATTTATTAATATTATTATAATTTTCAGATTTTCATCGGATAGAAAATGTATAGCCAAACGCAAACATTTTCCATTAACTTCAGCTCTTGCTCTAACTATACATAAGTCGCAAGGTGGAAATTTTAACCAAATAGTATATGAGTATAGTCAAGCACATTCTCAGGAACTCTTTTATGTTGCGCTCTCTCGGGTGACTTATATTGAAAAATTGTATATCACGACAAAAAACGATAATTCTACATTCAAGTTTTATCATAATCGAAAGCAAGCTGCATCGACTGCATCTTTGTTGCAAGAATTCAAAAGACTGTCTTTTAATAATGTTCAGACGATAGCTCAAAGTGCATTAGATTTCATTAGTAATAGAAATGGCATTTCAATAATTACTTTCAACTTCCAAAGTCTAAGTAACAAATACGATTAACAAGATTCAGTTACGAGGCAAACAAATCTGTTACTTCTTACCGAAAGTTGCATGACGCCTGATAATCCGATTGAAATACCTAATTTCAATTGTATTGTTCAATTCAAACGAGGTACTGTTCCAAAAGGTGGGGTAGCTATTTACCAAAATAATAATGTTACTAATGTTATGACTCCGAATATTGAAACAAATATTGCACACGTTAGCGATGTAAGGCTGTGTCCCCAGTAGGCAAACTGTTAGCGGCCGAGTACTGAGATAGTCCGCGCGCGTAACGCTGCAAACTGCGTACCAGTGAGCGCAAAACTAGCAAACTGTGGACACTCCATTTCAAATATATGGAAAGGCGTACTTAATCGATACGCCGCAAACTCAGTTGGCCGCTAACTGTTTGCCTACTGGGGACACAGCCTTAATGTTAGGAGCTCTTTTGTTGGAGATATTTGTGCGTGCATATGCAAACTTAGAAATGGCCTACACATAGTCATGGTAGCAATTTACATTTCTCTAAATCCAATTAGACGAGGTAGAGCATTTTATTCATCGCACTTTACTGGAGTACACTGAAGAAGGGTCGAAAATACTTGGTATTGGTACAAATGGTAATAAATTTCCACTTATGTTGTCTGGCGATTTCAACATCAACTTCGCTGATAAAAAATCAGAGCGTTGACAACTTTTCTTTCGAAAATATTGAATTTGAAAATGAATAATGATCCACAAAAATCCACAACAAAATATGCGACCATTGACGCGGTATTTTCCAGATATTTAGAAGATATCAAGTCTCAAACTATGTTTCTTATTTCAGTTACCATAAACCTATAGTTTCAATGATAAATATTCCTGAATAACCTACATGTATTGTAAGATAATAAAAATATTTTGATCAATATTAAGAGCCTATAATCCGCCGCCATTTTGTAAGCGGGACAGCGAGTGAGATTTGTTCGGCGTGTGAGGAGTACAGAGCTATGGATGCGCAACGTGATTTACGGCGCTAAAACACTTTTTAGCTAAAACAAAAAAAGATCAAAATTCGGAACAACGGGACCACGAACGGGGTACTAAGCTGAGTTTAGATACAAAGTTTTACTAGTCAAGCTAAAGTATTTATTGAGTAAGTACTTTTGAAAATTCAGAGGGAAGTTTGTGATGTGTTTTCGAGAAAATATTTAGTAATAGTGTTTTCACTACAATGGAGCAACAGTTTATATCCTCAACTAATATTATATATATTAGTTGAGGATATAAACTGTTTTTTTTCAATAATATTGGTTCAATACTTTTATAGATATGATCCAGAGTCGAAGCAGTTTTGAGGTAGTATCCGCCCTTATCTTCTCATTTATTTAATAAAAGAAAAAAAAATGTTTTCTTATCGGTCACCACGCTCAAAAAGTGTAACTTGAATTAATATCAAAAAAAAATTCTGCATAAAAAAAAAAAAAAAAAATTATAATTGCATAAGTTGATAAAAAATGCTATGCAATAACTTTACCGCGGCAGTCCCCGAGTGCCACACGTCTTTTTTCGTTTTGTTTATTTATACAGGGTGTAAAAAGACTACTACCGAAAACTTAGGGGTTGCTTTGCTATCAGACCATGAGTCTAAACAAATTTATCGAAAAAAAACGCAAAAAAAAGCTTCAGTTCAAAAAAAAATTACTGAGATAGAAAACTCAACCGTATTTCAATGGCATTAAAAAACTATTAGATTGAACGCTTTGAAATAGCCGTCCAACCTCGTCACGTGTCGGCGGCTAAGTAAAGCTGCATCTACATTGTTTGTACCCTGTAATACTGCAAGATAACCAAAATTTTTGATATTAAAAGTAGCCCTCTTTTATATATACACACACACATACGTATAGTTAAAATTTTCAATATGTATGTATATATTATGTGTAAATTCATTCTTCATCTACTATATAAAAATAAGTCTGGTTTTCCTTCCTGACGCTATAACTCCAGAACGCACGAACCGATTTCCACGGTTTTGCATTCGTTGGAAAGGTCTTGGGCTCCGTGAGGTTTATAGCAAAGAAAATTCAGGAAAAATCTGGTGGCATCTGGTGGCGAAACGGAGTTCGCTGGGTTTGCTAGTTATGTATATAACAGAAACCATTAAACCAAGCACGTGTACTATTTAGTACCTTTGTTTTTTATGTATAGGTAATACACATTAATGCCGCGCAGAGAAAGTATAAATGATATTATATCTATATTAATGTACATCGCTCGAAATTCGATGATCAAACTCGTATATCGTTATTTTTGTTCAAATTTTTTGAATGAATAATTGTTTTGGTGTGTAATAATACCTAATTATTTATACCTAGATATTTTCTTTTTATAGAGATGAAAAACATAAAAAGCTGATAAAAGAACTAAAAAGAAAAAGAAAATGTGAACGTCAAAGGGCATATTATCATCGTCAGAAAGATTTGAAGAAAAATGAAGGAAAAAAAAGAAAAAAAAAAGTACCAAAAACAAATGCTGAACGTCAAAGGGAATTTCGTCAACGTAAAGCAGAAAAATACTACGTGGATATGTAATTTGATTTAATAATATATAAAAACAAATTGTAATATGCCTCAATATTATTTAACTTTACGATTTCCTCATTTTTTTCACAGGAAAAGACGAAAACTGTTCAGTAATGAAGTGAATGTCGTGCAAGGTAGTCCTGTTGGAAATATAGAAAATTTAACGCTACAGGAAAATCAATTTCACAGCCAACAACTTCATATTTATGAACAGAGTAATGAATGCATTACACCCGAAGTTATTCTACATAGGAACACAGGAATTCCTGGCGATGGTAATTGTCTGTTCCACTCGCTCATAAGTGTTTTGCAACTTCAAATTGAGGCTTGTGACTTGAGAAATCAATTACGCGATTCACCCTATTTAAACTCCTGCCACAATCCGCAAGAAGCATATAACATTCTATCAAGCACTAATGATTACGGAGATTTGAATTGTTTGTATTTATTCTCAAAAATTTACAATCAAAATGTTTGTGTACATTATTGTTTCTACAACATAACTACAACGAATGAAGACACTATCTTTTGTCATTTCAAAGCGAATGATACACAAAACTGGATTCGAAGCGCTCGTGGTCGTGCTTGCTTAGTCGTTCTTGATAGATCGTCGAAGTTAAGCAACGTTCGAAACGGTCTGTAAGTGTATGGGTGACCGCCTGTGGCATTTTCATCTGAGCGCTTCCGTGCTTCGGAGGGCACGTTAAATTGTCGGTCCCGGCTATTTAAGTCGTTAAGCCATGACGGAGGCCTTAAGGCGGCCTAAAAACTCCGTCACCAGAGTTGGCCACTGACTCATACGAACTTACTTTTTTTTATCTTCATCTTCGTGAACATCATTTCACACCTTTTTATGAAGTATCAGATTTATTGGAGACAATACAAGACGCTGCCAATGAAGCCCATGTTGATGCCAATATTAAACTATTGCGTGATAATTATGATCAAGTTCCTACTAGAGGTGTGCGCCGATGCCTTCTTGACCGGCGGCGGACGCCGGCTTTAAATCAGTCGGCGGCGGCGGCGTAATCGGCGTAATCGGCGTGGAAAGTATAATTAAGGGAGAACTCCAAAGGCGTGGAACGAGAGCTTGGTGGTTCTGTTTTTTAAGAAGGGAAATAAGACTTTTCTTAAAAATTACAGGCCCATCTAGCTCCTGAGCCACATTTATAAGCTGTTCTCTCGGGTTATTACGAATCGTCTCGCCAGAAGATGCGACGAGTTCCAGCCGCCGGAACAGACCGGGTTTCGCGGAGGATACGGCACCATAGACCGCTTCACACAGTGATTCAGATTATACAGAAGTCCGAAGAGTGTAATTAGCCCCTGAATCAGACTTTTGTGGACTATGAGAAAGCCTTTGACTCTATCGACCCCTGGGCTGTTTTCTTCCAAAACATCCCTTGCAGCGATGCCAAATAGACTATCGTTATATCGAAGTTTTGAGATGTCTGTATGAAGTCGCCACCATGAGTAACCGAGTACAAGACCAGCAGTCTAAGCCCATCCAACTGCGCAGAGGAGTGAGACAAGGAGATGTCATATCTCCGAAACTATTCACAAACATATTTTTAAGACACTGGACTGGAAAGGTATGGGCATAATCATAAACGGCGAGCACATTTCACACTTACGATTCACAGATGACATATTTTTACTGGCGAAGTCGCTGGAGGTGCTACATGGAATGCTGGATGGCCTAGCATCAGCCTCGTGTGCGATGAGTCTCGGCATGAATTTGGATAAGACCAAAGTCATGGTCAATGACCGAATCGATCCGAGACCTGTCGCTATAAATGGTCACGCTGTAAATGGTTATTGAAGTTTTTTTGCAGTACACCACATACCTCGGGCAGATTTTGCAGTTAGGTAGAGACAACTTTCCTACGGAATTTGTATGATGCGACATCGATGAAAGTTCGCTTGCACACACTCACTAAAGAGATTCCTCTGAAAAGGGGAGCGCGAAAAGCTCAAGACAAGGCGCTCTTCACTGCAGTTTTGAAGGACTTTTTAAAATTGATGCAATGGGAACTTGTCGCACCTCCGTTTTGCAGATAATCTCATTCTGTTTAGCGACCACCTGCAAGATCTCCAATTAAAGATGCTTCTTTGAAGGTAGGCTTAAGGATGAACATGTCTAAGACGCAGATCATGTCTAACATCTCCGGCAATCAGACAAGCGTTGCCATTGGCGGTGTGACCCTGGAGATGGTAGACCACTACATCTATCTTGGACACTGTTGTTTATCTTTCAGCGGAGAGCATAGAACCAAGGAGATCATGAGTCACAAACAGCTAGGATGGGTAGCGTTTGGTAAGCTGGAAGAGATTTTCAGGGACCGCAAAATGCCACAATGCCTAAAAACCAAGCGTTTTAACCAATGTGTCTTGCTTGCCCACAATGACATATGGCACCGAAGCATAGACGTTCGCCCACTAAGGAAACTGTGCACAAATGAGGGTCGCACAACGGGCCATGGAGAATGCCATGCTCGGCATATCATTGCTAGACAGAGTCCGCAATACGGATATTCGTATGAGGACAAAAGTAGCAGATATCGGAGACCGTATTGCAGACCGTGTTGCACTTGGTCAGATTTGGTGATGGCAGGTGGTGTAAGGCTCTAGCCGAATGGTACCCAAGGAGAAGTGCTAGAAGCCGAGGCAGACCAGCAGCCAGGGTGGATGATATTGAGGCCATTGTGGGAAAGACATGGATGAGATCAGCACAGGGCCGATTAGAGTGGCGTTTGAGGGTGGAGGCTTATGTCCAGCAGTGGGCTATTATTTGAGCTGCCAATTGATGATGAGAGACAACTTTGAGAGAGGAGAAGAGGAGACCAAGAGGAGGATTCAGCTGGGTTGGGCAGCATTTGGAAAACTACGTCCAGTTTTCTAGTCACCCATACCGCATGTCTTAAAACGAAAGTTTTCAATCAGTGCGTCCTACCTGTCATGACATACGGAGCCCAAACGTGGACACTCACAGTACGACTAGTCCACCAGTTTAAAATCGCTCAGCGAGCTATGGAACGAACGAGCTATGCTTGGAGGTTCTCTGAAGGATAGAATCCGCCACGAGACTATATGACATAGAACTAAAATGGTCGACATAACTCAGAGAATTAGCAAGCTGAAGTGGCAGTGGGCTGGCCATATTATTATCTGGCGAAGAACCGATAACCGTTGGGGTAAACTAGTTCTTGAGTGGAAACCGTGACTCGGCAAACGTAGCGTAGGACGCCCTCCGGCCAGGTGGTGTGCCGATCTGCGAAAGGCTGCTGGTAGGAGCTGGATGCGTTGAGCTAAGGACAGGGTGCAATGGCGCTCATTAGGGGAGGCCTATATCCAGAAGTGGACTGCTATAGGCTGATGATGATGAGCGGCTGACTGTTCGCTCGTACTGACTGAACGCGTAACGCTGCGCGGCGCGGGCGTAGTGAGTGAACTGAGCCACCGACCGCTAGAATCGTTCGCTGCGACTTAGCCGCTGACTGAGTTGGCAAGCAAAACGTCGCAAACTGGATGGACACTTCATATCCGTACAGTACGCGCGGTATGGATATTGGATATGAAGTGTATAATACAGCACAGAAATGTAGAGGGAGGCGAACTAGAGGCAAACAGTTATCCGCTTACAGTTCGCCTGATGCGTCCACGGAGAAAATCGATTATTTTACAAGTAAAACTGAGTTTGATAGGTATTAAATTGTCATCGATTTATTATCAAAAGATTTTTGCCCTATAATCTTAAAAAAAACAACAAATGGCAAATATGTCAGCACCCATGCTTTGTGGAATAGACTTTAGGGATTTTGTATATACACAATATTGGCGCCGATTTTACGCCGATGCAATCGTCGGCGGCGGCGGCGTGGACAAAATCGTCGGCGGCGTGCGCCGCGCCGATCGGCGCACACCTCTAGTTCCTACCGAAGATAACCATAACAATCATGAAAATGAAATTGAGATTGATAGAAAAGATGGAATTGGTGAAAATATTATGGATTTTATTGTTGATGGTACTATTACAGTTTATACAAATTATCGTAAACACAGTACAAGTCATATTGATTTTTATAAAGAATTTACGAGTATTTTTTTTGTTTGTAAATACATGCGTATGTACATAATATTCTTCCTATCCTAATCCTTCCTGATAATATAAAAATGGTTGTCTGTAAAGTCGGTTTACTGACGATAGTTGAACGTGATAACGTTTGTTCTTTTTTTTTGACTTTGGCTTTGGCTTCGGCTTTGACTTTGACTTTGACTTTTGATCGGTTTACTGACGATACTTGAACGTGACGACGGTTGTTTTTCGCCATTTTAGGAAGAAGCACTGCTCTGCTATTTTATTTTCTTTTTCTTGTGTTTTACTAAGTTTTATTATGTAATTTCGGTGGCATTTTACTAATGAAGCCTTGGATTTGAAACAGGAGATCTGGAAAATGGAATGGGGGAGTATTGAAGCAGATTTCTCATTTGACGAAAAATTTCCGTTAGTTTTGAAGAAAACAAGCCGCCATGTTTTGTTCAAACCATCGACATGACTTGACTGACTGACATGACTATAAATCTATTTATAAAACTTGACATTGGCAGAATTATACTTAATTGTGTAGAAAGCCATTAAATAAAAGAAGAAGAAGAAGAAGAACGTGACGACGTTTGTGCTTCTTTGTCGCTCGTTCCGCGCTCTCACTTGCACTTCAAGCCTTAGAGTGCGTTTCATCAAATAGTTCCTATGCCGTCATGTTGGCAGTAGAATGTTTTAGGCATAATTTCCTCAAGAAATTCCAATAAAACCTTGAAAAACCTAGAGATACGTTTTTGTAGACGTCTTTGTAGACGTATCTCTAGGTTTTTCAAGGTTTTATTGGAATTTCTTGAGGAAATTATGCCTAAAACATTCTACTGCCAACATGACGGTAAAGGAACTATTTGATGAAACGCACTCTACATGGAACGCCTCAAAATGAGGTAACGACGCATGACGTCATGTTTTTTCGTGCGTGCAGCCGGCTCCATCGAATTATAAGACGTTAACACGTCAATAAATCTGAAAGTTTGTGAGTATGTTGGATGTTTGTGTAACAATCACGCCTAAACCAGTGAACCAATTTGGAAACTTGGAATAGGCGTAGATAGTGACCTGGAATAGCATATATAGGCTATTCAAAATGTTGGTACCACGCGGGCGAAGCCGCGCGCTGAAGCTAATGTATAATAATACACAGAAACACCCAGACCTGAGATAAATATTTGCAGATCATACAAACATTTATCCCGCGGCGGGGATCAAACCTAAATAAAGATGAACCTATTTTTTTTTCTGTTTATGTTCCGGATTGCTTGAGCGATATCCGGTGGCATTTAGAGTGAAGAGGCCAGCGCCTCTTCTCTCTCATAATACGTCCCCTCTCTTCAGCCGCCGCACTGAGCGGGAAGTTTCCAGTAGTTGAGTTGCTAGATTGTTCGGGTGGTGAGTCAGGCGTTTTATGTACCTCTCCTCTAAAGGAGCGGTAATGGAAGAACTAATTCTTCCATTTCAGTGGCCACGGTTGGCATGCCGAGGTAATGGTGTATTTCATCGTTCTTGGCATACCAGGGTGCGTTGGCAATCGTTCGCTGGATGTTGTTTTGGACTCTTTGGATACGGAGTATGTTGCTTTTGCTAGCTGTGCCCCACAACTGAGCACCGTAGGTCCATATTGGCTTTAGGATACTCTTATAAATGAGTAGCTTGTTGTCGACGAACGTAAATAATGCATGTTTTTAAACCTTATATATATTTATTATTACAGCTCGCCCGCTAATGATGCTATTTGAGCGCCTCATCTCCATCGACAACAAATCCAACACAGTCCTCACTAATGCACAGATACTTTCAATACTCAAAGAGGAATTCAATATGGATGTTGCAACACTACACGAACTTGAAGTCGACATATACGTAAACGTAGTTAAGAAATTCTTAAAAGATTGGCCTCAATGGGACATTTTCGACAGAGTTTTCAACAAATTGCAGAAACAATCTGCTGCAGCAGAAATTAAAAATATTCTAGAGCAGAAATACAAGCTTTTAAAAGAGTATTTGAAATCTATGATTGAAACTGCATCGCCATTAGCTCAAGAGACAGTTAAAAAGCTTAAGTCCAAGGAATCGCAAGAGACAGATCCTGAGAACAACATTGTTTTAGAAGTATACTGTACAAGAAAAATGCTTAATAATTTTGTCTACAATAAACCGAATCCCACGGAAAATGGTTCGCTATTCCATGTGATGGAGTTTTCACCTTACGAGCTGAATAACAAGATACAGTATTCATTTTCATCGATTCTGCACTGGCATTCAGTGAAGTTGTCTGTGGACCTACCCAACTTCCAATATACAAGATCCACCGCTCACCGACTGCACCATGTACTTGTAAACGACGCGAATGGACCAAGAAAACTCAATACAGAACTAGACACCGGTGTATATACCGCTCCTTCCAAAACAAAAACCAAAAGCATTATTATATCTTATATAGTTAGCGAATTTGGTAGAATACTCAAATTTTATCGTGATAAGATAGAATATAAGATGATCGAAGAAATTTTTAAAGTTATCGAAAGTGATTTGTTCTTGAACAGTTCAACAGTTGAAATACCAGGAGCTTATAAGCAACACTTAAACAGTTATCCATATGAACGGAAACTGTTTAAGGAAGTTCAGGGGCCATCCTCACAAAATATTTACATAGAAGAAACATTGACACCAATTCTAAATTGGTATATAGGGAGATTTGAGAGTTGTCGTTTGACGAGTTTACCTGAGTTGCAATACTGGATGAAGTTGGAATGTGTTGAGTGCAAGCAAATATTTCACGCAGCAGAATTTTTAACATCATTAAGAGATCACTTCAGAAAGTATCACACCGATGAGCCTGATTGGAGTTGCACAAACTGCGGGATGACTTTTACGATGACAAAGATCACTGAGCTCGGTTGGAGACATGATTGCCTGTCTTAATATTAAGTTTGTAATTAAGCTCTTAGTATAAGGTTTTGACAATAAAATAACCGAACAAATTGGTTCTCAAGAGGTCATTCATTTTAGGGCCCAAAAGTTAAGTGCCGGCCAATGAAAATAAAAGTGTCGCAACGATTGGGAAGTCGATCTGATGCGCAATACCCACTGAGCCCGCCGGGCCGCCGACAGATATCGGCAACATTTTGTCGGCGACATATGTTGGCGGCTTCACTTATTACAAGTCGGAAAATTTGGTCGGCGGCTTGAGATGAGTTGTGTGGTTGTGTCATATAATTTATGCCGCCGGGCAACTGAGCGCAGGCAACCCAAGCCGCCAACATGTCGGCGGGTAACACACGGGGTCGCATGTTGCCGACATGATTCTTTTCATACAGGCCGCCGGGTTGTGTCGCCGGGCTTTGTCGGCGGCCCGGCGGGCTCAGTGTGTATTGCGCTTGAGTATTTCTCAATATGCCACCAAGTCTCGGCTCAATGCACACTGAATTGGTAGCGACGCGCGACGTGACGTAACAAGAAATTATAAACCTTATGAACAATGTTACAAGAATAGAATAATATTTATTGAACAAGAAGTAAGAAATTATAAACCTTATGAACAATGTTACAAGAAGAGAATAATATTTATTGAACATATAACTATTATTTAACTTGAAATCTCGCGCCGGCTCGAGCAGTCTCGCGTCATTCATTTTATCAAGCGTTTCTATAATAATAATAATTCTGGACTTTTTCACACAGCATCATCTAGCCCCAAAGTAAGCAGAGCTTGTGTTATGGGTACTAAGATGACTGATATACTACTTATATACTTTTTGTTTGTAAATACATACATATTATATATAGAAACACCCAGACCCGAGACAAATATTTGTAGATCATACAAACATTGGTCCCGCCGCGGGGATCGAACCCGCAACCTTTTGCGTCGCAGGCGGGTTTTCGCCCACTGCGCTACAGAGGGCGTCATTCTATAACTTATATGGTTTATAATTGTCTTGTTACGTCGTCGCTGCCAATTCAGTGTGCATAGAGCTTAAGTCAACTTCAAATGATTTGTAAGTCAAAAAATTTAACTGTATGAAAATCCAGATTTTTTAATGTAAAAAATCTTTTGAAGTAGGTAGTAGACTACTGAAACGTAGTGCCATACTGAAATAAACTCGGATTGACATTTCCATTAGTGATGATGATGAGGCCTTTATTTTCATTGGCCAGCACTTTTGTGTATTGGGCCCAACCTTGTATGAAAGCTGAATGGCCTCCTTTGACTTTTATAATCCTGTAATTAAGTTCTCATAAACATTTTAATATTTCGGCCTTTCGGTAGTACTGCCACTAGTAATATTTAGGAATATTATATTGTGACATAAAAATTTATAAAATATTACCTATCCCTAATTGAATGTTTTTCTCGCTTCTACCTTTCCCATTTTTAAATAAATATTAGGCTCGATGCACATTGAATTGGCAAGCGACGCGTCAATTAGTTTTATAGCAAGCCATTATAAACCTTATGAACAACGGTACAAGATATAAAAACGTTGTAGAATGAACCGCACGAAAGTCCTCGAGCCAGCGCGGCCCGCTAGATGGATTCGCCAGATGTCGTTTATTCTACAAGCGTTTCTATATCTTGTACCATTGTTCATAAGGTTTATAATGGCATTGCTATAAAACTAATTGACGCGTCGCTTGCCAATTCGATGTGCAATGAGCCGTAGGCGTTTTACACCACAGAGTCGGTTTTTGCTCCGATTACAAACTCATTTCTCTTACTTTTTGAATCCTTTTGGCGCGTAAACGGTTTGGTCGATAGCAGGGGTGCCGTGGTCGCAGAGACGGCGCGGGACGCAACTGCCGTCCAAACCTCTGCCATTCTTGCAGGGCACATCTGTATAAAATTATTACAATAATATAGGTATTTATTTAATCGTATGAGAGGCGCATAAAAACTAAAATTAAATTAAACAAAAATAAAATCATTCTAAACTTAAAAATAAAAACCACAAATAAAATCATTCTAAACTTAAAATTAAAACTAACTTAATCTACAAGTCAATGGTTAGATTCCCAGGATACGTACTGCTTCAGAGGGGAGATCTACTAGGTCAGTCGGGTCCTGGGTAAGAGTGTATAGGGCAGCGTGAGATGATAAAAAATTGGACATGCATCTGACTACCCTCTTAGATATCATTACTGATCTGGAATACAAAAAGATCTGAGAATGTCCTCCGTGGCTGTTTTTTACATCTAGGAGTAGTCAATGCCCAATCAACGCGTTGATCATCGCGATAAAGTGCATTACGCGAATATGTCCGCTCCCATCGGCGTCGCGCCCTCACGGTGCACACTGCACACTATTAAAAAGTACCTACATACTCCTTGATGCACACTGATATGCGTAGTGTGGCCGCTTCAATGCGTGGATCATCACGATAATCACATCTCTTTGATGTACCGCCACTCGCCGGGAAACTGCATTGTCAACGGCGGCATTGTAAGTGCCGTTTCCCGTTGATAGTGGTCACACCAACGTTCAACGTCCATCAACGCGGTAATCAACGACCGCAGCATAAGAAAGCACATCACGATTCACGCGCTTTAAAGTTTGAAAGAAAGGAAAACTGCACAAACATGCCAACTAAAACCCGCGCCGGCCGCCATAGGCTCAATGCACATTGAATTGGCAAGCGACGCGTCAATTAGCTTTATAGCGCACCATTATAAACCTTGTGAACAATGGTAGGTACAAGATATAGAAACGCTTGTAGAATGAACGAGATCTGGCGAAGCCATCTAGCGGGCCGCGCTGGCTCGAGCACTTTCGTGCGGTTCATTCTACAAGCGTTTCTATATCTTGTTCCATTGTTCATAAGGTTTATAATGGCTTGCTATAAAACTAATTGACGCGTCGCTTGCCAATTCAATGTGGCTTGAGCCATACACTATAGATACCTACCCAGCATCTTACCGGGTATTTCTTCAGTTGTTAGTGCTAACATGCCTCCTAGGCACAAAGCTAGGATACTAGCCCTGCAACAAAGATAGATTAGGTCATTCAAGTATTTCTTCAAGGGGCTTCTTATCCTGGATCCGCCCATGACACCTTCCGTTTATAGTTCGTAGGTAATGCATCATGGTGCTGCAGTCAATAAACTGTTTTTAGTTTGCGTTCAGATTCCTCACCGTCTGAACTTCAACGCCACCTTTCATGCGACTTGACGCGACACATTGCAAGATTTGCAAGCGCCGACTGCGCATTGCAAATGATAACTTTGCGAATGTCGAGATCCATTGAGCGTACTGCAGGTAACAGTGTTTCCTTTACAGCTTCGTGATGAGGTTTTTACTTACACAACAGCAAATACGTCCATCTCGTCTTATTTGAATCGTAGACTAGAATTATGAGTTAAACTATTTAGATAAGCAAGTGACCTTTAAACTAATCTTTATTGCATTTGTAGTTATTGTTATTGATTCTAAATTACTAATTAGTAGGTATAGATGTGCATTTGTGTACTTACTTATGCGGTATATAAAACTAGATCTACCTTTGACATAGAAAGATATTTCTTCAGCCCAATGCCTGACAATTTAGCCTGTTAGGCTCAAGCCACATTGAATTGGCAAGCGACGTGTCAATAATTTTATTGCAAACAATTATAAACTTTATGAACAATGGTACAAGATATAGAAACGCTTGTAGAATGAACCACTCGGGCCAGCGCGGCCCGCTAGATGGCTTCTATATCTTGTATCATTACTCAAAAGGCTTATAATGGCTTGCTTTAAGGGTGCTCGCACATTGCAGCCGAGCCGTACGCGGCGAACTATCAATTCAATAGAGAAAATGCTGCTTACTCCTCTACTCTTCCGTTGTTTACTCCTGTCCACAACTCCTGTTTTTTTAGTAACTCATTTGTGGTTCGTGCTGTCAGACTGTGGAACGACTTGCCTGTTCCCATCAGCCTGCGTACTATGGCGATTGATTTCTATTCTACCCTGGAAAGTAAAAAAGCTAATTCTTCAGTTGATTCTAATCTACGATCTCGGATACTCTCCGAGCATGGCGAATGAGGGAGTCTAGGATCTCGGCTAGACAACTCCTTTCCATAGCAACGGAGGTTGAACGGAGGACCCATTAGTGATGGATTTTTACGTTCATTCTTTTCATCCGAGCAACGTTCCATTTTACGTAATACATTTAATCGAGTGGTTCGATTAGTTACTAAATAGCAAGTAATCGGAAAAAAAACGTAGAACGGAACGAAATTTTGACATTATTTTTGTCATTTTCATGTTTCTTTCAAAATAATGTAAACAAAGCTGCAAAATGTGAAAATCCGCTAAAAATGTCTTGAAAACTAAATATCTACATATATGGACTTGTTTTACATGCTGCTAAAAGCAAATATTGTCTAGGAGCTGACTATCTATAGATTTTATAGGTAAGTCTTGTCTAAATTTTAACCTATCAATCGAATCCCGGTTGTTTTATCAATGGATTTTGCGTTTCATAAAACTAGTATGTTATCTTAACATTATACGAGCTCTTGACGGTAATGGAAACATCGTGAGGAAACCCGGAGCTGTACTCAGCTCCACACGTATTGACGCTGTGGATAAAAGCAGATTTATCAGAGGATGTTTTATGTGCTGGGCAAGACGGATCCATCTCAAACAATGTCCCACCCAGGCACTATTACAGTACCGATGAGTGTAAGCACCTATGCCTACACTCATCGGGGTACTACCTTGGCCTTCTGATGCAGTATAAATCAAGTGAAAATCGTTTATTGTTTCATGTTCTTACATAGAGGTCTTAATTTATTTATTTACCAAATAAAAGCCCGGATGGGGCATTGTATTACCACTAGGTGGTACAATTTTATAAGTACTAAGATGTAAAGGCCTACATTATATTATTTCTTTATGTTTCAGGAAATCAATCAAAAGAAGAAATTAAGAAGGTATCAAGTGAATAAGAGACCATTCAGTCAGTTCATAAAATCTTGAATTTTTAATAAGGTGAATAAACAAGTACACTGTAATATTTCAAACTAAGAAAAATAGGTTCCCTATGTAGCCATTGGGTCGCACAACATTTAGCAACAATGCTACTGTGTGTAGTCTCCGCCGGTGTGCCAGGGACAGAATTTTTGTAATCTGATCCACGTACTAACCATATCTCCAGTGCATAATATCTATAATCCCCTAAAAATAAAAAAAATACTAATTATTATTATCATTTTGTTACAGATTGGGAAGATCACAGATAAGATGGAGTTTCTAGAACATAAACAAACAATCATCATTCAACCTGATAATGCCCACAGCTGCTGGGTGTAAGTCTCCTCTCGCTCGGTTCCATGCCACCCTTTTACATTGTTGATCAATTCTACGCTTTGTCATCTGACTAAGCAATGGGCTGGTGGTCTGTTCCGAGAAGAAATAAGAATAATAATAATTTCCTATGTATGTAATAATAATAAATAAAAACGTGCTATTTTTACTGTTTGTATTAATAAAATAAACGCCCGTAACTTCGGTCACGTCATACCAACATACGTTCATGTTTCCAGGACTTATGGAGTTAGGCTATAGGTTGCTATGTCAGCCAAACACCAAAGCCTTAATTATAATAGATGTAGGTACCTAGGTATACTTAAAACTAACCTAACCTCTCCAGCAAAAAGTTTTAATCAACACAAAACCTGCATAATAAACCTAAATAATCAAGGTTAGGTGGATATTAAAATGAACATTACTTCACCAACCTACTAGTAGACAGATATTAGGTAGGTACAAGTTAAACCACATAATAGGTGACAAGTTCTATGTAGGCAAGTATTCAGCGTGATAAATGTTTGTATGATCTGTAAATATTTCTCGGGTCTGGGTGTTTCTTTGTACATTATGTATGTATTTACAAACAAAAAGTATATAAGTAGTGCAGTTATCTGGTTCCCATAGTAGGTACAAGCTTTGCTTAGTTTGGGGCTAGATGATGCTGTGTGAAATGTCCAGCATTATTTATTTATCCTTTATGTAGGTACTTCGAACTGGGCTGGAAGATCCTGAGAGGTGCAGAATCCTTATTTCATGGCACAAAATGTATTCCACCGCTTTCCGGTTCACTTAGTTGTTTCTCATTCACAATTCTTTGTCTGGCTTGGAAATGCTCTCTGGCTCACGAACGTTAGTTTTCTGAAGATACCTATCATTTATATTCTTCAAATGATGATGAAAACTAAGCCAAAACATTTTTTTGGGGCTTTTTTAGTAATGTAAATCACCTTTCTAGGTCACTGGAGGCGTAGACTATTTGAGAAGATTGTAGATCTCAAAACTCTAATCCTAAATGTCAAAAATAGAAAGAAACTATTCCCCATGCTCGCAAAAGATGGCCTTTTTATAGGAAGATTAGAAACAATTCTTTAGATTCTTTCTAGGGAACGCCATGCTCGCGAGTTTCTATTCTACTACTTAAAAACACACTCTAATGTCATTACTGTCATTTCTTTCTATTCTCCGGTACCTAGACAATCCCCATGCTACGCCGGCAGGAAATCAAAATCCTTACCCATTTTTAAAAATGAGGTCTTTAAACTGTACCTATCTGAATCCTTAAAGTAAATGTTATGCTTGTCACTTTAATTGTTCATTTTTTATATTTATATCATAAGTATTTTATTTTAAGTATATATCTAGCTGCTGTTTTTTAATTGTTGTAGGTATTATTTATATTGTTATAATTTATAATTAAGTTTTTGTTTATAATTGTAACACCGCCTCCTCTCTCGTTCTCTTCTATCCAGTCCATCCAAAGGTTGCCTGGAAGAGATCACTCTGAGTGATAAGGTCGCCCATTGTGCCACTGAATTTAGACCTAAGTTTTTTTTTAATTTTGTCATTTATATTAAGGTGTGACAATAAAGAATTATCTATCTATCTATCTATCTTACGTCAGAGGCGAGCCGCATTTTCTGACGTCATCAGCATTTTTTGTATAGAAAAATGACTGCGGCGCGTCAGTGTGCGATCTGGTTATAACTAATTGACGCGTCGCTTCCCAATTCAATGTGCATTGAGCCTTAACCTTACTTATTTGTATTTATCCAATTGGATACATTATAAGGAGATTGGTCTCTTTACTATTCCAACGACTTAATGCTGATATAAGTAAGACAAGAGCCAGCATAGTTCGGAAACCTAGATGACTAGAAAGCCTGGGTCAATAGTTATGTGCCACTTTCTATCCGATAACAGCTTTGTGGGTCGAATGAGTGTATCCTAATCACTGGATTTTTTATGGAGAAAATAAACTACTTGGTAGGGGAAAACCGGAATAATTGACCAGGGGGGAGAGTTGATCCACATCAATGATCTAGTTGATGCTGTGACGAGTGGAAGCATGCAGCTTGCTGGCTCATACTACTAACCCTCGGTTTCTATATTCAACGGACATTCGTAGGTAAGAGAAGAGCTACGACTCGTTTCTACATACAAAGTTTGACAGCTAACTTACCGTCGGTTTCTAGCTGTCAAACTTTTGTATGTGGAAACGAGTCGTAGCTCTTACCTACGGCTGTCAGTTGAATACCAACCCAGTATTTTTATTTTATTTTTTGCGATGTCCTTCCAGGACTCATGTTATAACCACATGTACAATAAATTATAAGACCTACAATTATGTACAAACACAACATGAATGCAAATAAACACTTTGAATTTGAATTTGAATATAGAAACCGGGGGTAAGACCATCATCATTGGATTAGCCGTTTACATCTTTGGTTTACATTGATCCAGTATATTCATATTGAAGAGGTTGCAGCAATTTGTATTTCGCATATTATGCCCGGTTTCGTAGGTAAGAGCTACGACTTGTTTCCACATACAAAGTTTGACAGCTAACTTACCCCCGGTTTCTAGCTGTCAAACTTTTGTATGTGGAAACGAGTCGTAGAGTGCGTTTCATCAAATAGTTCCTATGCCGTCATGTTGGCAGTAGAATGTTTTAGGCATAATTTCCTCAAGAAATTCCAATAAAACCTTGAAAAACCTAGAGATACGTCTTTGTGTTGAAACTGTTGACAGACAGACCGCTGACCCCTGAAAATATGAATGACTGTGGATGAAACGCACTCGAAAAAAATTCTACTGCCAACATGGCGGCATAGGAACTATTTGATGAAACGCACTCTAGCTCTTACCGGAGCGGCCGCGTTTGATCATCTAAGGCTCTTACCTACGACTGTCCGTTGAATATAGAAACCGGGGGTTAGAGGACGCGGCTGACAGCCGCGATCTGGATAATGATTGTACTCTGAGCTGTGCAAACTAGGTTTAGGACGTGTCGCGGACATGTCCTTGAGCTTTTGGACGTCTGATAACGATCTGGTGCGCTGGATATTTTTGTACTGTGCATACTCATAATTACGTTTTAAATAACTACCTACATTATTGTGTTCGATGTCTTTGTAAGTAATCAAACTCAAACTTTGTACCTACATAATAATTTTGTTACTGTAAACGAGAACGTAGTGTTTAGACAAACCTAATATAGGCTTAGAAACATTACTAACTAAAGGTTTGTTAACTTTTGAGAAATAAATATATCTATATCTATCTATCTATCTATCTACTTTTCAGTCGCGGCTGTCAACCGCGTACGACAGTTTGTTTCTAGCTTTTTATGCGACGAAACAGACGTACCTATGGTCACTACACGATTAACGCACGGATCCAGTGCTACTGGCACGGGGTGCGGGGGGCACTGGATTGAAAAATAAGAATGTGGTCTATTCCGATCAGCTGGACGGGATTAGAAATCGTTTATTACATTGATCTAGTGCTGGATTGGCATGACTGGCTGGATCCAGTGTTACTGGATCAAAGTAAACGGCCTTAGGCAGCTATGGCTGGGCTTTGGAAGTTGAATTACTTGGACCTACGACTCCAACCTACTTATTCTTGTCAGTAAACCTGTTTCTATATTTACAACTGTCAACATTTATATCCGTTGCCCTAGCAACCGACCGGCAAACAAAAGAACAATAAGTTGATGTTTGTAAACAGACGAATTTACTCCTACAAATAAATATTTTATTTTAATTTAGATAATTGTTAAGACCAGTTTTTTTGGTAAGACAAAATGTCTAATCTAAGCGGATACGACAGCGAGGTGGTAGGTTTTGATTCCGTATCGACCAAGAAGCGTTCGGAGACCAGTTGCTCCACGCAAACCACTGAGTTTTACGAAAACGGGGTTTCCTCTCAGACCTATCTATCCAAAGACTGCGGCACCATGGCCACACCTGAAGATTTAAATGCGCAAGATGACATGCTACGCGAATACCCACCTCCCGGCCTAAACGAGTTCCTACGCAGAGTGGTACCAGCTATGCTCGACCAGCTCGACGAAAACGAGAAAGAATACGCCTCTTCAGACTCGGAAGAAGAAGAGAATCTTGTGGTAAAACTCGCTGAAGAGATAAGAGTAAAGGAATGCGATGGCGCGGGCGATCAAGCGTCCTCAGTCCTAGATCTCTCTTGGAGTAGTGCTGGAAACTCCCTCGCAGTATCAACAGGGAAAACTCAGCATGAAAACTGGTGCACTCACGATGGACTGATAAGGATTTATACGACTAAACGGAGCCAGGGGGATAAGCTAACCCATGCTATGGACGTCACTGAGAAGAATTGTATATCTGTGGTGAAATACCATCCGTCAGTCGCTGCCATTCTGGCCTACGGAACCACAGCAGGGGAAATTGTGATGTGCGATTTGAGGGAGGGTACTCAACCAATGCAGTTGACTTCTCCTCCTAGCTGTCACGGATCGAAGCGTGTGTCTGCGTTGAGTTGGGCAGAAACACCGCTCGCCAACACATTTCTTACCATGCAAATCAACAATACGGGCAAACGTCGCGGCGCTTCTGACCAAGTGCTCTTTTCCTCTGGTAGCGATGGGTCTATCAATGTGTGGCAAGTCAACGTTGGTCAGAAAGTATTTGAGATTATTGTGACATATCAGATTAACGGGTCGCGCAAACTCTTGGCTCCTGATATAACTTGCTTTGACTTTATCAAGTCGTGTCCGTTGCGGCCGAGTGAGGAGAGGGTACCGGATAATATATTTGTGGTCGGCACTAAGAGTGGAACGCTCTTCTTGTGTAAGATCAAGTCTCCGCAGGTTGGAATGTCAGATCCAGTGTCTGAGGTAATGTATGCTTAAAAATATACATATCGTTCTAAAAAAACGAGAATGCGCGATCATCGCGCGAGTTGAAACCTTAAAAAATTTTGTGTTATCGCATCTCGCATACGTTAGGATGCCTATTTACTTCGAGGTTTTTGCAGAGTGTACCATTCTCGATATGATATGTTTGTACGAATTAAATCGCGCATTCGCGTTCTATTAAGGCTCAATGCGCATTGAATTGGGAAGCGACGCGTCAATTATTTTATTGCAAGCCATTATAAGCCTTATAAACATTGGTACAAGATATAGAAACGCTTGCAGAATGAACCGCTCGCGCCAGCGCGTCCCGCTAGATGGCTTATCAACTCGTTAATTCTACAAGCGTTTCTATATATTGTACCGTTGTTTATAAGGTTTATAATGGCTTGCTTTAAAAGCTAAAAGTCGCTTCGCTTGCCAATTCAATGTGGCTTGAGCCTAAGTCTGTATCCCCAGGGCATCGTAGATATTCTCCCAGATCTATAGAAAGGATCTACGAGAAGTCCTGAATTAGCAGAACCAACTAAAACAACAAATTGGTTCGACAATTATATTATCAAGGCGCGATAGATATTCTCGAAGTAGGTACCTACCTAATCTCGAAGTCGGAGACATGCAAACAATATCCAAATGCATTGCCCTTACATTGCAAAGCGATAAGTTGCAAGCCTAGAATCTGAAATCTATGCTCGATGTAGTTAGTGTAGATCCCTTTGTACACCCTCGGTATCGCTCGACTTATTCTAGAATCCTTCGATGCAATCAAGTCAAAGAGCATTTATTCAGTAGGACCGCTGGGATCACTTGAATAATCTTAGAACTAATTTTACTCCTGTTCTTTCGCGACCAATACCGTGAAGAATCAGGGCAACTAACACGGTTTGGGGCCTAGCATTCTTTTAGGTGATCCATCTTAAAACTAAAAGTCAAGCTCCAGTGGGGAGCCAGTGAGCCACTGACATCAAACAAAAGACAAACATCTACTTACCAACTATAATTTTATTACAGGTGCTAGACGGTCACCGCACGTGCGTGCTGAACGTTGCATTCAGCTATCAAAAACCAGCCATCTTCATATCAGCGTCCATTGATTCTGAGCTGCGTGTGTATGATATTCACCAAAATTGTCCATTGAAGGTAAAAAAGTAAAATTAATCACTTTTTTGTAGTTTCGTTTGTAGCTCCGTCATGGCTGTGTTGACCTCTGGAGCACAGAAATACGTCCGTAAAATGTATATAAGTTAGAGATCCTTCTACAAAAAACTCGGCAAAATAAATATTATATTAAAATCACACTCTTGAAATAAAGCTGAAAGTATTTGAGTTTGTTTAGATGTTTGTGTTTCAATCACGCCTAAACCAGCGAACTGATTTGGATGAAACTTGTGACTGCACTGGTGTTGAGAACATGAAACTTAAGTTAGAAGTTTTTTTAAATGAACCGGGCTATTTTAAATTGACATGCTGATGATGCAGATCGGAAACTGCCAGGGTAGAGTTCATGTTAACCCCCCTGCCCGGCTAGCATGACTGTCGTGCACGAGAAACGAGAAATTTTGACGATTTTGGCTTATATAAAATGCATACCACAACATAGTAGTTTGTCCTTGTAGACTTACGCTATGGTAGATTTTTGTGATCAAACTCCACTCTGTGTCTTCACACATTTGTCGTCAATTATCTCGTCCTCGCAAGGTAACGACGAGAAATTACTCGTGCCGTGACAAACGAAGTGTAATGTCAGCGCTTTTAGAGTAGTAGAGGTAGTCAGAGGCATGTCCAAATACATATTTGATACATGCCCACATCTTGCAGAAGTTAGTATTCCATACGTGACAGGTTGCAAGCCCATCGCCTATAAGAATACTAACTGGTTTCCTCACGATGTTTTCCTTCACCGTTAAAGTGCATATACCTACATTTTAGTCAGGCCGCACACCAGGCATACATTTGTTATTTACGTCGCCACAATCGTTGCGCTACATTTGTAAACCAACGCGACACAAAAAACTAACGTGTTCGATCTTGAATTCGTGTAGCGCGGACAACGTCTCGCTACAAAGTGCGCCCGCCACAAATGTTTCCTCGGTGTGCGTGCTCACGTACAAATGTATGGGGGCGTTAAATGTGTCGCGTTTCAAATGTGGCGCTACAATTATCGAGTTACAAATGTATGCCTGGTGTGCGGCCCGGCTTACGAAACGCAAAATCCATTGATACACGGGCGGGATTCTTAATGTCTTCACAATCTACTAATTTCTCGTTTCTCGTGCACGAGATATCTTACGTCGCTCATGTTAGCCGGGCTGATAGTGTTAAAAAATTATTTTTAAAATACAAGAGCTTTAAACAACCAAACGACAAAACCTATATTATTTTCCAGGTGTTCCAGCTAGAATCTCCCATAACCTGCGCGAGCTGGTTATATCGCAGCGCTTTGGTAGCGGCCGTGGGCTCCGAGCGCGGTGTGATTCTATTTGACGTGGCTGCGGGGAGACGTTTACCTGCTGAGCTAGCCGGGCCAGTGTGTGCCGTGGCCGTGGATTATAGCGGGTGAGGGGATTTATGGCATAGTTTATGTAACTGTATAGGGGTACAGCGGGTGAAGGGGTAAAGTGGGTGTGTGGGGTGTAGTGGCCCTGGGTTCCGAGCGCGGTGTGATTCTATTTGACGTGGTTGCGGGGAGACGGTTACCTGCTGAGCTAGCCGGGCCAGTGTGTGCCGTGGCCGTGGATTATAGCGGGTGAGGGGATTTATGGCATAGTTTATGTAACTGTATAGGGGTACAGCGGGTGAAGGGGTAAAGTGGGTGTGTGGGGTGTAGTGGCCCTGGGTTCGGAGCGCGGTGTGATTCTGACGTTTACTTGCTGAGCTAGCCGGGCCAGTGGGGTTCGGAGCGCGGTGTGATTCTGACGTTTACCTGCTGAGCTAGCCGGGCCAGTGGGGTTCGGAGCGCGGTGTGATTCTGACGTTTACCTGCTGAGCTAGCCGGGCCAGTGTGTTCTGTGGTCGTGGATTATAGTGGGTGAGAGGGTCTATGGCATGTTTATGTAATTAATAAAGGGGTATAGCGGGTAAAGGGGTAAAGTGGGTGTGTGGGGTGTAGTGGGCCTGGGTTCGGAGCGCGGTGTGATTCTGACGTTTACCTGCTGAGCTAGCCGGGCCAGTGGGGTTCGGAGCGCGGTGTGATTCTGACGTTTACCTGCTGAGCTAGCTGGGCCAGTGTGTGCTGTGGTCGTGAATTATAGCGGGTGAGAGTATAATGGGTGTATGCGGTACTTACTTAACATACCTACAGGCGCGGTCGCAGCCTGCAATTTTGGGGGGGGGGGGGGGGGGTCACTACACTAATATTACACTTTATTGCACAATACACAAGATTTAACTATTAGGCGTGTACGATTTTGGGGGGCCTCCCCTCTTCGGACCAGATATTAGGGGTCATTTCAGCAGTATAAGTAGGTACTTAATTACTTATACTGCTGAACTGACCCCTAATATCTAGTACCTGTACCTATCAGCATTGCACCCGTGCGCAGCCGCGGCATGTCGCTAGTTTACTATAAATATTTTATTTCAGATCGAGTCGCATAGCTTGCGGCGATTCAGAGGGACGCGTTAAAGTGTGGGAGCTGCCTTCACGCCGCATGCGATTTGCTCCAGATGTAGAGTTCTAAACAAGCACTTACTGATCACTATGTAAAGTATGGTTCTTATTTTGTTCTTGATAAGGTTCAAAACAGCATATATCTAAGTAACATTTTGATACCAAAGGTGGGCCGCTAACAACGGTTTTTACTATCCTACTTGCAAGAAAGTTATGCCATTTTGATCTTTAGCACAAACTAAATAAGGATACTAGTATTTTACGAAACAAGACTTAACGGAATTGCAACTGATAGATTCTTTTATTATAAAATTATGTATCTTAATTCTACTTTTGTACTAAAATAAAAACAATATAAAATTGGAAAAGGCATTTTATTTAATTAAAAATTATCAACTAAGGAATTATTCACAAAATGACTCTGGCTATACATTTTGTAGTTCATAATTTACTGCAGACTGCTTCGCTGTCCTTTTTGGTGTAGTTTTTGGTAACTGGAAAGAAAAAATAAGTGCTTATAGTCCAGTTTACATACAGTACGGTAACTGGATGGCGGTTTACTTAGATGGAAAGTGGTTCCAAGCAAAAAAATTATCGAAAAAATTCAGCGGAAAGCTTTCGGTTCGGAAAAGATCAGCTAAAAACGTCGTAGAAACGTCGGGAAATTAAATAAACGGAAAAACTCTTGGAGATACGTGACACACCCATTTCTCATTTAACACACACCCACGCAGACACACACACACTAACTCACACACTTGTATTATATTTGCATGCACACAATAGCATAATAAGAAACTTTTAGAACGTTTATATTGATAAATCTTACTTAATTCTTAACATAATTCACTAAGGGAAGAGCGGAACCCCCTAACACAGGTATATATTTACTTAAAAGGGGGTTTCTAAAGCATTTATGTCATTGTATAGATTAAGTTAACGAAATAAACGATTTGATTTGATAAATCACGCAGCGAGCGGGGTCCGGAGGGCGAGACGCCGCGACGCGACACGCCAGAGCGCAGCGAGCCGCGCACTCCACACTAACTCACGGGACATACTAGGCGCGCGTCTCTTAAAGTCCAATATAAACCTAATAAATTAGAAATGTAATGATGATAAATAATGTTTTCCTAATATGACTTTAATATTCTTTTTCGAGCATGTATCATGAATGTAATGAGAGTGAATGAGGCGAAAGTTGTGTCACGTTGTGATCGTGTACCTACTTATTGCTCTTTAACTTTCATATATTTCTTGTTTGAATATCTTTAGTTTTAGTTTAAAATTAGTTTATTCTATAGTGTTAAATGATACACACATATAGTTTCATTCAGAACTATGTTGTAATAATGTCAAGGAGGTGGCGTTGAGACTGCTACACAGTTTATTAAACTTTTGCAGTTCTCATCGTTCTATTGTAGTAATCAATGTTTTCTATGTACTTTGTTCTGAATAAATAAAATAATAATAAAAATAAAATAATAATGTGTGTCAGGATCGTAGCGAGTGGAGATCCGTGCTCTCTGCCTACCCCACAGGGAAAGAGGCGTGACTTTATGTATGTATTCTTTTGAGTTATTTTTGAGTTCGATTGGCAAATTATTTATAAGGTATGGGATTAAGTATTGCGATTTATTTATTCGCTTACCGTATTGTACGATCCCAGTTAGAACCGTACACAAAGTTTAGGAAGTAGTTACGAAATGCACCACACGATCGCATAAGAGTTCAAAGTTTATTTTGTTTAATACGTAATTACAAAGATAGTAAAACGATCCCCGCTCACGAGTGTCTCGCGCCGCGGCTTGGGTTGCACTTCATTGTTTTTAAAGTTAACACATGTACCTGTACGTACCGTACAGTATTAAATGGAGATCTTAAGTTTTAAACGTTAAAAAACTTAAACTTCTCACGCCGAACATATCACACTCGCTGCCGCTTACAATATGGCGGCTCCTGCACACTCTTAAAAGCTTGCTTATCTACTCACCGTCAAGGTTTAGGCCTCCGCGAGGGCTCCGTGGCGGTGGGCGGCGGCGGCGGCCCCTTCTTGTCGAGCTCCTCCAGGTACGAGTTTATGATGGCTTGTCGCTCGTCAGGAATGTGATCGAGTGCTAGGTACCTGGAATGTACAAGTTTAATTAGTACAAAAGCTGTTTTCTCGTGGTCCCATTATTTTGTCCCATTAATGGGACCACGAGAAAGAACTGTTTCTCGTAGTATGTGCGGTTGTGGAAGATAATATCTTGATCAAAGTCAGTTGAACCTATTTTGATGGGACTCATTGTCAGATAGAGAAGGCATAGCTACTTTTTATCCAGATCGAGGATTTACGCGGAAAAAACGCAACTGCATTTTTCATGCGAACGAAGACGTGGGCACAACTAGTGTGGCGACCTCTAACTACGATCGCCTGAACTACAAGGGCATCGTAATAGAGTTTCCAATACAGCGACTAGCTACTTCATCGCTTCACCGCTAGATGGCGCTGGTGCGCTACCAACTGTCGCCATTCGAGTTCTAGCACGCGCAAGCCACATTATCTCGGCAATTAGCCTTTATAGAACTATCCGACATTATCTGTCGGCTGAAAGGCCCTAAGGTATGTGGACCAGATGGTGTCGACCTTAGCGAGGTTAGTGCTACCTCTTTGTCATAGATTGGGGGAAATACACCCTAACTAGTAATAATAATAATTATTGTTTTGACCGTGCGTCGTGTTTGAGCGAGTCATGCAATGCGTTCATTGCTGGCGCGTTGTCCTTCACAGCGGCGAGGCTGCGGTGCGAGATGGAGCGGGTCTCCAGCAGCAGCTGCCGGAGTGCTGTCTTAGCGGCCGATTGCTTGTCGCGTTGGAAGTCGCGGAATTCACGTTCCATCTGGAAATAACGTTATTAGTAAAGAAAAGCAACTAATAAGTGGGACAAAGGCTACAGTGAGTTCGTAATGAGTCAGTTGCCAACCCGTGACGGGAGTTTTTAGGCCGCCTTAAAGGATTCCATCATGGCTTAACAACTTAAATAGCCGGGACCGTTATGTGCGTTCCGAAGCACGGAAGCGCTCAGACATTTATTTATTACTAGCTTCTGCGCGCAGCATCGCCCGCGTAGTACCAACATTTTGAATAGCCTATATGCTATTCCAGGTCACTATCTACGCCTATTCTAAGTTTCATCCAAATCGGTTCACTGGTTTAGGCGTGATTGATACACAAACATACTCACACACTTTCAGATTTATTATATTACTAGCTGCGCCCCGCGGTTTCACCCGCGTAAGTCCCGTTCCCGCGGGAATATCGGGATAAAAAGTAGCCTATGTGTTAATCCAGGGTATCACCTATCTACATACCAAATTTCAACCAAATCGGTCCAGCCGTTTTTGCGTGAAAGAGTAACAAACATCCATACATCCATACATCCATACTTACAAACTTTCGCCTTTATAATATTTATAGGATTAGGAATAGGATATTAGGATTAGGATTTAGCAATTTTCGTCCCACTGCAGGGCAAAGGCCTCCCCTTCTCCCACTCTTCGCGATCCATAGCTGTAACAGGCCATGTTCTTAGGTGACAGTCAAGTTCGTCTCGCCATCTCATTCTGCGTCTTCCACGTCTTCGCGGCACATTTTATGGGCTCAGACATTAAAAAACAAAATCCATACTAATATTATAAATGTGAAAGTAACTCTGTCTGATTGTTACCTTTTCACGCCCAAACCACTGAAAATTGGCATGGATGAAGGTTGTATCCCAGGGAAGGACAAAGGCTACCTTTTATCCCGAAAAAATCCCGAGGGACCGCGGGTCTATTGCTGCGCTTGACTTGGTGGAGCGCAGAGCCAAGAGGCTTAAGGTGAAGACTATCTTGCTGAAGCAAAACTCGACAGTCTGAGCCATCGTCGTGAGGTAGCGAGTTTGTCGGTCTTCTACAAATTGTACTACGGTGAGTGTGCCCAGGAGCTACACGACCTTATTCCGCCTTCACCGTTCTTTTACAGGGACTTCAGACGCACAGCTGATTATCATCCACACCTAGTTGATATTCCACTTATTAGAAAGCGCTTTCAAAGTTCTTTCAGTATGCGCACTGCAAAAAATTAGAATCCGCTTCCAGCGTCTGTATTTCCGCTGCGACCCTGTTGTTTTCAAGAGATTTAATAGGCACCTTCTGTAGGCTCGCTCCATCGTAGACCTCATTCTTGCCTATGTAAGTTTCGAGGTCAAGAGCCGACATATTCATAAAAAAAATGGTTGTCTGTAAAGTCGGTTTACTGACGATAGTTGAACGTGTTAACGTTTGTGCTTTTTTTGACCTTGACCTTGACCTGGACCTGGACTTTGACTTTTGATCGGTTTACTGACGATAGTACAACGTTTGTGCTTCTTTGTCGCTCGTTCCGCGCTCTCGCTTGCACTTCAAGCCTTACATGGAACGCCTCAGAGCGAGGTAACGCCTCATGACGAGGTAACGACGCATGACGAGGTAACGACGCATGACGTCATGTTTTTTCGTGCGTGCAGCCGGCTCCATCGAATTATAAGACGTTAACACGTCAAAAAACAAGATGATACCTGTGAGGAACTAGAGTAGACAGGCGCGGTGGGTTCATTCTTCAACAGCTCCTTAACTTCCTTCCAATGCGAGGTGCAGCCGACGCCGAGTTCTGTTAATATCGCACGAAGTTTGTCGCGCCGTTTTGATGCTAGCGAGCCCGTGTGTTGTGTGAATAGACGCTCCTAGAAAATATTTATTATGCGTCTTACCATAAAACGTGACATAAAGTTATTCCACCAAATAAATCAAGAATAACCATACATTTTGACAGTTTACACTCCGGAATAACTTTATGTCACGTTCTATGGTAAGACGCTATACGTTTAGAGTTATTTGTGGCGTAAAAATGAGGACGCCTAATACTTAGCGACTGACGACCGCTGTGGCGCAGTGGGTGAAAGCCCGCTTGCGACGCAGAAGATTGCGGGTTCGATCCCCGCCGCGGGACAAATGTTCGTATGATCTACAAGTATTTTTGTCTCGGGTCTGGGTGTTTTCTATGTATAATATGTATGTATTTACAAACAAAAAGTATATAAGTAGTATATCAGTTATCTGGTTCCCATAGTACAAGCTTTGCTTAGTTTGGGGCTAGATGATGCTGTGTGAAATGTACAGCATTCAAAACAAAAAAATACAGTTGATTCGTTGCCGAACATAGAACTTATCATCCCGTTATTCAAATGTACCTTATCATCCTTAGTCAATAGCTCTGCCAAGTTGTAACGGTGATCCTTCTTCAGCTGCTTCTTTGCTTCGCGCCACGCTAGCTCCGGATTCCGGACCAGATCAGCCAGTAGCGCGTTGAAATGCTGAAATTATAACATACACATTAATTTATCGTATGTAGGTAGATAGATAGATAGAAGCTTTATTTGCCAACACACAGACACAGGTACATTACACATACAGAGAACAGGTACAAAAAAGAAAAATACAAAAGTAGCTATGAATAGCTATGAAGTTAGGAACCTCTGTGCCTATCCCTACTCACCTACATGCAATCTACAAGCAATACACAAAACAAGAAAAGACCTAAACAGCAAAACGAAATAATATTAAGTAAAAAAAAAAACAGGGTCACGACTGTATCCCCAAGGCGCGGTAGACATTCTCTCAGATCTTTATATTCCAGATCCTTTGAAGATGTCTAAGGGGGTAGTCAGAGGCATGTACAAAAAAATAAATAAAAAGAGTTATCAGTAGGTAAGAAGTACGGTCTGCGCTGGTGTTAGTCAAAAAGGAGTAGTCTCAGCTTTATGTTGCTCTGCACCGGGGTACAGGGCAACGCTGATTTTCAGACTACTATGTAGGTAGACTGTACCTCTTAGTTGTAATTAAGTTTCATTATTTATTTATTTTTTTCCCTAAGCTAGCCGTCGACATCTTTAAATCTGTCCTGTCCATCCAAAGGTTGCCTGGAAGAAATCGCTTTCAGCGATAAGGCCGCCCATTGTTATACCTAAGTTTTATTCTGTTTCTCATTATTTCATTTTGTATATTGTTGTTATTAGGTATTTTTCAATAAAGATATATTCTATTCTATTAAAAATAAATTTTCTCATACACACTTGCACTGCCCCGTTTCTCTCTTATCCACACAGCTGCATCTTTCTCTCGCTCTAACACCTACCCTGCCTCATCTCTTGTCTCAATCCCTCATTGTCACTCTCTTACGTGCCATGTCTCTGTCTGTTGAACACAACGTCATCTGTGTTTTAACGGCTGCATTTGATATCTAGCTCTCATACTAACTTCAGTAAGGCTCAATGCACATTGAATTGGCAAGCGACGCGTCAAGTAGTTTTATAGCAAGCTATTATATACCTTATGAACAATGGTACAAGATATAGAAACGCCTGTAGAATTAACGAGATCTGGCGAAGCCATCTAGCGGGAAGCGCTGGTTCGAGCGGTCCATTCTTCAAGCGTTTCTATATCTTGTACCATTGGTCATAAGGTTATAAACCTTATGACCAATGGTACAAGATATATTTTATAGCTTGCTATAAAACTAATTGACGCGCGCTTGCCAATTCAATGTGGCTTGAGCCTAATGAAATTACCGATCGATTTCCTAATTAGTTCGGACAGTCGCCACGGTGGCGCTGCCCAGTTGCTTTATAAGCTGTTTCGATCTGAGGAGTCTTCTCTTTTTCCCCACACCGAAACTGACCAGTACTTACCTAAGTAAGTTCGTATGAGTCAGTGGCCAACTCTGGTGACGGAGTTTTTAGGCCGCCTTAAGGCCTCCGTCATGGCTTAACGACTTAAATAGCCGGGACCGACAATTTAACGTGCCCTCCGAAGCACGGAAGCGCTCAGATGAAAATGCCACTGGCGGTCACCCATCCACTTACAGACCGTTTCGAACGTTGCTTAACTTCGACGATCTATCAAGAACGACTAAGCAAGCACGACCGAGCGCTTCACTGTACCTTACCTAAGACAAATTAATAAACCTGATTTCTCTTAAAGCTGGCTTTCCTTCCCTGCATTTTACACTCTCTCTATGTTACAATCTCTCACACTCACCTGCACCGCCTCGTCCCTCTTATGCTGCTCTCTCTCCTTATCCCTGTCCCGCAGACTGGTCGCGAGCGCCCTCTGCACCTCTCTTTCTCTCTCTTTGATGGAAGCCTGCACTCTCGCCTGCTTCTCCTTCGCCGCTGCGTCCGTCTCTCCTTCCGCCTCAGTTTCCATTTCTTCTGTTGGCGCTGCTTCTTCCTTCTTCGGCTGTGAATGTTGTACGACAGTGAAATAATGTTTTTTTGCTTCTTTTGGAGTAAAGCGATGATTTTCTCGTCATACTTACAGAGAAACGACGATTGTGCATTTTTTGAAGTTAAATTGTTATTGATTGTTCGAGTTATTTGGCAACAGGGCCTGGTATGGAGTTGATAAATAAAATAAATTGACAAATAGCTAAACCGGCAACACTAGAATATTTTTTTTCACCTTACTAGCTCAAAAAGGGCGCTTTTGCTGAGCAAAACTCTACTTTGCTCACACTATGAGGAAAAGTGATTTGAATTTAGAATGCTGCAAGCAACCAGTGAGAATCGAATATTACAGGCCGCAGCGTGCGCCCGGCTAGGTGGCGGCGGCCAGGGCGGTCTGGTTTTTGGACTTTAGCCTATCACTTGAAGGGCAAATAATTACGTTTTAAAACTAAAAGAAAAACCGACTTCAATGTTAGACTCTACACACGGCGTGACTCAGGGAATCAATAAGCCATCCATAAAAATCTAAATAAGAAAAAGAAATCAAATCCACAGATAATGCTTAGGCTCCACCGGCGTCTGGGCATTCATTACCAAAACTGCATACATTTTATGTCAAGTTTCGCGGCACGTGAGTTCCTGGCATTAGAAAATCGTCAATTTGACATAATGTATAAAGAGTCTTAGACTTATCTGTCGATTCGATTTACAATGGCTAGGATGGAAGGTTTTTAGAGTTTTACGGGAAAACTATCAAACCCTCAGGAATAAAATTTATATGGGACCACCTCTGGAGTATACCCTTTCAAACAAAAAAATAATTCCTCCTCCTTTTTTTGAAGTCGGTTAAAAAAACAAAATAGCGGGAATTGGTTTTCCTTTACATCTTGTATTTTTTCGCTAGTAAGGTGAAAAGTTGTATGTATCACACGAGAGCAAAATATTTTGTTGCTTATGCTTTTGAATCTCTCACTACACTCAGGATTCTAACATAGAATCACTCGCTACGCTCGTGATTCAAATATAGAATCCTTCGTTTGTTCGAGATTCAAACTCAGCACTCGCAACAAAAACGAGTTTTGCTCTCTTGTGGAACAATGTACTATTTCACCTTACTAGCTCAAAAAGGGCGCTTTTGCCGCGTAAAAACAGTGAGCAAAACTCTACTTTGCTCACACTATGAGGAAAAGTGATTTGAATTTAGAATGCTGCAAGCAACCAATGAGAATCGAATATTACAGGCCGCAGCGAGCGCACTGGCCAAGTGGCGGCGGCCAGGGGGTCTGGTTGTTGGACTTTAGTCTGCCACTTGAGGGGCAAATAAATAATAATAGCGGGAATTATTGACGTCCTCTGTAGCGCAGTGGGCGAAGGCCCGCCTGCGACGCAAAAGGTTGTGGATTCGATCCCCGCGGCGGGACGTATGATCTACAAATATTTGTCTCGGGTCTGGGTGTTTCTATGTATATTATGTATGTATTTACAAACAAAAAGTATATAAGTAGTATATCAGTCATCTTAGTACCCATAACACAGGCTCTGCTTACTTTGGGGCTAGATGATGCTGAGTGAAAAAGTCCAGCATTATATTGTTTTAAACGAGTACAATTGGTTTTCCTTTACATCTTGTATTTTTTTCGCTAGTAAGGTGAAAAGTTGTATGTATCACACGAGAGCAAAATATTTTGTTGCTTATGCTTTTGAATCTCTCACTACACTCAGGATTCTAACATAGAATCACTCGCTACGCTCGTGATTCAAATATAGAATCCTTCGTTTGTTCGAGATTCAAACTCAGCACTCGCAACAAAAACGAATTTTGCTCTCTTGTGGAACAATGTACTATTATTACACGGTAAAGCATTTTTTCACCTTACTAGCTCAAAAAGGGCGCTTTTGCCGCGTAAAAACAGTGAGCAAAACTCTACTTTGCTCACACTATGAGGAAAAGTGATTTGAATTTAGAATGCTGCAAGCAACCAATGAGAATCGAATATTACAGGCCGCAGCGTGCGCCCGGCCAGGCGGCGGCGGCCGAGGTGGTCTGATGGCAGGTCTTTAGCCTGCCACTTGAGGGGCAAAAAAATAATGATGGCGGGAATCGGTTTTCCTTACATCTTGTATTTTTTCGCTAGTAAGGTGAAAAGCTGTATGTATCACACGAGAGCAAAACATTTTGTTGCTTGTGCTTTTGAATCCCTCACTACACTCAGGATTCTAACTTAGAATCACTCGCTACGCTCGTGATTCAAATATAGAATCCCTCGTTTGTTCGGGATTCAAACCCTGCACTCGCAACAAAAACGAATTTTGCTCTCTTGTGGTACAATGTACTATTATCTATCTGATCCGCCATTACTTGAATTATGAATTATTTAGACGAATGTGAGTGCCTACTCAAACCTAATATGGTTTTCAGGCACATGTCTCTATACTGAATAAATAAATTAAAAAAATGAATGTATCGATTAAAACATGGCAGAATTGTTTCTAGATTGAAGTATTGAATCTACTATGTAAGGTCAGCAACAAGTTCATCTCCCTTTAATTATTATATTTTTCTTAACTTCATTTAAACGTAGTTTTTCTTCTTTTTGATGTTGGTTAGAAAACAATGGTTTTTTTTTTTATTAAGTAGGTCAGCATTTGAGCTCACTCTGCCTGATGTTAAGCAGTAGTGAGGTCTAAGATGGAGCATGCTTACCTAGAAGGAACCTATTTTAAATTTGGAATATTCAGATCAGATTACTGAAATTAATAGTCCCCAATAAAGTGAAAAATAAATTTAAAAACAATCCCAATAAACTTTTCGATTTCTGTGGTGTAATACCCATTCATAAAAAAATTGAATTTAATCTTCTTATTGAGCAATATTTTAGAACTGAAATTCAAATCCCAAAAACTCACAAAATTACCACTAGAAGTATAACATCAAAAATATTAACCAAACCTAAATTTAATAACCTTTATGATAAGAGAACCTCCCAGTACCTGATTCCCCATATTATTTACGGACTACCTACTGAAGTTAAAAATAAAATTAACCAGAAAAATATAAAACCTGTTTTAATCAAATATTACGTAAGCCTTCAAAAAGGTGGAGCACTCTGTATATGAGTGGCGCACTCACACACGGATGTGGCGCTCTGGTCGCACGCACACGACGATAGTCACCGTGTCATATTTCGGCTTGCGCTGCAAAACGCATTCATGATGATGTGAATGTGTTCGCGCTCTGTGTGTGTGTGCGTGAATGTTGTTTGTCATTGTGTCATACTCAAATCATGTGATTTTGTGTACTACATAACTACCTTATTTTTGTAACGAGAACTTAGTGTCTAGTCAAACTTATCCTAGTTTAAAGACACTACCTACCTGAATATGTATGTTACATTTTATTTAATAAACATCTATCTATCTATCTATTTGAAGACCACTTTATTGTACTTTATGGGAAATACAGAGCCCGGCAATGAGTTCCACAATTTGGCGGTGCGTATGAAAAATGTAGACTCAATAGAGGTAAATAAAATAAAAATCCCACAAATATCGATTTATTCACAAATTCTTTGAAAATATAAAATAAACATAATTTCAAACTATTTACATCAATAAAATTAATATGAAAACTTAATAGTACAAAGTGTACTTCTTGTATGTATATTTATGTATTAGAAAGGATTTAAATCTAGGCTACCTACATTACATCTAGTACACGAATCTTGTAACAAACAGCTTTTGTAAAACTAAGAAATGTCAAACTACAGACATATTTATAAAAGAGGGCCAAGCGATGCACCCTGTAGAAATCCAAGTGAGAATTCTCAAGAATTTATAGCGCTGCCCTTGTCACTCACCGTAAAACAATGATTTACCATCTCTCTCTTCGGGTCAGACGCTTGGTATCTCTTTAAACAAGGATATATTCTTTATATCGCGTTTAAACGCTTGGCAAACGCAGTACAAAGATGGAGGCGAACTATAAAACCTCTGATGTGTGCGACAAGTATAGGTGTGCCAAAATGTTCATTAGCCTCTTAGGATAAGCCGCTTGGCAAGCGTTTAAATGCACCATTAGAATTCTGATAAAAGAATACATCAAATAGTTTAAGGCTCAAGCCATATTGAATTGGCAAGAGAAGCGACATTTCATTTTATAGTAAGCCATTATAAACCTTATGAACAATGGTACAAGATATAGAAACGCTTGTAGAATTAACGAGATCTGGAGAAGCCATCTAGCGGGCCGCGCTGGCTCGAGCGGTTCATTCTACAAGCGTTTCAATATCTTGTACCATTGTTCATAAGGTTTATAATGGCTTGCTATAAAACTAATTGACGCGCGCTTGCCAATTCAATGTGCATTGAGCCTGTTAAATCACGAATACTTAAATTATTATGATTTATATCAACAAAAGTTTAAACGTCAAAGTTATTATGATTTATTAACATTACGAAAATTCACGATGAACTTCCTGTCGTGAAACAAAAATCTGCTGTGAGGTGTGCACTGACACCGTGAGTGTATTTTGTCGCTCGATTTCCGGTTGATAGTGCAACTGGTGGTAACGAAACATTTCGTAATAATAAAAGATTTAGAAAGAGGGTAGATCGTTTCGTCTGCCAATAAAACTACCCACTCGCAATGACCAGGGCCAATTTTCCCGTTAAAGTCAAAGTCAAAAAGCATTTATTCAGTAGGACCGCTGGGATCACTTAGAATAGTCTTAGAACTAATTTTACTCCTGTTCTTTCGCGACCAATACCGTTAAGAATCAGGGCAACAAACACGGTTTCAACTTAGGACCAAATATTCCAAATTGAAAAATTGGCCCTTGTACTCAGAAATCGTGGTGGGAAGCAACCGAATATTCATCAAACGAACGAAGAAAAAAGGAAGAAAGGCCAGTTCTTCCGTGAACATGGCGTGTGAACTGCGCCGAAATATCGAGAAACTCAACAAAATAAATCATGGTAAATATCCCGTTATTTGTGTTTAAATTTTTGAAAAACTTAATCTATAAAATTGCACAAAATACATTATTGATTAAAAATACTTTTATGTAAACTCTTGACCTCTGAAGTTAAGTAAATAATTATTAAGCTGTATTTAATAAACAGTAGATCGAAACGTGAAGGTCTGTCTGTTTGTTACCTTATCAGGCCCGAACCGCTGAACAGAAAGCTAAAAATTGGCATGGTTAAAGATTATACCCCAGGGACGGACATTGGTTTTTTTTTTTCAAGAATAATCATGTAGGGGTGAAAATAAGAGTTGAAAGTTTGTATGGGGAATAAAATGAGGCAACGCTTCGCGCGGTCATAATAATGATGGGTGATTTTTGCACTCTCGTTTTTTTTTTTTCATAAACATGTAATATGTATATCTCCACTCATCAATGCATCCGAAGTGTGTAGCCGTTTGTTTGCGCAGTGGCGCTTTTTCAAAGTCTACTGCTAATCGAAATGGTGAGACAATGTTACATTCATTATTACAGTAATCCTTTAAAAAGGTTTTGCAATACATTCATAATTAATAACAATACACACATACTAAATAACTATCTATCTTATACATTATACAGGGTCTTTCATTTTAAACTACACAAACTGACAGGGCCTCATTTTTAGGTTGTAAATAGACGTTTGACCGCATCAATTTAATTCCTAAGCCGATAAGTTTTCACAACAAAATTAATCTTTTATTGATTTTTAGGACATGTTGCATAATATTTTCAAGGAGAACACAAGTTGACCAATCGCAGCGCTACTACATCACGTCACACGCTCGAATGGACTAAGTTATACAAGAAGCAACAATCAATTGAGAGGATGGTCTTTATCGATTTTCTCGGGGTTTTTATAACAAAACTTACTTGTGTTATTAACGTTTAGTGAATGAATGGCCGTCATCACCTGGAAAGGTGAATGGCCGTCTGGTTTTGTTTGGATATCATTATGCAACATGTCCTAAAAAACTCATCTCATTTAGACGGGATGCGCCTTACCTTGTAATTTCCTCTCATGACGTACATGATTCCGAATCATGTGCGTCTTATTATGGTGTTTGTGCGTTGGTCACTTTATTATTTTATACAATAGCAAGAGTGTGCGTAAAAATGAGTGTGTTGTCATTTTTAATGCATACGTGTGTAAAATGCGTTCGTCTGCTACCTCGTCCTCCGCATAAAGCGCCAGAAAATTTTGTAGGAGGGATTCTATCAATAGCGGGTGGTCCCTACTTTTTTGTCTGAGCTAAACAATAGTGACGTGAAAATTTTACGGTCAAACGTCTATTTATAATATTATAAATTCGTATCGTTTTGTGTTTTGTTTCGTGTTCATGATCCTCTCTATGTAAAGTTTATTTTCATTTCATTTATTTGAGTATTTATTATTATTTTAAATTTTATAACGGGACTTAATCGCGTAGGTATAACATTTGTTTATTTACCTCGACGTTTCAGTAGCGTTACAGCTACCGTGGTCACGAGAAGACTCAAAAATGTCTTCGAGTCGCGAAAGTTTAAAATGTGTATTTATTATTATTATTTTTTATTATTTTTCTCTACTTTACTTAGCGCTATAATTATTATATTGCAAATTGTTATTATTATAATTTTAAATGCCTATTTATATATACATTGTACGAGCCATTTATAACAGTTTTTATGTGATTGATTATTACTATTTTTTGTTTATATTGCCTGTGCGTATTTGTACGTAGCTTAGCCCAGCTAAAGTACTTTTTGTGTTTCACCTTTGTTTGCATTATTTTACATGCTATGTTTAATTGTTGCTTTATTTTTTTGTTTACTAATGTAGGTCTGAGATTAATTTTTTTTAATACTTTATTACTGTTGCTTTCTCTCTTGGACATAGGTATTGTTATATCGAACAGTGTGGGTCTGACGGAAGACCAGCGTTGTGCTTTTATAAACACAACATAGTGCTGAGTCAGACTCAATTGTAACATAAACTTTGTGCTTCCTTATGTACCTTCAATCCTGTTTTTACTGTCTGCTTGTTTGTGTTGCAAATAAATTATTTCATTTCATTTCATTTATTTACAACCCAAAAATGAGACCTTGGCAGTTTGCCTAGTTTAAAATGAAAGACCCTGTATTTATCGCTTACACAGACTAAGGGTCGATTCACATCTGACCGAAGATCCGTCGCGGATTATCGGTCGCGGAACGACAGAACTGACGGACTAACGTATCATCCGTCGAGTGTGAACGGTCGAGTGTTTTTCTATACATTTGTCAGTTCTGGCGTTCCGCGACCGATAATCCGCGACGGATCTTCCGTCAGATGTGAATCGACCCTAAGATGCTAGACGGATTTTGATGCGATTCAACCACTAAATTAATCTTACTAGCAAAGTTTCTTTCAAGTTTTAAAATCTATCAGTTAACAAGATTCTTATGAAAAAGTGTCGATTCTCAAAAGAGTAAATTTTAAATTTAGCCTGTACATACAACCATCAACACTTACTAACACGTAGATTCGTTTATTTATACAAAAATATATACATTTGAGTACGCGTCACGTAAGAAATCCGTTCGCAGTAGCGCTAGAATCTAAAAAGATTAAATTGACATAACTTATCGTCAGTTACGCTTCTAAGGACTTTTTAGGGCTGAACAACATTGGGCGCAACATGCGTCGCACAATTGGAAAGTGATTGCAGTGTTTTTGTGTTGTCGCAGCGTCTGTCGCGCGCTCGCATCTGGTGCCACAGAATACCAGCGCTTGTGCAGGGGAGGTATCCTTCTCTGCACTTGCACGATGCTGAGTGGTAACCTTTTTGACGTGACAACGTCTTATAATTCGATAGAGCCGGCTGCACGCACGAAAAAATTCGGCGTCACCTCGCTCTGAGGCGTTCCATGTAAGGCTTGAAGTGCAAGCGAGAGCGCAGAACGAGCGACAAAGAAGCACAAACGTTGTCACGTTCAACTATCGTTAGTAAACCGACTTTACAGACAACCAATTTGTTTTGCTAATAACATGAATGTAACTTGTACCTTGTAACTTGTACCTATCACAAATTTAGCAAAATAAACTTTTACTTTACTTTTTTAAAACGACTCTTGGATCTTTATTCATAAAAAGTATGTTCGTATGAGTCAATGGCCAACTCTGGTGACGGAGACGACCGCTTTAATGTTTTAACTCCGTCATGGCTTAACGACTTAAATTTCCGGGACCGACAATTTAACGGACCCTCCGAAGCACGGAAGCGCTCAGATGAAAATGCCACTGTCGGTCACCCATCTTACAGAGCGATGCTTATCTTCGACGATCTATTAAGAACGACTAAGCAAGCATGACCGGTTGGTCCCGGCTATTTAAGCCATGACGGAGGCCTTTGGGCGGCCTAAAAACTCCGTCACTAGAGTTCGCCACTGACTCATACGAAATTACTTTTTAAAAGAGTGATTTTAAGGATCCTGCAATCACTATTCAAATTACGCGACCCAAAATACGCCGTAGTCTGTTCCGGCACTTACATGGCGCGTCTAGCATGATTGTTGAGAGTTCCGATGGGCTCAATGCACATTGAATTGGTAGTGATCAGTTTCAATAACAAGACATTATAAACCTTATGAACAATGTCACAAGATACTAAAACGCTTGATAGCTCGCGACCACGCAGGACTGCTCGAGCCGGCGCCGGCTTGCATTATACAGGGAGTGGCAAAATTTTACAACATTCAGGGCAGCCACCTTTTCTTTTGTACTTAAAGGTTTTATTCTTAGGAAACTATAGGTTTATTTTAAAGAAAAAAAAAACAACAGCATTTTTTGATTTTTGAAAAATGTAGTCAGCCTAGAAAATGACATTTCTCAAAGAAAACAAGGAGGTCTCAATCGACGCTAATTCCCATTAGAAACACTGTTCCCAAAGTAACTTAGCAAATATATCTTGTTTCATTGTTCTTAAGGTTTATAATGTCTTGTTACTCGTTGCGGCCAATTCAGTGTGCATTTAGCCATAGTTTCGTCTCTTTCCAATTGAGACAGATAGCGAATGTTTTTATACTCTAACACTTAGATTGTAGAGCTCTGATCAATTAAATCGTACATTAAATTCGGTATTAATTTAATATACCTACTTATCATTTGTTATTGTAATATTCAAGTTCGTTTAATACGCTCTCAATATTATGTCGATTACATAAAGATACAACAGAGTTGTCGAACTTTACTGCCTTACAGGGTTATTTGTAAAACACCGGTAACCTCTCAGGACTGTATTACTATCATCATAAACAACAACTTTTGTTCTATGACTTTTTACAAAACAATACATTTACCACTAACTAGGCTGGATAAGTAAGTGCGTGGTAGTCTGAGAGTCCGCGACTTTGCGGAGAAGCTGCAGGAGAACAGGATGAGATGGATGTATTTATCTCTCTCTCTTCCCGACTGTTCATCCCACACGGTGGTGGGGTCAGCCTTCCTAACACTCTTCCTCCACTTCGCCCTATCCACGACGTCATCATGGGAAACGATGCATGCCTTCATGTCTCGTTCCAACACAGCTGTCCAGGTTGTTTTAGGTCTCCCTCTAGTTTTACCGGAGATGGACAGTCCCAGTACCTGGTTGCGAGCGTAATCGGGTGATCTTCTTATGTCCATACGGTTCTCAGCTTCTCCGCAATGTCGCGGACTCCCAGACTACCACGCACATACTCATTCCGGATCTTATCCAGGCTGGTTAGTGGTAAATGTATTATGTTTTGTAAAAAGTCATATCATAGAACAAAAGTTGTTGTCTAGGATGATAGTGATACAGTCCTGAGAGGTTACCGGTGTTTTACAAATAACCCTGTATATTGAAGACTAACAGTCGGTATTCATATTGACAAACCGATTAAGAGAAAAGGATACCGGCTCTTTCTCCATACAAACGTAGTCGACTGTTTCTTCCCTGGATAATGATAGAGCAGTTATTTTTTTACCTTTAACTACCATGACCATGCCTCTATGTGGATGTGTGGAGTGACGCGAATGGACAGAGTAAGGAATGAGCACATAAGAGTAAGTGTGAAAGTGGCGCCAGTAAATGAAAAGATGAGGAGCAACAGGCTAGCATGGTATGGGCATGTAACGAGAAGGGAAGAATGTCATGTAACTAGGAGAGTACTTGGTATGTGTTGATGGATTTACGAGTAGAGGTAGGGCAAAGAAAAGATGGATTGTGTGAAGGATGACATGAGTAAGAAAGGAATGAGTGTTGAGATGACGGCTGATAGAGGAGAATGGAAGAACACATGTTGTGCTGACCCCACATAATGTGGGAAAAGGGCAGGAAGATGATGATGATCTGACATGTGTTTTTTTATTCTAGTTTCTAAGACTCCTACTTCACATGATAATTATAAGAGTTTAAAAAAAATAAGACTAGATGCATGATCATTATGAAATGAAAAGTCTTATCAAAATTTTGGATTCCGACGGGATTCGAACACGCATCGATCAGACGATCCTCCTAAAGCCGGAGTGCCTTACCGCTCGGCCACAGAATCCCTTGTTGCCGGTGTCCAAATTTTCGATAAGCTCATATTTTTCCGGTTGAGCAAGTGTGGATCAGCACTATAAAACAATTACTGAAATTAAAGATGCATGATCGTTAAAGGTTTCATGGTACAATATTATTGAATCTAGTGTCATTAACCAGGAAGAAAACAGATGGAAAACTTGTCATTGATATTTACTGAAATTCATTCACATCCATACTTATCCCACTTGTATATTATAGCTAAGTTTGTGAGTTTGTTTAGATTGTATGTGTTTCAATCACGCTTAAACCAGTTAACCGATTTGGATGAAACTTGGAATAGGCGTAGATAGATCTGAAATAGCTTAAGGGTCGATTCACATCTGACCGAAGATCCGTCGCGGATTATCGGTCGCGGAACGCCAGAACTGACAAATGTATAGAAAAACACTCCGACGGATGATACGTTAGTCCGTCGAGTGTGAACGGTCGAGTGTTTTTCTATACAAGGCTATTCAAAATGTTACCACGTAAAATGTATGCCACGTGGGCGAAGCGCGCAGTAGCTAGTAATATTATAAATGTGAAAGTAACTGTCTGTTTGTTACCTTTTCACGCCCTAACTGCTGAACAGGTTAAGCTGGAATTTGGCATGGATAAAGGTTGTATTAAAGGAGATAGGCTACTTTTAATCCCGAAAAAATGAGGATCCCGAGGGACCGCGAGAGCGTAGCTAATTTCGATATTAATCATGATCTTCTTCGAGTCACTAGTTCCGTCAACCACGGTAAAACGATTTTAAGTGCAATGAGCAACATATTGTATAAGCGACCAGCATTATTGTCTAACTTGAAATTCATTCCCAGTTGTAATCCCAATAGAGCTCAATCGCACAATGCAAAAATGACAAAAGAGCAGGCTAGGTTTGAAATGTCAAAATTAAACATGTCCATTGTAAGTTACACAATAGCCCATCAGCCCCCTTACCATGGCGTTTGTCTAGGTACCAGAGAATAGAAATAAATGACAGTAATGACATTAGAGTGTGGATAAAACGGGTAGAAAAGTAACTTTTTTCCACTTTCTACGCGTTTTATCCACACTATAATGTCATTTCTGTCATTTCTTTCTATTCTCTGGTACCTAGACAAACGCCATGGTACGGGGGCAGGACAGATTAGGCCGAAGCCCTCTTAAGCAAACTTAATCTAAATTATACTATCTTAATATACACAATTTTGTTTAATATTTACAGAGTCAAATGTGATATAGTTGTCGATTAAGCATATTTTTTTATCATAAATTGTGCATTTTATGAGACTGATATTAGATTGAACATATACGGTCGCTTGTGGTTCATAAATTTAAATATTTTCTCGAAAAGATAACTTTATACTTCATAAAAACCAAGAAAGTAATTCAATACCGAGTGATACTGACTCAAAATGGCGGGCGGGAGAAAAGTAGTATGGAATTTCATTATTCCCTCTCAGCAGGTAAGTATGAGCTTTGAATTAATAAGAACTTACTTAGGTACTTATACGAATGAAAAAACCGATATGGTTACTGATCATTTTCTTCCGAGTTGAATTTTGATATTCCTATGAAAATGTTTACATAGAGACCTGCAACAAGTAGATTTTTTTTCAAATATAAGAAAAAAATATGGCTAATGTCTCCAAACTATTTAGTGATTTTATTGTTGTTATGCCATTACATATTATGCCAAAATATTTTTTGAGAATAAACGAATAAATTATTATTGTACCTTAAACCTATTCATTAGACTTGCTTTTTATTTTCTGGGTGTTTTGGTCACTATTTTTCTCGCAGTACCTATGTGTGAAAAGTAGAGTATATTCACCTCGGGGTTAAAGCTGTCTTAGTCTTGGAATCCCTCATTAACTCCCTCGTTTCACTCGGAAGTTAACTATAAATACCCTCGATACAGAATCGATTCGCTTGGGATTCAATATGGCGCGCGTGACATAATACACTGCTTTATCCCCTTGGTGAATTATCTACTATAACGGCCTCTAAAATCTTGTATGGTTATTCTTAGGTTGTACCTGTTATAACTCTAAACCAAGTTTAGTATACTTTTAAGACATTATTTTACCTCATATTGTTCTAATAAAATATAAGTCTCACAAAGCACATATAATATAACATATTAAAAACATACACAATTCATATTTGATATAATTTAAATGTAAACACTTACTGTGACGCTGCTTTGAATTTTTGCTAAATGCGAGTAGTTTGAGATAAGAACCGCCATCGCTCTAGACACGTTACTTCCAAATACTATACTCAATTACATATTAAATTAATATAACATACTAAAACAATAATTTAACTTAACATCTTTATCTATACTAGAACAAGTCCAGATCGAAAAATCGCCAAATTTGCCTCACGTAATTTATGGATGCCCCTTCCCAATGCGGATTCCTTTACGGAATAGATACTGGAATAGATATACCAAGTCAATTTGCAAGGCCGTGTACGTAGAAAGTAATAAAAAATGTCTGAAACTACTATGAAAAGCTAAGTACTCGACGGACAAGTTATTTGTACAACGTGACCGGAGGCGCATGCCGCTAAGACTCCAAGATATGCAAGAGTAGTCAGAGCCACTCCCAATCGTATATTTCACATTCTCTGAGTAATAAGGTCTATTGTGCCACAGCAATTAGACTTTTTTTTAGTTTTGAACATAAATAAAGAATGATATTTATGATATTCTCATGCGCAGAAACGAAGCTCACTTTATAAACTTTAAACAAAGACAGTATAAAGAAAGTAACTCGTCTAGACGATGCCATCTACATGAGATTTCATATTAATTATGTTCTCCTACATAAAATATTATCATTCTATTTTAATACTTGTGAAAGTACAGGAATTCTTGTGATAGATTCTATCTTATAAATAATGCTGGACATTTCACACAGCATCATCTAGCCCCAAACTAAGCAAAGCTTGTACTATGGGAACCAGATAACTGATATACTCCTTTATTTTGTAAATACATACATATATAGAAACACCCAGACCCCGGATAAATATTTGAAGATCATGCGAACATTTATCGGGCGGGGCTTTCACCCACTGCGCCACAGAGGTCGTCAAAAATGATTAAGTATATCAGTCATCTTAGTACCCATAACACAAGCTGTTTACTTTGGGGCTAGATGATGCTGTGTGAAAAGTCCAGCATTATTTATTGATTGACTTCAAAAATATGCACTACATTGGATGGAAAGACAAATTCTATCACAAATTATCCTTGCCATCTAAGGGCCTTTCTGAACAATCAAAACTGATCATCAAGCAATTCTTTAAGATACGATTCTTCATAGCTTAGAGGAACATAAGCTTTGTTCAAAAATCTTAAGTACGCAAAATGTTAAGCTCACTGGCCATTTCAACAAGTGTCAATTGATAGATTGCCAAATAAAAAAAAACTTCTTTGGATTTTGAAAGGCAAAAAAAGTTACATACATACATACATACATACATAAAGTCACGCCTCTTTCCCAAAGGGGTAGGCAGAGACCACGGATCTCCAGTCGAAAAAAGTAAAAAAGTAAAAAAAGTTACATGGCATTTTATGTTGAAAAAGCAGAAGAAATACTTTTAGACTCGTATTAAATCAAGCTCTGATCTTAGTTGAAGAGTTTAAGTAAATAGTTATTATTTACAATGCTGTAAAAAATCTTGCTTGACAATAAGCTGAGATCATCCAATCACGCTCTATCTACAATCTTCAAAAAATCAAACTACCCGCCAAAATAAAAAAAACCGAACCGAGTTAAAACCGTCACGTGTCCATTCACTGTTCCCTGCGTCATTTCTTACCGAAAACGTACATTAAACACTATTCCTTCTCAGATTTCTTTCTCTTCTTCTTCTCCACTTTCTCCGCCTTCTTCTTCTCAGTCTTTTTCTTTTCCTTACAGCGTAACTCTTCGAGTATTCTCTTTTTTGGTGGGGATTTTATTGATTCTGCTTTCATCTGGATTTCCTTTTTGGATGAGCGTAGCTGTTTGGGGGATATGACTTCTTCTGGGCTTGAAGAGCCGGTTCTATCAGAGTCCAGTTCCCTTTCTAGTGCTCTCCTGGCCCGTTCCCTGGCTACTTCTTCAGGGATGCCCAAGATCTCAGCCCATTGGTCGCGTGGAGGGGTGGGCTGTTTCCGCGTTTCCTCTTCTGTACCCTGCAAAAATGTTACTCGTTTATGATAGCTTGTCGACTTTTTAAGCTTAAAAATATATTAAGTTCGTGATAGAAAGAGTATTCATTGTTTTTAATGATGATTGTAACACAATCACGTTTTTATGAATAAGAAAAAACTTTGAATCTCATTAAAAACTTGCGTAAAAAAATATGGTAACAACGAGGAGGCATTCGTGACGTAAGCCGTCTGCAATGTGCAACGCTTTCATGAAATTAAATGAGTTTTTATTCAGAATGGTCTTAACTTATGTTAACAATCTTGAAACAAAGAAATGGGGAGGAACTTACAGTAAAAAATTACTGTTTGCAGTTCGTTGTCCCCATACAATACAAGGTGGAGGGACCTAGTTCTAGGTCCTGCTTTGAGCATCTCATTCTAACTAGGTTCTTGTATGTAGAAATAATAAATCATAAACTGGGCATCGAAATGGAAACATCACGAATGCCTATCCATAGTTCTATTGTAGTGTATTTTCAGTAGCAATGTAAAACTTTTGGTAGGTGCAAGTAGCTTTTTTTATCATTAATATATTAAAATATAGGTCTTAAAATTAAGGGATTAGATAAAATAATGATTAGCACACACGAATCTGCATCGGACACGACAGTTAGTCTAACGACCTTAATTATAAATAAAACACAATTAATATGCTTTATGATAATAATTGAATAAAATACATAATTATAAATATTAATCGAGAAATATAACATATCGAAATAATAAGTATATGTTGTAATTTTTACAAGTCTGCTTGACATCAAAAACTTTTGTTTAAAAAAAAATTGTTTCAATAAAAAAATAACAGGTTTGATGCCCGCAGCGAGTGAAGTACCAATAAAGCCTTTTAGTCATATCTGCGGGCTACACTGCAAATTATAAAAAAAACTTACGACCTAGCCCATAAACTTCAAGACCTATGCCATAACCATACTTAGACAACGGTAAGTATCAACTTAGGTTATGACCTAGCCCGTAAACTTTTGCACGACTCAGGTCATTACAGTTATTAAATCAACTTTTCTTAGATTTGTGATATTTTAGTAAAGTTCTATAGATTTTTATTCGCTATCCCATTTCTTTTTTTTTTAAATTAATATTAATACATCCCATTAGCCTAGTCTAAGCCGATGACTATCTACCATGTCCGATGTTGCTCAATCCTCCGTTCTGTGCTCAAGTACTGCAATCATACCGAAAGTTTAATATGCAATTCACTTTTTTTTATTATTCAACTTTAAACGCCACCCGCAGAATATGACGTTTGGCTTTTTCACAAGTAAAGTAGACTTTGAGGTAACGTGAATGATGTTATTAAAAATATAGATATGTTACTGGCGCGTGAAAATTGAAGACTTAGGCTGCGTTTCCACAGGAAATGTGCTAGGCGACGCTGTGAAACGGTGCGCGGATGAGCCTCTGACAAACAGCGTACAATGACTGCTATTATTTTGACGGCCTCTGTGGCGCAGTGGGCGAAAGCTCGCCTGAGACGCAGAAGGTTACGGGTTTGAATCCCGCCGCGGGATAAATGATTGCATGATCTGCAAATATTTATCTCGGGGTCTGGGTTTTTCTATGTATAATATGTATTTACAAAGTATAAAAGTAGTGTATCAGTTATTTATTTATTTATTATTTTGCATCGCAGGCGGGCCTTCGCCCACTGCGCTACAGAGGTCCATAGTATAAGCTTTGCTTAGTTTGGGGCTAGATGATGCTGTGTGAAATGTCCAGCATTATTTATTTTATTTTTCGCTTATGTCCGTCCCTAGCACACATCCCTCGTACACCAGTGACTGCTATTTTTTCGCTTGTGTCCGTACCTAGCACACATCCCTCGCAACACATCCATAGCAAACATTTTCCCCCTTGTTTTGCATGTACAAACACCTCGCTCCGCTGAGCCGTTTTCACTAGACATGGGCTGAGCTCATCATCAAATTTAAGAGCTTAGCTCTTGTCGGTGCAATGATGCAACTTCCTCCACCTCTCCCTTTCCAATGCGGATTCCTTTACTTCTTTATACGACATGACAGCGATCTTCTCTTTTATCTAACTCGTGAAATTGATTCTAGGCCTGCCTCTTCCTCGTCTACCTTCCACTTTTCCTTCTATGATGTTCTTAATAAAGCTGTCATGTCGTATAAGATTATACGAGCTGAGCTGGTAAATTAAGTGATTCGTAGTTCTTAACAAACACATCTCTCGCTATCCATTATCGCACATCTCTGGTGGATACGCAGCCTGAACGTCATAACGTTATTTCATCAGTTTACATCAAACAAAAACGTTTTAAGTCCGGTTTCTATATTCAACGGACATTCGTAGGTAAGAGCTACAACTCGTGTCTACATACAAAAGTTAGACAGCTAACTTACCGCCGGTTTCTAGCTGTCAAACTTTTGTATGTGGAAACAAGCCGTAGCCTACGACTGTCCGTTGAATATAGAAACGGTTAGTTAGTCAGTGGCGTCGATTCTGTTGTCCACTGACTAAAGTTAACTAAACTAAAATGCTACGTTCTTATTTCCTTTACGATAAGGTCCAAAATAGAATGACTATTACAGTGGCATTCCTAAAATTACTTATCTTTAGTAAAAATGATGTATTTGTGGGTAGATTTAGTCAAGACCATTTTACTTGCTGTGTGACAGCTGCTACAGAAGCTCAGAAACGCCATTTTGATTATACTTTTAGTAATATCACTTTCAATGACGTGCCATTTTCGTCTTTAGCGATAACGAAATAAGAACGTTCAAGTTTTAGTTTAATTAAGTTTAGTCAGTGAACAGCAGAATCGACGCCAGTGACAGTCATGTTTCAAAAATGTAAACTTCGATAATTTGTAACATATCTTAATTTAAAACATCATCGGTCAACATCATAAACGCCATAGTTTGCGTTGGTCACTTCCTACAATTTTCAATAATAAAAGTATGTACTTACTTCAATCACCATCAGATTTTTAACACACAAGTAACACGGGTAGTCTGTTTGCCGCATAATAATCGTGTCCGAAACAGTTTCGCTATAAAACTCGCAATTGCACATTAGTTCACGCTTATATATAGGGAATTTCACACGAACTGTGGCATACAATATACACTAATGATGGAACGCAAAAATTAGGTAGTTCAAGGCGGCCCTTAGGCTGTGTCCCCAGTAGGCAAACTGTTAGCGGCCGACTGAGTTTGCGGCGTATCGCTTTAGTACGCCCTTCCATATATTTGAAATGTGTCCACAGTTTGCTAGTTTTGCGCTCACTGTACGCAGTTTGCAGCGTTACGCGCGCCGACTATCCTCAGTACTCGGCCGCTAACAGTTTGCCTACTGGGGACACAGCCTTAGACCTACAATAATATTGCCGATCAATTATATTGCGCAAACGCATTGCGCAGTGTTTCTGTTCAGTCGTTCATTAAAACATTGAAAAATATTGCACAATAATGACCCTACACAATGCAATATACAAAAAATATTGCGCAATCTTCAATGTTAACTCTAAACGGTCAGTAATATTGCACAAGATTTAATATAGCGCAATAATTGATCTAGACGATCAATCAAGGGGCCCGCCTAATAAAACCGTCAATTTCAATATCACAAACAAGCTGACGCAAAAAGTTTCTTCCTGTTTGAATTTCAAGTCCATTCAAAAATGTGTTTTTATCAGTTAATCTTCGGCTATCTCGATAACACGGATTTAGTGAGAAGACTCAAACGAACCAAACCGTTTGAGTTAGTGTAGTGTAAAATAATAAAGTGAAAAGTGTATTTAAAGAACACAAGAACAAAGTGTCTTCCCCATAACTAGAGACAGTAAGAAAAGTGCCATTGGACACATTCCTAGTTATATTTTTCTTTAGAAAACTATGTCAGAGACAAATTGCTCATTGGCCTACTTGGCCAGATTGTAATATTATTAGGGATTAAATAATAAAGTGTATTTTATGTACATATTGTAGTAGCTTAGTTTCTGTAAATAAGGTATTGTTTAGGCTTAGTACATGGTTTGAGCCGCTACCGAGTAATGTAAAAATATAAAAAAATTTGGATACTAATTAAAAAAAATATCTTTTGTAAAGAATACGCTAGATTCAGGGTCAGCACAGCAAAACTGTCTCGGTAAATAACAGCTCACGCGGTTATTTTGTTTAACATTTGACGTTTTTAGTGATGAATGATCGTAAGTATATGATATGTTTTGAACATTTGTGACTTTATTACTACGTGCACAGGGTACTTTATTACTACGTGCAAAGGGTGTAATTTGGTTAAACTCAAAACTTTTTTGTCAAATTTGTACTGCAGAAAGAATTAATAGTCAATTTCACCACCTTACAGTTAAGTTCACTCTCTTGTATGCTCGTAATATTGCAAATATAAACCTGTTCTATTCGATTCATTAGGGTCTTTCATTTTAAACTAACTTAATTCAGGAATTCGGTTCATCAATTGAAAAAACAAAAATCGTGTAATGATTTTTTGATTTTTTTATGGAAATCCCGAGAAAATCGATTAATTCTTTCAATTGATAAGATATTAAAAATGGTAAGGAAATATCTGGAACTAATCCGCTAATCTATTCTCAAACAAAGGTTTCTTAAAACTAATACTCACCCCAAACCACCCAACCTCTGCCAAGCCTCCTACAACTTAGGCTTGGCAATCTGGAACGTTCCAGATTCGTCGGGTGGTTTTGGAGCGAGTACTAGTTAGACCTTACAGACTACCATACATAAAAATATTAAATAGTTAATAGTTTAATAGGATGTTTTAAAATAGATTTAATAGATTTTGATGTAGAAGATAATATCTGCGATGGGCTTGCAACCTGTCACGTATGGAATACTAACTTCTGCAAGATGTGGGCATGTATCAAATATGTATTTGTCCATGCCTCTGACTACCGCCTTAGACATCTTCAAAAGATCTGGAATATAAAAGATCTGAGAGAATGTCTACCGCGCCTTGGGGATACAGTCGTGACCCTGTTTTCATCTTGCAGAAGTTAGTATTCCATACGTGACAGGTTGCAAGCCCATCGCCGCCTATAAGAATACTAACTGGTTTCCTCACGATGTTTTCCTTCACCGTTCAGAGCTCGTGTTAAAGCGCATATAAATTTTACGAAACGCAAAATCTATTGTTGCACGGCCGGGATTCGATCCCACGACCTTCGGATTGAAAGTCGAGGTACAACCCCATTCGGCCAACACGGCACACACGGCTCACTTTTACAGGGTACCTATATCATGAAACTGCGAATACACCAATATTGTTTTTAGTGAAACCATTGTACCGCTATACCTGTTTCCGTCACAATAAACTTTATCTTATCTTAATACAAGTAAAACTAACAATAAAAACAAGTAAAACTTATTTTTATTTTATGTAGGTGAAATTGTCTTTTTAATGTAAAAAATAAAAAAATTAGAAGTGTATGATCCCTTGTCGATTGAAATAAAATAAATGAATGAATGAATGAAAACAATCTGCTTAAAACGTCACGGTACGAAAATGCGATTCAGATTAGGAACCTAAGGGCTATTTTCACCAAACTTGATCTAACAGAGCGTTAGTTAATTTGACATCAAATTTAGTAAGAACAATATCAAAGGATTAAGATTTTAAGGGACAGTTACGATTGTTTTGTGCTCCATTATGCACAAAGGCATATCTTCATTAACAAGCCGCTAACCCCCGATTTCTATATTCAACGGACATTCGTAGGTAAGAGCTACGACTCGTTTCCACATACAAATTTTGACAGCTAACTTACCGCCGGTTTCTAGCTGTCAAACTTTTGTATGTGGAAACAAGCCGTAGCTCTTACCTACGACTGTCCGTTGAATATAGAAACCGGGGGTAAATCTAATCGCTGGTCGGCGGCCGGTTATCTCACTGACAGTTGACATCGTAGAAAATAAAAATATGTCACAGCGTCCAAAAACATCGAAAAGTTCGCGCCGTAACCATAGCAACAGATATAACAACGAAGTTTGAAGGAAATATTCCCTAACCGCGATTTATCAACCAGCAAAATAAGTAAGCTCGTATGAGTCAGTGGCCAACTCTGGTGACGGAGTTTTTAGGCCTCCGTCATGGCTTAACGACTTAAATAGCCGGGACCGACAATTTAACGTGCCCTCCGAAGCACGGAAGCGCTCAGATGAAAATGCCACTGGCGGTCACCCATCCACTTACAGACCGTTTCGAACGTTGCTTAACTTCGACGATCTATCAAGAACGACTAAGCAAGCACGACCACGAGGGTTTCATCAACCAGCTGTTAGATTGACTTTGGTGAAACTAGCCCAAAACAGAGGCCTTAATGTCTACCTTGAAATCCATTCCCATTCCAACCAAAGACACAATACGGAAGACCAGCGCTGGTTGGCACAACCCAGCATATGCTGAGTTAAGTCCCGTTTTGCAACATCTTAGGTTTATATTTTTTTGTTCCTTTTTTACTGTTTGTACTCTTTGTGGCATTTTTTTTAAGATTTATTTATCACATCAAAGAAGAAAAAACTTACACAAAATAGGTTAACATCTAAAAACCACAGAGGTTTAAGCTGATGCTAAAATTAAGTCGACGTCAGCGTCAGTAGGTATATTATCCAATTTCTAATAAAATAAAAGAGAGTAGGTACTTATGGTAGTAATAAACGTTAGAAAATAGGCAGGTACATTATACACACACACACACGCACACACACACACACACACACACACACACACACACACACACACACACACACACACACACACACACACACACACACGATACATGAGACACTCTCGTGTAGTGTCTCAATAATAATAAATATTTTTGTGATTGTGAATGTGATTGTTATTTTTAGGTTAAGCAAGTACTAACAGTTTATAAGGGCGCCTTCAAATTAGCCGCAAATTGTCGCGCGACTGCAGCGCTGCAGCCGCGCTGCAGTCGCGCGTTTTTAAATTATATGGATTTAGACAGCAGCGCGGCCGCAGCGCTGCAGCCGCGCTGCCTCCGCGCGACAATTTGCGGCTAATTTGAAGGCGCCCTAAGAGCCTACTAACAAATTATGGACTATGTCTGAAATAAACGAATTTTATTTATTTATTTATTATTTTAAGCTAGCGACAAGTGTTTTTATAATTGACTTATCAAATAAAATTTGAGTTTATTTTTAATGTTTTTCTTTCTATCAAAATACGAAAATGACATATTAATTTGTCATGATACGTCATTTTCGTATTGTGTGATTGGTTGGAATGGGAAATGGGAATGCATTTCAAGTTACACAAATGGCCTCTGGATAGCACCCAAACTGTTCATCTGTTTTATGAACTGTGACGTCATGTGTGAGTGAATAAGCACTTACCTCTCCCTTCTCCTTCTTTTTCTTCTCCTTGCCTTCTTTGCCGTCCTTGTCCTTCTCGCGTTCCTTGTCCTTTTTCTCCTTCTTCACGCTGCGGTCTCGTTCTGGAATAAAAATGGTAAAATTATTGTATATTTCAAAAAATATACAGGGTCTTGCATTTTAAACTAACAAACTGACAGGGTTTCATTTTTGGGTTGTAAATAGACGTTTGACCGTATCAATTTAATTCATAAGCCGATATAAGTTTTCACTGCAAAAAGTATCTTTTATTGATTTTTTATGACATGTTGCATAACATTTTCAAGGAGAACAGACGTTGACCAATCGCAGCGCCGCAACATCACGTCACACGCTCGAATGGACTAAGTTATACAAGAAGCAACAATCAATTAAAAGGCTAGTCTTTATCGATTTTCTTGAGATTTTCATAAAACAAAAAAAAAACATTACATAAATATTCTTTTAATTTATTTGTTGAACCCAATTCCTAAATATAGGTAGTTTAAAATGAAAGACCCTATATTTTAGACTAGCTAGTAGCTACTAGCCGTGGTACCGACATTTTGAATAGCCTATATGCTATTCCAGGTCACTATCTACGCCTATTCCAAGTTCCATCCAAATCGGTTCACTGTTTTAGGCGTGATTGAATCACAAACATCTAAACAAACTCACAAACTTTCAGCTTTATTATATGAATCCTACATTATCCCTGATGAACATAGGCTATATTTTCGGGCATCGTGTACCGTCGCTTTAGGGAGGCAGCGCGAAAGCAAAGTCCCTCTAGTGTAGATTTAGTTAATAAGTAGGTAATTATTATAATATTTATGTGTTTCTACATTATACATAGTTGTATCTAAGATATTTATTTATAGCAATTGTCTAAATAATTTTTATTATATTTGTTAATACCGTGTATTTTTATGAAAATCTTTTTACTCGGTCTACCGCGATACAGGCTTGGCCTAGTGCGGGGTCCGTTGTAAATTATTTATGTATGAAATAAATAAAAAAAATGGTTGTCTGTAAAGTCGGTTTACTGACGATAGTTGAACGTGTTAACGTTTGTGCTTTTTTGACCTTGACCTTGACTTTGACTTTTGATCGGTTTACTGACGATAGTACAACGTTTGTGCTTCTTTGTCGCTCGTTCCGCGCTCTCGCTTGCACTTCAAGCCTTACATGGAACGCCTCAGAGCGAGGTAACGTAACGACGCATGACGAGGTAACGACGCATGACGTCATGTTTTTTCGTGCGTGCAGCCGGCTCCATCGAATTATAAGACGTTAACACGTCAATAAAAAAATATCCCGGGAAAGTAACATTTTCTGATGACCGCGGGTAACACAGCGACGGAAAGCTAGTTATAAATACTTGAAAATCCTCACCCTTCTGGTCTTTATCCTTCCGCCTATCATCCTTAAGCTGCTTACAATACTCTCTTAGGTAGTCCTCTTTAGCCGCACCTCCCTCAACGGCTTTATATCTTGGGTCAGAATCAATCTTCTTCTTCACTTCTTGTAAGCGATAGTGTCGATCAATCCCCTTCTCCTTCAGAAGAGCTAGGAAGTCAGCTTTCACCTAGGAGGAGAGTGGGGGTTAGTAAACGGCTATGATTGGGGAGAATGGGCTGTGCTGATTTGTGGGACAGTGGAGATTTACGTTCGTGATTGTGGATGGGAGGTATCGGTTGATTATGACTGATGATTTTACAAATTTTTATTTAAATTTGACTTATTCATTAACCCCAGTGTGTTTTAGTTCAAAAAAATACACAAGACACAAATTCTCAAACTTTATTCTTATGACCCCTCAAAATAGAACATACCAAACTTTTGAACCATGAATATGAAATTGAATAGTACGCAATAAAGTATAGTTAAAACCGATTTTCAGGATGGATCAGGTATAGGGGAGTGATTACCGTTCGTTTTCTCGTTCGTTCGATGAATATTCAGATAGTTCTGCCTACGAGCTACATTGTATTAGGACAATAAGATCAACGTTAAGACACGGTCCTAACCTAGGACCAAATATTCCAAGCCGAAAAATTACCCATTGAAGTCAGAAATCGTAGTAAAAAATATCCGAATATTCATCAAACGGACGAAAAATAGAATGGCAATACGGCCCCAGGATTTCATGTATTCGCTCAGCAATAAAAACGAACCAAAAAATAAAATGCTCCACTACCCCTCAAACCAAGCACACGTAACCTAAACGAAGGGGGCCTAAAACGAGCACAATGTGCGAACAGCTCCTGAAAGAATTACGATTAATTGCTGAAAACATTTAAATTATTAGAAGCTGTGGAAATAAATAGTTATTAGTTCCTGAAAGAGAATGTATTATTATTGTTTTTCAAGATCAGTGGAAGTCGAGATACCCATAGTCAGTTCTTGAAACTGATGAAAATAAAATACATCTTCACTTCAATTTAAAATTGCAGCAAATCATATTTTCGAGAACAAGCATTGAGAAAATAATAAGTTTTCAATGAGGTGCATTCTTCTTATTTGATTATGGTTTGAATTACATACGACTGAGCTATTTTAACAGTATTCGAAATTTAGATACTAACGATAAGAATATCTACACACCCACTGATCGAGACAACCTATTCACCTATTGAGGCTATTTCGTTTCTATTAAACACGAGCATCCTTACGGACTGAACAGCTGAATATAAAGATATATAAAAGCAATCCACCGCATATGGCCTAATGCTGGTAGATGCAGATTTTTTAAATCTAAATTTTGATATCTGATGTTTACAATAGCGTAATGTCATAAAATCATTACACTATGTTTTCTGCCAAATTAGTCACTGTATAGGCCAAATCATACGAACTAACCACGTAAATTATATGTGACTTGTAAGATATTCGGCGAAAACTCTAATATTATATTGCTTTCTTTACCCTGCGACGTTGTTGTGTACATCATTATAATACCTTCATTTTATGGCAAAAATGACTAGAATTTTTTGGCATAAAATGGAAGTGATTATACTTTTATATTGTTATCTGGTTCTTAATAAATGTCAGATTCAAGATGTTTTCCAAAGAGGTATAGGTATTCCTAAATATTTGACGTTAAAAATACTTTAAATGTATCGTAAGATCACTATTGGGTCCAAACCTTTTTTTAAAATCAAGGAATTCAGCATAGGAATCGAACCCACGCATAACCTTATATAAAAAACATGTCAGCTTCTGAATAGCGCAGGGATCGAACCCACACTTTATGTTTAGCGAATACGTTTTAGTATAAGCTTATTTTTGTTCGTCCTTAAAAATGCTCACATTTTGAACTTAAAACCGCTGTGTTGACGTTAACATATTTATGTCAAACCATTATATAATTTAAACAGTTTAAATGATGTTTAGACTCAATATAATTTTTTAATCTTTCATCGAAAGACGACAGAACCACAAACATGAATATTACGCCGATAAATTGACCTTGGTATTGGTAAAAAATCGAATTGCTACAATTTGTCATAAATATGTGTGCGACATAATGTTCTAACATTATTTGTTTCTCGAAAAATCTCTAGTTATTTTATTACATTATGTAATCCAAAAGGGATTTTATATAAATTACTGATTAAATTTATGTGTATATTTGATACATTAAAGTCAGGTTTTCTACGATCTACAGATTAAATCACTTAGAATTATTTTCAATACTGTATGCAGACATCATTCAAAAAACATATTATTGATCAATATAATTATTTGCCCAATTAGACATCTTCAAAGGATCTGGAATACATAAAAAGATCTAGTCGTGATTCTGTTTACGTTTAAGATTTCTTTTTTACTTTTTCAAACAGTATTGAAAGTAATACTGTCGCTTTTTTGCGAGATTAAAATAAATGAAAAACCTGAAAATAATAATTGATTAAAACCTATTCAAGATGTTTCGATTCTAAATCGACAGCGGATAACAGATGGGTGTTTTTAAACCCTAGTTGCCTATGTTATATACATTCTTCTAAGAGGTAACCATCACCATTATGATGGCGTTCTCTATGACTGCCGAAAACACCGTTGGCATGCATAAATCTATTTAATGAAGCTATAGGGATTCGTTGTATAAATATAGCTTCTTTTTAAGCAATATTTGCATTTGACGACAATGGTGTTCAGGGAATGTTATAATAATCTTATAAAACTCAAAAATGAAAATATTATTTTCCACTGTTACAATTAAATACGTTTTCATATACTTGATAGAATTTCCATAGCTCTTATTTTTTTGTGATTTTGTTGTGGTAGAATTAGTCTCTGAACATCATTGCATGTCTTTTAAACTTTGCTTGACCATTAGGTCTGTGTTAAGAATCGTTTACGATCTCTTGTTATTTTGTGTTGATCATCTTAAATAATATCTAACCTTAGATAGTGTGATGAAGCGGTTGTGACCATTTGACGATGTTATTATAATCATAATAGATATTCCATAATATCGGTCACATAAGTCTTCTGAAATAAAGGTACGTCTGTTTATTGTATGTTTGTTAATCAATGTTAACATTTCAATACTGCTACAACTTCTTTGAACACCTACAGTATGAAAGAACTTTGTGTTCCAAGTTTTCATTATCTAGCCCTATGTCAAAAATATTTTATAAAGCCTCATTTTGCCCTACGTTTTCTATAAAAAAGTATTCACCATTAGGCGTCGACCGGTCTCAAAAGATCGTCAAGCTTTGCACACGCATCGTCAAATGATCATCCCCTGAAGATCCAATGGCGCCTCCCGTCGCCATCACCGTCACAAGGCGCAATAGACGATCCCTTTGCTAGATAGTGCCGGAGCAAGTTATATAAGGTCAAACTTTTAGGGAAGTTCGTCTGGCTGGGATATTCATTGTAATATACGAAGAAAGTTTAGGGTTATTTGTGTATATCCAGATATTTCATAGCTCACGATTCAGGATCAAAGGGTTATAAGATATCCCGGCCAGAGAAAGATTAAATTTCGTTGTTTTATGAAGCGACGTGACAACAAATTGTAGAAAATACATAAAATCACACCTCTTCTCACAGTGGTAGGCAGTGACCAAGGAATTTTCACTTGCTACGACAAATTGGAATACATTATTTTATTTTTGAACTTGTCTTTGTTGTATAGTTTGATATGTAGTCAGGGCACTTCATAAGCTGAACAGTTAAGCGAGCGTGTTCTCATGAAAATACCCTTGGAAACTTTTAAAATATGTACGTAGAATATTGGTACATTTGTATCAATCCAAATCTCTAAGTACATACTAGATAGGAAGCTATCGCACATTAGCGTAAAATGTTTACATAAGATTATAACATCGAAATAAATTGGTCATTATGTAGGTTTCCGTTATGATACAATGAAGACTTCAGTATTTAAGTTGTTTGTTTGGGGGTTATGTGGGGGTTATGCATTATAAGATTGAGAGCCACTGGGCCGAGAAAGTCGAACATTTTTATAATAATAAATGCTTGAGTAGAAAATCAATTAACTATTATAGTCAAATATAATAAGTAAATTATTGTATCCATAATAGAAAAACATAAATATTTACCTACTCTGGGTTGCAAAATCACGTGATAAACTTTAAAATAATGGTTGCTAAGATTTCTATTTTTTATCATGTATAAGATAACTACTCTCCTGATTAGACCACATTATCTCACAATATCGAGGAGTGGAAGAATGTATGGATCTGAGTGTATAGCAACAAAAGGGACGGATGAACAAAAAGTGCACGTGGCTGAGATGCCAATGCTGAGATGGATGTGTGGAGTGACGCGAATGGACAGAGTAAGGAATGAGTACATAAGAGGAAGTGTGAAAGTAGCGCCAGTGAATGAAAAGATGAGGAGCAACAGACTAGCATGGTATGGGTATGTAATGAGAAGGGAAGAATGTCATGTAACTAGGAGAGTACTTGGTATGAATGTTGATGGATTTACGAGTAGAGGTAGGCCAAAGAAAAGATGGATGGATTGTGTGAAGGATGACATGAGTAAGAAAGGAGTGAGTGTTGAGATGACGGCTGATAGAGGAGAATTGAAGAAGAACACAGGTTGTGCCGACCCCGCGTAATGTGGAAAAACGGCAGGGAGATGATGAGAGGAGTGGAAGAAACAAAGGGAGGCCTTTTCATAGCTCTGTCACCTACTTACCTCATACCTACTTTTGTATTTTTCTTTTTTGTACCTGTTCTCTGTATGTGTAATGTACCTGTGTCTGTGTGTTGGCAAATAAAGCTTCTATCTATCTATCTATCTTTGCCCTGTGGGACACCATGGGCTTTTATAATAATAATATATCAACTATATATTATACGTTATTGTTTCCCGTAATCAGTATAATAGACGCACAGCATTTAATACATAATTATGAAAATATTCTAAGTTATAAGGGCAAAATCATGAAACACAATCGCAAAATCAAATATTTAAATTTTAAAACATGTAATTACATATATTCAGGTAAAAATGTCTATTAAATTATATTTAAATAACTATCACATTTTTAAAACTCAATATTTAAACAGCAAAGTATTAAGTTACAAAAAAATATACTTTAAAAGACATTTTCATCTTAATTATTTCTTTCAAATGCAAATTAAATATTCAGATATTCAATCTAAAGTTAATTATTAATTTCAAAATCAAATCATCATCTCTAACAAAATATGACAACTGCGTGGGATTCGAACCCAACTGCAACGCCAGGAATCGAACCTGCGCCTCGCAAACTGAAATAAAAACATTATAATTTCATACATATTTCAATAATTCAATCAAAAATATAAAAAGCTAGTCATATTTTTCATATAAAACCCGCTGAATCATCCGATAACATCATCCAGTAGGGATTGTAACCCACAATCTCGCTCTTACATATTTTACTGCAAAATTATGTTGTACCAAAAGTACTATAGTACTATAGTATTGTACATGCCTCTGTCAATTTGTATTTTAATAGATCTAGAATTGCCGAAAATCTGACAGAATATCTATCATGCCTTAATACAACAGTCCCATTTCATTATTATTTCACTTCTTGTTATTACAACAATAATGTTCCTTTTTTTTCTTCCTGTATAACAAACAGTACATTCACTACATATCGGATCAACCACAAACATTAATTTCATAGTATATTTATTTACATAAACAAAAAAGTGGCACTTCGTTAGTGCCGACAGATGTCGGTAACGGTTCTAAACTTCAAAAAAAGAATGACTATCCATAAATATTATACATGTTAAAGTAACTCAGTCTGTTTGTTACCCTTTCACGCCCCAACGAAATTAGGCATGGTTAAAGGTTGTATCCATTGGTGAGGACATAGGCTACCTTTTATCTCGAAAAACTGAGAAGATCCCGAGGTACCGCGGGTCACGCAGGAGAGCAGCTAGTATTATAGTGTTTATTCAAGACCCCTAAGGACTTACAAGTTCACAAACATACTCTCAGATTTATAAATTAGTAGATATGTTTTTGATTGAAAAGCAACTATGTAACGGATCATATATAAGAATGAATCATTGAATAAAAAAAATTAAAAAAAATTGCGAGTAAATTGGAGCATCCTGGTCCTGGACCTGGTCGACATTCCCAGAGTTCGTACAAAGCGTTTTGAGTCAACATTTTTCATACGCACCGCCAAATTGTGGAACTCATGGACGGGCTCTGTATTTCCCGAAACGTACAATATAGGGATCTTCAAATCAAGAGTAAATAGGTTCCTTCTAGGTAAGCATGCTCCATCTTAGACCTCACTACTGCTTAACATCAGGCAGAGTGGGGTAAAATGCTGACCTACTTAATTGTATCAGCCCGGTTGCTGGGTATAGGCCTACGCATACGCACACATACGGCAGAGCACCGCGCCTAGTTCACCATGTTCCCCACTTACCTGACCAATGCGATAATATTGTCTTCATTATGACTGCTATAGTCTTTTTCACGGCGGAACGTATGCGTGACACTTCGAGGTGATGCCAAAATCAGTCAAATAGTAATGTCCTACAGTTTAATCGAGATTAACAAAATCTACTTTTATTTCACTACTATAGTCTTTTTCACGCCGGAACGTATGCAAGACACATTGAACTTGTTTCGTTTCACGTTGTGTGGCTCACAACAATTTTGAAACAAAAAAGTCAAGAAAAAAAACTAAACGGTAAAACATACAAAAAAAAATGTTTTTGTCTATTTCCTGTTTAATTCTTTCATAAATTATCATAAACGAGCCATAAAATGTAAATAAATAAACAATAAACATTTTCTAAAAAACTCCGCCAAATAACAGTACTGAGTAAAATGGAACGTAATCTATTAGAGAGTGCAAAAATGAAAATCGAAACAATCGATGAATCGATAAGTAAAAAAATAATCGTTGGTTTAGTAATTTTGTCTATGAATGAACCTTGTAATCGATTCAGAGGAATTGATAGTAGTGAAACAAAAATCGATTTTGATAATCTCGATTAAACTTTAGGACATTACTTTTAGACTGATTTTGACATTATCTCGAAGTGTCTTGCATACGTTCCGGCGTGAAAAAGACTATAGTAATGTCCTACAGTTTAATCGAGATTAACAAAATCTACTTTTATTTCACTACTAGCTGTCCGCCGCGTTGTTACCCGCGATCCCTCGGGAAAATTTCACTTCCCATTACCATTTGATGGAAAATTCCGGCGTCTTCTTCTTCCGTGTCAGTGGTACATTGATTTAGATGTGGGTTGAGTAGAATTCCGGCGTGATAAAGACTATAACTTTGTGCGCGTGCGCTTATCGCTGGCTTCATTTGTTATAAAAAAAAAAGTGTTTACGTACTAGTGATAATTTGTGCTACAATTACTTCGAGAACATAGTGTTTAGGCAAACTTATTCTAAGTTTTTAAACATTAATAGCCATAAACTGCTATACTTGTACCTTAAATAAATTCGTTTGTGGTTCATCCGATCATCACATTCATGCAAACACTCCCGCGTCTCGCTCTAACACGTATAAAACTCACCTGCTCTCTCTTCTTCTCTTTGTCGTCCTTCTCTTTCTTGCGCAGATCGTCGATAAACTCGCTGAAGCAGACCTCTCTGTCGCGCGACTTTTCAATAGATTTGAAACGCTCGTCGCGGCCGTGCTTCGATGAGAAGTCTGTGAATGACGATCTGAGGAAAGAGATAATAAATAAAATAATAATGCTGGACATTTCACACAGCATCATCCAGCCCCAAACTAAGCAAAGCTTGTACTATGGGAACCAGATAACTGATATACTACTTATAACTAAGAAATTAAAAAGTCTTATCAAAATTTTCGATTACGATTACCGGTGCTTAACCGATAAATATGAGCTTATCAAAAGTTTCGATTGTGACGACTAGGGTTCCGTGGCCGAGCGGTAAGGCACTTCGGCTTTGGGATGATCGTCTGATCGTTGTGGGTTCGAATCCCGTCGGAAAAATCCCGTCGGTAAATTTTGACAAGACTTTTAATTTCTCAACGAAATACCTAAGTGAGTTTTTTTTTTAATTAGCTTACACTGTCCCACTGCTGGGCAAAGGCCGCCCCCGTCACCTTCCACACTTCGCGATCTTCTGCGATTTTCCCCCAATCCTTCCAAAAGGCGTCCGGGTCATCGCGCCAATGCTTTTTAGGCCTGCCTCGGAGTCGCCTGCCATCCACCGGAATCCAACCAGTCACCACTCTGGCTCACCTGTCTGGGTGCATGCGGGTGACATGACCTGCCTACTCCCATTTTAACTTGGTAGCCTTTACGCCCACGTCAGCAATACTGTGTGGTTAATTTAAACACTAAAAAATTTACAAAATTATGGAATAATAGTACTTACTTGGAGTGCAGCTTGGCTTCCTCCAGGAGAGTCCTGAAGGCCTGCCTCTTCTGGTGCAGCCTGTTCTTCTTTTCCTTGCGTTCCTCGTCAGCGCGATCTCTCACGTACTGATCAAACACCTGTGAATAAGTTCGTATGAGTCAGTGGCCAGCTCTGGTGGCGAAGTTTTTAGGACGCCTTAATAAATAAATAATGCTGGATATTTCACACAGCATCATCTAGCTCTAAACTAAGCAAAGCTTGTACTATGGGAACCAGATAACTGATATACTACTTGTATACTTGTTGTTTGTAAATACATACATATTATACATAGAAACACCCAGACCCGAGACAAATAATAGTAGATCATAGAGACATTTGTGCCGCGGCGGGGATCGAACCCACAACCTTCTGCGTCGCAAACGGACCTTCGCCCACTGCGCTAGAGAGGTCGTCAAATCAGTAGCTAGAACTAAAGATATAATTACATATTATTATTATTATATTACTATTAGAAGATGAGAGTAGAGCCGTGTTGGCCGAATGGGGTTGTACCTCGACTTTCAATCCGGAGGTCGTGGGATCGAATCCCGGCCGTGCATAAATGGATTTTGCGTTTCGTAAAATTTATATGCGCTTTAACACGAGCTCTGAACGGTGAAGGAAAACATCGTGAGGAAACCAGTTAGTATTCTTATAGGCGACGATGGGCTTGCAACCTGTCACGTATGGAATACTAACTTCTGCAAGATGTGGGCATGTATCAAATATGTATTTGTACATGCCTCTGACTACCCCCTTAGACATCTTCAAAGGATCTGGAATTTAAAGATCTAAGAGAATGTCTACCGCGCCTTGGGGATACAGTCGTGACCCTGTTTTTTGTTTTTTTATTAGAAGTTGCTAGAACTAAATTGAATATGGGTACAGAATATTAAGTAATTGACGACCTCTGTGACGCAGTGGGTTAAGACTAAGTGATCCCAGTCTACTGAATAAGCTTTTTGACTGACTCACCTGCCGTCTTTCCTTGGAATTGAGCATGAGATATCTAGGATCAAAGACAATCTTGTGCAGCTCCTTCTCCCAGGTGCTGAAGGCTGAGACCTGACGCTCGTGCAGCATCTGTTGAAAGGAACGCAGCCGTTGCTCGTGTGGGACGACTCCGCGCTCCCTCGCCGCTCGAACCTCCGCTTCGATGGCCGCTTCTTTGCCTAGATCTATCTGGTTTGGCTGCTTCTCTGTTGAGTAGAATGGTACGTTAGATTTTTCGCTTTCACACTTTATTTTATTTGTTATGGACAACAAACAGCTACATTATACAGGGTCTTTCATTTTAAGGTGATGTAGGTCGAAAAACTCACGTTTTGACTGTACGTCAAGTCATTTTTAAGGCATAAAACAACGATTTTTTTATATTTTTTTGATGACAATGAATAGTTTAGGATATAGTTTATTAGTTATGGGAAACACGATTGACATAATTTGACTCGATAAAAAAAAATCAAAAAGTTACCTCTAAATCTTCATCATAAAGCAGTTTCATTTTGGTTGTTTAAATTTTTTAATGAAATTTCGTCTACGTGTGCCCTAATAAATACGGTAGAGGATTACGGATTTATTTTATTGCCAAGGTGTATTATTTTCTAGCAAATAATACATTTATAAATAACGTTCAGCGTAATTGTGCGCGGGCCAGCCAGCACACCATCAGACGGCCTAGGGGGGCTAGGAGGGTGGCGAGCGCGGTGTAAGCCAGAGCTCACTTCACCTTAAACTACACTAGCATTAATAAGACAGAGGCAACTATACTCACTCTCCTCCTGCTTGGCCTTCTTCCGTCCCGGCTCCGAGTCGGAGTCGTCACTGTCAGTGTTGCTGCGTTTTGTTTCGCCGTTAGCAGACTTGCTCGGAGTTGTAGTTGTAGATCCACTCTCTTTTTTCTAGCAAAAAGAATAATATAATTAGTTTCAGTAAATTATAAAAGTCACAAGAATTAACTGGGACTAGTCCTTTGAGGAAAGAAAACTATTTCTATTCTTAGGTGATTGAAATAGTCAGATGGTTGTTCTCGGACTTTCAATCCGAGGGTCGTGCGTGAGTTCGAATTTTTTGTTTCGTAAAATTTAAATTCAATTTAACAAGAGCTCTTGACGATGAAGGAAAACATCGTGAGGAAACCCGCAGCTTAGCTCCACACGTATTGACGTGGATAGTACGGAACCCTTCCTTCGAGAGTCCGACTCACACTTGGCCGGTTTTTACCTGATCTCCGAGCGCGTGCGGCGGCTGGCTGACCGCCTTGTCGACGTCAGCTCGGCCGGCCAGCTGCTGCGGCCGCTCCCACACAGACGTATGCGCTGTTGGGTTGTAGAAGAAGACGCGACCATCGCCTGTCCACACCACGCACCTGCAATATAACAGTATTAAGGTGACCTGTATCACAGGTGTAAAACCTATCACAGGCACCAGTCTCTCACAAAACAGGTTCTTGCACATCTTTGTGAAGTAATGTACAATTAGTATAGCCCGCTATTCTCAGTGCTGACCTTTGTGAGAGAAAATAAATAAAGTTTGTATTTGTAAGAGGCCTGTATGCAAAAAGAAACGTGGGAGACAATAGGCGTGATGACAATTTTTCAAAATCTGTTCTAGGTTGTTCAGAATGATTTGTTATGTGAAAAAAATATCATATTTCAGTAGAAAGTAAAGGTTTTCAAACATAAAAATCAAATTTGAAATTCACGCGAAAACGCTCGTCGGTGTCATGGCGACTGTTTTGACGTCACAGCTCACCACTGCAAAGCAAAAACTACGTGCGTAACTAAAAGGAACTCAAAGGAAACAAAAGGCGCAGTTTTGGTCTATTATATTGAGTATTGACGTCACGCGCTCTGATTGGTGTACAGCTATCATAGCGGGTTGTTGTATTTTCTAGATTTATTTTATTAAATAATTTAATAATCTCGATATTATTATGACAATGAACGCATTTTTCTCAATCCTGGAATCCTATTTCATTAGACCAGTTAAAGTTAAATATTTTGGCGAAACTTGATTACTGCCATCATGCCTATTTAAAAGATAGGAGGACGACATAAAATTTGTCGCGGGACACACATGGTACAAGAGAGGAGTGGAAATAGTTGGAAGAGGCCTTTGCCAAATTTGGGCAAACAGATACAGCTGTCGATTAGTTCATATATCTGAATAAAGGCTATTATAATAATTATTATTATTATGCACGGCAGAAGCGAAAACTTGAATGGTTCTAAACTTGACAAAGCCCGGTGTCGGTAAGCAGTCACGTGACTCGCACGTGACCTTTTCGAGGCGAATCCAAGATTTTTTTCTCATCTCAAAACTGTCAAAGTTTTCACTTCAAAAAAAGTGCAAAAAGTTACTGTCCTACTGGGATTTGAACTCCATTGATGCACGACTGGGATTCGATCCCACGACCTTCGGATTGAAAGTCGAGGTACAACCCCATTCGGCCAACACGGCTCTGTTGAACCTAAGAGCTTGTAAATAAAGTTTAAATAAATAACTCACCACGGAGTCCCCAAGATAGGCGTACTAGAAACAGGCCTGCTCTTATCCGCCTTCGCCTTCTCCTTCTCCGCCTTTTCTTTCTCCGCTTTCTCTTTCTCCAGCCGCTCTTTCTCCGCCTTCTCCCTCTCAATCCTCTCTTTCTCCTGTCTCTCTTTATCCGCTGCAGATTTCTTGGCTTCTTCCGCTGCCGCTACCGCCGCCGCTTCCGCTGCCGCTTGCGCCTCTGCGTGCGCGTCTACGTCTATCACTGTATTATTATTATTATGTTTAAGATTTGGATTCATAATGCTAGCTACTTTTATCATTCGCGTCGCTATCGCAGGTAATATGAAAGATGTGTGATGTGATGAAATTATCTATGGTTAGTATAGCAGGAGACTTGTTTTTTTTTTATTAAATAGGTCAGCATTTGACCTCACTCTGTGCGATAAAAATGATGTGTGATGAACTAACTACACTTAGTTATAATAAGTTTAAGTTTGACACTATGTAACCCCAGTGTCACATACACTAACAAATATTTATGATCTACGAAGAATTGACGACCTCTGTGGCGCAGTGGGTGAAAGCCCGCTTGAGACGCAGCAGGTTGCGGGTTCGATCCCCGCCGCGGGATAAATGTTTGTATGATCTGCAAATATTTATCTCGGGTCTGGGTGTTTCTATGTATAATATGTATGTATTTACAAACAAAAAAGTATATAAGTAGTGTATCAGTTATCTGGTTCCCATAGTACAAGCTATGCTTAGTTTGGGGCTAGATGATGCTGTGTGAAATTGTCCAGCAATATTTATTTATTTATTAATTGAGGAGAGATGGGTTTTGGTGAACACCGTTCAAAATCGAAGAGGAAAATGATTGGACATCTTAAAGGACATGACAGCTTTATTAAGATCATCATAGAATGAAAAGTGGAAGAAAGACGAGGAAGAGGCAAGGCCTAGAATCAATTTCATGAGTCAGATAAAGGAGAAGATCGCTGTCATGTCGTTTATAGAAGTAAAGGAATCCGCATTGGAAAGGGAGAGGTGGAGGAAGTTGCATCATGGCACCGACAAGAGCTGAGCTCTTGTCGGAGTTTGTTAATGATGAGATATTTGTCTCTGGTCTGGGTGTTTCATTGCATAATTGACGACCTCTGTAGCGCAGTGGGCGAAGGCCCGCCTGCGACGCAAAAGGTTGCGGGTTCGATCCCCGCGGCGGGACCAATGTTTGTATGATCTACAAATATTTGTCTCAGGTCTGGGTGTTTCTATGTATAATATTATGTATGTATTTACAAACAAAAAGTTTATAAGTCGTATAACAGTCATCTTAGTACCCATAACACAAGCTCTGCTTACTTTGGGGCAAGATGATGCTGTGTGAAAAGTCCAGCATTATTATTATTATTATATTGTTAGCGACTTTCTGGTGACGTCACAACAACCACGTGGGCCGGAACGTAAAAGGAGCGAGCAGGACGGCGAGCTCTCACTTTGCGTTTGGATTTCAGACACGACGGATGTCTTGTTGTGCTAGGATCTTTGTATTTTTGGGTTGTATTGCTGTTAGAGTACCTTGGTGTAGCTTTCTTGATAAAAATTATAAGTGTAGGCTAAGTTCTAGTTTTAGGTACATTGGTTGTTATTTTTTTTTAATAAATATTTCTGTAAGTTTGTAAGAATATTATAATATGTACTTATGTATTTACAAACAAAAAGTATATACCCATAACACAAGCTCTGCTTACTTTAGGGCTAGATGATACTGCGTGAAAACTGGAAAGTCCAGCATTATTTATATAGGCCTTTACCAATAAACTTGACATAAAGTTATGTCATGCGCATGACAGAACTTTATGTCAAGTTTATTAGTAAGGGCCATAAAGTCTAACATACCTTCAACAATGCTACTGCTGTCGCATTCAAGCTTTCTCCTTCCTTTGAGACGCTCTGCATTTATTTTGCCTTGTAATTCTGTAAAACATAATTAATTTTCTACAATTCAAATAGAGGGGTTTTTACCCTTAAAAAATTATGTTTTTAGCTGGGAAAGCGTGGGAAAGGACTGCACAGGACCGAGAAGAGTGGCGATATAGAGAGGAGGCCTATACTCAGCAGTGGGTGCAACCGGGCTCAATAGAAGAAGATAGAAGAATTCAAATAATGTTCTACTAACCTAGCCTCCGAATAGGTAGTTGGACTGACTGACTGATAATTCAGGGTGGATTTTTGAGACGGGACATTAAGTGCAGTTACCTTAACCATTGTAGCTACATTCATTCATTAACCCAAATCTGTGAATGCAGTTCAAAATATCTCGTTTTTGAACTGCATTCTTTCCTGTAGCTACAATGAGTCCCCACATAGGTTGGTTGATGCAAAAGTAACTAACTTAGCCAAAAGGGGGTATAGGGGAATCTTCCCAAATCCAGTGTGAGTGCGGCGCCCCAACACAAAATATGTCGCAGGGCAGGAAAGGGGTTCCTGCCCTTTGTGCCCAACCAGCTGCACCCAGGAAGACTTTGTTGCGGCTTCAGATAGGGCCATAGCGGTGGCTTCTTAATGGAGCAAGCAAATTTGATATAGAGAGCATAATATTATTATGCTACAGCTATATAGCTACAGGAAAGAATGCAGTTCAAAAAACGAGATAATTTGAACTGCATTCACAGTTTTTGGAAAAAAGGTACAACGAAAAAAATGCTAGTTGAACGGCGCAGTTTAATCAAATAGCTAGGCGTTTAATTGATCGGCTGATAAAATCTGGTTTTAATTTACTGATGTTTTTGTGTCCATTTTTATTTATTTTAATATTCATTGAAATTTTGTTTTTTGACATGTACCAATCGTATGAAATAAATGAATCTTGAATCTTAAAACCAGGCTGTGACTATCGGGCACATACCCAATAGAGTGGCAAAGTGATCGATGAAATTCCGAAACACACTGTCACTAAAGTTGGGTCCGCTGCATCAATTAAAAAAAAAAACAACATATTAATCAAAACGCAAACCAACCGTCCGCTACGCCTAATTGTTGTTATTGTTTTTGTGTATTTTCTCTATGTAATGACAACTACAAGTAATTTTGACGTTGACATCTTCAACACAAAACACTTCCCCTCCCGGTGCTATCCATTCTTCTCGGAAAAGATGTTGTGATTTTTGTCTAGACCACGCCCCTAATGACATATTATTTTGTTTATAAACACGAAAACACGTCGCTGCGGACTGGCTTAATAAATACAAGTCTCACTCGCTCGCATGTTCGAGAGTGAGCGAGAGAGCGCATTGAGTCGTCCGAGGTGCAGTGCTGCCGTAGCCACTTGGCGGAATTTTTGTCGAACAAAATGACATTTCCTCTCTATTGGGTAGGTGCTCGATGGCTGCAACATGGTTACCTTACTATCTGCCGAAAAATGTAATGCAGAATTTTGAAATCCAGATAACGTTTGACAGATTTTTGATTAACCTTCTTTTCGTAATACAGATAAACGAAATCCAGATAATTCAAAATCCAGATTTTCATTTGGTATTTTTTTCACATAACAGATGTATTAAAATACACTCAAACGTTTGACAGATGTTTTAAAATCCAGATAATTCAAATAAAGCTAAGGTACAATAGGAGCAAGTCGCTTCTGGCACTCGCCGGCCGCTGCCGCGGCACGCTTCGCTCGGCTCGTGCGTGGTTTATCACTATGCACCTAACTGCTCGTCGCTTCGCTCCTCGCAACCTATGCTACAGGTCTGTTAGCCTGGGTTTGATTTGCACGAATTCGGTATTACATTATTATGGTAAAAATTACTTCTGGATTTGAAGACTTCGACTTATAGTTAGTTCTGTCAAATGAAAAAAAAACTAAATGATAATCTTTCTTTAGTGTATCTGTGAAATGAAACATCTGCTTTGTGTAATGTCGGAATAATAAAACGATGTAAAACGTACTATCTGGATTTTGAATATCTATCAAACGTTATCTGGATTTCAAAATTCTGTATTACGTTTTTCGGAAGACAGATAGGTTACCCTGCAACATACCATGCAAATCCCTGAGAGGTTTCGGCTTCACCCACACGCTCTCTTGATTGGCTGCATGGTAGTAGTAGGCGCGGCCATCGGGAGAACGGTGCGTGGTCCACTCGGCTGCTGCCGCTGCTAACTCGGGCGGGATTTTCTGGAAAATATTGCATTTGAAGTGAAAACTTTAGGCGCTTTGGGCATTATTGAGATGGGAGAAATCTATTGAACTCAGATTGACTGTGTTACAAACACCACCGTCAGCGCCATCTAGTGTTTAATAAATAAGTAAATACATACATACATACATACATAAAGTCACGCCTCTTTCCCAAAGGGGTAGGCAGAGACCACGGATCTCCAGTCGCTACGATCCTGACACACAACTTTCGACTCATTCACTCTCATTACATTCTTCATACATAAATAAGTAAATAATGCTGGAAAACCCCAAACTAAGCAAAGCTTGTACTATGGGAACCAGATAACTGATATACTACTTATATACTTTTTGTTTGTAAATACATACATATTATACATAGAAACTCTGGTCTGGGACCAGAGATAAATATTTGCAGATCATACAAACATTTATCCCGCGGCGGGTATCGTACCCGCAACCTTCTGCGTGCCAAGCGGACTTTCACCCACTGCGCCACAGAGGTCGTCGTTTGATTGAAAACTTTCGTTTTCAGACATTGCGGTATAGGTGACGAGAAGACTCGACGTAGTTTACCAAATGCTGCCCAACCCAGCTCAATCCTCCTCTTGGCCTCCTCAAACTAGCTTCTATCTAACTGCTAAATCTGAAATTCCGTAACTAAACAGGGTCACGACTGTACCCCCAAGGCGCGGTAGACATTCTCTCGGATCTTTTATATTCGCCTTTGAAGATGTCTAAGGGGGTAGCCAGAGGCATGTTCAAATACATATTAGATACATGCCCACATCTTGCAGAAGTTAGTATTCCATACGTGACAGGTTGCAAGCCCATCGCCGCCTATAAGAATACTAACTGGTTTCCTCACGATGTTTTCCTTCACCGTTAAGATCTCGTGTTAAAACTGGGTGTACTTACAATCTCCTCCTTCTTAGGCACGCTCTGCGGCGGTGACTCTTGACTCATATCGACATTGCCTTGCGACACGCTGGGCATTTGACCCGGCACGCCGGGCATAATCGCCTTTATGCCCAGTGAGGGCGGCTGTTGAACCGCTGCACCTGTGAATAATTATAATGAGTATCCTACTAATACAATAAAGCTGAAAGTTTGTGAGTTTGTTTAGATGTTAGGATGTTTGTATGTTTGTGTTTCAATCACGCCTAAGGCTCAATGCACATTGAATTGGCAAGCGACGCGACAATTAGTTTTATAGCAAGCCATTGAAGCGCTCGTGGTCGTGCTTGCGTAGTCGTTCTTGATAGATCGTCGAAGTTAAGCAACGTTCGAAACGGTCTGTAAGTGGATGGGTGACCGCCAGTGGCATTTTCATCTGAGCGCTTCCGTGCTTCGGAGGGCGCGTTAAATTGTCGGTCCCGGCTATTTAAGTCGTTAAGCCATGACGGAGGCCTTAAGGCGGCCTAAAAACTCCGTCACCAGAGTTGGCCACTGACTCATACGAACTTACTTTACTTTAATCACGCCTAAGGCTCAATGCACATTGAATTGGCAAGCGACGCGACAATTAGTTTTATAGCAAGCCATTGAAACGCTCGTGGTCGTGCTTGCGTAGTCGTTCTTGATAGATCGTCGAAGTTAAGCAACGTTCGAAACGGTCTGTAAGTGGATGGGTGACCGCCAGTGGCATTTTCGTCTGAGCGCTTCCGTGCTTCGGAGGGCGCGTTAAATTGTCGGTCCCGGCTATTTAAGTCGTTAAGCCATGACGGAGGCCTTAAGGCGGCCTAAAAACTCCGTCACCAGAGTTGGCCACTGACTCATACGAACTTACTTTTAGCATGCCATTATAAACCTTATGAACAATGGTACAAGATATAGAAACGCTTGTAGCGGCGGGGATCAAATCCGCATCCTGCGTCACAAGCGGGCTTTCACCCACTGCGCCACAAACCTCGCCAAATGGTTTTTCACTTTTAGTTTCCTCGCGATGTTTTCCTTCACCGTTTACACTTCGTATTTAAACTCACCACTGTCAGGCACAGCAGCGGCAGCTAGATTGGGCGGCGGTTGCGCCACCAATGGCGGCCATCCGCCCCAACCGCCCCAGCCGCCAGGGTAGCCCCCGGGACCTCCCGGACCTCCAGGGAAACCCCCGGGACCTCCCGGACCTCCGGGGAAACCCCCGGGTCCAGGGGGTCCATTAGGGCCGTTGAAGTTCGGCGGCGCTTGGCTGAAGTTCGGACCGCCTGACATGCCGGGGTAGCCCATTTGGTTGTCTGTGAAGTTATTTATTTATCACTACATAGTATATATGACGAGCATGTATGAAGAATGTAATGAGAGTGAATGAGGCGAAAGTTGTGTGTCAGGATCGTAGCGACTGGAGATCCGTGGGCTCTGCCTACCCCTTTGGGAAAGAGGCGTGACTTTATGTATGTATGTACGTACATAGTATAAACAAAGTCACTTTCTCTGTCCCTATATCCCTATGTATGCTTAAATCTTTAAAACTACGCAACGGATTTTGATGCGGTTTTTTCCATAGATAGTGATTCAAGAGGAAGGTTTATATGTATAATACATGCATAATATAGTAGAGGTACACTGATAATTTTAGAGGTATCTAATGTGATGTCGTGAATTACTAATACATATTTTGCGCTTACATTGCAAACGCTGGCTAAACCCTAATATTTAGCATCAGCATTACACCCGTGCGAAGCCGGGGCGGGTCGCTAGTTACATATAAATATTTTTAAGGTGTTAACCGCAGACTTGGGACATCTAAAGATTTTAAAATTCATCCTAAAAATTGCATCCATACGGGATTTGGACCCGGCACTCCGGCTTTAGGAGGATCGTCTGATTGTAGCGGGTTTGAATCTGCTAGGAATCGAAAATTTTGATAAGACTTTTGAATTTCTCAATGAAATACCTAATAGAGGTGTGCGCCGATCGGCGCGGCGCACGCCGCCGACGATTTTGTCCACGCCGCCGCCGCCGACGATTGTATCGGCGTAAAATCGGCGCCAATATTGTGTATGTACAAAATCCCTAAAGTCTATTCCACAAAGCATGGGTGCTAACATATTTGCAATTTGTTGTTTTTTTAGATTATAGGGCAAACATCTTTTTTATAGTTTTACTTGTAAAATAATCGATTTTCTCCGTGGACGCATCAGGCAAACTGTAAGCGGATAACTGTTTACCTCTAGTTCGCCTCCCTCTACATTTCTGTGCTGTATTATACACTTCATATCCAATATCCATACCGCGCGTACTGTACGGATATGAAGTGTCCATCCAGTTTGCGACGTTTTGCTTGCCAACTCAGTCAGCGGCTGAGTCGCTGCGAACAATTCTAGCGGTCGGTGGCTTAGTTCACTCACTACGCCCACGCCGCGCGGCGTTAGGCGTTCAGTCAGTACGAGCGAACAGTCAGCCGCTCATCATCATCAGCCTATAGCAGTCCACTTCTGGATATAGGCCTCCCCTAATGAGCGCCATTGCACCCTGTCCTTAGCTCAACGCATCCAGCTTCTACCAGCAGCCTTTCGCAGACCGCCACCGCCTGGCCGGAGGGCGTCCTACACCACGTTTGCCGAGTCACGGTCTCCACTCAAGAACTCGTTTACCATTCTTATATGGCCAGCCCACTGCCACTTCAGCTTGCTAATTCTCTGAGTTATGTCGACCATTTTAGTTCTATGTCATATAGTACTATATGTCATATAATACTATATTTTAGTTCTATATTCTATAGTCTCGTGGCGGATTCTATCCTTCAGAGAACCTCCAAGCATAGCTCGTTCGTTCCATAGCTCGCTGAGTGATTTTAAACTGGTGGACTAGTCGTACTGTGAGTGTCCACGTTTCGGCTCCGTATGTCATGACAGGTAGGACGCACTGATTGAAAACTTTCGTTTTAAGACATGCGGTATGGGTGACTAGAAAACTGGACGTAGTTTTCCAAATGCTGCCCAACCCAGCTGAATCCTCCTCTTGGCCTCCTCTTCTCCTCTCTCAAAGTTGTCTCTCATCATCAATTGGCAGCTCAAATAATAGCCCACTGCTGGACATAAGCCTCCTCCCTCAAACGCCACTCTAATCGGCCCTCTGATCTCATCCATGTCTTTCCCACAATGGCCTCAATATCATCCACCCACCTGGCTGCTGGTCTGCCTCAGCTTCTAGCACTTCTCCTTGGGTACCATTCGGCCAGAGCCTTACACCACCTGCCATCACCAAATCTGGCCAAGTGCAACACGGTCTCCGATATCTACTACTTTTGTCCTCCTACGAATATCCGTATTGCGGACTCTGTCTGGCAATGATATGCCGCCGAGCATGGCATTCTCCATGGCCCGTTGTGCGACCCTCATTTTGTGCACAGTTTCCTTAGTGGGCGAACGTCTATGCTACGGTGCCATATGTCATTGTGGGCAAGCAAGACACATTGGTTAAAAAGCTTGGTTTTCAGGCATTGTGGCATTTTGCGGTCCCTGAAAATCTCTTCCAGCTTACCAAACGCTACCCATCCTAGCTGTTTGTGACTCATGATCTCCTTGGTTCTATGCTCTCCGCTGAAAGATAAACAACAGTGTCCAAGATAGATGTAGTGGTCTACCATCTCCAGGGTCACACCGCCAATGGCAACGCTTGTCTGATTGCCGGAGATGTTAGACATGATCTGCGTCTTAGACATGTTCATCCTTAAGCCTACCTTCAAAGAAGCATCGTAAAGGTCTTTAATCGGAGATCTCGCTAAACAGAATGAGATTATCTGCAAAACGGAGGTGCGACAAGTTCCCATTGCATCAATTTTAAAATGTCCTCCAAAACTGCAGTGAAGAGCGCCTTGTCTTGAGCCTTTCGCGCTCCCCTTTTCAGAGGAATCTCTTTAGTGAGTGCGTGCAAGCGAACTTTCATCGATGTCGCATCGTACTAATTCCGTAGGAAAGTTGTCTCTACCTAACTGCAAAATCTGCCCGAGGTATGTGGTGTACTGCGAAAAAACTTCAATAAGGTGACCATTTACAGCGACAGGTCTCGGTTCGATTCGGTCATTGACCATGACTTTGGTCTTATCCAAATTCATGCCCAGACTCATCGCTCACGAGGCTGATGCTAGGCCATCCAGCATTCCATGTAGCACCTCCAGCGACTTCGCCAGTAAAAATATGTAATCTGTGAATCGTAAGTGTGAAATGTGCTCGCCGTTTATGATTATGCCCATATCTTTTCAGTCCGGTGTCTTAAAAACATGTTTGTGAATAGTTTCGGAGATATGACATCTCCTTGTCTCACTCCTCTGCGCAGTTGGATGGGCTTAGACTGCTGGTCTTGTACTAGGTTACTCATGGTGGCGACTTCATACAGACATCCCAAAACTTCGATATAACGATAGTCTATTTGGCATCGCTGCAAGGGCTGTTTTGGAAGAAAACAGCCCAGGGGTCGACAGAGTCAAAGGCTTTCTCATAGTCCACAAAAGCCTGATTCAGGGGCTAATTACACTCTTCGGACTTCTGTATAATCTGAATCACTGTGTGAAGCGGTCTATGGTGCCGTATCCTCCGCGAAACCCGGTCTGTTCCGGTGGCTGGAACTCGTCGCATCTTCTGGCGTGATGATTCGTAATAACCCGAGAGAACAGCTAATAAACGTGGCTCAGGAGCTAGATGGGCCTGTAATTTTTAAGAATCGTCTTATTTCCCTTCTTAAAAAACAGAACCACCAAGCTCTCGTTCCACGCCTTTGGAGTTCTCCCTTAATTATACTGTCCACGCCGATTACGCCGCCGCCGCCGACTGATTTAAAGCCGGCGTCCGCCGCCGGTCAAGAAGGCATCGGCGCACACCTCTAATACCTAAGTGTGGTTTAACTAATAAATTACAATATACTGTCCATGGATGATGATGATTACTTACTAGAAGGCGGAGGCTGGTTCATAGACGGCTGGATGGGAGCAGACTCTCCTGGTGGCATCTCATCACTATCAACCAAGGACTTGTCCTCTTGGGTCTGTTGTTGCATGTTTTGGGCTGGACAAAATAAATAAAATAAATAATGCTAGCGCCATCTAGCCTCAAACTAAGCAAAGCTTGTACTATAGGAACCAGAGACATACCCAATAGAGTGGCAATGTGGTTATTAAATTCCTAATAAATACTAAGTCTTGCTCGCTTGAATGTTTGGAGAGTGAGCGAGAGAGCACATTGTGTCGGCCAATCGGAGCAGAGTCGCCGCAGTCATTTGGCGGAATTTTTGTCGAACAAAATAAATTCATTTCCTCTATAACCCAATAGAGTGGCAATAGACTCTGTAAACTAGCAATTCGATTGAGCGAGCGAGACTTAGTATTTATTAGGAATTTAATGAACCACCATTAAATTCCTAATAAATACTAAGTCTCGCTCGCTCAATCGAATTGCTAGTTTACAGAGTGTTGTCCAACAAAATAAATGACATTTCCTCTATATTGGGTATGCGCTCGATGAGCCAATGTAACAATTGATTTAGATTAGAAATAGAAATCGATTCGACAGATAATTCTAACACAGGTTTACAAACAATACTTGCCTCAGTAAACTAGCAATACTATACAAAGTCAAAACTATGTCAAGTATCGCCGCACGTGAGTTCCTGGCATTAGTAAATCGTCAGTTTGATAAAATGCCAGGCACTCTCGTACCTTTATCCATGCCAATTTTGCCCCCCTAGCCATGACACAAATCGCAATAGAATAGAAATCGAATCGACAGATAACGCCGAGACTCCACCTGCGTCTTACGGCATTAATTGCCAAAAATTCATACATTTTATGTCAAGTATCGCGGCACGTGAGTACCTGGCTCTATGTAAATCGTCAGTTTGACATAACGCCAGGAACTCACATAAAATTTATGCAGTTTTGGAAATTAATGCCGTAAGACGCAGGTGGAGTCTCAGCGTTATCTGTCAATTCGATTTCTATTCTATTGCGATTTGTGTCATAGCTAGGGGGGCTGTTCAGTGGTTTGGGCGTGAAAAGCTAACAAACAGACAGAGTTAGTTTCACATTTATAATATTAGTATGGATTATGAAAATCGGTACACAACTGACAGAAATATCGGTAAATAAAGAAAATACTAATTTTTTCACAGCTTAAAGGAACCGTAGATCTGAGTATACGGTTTTAATTTCAACTTGATATCTCGGATAGTTCCCGAGATAAAGGGTCTTGACAGACAGACAGACGGACAACAATGTGATCCTTTGTGGGTTTCCTTTTGAGGTATGGAACCCTAAAAATAACCATACTAGTTTTTCCTTACCATCCTTGAGCCAGGGCGGCGGTTGGTTCATGAAGGGCGGCCCTTGGCCCTGCATCATCGGCGCACCGTTCGCAATCATCCCGCCCATTCCCATCTGCATCTGCTGCCCGCCCTGAGGCATCACGCTCATCGAGCCTGCGGAGGTACGTTCCATTAAATTGAGACTCACCAAGACACAAAACATGTCGGGTCTGGGTGTTTCTATGTATAATAAAAGTAAGTTCGTATGAATGAATGAATGAAAAATTTAGGCCGCCTTAAGGCCTCCGTCATGGCTTAACGACTAAAATAGCCGGGACAGACAATTTAACGTGCCCTCCGAAGCACGGAAGCGCTCAGATGAAATGCCACTGGCGGTCACCCATCCACTTACAGACAGTTTCGAACGTTGCTTAACTTCGACGATCTATCAAGAACGACTAAGCAAGCACGACCACGAGCGCTTCTATTTATAATAATGTATGTATTTACAAACAAAAAGTATATAAGTAGTATATCAGTTATCTGGTTCCCATAGTACAAGCTATGCGTAGTTTGGGGCTAGATGATGCTGTGTGAAATTGTCCAGCATTATTTATTTATTTATGTGTCTCACTACAAAAATATAGACGTGTTTAGTGAAACCCTGTCAAAAATATCTATACTAACTTTCGCCTCATTCACTCTCATTAAATTCTTTATACATGCTCGTCAGTTTACTTTTGACCTGGCCCTTCTCCAAAATATCGCTTTGATCCAAGAAGGTTCGCCTAGGCCTTCCCCTTCCAGCTGTCCCATGCACACTCGCCTCATACACTTGCTTTGTCAAACGACTTGTTCATTAATCATGCATCGATATCTGTGGTTGAGCCCCATTGGCCTAATGGGGTAAGCAGGGTTTATTTTCCGTAGGCAGTAAGCTAGTTGTATTAATTGACGACCTCTGTAGCGCAGTGGGCGAAGGCCCGCCTGCGACAAAGGATGCGGGTTCGATCCCCGCGGCGGGACCAATGTTTGTATGATCTACAAATATTTGTCTCGGGTCTGGGTGTTTCTATGTATAATATGTATGTATTTACAAACAAAAAGTATATAAGTAGTATATCAGTCATCTTAGTACCCATAACACAAGCTCTGCTTACTTTGGGGCTAGCTAGATGATGCTGTGTGAAAAGTCCAGCATTATTTATTATTCTCACCGGAAGCAGCCATGATCTCGATCTCAGCTTGCGTGATGACCTTGTTGTTAGACCCCGGTCCTTCCTGCGGCCGCGTCCAAGTTGTCTCGCGGGTACGCGCGTGGTAGAAGTACGACTTGCCGTCCTCAGACTTCGTCTCTACCCATAGTTCTGGGTTAGGCTGGAAGGGAATTGATTAATCCAAATGAAAGTCAAAAAGCATTTATTCAGTAGGACCGCTGGGATCACTTAGAATAATCAAAATCAAGTTTATTTAGGAACAGTAACAGTGGTTATTAATACAGTGGAACGATGATACCTGCAGAAGTTTTTGTAAAACTGTGTCGCAGGCACCAACGCCCTCATCCGGAATTACCTATATTAGTTCAATTCAAGGAGACGAATGGTCAAAATTAGTTTAAGTAACAAAAACAACTTAACTATTTGTCTTAAAACTAATTTTACTCCTGTTCTTGCGCGACCAATACCGTGAAGAATCAGGGCAACAAACACGGTTTGGGGCCTAGCGTTCTTTTAGGTGATCCATCTTAAAACTAAAAAGTCAAGCTCCAGTGGGGAGCCAGTCAAATAAAATTGAGGCTTGTCAAAGTTTAGATGCTCCTATAGTAAAAGTACTTTGCCTGGCATCACACACTACACTTGACTAAGTTAGGTGGTGATTATTGTTACATCCAAGACCTCTTTTCATTTCTTAAACTCCTCTCATTGTTAGCTAATGTGGTCCAACCTGGAGAAGCGTCAAGTTCGTCTCTCCAAAATTTACAAAAAAGCGCTTGTGCTTGCTTAGTCGTTCTTGATAGATCAACGAAGTTAAGCAACATTCGAAACGGTCTCTAAGAAGGGTGACCGCCAGTGGCATTTTCATCTGAGCGCTTCCGTGCTGTAGAGTGCAAGTTAAATTGTTGGTCCCGGCTATTTAAGTCGGCTATCAATAATCTCCTACAAACAATATTCATTCCTCAGCTAACTTACCATATTAGGTATCCCAGTAACTCCAGGCGGGGGACCACCAAACGGTGGCGGCTGCCCCATCATATTAGGCGGGGGCCCCATCGGCCCCCCGGGCATCATCCCCGGCGGGGGTCCGTAAGGGGGCGGGCCACCCATCATTCCAGGCGGGGGTCCCATCGGCCCCCAATTCCCATCGAAGTTTGGCGCGTTTGGGAAGCGAGGTACGCCACCCCGACCACGGAAGTAGCCTCGACCACGCATTGGGGGACCTTGGGGTCCGTAACCACGTCCGCGAAAGCGTGGGGGGCCGTTCATCCACGAGTGCGGGGGACGACCGCGCGAGTTCCTGGTTAATTATTTATTGTAAGAGAACAATCAAAAATATCCAAAACCGTTGTTTTATCCCGAGGCGGGTTGGTAGCTCGGGAATGCTTTATGGACAACTAGCTTCTGCGCGCGGCTTCGCCCGCGTGGTAACAACATTTTGAATAGCCTATATCCTATTCCAGGTCACTATCTACGCCTATTCCAAGTTTCATCCATATCGGTTCACTGGTTTAGGCGTGATTGTTACACAAACATACAAACATCCAAACATACTCACAATCTTTCAGATTTATTATATTATTAGGATTAGGATAGGATATTAGGATTAAGCGCTGAGTATCTCACACAGAAATAAATCTACACACAGTTAAGATATGTCATGTCAAAAACAATAGGTAATTTAATGCAACCTAAAATGTATTCCTAGGTAAAATAAGGTTTAAAGAATTTATTCTCAAAAAGACAAAATGAAATCCCAGTATCCCACTAATACCCCAAAAATGCTTATAATGCTGGGCTTTTTCACACAGCGTCATCTAGCCCCAAAGTAAGCAGAGCTTGTGTTATGGGTACTATGATGACTGATATACTACTTATATACTTTTTTGTTTGTAAATACATACATATTATACATAGAAACACCCAGACCCCAGACAAATATTTGTAGATCATACAAACATTGGTCCCGCCGCGGGGATCGGACCCGCAACCTCTTGCGTCGCAGGCGGGCCTTCGCCCACTGCGCTACAGAGGCTTATGGATATTGTTATTGATGATTATTATTATTTTTAGTTCTAAGACATTCAAATATGATTGTAAAATTGTTCTTGATAAATGAAAATAATAACGCTAAATGTTTGTCAGTTTGTTTAGATGATTAGATGTTTGTATGTTTGTGTTTCAATCACACCTAAACCAGTGAACCGATTTGGATGAAACTTGGAATAGGCGTAGGATACTTGGAATAGCATAGACTATTCAATATTTGGTGCCACGCGGGCGAAGCCGCGCGCAGCTATTATTTATATGTATGTATATCAATTTTCTTTAGATTTTAGGGATTTCTGAAGGTTCTACATTTACCGCTCGATGGTTTCGCCAGACCTCGTTAATTCTACAAGTGTTTCTATATCTTGTATTAATGTTCATAAGGTTTATAATGGCGTCGATTCTGTTGTTCACTGACTAAATTTAACTAAACCAAAATGCTACATTCTTATTTCCTTTACGATAAGGTCCAAAATAGAACGACTGTTACAGTGGCATTCCTAAAATTACTTATTTTTAGTAAAAATTCAGTATTTGTGGGTAGAATTAGTCAAGACCATTTTACTTGCTGTGTGACAGCTGCTACAGAAGCTCAGAAAAGACATTTTGATTCTACATTTAGTAATGTCACTTTCAATGACGTGCCATTTTGGTCTTTAGTGATAAATAAATAAGAAGTTCAAGTTTTAGTTTAATTAAGTTTAGTCAGTGAATAGCAGAATTGACGCCAATGGCTTGCTATAAAACTAATTGACGCGTGGCTTCCCAATTCAATGTGCATTGATAACAAAATAAGACTTACACAAAAGTGTCTTTGCAATTTGTCTGGGTTATAATTAGATAAGTCAGCCAAATAAAGTAGGCATGTTATCAAGTCCTGAATAATTTCGCATTAACAGTCATATACCTACTCTACCTGTGAACACAGCTGTTTTCTCACAGTTTCAATATTGCATTGTCAATTTGGGTAAATTACACAATTCAGATGGTTTGGGCATGATGAGATAATACATGAAAATAAAATAGTTGAAAAAGGCAACCTGTATTTTTTTATTACATCCTAAGACACATAGAATTAGATAGAGATAGATAGATGTTCCAAGCAGACTCTGTATGGTCATGCCTTGACCCAGGATAGTATAAATATAGTATATAACTAGCTTCTGCGCGCGGCTTCGCCTTTGAACAGCCTATATGCTATTCCAGGTCACTATCTACGCCTATTCCAAGTTTCATCCAAATCGGTTCACTGGTTTAGGCATGATTGTTACACAAACATACTCACAAACTTTTAGATTTATTATATTAGGATTATTAGGATATGAGGATTATTAGGATTAGGATATCAGGATTAGGATATTAGGATTAGGACATTAGGATTCAGTCCATTCAGAATTTCAAAGCAGTCCTGGTAATAAGAAGAAATTAAAGTCTAAAGAAAAAGCAAGTAGTTTCAAGCCCTCCAATCGCAGCGCAACAAAATGTACACAATTCTATACAAAACAAGTGAAGATTTTAAGAAATATTGTTGAATTCATGCTTTTATTCATCTAAATAATAGTTTGATGTGTCAAGTCTGGTAAAGGTTGCTGGGAGCCATTGGGTCCAGCCTGGACAAGATCGATCGCTGTGGAAATCGATTGGGGAGGCCTATGTTCAGCAGTGGACGCTAGATGGCTGAGATGATGATGTTACTTACACTTCGTTTAACGGATGTAGGCAGTCGTGAAGTTAGCTGTTTGTCTGAGAAAATAGTGTTCAACACATCAAAACAGCTAACTTCGCAAATGCCTAGACCTGTTGAGAGAACTGTAACTGATTGATGGATTACAACTGACATGGAACATTCATTACAAACACAATCTACCATTCCTTTTTTTTTTAAATTATACCTTAGATAATTTGATAAAAGAACAGGAAATTCTTAATTGTACACCACAGTACATTAAAGTTATTGTTATCTAAAGAAACAAATTACAATAATTATCTAAACTACCAAGGCCACCAAAGAAATGCGAGGAAAATTGGTTGATTTTCGAAGTATTATTATTTTCGAAGTATTATTAATTGAGCACTCGTATTGCATTCAGATTGGCATAAACCTAGTTAAATCCTAAGCTTTGAAAAGCAAATATAGATTTTGTATAGAAAAGTGTTGAAAGATATGATACAACAAACCAAAAACGCATTAATTTTAACTATAGGCAATTCACACGTGGAATTGTTATTTTACCTGTAATTCCCGCGCCCACGATTGTTGCGGAAGCTGTCCTCGTCTTCGTAACCCTCGTCGTATCCCGAGATATCTCCAAATTCTTTGAGATCGCCTAGAATATCAGCACCGTCGATGCCATTGCCCGCCTCCGCCATCGACGCCTCTTGCATGTCCATTTTATATTCTTCTTCCATCATCACACACACTTACTAATAAATCACAGTATAAACTTATGTCCACATCACTGAACACTTATTAAACGGAAATATCACCGCAAAATTCGGTCTGATTCGGCAATACGAGCACCAAAGTCAACAAAACGCTCGCGCTTTTATGCCCAAAATGGCGGCATGCCGTCCGGCGTTAGTTAGGGCTAGTGATGTCCATTATTTTATCGATCAGGTCAAACAACAAACTAACAAGTTACTGATTTTATTTAAAATTTTTACTTTTAGACTAAAAACATCTTAGGGTAATTAGAGAATCATCTACCAATTCTACAATTTCTAAATAAGTTCTATCAGTTTCTGATGATTTTGATTACACCGGAAGTACCTATGAAGCTTCAACAATTTTGTTTTGGTTCTACTACTCAATAATAGATGGCGTTGTACTCGTTGTATTATATTAATCGGAAGTAATAGATGCATTTCTAGAATTAGCCGGAAATGTACTAAGAAGCTTCAACTCACCATTGTCATAATTACAAAAAAAGATTATTGCTTCTTGCTTGTACTTCAGCATTTAAAATATCATTGTCTTTAGCACTTTTAGTACGCGGCTAGAAGAAAACCTAAGCCTCTTTACCGGCCCATAGTACATCCTGCCACAAACAAAAGACATTTAGACATTTATTTATTTACAACTTAAGCTAACATTACAGATACTTATATCTAAGGCGTTAACCTAGTGAGATCAAAAATAAAAAAGATAAAAATAAAAAACAAACAATATAAAGGTACATAGAAAAAAAAAAATACAGTAGAAAACACGAAAGAATAAGACTAACCTACCCTGGCATCAAAGAGCTAGGCTCTTCGCTATAACTCAGACACTCCCTCTCGAGCGCCGGCCACCTATCGGCAAAGATATCACACTCTGCATTGGATGTAGACAGAGCATTGAGGTGTCGTTGTGCTCGGCATACGGGCGATTGCTGACGGGCTACTGTTCGTGCAGGCCTCGGTGCAAAAAGCGGTACTCGCCCAGGGCGGAACCTGGCTCGATGCTCCGGGACACACAGCCTACTCACTTCAGCTAGTAATACCGGACAATCAAACATCCCGCGTAGAATTCTGACCATAGTGAGCATTTGATTGCAGAGCCTTCGTGTTTCAAGTGAATTGAAGGATAGCATACCTTGCAGATAATTAGTAGGGAAAAGAGAATCTGGCGCCCTACCTACCCACACTGACCCCCACTAGATTAGTTACTTCTTCTTCTTTCGTGTCAATCGTACATTGTTATCTAAGCGGGTATCACACTACACCGTATTCAGGGTCCCTTACCATAACAAGGAATAGTGTAATAAGAGTCCCTAACTAGGGCGATCGGACGGTCCCCGCAAGCCTTGCTCCCTAACTACCGGGCCCTGAATACCGTGCAGTGTGATACCCGCTTAAGCTATGGGTTGAAACCCCACACTTATAAAACTGAACTGCTCGTGGTCGTGCTTTGCTTGCGTCGAAGTTAAGCAACGTTCTAAACGGTCTGTAAGTGGATACCTGACGGCCAGTGGCATCTTCACCTGAGCGCTTCGAGCGCATCGCATCTGATCCACTGCCTCTTCATCAAGAGGCGGCCTAAAAACTCCCTCACTAGAGTTGGCCACTGACTCATACGAACTTACTAGACTAGTTTGGTGCGCTATTATAAGGTTCAAGTCCCCCTAAAATAAATGTAGGTTGTCTGTCTGAAGTTCGGTGCATGTGCATTGTGCACTAAACTATTGCGCAGGTTTGCGCGCGTAGCAGAAGATAGCACGATGCAACACTAAACGAGTGAGCGAGGCAGGGGGGCATCAAAAATGGGTTCTTCGCAGCTACTTCAGAGAAGTAAAGTCGGTTGTGCGTATTGTAAGTTTATGGCTATACATAAGTAAGCTCGGACGAACTAATGATCGAAGTAAGTTATCGATTGAGCTGAAAAAAACTAAAATAAGGATACGTACAGGATACTTACCTGAAGTAGTACGTAAACATGAAGTTTAATTTTCAAATGAAAAACAAACTGCAATTGATATAATATAATTTATTATTATCCCCAACCATAAGTTAATAAACAAAAAGTAAATAAAATTACAAAAATCTAAAGTTATCGGTAATAAACAAAGAAACAGGATACAGTCGGTGCTGTATCCCCAACCGCACTTTGGTGATGCATACAGTTCCTGGGTTAATGAACTCATTTCCAGGCTGTTTTTTTAACTGCATTGCAATTTTGATAAGAAACGAATCTAAAATTGGGACGCTTATACCCTCTCTCTTGCACATTAGTGACTGTATTAGTGTGCGAGCGAGACACATCAGTCGCGACGTTTGTATATTAAACCGGGTGGAAATTGACATTTAGTTCAAAATCTGCCAGGAATTAAAAGTTCGTTAACCCCCGATCATGCTTGTACAGTGCCACAAACTTATCTGAATCTGTGAGAGAAGCGCTGATAACGCATTTGAGTTGACAGAAAAAAAATTACAGTATAATTCGCAAGTTCCTCTTTTGGCCACTGGTCCAGCCTAGTGATTCAGACTTCAGCGGAACGCATTCGGATCGGAATCGTTCAGCTGTTCAACCGACCGCAACCAATCACAGTGCAGGAATCCACAGTGCACGAATTGATACAAAACTGACGTTTCTTGCGCTGTGATTGGTTGCGGTCGGTTGAACAGCTGACCTATCCCGAATGCTACCCAGATAAGTTTGTGGCACTGTATCGGGTTAAAACTTCAACTTCGACAAAGGCCGGCCATATTTAACTATTTGTGTAAAACTATTTTGGCCTTATTTTTTAAGTATATTATTAAGTTTAATATTTTCTGTCACACTGTTGTTTTACCGTAATAATATATATATAATATAATAAAGTAAAATTAAATACACCTACAGTCGGCATGTATTGCTAAAATCAGAATCTGAAATTCAGATTGTTCATACATTACAAATAGGTAACATTTAGACTAGATAAGTTTAATATGTATTTATGTTTTTGCTATTTCATTAAAATCTGTAGTAAAATTTACAATCATTTCGAATCAATTCGGAATCGATTTTTTTCTTAAGACTTCATTTGTCAATGAAATTAGAAGTGTGGTTTAAAGCTAGAAACATACTCGTATTATCGGACGCGATCTTGATAATGATGTACACGCTCGCTGTGCAAACTATCGGACGTGTTCTTGAGCTTTCGGACGTCCGACAACGATCTGGCGCGCTGGATGTTTTTGTACTGTGCATACCTATCAGTCACGGCTGTCAGCCGCGTCCGATAGTGTGTTTCTAGCTTTTTTTTTTTTAATTAGCCTAAACTGTCCCACTTCTGGGCAAAGGCCTCCCCCGTCACCTTCCACACTTATTTTTACGCGGATTATGTGGAATAAAATCATCTAGAAGGCTTTTATTTTACTTAAATAGGTCAGCATTTGACCTCACTCTGCCTGATGTTTAAGCAATAGTGAGGTCTACTACAAAGCATGCTTCCCTAGAAGAAACCTATTTACTCTTGATTAGACTCCTTTGAAAATTCGCCCGTTCGAGACAGATTCACTACTAAAAGAAAGATAAATTAGAGTTTAAATTCAACTATAGTTGAATAACCTAATAGCTTAAGACAGTCTAAATATCTATACAAAATTGTTCCCATTCTTTAACTATACAATGATACTTATTTATGCCAAAATGCAGTAGATATCACTTACTTTTTAATAAATAAATAAATAATGCTGGACATTTCACACAGCATCATCTAGCCACAAACTAAGCAAAGCTTGTACTATGGGAACCAGATAACTGATAAACTACTTATATACTTTTTGTTTGTAAATACTTACTTCCGTTTACTTTTTGTTTAATACTTAAACAAAAAGTAAAAATTAAATAACCATATACAAACTTATTTAAGTCAGCTGCCTAGTGCTGTCTAGTTATAATTCAGAGTTCAGCGGAACGCAATCGGGTCGGAATCGGTCAGCTGTTCAACCGACCGCGACCAATCACAGTGCAGGAATTGTTCCAAAACTGACGTCTTGCACTGTGATTGGTTGCGGCCGGTTGAACAACTGACCGAATGCATTTCCCACCTGTGAATTTACAAAATATTATACTTATCCTTTCTTGTATAAAACTTAACTAACTATAACTTGCTAATTTGTTAAAACTGATACTGCCGGATACTGTTAATGTAAATGTATAATCCGTCTCACTGGTCTTCACGATACAGGCTTGCCTAGTGTGAAGACCGCTGAAATAGAATAAGTCAATAAATTTTAAGCTACGGCAACACCATACCTTCTGCCTAACTGTCTGTTGTAAACTGTGTTTGCTGAAATAAATATTTTTTTCATTTTCATTTTCATTCCGCTGAAGTGTGAATCAAGGGCCTGGAATTCATACCGGAGTTCTGTTGATTGAACAGCTCCTGACTCCATCATCAGCTCACTGTCACCACATTGCGTTATCATGCACAATACTACCGCTGCTGTGACCAGCGGTCCCTCGGGATTATTTAATTTTTCTGGATAAAAAGTAGCCTATGTCCTTTCCTGCCCCCTTACCATGGCGTTTGTCTAGGTACCAGAGAATAGAAAGAAATGACAGTAATGACATTATAGTGTGGATAAAACGCGTAGAAAGTGGAAAAAAGTTACTTTTCTACCCGTTTTATCCACACTCTAATGTCATTTATTTATATTCTCTGGTACCTAGACAAACGCCATGGTAAGGGGGCTGGGATACAACCTTTATCCTTGCCAAATGTCAGCCTAATATGTTCAGTGGTTTGGGCTTGAAAAGGTAACAAACAGAGACTTTTACTATTCACAAAACTTATAACTTCGAATTGGCATCAAGTCCAGGCAGACCGTGCAACAAAAATTGCGCAACATAAGTTGCAACAACATCAGGCGATATTATATGAACATCATGACTACCATCTACTCTTCTACATCTGTAATTATTCGCTGGATAAATACTTTCGTCTAACAAGAACACTGTGTTTCGATAAAGTCCTTTTTGGTACGATTTCTTTGCGACTATATTTAGTGTCGGAGTTTTAGTTGACGTGACCATTTTCTTTATTTGTTCTGGAGAAAATGCCGGCGCGGTTAGCAGTTTTATCCGGAGATCGTATGTGTATCTGAAAAGAAATACATTGTTATAATTTACAGCCTTTACACCATCGCAAGTGGAGCTGGGCAGGACACCTGGCAAGACGTAGTGACGATAGGTGGTGTAAAAGGATGATAGAATGGTGGCCTAGAACTGGCAAGAGAAGTGTCGGACGTCCGGCAGCGAGATGGGCGGACGATATTATTAACGTCTTAGGTCGACAGTGGCTCAGGCTGGCACACTGGACCGGGAAGAATGGCAAAAGCAGAGGGAGGCCTATACCCAGCAGTGGGTGAAGTCGGGCTGCGGATGACGATGATGATGATGATGACACCATCGCAGACTACAGACTTTCTAACGGCCGATAGTTGAGACGGAATTTACTTCGGCTCGTAATGAGTGTGGAGAAGTATAGCCCGTCTCAACTGTCGGCCGATAGAAAGTCTGTAGTCTGCGAGGGGTCTTAGGTAATGATATTAAATCTTTTATACGTTTCTCGTCGGCGTCGTTTCCCCATAGTCGACTCAGATCGAAATGTTTATTGAGTTTTTCGGAAAAAGAACCAATCCTCAAGATAAATCAAAATATATACGAGTATTTATCAAAATATATTTATTGAGGAATACAAATAATGTGTACAAAAGCATTTGAAAGCGTTAATGCCTGCAGTAGCTTATAAAAGCTATGTCGCAGACAACGCCCTCTTCCGGAAATATAAATATAGGACCATCTGTGAAGTAGTGTAGGTGGGTAGGTATCCTGTTACACAAAACATAGAACTTTCCAGGCGTCTTCGAGTAATCGGGAAACATAACAAAATATCCCTACATACTTGAGAACCTCCTTTTTTGATGTCGGTTAAAATCATCCGCAATAAAACCGTTTCGTGGAATTCGTCCAAAACCATATTCGCGTTCCTTTTATCGTCCGTTTGATGAATATTCGGATGCTTTTTACCACGATTTCTCACTTCAAGTGCCAATTTTTCGGTTTGGAATATTTGGTCCTAGATTAAGACCGTGTTTTAACGTTTTTATTGGCCCTTGAAGTCAGAAATAGTAGTGGGAAGCATCCGAATATTCATCAAACGAACGAAAAACTGACGTTAGCTGCGATTGGTTGCGGTCGGTTGAACAGCGGAACGGTTCCGCCGCGGTTGCGTTCCGCTGAAACATGAGTCGCTATACCGATCAGTGTCAAGATAAACCTAACATAGGATTTAAGACACTACTATAGTCTTTTTCACGCCGGAACGTATGCAAGACACATTGAACTTGTTTCGTTTCACGTTGTGTGGCTCACAACAATTGTGAAACAAAAAAATCAAGAAAAAAAATTAAACGATAAAACATACAAAAAAAAATGTTTTTGTCTATTTCCTGTTTAATTATTTCATAAATTATCATAAACCAGCCATAAAATATAAATAAATAAACAATAAACATTTTCTAAAAAACTACGCCAAATAACAGTACTGAGTAAAATGGAACGTAAACTATTAGAGAGTGCGAAAATGAAAATCGAAACAATCGATGAATCAATAAGTAAAAAAATAATCGTTGGTTTAGTAATTTTGTCTATGAATGAACCTTGTAATCGATTGAGATGAATTGATAGTAGTGAAACAAAAATCGATTTTGATAATCTCGATTAAACTTTAGGACATTACTATTAGACTGATTTTGACATCATCTCGAAGTGTCTTGCATACGTTCCGCCGTGAAAAAGACTATAACCAGAACAAAATGTAATCTTTTCAATAATAAACACTATCTATCTATCTAGTGTACCGTACCGTATAAGTCCATTTCCAGCTGGTTCGGTCCATCGTTGTAGTGTTGCCGCCGCATCCTGCTCAGATATACCACGGAGCTTTCTCAATGTATCTACAGCCTGAAATAGTATATTTCATTACAAGTGCGGAAAGGCAGTCATTGCAAAGAATTCTGACAAATGTCTACCCGAGCCGAGGCGCAGCCGAAGGTGAGGGTTGACAGTCAGAACAAGTTGCAATGACGGTTCCGCACGTGTACTGAACGAATACTTTTAATACAGCTGCGAAAAAATTAAGCAATTTAATAAAATAAAGAAAATTTCTGAAAAATGGCGCCAACGTAGAATATAAGCAGTTTTTTTTTCTTCGCCCATTCTGGTAGGCAAAGGGAACTATGCCCATACAGCCAAGTCTTCAGTAGAATTTTTTAATTGATATGAAATGAAAATGAAATTTAATGAGATGAAATGAAATGAAACCTAACCTAACTCATTCAATCAAATCATTAAATCTGATATTGAAACAAATTAGTAGGTTCTTTTTAGAAATATTCGTATTTGCATGAATCATAAAAACTTCTATGAATTTTTTTAGTAAAAACTTCATGGTTGGTTTTTCTTTTTAATAGACATTATTTTGACAGTTGGGAAAGAGAACGCACGAGTGCGGGAAAGGTAAAAGAAAAGCACGAGTATGTAATAGCCCACTTCCCGAACGCTATACGTCCCTGCAATACGCCACTTTTTGAGCAACTGTATTAAAAAGTAATTTTTGTACAATATTTTACTAACAACAACATTTTCTATCGGATAGCGGAATGATCTGTTTAAATAAATAAATAAATGATGCTGGACAATTTCCACACAGCATCATCTAGCCCCAAACTAAGCAACTGGAAACGAATGGTAGACAGATTGACATTTCAAAATGGCGTCGTTAGTTCCTCTTTTGGCCACCGGTCCAGATATCTATGTAGCGCTATAAGTAGATGGTAATTAACAAAACAACAGAAGTAGGTAGTTAGGAACCTATGAACGAGTTATGTTGATCTGTTCACTGATAGTCGCTGTAATCCATTGAACAGCTCCTGACTCCATCATCAGGATCAGCCCGCTATCACCATATTATTCCATTGTAACAAGACTCAACGGTGTGCCTAAATTCAGCTCAAACCTCTGTAGCGCAGTTCGATCCCCGCCACGGAATAAATGTTTGTATGATCTGCAGATATTTATCTCGGGTCGGGGTGTTTCTATGTATAATATGTACCTATGTATTTACAAAAAAAAAGTATATAAGTAGTATATCAGTTATCTGTACAAGTACAAGCTTTGCTTAGTTTGGGGCTAGATGATGGTGTGTGAAATGTCCAGCATTATTTATTTATTTTATTACCTGTTTCCAAGTGATTTTGCGCGCTCTCTCCTTAGGAGCGTTGTATTTGTCCATATTCTCGTAGTACTCCGTAAAGAATCGTTGATACCTGGGAAATAATTAAAGATCTGATGTGATGAAGATCTGAAGATCTGATGATGGAGTCAGGAGCTGTCAGCTAGTTATTGAATATAAACTTCACCTTGTTGATACTACACTTATTGAATAGTTATTTAAACTGAATAGGTCATTTTTTTTATTTAATTTGTTAAGTTGAACTCACCATAGAGAGAAGTGTTCTGGCTCGACGCCTACTACATTGATAGGATCTAGTTCAATGAACTTCGACAATCTGCCGGGACACGAAATATTGAACAGTTTACCTGAAACAGAATAGTAGAAAGATAGATACAGATTGTTCCGTAAAGAGTGAATAATCGTTAATGTATCTAGGTAGTGATTCAGAGTTCAGCGGAATGCATTCGGGTCGGAATCGGTCAGCTGTTCAACCGACCGCAACCAATCACAGTGCAGGAATTGATCCAAAACTGACGTTTCTTGCACTGTGATTGGTTGCGGTCGGTTGAACAGCTGACCTATTCCGAATGCATTCCGCCGAAGTCTGAATCAAGAGCCTAGAGTACCTACATAGGTAGGAGTAGCATCAAAACTAACCTGAACATTTAAAGTAAGTACTTACTCAATAAAAGTAAAAAAAACTGATATTTTTATTGCAAACAATCTTTGACTCTCTGGTTATTTATGTTGCCCCCTTATCCATAGTAACCTAAAGAATGATTCACTCTTTAGGGAACACCCTGTAAACTATAATATGGTAAAAAGACCAAAAACGAATAGCTCACAGCATGCTTTTACCAGGCGCGGTCTGAGGGGGGGGTTCAAAGGGGACATGACATCCCCTAAAATAAACGTCAAAAAAAAATCTTGTGTTTTGTGCAATCCCCTGGATATTTAGATGTTTGTTTGTTTGTGTTTCAATCACACCTAAACCAGGGAACCGATTTCGATGAAACTTGGTATAGGCAAATAGTGCGACCGCACCTGGCTTTTAGCTTAACTGAAGACTGTACAATCACATGATGAGAGAGAGGACACAGAAGTGGACAAGGATCACGACAGAGTGGACCCCGAGGTACAACACAAAAAGAAAGAGAGGTAGGCAGCGGAAAAGATGGTCGGACGACATCAAGGAGGCTGCGGGACCACTCTGGCTGCGAATAACAAGAAGCAGATCGGAGTGGAAGCGGTTGGAGGAGGCCTATGTGTCCACAGGACACACTGAGTAGGACTGGTGTGCATAATATAATTAAGAAAAATGTAAACTCAGTGTAATAAAGGCTTTGAAATTGAAATTGAAATTAAGACTGTACAAAAGTGTTAAAACTAACCAATATAAGCCCCCATAGAGTGCCCTATCAGTACAAAGGTATCCCAGCTGAAATGCCTTGCGACTGCGTCCACTGTGTACACCAGGTCATATGCATTGACCATAAGTCCGGAGGGGAAACGGTCTGATCTACCACAGCCAGGGAACTCCATACCTGGAACCAAATAATAAAATATCACACACAATTTTTTTTTTTTTTTTTTTTTTTTTATCTGCCATCGGCTGTATAGCCATAATCAGATCCCTTCTCTGGAATGGTTGTTTTGTGGCGCCCCTCCATTGAGTGGCTCCACACTGACTATTGGGCGAGTCAGCTTCGCTTGTCCAGGTCTAAGACCTGCCATCTCTTCAAACGATCCACACTCTCTCTGTTACTCAAGAGGTTCCGGGCTAGTGTGTTAGTGTGTGTTCTTAGTCTCTCCTTGTACTTTATGGCATATTTACAGACTTCTTCTTTGACGGTTGGCATTTCCAGGTATTCGTGTATTTCAGTGTTTCTTACAAACCATCACACACAAATAAATATGTGATTGTCAGGGAAGTCAAGTTTGTGTCTAAAAATAACGATATAGTAAACTTGCCCTCTTTTCCCCCCAATCAAAAAACGCAATCGACAAAAGTATTTTAAGTAATCAAGGAACCTGTGTGTGTGCAAATTTTCATCAAAATCAAAATGTGACTAGGCGGTTATTGATGGAGGGACAGAAGGACAAAAAAAATCGATTGTGACGTTAAGGATTCCGTGGCCGAGCAGAAAGGCACTCCGGCTTTATGAGGATCGTCTGATCGTTGCGCGTTCGAATCCCGGAATCGAAAATTTTGATAAAACTTTTCATTTCTCAATGAAAAATGTGTTTGGTACAACCGTGATTCGAACCCATAACTTTCAGATTCATATCCCTAACAATATAAACACTTGCCGATATAGTAGAAGTTAGTAGGCAGCTTCTGCACCAATGGTCGGAAGCTAGCTGCGGAGTCCATCCCTCCATGACAGAGAAGTACTGGAGGATCCAGACAGTTGCCCCATGCAATCACTATAAAAGAGTAATTTTTAGTAACAGGTTGCCTTGACTGAATTCATTTTACAAAAAAAAAAATATGTAATAAAAATTAGTAGGTAAGTTGTGATATAGTTATAGCATCAATATAATAAAAATTATAATGATTATCCAACCATATTTTGGCAGTATAGAAACGCTGAACTTTGCCTTCTTTTATCATAATTTAAAAAAATGCTTATCATTTATCATTTGAGCAAGACGTGTGCTTTAGTAGCTATAGTACAAAGTTCAAAAAGGTTTTATATCAATTATTAAATAACTTACCGCAAATTCTGCCCCAAGGAACTTGTATAAACCACTCGTTCTCTCTCAGAGTCATTTTAGCAGTCTTGGTAAGTAAATATTTACTATTAATACTTTTCTTTTCAACAATATTTATCAACAGAGAGTTTCAAGAATTTTATCGATTTGATTCGTGAATTGTGAGACAATAAAAAATTACATAATACTATATTGTGCTTAAAATTATATTCTTTATGAGTGGGATTTCGGAGTTAATCAAACAAAATTTTCTTCAAAAAACTAGTTTTTCAACAGTAATTTTTACACACTACACCAGACACTTCTTGCCAGCGCCAGCCAGTGCTACCAACTGCCCAGCTAGAGTTACGGATACATTTTTATAGTAGGCACATATTTATTAGCTTTAATTATTTGGCTATCAATTTTTTGCGACAAATAAAAGGAAGCAAAGTCATTTACTCAGAAACCGGCACCACCTAATGTCTCGGTTGTCTCGGGCCAAATCATCTAATTATTAGGTAGGTATGTGGCGTACTTACCTTCGTACTTAGGAACCTACCCTAATGTTATGATCTCGGGTCAGCAATCTAATAACATGAATATTTTTTCCAATTTTCTAACTTAATTGCTTTTATCTAACCATAAAATGATTTATTTTAGCATAGCAAGCAGCGCTCACAAAAAAACCACTAAAATGCTAGTTTTAGCTACAAGTTCAATGAGTTGGCAGCACTAAAAACTTGACATTGACAAGATGAGTTTCAGCTCTAAATGTCAATGAGCGCCATCTAGCGATGAGTAGTATTATGTCACTTTCCTTGAATTTTCCTTGTGTTAAAAATAGTTTGGCGGGAAATTCAATAATCATTCTTTTTATGTACTTTTTTTATATATGCATGAGTCTATTAGATAAATCTTCAATTGTATTTTATTTATTCCAGTGGAATTCATGATGGAAGTAATTCACAAGGTAGAGAAAGAAATAGTTATTAAGGCACCATGGGGTAAAATTGCTGGTAAGTCATCATCACCTACCCATTTCACTTTACCTTCCAAGTTTTGTCAAATAAAGTTAAGATTTGTGTCATCTAAAAAAAAAAACATACATTTACACCCGAACATAGAACCTCCTCCTTTTTTTGAAGTCGGTTAAAAACTACTAAACTATGAAATTGTGCCACTACTAGTTAAGTAATTTGTTACAACTTACAACCTATTTTTAGTGTTTTTCAGCGGTTAAACAGGGTCTTTAATTTTAAACTACACAAACTGACAAGGCTTCAATTTTGGGTTGTAAATAGACGTTTGACCGTATCAATTTAATTTCTAAGCCGATATAAGTTTTCACTTCAAAATGTATCTTTTATTGATTTTAAAGGACATGTTGCATAATGATTTTCAAGGATAACAGACATTCTACCAATCATTTGTGGTTGGTCGTTGGACCTTGTGAGACATACACACGTAGGATTTTGCTCTCTGTTTTTTATTTCAATTACCGAGTAAAAAGTGTGATTTTCATAGTGGATTTTACATCAGTGAACGCGTAAAACTATTTTCTATCCATTGGTGCAATCCTCAAACTGCAAAACAGTGAACTTGTAGTGGAATTCGTTCAATTTCTCTATCAATACAGTGCTAAAAGTTATAATTTATTTACATCTACCCTTGAGTGCGCGTCGAAACGGAGTTCGACTTGAGTGTGAAGATACTATTTATTACCCTGTGGCACTTACTACGTAAAAGTTGCATTGCTCATACTGACCGCTTATTTCGCAGTCTACCGTGCGGACCAGTGTGGCCGAGAGTACTCATACTCAGTTCTAAGGCGGAGTGTATACGACACTCCGCCTTAGAACTGAGTATGAGGTGGTTCGAATCCGTGGGAGGAGAGAACTTTTTGCGCGCATTTTGCATTTTATTTTTTTTCTCTTTGTCCTTTTTCTGAGTTGTAACTTTCTGTACTGACCTTTTTTTTTGGAATATTTCATACTACCTAATAAAATGGATTTCAAGAAATCTTCATGCACTGGGTGCCTACAAACAATTGAGAAAAATTTCTTGAAGTGCTCCTTTTGTGGCAGTTGCTACGATTTAGAATGCGCTAATGTTACATCGCGCTCATATAGTCAAATGAAACAGACTCTAAAAGATAATTGGAAATGTTTATCCTGTCGAAACAAGGAGAAACGGGGTGACAACACAAATACACCAGTTCGTGCGCACGTCGTCGTGGCGGGTACCTCTGAAGGTGCCATGCAGAAGAACGACAGCGTGAACGTCACCAGACGCAAACCCGCGCCGCCCCTGGGTGACAAACCGGATGAGGTGCTCACCTTGACCATGTCAAATCTTAACTCTATAATCAAAGAAGAAATACGTACAGCGATAGCAGAGTCTGTGGGACAAATAGTAAAAGAGCAGTTACAGTGCATGAATGAAATTCTCGGAGGTTTTCGAGTATCATTAACGTCTAATTCTAATCAGTCGTTTGACAAAGCAAGTGTATGAGGCGAGTGTGCATGGGACAGCTGGAAGGGGAAGACCTAGGCGAACCTTCTTGGATCAAATTGGCGACATTTTGGAGAAGGGCCAGGTCAAAAGTACCCTAAACCGACGAGCATGTATGAAGAATGTAATGAGAGTGAATGAGGCGAAAGTTGTGTGTCAGGATCGTAGCGACTGGAGATCCGTGGTCTCTGCCTACCCCTTTGGGAAAGAGGCGTGACTTTATGTATGTATGTATGTTTAACGTCTATTGACACACAGTTGGAGAACCTCAAGTCAGCGTTGGACGAAAAGGCAAAGACTATAGATGGCTTAAGGAAGGAGAACGGAAGGCTAAGGGAGAATGTACAGCGGTTGGAGGAACATATCCGTCAGTCGGATCAGCAGTCCCAAGCTAACGACGTGGACATTGTAGGAGTCCCGGAGTCCAAGGGGGAAGCCGTCGTACACATTGTGCTGACACTTGCACGTACGCTGGGAGTGCCACTGTCTGAGACAGACGTCGTCAGTGCTGATCGAATGGGTGCTGCGCGCGACGAGCAGACGGGGCGACTGCGTGCGCGACCTATCGCGGTGCGATTGACACGCCGTGTACTGCGCGACGACCTGCTGCGAGCTGCGCGTGTGCGCCGTGGAGTCACGACCGCTGACGCCGGTATCAGCGGAGAATCGCGCCGTTTTTATATAAACGAAAGACTCACTCGTGAAAACAGGCAGCTCTTCCTCAGGGCGCGGGAAATCGGAGCACGTTTAAAGTGGAAATTCGTCTGGACAAAGGAGGGTCGGGTTTATGCCCGCCAGCACCAGAGCGAAGATTCTCCACGTTATCAGATACGCTCCGAAGCTGACCTACTGCGGGTTTTTGGACATGATGCGGTTGGGTCCTCTAATGGAAAAGATCTTATGTAGGATCGTCTTGTGTTCTCTAGTTTATCTTAATATGTATGTTTGTTTCAAATTGTGTCCTTGTTCGCATAAAAAAACATTATTTTATATCATTTGTGTGTTAGCTATTCTGTGTACCTACTGTCATATCTCAATTTACTCATTTTTTGTTATTATACAAACTATGTACTGTATCTGTAGAATTTGTAAGACTCTCCGTACCGTCACAGCATCAAATAAGGCTTTTATTACTCTCCCACATAGTCACAGCGATACCGAGTTTTTCCAATCACACATCACTGTCACACTTCGTAATATTATCTGTTTATTTAATCATCACACTACCCAACTTTATTTGTATTTTATTAGTCTACTCGTTTTCGTATTTTCACGTATTATAATTGTACCCATATATTATGTCTCTCGCCAGTGTCTCAAATACATTTCATGCACGAGTTATCTCGGTGCCAACATTATGTTCAGTTCGCCACTCTTCAACTTATATTATGGGTTCTAAGTCAAAGATATGTTTTACGTTGGGCCTTTATAACGCAGGTTCTCTAGGGACAGGGCACAATGACTTTGTCGTTGCCATGGATAGCTTTAAATGTGACATTGTAGCTATCAACGAAACATGGATTAAGGTCGGACAAGAGGCACGTGCGCCGAAGGTACCTGGCTACTCTTTTCGAAATACTCCACGCCCATTGCATATGAACCGCAAAAAGGGTGGAGGAGTAGGTTTCTATGTCAAACGTGGAATCAACGCCCGGAAAATTATTCATCCTGAAGCGGCAATAGAACAAATGTGGCTCTCGGTAACCATAAACGGGATACGAATAGCAATTGGTACTGCCTACCGCACAGAGTGGATCAATCTGAATGATTTCTTGGATGCATTGACTGAATCTGTTGCGTTTTGCTCCAGCCATGACCGTGTGGTCATTTTGGGTGATTTTAACGTAGATTTTCTCAACACTACAGACCCTAAGTACGTACATTTAGAACAATTTCTAAACTACACAGGTCTTACTCAAATCGTAACGTCAGCGCCAACTCATTTTACGGATCACAGCCAAACACTTATAGATGTTATATGTACGGACTGTAAAGCTCGCAATGTTTCTGTCTCCAATATCACCGGATCAAATGGTCACTCGTTTATTTGCGCTACACTCAATATAAAACGGGATAAAATACCGCCAAGGACCATTATGTGTCGGTCAATTAAAAATGTTAATATAAAACAGTTTGATCAGGACATTATAAATCTGGATTGGAACACTGTTACATATGCATCAACAGTGGACAATATGGTAGATACTTTTACTTCTTTAATTACAACTGTTCTAGACAAACATGCCCCTGTAAAAACAATTAAAATTAGTGAGAGACATACTCCATGGATCACCGACACTATAAAATTAATGATCCAATACCGTAACGAGGCTCACAATAGATTTCGTCAAAGTAAGCTTGATGTCCATAAAACCCAATATAAGGAATGGAAGGCATTTGTTACCCAAAGTATTTATAATGAAACGCGTGCATATTACAACTTTCGCATTAATTCTGAAATAAGTAACGAGAAAACACTTTGGAAAAATCTGCAGGAAGATGTGTTACCGCCAAAGAATAATAATTGCCTACCTGACAATCTAAACCGACCTGATGACATCAATGACCATTTTTTAAATATTCCAGGTTCTAATATACTAATACCGATTTCCAATTTGACTTTTTTTGAGTTTAATAAACATAACGACAACATCTTCTCGTTAAAGCCGGTGGATGACCAGGAAATAGCAAAGATTTTAACAAATATTAAAACTAACGCGAAGGGCGTTGACGGATTATCCATGGATATGATCCTTTTAACCCTACCTCATACACTACCGTGGATTACTGGTATTGTCAACAAGTCCTTGGCCACTTCTACCTTTCCTAGTCAATGGAAAATAGCATCGGTAAATCCAATACCTAAGGTACCAGACCCGACCGACATAAAGGACTTAAGGCCTATCAGTATACTCCCTGTCCTCTCAAAAGTTATTGAGAAGGTTGTATATAACCAGCTTATGGATTTTATTGAATGTAACGATGTCCTACCTGATGTTCAATCAGGCTTTCGTAAAGGTAGGAGTACCGCCACAGCACTACTGGACGTTGTGGATAATATACTCACTGATCAAGACCAGGGTTTGGGGACAGTATTAGTATTGCTAGATTTTTCGCGTGCTTTTGACTCGATAAGCGTTCCTTTGCTTCTATCCAAGCTAACTTATTACGGAGTTGATGTTCCGTCAGTAAAATGGTTCGAAAGCTATCTGACCCATCGCTCTCAGTTTGTTAGAATTGGTCAAGAGGACGGATCACAGCTATTGTCCTCAGTAAAGTCTCTTAATCGAGGTGTGCCGCAGGGATCTATTCTTGGTCCTCTACTTTTTATAATATACAGTGCTGATATATGCTGGCGAATCAAACATTGTAAATACCATCTATACGCGGACGACGTTCAGCTTTACTTGCCTATACAACCACAGGACGTTGTTTGTGGACTGACTAAATTGAACGAAGACCTGAACCGTATAGCCGATTGGTCTCAAAACAACGCACTAGTGCTGAATCCTTCGAAGTCGAAGTTCATGGTGTTTGGTTCACAGCGTCAGATTAGGGACATCTCTGCGCACACTCTCAATGTTCAAATTGCTGGTCAGGATGTCGAACGGGTTTATGAGGCTAGAAACTTAGGCATTTTGTTTGATAGCTCTCTACGTTTTGAGAAGCATATCTTGAATGTGGTCCGAAACTGCTTCTTTCGATTAAAGCTATTGTATAAAGTAAGAAACTATCTGAAAGAGGACGTTCGTGTGAAGGTTTGCGAGTCAATAGTTCTATCCCGGCTAAATTATTGCGATGTAGTCTATGGTCCACGTCTTCTTTCAAAAACGGCCCGCCTAGTCCAAAGAATCCAAAATGCATGCTGCCGATTCTGTTACGACATTGCACCGCGAACGCACATTACGCCATATCTCAACGCTTTTTCCACTCTAAACATGGCTTCGCGGAGGCAATTGCATCTATCAGTCTTAGTCCATGGCGTCATAAATACTGAATTGCCAGAATACCTTTTTTCCAAGCTAAACAATAGCAAAAGTAAATACAGTTCGAGAACACATAAAAACCTACTGCACTATAGCAAGCACAAAACAGTTGCGTTTAGAGGTAGTTTTCGCTACCAGGCAACCAAATGTTGGAATAACATTCCCCCGCCGCTCCGACTGTTGAAATCTAAATACACATTTAAAAAACGTCTTAAAATGTATATATTGGATCAACAAAAAACAGGGTTGTCTGGTGCAAACAGCTATAGTGCGCCATTTGTTATCTAGGGTAGGTTACTTAGTATTTTTTTGTATTTTTTATTTATTTTTATGTATGTTTCACGTATTTTAATTAAGAACTTTCGATTTTTTATATTAATAAGTAGTATAATACGTAGTATACATGTATGTAGATAACTAATCAGTTCTATATAATATGTTTAAGTATCTCTAAAAAATCACACAGAAAACAACACACACAAACACTCAGATTGTAGTCTCACGGGGTCCAGTGACTATGAGGGCTTCGGCAGAATACCAGCGCCTTACCACTTCTCAGTGGGACGGCAGAATGCTGAGTCGACGCCTTTTTGCTGCTGTGACACACAATCACAATTCTTCAACTTTTATTTTTTTATTATTCTTCTTTTTTATTTTGTTTTTTTTTATTCTAGTGATTGTACTGTGTGCCAAAGTAGTGAATAAATGTCTGTCTATGTCAATCACAGCCCGGCTACATCCGAGCGCACACACATGCACGCTCGAATGGACTAAGTTATACAGGAAGCAACAATGAATTGAATGAATAGTCAATTATCGATTTTCTCGAGATTTTCATAACAAAAAAAAAACATTGCATAAATATTAAGTCAGTTTTAAATTAAAGACCCTAGCTGCAAAATGTGCATAACTACGCTATAAATTTGGACTGGACGCGTTCTAACTCCCCTTTTTTGCTGAATGTCTCCGTGCCACATATTATTATGTTATACCAACATAGTCGTGATCCATTTTGTTTCCTAGCCCTAACCTGGGGCACATCTAGCAACCCCCCGATACTCCTCTGCCACGGCAAGTTAGACGCAGCCTCCGGATTCCGGCCACTGGTTCGGCTGCTGCCCGCTTGTTTCTACTATGTCAGCATCGATCTGCCAGGAAACGGCCGCTCCGACCATCTACCGGCTGGAGTCAGGTGAAAGTTGTTTATCTTTTTCTCTTGTTCTTTAATTTTCTAAGTTTAGACAAGTACACTTCGCCCAACGCATCTAGGCATTCGTGAAGTTAGCTGTTTGACTGCGTAGAATACGCTTTTTCATACAAAATTGTGTTCTGCGCAGACAAACGACTAACTTCATGAATGCCTAGATCCGTTGGACGAACTGTATTATGCAGGTAGATATAGGTACGAGTATCAAAGAAGATGTGGGCATGTATCAAATATGTATTTGTACATGCCTCTGACTATCCCCTTAGACATTTTCAAAGGATCTGGAATATAAAGATCTGAGAGAATGTCTACCGCGCCTTGGGGATACAGTCGTGACCCTGTTTACGTTTTTTTTTATATACGAGTAGGTAAGTAGGTATAGAAGAACAAAACAGTAACTACTGTGCAAAGACTGGTAACCCCTGGTACGAAGCGTGCAGGAACAAACTGCCTATTAGGAGAGTTACCAGTGGTGACGCTGACCGTACATTGAGTTTAAGACTCAATGCACATTGAATTGGCAAGCGACGCGACAATTAGTTTTATAGCAAGCCATTATAAACCTTATGATATAGAGATATAGAAACGCTTGTGGAATTAACGAGGTCTGGCGAAGCCATCTAATTGACGCGTCGCTTGCCAATTCAATGTGCATTGAGCCTATGAGTTCTATGTGTGCATACGGACTGAGTCACTTATCATTGGTTAAATCTTTCTATCTGTATTTAAACCTACCTATAGGTTCCCCCTTTTTGTCTGGGCTACGGTAAAGAAAAACAGATGGCGAGAGTAAAAAGTGGACTACCTCTATAGGGTAGGTTCTACTCAGCTGTGGGTGAAGTCATGATGGGTGATGATGATGAGAAATCTCTAAAAAATTATTTAATCAAATAAAAACACTCATTTCCAGTCTACGCGTCATAGAGTGCCTGGAAATAAGAGGTTGTTAACCCCAGACCCAACCAAAGAGTACCTACTACTATTTGAGCTATACGAATCGACCCCAACTTAGGAAGGGCGGCAACAAAAAAAATGCTATGAGTGTTTTTTTTTTAATTAAATAGGTCAGTGTTCAGCCAGCATTGCGATTCACACACCATCGATGCATCGATTCGATGAACTTCATCGAGAAGTTCCGTTACGTCACATTTTTAGGAATTGCAAATCGAGGTTCGCATTCAATATTTTTTTATTAAAGTAAGTAAGTAACTTTTTTATTTTTTTATTATTCAGGTATTCCGCGGCCGATTTGGTGCCAAGCTTATTGTATACAGTGAAACACTTCAACTGGAACAAGTTTATTTACATCGGACATTCTCTCGGCGTGCCCGTTGGTGAGAATTTCAATATTTAATTTAGGTATTTAGACTTTTTAGGTTCATCCCTAATTCTCCCCCAAAAAAGCCTAAAACAGAAAAAGCTAAGTAGCTGTACCTATATTTTATCCCGTGGTAGGTATCTAATCTATAAGCCTAGAATACAGGGTCTTTCATTTTAACTACACAAACTGACAGGGCCTCGTTTTTGGGTTGTAAATAGACGTTTGACCATATCAATTTAATTCCTAAGCCAATTTTAGTTTTCACTTCAAAATTATCATTTATTGATTTTATAGGACATGTTGCATAATATTTTCAAGGAGAACAGACGATTCACCAATCACAACGCGGCTAATCACGGTACACGCTCGAATGGACTGAGTTATACAAGAAGCAGCAATCAATTGAAAGGATAGTCTTTATCGATTTTCTCGGGATTTTCATAACAAAACAATAAAAAATCATTACATAAATATTTTTTAATTTATTTGTTGAACCCAATTCCTAAATTAAGTTAGTTTAAAATGAAAGACCCTATATAATAGAGTAATAAGTAAGCAAATAACAAAATTATCAGCTATAGGTTGGTAGATAAATAAAGGAAAAGACTTGGATAAGATAAGGCGCCGATTGAAGTGGCGTTTGAGGGAGGAGTCTTACCTATGTCCAACAGTGGGCTATCATTTGAGATGCCAATGATGATGATGATGATAGGTTAGGACCTACATTTATTTACAGAAATGAATCAAATTAAATTCTTACGTAATTTTATAAAATAGACTAACATAAACAGAAACAACACGATTTATAATTAGACAATTTGAACAGGAAATAATATAAGTACCTATTATTATTAGTTTAATTAAATTACGTAGTTATTTATTTTTAAGTTCCTATCTGTTACGAGGGATTTGCCTTATTTATTTAGGAACTTACTTATTTCAACTAGTAATAATTAAAATAAACGATTATTTCAAATTTAAATTGACAAAGCCGTTTTGGCCAAGTGCGAAAAACACTCTAGGTACCTTAAATCAGAAGGATCAAAAGATTTTTGAAAAAAAATCTCTCGCTCTGAACGAATAATAGTAAGCCTTAGACCCCTCGCAGACTACAGACTTTCTATCGGCCGATAGTTAAGACGGGCTATACTTCTCCATACTAATTACGAGCCGAAGTATATTCCGTCTCAACTATCGGCCGATAGAAAGTCTGTAGTGTGCGAGGGGTCTTAGTTGCCTGTGGATGTTAAGCTAAGAGGATGGCTTAGATGCTACAGCTACTAAGCCATCCGCTCAGCTGCGATACCTCAAAAATGTCCATAGCAGTACCAGCTTCCTATAGCTGCTCTTGACGCTATCAAAAATCTAATGATGTAGGCACAGAATACAGAAAGATCGTTTTTGAAGTGAAAACTTAGGCGCGTTGGGCATTTTTGGGATGATAATAAATTCTTGGATTCGCCTCGAAAAGGCCACGTGCGAGTCACGTGACCTGCTCACCGACACCGGCCCCTTGATTACGGATCTCGCGACAGGCGTAATCTCGCAGTCACCGCAGTCAAACTTGTGTTAAATGGACGTAAATAAGCGTAAAGGAACCAATCCAGACTCATGATGAGTTTGAATTATATTTAACTCAATTTCGAGATGAGTGTGGATTGGTTCCTTAACGCATAACTACGTCCGTTTAACACAAGTTTGACAGCGGTGACTGCGAGATTAGCCTGTCGCGAGATCCGTAATCAAGGGGCGGGTTATTTGTCAAGTTAAAGCGCAATACACACTGAGCCCGCCGGGCCGCCGACAAAGCCCGGCGACACAACCCGTCGGCCGGTATGAAAAGAATCATGTCGGCAACATGCGACCCCGTGTGTTACCCGCCGACATGTTGGCGGCTTGGGTTGCCTGCGCTCAGTTGCCCGGCGGCATAAATTATATGACACAACCACACAACTCATCTCAAGCCGCCGACATGCCGCCGACCAAATTTTCCGACTTGTAATAAGTGAAGCCGCCAACATATGTCGCCGACAAAAAGTTGCCGACATATGTCGGCGGTCCGGCGGGCTCAGTGTGTATTGCGCTTTAGAACCGTTCAAGTTTTCACTTCTGCCGGCACTCCTGGAGCCACTGCTTTTTCAGGCAAGATCTTCAACATAGCGTATCCAGGCTACATCACAAGGACTGTAGAATTGGATCCGATCCCCGCTCACCACACTTGGCCCAGCACGAGAGAGGTAAGCCATGGGCGTCAATTCTGCTCATTGACAACGGAGTGGTATTCAAATACGTCGACAACAATCGAATCCGATATCGGAAACTAACCGGCAAAATTAAATTGTCGGTACCAACGGCCTTTCGAACGAATTTAAAATACCTTTACGACGTTGTGGTTCTCGTCAACGTTGTGGTATTTGATTTCATCACGACGATATCTACATTATTATTAATATAGCCTATGTTCATCATAATGTAGGATTCTAATGGTGAAAAGAATTTTTCATATCGGTCCAGTAGTTTCGGAGCAATTCAAACAAACAAACAAATCTTACCTCTTTATAATATTAGTCTAGATTAGTGTAGAAAACCGTGTTTGTTGCCCTGATTCTTCACGGTATTGGTTGTGCAAGAACAGGAGTAAAATATGTTTTGAGACTATTATAACTTAGACATAGACATAGACATTCGTTTATTTACTGCATAAGCACACATACACATCAATACACAGGAAAAAAAAAACAATACAGCAATCAATAATAAGGAATATACGTTTTAGGTTTATTTACAGAAACTAAGCTACTACAATGTACATAAAATTACAAAATACAATAGAATCAGTCAAGTTATCTAAGGATCGTCGTAAAAACGATCTATAGATAGCTCAACTGATCCAGGTCACTGCCAGTCGGAAGCGTGCCCAAAACACTGGCGGCGTTGCCACGCTGAATGGCAATGCTGATTCTTTGGGCCAAAAATTCGCCAGCTCTTGAATCACGCGACGCTTCGACCAGACGCCCTGAAAGATTTTTGAAGACGCGATGGGCCCCGGATCCCCACGGACCCAGGGTCTCGACCCCAAATGGTTCAAATATATAAACCCGATCAAGATTTATATATTTGCGCCTTTTGAGATCCTCAGCTGAATCTGCCGCCGCGCCAGGCCTAACGGATGTCCCCGGTAGATGTGAAAGCGCAAGGGTATCTACGCAAGTAGCGTCCCATACCAAAGGCCTTCCCCTCTCCCAAGGGACAAGAGTCATACCGTCGGGGCGCTTGCCATCGTCACGCATCAGACCACTCGGTTCTAGAACGGCCGGTACATTGGCGCTGACAAGCGCTCGGCGGATGATGTCATTAAGACTGGCGTGGCGGCAGAACCGACCTGCGGCCCTAGTGCACGATAATCCGTGGTGTCCAAGCTGGTCGACCGTCCTACCACACTGACACGTAAAAACCCTACGTTTTAGGTACATGTAAAAAAAAAACATAAATATAGGTAAGGTAAAAACAATAAGGCGAAAGTTTCCTAACAGTGCTGTGTGCTACGGCCTACAGCAGCAAAAAGACTAATTTTACTCCTGTTAGTCCTACTGAATAAATGCTTTTTGACTTTGATTTACATCATCCCTGTCTGTAACTCTTATTCTCTCATCATAATAATCGTCTCGTGGTGCCTAGCTAACTTCTGTCAATAAGCGTCTTCACTTTAAAGAACGATATAATGAAATCATACCCATCCTATGAAGTTTTAAAATCGTTTTCAATGTTTGTCAGGGTCTGCACGATTGGTATCATCGGTACTATGCCTATTACGATGCCGACGCTTACGCAAAGCACAATGGAGGCATCGAATCTGCCCCAAAATACACTTACGAAAAGGTAAAATCATTGTAATAAGTAAAATGTTACAAATCAGAAAAGCGACCTAAATATCAGGTATATAAAGAAATATCTGCTATTAAGACAACATCAATGCACATTGAATTGGCAAGCGACGCATCAATTAGTTTTATAGCAAGCCATTAAAAACCTTATGAACCGTACGAAAGTGCTCGAGCCAGCGCGCCCCGCTGGATGGCTTCGCCAGATCTCGTTAATTCTACTTTTCTATATTTTGTTGCACTGTTCATAAGGTTTATAATGGCTTGCTGTAAAACTAATTGTCGCGTCGCTTGCCAATTCAAGTCTTAGATTTAAAAAAATGTTTATTAGGTACAGTATGCACAACCGATCTTTAGCTCTCTGAAGTGGCTGCGCGGAACCCATTTTTGACAAGCCTAAAAGATTAAGACAGCGTTGTATAGCTGCCTCGCTCACTGGCTGAGTTTGTTCGTGCTATTACTCTACCAAACCTGCGCAATCGTTTAGTGCACCTAACTTCAGAGAGCTAAACATTGTCCCACAATAAATTTTCACACAATAAATGCGCTTTTAAATTTTCCACCGAAACCGTTCGAGAGAACAGGTAACCTATCTACCTACAGTTAAGTAAGTTCGTATGAGTCAGTGGCCAACTCTGGTGACGGAGTTTTTAGGCCGCCTCATGGTTTAACGACTTAAATAGCCGGGACTGACAATTTAACGTGCCCTCCGAAGCACGGAAGCGCTCAGATGAAAATGCCACTGGCGGTCACCCATCCAATTACAGACCGTTTCGAACGTTGCTGAACTTCGACGATCTATCAAGAATGACTAAGCAAGCACGACCACGAGCGCTTACCTACAGTTTACCTGATAAGACAAAATCAAACACAACTTTGTTTGTAAAACTCTCCAGGCTGTACAACTAGTGTCGAGTTCTCGCAACTTGCCGAAGGAGGCAGCCGAGCAAGTTCTGGAGAGATGCTTGGAGCCGGCTGGTGATGGCCTGTACAGGTAATTATTATTAATTCATTTATTTCAGATAAAAAAAAACCATATAAAAACACAAAAAATTCACACAGTCAACTAGATTCAATAAAAAAATTACAGTCAATAAATAATAATAATGCTTAACAAGTTTATTTTATTGTATATTTTTTTTTTTATAATTCTAAGTTTATTTACAGAAACTAAGCTACTACAATATGTACATAAAATTACAAAATACAATAGAATCAGTCAAGTTATCTAAGGATCGTCGTAAAAACGATCTATAGATAGCTCAACTGATCCAGGTCACTGCCAGTCGGAAGCGTGCCCAAAACACTGGCGGCGTTGCCACGCTGAATGGCAATGCTGATTCTTTGGGCCAAAAATTCGCCAGCTCTTGAATCACGCGACGCTTCGACCAGACGCCCTGAAAGATTTTTGAAGACGCGATGGGCCCCGGAACCCCATTTTATACTTGGTTGCATTTAAAATAAGTAAAACACTTTTGTGGCCAAAGACCGCAGAAAATAAGCTAATCATTCGACGACCTCTGGCGCAGTGGGTGAAAACCCGCTTGGGACGCAGAATGTTGCGGGTTCGATCCCCGCCGGACAAATGTTTGTATGATCTACAAATATTTATCTCGGGCCTGGGTGTTTCTATGTATAATTGTATGTAGGTTAAGTATTTCCAAACAAAAAGTATAGAAGTAGTATATCAGTTATCTGGTTCCCATAGTACAAGCTTTGCTTAGTTTGGGGCTAGATTCCCATACTTTAGTTAGCATGTTTTATTTAATATCTATCCACTGAGTATCCCCAACAAGCTTATTTCTCACAGGTTCACCTTTGACCAGCGCATGAAAGAGGTCACAATCCTCCCATTTAGTTCCGAAATTCTTCGCCAAATCTACACCACAACTAAAACTCCAACTCTGTGTATCTTAGCGAAGAATATTCTTGAAGCTGGGGTATATGACAAAGTGAAGTTCCTGATAAAAGAAGATGAGTGGAGTGGAAACTACAGAGTGAAGGTGGTGGACGGATGGCATGATGTACATATCGCCAATCCTGAATTTATGGCTGATGATATAGCTAGGTTTGTAATGGAAGATGTGAAGGCTAAATTGTAAACCTATTTGACGACCTCTGTAGCGCAGTGGGTGAAAGCCCGCCTGCGACGCAAAAGGTTGCGGGTTCGATCCCCGCGGCGGGACCAATGTTTGTATGATCTACAAATATTTGTCTCGGGGTTGGGTGTTTCTATGTATAATGTGTATGTATTTACAAACAAAAAGTATATAAGCAGTATATCGGTCATCTAAGTAGAGTAAGTAGCCATAACACAAGCTCTGCTTACTTTGGGGCTAGATGATGCTGTGTGAAAAGTCCAGCATTATTTATTATTTATTTATTAATTTATAACCAGTTGCGGTCGCAGTGGGTCATTACTGAAATTTGGGGGCGGGGGGGGGTCACTACACTAATATTAGACTTTATTGCACAATACACAAGATTTTACTATTTGGGAGGGTCATATCGTATGTGAATCCCCCCCCCCGCACCCCCCCCCCCTCGAACCGCGCCTTGTTATAACATAGCATAGTAGGTAAGCACAGCATTTTAAATACTAATTAACTTATCTAAAAAAAAATAGAATTTATTGAATCGATCGATCAACAATTGAAAAGAAAACTCGCTTTGTATCATAATTATAAAAATGTATATCTTATTATAAAAAATATTTCTAATAGAATTATTTTATTTGTAAATAAACAATGTGTTCCACAAGATCAAATAAACTTATTGGATTAAAAAATAAGTGTTTTTATTGAGTAGACTTGACTACTAGGTAAGTATTAGAGTACCTACCACAAACTTATCTGAAGCAGTGAGGGGGGCGCTGTTATCGCATTTGGTGTAGGCAGAATATTTTAAAGTAAAATTCGTTAGTTTCTCTTTTGGCCACCGGTTCAGCTAAGTTTGTGGCACTCTACTTATTTATCAAAGAAGCACTTTCCCCACCACAACATTTCCAATACGTCACCTTTCTCACCACAACTTATCACGTAAATATCGCAACGTCACAACGTAATCCGAGTGCGTACGGAATCAGTGACGTGACGTCACACCGCATAATTAAACATCACCGTTAGTTTTAGTCGGCCGACGGCACGCGTGATTGCAACACGATAGAGTTATTTTAGTATTTGACATCGTACGTACGTTAGCCTAATGTTTCCTGTAGTTGTGTGTTTATTATTTTAGAGTTCAGTATCCTTTGTGTAATCCGTTACGATGGGTACGCTGAAGAAGAGTTTATTTTTTACTCTATTTGTTTTTAAAACAATCGGTGATGTTGACTGCGGTAAGTCACGATAATTTTCATGCTTTTGATTGTGTGTTTATACAATAATAACAGACGACCTTCGAAAACAAATCGGATATCCCCATTTTTCGATACGATTTTTCATTTTTATAGTGACAAAATATAAAAATATTTACACGAAACAATAAACATAAAAATACGTACGTAATTTAATTAAACTAAAGATAAAAAACAGTGTTCAAATCACCGACCGCAGGTAACGTGCCCAAAAGGCTGGCGGCATTAGGTACCTCGTTGGATGGCTATACTTATCCTCTGTCCGAGGTAAGCACCAGCCCTTTGGTCATTGGTCTCGTCAATCAACCTCTTGGATAATTCTCTGAAAAGGAGCCACGCCTCTGGACCCCATGGACCTAGGCAGAAATATATACCCATCACCGATAGATATGTATTTCCGCCTTTTGTAATTTTCTGCTGATGCCGCCGCCGCACCAGCTGTTCTGGAGGTTGCCGACAGGTGAGAGGCCACTAGTGTATCGACGCAAGTAGCGTCCCACACTAGAGGCTTACCATGGTTCCAAGGAATCAAAGACATACCGTCGGGCCTTTTGCCATCATCTCGTGCGATACCGTTCGGCTCTAAAATGGCCGGCACGTTGACGGTGGCGAGTGCCCGACGAATAATGTCGTTGAGGCTGGCATGGCGGGAGAGGCGGCCTGCGCACCGCCGACAGGAAAGGCCGTGATGGCCTTGGCGATCGACGGGGCTGCCGCAATTACATTGGTGGGGTTCATTGGTTGTGGCTCCAATTCTTAAGCTAACTGCCAATGAAAAGGTTATGTTATCCAAGAGGGTACCCAAGTTTGCGGATGGCAAAGCTTGAAGCCAGAAACCAGATTCCCGAGCGCCAGAGGCAATAAGACGCGCCTTCTCGGCTAAAGTATTTGCAGAGTCTATAAGACTCTGCTGTATTTTTCTACAAATAGGCTCGTCCCAATGCCTGTAGGTGTAGTTTATCAGGAATGGTTTCGGATGGACAGACCAATGTCCAAGCATTCTTAGCCTGGTCCATAGCATTAATTTTGATATTTCCTAAAGAAGCATTTATAATTTTTGAAAAGAGTGCCGAAGTGCTATGAACAGAAGATAAGAACGCCGGAAGAAAATTGTTTTTTTATCGTAGGCACTTTATATTTTTTGATGAAAAGGGGATTCCTCCCTTCAAGCGTTGATGTTATTAGAAACTAGCTGTGCCTGTGACTTCGTACGCGTGGGCTCGATCATTAGTTTATTGGAGTTTACCGGCGTAGGTATATGTATCCCGATTCCGTGGGAATTCCGGGATAAAAAGTAGCCATACATAATTATGTTGCCCTATAACCTATGGAGGTTATAGGGAGATGGGTGGTAGGGTATACCTACTTAGGGTAATCAAGTTTTCCCGGGGTTTCACCCGATTTCGTGGGAGTTTTTGAATAAAAACTACCTAGCTATATATTATGTTGGCCTACAACCTCATCTATCTTTCAGTGAAAGTCCCAGACCATTTTTTATAAACAGATAAAAAGGACACGATCAGAAATCTCAAGGAGGCTGGTAGTAAAATAATTTAGCACCTTGCCCTTGCGTCAAAAATAATCATTTACCCTTATTACGGGTAATTTAATTTGAATTAGCATTAGCAGCATATTAAAATAATTAAATTCTCGGAAAACTTAAATCTTAATTAACTTCTTGTCAAATTAAGTGATTGCTTTCGGTGATGTCATTGTGCAGTGCGTTCCTTTACGAATTTCGGTGGGACACCTACTCGCTACTAGCAAGCAACTTGGTAGGTTGTGGTACCTAGCTAGTTTTCGGCGTAACATTCTGTATCAGAATCAGCCTCTCCTTAAAAAAGTTACGTTTCTTAAAATAAACTACATACTTAAAATTTTGATAATATCTATCAGTAGCTATTAGCTGTAGCTACCACCTTAAAAAATAATTTATTAGTCCGGGCTCTGGGGGAAGATAACGACACACGTTACCCCTTTGCACTACAAATCCTAGAAGAAATCCTAGAAGCGCTCGTGGTCGTGCTTGCTTATTCGTTCTTGATAGATCGTCGAAGTTAAGCAACGTTCGAAACGGTCTGCAAGTGGATGGGTGACCGCCAGTGGCATTTTCATCTGAGCGCTTCCGTGCTTCGGAGGGCACGTTAAATTGTCGGTCCCGGCTATTTTAAGTCGTTAAGCCATGACGGAAGCCTCAAGGCGGCCTAAAAACTCCGTCACCAGAGTTGGCCACTGACACATACGAACTTACTTACTACAAATCCTAAAACGAATAATTTAGCTAATAGATTTTGTGTGGTCATATGAATTTAGCCAGGTGGAGTGACGATCTGCGGAAGGCTGCTGGCAGAAGCTGGATGCGTCAAGCTGAGGACAGGGCGCAATGGCGCTCATTAGGGGAGGCCTATGTCCAGCATGGTCTGCTATAGGCTGATGATGATGTGAATTTGCGTTTCCAGGATGTCACGTGTCTCTGAAAGACCTCAAATTACCCTCGCCGGTATACATTCGTAATAATCAGTACTTGGTTCCTGATGCTAGTGGCGCCATCTCTGTTCCTCGCTCAGGTATTATCCTAATCGCGTGCAGCAAAAGGAAGGTCGTTTTGGGAAATAGCACGACAAGCTATGAATTCATGGTAAGTTGTAGAGTTTCTTTATTTAAATTCTGTATTGATGTACATACCTACAACCTAAGTAGGTTACCTATTATACCAGTAATCTGATTACCATAAAATACGCTCTATGCTTCGATCATTAAGGTATTCGTCCGAGGCTCTATGCTAGTGTGACTGTCGTCCAATAATTATTTCTGTCGCAACATAATGTGGGACCTAGCAGAAAGAAAGATAAAATTACTAGGTATCCAAAAGGTATATACCGTTTTGTTTTTCAGGAAGCTCACTGTATCAACAACAATACATTTCGCGTAGACCGGTGGATAGGAAATTTTGACCAGATTAAATGCAATGGCCACCCTTACTTCGAGTCACAACTGACTACTAAGAGCTGCATACACAGAGGGAAAATACATGAGTAGGTATTTAGTTCAATGCAAAATGTAAAGAATGTTGGAAGAATCTTTTTTGCTGTAAAAAACCTAGACTGAATTTCCGGTAGGAAACTTTTTGATACGGTGTTGAGTAGCGGAATTAATTGGCAGACGTTGGTTGAAGCTTCGTAAGCTAAATTTAGACCTGAACGATTAAAACCTTCATTGTGCATTTCCGTTACGCAACTTTTTTGTGCGGTGTTTGAGGTGCGCCATCTAGCGCTGAGTAGCGGAACATGCATCTTGACATACGTAGGTTGAAGCTTCATAAGCTAATTTTAGACCGGAACAAGTAAAACCTTCATTGCGCATTTCCGTTTGAAAACCTTTTTATAGTGCTGTTCTTGAGATCCCTCTAGCGCTGAGAAACGGTACTATAATTACAAATAAATCGGGGAGAAGGTGGCTAAGCTGACCCAGCCTCGGACTAATGATCGAAGGACCCAGCACATCCATGATGATCATTTCTTTACTGAAAATATTATTATCATTCGGATCTATGAAACTGATTCCACCAAAAAAATTTGTTTACAGAATAGGCTACAAAGTAAGGAGTAAATTTTATCCGCTGTACGAAGTTTGCTTCGACCAAGATACCCTCTCAACGCACTACGCGAAACACGAGCTCTTGCCAACCAGTGTTTATATGCAAAAAGATGGAGCTCGGCCTAAGTTCGTTGGTAAGGCTTTAAATACCTATTCGCGTTATATAATGTAACTACCTTAATCTTAAACTAAGTAAATAACTGTCCTGGGGAGACCTGATGAACTGCATAAATATTGGAATCTGTAACATCAGTAATAGCTTACTAGTAGTGGGCTAGTAGGATGAAAATCAGCCGGTTTTTCAAAACGAATCATTGGTCAAATCTGTCAAATTAGGGTCAAACGCCTTGCAACTCGACTTCATTCGACCAAGTAATCCAAGTTTAATCGGTTCGTCAGGGTGAAAAGCGTTCGATAAACTGTCTACGTCAGTCTAAGTCTGATCAAATAAAATGCATGGAATGGGACGTAAACAAAAAAAAATTTGTTTGGACGTGTTTCCAACTCAGACAAATAAGTACTTAATGATCGTTTCCAACCTCCTTTTAACTTCAAAGGATCTTGAGATTAATTTTAATATGTTTTTAACAGAAGGAAGCCTGTTCAAGAAGGTCAAAATGTCTGATATCTATAAAACTGAAAACCAGAAGAATCGTCTCGATGCGATCCTCGGTGAAAACTCGTCACAAAATTACATCACAAAAAAGCAGGTAAACTTGAAATTGATGTCTATTTGAAACCCGAACACATGAAAATAAAAATAGGACAAGATTTTGTTTAATATTATCATGGTAGGTACACCATGGCGGCTGAGTTGCACGAAGTATTATACCTAGGCATCTACAGTTCGTTTCTGCAAAAAACCTTAATGTTCTGCATAGGATATTGTTCCAGTCTGAGTTGTAAGTAAGTTCATATGAGTCAGTGGCCGACTCTGGTGACGGAGTTTAACGACTTAAATAGCCGGGACCGACAATTTAACGTGCCCTCTGAAGCACGGAAGTGCTCAGATGGAAATGCCACTGGCGGTCACCCATCCACTTACGGACCGTTTCGAACGTTACTTAACTTCGACGATCTATCAAGAACGACTAAGCAAGCACGACCACGAGCGCTTCAGTCCAGTTCAGTTCAGTTCCAGTCTGAATGTTGTTGTATCATGGAAGCTATAAAAAAATATATTTACTATAAGCTTTTTTTATGGAAGCTATTAGTAATAATCTGTTCTGATACACAACACACTAAATCCTAGTGTAGAATGAGCACCCAGTAACTGTTGATTGTATTGTGATGTTGCAGTTCCTAACGCGAGGTCATCTAGCAGCGCGCGCTGACTTTACTTTCGGTGCTGAGACCCGCGCTACTTTCCACTACGCCAACGCCGCGCCTCAGTTTCAACGCGGGAATGCCGGTGACTGGGCCGCTTTGGAAGATGTAAGTTACCTATGACAAATAGGTACCTAACGCTTTTCGCTGTTGATGTATTTAATGGTTATTCTGTTTTAATTTATGTAGGCTCTCCGTCGTCGCGTGAACAAGCTGGGTCGCTCGCTAACAGTGTACACTGGCACCCACGGCGTGTTGTCGCTTCCGGACGTGCACGGCAGATGGCAGCACATAGCGCTGGCTTCGGACGAGAATGGCAATGGAATTGTACCTGTGCCATTGTATTACTATAAGGTATGGAAGGTAGTGAAACATTGAGTAGTAGGGAAGTTTGAACAACCACGTGTCATGCCGGCCAGAATTGACCGTTACGGTTATGACTGAACTTAATTATAACTGATCAAATTGGCAGTGTCATGTCGATTGGATGATGGGCAAGATGATTGATGGTGTATGGCCGGCATAACACGGGGGAGTCCAAACCCTATTGCCCAATGCTCCCCTACCTCCCCTACCTAAGCATCTCTAGGTAGCTTAAGGATAGAATAAAATGAAACAATAATTTGACTTATATAATATTTATAATATATATTTATAATACATAAGTAAATATAAGTATATTTACTTTTGTTCAATTGGACGACAAACCGTTAAGACGTGTTTTTATTTCAGCTCGTCTACGACAAACAGACGCGCAATGCGACCGCATTTGTGTCGATAAATTCATCGTTCTACAACGCAAGTCGTGTGCGTGAACTGACGTTTTGCGATGACCTGTGTACGGAACGTGAGCTCAGCTGGCTTTCTTGGCGGCCTGATGATGGCACACATAGCTTCTGCTGCGACTATATCGACTTCACGGGGACTGTGGGCCAGATAGAGAATATGGATGTGCGCGGGCCATTTTACTGAAGAATATATAATATCTTTGCAATGCTATAAATACAACTATTTGACAATCTCTTTTTTATTTAATAAACTTATTTGTTTTGTTTATTGTAGGATAATTAATAATGACTTAATTGAATCCTATGCCAGTTCATTTTTAAACGACTATAGGACGATAAAATAAAATACCATTAAATTTGGGGCACTGAATTTTATTTGTTTTTAATTAATTTCTCTGTTTAGGGAGGTATGAGGCAGCATTTTTGACCGACCGAGCGATGCGTTCCGTTTCGAGATTGGCCAAAAATGCTGTCCATCTGCCCATTAGTCTGTTCTCACAGAACCACTAGTGCTATATTAATACTTAATATAAGTATTTATTCAGACAAGAGTCCACAAAATGTTAGTAAAAATGCTGTTTAAAATCAGTAAACAGAATAATTTTTATAGAATAAAGTTCTTTCAAACTTCCAAAACACTAATCAATGCACCATTTCCATTCAATCGTGTTTGTTTTAAAATTTTGAAAACTAGACGAGATTACCCCCTTCTCCTTGGGGAATGTCATGCAAGTGGGTTCAAGCTGTAAAATAATTTCTTTGTTTTCGGGTTTTTTAAACCCTGTAGCGCCATCTAGTAGAGAGTAGCAGCATCAAAAGATTAGCATGTCACCGCACCGCTAATGTCAACGTCAAATAAAAATGTCAACAAACAGACTGATGGATGGTGGCTAATTCCATCCAGTGTAATTTTATTTGTTCCAGTACGCAAAACTAAACAAATACTACTAAAAAAAATCAATCTTATTTTCTGTAATACGTGAAATGCGAAACATAATTTCTTATAGTTTGTGTACCAAAAATTTATGGTAAGTACCTTTGTCGTAATACCGTGAACCTAAAAAAGTTCTATGAATCAGCTGATTCTCCTTACAATAATATAATTTCCTAAGTACGGATTCAACTACACTAAATAACAGTGAAATTAAAAATCTAGGGACCCTATCCTGGTTAATTTGTGATTCTACTCCATAATTGGTGCCACATAATACCAGCGCTTGTGCAGGGGAGGTATCCTTCTCTGCACTTGCACGATGCTGAGTGGTAACCTTTTTTGCTAATAACATGAATGTAACTTGTACCTTGTAACTTGTACCTACCACAAATTTAGCAAAATAAACTTTTACTTTACTTTTACTTTACTTTAATTGGTAAGTAGGTAACATAACCCCTAACTTAGCAGAAAGAACAAAAGTAAAAAATTCTTAATGTAGTTATACGGTTGTCTATAATATTGGCTCGAGTGATAAGACCGCCGATTGTAGGACTCTTCTTCCTGCCCTTGTCCCAGTAAGTGGGGTCGGCACAACATGTTTCTTTCTTCCATTTCCCTCTATCACTCGTCATATCAGAACTCCTTTCACTAACATATCCGCATTCACACAGTCCATCCATCTTTTCTTAGGCCTACCCCTACCGGTATATCCATCCACATTCATACTCATCACTCGTCGTGTTATATGACTCTCATCCCTCCTCATGACATGCCCATACCACGCCAATTTTCCACTTTTCAATTTGTCGATTGTAGGACATAATTATATTTTTTTTATGTAAAATTGTGTCAACCAAGTTCTTATTTATTCCTAACTAGCTGTTCTTCACGGTGTTACCCGCGGTCCCTCAGGAAAACTTCACTTCCCCGGGATAAAATATAGCCTATGTTCATCTGGGATAATGTAGGATTCTACTGATGAATTATTTTTTTCAAATCAGTCCAGTAGTTTCGGAGCCTATTCAATTCAAACATACAAATCTTTCCTCTTTGTAATATTACTAGCTTCTGCGCGCGGCTTCGCCCGCGTGGTACCAACATTTTGATAGCCTATATGCTATTCCAGGTCACTATCTACGCCTATTCCAAGTTTCATCCAAATCGGTTCACTGGTTTAGGCGTGATTGATACACAAACATACAAACATCCAAACATACTGACAAACTTTCAGATTTATTATATTATTAGGATAGTATAGATAAAGTATATACACTTGTTAAGAATACCAACTCCGAATTTAATTACTGAAGTCCTCATTCATCATTGTTTTTTGCATACAGAGTCAGGGACAAATCATTTCTATATCCATAATCTATTCTAATCTTGGCCCCCGAGCATGAGACTAACACTTTTTTTATCATCAGTAAAGTGTCATAAATAATTTATTTCCAGATGGCTCTATACATGAAGCAAGATTTCACACCACCGTTGTTGTCTAGGAGATGGATAGCTATCAGATTCCGACCAAATATGGTAGGTTAACTTAATAAAATGAAATAAAACTGAATTTTATTTCATGACTAGCTAATGCGCGCGGCTTCGCCCGCGTGGTACCAACATTTTGAATAGCCTATATGCTATTCCAGGTCATTATCTACGCCTATTCCAAGTTTCATCCAAATCGGTTCACTGGTTTAGGCGTGATTGTTACACAAACATCCAAACATACTCACAAACTTTCAGATTTATTATATTATTAGGATTAGGATGTGACTGCTCACCAACACCTACCAGTAGCGCCATCTGGTTCTGCACTCGGTAAACTTTTTCGGCAATATTTTTTTCTCATTTTATAACTATTTAAACACAAATATCCATACTAATATTATAAATGTGAAAGTAACTCTGTCTGTCTGTCTATTTATTACCTTTTCACGCCCAAACTACAGAATAGATTAGGCTGAAAATTGGCATGAATAATAATAATAATGCTGGACTTTTCACACAGAATCATTTAGCCCCAAAGTAAGCAGAGCTTGTGTTATGGGTACTAAGATGACTGATATACTACTTATATACTTTTTTTTTTGTTTGTAAATACATACATATTATACATAGAAACACCCAGACCCGAGACAAATATTTGTAGATCATAAATAAAGGTTGTATCCTAGGGAAGGACATAGGCTACTTTTTATCCCGCGAAAATCCCGAGGGGCCGTGGGAGGCTGGGAGCGCAGCTAGTTACAAGTTTGTTAAGATGGTTTGGGCATGTAGAGAGGATGGATGACAGTCGTTTGACAAAGCAAGTGTATGAGGCGAGTGTGCATGGGACAGCTGGAAGGGGAAGGCCTAGGCGAACCTTCTTGGATCAAATTGGCGACATTTTGGAGAAGGGCCAGGCAGGTCAATACCCTAAACCGACGAGCATGTATGAAGAATGTAATGAGAGTGAATGAGGCGAAAGTTGTGTCAGGATCGTAGCGACTGGAGATCCGTGGTCTCTGCCTACCCCTTTGGGAAAGAGGCGTGATTGTATGTGTCGTTTTTTTTATTGTAGCTAATACTTGTTAAAAATATATATATATATACCTCTTTTCCACAGCTCCTATACAGCCGACAACACATAATATCTATCTTAGAAAGTGGTCTGATGTTCCGTGAGGACAGTATAGAGGTGGAACAGGAAGCACCATCGGCTGAGGAAGTCTGGGGGGCAGCTGGAGGAGGGACTAGGGGCTGGTTCACAAGGGGGGAAGGGGTGTTAACTGGACTAGCGGTCGCTGCTAGTGTGCTACTGTTCCCACCAAGGAGGTATGTAGCCAATGCATCTGACCTAGGGAAAGGTTGCCTGGAAGAAATCGCTTTCAGCGATAAGGCCGCCCATTGTACTAAGAACTGAACTTGTAATTGTTTAAAATGTTTTGTTTTTGTTAATTTCTTGGTGTACAATAAAATGTTCATTCATTCATTCATTAATTCTTGACGGTCTGAATTGATGGTCAGTAAATTATTGAGAGTTTTTATTAGTAGGGCACATAGCTAGCTCGTAGGACTGACGGCCGTTGGGGCAGAAAAGCCGCATCGAAACTTCATATGTTAATGTTGTGTTTCAACTTTTCTTCGTGTTCATTCACTCATTCATTTGTAAAAATAAATAATGCTGGACATTTCACACAGCATCTAGCCCCCAATTAAGCAAAGCTTGTACTATGGGAACCAGTTAACTGATAAACTACTTAATACTCATATACTTTTTGTTTGTAAATACATACATATTATACATAGAAAACACCCAGACCCGGGACAAATATCTGTAGATCATACAAACATTTATTTTCTAGTTTCAGCCGTTCAGCCCTTATCAACCTATCACTCTACGCATCAATCCCAATCTCAGTGCGTTACACACATAGATCGCTGTGTCGTGGCTCACTAGCGCCACTTTTGCAAATTATGCGGGAATATTTGGCGTTAGCGAGGCGTGCCGCCGCGTGTCTGAAGGAGTTCGCGGCTCTGCATACACAGCTGTAAGTATTGTGTAGCTTGCTTCGCTCGTAGTGTAGCTTGCTGCGCTCGTAGTGTAGCTTGCTGCGCTCGTAGTGTAGCTTGCTTCGCTCGTACTGTAGTTTGCTGAGACGAAGACTTGACCTTGTCCTCCAAAATACAAATATGTATTGCGTTTTCTAAACACTTTTATGATATTTTGGCTCAAATTAGTTCGTGTGTAGCGTAATAAGCACAGAAGTAGATTGTGTTATACCATTTTAATGGTAATTGTGTGTTGAAGTGTTATATAATTTTTGCAATTGTAAAATGTTTCCACACTTAGGTATTTCATTGAGAAATGAACAGTCTTATCAAAATTTTCGATTCCGACGGGATTCGAACCCGCTATGATCAGACGATCCTCCTAAACTGGTGCTTAACCGATTTTGAGCTTATCAAAAATTTCAAAGCTGACGTCAGTGGGTTCCGTGGCCGAGCGGTTGAAGGCACTCCGGCTTTAGGAGGATCCTCATTTCTCAATTGTTGTGTTATGTTAGTTACTCTTGGTGTCTATTAATTTTTTTTATTATCTTTCACAGAGGCTCGTTATCATCCGTGATAGACTCATGCCGCACGATGTTATGTCGTCAACAAAGCGAGTTGTCCGTCATAATGTCGCGAGCATCGTCTGCGCTACTGGGCAACGCGCCGTGGCTCAGAGACGATGTCGCCTGGCATGCGGTGGCGAGAGACGATGTAGATGCGGACAATCTAATGGTAGGTTTATTATTGTCTTTTCTGTCTGAGCTAGTGTTATGATAGGGTTCTGAGTGCGTCATAAAAAGTTTTTCAACTTACGCTGTAAAGTTGAGATTACATTTTGGTTTCCTCACGATGTTTTAACGGTAATAGAATAGTGCATCATACATTTTGGACAGAAAACTCTGACAGAATTCGAACACGACCTTCGGACTGATTCAACCACTCCCTCTGGTTTTTCTCTCGGTAGTATGATCAGAAGATCGACATCTTGTCAACTCGATAAATGCCTTGGTTCGATGACGATATCGAAACTTACAATTTGCATTTTGAGAATTACAAATTGTCAGTTTCGACATCAATCTCACAATTTTAGATAGGTCGTCAATGGTCATCTACCTTGGCTCAGAGACGATGTTGCCTGTCACTTAAGAGGGCGAAGGACGATTTCGACGCTGATGGTTTAATGTCACTTCACAACAGCTGTCATAATCTGACAGAAAAGATGATAGGGGTAATTTAAGTTTTCTTACATTAAAATATGTTTTTTTTTCTCCACAGAAAATCCATCACGCCTTTTTAGTAGTACAGTCGACTCTACTAAAACATATAGCAATGGTCCATTACATACCTCCTCCAAAAATACAGAAAATATACAAAAACCATAACGAAAGATTATACTGGATTCACACCACACTCGTTACAAACCTCCTTGAAGAATTCAAATCAAATTTCGAATCTCTAGAACGGATGTATCGACTCCTCAAAAACGCGGGAAATAAGAATGACAGTGACAGTAAGAAATTGGGGACAGCTGTCAGAAATAACTGGGTTTACTCAGAAGTGCACACTGGGGTAGCCAGAGCATGTTTAGAGTTGAAATTAGCTTTGAATAAAGGAAATAGTCTAGATGTTTTTCTAGATTCCTGCGCGATGAATAATCAAGAAATAGACGCTGACATTTTGAATAAAGATATAGATGATTTGGTAGAAAATATTACAAAATGCTTGAATACAATACAAACGTCTCAGTTACGGCTTAAGAAATTAAAAGGAAAGATTGTAGAGGACGTCCATAGAGAAGAGGAAGTCGTTGAAAATACAGCGTTTATGGTTATAGAGGATAAGGAACCACAGACAAGAGATGAAGTCTTTTATTTCGTTAAAACAGAGGATGATGAAACATCAGTCCCTGAGAGGGAAATAGCGATTGCACCGGGTACGAAAGAGAAAGAAGCTACAAAAATTGTTCTCAATGAGTTGAAGCGGAAATTAGGGAAGAGAGAAGATCTTATGAGAGAAAGAGAAAGACAAGCTCTAGTTACAACAATGCCAGAGTTAAAAAATATACCGGAATTTCCTAGGCAGATTAAATACGATGATTTCATAGTGAGAAAAGGTTATATAAATAAAATAAAGAAAATTAATAAGAAAAGATTGTTTAGGCGATACAAAATTCAATCTAAAATAAATAAAAATAAAAATTATGGATTTATAAAAAAAGAGTATGTTGATGTAAGTGATATCAATGATGACACGTACGAGGCTAATTCTCTTCTCAACACCAAAAGTAGATTAATTACTCTAATAAGTATAAATAAAGATATTTTTATTAATCAATGGTGTAAAATTGTTCCAAAAATTGTGAAATTTGATTCTCATTCGGAACTAAGTGAAGCAAATACGAATAATATTAGTCAAGCTATCAATGCCCATGAAGTTACACTTAAATTCACAAAAAAAGACTTGGAATTGACGGAATCGTCATCTGAAAGCGACTTTGAGTATTACAAAAATCAGAGGGCGCTGCTAAATGATATTCGACGTCACAGAGCCGTTCGAAAAAAGAACCATCCAAGCAAAGCGCGGCCCATAGATAATGTAGACGAGAGTTTGAAGCCCATAGAGTATAGTTTTGGCGCGGGATTGGCTATGGCGTCAGTGTTGCAAGTAAATAATGCGAAGTTTTTGAATATGGAACAAGAGGAAGTTTTTAATGGAGACGGTGAGGTATCAAATGATAGTGGAAATGATGAAGACGCGTAAAAAAAATATCCCACGTTTAAATGTATGATCATCTATTTAAATGCAATAAAACAATGCTTTTTTACTTCTTTAATTAAATTCAGTCAGAACAACTGTAACAATAATTATGAAGACTGATTGCGGCGATTGACACTGATTTAGAATTTTGCAAACAGAACGAATCATTATCCGTAATTTTTGAGGTGTTAGACCACACTTATTCATTTATAGGTATTTCATATTTTAACCGATAAATATAAGCTTATCAAAAATTTCGATTGTGACGTCACGGTTCCGTGGCCGAGCGGTTGAAGGCGCTGCGTTATTAGGATCGTCTGATCGTCATGGGTTGAATCCCGGTGAAATCGAAAATTTTTGATAAGACTTGAATCTTCATCCCTCCGAAGCGCAGAACCCACTTTTGATGACCCATATAAGACGAAGACAGCGTTTGTTATCGCTCACTCGCTTTGTCTGTTGCCTATTTCGCCTACTCTAAAAAACCTGCGCAACCGTTTAGTGCACATCTTCAGAGAGCTAGAGATTGATTATGCGTACAGCCCCCTTACCATGGCGTTTGTCTAGGTACCAGAGAATAGAAATAAATGACAGTAATGACATTAGAGTGTGGATAAAACGGGTAGAAAAGTAACTTTTTGCCACTTTCTACGCGTTTTATCCACACTATAATGTCATTACTGTCATTTCTTTCTATTCTCTGGTACCTAGACAAACGCCATGGTACGGGGGCTGTACGTAATGGCAACAAGGTCTGGCTAAAAGGACTGTATCCAAATCCATAAAAAAAAAAAAAAAAATTGATTTCCTTTACTAGTCCCTGGCTTTTTTAATAAATCTATACATTTGCTTTAGTCTAGGATTGTACTTAAATTCTGTGATTTATTACTAACAATTGATAAATGATAATTTTATATTATGTTGTAAATGTTGTAATGATATAGATAAGAAATAATTAAATACTCATTTATAAAAGCGTAATTTAATTGTTTTTTTTTTTCTTGGATCAAATTGGCGACATTTTGGAGAAGGGCCAAGTCAAAAGTACCCTAAACCGACGAGCATGTATGAAGAATGTAATGAGAGTGAATGAGGCGAAAGTTGTGTGTCAGGATCGTAGCGACTGGAGATCCGTGGTCTCTGCCTACCCCTTTGGGAAAGAGGCGTGACTTTATGTATGTATGTATAAAAGCGTTTTTTTATTCATTCATTCGTCGTGTCAATGTGCTCATATTTTTGCTTGCTCCGTTAAGAAGCCACCGCTCGCGATCTATTTCCATTTTTCGACGATCCCACTAATAAAACGTTGAAAGTTTGCGAGTTGGTTTAGATGTTTGTATGTTTGTGTTTCAATCACGCTTAAACCAGTGAACCGATTTGGATGAAACTTGGTATAGGCGTAGATAGTAATAATATACCTGTAGCATATAGGCTATTCAAAATGTTGGTACCACGCGGGCGAAGCCGCGCACAGTAGCTAGTAGACAATAAAACACGCAAATTCCAATTCAACAATTTACTAAGCATTATGGAATACACTCTTCGCTTTCTTCTCCTTCTTCTTCTTCTCTCGTTTACGCTTCTGCTTCTCTGTGCTTCGCAGAAGTTGCGCGATCGCGTCTTCTGTCGCTTCTGTGCTTCCCTCTGATGAGGGTTTCACCTTTTTGGAGGGAGGCACATCTTCGGGCAGTTCTGCCTTCTTTTTGGGTGTATCTCTGTTAATAAAAGAAGATATACATGTATTAATAAATAATGCTGGACATTTCACACAGCATCATCTAGCCCCAAACGAGATATCTCACGTCGCTCATGCTAGCCGGGCAGGAGTGAACTCTGCCTGACATTACCCGCAAACAATTTGCTCATAGTTGAAAAACTAATCGCAAATAAAACTTGGAAACAAAGAACTCACCCAACGGTCTCCATCGTATCGAAGAGTGCATCCAGGTCATCAGCTACTTCTTCTTCTTTGACTTCCTCTTCCTTGATCCCTTCAGGCGCGTTACGGAGTGGCGTGTTACCTTCCGTTTGTACCAGCAATGATGACAGCTTGGATGTTAGGTAATGCTGGAAATAAAAAAAAAACATTAATTGAAAAATGCTACTATAAGATTGACGATAAAAAAAACTGCTTTATGATGAAGATTTAGAGGTAACTTTGTGATTTTTTTCTATTGAGTCAAATTAAGTCAATTGTGTTTCGAATCCAATAAAGTAATATCCTAAACGAAGTATTTATTTTCATCAAAAAAATATAAAAAAAAATCGGTGTTTTTATGCCTTAAAAATTACTTGACGTACAGTCAAAACGAGTGCGCGTAGAAAGTGAGTTTTGCGACCTACATCACCTTAATGGCTCGTGTTAAAGCGCATATAAATTTTACGGAACGAAAAATCCATTGATGCACGTCCGGGATTCGAACCCACGACCTTCGGATTGAAAGTGGAGGCACAACGCCATTCGGCCAACACGGCTCTACACACGTCTCACATGTAAACACACTATTCTATAACGACGAAAGTCTGTTTCATGTCATTCAAAAACCGACCTTATACAGCAGTTCCTTAGTATCATATTACGCACAGATGCCTTGCTCTGTCACATCAAAAAACAATATTCTATAACGACGTAAATCTGTTTCGTGTCATTCAAAAACCGACCTTATACAGCAGTTCCTTAGTATCATATTACGCACAGATGCCTTGCTCTGTCACATCAAAAAACAATATTCTATAACGACGTAAATCTGTTTCGTGTCATTCAAAAACCGACCTAATACAGCAGTTCCTTAGTATCATATTACGCACAGATGCCTTGCTCTGTCACATCAAAAAACAATATTCTATAACGACGTAAATCTGTTTCGTGTCATTCAAAAACCGACCTTAAACAACAGCTCCTTAGTATCATAATGGTGCACGCGCAGATGTCGGTCCAGACTGGCGCTTATCACGAGTCGTTGGCAGACAGCCGCGGCAGTGATAGCTCCGCCCGCTCCTTTGAAACCTTTGTCCGGTCGCGCGGTGCGTAAGTCTACTTGACGTAGTTGGCCTCGACCGAAGCCTACTAGAACTTGGCTGGAAGAATAATAAACAGAAAATAAGTAATTATAATAATAATAATTAAGGCGACTGATCGATGCGGGTTCGAATCCCGTCGGAATCCAAAATTTAAGACTTTTCATTTCTTAATGAAATACCAAATGTGAATTAGAACTATAAAAATTACAAAAAAAATATAGATTTACCAAAAGCGACATTTCTTAGTCATTTGATTCTGAATGTAATTTCAGACAATGAGCATGAGTTCACTAGTGAACGTGTAGATGGCGCTAACCGGTGCTTAACCGAAAAATATGAGGTTATCGAAAATTTGGATACCGGCAAGCGGTAAGGCACTCCGGCTTTAGGAGGCTCGTCTGATCGTCGCGGGTTCGAATCCCGTCGGAATCGAAAATTTTGATAATTCTTTTCAATGAAAGACCCTGCATGCAGGCATCCTTTAACGGGAGAACACTTACATATAAGTATCTTAGTTAAGAAATTGATAATACTCTTGTGATTTTCCTGTCCTTAAATACAGGGTGTAAAAAGACTGCTACCGAAAACTGAGGGGTTGTAATCAGACCATGATTCTAAACATATTTAGCGAAAAAAAACGCAAATTTTTTTTTTGACTTAGCTTCGTCATGCTATGTTATTTTCGGCTATTTACTACTATTACAACATAATAAGACCATACCTACCTAATAATTTCATTTATAAAAGAAAAAAACATTTAAAACTCAAAATCCAGCAATCTACGTAAAAAAACGCGCCCAAAACATACGCAAACAGTACTCTTCAAACGCTGTTTTCTCCGGATTTTGTGCATATTTCGGAAAATCCTTTTGGATTTGGTTGTCTATTGGGATGCTGTACCTACCCCTTTCGGCTTCGGTAGACGTCTTTTTACACCCTGTATATATTTTTTTCCAAGTTTTATTTGCGATCAGATTTCAACTATGAGCAAATTGTTTGCGGGTGTGATGTCAGGCAGAGTTCACTTCTGGTTTTCCTCTCCAGTCTGGAGTTCCTCTTCATTGGTTTAGTCACACATTTAGCTGCATGACATCTTTCTTAAATAAATACATAATATATGGGCGGGTTTATTGCCTAAAATATGTATACAGGGTGTAAAAAGACGTCTATCGAAGCCGAAAGGGGTAGGTAGGTACAGCATCCCAACACACAACCAAATCCAAAAGGATTTCCCGAGAAAATCGTTATATCCGGAGAAAACAGCGTTTGAAGAGTACTGTTTGCGTATGTTCTGGGCGCGTTGTTTTACGTAGATTGCTGGATTTTTAGTTTTAATTATTTTTTTCTTTTGTATATGAAATTATTAGGTAGGTATGGTCTTATTATGTCGTACTAGTAGCAAATAACCGAAAATAACATAGCATGACGAAGATAAGTAAAAAAAAAAAATGCGTTTTTTTTTCGCTAAATATGTTTCGAATCATGGTCTGATTGCAACCCCTAAGTTTTCGGTAGCAGTCTTTTTACACCCTGTATATGAATAACATACCGTTCATCAAAACTGGGTGTTATGCAAGTGGCGGGCATTCCGCTGGGAAAAGTCACATTCATCACCGGCCTCCGTTGCGCCCGTGTGTCGTATAATCTGAGAAAAACGTACATTTATTTAAGACTAGCTGTCCGTCGCAGTTACCCGCGGTCCCTCGGGAAAACTTCACTTTCCCGGGATAAAATATAGCCTATGTTCATCAGGGATAATCTAGGATTCTAATGGTGAAGGAATTTTTCAAATCGGTCCAGTAGTTTCGGTGCCTATTCATTTCAAACAAACAAATCTTTCCTCTTTATAATATTAGTATAGACAATAACGAGTTTTTCATTCATTCATTTATTTATGATGCTACCTGCTTCACCTGCGTCATAACGTAACGCTTTTTAAGTGTTTTTTTTTTTTTTACTTCTTTTTTGGTCGGTACTTCATTTCTAAAAATTAAACTTAATGGAAGAGAACAAAGACACAACTGTATCCTCAAGAGATCTTGTATCCCAGATCCTTTGTAGATGTCTAAGGGGCAGTCAGAGGCATGTCCAAATTCATATATTGATAATCACGGGCGGTCGCGCAAACAACGCGTACGGTGAGCGAACGACTAGCTACTTGATACCTCGGCTAATTAACCAATTACCATGCGACTTGATCGACTCACTAACAAACAATAACATAATATATAAATTGAAGTCATACTTTTTAATACATAACCACCCTACCTATAGTTTCTAATACTTAGTTATATATTATTATTTTTTGTATTCTACCTACATAATATCTAGGTAAATTCGTTTTCGGTGCAGGCTAATTTTTGTCTCGCAATAGCACAAACCTTAGTGGTTTTTAATTGTTAGGATCAACTGTCTTTTTTGTATAAAATGTAATTCGTTAATAAATAAAAAATAAAAAAAAGATATTGTTTACATTATCAAATCACAAAAAACACACATTACCTGACATATCCATGCCGTGAACAGACCGCAGTCAGAGCTCCCTCAGTACCCGGCAAGAAGCAAAGCCCAGACACCCAGACGGGATGTCTCAGCTGCAGCCAGTCGTTGGCCAGGTTCTTGGCTGCGAAGATGGGCTCAGCAGTGCCTATCCTCCAGATCTTAAGGTCGTTCTCTTCACCACCTGGTAAAAGCCTTAAGCCTAACATCAATGCATAACACCAGACCTATACTATAAAAAGTTTATAAGTAGTAGTACTTATAAACTTTTTGTTTGTAAATACATACATATTATACATAGAAACACCCAGACCCGAGATAAATATTTGCAGATCATACAAACATTTATCCCGCGGCGGGGATCGAACCCGCAACCTTCTGCGTCCCAAGCGGGCTTCCACCCACTATGCCACCGAGGTCGTTGGTCGAAATACCTGTAGCAAACATTGTAGGATCCTCTTCATAAACCCTCATGGTATCCAGCTTCCCTCCAGTCTGCACCTCCAGCTCGTGCTTTTTGCTCCAAATCCTCACAACTCCCGAGGAGTTGGCTGCGAGGAGCTTCCTCTTGCATCGGCCGAGACCGACCACATGACCAGGGGCGAAGTCTGCACTGTGTGTTGCAATGATGCCATCTGTGGTGGAGAATACTTGAATCTGTGGTGAAAAATTATCCATTAATAATACCAGCTTCTACCCCACAGACGAGAAGAAATAAATAGACCGGTTATTCGTTAAAAATTCTATGAAACACGATGTCTCCAGATTTACCCCACTCGCGCAACACTCACACTGAACGCAGCGCTTACTGGCTACTTGACCGATACACACTAACAAATTACTCAATCAATGCGAACCCTATTATAACTATACAAACTCAGGCATACGCTATCTAGCTTTCACAGAATACCACATAGTTCCACCGCGCGGCGGAGCGTATCAGCGGCCATACCACGCAACAAACGTAGTGTTGAGAGCATCGTTGACTATGCGCCATTTGTTGCTTGGATTGTGACTCGTCTCAAGATACACACAGCAATGTATTTCAAACATTGAATTGAATCACTTTTCATTTTGAGTTAATTGGTAAATGCATACGCGACCACCCATAAAGCGCGACTAGTGCCCGATTAAGCTGACTTGGGCATACTGTTGCGACGCGGACCACGCCTCCATAGCCAATCTAGTCATATCCGTGTTCTACCCGCTAGTTTAGTAGCTTAATGGTATTGTAGAAACATCGATGATGCTTTCTGTAGTTTTATCTAAACTGGTTCTGAGGATTTTTAATAAATAAATAATGCTGGACTTTTCACACAGAATTTATTTATTTATTTATAGGAAAACCAGCAGCTACAATAACTAATAGATCACTTAGATAGAAGCAGAAAGCCAATAACAGGTTTTCATATATAAGAAACAATTTAGGATACAGTAGATTCATATAATAACACAAAGTGCCCCGGCTTCGCAATGATGTAATACTGATGCTCAATATTAGGGTTTAGCCAGCGTTTGCAATGTAAGCGCAAAAAATGTATTAGTAATTCACAACATCACATTAGATACCTCTAAAATTATCAGTGTTCCTCTACTATATTATGCATGTATTATACATATAAACCTTCCTCTTGAATCACTCATCTATTAAAATAAACCGCATCAAAATCCGTTGCGTAGTTTTAAAGATTTAAGCATACATAGGGACATAGGCATATAGGGACAGAGATAGCGACTTTGTTTTATACTATGTAGTAAGTAAAAAAAAATATGTAAGTTCGTATGAGTCAGTGGCCAACTCTGGCGACGGAGGTTTTAGGCCGCCTTAAGGCCTCCGTCATGGCTTAACGACATAAATAGCCGGGACCAACAATTTAACGTGCCCTCAGAAGCACGGAAGCGCTCAGATGAAAATGCCACTGGCCCATCCACTTACAGTCCTTACAGACCGTTTCGAATGTTACTTATCTTCGACGATCTATCAAGAACGACTAAGCAAGCATGACCACGAGCGCTTCTAGTAGTGATTATTCAAGATTAGAAGAGAAGAGTAGGTATAAGTTTAAGTAATAGATCTCACCTAGATTATTGCATTAGATAAATAACTGTAAATAAATAACTGACTAATTGAAATACCTGCTGATTCTTTCTGCCAATAAGTACTTCGGTTTGTTCTTGATTTCCCCACTGTAGACACGTAATACCGTCATCTTTCTGCAGAGATTTTATGTCTACTAAATTTTCAATACACTTTTTACTGTTCTTCGATTTTTCTGTGTAGTATTTTACATCTGTAAATAATCCAAAAAGTTGAGACACCGAATTCTACGAAATTGAGTCAATGAGCCTGTTAATAATCGAATAACTTACGTTTGAATGAACCTATCCTGCTGGCAACAAAAATATCTAACTCGTGATCCGCTGTTATTGTCATGATTTCGGCCTGTATTTTATTTGTTTACAGAAAAATAATTTTAACTTCTTTCATTGCTTTTGTAAGTAACCATACAAAACGAAACGGGACGGGAACACGTGAATATATGATGACATTGACTTAAGCAAATAATTAATAATTGACACTTGACTTGACATGACAGCCTGACTGACAATAAACGTTTAGTTTTAACCACTATATTGACGTCCAAAAAGCAATAACGAAACGTTTAGTTTGAAGCGTTTACGAAGATATTGATTATCACTGTTCTTGCAATTTAACAAAATATTTTCAAGAGTATTTATCAAGAACAAATCTTCGACAAAATTAGAAAATTAAATATAATAGTACTTTAATTGATAAAATTAACCATGGATTTCACATCATGTAGCCAATTATCACCCAGCATTTGATTAGCAAAACATACATACGTTATTCATAGCAATCTTTGAAAATATAAAGCCTATGTCAATGGCTGGCTTGGCGGCAGCTCGGCGGCAGTACTGTTGAACGCTCTAAATGTTATGCGAAGCAAAAGAAAGCGATAGTACAATAGCGAGGGGAGTGCCATATGTTGTATACGGTCAAACGTTACAACCCAAAAATGAAGCCCTGTCATTGTGTTTTAATGAAAAATCTATAATAAATTTGAACTTTTTTGATCCACAGTGTACCCTCTGCCCAGCGAAGTTCAAGACAATTTATAGTCTACATAAGCACAATGCAGCGTACCACAGCAAACTTACAAGTGCATGTGTGGCAAAAAATTTCGCTGCAACTTCTTTTTGCTTAAGCATCTCCGTACACATGGATGTACTGAACCTAAATATGATTTTGATCTTGTTATTGCTTTAAATGAGTTGTGTCGGTAATAAAAAGCATTTAATTATTTATGTCTTTATTTTCTTTCTCGAATTACACTTCGCCCAACGGATCTGGCATTCTGAAGTTAGCAGTTTATCTGCGCAGTGAACGCTTTTTCATACAAAATTGTGTGCTGCGCAGACAAGCGGCTAACTTCACCTCGTATCATAAATCATTATCACCAACATGATTGACATCTCTTCTGTGGAATTTAAATTACGCTTTCTACCACCGTGATATAACTCGAAATTGTCAATCAAAAGTAAATTTTCTCTATTCTATCATAGAGATCAGTTGTCATGGTAATAAACTGGAATAATAATAATGAACTATTCAAAATGATGGTACAATCAGCGAAAGATGAACAATTCAATGTGGGAAAATGATATAGCGCTACAAAGATATCTGGACCGGTGGCCAAAAGAGGAACTAGCGACGCCATTTTTAAATGTCAATCCTAGGACCAATTGGTCCGAGTGTCAATCTGTCTGCTATTCGTTTCCAGTTGCTATAAGTGCCGTTGCTAGTTTGCTCGGTGTGTTTTTTTCGTTTGGTGCTTTGGTCCCTAGCTTACCCACTTTACTGTAAATATTTTTTTGGCAACACCAAATGCCATAGACATTTACTTTCTCTATGCCAAATGCGATCGCAGCGCCTCCCTCACCGGAACAGATATCCTTGTGGGACTATACAATTTCGTTACTTGAATGGTGGAAGCTGTCATTTAAAAGGCACAATTTTGGTTACAATTTAACAGACTACAAAGATAAAAAGATTAATATAACAGACTAGCTGTCCTTCGCAGTGTTACCCGCGGTCCCTCGGGAAAACTTCACTTTCTCAGGATAAAATATAGGCTATATTCATCAGGGATAATGTATGATTCTAATGGTGAAAGAATTTTTCATATCGGTCAAGTAGTTTCGGAGCCTATTCAATTCAAATAAACAAACAAACAAATCTTTTCTCCATATAATATTAAGTACTAGCTGTCCGCCGCGGTCCCTCGGTAAAACTTCACTTTACCGGGATAAAATATAGCCTATGTTCATTAAGGATAATGTAGGATTCTAATGGTGAAAGAATTTTTCATATCGATCAAGTAGTTTCGGAGCCTATTCAATTCAAACAAACAATTTTTTTCTCCTTATAATATTAAGTAATAGATGTACAATAAGCAACGAAATTGGATTAACAATTAGATTTTTTAAGTGAAAACTTCTGTAAGCGCTTTGGGCATTTTTGAGATGGAAAAAATCTATTGAACTTCAGCCGACACAGTCGGCGCCATTTTGTTTTGAACTCCGTAACTAAACACGGTAAAGAACCTTTCATCACGGCGATACATACAGAGTGCCCGACGACGATTAAAAAAATACGTAATTGTTCCCGTTATCTAATGAAATAATTGAGGCTTTTGTTTTCGTTATCTAGGTTATCTAACAAAAAATAAACTTTTCTTGGGAAATGACTAAGACCTCTGTAGCGCAGTGGGTGAAGGTCTGCTTGCGAAGCCGGTTGCGGGTTCAATGCCCGCTGCGGGACAAATGTTTATACGATCTACATAATATTTGTCTTGGGTCTGGGTGTTTTCTATGTATAATATGTATGTATTTACAAGCAAAAAGTATATAAGTAGTATATCAGTCATGTTGTACCCATAACACAAGCTCTGCTTACTTTGGGGCTAGATGATGTGTGAAAAGTCCAGCATTATTATTATTACGTACCAAGATTTAACTTTTTCGTCAAAATGTTGGTCATGATACGGATTTCGGAAATATTCAGGTCTGTGATACATCAAAATGTTAATCGATTTTTGTTTTTGACTGTACCTAGCCTATATCTTAATCTAATCTTCAGTTATGTGGTGTGTTCTCCTTATCAAGTGAATAGGGCCAACCCGGAGCCGCCGTGGCGTGTATCAACGCCCATAGGGCTTCGCTGTCGGTCGCGGGGACTTCGAACGGCTGCAGCAACTTACGCGCCTCAGATTTTATGTCTGTTTTGTTATTCAGGAAACTATTGAATATAGCAATGAAAAAGATCAAATTACGTTGTAAGAAATCAAAAAAATTAATAAATCAATCATACAAACATTTTACCTGTGGCGGGTAAAATGTGTGATTGTCTGTCTGACTCACCTAAGACGAAAATCACAAGAAAATTCGGAGTTTTACAGGTAAGGTAATATATACTATACAGTGGGAGAATGCCCGCTTGGGACGCAGAAGGTTGCGGGTTCGATCCCCGCCGCGGGATATATGTTTGCATGATCTGCAAATATTTATCTCGGGTCTGGGTGTTTCTATGTATAATATGTATGTATTTACAAACAAAAGGTATATAAGTAGTATATCAGATATCTGGTTCCCATAGTACAAGCTTTGCTTAGATTGCGGCTAGATGATGCTGTGTTAAATGTCCAGCATTATTTATTTATTATTTATACAAACATTTTACCTGCGGCGGGTAATATGTATGATTGGAGTATGATTGTCTATGTCTAACTCTCATAAGACGAAAATCACAAGAAAAGATGTTTCTTGAGTTTGACAGGTAAGGTATTATACATCCCTCAGGAATAACCAGACCTTGGAAGTATAATCCAAATTGGTTCAGGCTTTTAATTGAGTAATCAGAGAACATAGTGTTTAGATAAAACCTATTATAGGCTTAGAAACACTACTAACTAAAGGTTGTTGACTTTTGAGAAATAATATATCTATCTTTGTTTTTGTTCTTTGTTTTCAATTTTTTCGTCAATTTGTTGTCAATGTAGTGTGTCGCGACTTCGCGACCCTAATGTTATTTTGTGTTGACCGAATGAGGGTAGTTTCTCATCGGTCGAACAGGCGAACGAGTACCGGCGGGCAGTCTTCTCGTGACCACGGTAGCTGTATTATTTTTTATTTTTAGCCTGCTTCGTCCCACTGCAGGGCAAAGGCCTCCCTCCCATTTCTCCACACCTCTCGATCTTGAGCCAAACTGTGCCAGTCATCTGCATGACTGTCGAGATCGTCCCGCCATCTTCTCCGGGGTCTGCCGCGACGCCTGGTATTAGGGGCCCAATCTGTTGTTATTTTAGCCCAAAGATTGTCCGGCATCCGAGCCACATGTCCCGCCCAGTCCCATTTTAGTTTTGCAGCTTTGAGGATGACATCTGCTATTTTTGTTTTTGAGCGTAGTATCGAGTTTCGTATGTCTATGAGTCGGACTCCTAGGATACTACGCTCCATGGCTCGTTGGCAAACCTCGAGTTGGTATCTCTCTTGAGCTGTCATATATTTATTAAGTATAAGAAAAATATTAGTTTTTTTTTTTAAAAAGGATACATCCTTTGGCAACATTAGATGGAGCACTGAAGTCAAGTCGAATACCGGTCAGTTCTTTTTCTAGTTGATAAGTTTCTCTGAAAAAGAAATACAATCGTAATTAGACATAATCACACAGCTCGGATTGTATGGAAAATATATAACAGAATGAAATAAAATGCATTTTTTGGGGTTGGATGTTTTTTTCTAATTTTATTAACCTACCTATTATTATTATTACTAGGTTCTGCGTGCGGCTTCGCCCGCGTGGTACCAACATTTTGAATAGCCTATATGCTATTCCAGGTCACTATCTACGCCTATTCCAAGTTTCATCCAAATCAGTTTACTGGTTTAGGCGTGATTGAAACACAAACATCTAAACAAACTCACAAACTTTCAGCTTTATTAAGATGAGTGGGATGGTTCAGTTTTTACGACAATTCTAGTAAATTGTATTATTATTAACTTTTATTATCATACATCATGGTATGTTATAGTGAAGCAGTTCAGTTTACAACCAAAACTGGATCGCTTTAAGAGCTTATAGTAGGGCCCCTGGACTTACTTAGCATTATCTAATCTGTTTTTGTCCCTATCTGTGATGGTCAGGTGGGACTCAAAGTTAGCGCACACTCGTTCTAACTCACTGCTGCGATCAGATAGCTTCAATAGGCGCTCCGTAAGCTCATTCTGTAATAAGAAGAAACGTAATAACTGGGTTAATAGGCTCAAGGCAAAATGCGAGGGGCACCGCGTGCGTTCCGTAGGAGATCGTTATGCATAGAGGCTGGCCATGGGGTAGTTTTTAGCGGGTCGTCAAGTGCTCGACAACCCCTCACACCCCAATTACGTTCCCTCGACGTAATTGGATGTCCGAGAGCAGATTTCTATCTATCTAATCAGCCCGGTTGCACCCACTGCTGGGTATAGGCCTCCTCTTTATTACGCTCTTTATGAGCAGATTTGCTATCCGTAAAATAAAGGCTATAAATAGTTCATAACTGCTGTATAGTTATTTTGAAAATATTTAAATTTAGAAACTAGTTTAAACTTTAGATGCATATATGTTTACTTAATTTTTGTTATATTTTCTCTTTTAATTTCTTGTGTGCAATATTAATTTTATTTTTATACATTTTACTACGGGTAAATAGATGTAACGTATTGGTACCAACTGTAATGTTACTTCTTCTAAATAAATAAATAAATAACTTACATGCAATCGCATTTCCTGGGCAAGTTTCATTTCCAATTCAGTGTTCTTCTTACAAGCTTTTACTTGCTGTTGCTCCCTATCAATTTTATCTGTAAAAGAATCAAGGCATCAGTATGTACTCGTACAATATGTACATCAGACAATCATCAGCTGTTTACCATCTAGGAGCTTGCAAAATCCTTCCAGTTGCTCAATTACATCGAAACACACATGTAGGTGGTCTTTATTTTCTATTCCTGTACCCATTTTTTCTAGTAATAGGAAAAACCTGATAAACACAGTTAACAAACGACAACTTTCAAATTTGAAATGAAAACAAACAAACATTTGTCACAGATAACGAATCAGCCACAGATAATATAACTAGGGATAGGCTACTAACTAGATCTGAGACATGATCGTACCAAAAAATCGACTGAAACCGTGATCGTAACCAATAATCGACTAAAATCGTATAATGTGTCAAAAAGACCTATGTTCATACCTCGTTCGTACCAAGAAAAAAGACTACAGTAGCGCCTCTCAGCGTCAACTAGCAGCATTTATTAATCGCCATTTTTGTGATGGCGGCTGTTATTTATAGATTGTAGGGGTGTTGTTTTTCAATAAATAAATGCACTAAAATGGAGGAAACTAAAGTAATTTATTACATAGACGATGAGGAAACACCGTATTTAGTTAAAATCCCCATATCCCCCGAAAAAGTGACATTGTTGGACTTCAAAAATCAGCTGAACAGACCGAACTATAAATTTTTCTTCAAATCGATGGACGATGATTTTGGTGTTGTGAAAGAAGAAATAGTAGATGATAACGCTCATCTGCCGTGTTTTAACGGTCGTGTAGTGTCGTGGTTAGTGTCCGCCGAAGGCTCGAACCCCTCAGATGGAGCTTCGCAATGCACAGACAGCAACCCTGGCAAGGGTAAGACGACGAACCAGGGTGCTCCGCCTGCGCCCCTCACTCGCGACACATGTACGGACACAGATAGCACTATCAGCTCGCGGCCGGGCCACAGGGCTTCCTGTGACAAATACAAATACAGAGGCCTTAGAATCAATGGTCACTCGAAGTACGCCAACCATGGACTTGAGTACGAAACAGCATCGGTATTGAGCTCAGATCTAGACTCGACCAGCCTGTTCGACAGCCAATCGGAGATAACCACCACCACCGGAAGACATACAAATGCTTCAGTAGACCGTGCCCTGACAGAATGCAGCAGCGTCTCCCACTTACAAGTCAGTTCACGTAAAAGACCTCAGCGAAGACGAAAAAGACCTCAAGTCATGTCTCGAACTTCTTCCTACTCCTCAATCACAGACTCTACCATGTCTATGCACATTATAACTGTCACTTTGAATATGGATACTGTAAATTTTCTTGGAATTTCGATAGTTGGGCAGTCGAATAAAGGTGGTGATGGCGGGATTTATGTGGGGAGCATAATGAAGGGTGGTGCGGTGGCTTTAGATGGGAGAATAGAACCTGGTGATATGATCTTACAGGTATGTGTTTCTGATCTTTCACTTCCTACTAATGTTATAATATACTTGGAAATGTATAGAAGTCTGACACCATAGCCCAGTCCGATACCACCAGTCCGGTACCTAGACATGTCTGCACCATTTTTATTTTATTTCCAAAAGTACTTATAGTCTAATACACAGGTATGGCAATGGGCTCCGCACTGGGTCTGGCCTGTGTCGCGGAAACCCGAACAAGTTTGACAAAAACGTTTAACAAATAACAAAATTACTCTGTGTATGTCTAGGTACCGGACTGGTGGTTTCATCTGTGGTACCGGAGAATAGATAAAAATGAAAGTAATGACATTCAATTAGAATTTCAAAGCCTTGATTTTTACTGAGAGTTTTAAAATTTTTCTTAATTCTATTTTGCACACCAGTCCTGCTATTCCTCAGCGTGTCCTGTTGACACATAGGCCTCCAACCGCTTCCATTCTGATCTGCTCCTTGTCACTCGCAGCCACAGTGGTCCTGCAATCTGTTTAATGTTGTCCGACCATCTTTTTAGTTGACAACAACGACAACAACTAATGACATTGGAGTGTAGATAAAAGTAACTTTAATCCACACTCTAAGAGTGCCACAAATATGTATATCTTAACCGGTGGCTAAAAGAGGAACTAACGAATTTTACTTAAAAATTTATTTTTCTGCCAACACCAAATCTGATAACCAGGCCCCCCTCACCGGTTCAAATAAGTTTGTGGAGCTCAACCCATTTTATCCACAAATGTCATTACTGTAATTTTTGTCTATTCTCCAGTACCACAGAAACCTAGACAAACACTGCTAAGGGGGCTGGTAGCAAATTGAAATGCTTGTGATATAGCTTGTGCAGTGTTGATTGTCAAAGTGAAGCAAAATTCTGTATGGTCACAAAATGGGTCAGTGACCCCTTGTGGCATTATCAACCAAGTGCTTCCTTGCTTCAGAAGGCATATTAAATAGTTGGTGGGCGCTAGAAAGTGAAGCCACCATGGAGGACCATAAGTGGCCTACAAACTCCATCACCAGAGGTGTTTACTAACTCATGTGTATAGTGCTTTAGAACAGATAAGCTAAAAATCTGTTACCTACCATTTAGTAGCAAATCCATACTATCCATACTTCCATAATCTATATCTATACTTCTATACTAATATTATAAAGAGGAAAGATTTGTTTGTTTGAAATGAATAGGCTCCGAAACTACTGGACCGATTTGGAAAATTCTTTCACCAATAGAATCCTACACTATCCCTGATGAACATAGGCTATATTTTATCCCGGGGAAGTGAGCTTTCCCAAGGGATCGCGGGTAACACCGCGGCGGCCAGCTAGTAATATTATAAATGTAAAACTAACTTTGTCTATCTGTCTGTTTGTTACCTTTTCACGCCCAAACCGCTGAACAGATTAGGCTGAAAATTGGCATGGATAAAGGTTATATCCCAGAGAAGGAAATAGGCTACACCCAAAAAAAATTAAATGCCATAGGGACCGCAGGTAACACCGCGGGAGCGCAGCTAGTTTGCAATAATTTTGCATTTCAAATGAAACAATTTTCAACCATCATCTCCCTGCCCTTTTCCCACATTATGTGGGGTCGGCACAACATGTGTTCTTCCATTCTCTATCAGCCGTCATCTCAACACTCACTCCTTTCTTACTCATGTCATGCTTCAAACCATCCATCTTTTCTTTGGCCTCCATCATTCATACCAAGCACTCTCCTCGATATGGCTGAGAATTACTCCATAAACCAAACTTTGGCAAAGGCTTTGCTTACACCAATTACTATTTAAAGAAACTCTCACCATGAGGTCCAAAGCATTGAAGAAGTTATATTGTCCTAGTTTTACAGCAATTACCAAGTTTAAGGGTTTCATTTACATAAACATTCATTGACAATTTATGATAGGATTCTGCTATTTCAATAGCTTTTGCTTACAATACAATTCACATTCATGATCCTATGACAATGAGTTATTTAAATACTCTATTCATGTTACAAGAGTTCTTTTAGAATGCAGAAACAAGGGTGTATAGAAATTTATCATATATTAGAATATTTTTAGGTTTAGGTGCTGGGCAAGCCTATTCCATCTTAAACAATGTAGGCACTACAGCATCCCGTTGAGTGTAGGCATAGGTTGCTGACGCAGTATATCTTGCATAAATGTCTGTTTCATTGTTCCTGTTTGCTTGCTTTTTAGATTTGAGTATAATAAGGCTCAATGCACATTGAATTGGGAAGCAACGCGTCAATTAGTTTTATAGCAAGCCAGTTCCCTTCTCCTTCCTACTCCTTATGGGTAAGGCTGAAAAACAGCGTCTTGTTACAAAACCAGACAAATGCTGAGTCCTCACCTATTCAGCAAGCGGACAAACAAAGTAATATACATTATATTGTTCAAGATGTATTATTTTAGTTTTAGTACCTAGGTACCCTATCTTACCTAAATGTATTAACTTACCTAAAGTACCTACTCTGTTTTATCTTTGTGTTGTTTCGTTCGTGCTGAATAAATGTATTTTCTTTCTTTCCAAACTTATGAACAATTGTACAAGGGTGCGCTAGCGCGCTTCCAACGGAAAATTTCAAATTCTAGAATGCGCAAATAACATTATCCTGGCAAATTAACATATAGAACTATCCAACATTATCTGTCGGATGATAGGCCCTAAGGTATGTGGACCAGTTGGAGTCGACCTTAGCAAGGGTAGTACAGTACGGCCGGCGGATCTAGACCGGTCTGAAGTTGCGCTGTGCGCAAGTTACCCCGCGTCTTACCACCTATTCGACCCTAAAAGTGACTACTGCGCAGCGTTGCGACGAACTTAACGCCGGTCTAGATCCGCCGGCCGTACTGTACTACTTCTTTGCCATAGATTGGGGGAATTACACCCACCCGAATTGGTGATCATCATCATCACCCAAAGTCATCATAATGTACTATAATAAAGCCGAAAGATGAGTTTGTGTTTCATCACGCCTAAACCAGTGAATCCATTTGGATGGGACTTGGAATAGGCGTAGATAGTGACCTGGATTAGCATATAGGCTATTCAAAATGTTGGTACCAGGTGAAGCCGAGAGCAGTAGCTACAAGATATAAAGTCTTATTTAAATGTTCCAGGTGAACGATGTGAACTTCGAGGATATGACCAATGATGAAGCAGTAAGGGTGCTCCGAGAGGTGGTGCAGAAGCCGGGGCCGATCAAGCTGGTGGTAGCCAAGTGCTGGGATCCCAATCCTAAGGGATACTTCACTATACCACGCACAGAACCAGTGAGGCCTATTGATCCGGGTTAGTATCTGTTGGACTAACTTATACTAACTTCTGCAAGATGTGGGCATATATCAAATATGTATTTGTGCATGCCTCTGACTACCCCAAAGGATCTGGAATATAAAAAAAGATCTGAGAGAATGTCTACCGCGCCTTGGGGATACAGTCGTGACCCTGTTTTTTAGTATCTGTTGGGGATACTCAGTGGATGGATAGATAGTAAATAAAACAGTGGACTGTAAATTAGGAAGTTGGTTTACACAAGGACGCGCGCCTAGTAGGTCCCGTGAATTAGTGTGTAGTGCGGTCTGGCGGGGCGCGTCGCGGCGCCTCCCCCGGACCCCGCTCGCTGCGTCCCATGGGCGCGGTGGCGGGCGATGCGCTGCTTTGTCTCTAACAGTATCTATTATTATTAAGCTAGCTGAGTCATGAAAAATTTTAACATAGATTTAGGGACTTTTACTGTTAAATAGCCCAATTTTTTTTTTAATTTCTATCAATTACAGACATCTTTAGGCTCAATGCACATTGAATTGGCAAGCGACGCGTCAATTGGTTTTATAGCAAGCCATTATAAACCTTATGAACAATGGTACAAGATATAGAAAAATGTATTAAAAATCTAATTTTATTGTTGACATGTTTTCTAATTGTGTTTTTTTATGACTTATGATTTTGTTAATAAATTCAGTTAATGTAATTAGGGTATTGCCTAAAATATAGGTAGAATACATTGCTACACATAATTATCCACCAACACCTTATGTAGTATTTCAAGCAATAAAAGATACTTTGACTTTGACTTCGCTTTTAGAATGAACCGCACGAAAGTGCTTGAGCCAGCGCGGCCCGCTAGATGGATCGCCAGACCTCGGTAATTCTACAAGCGATTCTATGTATAGTGTAGTGTGTTCTATGTATAGTGTCTGACACAAGATCTACCTAGTTCAGGCTCCTATGTTTTATCTACCTATGTGTATGTAAAAATGACCTTGAATGTGTAATTGTATAATCAAGTTTATGAATATATTCTTTATTTATTTATTTATTTTAATCATATGTTACAGGTGCATGGGTAGCTCACACGGCAGCATTAAGAGAGGCTTACCCCCCGCCGCCTCCCTCCCTCTCCGCCCTCCCCTCCTCTGTATCGGAGCGGGGAGATGCCCCTACAACTGAGCCACCGCTGTCCGTACATATGGACATGGCGCTCGTTGTGCGAGCTATGCTACGTCCAGATTCTGGTAAAATTTTCTGCGTATAATGCTTTAGTACAAAAAAATACACTCGTAAATTAGAGAAACGGAACAAATTTTAGAAATTTCTTGAAGTAAACAAGATTCTAATATCCTAATCCTACCATAATATCCTATCCTAATCCTAATAATATAATAAATCTGAAAGTTAGTGAGTATGTTTGGATGTTTGTATGTTTGTGTAACAATCACGCCTAAACCAGTGAACCGATTTGGATGAAACTTGGAATAGGCGTAGATAGTGACCTGGAATAGCATATAGGCTATTCAAAATGTTGGTACTACCCGGGCGAAGCCGCGCGCAGAAGCTAGTTTATAATAAAAGCCTTCTTGATAATGTTATTCCACATAATCCACGTAAAAGTATGAATCAAGTTAGTAGTGCTATCACGTGCGTTTTGGCGACCTCTGTGGCGCAGTGGGTGAAAGCCCGCTTGGGACGCAGAAGGTTGCGGGTTCGATCTCCGCCGCGGGATATATGTTTGTATGACCTGCAAATATTTATCTCGGGTCTGGGTGTTACTATATATAATATGTATGTATTTACAAACAAAAAGTATATAAGTAGTATAACAGTTATCTTGTTCCCATAAGTAAGTAAGGTCGTATGAGTCAGTGGCCAACTCTGGTGACGGAGTTTTTAGGCCGCCGTAAGGCCTCCGTCATGGCTTAACGACTTAAATAGCCGGGACCGACCATTTAACGTGCCCTCCGAAGCACGGAAGCGCTCAGATGAAAATGCCACTGGCGGTCACCCATCCACTTACAGACCGTTTCGAACGTTGTTTAACTTCGACAATCTATCAAGAACGACTAAGCAAGCACGACCACGAACGCTTCCCATAGTACAAGCTTTGCTTAGTTTGGGGCTAGATGATGCTGTGTGAAATGTCCAGCATTATTTATTTATTTATTTTTTTCAGGTCTCGAGATCCGTGACCGTATGTGGCTGAAGATAACGATCCCTTGCGCGTTCATTGGCGCTGACGTGGTAGACTGGGTGTTGACGCACGTGGCTGGAGTTACCGACCGACGCGACGCAAGGAAATACGCATCGCATATGCTCAAGGTACAGTACTATACTGTTATATGCTCGAGCTACAGTTGAATATGCGTCGCATATGCTCAAGCTACAGTTAGACTGGTTGTTGACGCACGTGCCTGGATTTACCGACCGACGCATCGCATATGCTCAAGGTACAGTACTATACTGTTATATGCTCAAGCTACAGTTACATAACTTTATTGCATAACATAACTTTATGTCAAGTTTTTTAGTAAGGGCCATCGTATTTATAATTTACAATAATAGGGTGTAAAAAGACTACTACCGAAAACTGAGGGGTCGCAATCAGACCATGATTCTAAACTAATTTATCGAAAAAAAACGCAAAAAAAAATTTGATTTAGCTACGTAATTTTATGTCATTTTCCAGTTATTTACTACAAGTACAACATAATAAGACCATGCCTACCTAATAATTTCATTTATAAAAGAAAAAAAACAATTTAAACTCAGAATACAGCAATCTACCATAGACGAAGAAATACTTCGTCTATGAATCTACGTAAAACAACGCGCTTAGTACAATAATCCCCAACATAATTCAAAAAGTAAGTTCGTATGAGTCAGTGGCCAACTCTGGTGACGGAATTTTTAGGCCGCCTTAAGGCCTCCGTTATGGCTTAACGACTTAAATAGCCGGGACCGACAATTTAACGTGCCCTCCGAAGCACGGAAGCGCTCAGATGAAAATGCCACTGGCGGTCACCCATCCACTTACAGACCGTTTTGAACGTTGCTTAACTTCGACGATCTATCAAGAACGTCTAAGCAAGCACGACCACGAGCGCTTGTTGTTGCGCCAGTGACAGATAAGTTGAGGAGTAATAGGTTGTCGTGGTATGGGCATGTTATGAGGAGGGAAGAGAGTCATGTAACGAGAAGAATGTTAGGTTTGAATGTGGAGGGATGTTGCAGAAGAGGCAGACCAAAGAAAAGATGGATGAACTGTGTGAAGGATGATATGGGTAAGAAAGGAGTGAGTGTTGAGATGACGGCTGATAGAGTGGAGTGGAAGAGGAAAACCTGTTGTGCCGACCCCACATAAAAGTGGGATAAGGGCAGGGAAATGATGGAATCCCCAACCGAATTCATTGTACATTTTCATTGTCTTTTCTTTTATTTAAGTAGTGTAATCATGTATTTTCACCCCCAGGCTGGTTTCATCAGACACACGGTGAACAAGATCACCTTCTCCGAGCAATGCTACTATGTAGCGGGTGAACTATGTGCAGAATTAGCTTCGATGCGCTTGCGCAGCACTGGAGATGCGGATAGTCTTCTCAGTACAGCGCTACCACTGCCTAACCCCAAGTATGTAAAGAAAGAAGAAAGAAAATATTTTTACTTAAACACTACTTACACAACAACAAACATAATAAAACCTAAAAATATGCCTAAATTACGATTAACATCTACTTAGTTGTGCGCAGCAGAGTCCAGGCAAATAAGGATTTATAGTCTTTTTCACGGCGGAACGTATGCAAGACACATTGAACTTGTTTCGTTTCACGTTGTGTGGCTCACAACAATTTTGAAACAAAAAAGTCAAGAAAAATAATTAAACGATGAAACATACAAAAAAAATGTGGTTGTCTATTTCCTGTTTAATTATTTCATAAATTATCATAAATGAGCATAAATAAACAATAAACATTTTCTAAAAAACTCCGCCAAATAACAGTACTGAGTAAAATGGAACGTAATCTATTAGAGAGTGCAAAAATGAAAATCGAAACAATCGATGAATAGATAAGTAAAAAAATAATCGTTGGTTTAGTAATTTTGTCTTTGAATGAACCTTGTAATCGATTGAGATGAATTGATAGTAGTGAAACAAAAATAGATTTTTATAATCTCGATTAAACTTTAGGACATTACTATTAGACTGATTTTTACATTATTTCGAAGTGTCTTGCATACGTTCCGCCGTGAAAAAGACTATAACTCAGCATTGTGCTGTAACCACAGACGTAACTATGAAAGATGTAGCTCTTGTAATTATGAAAACAATGTGAATATGTCCATCATGACGACCTCTGTGGCGCAGTGGGCGAAGGTCCGCTTGCGACGCGAAAGGTTGCGGGTTCGATCCCCGCCGCGGGACAGATGTTTGTATGATCTACAGATATTTGTCTCGCGTCGGTGTTTCTATGTATAATATGTATGTATTTTCAATAAAGTATATAAGTAGTATATCAGTCATTTAGTATCCATAACATAAGCTCTGCTTACTTTGGGGCTAGATGATGCTGTGTGAAAAGTCCAGCATTATTTTTTTAGACCACTAGGGCTCAATGCACATTGAATTGGCAAGCGACGCGTCAATTAATTTTATAGCGAGCCATTATAAACCTTATGAACAACGGTACAAGATATAGAAACGCTTGTAGAATGAACCGCACGAAAGTGCGCGGCCCGCTAGATGGCTTCGTCAGACCTCGTTCATTCTACAAGCATTTCTATATCTTGTACCATTGTTCATAAGGTTTATAATGGTACGCTATATAACTAATTGACGAGTCGCTTGCCAATTCAATGTGCATTGAGCCTAAGTAATACAAAGCATATACAAAACACTCCGGCTTTATGAGGATCGTCTGATCGTTGCGGGTTCGAATTCCGTCGAAATCGAAAATTTTGATAAGACTTTTCATTTCTCAATGAAATACCTATGTGTGGTTAAACATTAAAAAAAAACAATATTTTTTTATAGCTTACATTTTTTTTTACAGTTCCCTAGGCTACGCACCAGCTTACGGTGGTTCCTACGGCTACCAACCAATCCCTTTCAAGTACGCGTCATGTGCATCCGGCGAGCCGTACGGCTACAATCGGGAGGAGAGCGTCCGTTCCGGCTCCGGATCCGGCTCCGGATCGGAGAGGGACAAGCCTCCGGAGCGGAGCACCTCGTCCGGTTCCGGATCCCTGCCGGAGGGCGCTACTAATATGCAGAGGCCTGTGCTGTTTCTCTAGGTAAGTGATTATCAAGTTTTTTTTTATTGCGTCAGAAAATCCATTATGGATACCGCCGTGGGGACAGCGGAAGGGTTATGTCGGACTCTCACCGACTAAAAACTGACGCGTGGCCAGCCTCCATGCATGTCGAGGGGCTCCGGGATCTCCTACGGAACGCACCGGTGCCTCTCGCATTTTACCTAAGCACTGTCAGGGGAATGGCACCCACAGCCACGCCCGGCACCCTCCCGGAGAAGTGTTTGTTTATCAACCTTAGGGCTTTTGGAAATTAAGATGTTTGTGTGTTTGTGTATCAATCACACCTAAACCAGTGAACCGATTTGGATGAAACTTGGTATAGGCGTAGATAGTGACCTGGAATAGCATATAGGCTATTCAAAATATTGGTACAGTCACGGACAATAAGACGTATACACTCCATAATCTTTCAACCCATGTACAGGTCAACATGTCCAGCAATGTTCTGGTATTTTTATTGATTTCGCCACTAGTTCAATATGAAATTAATTTCCGCTTTTTGTTTTTAACCTACATCTATAAGTTTTAGTGTGTTATTAATTTTAAAAGTATGGAGTGTATACATCTTATTGTCCGTGACTGTACCGCGCAATAGTTTATAATATTAGACCTAGTATGGATATGGATTATATTCTAATTGTAATATTTTTATTCTTTACAGATATTAGCTGTGATCGCAACTGCCAAATACAAGTCGTATCACAAAGCAGTAAGGTGTAAATTGCAATGTGAACTTTTAATTATTTATTGAAATATATTTTCATTGTCTTGTACCATACAGAGTTTAGGAAGCTAGCTCACTACCTATCAAATCTCTAGTTGCAATAGTGTAGAATGAAGTAATATTCTCTACAACTATTTAAAGACTCAAATGTTATTTAATATAGTATTTTTCACGTAGGAACGTATCCCTGACATATAACTTTTACGTTTTACGCTGTACAACAATATCAAAATTTTAAATAAATGAAATCTAGTGATAATACTAAAAGATACAACTTCGATTAAAAAGGATTTTGTCTATTTCCTTTTTAATTATTTCAGATATTATTAAAAAAGAGAAAGATTCAGACAGGGCAACAAAAGGGACGGATGAACAAAAGGTGCACGTGGCTGAGATGCGAATGCTGAGATGGATGTGTGGAGTGACGCGAATGGACAGAGTAAGGAATGAGTACATAAGAGGAAGTGTGAAAGTGGCGCCAGTGAATGAAAAGATGAGGAGCAACAGGCTAGCATGGTATGGGCATGTAATGAGAAGGGAAGAATGTCATGTAACTAGAAGAGTACTTGGTATGAATGTTGATGGATTTACGAGAAGAGGTAGGCCAAAGAAAAGATGGATGGATTGTGTGAAGGATGACATGAGTAAGAAAGGAGTGAGTGTTGAGATGACGGCTGATAGAGGAGAATGGAAGAAGAACACATGTTGTGCCGACCCCACATAATGTGGGAAAAGGGCAGGGAGATGATGAGATATTAACATAACAGCGCCTTATCACGGAACCGTTCCTATGTCAAAAGGACTATAGTTATTTTTATCTCATGATGGGTTGGTCTCAAGTGTAGGAGCGATTTAAGCAATTTTGTAGTTCGGAATCGTTATTTATCTCAGAATCTGTGTGTACAACCTTCATTTTTACAGCCCGTTTACAGGCATCTAGTGAACGCTCCATGGACAAATGAGCGCTCACTATCGCTTACGCACACAAATCTACACACACAAGACCACACCTTCGTTAGATATAAATAATTCTACTGTAGAGATGTGACATGGTAAGCAGATAGAAGAGGACTTTCATTAGTTGAAAAGGCATTTTAATTCGATATCATAAACTTTTAAGTCATCGGATTCGAAATTTTTTACATGTGAATAGTACTCGAGTTTTGAGAGCTTTTCAATCATTGATTTCAAAATATAGATCTCTCAGAATCATAGAAATACGAGAAAAATAAATTCCGATACGAATTAATTAAAATATCCCTCGTTTTGCTCGTTGACATTCTACAGGGATAATCTCTTTCTCATGAAAGACAAGGATAGCGCGTGATGTATAAAACAATTGTTATTGCAACTTATTATTATTTTATTTGTTATTACAAATGGTTTAAACAATACACTCACATGATGTAAACTCATTGTTTTTTATAATGGGATGAGATCACTTTATTAAGAGCTACATTGATGAACTTTAGTACTTTTGAGTCTTGATTGACAATGTAATAATATGGTAAGTACTGACCTGATGATGGAGTTAGGAGCTGTTCATAACTCGGCGATCCACAGTAAAATATCTGTGTTTGGGCTCATTTTAATTAGCCCATGGTAATCTATTAAAAGCTTGTATTGAAAAAATATTTGTTTATTAAAAACTTCCGCTGAGCTACGACCCTGTTGTTTTTAAGAAGAGAGTTAATAGGCACCTTCTGGGTAGGCTCGCTCCATCGTAGACCTCATTCCTATGTAAGTTTCGAGGTCGACCCATTCATCATAAAAAAAAACTTATTAAAATAGTCCTTTTTTTAAATAAAATAGGTCAGCATTTGACCTCACTCTGCCTGATGTTAAGCAGTAGTGAGGTCTAAGATGGAGCATGCTTACCTAGAAGGAACCTATTTAGTATTGATTTGAAGACCCCTATATTGTAATTTGAGGGAAATACAGAGCCTATGATTCTTCAGCAATCTCATCCAGCTATTAAAATCAATGAATTAATCTATTAAAAAACTACCGTAGGAAATGAATATATATTAGACTATTCAAAATAACATCGCTTTGCGACAGAAATATTGAAATATACATATGAAAAAACCAAAAATACATTTGTTCTGTCACAAGGCGGTTGTGTCTAGATGCAGGCTCGTTGTTTATGTGTGCGTTGAACGCTTCATGAACGAATGAGCGCTTAGTATTGCTTACGCACACAAACAAACCTACACACACAAGACTAAGGCTCAATGCACATTAAGTTGGCAAGCGACGCTTCAATTAGTTTTATAGCAAGCCATTATAAACCTTATGATCAATGGTACAAGATATAGAAACGTTTGTAGAATGAACCGCATGAAAGTGCTCGAGCCAGCGCGGCTTCGCCAGACCTTGTTCATTCTACAAGCGGTTCTATATCTTGTACCATTGTTAATAAGGTTTATAATGGTGCGCTATATAATTAATTGACGCGTCGCTTGCCAATTCATTGTGCATTGAGCCTAACCCGCCTCGTGATAGAACTACTATACATGGTGTAAAGCCAAATAATGTGTTAAGGTGTACGAAATGATTCCTTGCGATTGCAATTTTATTTTAAGTGCCATTTGACGAACTTTTTTTACAATTTTTTGGCTGTAAAAGTCATTATACCGTCAAAGTTTTACAATTATGTAGTGAAATCATATTTTTTTGTACAATAATAAAACGCCAATTAGTATAGACATGCCATAAGTTAGTTATATTGTATATGTAATCAATGTAAATAAAATTTAATTTTAATTATATATTGCTTTGAAATTGTTAATTTTTATTTAACTTTTCTAAAAAGCATCACCGCTGGGATCACTTAGAATAGTCTTAAAAGTAGTTGATTCTACTCATGTTCCTTCTAACAGTGATTTTAAAAGAAAAATGTAATGCCTCATTACTTAAACATTGTTTTATACCTACGTTTACACAAAAGAAGTTTAATTTGATACTTCTGTAGCGACCTCTATCCAATATCGCCACAAACTAGCTACCTAAAGTACCTACTTCAGAGCTTGTATCACTAGATGGCGCTGGGATCATGTCATCAATCCAGATGACAACCCAAAATCACGCTAATGTATGGAAATCCTGGATCGCGCAAATTAACTATTCTTACAACGCATATATAGAAATCCGAAATTACCTGTCAGTCGAAAGACCCCAAGGTAAGTGGGCCAGTTGGGCCGACCTTGGTGAGGTGAGATCTCCCTCTTTCCCTCTTGTGGATTCGACAAGCGTTTTTATATCTTGTACCATTGTTCATAAGGTTTATAATGGCTTGCTATAAAACGAATTGACGCGTCGCTTCGCAATTCAATGTGCATTGAACCGTGAACAAATAACGAAAAAAGAGTGCTTATAGGTATTCTAGGTATGTATATACAGGGTGTAAAAAGACTGCTACCGAAAACTGAGGGGTTGCAATCAGACCATGATTCTATACATATTTAGCGAAAAAAAAAACGCAAAATAATTTTTTGACTTAGCTTCGTCATGTTATGTTATTCTAGCAATCTACGTAAAAAAACGCGCCCAGAACACACGCAAATAGTAATCTTCAAACGCTGTTTTCTCTGGATATAATGACTTTTTCGGAAAATCCTTTTGGATTTGGTTTTGTGTTGGGACTATACCTACCCCTTTCGGCTTCGGTAGACGTCTTTTTACACCCTGTATGTAGAATACATATAATTATTTTTTTAGCTCGATTGAAAGAGCAGCGCCATGTCTCGGTGGGGTCGTGGATTCAAAAAAGATATGATTTTTGGAATGCATTTTAAAATCTTTAATTTAGAATAAATTATTTTGGAGTAGTATAAATGAAAATTAACAATTTCAAAGGTAGCAGGTGCAGCTTATACTAACTGTATTTGTTAACGCAATTGTTTTAAGGCAGTAAGTGTAAGCGGATGATAAAATGTAGATTTTGTATGGGCCTGTTCACGTGTGAGCGTTTTCCGCCGCCGCTGTGTAAATATCCAAACTAGACCATCAGATAATCTGATTGAAAATAGCGTTCAAGTTTTTAATTAAAATAATTTTGGTCTCTACGATTAAAAAATAATATGAGTAATTTTATTCTTGCTGTCCCCACTTTAAAAGCTGGTGGGGACAACGGGTTTTTTTTTTTTATTTGAATTGCGCCCACCTGTGGGCCGAACTCAGTGGTGACAACGGGAATACTCTGGGATGTATGAACCAAAAAACGCAGCGGCAACAAAACGCTCGTGTGTGAACAGCTCGTGCATTTAGTTGGCTGGACATATAGGGATAACGATCATGTATACGTAGAGGCGTTTAAAATATTTATAATGAGGGTATTACGTAATTTATTCATTGAAAATTGAAACTATTCTAAGTATAGTCGAGAATGTATTGTGAATGGCCCTATCTCTACGGTATAGAGTAAAATGACATTCAAGTGTAGAGAAATATATCCTTCTAATATTATAAATATGAAAGTTTGTTTCAATCACGCACCCAGTGAACCGATAGATGAAACTTAAAATAGATGTATATGCCTGTAGCATATAGGCTTTAAAATGTATTTAGGTATACAGAGTTTTTTTTATTAATCAGGTCCTTTGACCTCACTGCCTGATGTTAATAGTGAGGTCTAAGAAAATTCCCGTCAGTCTTTGCTTGAAGCTCCAAAGTGGATTTTGACACTGACGTTCCTAAAATCCCCTTTATGCAGGCGCGGACCGAGGGGGGGGGGGGGTCACAGGGGACATGACCGCCGCCCCCACAAATCGTACACATCCAATTGAAGCATCTTGTGTAGTGTGCAATAAAGTCAAATTTTAGTGTAGTGACCCACCTGCCTTTATGGGGGATTGCCAAAGGGTATTTTGACACCAACCCCCTGAAGCTTGCGTTCCTAGAAAGAACCTATTCACTCTTGATTTGAAGACCCCTATATTATACTTTTCGGGAAATACAGAGCCCGGCAATGAGTTCCACAATTTGGCCAGCTGGGGGCAGTTAGTTATATTTAGTCTACTGCAGAAAAGTTTAGTTATTTTAAACAAGCTGTCCGTCGCAGTGTTACCCGCGTTCCCTAGGGAAAACATCACTTTCCCGGGATAAAATATAGCCTATGTTCATCAGGGATAATGTAGGATTCTAATGGTGAAATAATTTTTCAAATCGGTCCAGTAGTTTCGGAGCCTATTCAATTCAAACACAAATCTTTCCTCTATATAATATTAGTGTAGACTAACAAAATTTTACTCTATTCTATCGTAGAGATAGGACCATGGTAAATATGGATAAAACTAGAAATGGTATTGAATGAAGGATATAGGAAGAAAAACCGATATTTTGTGGTTAGGCCAAAAAGTTGCGCAGTTTTATTTTAAATTGTATTATTATTAGACATATCAATGCTTCTCGCCTAATTTCGCATCTATGCCGCCCTATTCTCAAACGCTGCATCGTTTGATAATAAGGCCGTACATTTATATTATTGTAGTTTTTGTATAGTACTAACTAACGTAACTTGTTCAAATACTCATATATTTTTAAATTTTTGTTGATGCATTTATTATTTAGATGACAGAAAGTTTAACTTGAAACTATGATTTAAAATGTGTATTGAAACTGATCTTGGAACCTTGTTCTAGAACTTTGTTTAATGAACAGAGTTTGATTTGAAGCGATAGTCGTGATTGTTGACGTTCTTGATAGATCGTCGAAGTTAGCAACGTTAGAAACGGTCTAAGTGGATAGGTGACCGCCAGTGGCATTTTCATCAGAGCGCTTCCGTGCTTCGGAGTGCACGCTCAATAGCGGTCCCGGATGATGGAGACCTTACGCGACCAACATTTTGAATAGCCTATATGCTATTCCAGGTCATTATCTACGCCTATTCAAAGTTTCATCCAAATCGGTTCACTGGTTTAGGCGTGATTGAAACACAAACATCTAAACAAACTCGCAAACTTTCAGCTTTATTATATGAGTGGGATACTCTTCTGGTTTTTTTACTTACCTACGCAGGTACAGTAAAACTTAGGCCTTTACATCTATATTAAATGATTTATACGTTGTCAGGAGGCAACCTATGCCTCTGATGACGATATCACCATCGTCATGATAGGTAGGTAACTTCACTCCGGCAACAGCCCAAGCCGAGGCTCGTACCTATTAGAGGTGCCCTTGCGCATGTCGTAACATCTCTAGGCGCCTCGGCACCTTCAGTGCCCGCCATAGTCCGGTAACACTAAAACGGCCTCATAGGCCATTAGTATTACTTACTTACTATCCTGGCGCATCGAGCCCAAAGTGGGTCCTGGCCTCCAACACAATAGAACGCCATCGGTCTCTGTCTTGCGCCGCTTCCGCCCAGTCCGGTGCGAGGATTTGAAGTGAACGAAGGTCTTTCTCCACTTCATCCTTCCACCTATATCTGGGACGGCCGACTGGTCGACGGCCGACTGGCATACGCAACACATGACCGAGCCAGCGTATTCTGTGTGATTTAATTTCGCCAATGATATTAGGCTCGGCCACAAGCTCAGCAATCTCTCGGTTCTTCCTCACTCGCCAGGTACCATCTTCGCGTTGGACTAGACCCAAGATCTTTCTGAGCACCTTTCTCTCCGTTACCAGAAGCTTGTGCTCTTCTTTCTGAGTAAGGGTCGATTCACATCTGACCGAAGATCCGTCGCGGATTATCGGTCGCGGAACGCCAGAACTGACAAATGTATAGAAAAACACTCCGACGGATGATACGTTAGTCCGTCGAGTGTGAACGGTCGAGTGTTTTTCTATACATTTGTCAGTTCTGGCGTTCCGCGACCGATAATCCGCGACGGATCTTCGGTCAGATGTGAATCGACCCTAAGGGTCCACGCTTCACATCCGTATTAGGCTCGCCGAAAAAAAACCTATGCCTATACTCACGAATGTCTAGTTAGATCCATTGGCGATAGTTTACTGTGTGTTTTTTATTAGTAACTGAGCCGTGTTGGCCGAATGGGGTTGTGCCTCAACTTTCAATCCGAAGGTCGTATGTTCGAATGCATAAATTTATATGCACTTTAACACGAGCTCTTAACGGTGAAGGAAAACATCGTGAGGAAACCCGCAGCTTAGTTCCACACGTATTGACGTTGTCTTTCCTGTGGGCCAGGCTGATTGAACTGAGAGGATGGATTAGATGCTGGGCATCTCAAACCATGTCCCAGGCACTACAGCGTCCCGTTCAGTGTAGGCATAGGTTGCCTCCTGGCGCTGTAAAAATCATCTAATATAGATGAAAAGGCCTAAGTTTTTTTCTTTACACTTCGTTCACAATCTAAGTATTCTGAAGTTAGCTGTTTGTCTGCGCAGTGAACGCATTTTCATACATTGAGCTTTATTGTACTTTTATCTCAATGTTTTCATACAAAATTTTGTTCAGGGAAGCGCTCGTGGTCGTGCTTGCTTAGTCGTTCTTGATAGATCGTCGAAGTTAAGCAACGTTCGAAACGGTCTGTAAGTGGATGGGTAACCGCCAGTGGCATTTTCATCTGAGCGCTTCCGTGCTTCGGAGGGCACGTTAAATTGTCGGTCCCGGCTATTTAAGGGTCGGTTCATATCTAACGGAATATCGGTCGCGGAACGCCAGAACTGACAAATGTATAGAAAAACACTCGACCGTTCACACTCGACTCGACGCACTAACGTATCATCGGTTGAGTGTGAACGGTCGAGTGTTTTTCTATACATTTGTCAGTTCTGGCGTTCCGCGACCGATAATACGCGACCGATATTCCGTTAGATATGAACCGACCCTAAGTCGTTAAGCCATGACGGAGGCCATAAGGCGGTCTAAAAACTCCGTCACCAGAGTTGGCCACTGACTCATACGAACTTACTTACTTAGGGTAGTGATTCAGAGTTCAACGGAATGCATTCGGTTCGGAATAGGTCAGCTGTTCAACCGACCGCAACCAATCTCAGTGCAAGAATTGATCCCAAACTGACGTCTTGCACTGTGATTGGTTGCGTTCCCCTGAACTCTGAATACTGCTACCCTGCGCAGACAAACTGCTAACTTCCCGAAGTCCGTTGAACGAAGTGTACAGTACGGCCGGCGGATCTAGACCGGTCTGAAGTTGCGCTGTGCGCAGGTTACCCCGCGTCTTACCACCTATTCGACCCTAATGCGGGTTGCAGACCAAGAGCTAAGCTAAGTTAGTTTAGCTTAGCTCGCATAGCTGACGCAGTTTTCCATACTTGTGTGCAGACCGCAAACTATGTGAACTAAGCTATGTGAGCTAACTAAAATATGCGAAGCTAAGTTAGTTGTGTATGCCGATGCGCAGCTATACGAGCTAAGCTAAGCCCCTCCCGCTACCCCGCACACCCTTTGCACATCCTTCGCCAGTGCTGACTGAGCTTTGGCTTAGCTGTTGGTGTGCACGCTATTTATTTCTAGCTTAGCTTAGCCTAGCTTGCTTGGCATAGCTTAGTTAAGCCTTGGCATAGCTTAGTTTTCGGTCTGCAACCGGCTTAATACGGGTTGCAGACCAAGAGCTAAGCTAAGTTAGTTTAGCTTAGCTCGCATAGCTGACGCAGTTTTCCATACTTGTGTGCAGACCGCAAACTATGCGAACTAAGCTATGTGAGCTAACTAAAATATGCGAAGCTAAGTTAGTTGTGTATGCCGATGCGCAGCTACACGAGCTAAGCTAAGCCCCTCCCGCTACCCCGCACACCCTTTGCACATCCTTCGCCAGTGCTGACTGAGCTTTGGCTAAGCTGTTGGTGTGCACGCTATTTATTTCTAGCTTAGCTTAGCCTAGCTTGCTTGGCATAGCTTAGTTAAGCCTTGGCGTAGCTTAGTTTTCGGTCTGCAACCGGCTAAAAGTGACTACTGCGCAGCGTTGCGACGAACTTAACGCCGGTCTAGATCCGCCGGCCGTACTGTACCTAAGTTGAAAAGTTCTAGAACAAGGAGACGCGATGATGCTTTGGTTCTTTGATTGCATTCGTTCACAAGAGCCATTAGCTATCAAATTGTCGTCCCCCAAATATTATTTTCATCTTGCATAGGTGCTGTCACCTTCGCTGTTTCGTTTGACGTTTTCTCGAGGTCCCATTATTTTTTCCCATGGAACGAGAAAATCGATTACTTATTTTACAAGTAAAAGTTGGACATGTGATCAATTTTTGTAATACTACATCTCTTGTTTAAAATGGCGAAGTCAGCACCCATGTATTTTGAATAGGCTCTAGTTGTGTATTGTGTAAATGTTATGTATGTAGTTATTTTTCGATGATTATTGGAGCTATGCAATGTTTATATTATGTAATTTTTAATAAAGAAATAGCATTTTGTAATTATTCTGCTGGTTTTATTTTGAGGGCGCTAATACCTAGGGCCGTTGGGGCAGAAAAGTTCTCGAGTGGAGGCCACGCACCGGAAATAGCAGTAGAGGACGGCCCCCCACGAGAATCAGAATCAGAATCAGAATAATTTTATTGCATAACTGTTGTACATGTTATGGTCTTATTTTAAATAGGTACAGGTTTCTACAGTCTATCCATTTCGGATGTGCAACATCAATGGTTAGTAACCTAAATACAAGCACAAATAGGTAAGTAGGTAAAAAGGTTTCGAACCAAAATTAAAAGAAACAATAGGTAGTACTCAAATGCGAACTAATTTAGAATAAATACAATTTCTTACTTAAATTAAAAGAGAGATGGAAAGACGATCTTGTAAAGATTGCTGGGAGCCGTTGGGTGCAGGCTGCAAAGATCAATCGATTGGGGAGGCCTATGTTCAGCAGTGGACGCTAGATGGCTGATGAATACCTAGGGGATGTCGCACAAAGCCAAGGCTGGTAGTAAAAAAAACTATGGAAACTTTTTTCATTCATTTCATTCATACAGGGTGTAAAAAGACGTCTACCGAAACCGCAAGGGACATGCGATGTATTTCCAAAACTATGATAGCTAGCAACAGCAAGACCAATAGAAAGCTTATATGAATGGGATTAGGTACTATATTTCCTGAGAAATCCTACGACAGGGTCGGGATTCGAACCTACAACCTTCGGGTTGACTACTACCTTACCTAGCTGGCCATCATAGTTCTTGGTGTCTGTTCAGGTATTTAGAATAAAAAAAAACAAATTACTAGAGTAAAATAAATTTTATTTAGATTTAAAAATAGACACAGTAATAGGAAAATAATTTTACACATTCGTGTGGTTTTTATCAGTAAAAATAAAATTATTTACTGCAATACTTAACTGGTTTTTAAAATAATTTTATAGCCCAGAAAAATACTCTAAAAATCCAATAAAATTACAACAAAAACCAATATAAAATGATTATAATACTTTGTGACTTAAATTAAATAGTAATTCGAAAAATAATACAATTCTCAGTAGAACTAAATGCGTAGGTAATTTAAATAAAAATACATTTATTTAGAACTTATATGTAAAGAATATAAAATGGTCGACCAGTTTTTAACAAACTTATTGAAGTGAAAACTTCTCTACTCTTTAGGCGAGTGGGCATTTTTGACATGGGGAAAAACCTATTGAACTCATACTGACAGTGTTACCGACACCACCGTCAGCGCCATCTATGTAGTTTTGACTACGTAACTAAACACGGTAAAGAACCTGAATCACGGCGTTTCCTGCCGCCCGGTAACGATTCAAAAAATACACACGCAATTTTTCAAGTTTTCACTTCTGTCGGCACTCCAGGAGTGCCTATTTTTTCAATACGATTAAGTGCCTACTATTCTACACTGGGTATTTTTTCTATTCCTGCTAGGATCAGTGTTAAAAACCGGTCAAGTGATAACTTATTACTAAAAGTAATATAGCATAAACTTATCTAAAGCCGTTTCACACGATGCCAGCAGCTTTATACTAATTGGAACGTAAGAAGAAAAATAAATATGATCGCGACAGTATCTCTTAAACGCGGTAGACCTAGACATGCTCTCAGACCTTTTTATGTAGGTATTACCAGATCCTTTGAAGATGTCTAAGGGGGTAGTTAAAAGCAAGAACACATAATTACATGCCCACATAATTAGAACACACGTTAAAACGAATGTTTTTTGCAGTATAATTCAGAGTGCAAGGCTTAGATGATTTAGAGGGAATGTTCATTACCTTGTAATTTCCCCTCTGCCAAAATGTACACGATTCCGAATCATGTGCGCCTTTTATTATAATACGTACGTCATCTAAGAAATTTGCAACAGTGTGCGTAAAAATGACGGTGTATTGACAGTTTTTTTGCATAAGTAATTGTGGTAAAATGCGTTCGTGTGCTACCTCGTCCCCCGCAAAAATCAGCTGAGAATGTAAGAGGAATTCCGTCAATACCTAGCGGGTCCCTACTTTTTTGTCTGAGGTGCAAGGCTTTTCGACACAATGTCTAGTAACTGGGTCTAGTCGCTGGCATCGTGTAAATCTTTTCATCCAAGACGTCATTTATAAAGTTCGTAAAATAGTAAATAATACGGTCATTGGATCCAGGCATTCATGAAGTTAGCCGATTGAAATGTGCTGTGGCGTTTTTAAGCGCATCAAAATGGGTAACTTTACGAATGCCTAGATCCGGCCGTAGTGTAAATAAAATGTTTATTTTCAATTTTGTTCAATGTTTTACACAAACATAGTTAAGTACTTATAAAAATAAAATTAGAATAAGATAAGCAGCAAAATTAACTGCAGTTGTTCTATCACGAAGGGTTGAATCATTACCGCCTGCCCCTACGCGGTGGCAGACGGTAACACTTATGGCTATCCAACCAGACTGAAAAACGGGGGCACACAGTCTTATATGTGTGTGTAGATGCATAACGCATATGCACGTTGTCTCTGTGTGCGTAAGGGATCGCTCCATAACCAATGGGCGTTCAGTATCGCTTACGCACACAGTAACAAATCTTCACACAATGAATACCAATTCTTCGTGAAATAGACCAACTGTAGGCTGGACAACAAGTTGATCTGCTCTGCTCATCACGTAACTTTATCCAGCAAAGTCGTGTTTACTTTTTCTGTTCTGCGGCCCTACTTATAACCTGATCGCACACTGACGCGCCGCAGTCATTTTTCTATACAAAAAATGCTGACTGACGTCAGAAAATGCGGATCGCCTCTGACGTCAGCAGCATTTTCTCTAATAAATTGACAGCTCTGATTGACAGTTCGCCGCGTACGGCTCGACTGCAATGTGCGAGCACCTCTTAAAGCGATCCAGTTTAGGTCCCAAACTGCTTCGCTATAACGTACCATGACGTATGATAATAAAAGTTACTTTTATTATTATAATTTTGACGACCTCTGCGGCGCAGTGGGTGAAAGCCCGCTTGCGACGCAGAAGGTTGCGGGTTCGACCCCGCGCCCGCGGCGGGATAAATGTTTGGGTGTTTCTATGTATAATATGTATGTATTTACAAACAGTATATAAGTAGTATATCAGTTATCTGGTTCCCATAGTACAAGCTTTGCTTATTTTGGGGCTAGATGATGCTGTGTGAAATTGTCCAGCATTATTTATTAAATATTAACTAGACTTGTAAAAACTGTATCGTTTTGCAATACTTAAGAAAAACAACACGTCACGTTGTCACGGTACGAAAACTTTGCGATGCAGATTAGGAACCTAAACTGAATAGCACCCAAACTGAGGTCATTGTACGGCACCTGTGATAAATAAAAATAGGTACTTACGGCGTAACTTGCTGTAAATTGGCAAGTATAAACTTGAAAATTGTGTGGTTAGTCCTAAGTTACACCTGTCAACTTTACGCCACGTTTAAATACTTGAAAGAGCATTACAGGATGCGATTTCAACCCATACGCCAGCTGTCGCCAGAGGTGTTTCCAGACCGATACGACTTAGGCGCCTTCAAGCAAAGAGCCTATTCCTACCTCAAAGGCCGGCAACGCATCTGCAGTGCCTCTTGATGCTGCGGTTGTCTGTGGGCGGTGGCAATCACTTACCATCAGGTGTGCCACCTGCTCGTTTGCCCCCTCTTCCATAAAAAAAAAAAAACGATATCGAATCTCACGGCCATTTTTCACGTGTAAATCATCGTAAGCGATTTATATAAGATTCATAGTAAGTGCGACGCTCGTCAGCGCGTTTAATGGGCGAGGCTTAGGTGCTGTCTCCACGAGCGAGAGAATCGCGGCGATATTATCGTCGTGCCACGTATTTCTATACACTTCTCTAGAAGCCGTCTCCATACGGCGATATTATCGCCGCGATGTGGCAACGAGCGCGCGAAACGTCGTTACATCGTCGCTAGCCCGTCGCGATCGCGACTAGCAGCGGGCGCGCTGTCAAACGCAGCGTCATTTCAGCGTTGCCTCTCGTCAAGCAAGGACATTTCGTCAAGGAAACGCGGCGATACCGTTACGAGTCGCCGCGGAAACGCTGCGATTCCGTTACGATACGCGGCGAAATTATCGCTCGTTCGTGGAGATTCTCCGACGATATGAGGGCGGACTCGTCCCGATTCTCTCGCTCGTGGAAACAGCGCCTTAGCAAATCTTACGAAAAATCGCATCGCGTAAATGCATCTTAACATAGTTTTATTATTAAGGCCGTTAGTTTATATTAAAATAGAAAGATACAGGATACAAAATTAGTTTCAGTTGATAATACTTAAGTACAATGAAACTGAAGAGACATTAAATTCCTGATTTGTGCCTTAACATACTTTACGTAAAAAATCTACCTAAGCTTAACTTCGTTTCTCTTGATTTTCCTTGTATCTGAAACAAAAAGAAAATATTTGATTAATATTTTTACAATTTCAATTTAGGTACCTACTATTCATAAATCATAAACGATTACATGAAGGACATTATATTTCTAAAACTGAAGTTTGATATTACTCGGTGGTTCACATTCATAAATCATAAACGATTACATGAAGGACATTATATTTCTAAAACTGAAGTTTGATATTACTCGGTGGTTCACATTCATAAATCATAAACGATTACATGAAGGACATTATATTTCTAAAACTGAAGTTTGATATTACTCGGTGGTTCACCTTATATCGAAAAGAGATCTTCTATGTATAATATGTATGTATTTACAAACAAAAAAAGTATATAAGTAGTGTATCAGTTATCAGGTTCCCATAGTACAAGCTTTGCTTAGTTTGGGGCTAGATGATGCTGTGTGAAATTGTCCAGCATTATTTATTTAAAGTGATGGTAAGCCTGCTCACCAACGTCACTTTAAATAAATATTATTATTTTGTTCCCGTTGTCCCCACTGACAATGCTGGTGGGGACAACGGGTACAAAATTTTCAAATTTGATTAAAAAAGCGTTGTGCCCACCAGTGCGCCTAACTCAGTAGCAACAGTGGAGAGTTCTTCACGGTATTGGTCGCGAAAGAACAGGAGTAAAATTAGTTAAGACTATTTTTTTCTCGTGTTTTACTAGATTTTATTATGTAATTCCGGTGGCATTTTACGAATGAAGCCTTGGCTACTTGGCAGGAGATTTGGCAAATGGAATGAATGGGGGAGTATTGAAGAAGATTTCTCATTTGACGAAACATTTCCGTTGGAGTTTTGAAGAAAACAAGCCGCCATATTTTGTTCTAAATCAAATTGACAGGACTGACTGACTGACATGATATGAATATAAATTAAATATTGACATACTTGACATTCGCAGAATTATACTGATGTTGCCATATAATAAAAGCAGAAGGTCTCCGTCATCATGGCATAACTACTTAATTTATCGTGCCCTCGCTATTAGGTCAACTAGCCTCGAGGGGCAGTTTACTAAAGGGCCCTGCACGGATGCGCGCAATTGATAATGTTACTGGCGGTCACCCATCCAGTTACAGACCGTTTAGAACGTTGCATAACTTCTACTAAGCAAGCTACTTCACAAGAATATTAAGATAGGTGCTATACCCATACTCTTACAAAAAAATTACACGTGACTAACAATGGCTAGCCGTGTTTTTTTTTCAACTTCCTATCACGATAGCAATAAATTGATATCTATTTGCACGATGTTATATTGTAATAATCACGACGTATAAGTTCTTTGTAAATAATAATTGCTAATAATAAAATAGTGATAAAAATAGTATTGATAAGAAATGTACCTACTGTTGAGTGCGGGCAAAACTTGCGCCTTTTTTTTCAACAAGTTTAGTGTGTTTTGGGGGGAAAATTTCAATAGTTTTTTTTCTCTATAAATCAAATTTTTATACTTAGTCAAAGGACTTTCCGTTTAGTTGTTTTCGAAAATATATTTTTTAAATAACGGAACCATGACTTACAAATTAGGTTAGCGTGGTATGGGCACGTAATGCGGAAGGATGAAAGTCATGTAACTAAAAGGGTGATGGAAACGAATGTGAATGGATATGTAGAGGTAGACCTAAGAAAAGATGGATGGATTGTGTGAAAGAAGATATGGGTAGGATACGGAGATGAATAATAGAGGAGAATGGAAGAGAACATGTTGTGCCGACCCCGCATGAGCGGGATAAGGGCAGGCTGATGATGAGGTAAAAAATATAATTTATCTACACTACAAGTAAATAAGGTACATTACAATAAAGAGAAAATACCGATCAGATAAAACAATTCATTATTATTTTGGACTTTTTTTAGAATTTGCCCGTTGTATCTTTTTTTTTATTAAACATTCAACATCCCTCTGACTACCCCCTTAGACATCAAAGGATCTGGTATACATAAAAGATCTGGGAGACTATCTACCGCGCCTTGGGGATACAGTCGTGACCCTGTTTTACATTGATACCGGCCAGTTTTTAACCAGGTGGTATCGCTATTCTTCAGGGGCCACGCATTAAAAAAAACTGTGGCACTCCAGGAATGCCAGCAGAAGTGAAAACTTGAACGGTTCTAAACTTGACAAATAACCCGGTATCGGTTAGCAGACACGTGACTCGCACGTGACCTTTTCGAGGCGAATCCAAGATTTTTTTCTCATCTCAAAACTGCTGAACGCGCCTAAATAAGTTTTCACTTCAAGAATAAGTTTCCGTTGGAACTTTTTTTAGTAAGTTCGTATGAGTACAACTCTGGTGACGGAGTTTATAGGCCGCCTTAAGGACTCCGTCATGGCTTAACGGGCGGGACCGACAATTTTACTTTTTAGTACTTAAATCAAATATAATTTTTACAGCATTTTACAACAACAATTTCCAATATATGTATTTCCGTGGAGATTTAATCATGTAATCCCATTAAATGATAGCATTTAAATTTATCTAATCAATATTAATCGTATTAGTTGTATTTGTATTTTAGCGGCGTTAATACACATAAATAATTGAATTTATAAGTTTCTTTGTTTTACCCGATCCGTACAAAAAATTGCGTCCAAAAGTACCTACCTAACACGTTTTTGATTAATTGTTGCTTTGATTCAAAGTAATTCTGCTCAGTTTTTATCCTAAATGTCAAGAACTGAAAAGAACCGAAAGAACCGGGTACCCGGTTCCGGGCTGGAACAGGAACCGAAAGAACCGATTCTTAAAATATGGCTGGTTCTCGATCTCCTAATATAAGACGCGCAAGCAATTTACAAATCATCATCATCATCAGCCTATAGTAGTCCACTGCTGAACATAAGCCTCCCCTAATGAGCGCCATTGCGCCCTGTCCTCGGCTCGACGCATTCAGCTTCTGCCAGCAGCCTTTCGCAGATCGTCACTCCACCTGGCCGGAGGGCGTCCTACACTACGTTTGCCGAGTCGCGGTCTCCACTCAAGCACTCGTTTACCCTAGCGGTTATCGGTTCTTCGGCAGATATGGCCAGCCCACTGTCACTTCAGCTTGCTAATTCTCTGAGCTATGTCGACAACTTTGGTTTGTAAGTACAAATACCTACATAAAATTCTGCAATTGCAACCAATTTGAGTCATACAACTATGACTCAATTTTAAGGGTACCGTAACCAATGGTGCAAATGGGACCCAAAAAGAAACGAACGAAAGAAAAGAGCAGAATCACCTAGCTGTAAGTGTGCTTTAGACTTGTCTTGCAAGCTGAGTTTGACTCGCTTCTCGGTGTCTGATTGAGCCGAATTTTGCCTCACCTTTGAGTCGGTATAGACGGTAATAATGCATAATAAATATGGCAACAGGTAGCTGATCTAACGATGGAGCCAGGCCAGCTCAGGATTGATTTAAAACAGTTTTTAAAAAATGCCGAAATACCCTATTATTTAAGTCGTTTTCATTAAAAAGGAGGTTATGAATTTGACTCATGTACCTTTGTATTATTGTGCTACTATTGGAACTGCAACAACAGAATCTTGTTTAATCCTTTGCTTACCCACTTTCCTGTAAAATTTATTTTTTTGGCAACACCAAATGCCAGTAATTTACTTTCTCTATGCCAAATGCGATAGCTACGCCCGCCTCCCTCACCGGAACAGATATCCTTGTGGGACTATACCTTGAGACGACAGTTAATTTCTGTACTTTTCTAAGAAAATCATAACGCAAGAATGAGTGGAGGATTTTTTTACGAGCAAGCATACCGAAATGCACTTGGACGTTGAGTGGAAGAGATTACGACTAAAGATATGGGTGTTAGAGTCGTGATGATGTTTAGTTTGGAACTCTTTATTTTCAATTCCGACTCTAACTTAGCCAGTATGTCATAGCAAAGGTGACGTCTATTAACACAAAGGTTATAAGGTCAAATGCACATCAACTATTGATTATCTGTGGCCCAAGGTCCATCACGCATCGATGAGGCCTCGACAAGCAATTTATTAATCAACGCATACCATACCTATTCATTCTATTTGAATAAAAATGTTTCTATGTAATGTTCTATTACTTTAATTAGCTTTTTATTTGCGACTAACTTCAGCGCGACGCTTTGCTCACGTGGTTCGCATTTTAGGTGTAGGTAGGTACTGTTGGTAGACTACAACAATAATACTCAACTTTGCAACTTCTAACTTTTCTAAAGTAAATAAATTCAGTGAACTCGCTCCAAGTCTTTCCATCAATATTCACAACCAGCTACCCAAAATACAGTCCACCCAAGAACAGGTACTAATTGGCTATAGGACGCCTTAACTTAAGGGCGCGTACTACCTCAAAACTGCTTCGACTCTGGATCATATCTATAAAAGTATTGAACCAATATTATTGAAAAAAATATATATTATAGTAAATATTTTCTCGATAGAAAATAATGACAAAAAATTCAGAGGGAAGCTCTGAATTTTACTTAAAAACAAAAGTAAATAAATACTTTAGCTAGACTAGTAAATCTTTGTATCTTAACTCAGCTTAGTACACTACGTGGTCCCGTTGTTCCGAATTTTGATCTTTTTTTGTACTTTTAATTAGCAAAAAAGTGTTTTAGCGCCGTAAATAACGTTGCGCATCCATAGCTCTGTACTCCTCACACGCCGAACAATTCCCACTCGCTGTCCCGCTTACAAAATGGCAGGGTACTACAGGCTCGGTGATTTAAACACCTGAATTAATCGCTATTATCGCTCGCTAAACTCCTGACACTGTATATTCGTCTTTAAAAAAAAGGCCTAAGTTTTTCCCGCAACAAAAGTAACATGACTTTTTGAACGCGGCTTCCTGTACTATTAAGATGTCCTAAAAAAAACAAATTGCAACGCAAAAATTCAAACGAAAACAAAAAACACTACAAAAGGCACATCAGTTCAAATCCATCGGCATCCGAAGGATAAAAAGCAAAAAAAAATTACGTGGTAGAATGACGTGTAACCTATCGATGATATCGTGAGTTTTTTCCGCATACGAATACGACGGAAGGTCAGTTTTCTGAGATGTTCGTTTTGTTTGATGCATACTATTTCCTGTTCTATTAAAGCCTATTCTATCTCAAACTGATCGAACTCCTAAACTCAGCGGAAATACAGACGCGGGAAGCTGATTCCACATTTTTGCAGTGCGCATAATAAAACTTTGAAAGCGCTTAGTTCTAATAAGTGGAATATCAACCGGGTGAGGATGATAATCAGCTCTGCGTCTGAAGTCCCTGTAAAAGAACGGTGAAGGCGGAATAAGGTCGTGTAACGTGCAGCTCCTGAGCACACTCACCGTAGTACAATCTGTAGAAGACCGACAAACTCGCTACCTCACGACGATGGCTCAGTTGCTTTAAAAACATTATCATCATTTCCCTACCCTTATCCCACTTTCATGTGGGGTCGGCACAACAGGTTTTCCTCTTCCACTCCGCTCTATCAGCCGTCATCTCAACACTCACTCCTTTCTTACCCATATCATCCTTCACACAGTTCATCCATCTTTTCTTTGGTCTGCCTTCTGCTAAATCCCTCCACATTCAAACCTAACATTCTTCTCGTTACATGACTCTCTTCCCTCCTCATAACATGCCCATACCACGACAACCTATTACTCCTCAACTTATCCGTCACTGGCGCAACTTTCAAACTTCCTCTAAATATTCGTTCCTGATTTTGTCCATTCTTTAAAAACATTATACATGTATAGTGTGATAACTATTGAAGGGGAAGACCTAGGCGAACCTTCTTGGATCAAATTGGCGACATTTTGGAGAAGGGCCAGGTCAAAAGTACCCTAAACCGACGAGCATGTATGAAGAATGTAATTAGAGTGAATGAGGCCAAAGTTGTATGTCAGGATCGTAGCGACTGGAGATCCGTGGTCTCTGCCTACCCCTTTGGGAAAGAGGCGTGACTTTATGTATGTATGTAATTATTGAATTAGAAAACCTTACTTATTACCGAATATTTGTGTGAAACAACATGCAAAACCACGGGGCACTAACCAGTAAGGAACACGGCTTGATGTAAAAATTCGTTACGTTCATTAAACAAAATGTTCTTGGAAGTTGAGGTAATCATTAGCATCTGGTTTCCATCAGTGACTCATAGTACGGCTGCATTCAATTCGTATAATTAACTAGCTTCTGCACGCGGGTTCGCCCGACTCAACGTTTTGAATAGACGCTATTCTAAGTCACTACACCTATTCCAAGTTTCATCCAAATCGGTACACTGGTTTTGGTGTGATTGAAACACACACATACTCACAAACTTTCAGCTTTATTATATTCATCCTTAACATGTAGATGACAGTCCACAACTGTGCAGTTTTCACGCCAATTCCTGACTCGCACATCAGACTTATGGAATCAGCTGTCGCCAGAGGTGTTTCCAGACCGATACGACTTAGGCCACCTTCAAGAAAAGAGCATATTCCTACCTCGAACGCCGGCAACGCATCTGCAGTGACTCTTGATGCTGCAGGTCTGTGGGCGTGGCAATTACTTACCCTCAGGTGTGCCACTTGCTCGTTTGCCCCCTCTTCCATAAAAAAAGACGTCTTGAGAATAGAACTGGTATTAATTTCATCTCATCATCTGCAGCTTGTTGTCACCCACTGCTGGGCATAAGCCTCCCCGCTCAAACGCCACTTCACTCGGTCCTGTGCCTCTCATCCAGTTTTTCCCTTTCATGGTCACAATGTCGTCCATCCATCTGGCTGCTGGTCTGCCTAAACTTCTCGTATGCCCTCTTGGCCACCATTCCGTCAGGACCTTACTCCACCTACCATCACCAAACCTTGTTAAGCAAGGTAGTAAGTAGCAAGTAGGTAAGTAAGTAGCAAGGTATTAATTTATTCTACAATAATAGATGAGTACATTGACTTTAGCAAAAGTGCAAAAACCGGTTTTCAAACTGGTTTTAATTCACAAGCGTAATGTGTTTAGTTTTTTTAAGTAGATAAAATTCTGTTTCGTTCTTCCGTTACTAGCTAATAAATGCGGATGCTAGTTTGTTCAGCTTTTACGCCTTAAGTACCTATAAAAGAGTTTGGGACTCACATGACCTTCGGCTGCACACAAAGATCGCTGTAACTACCTACCTACTCAACCAATAATCAATACAATTTTGCATTTTTCAAAATTAATGTTCAGAAAAGGTAATTGTAGTTTTCATTCCGAAAAAAAAACTGCCAAGTGCGAGGCAACACTCGCAGACGAAGGGGTCCGCACCGAGTGAAAATTGAACCATTGTACCATTGTACAAGATATAGAAACGCTTGTAGACTTTTCGCCTAGCTGTACACGCCTTGCATGTGCACACTTTTTTTAATTATAAGTTGTTCTTTGTCTGTTAGTCTGTTCAATTATATTGTACCTAATTGCCAGCTGGCTTTTGTACTTTTCTCTTTCTTCTGTGTTCACTGTTGGTACCATTTTTTTTTTTAAATTGTTGTTGTGTACAGCTGCGAATAAACGTATGTCTATGTCTATGTAGAATGAATGAGTTCGGCGAAGCCTTCGTGCGGTTCATTCTTCAAGCGTGTCTGCATAATTTGCTTTTCCGATCCGCACACGAAGTGTTTGCCAATTAACTAACCGTAAAATTATCTCAAGGTATATTTAGATTACTACATCTGATCAAATAAGAATATCTGTGTAAATGCTCCAACAAGTTGAGTTATACCTACTAGTTGCTTGCCGTGACTTCTTCCGCTTATAGGCTGTTATCGATTCCCTATAGGTAGGTACTTCCATCACTTATTTCGACCCCATTATGATAACACGTCCCACTCATATCCCACTGTTTGTATGTTTGTGTTTCAATCACGCCTAAACCAGTGAACCGATTTGGATGAAACTTGGTATAGGCGTAGATAGTGACCTGGAATAGCATATAGGCTATTCAAAATGTTGGTACCACGCGGGCGAAGCCGCGCGCAGAAGCTAGTAGAGAAATACTCATGATACACTGATTAAATGCTACATTGTACATAGTATCCGTTCCATTTTGTTAACTTATCAGTGAAACTAATTTCAATTAGATTAATACACGCTAAAATTGCCAATTTAACTAACGTACAAAATAAATACATACTCTAATAATCCTACAACCCTTCTAATATAATAAATAAATAATGCTGGACAATTTCACACAGCATCATCTAGCCCCAAACTAAGCAAAGTACTATGGGAACCAGATAACTGATATCTACTATATAAAAATAAGTCGGGTTTTTCTTCCTGACGCTATAACTCCAGAACGCACGAACCGATTTCCACGGTTTTGCATTCGTTGGAAAGGTCTCGGGCTCCGTGAGGTTTATAGCGAAGAAAATTCAGGAAAAAATTCAACAGAAAAGCGGGGAAAAAAATGCGCAGACGAAGTCGCGCGGGTCAGCTAGTACTACATATACTTTTTGTTTGTAAATACATACATATTATACATAGAAACAGCCAGACCCGAGACAAATATCTGTAGATCATACAAACATTTGTCCCGCGGCGGGGATCGAACCCGCAACCTACTGCGTCGCAAGCGGACCTTCGCCCACTGCGCCACAGAGGTCGTCAAAAATCTGAGTATGTTTGGATGTCTAGATGTTTGTACGTTTGTGTTTCACGCCTAAACCAGTGAATCGATTTGAATGAAACTTGGAATGGGCGTAGATAGTGACCTGGAATAGCAAATAGGCTATTCAAAATGATGGTTCCACGCAGAAATTAGTGTAAAATAGATAGGAGATAGGGACTCGAAACAAAATTGATCTTAGTATTTCTAGCTGTACTTTTTATTATTTTTTTATGATGAATGGGTCGGCTCTTGACCTCGAAACTTACAGGCAAGTATTTCAAGACTTAACGAGGAATTGTATATTAAATTAAAACGAATTATCGGTACTTGTGTTTTATCAACGCTTGAGTGTAAAATAGCATTAAATTAACGACAATCGACATTTTAATGTGTTTCTTTACAATGTTCAATAGAACAGAAGCGAACTCAATTTTTATTCAAATTCGAATTTCGAACGCAAATTTTGAAATCGTTCTATTTTCAAATGTTCTTACCTGCGTCTTATCGCGTTAAAAAGTGACATATTTGACAGAAAATGTATGCATCTAATGTCAAATATGTCACTTTGGAGCAGTAGCATTAATCTTACATATTATGCGTGCATTTCACGTGTGGGATATGCCAATTGCCAACACAATAGCTATTATAATATGCTGTACAATTTAGAACCCATTGTTTATGCTTAACTATAAAATACTATGATGTTTTTAAATACCTTAGTAAAACACGATCAATGGATGAGATCATGATCCCCTTAAAGTAAGTATTTCGATTCTGCCTTAACTGATGGACCTATTTTTATGAAAATAGGAATAGACTCCGAAACTACTGGACCGATTTGAAAAATTCTTTCACCATTAGAATCCTGCATTATCCCTGATGAACATAGGCTATATTTTATCCCGGGAAAGTGAAGTTTTCCCGGGGGAACGCGGGTAACACCGCGACGCCGACGGACAGCTAGTAATTTAATTTGAAGACAAGACTACTGTACATGTATTTCAAAAAAGAAAAAATATATATTTCAAGCAATAAATGATACTTTGACTTTGACAAGTTAATGCTATTTGACAGATTTGTAGAAAAATGTCACACAGCCCAAACTTTCTTCGAAAACTAGCTCTTTCTTTACGCTTTTAAACTTAGTCATTTCTATAGCGTCAGGAGGCAACCTATGCCTACACTTAACGGGACTCTGTAGTGCCTGGGACATTGTTTGAGATATATATAGGCTAGCATCTAAACCACCCTCTCAGCTTAATCGGCCTGGCCCACAGGAAAGACGACGTCAATATGAGTGGAGGTGACTAAGCTGCGGGTTTCCTCACGATGTTTTCCTTCACCGTTAAGATACTATAACACAAGCTTTTAAAACTAGGTGTAGATTATAGATAGATAAAATACTTACAAAAATTAAGGCATAGTTTGGCTTCCCTGAGCTCGAATGCTGCCCGTTCTGGCCAGTCTCTTCCCGATCGTCTGAACATGGAACCCGATCCTCTGCAGCGCCTCGTGATCCAGGATCTTCCTTCCATCGAAAAGATAAGCCGGTTTCATCATCACTTCATAGATCTTTTTAAAATTCAACTCCTTAAACTCGTCCCATTCGGTACAGAGGACAATAGCATGAGCTCCGGAGACAGCCGAGTATGCTGTGGTGTGGATGAAAACACACTTTTTAATATCCTCATGCTCTGATTTTACATAAGAACCTGTTAGCTCGTAATAAATCTGTTCAGGCTCGACTTTAGGATCATAAATATGAAGCTTTGCTCCCTCATCCAGCAATGTTTTAGAAACATGGATCGCGGGTGATTCCCTTGTGTCACCGGTATTTTTCTTAAACGAGAATCCGAGAACAGCGATATTCTTGTCCGTGACAGTGTTGAATAGCGACTCGATAACTTTACGAGTGAATCTCGTCTTCTGGAACTCATTAAGACTGAGGACTTGCTGCCAGTAAGCTGCTACTTCGGGTAGATGCAGACACTCACATAGGTAGATGAGATTTAAAATGTCTTTTTGGAAGCAACTGCCGCCGAAACCGATTGATGCTTCGAGGAATTTAGGACCGATACGGGTGTCTCTACCCACTGCTCTAGCTACCTCTGCCACATCAGCTCCGGTCGCCTCACAGACTGCTGACAAGGAATTTATACTAGATATCCTTTGGGCAAGGAAAGCGTTTGCGGCGAGTTTGGATAATTCTGAACTCCATGTGTTGGTTGTAAGGATGTTTTTAGCTGGTATCCAATGCTCATAAACCCAGCAGAGTTCTTGAATTGCTTTTTGACCTTCCTGGGTCTCCTCTCCACCGATCAAAACTCGATCAGCTTCAACTAGATCTACTATCGCAGTGCCTTCTGCTAGGAACTCTGGGTTAGATAGAATCTGGTACTCGACACCCGGCTTTGTGTTGGCTCGGAGGATTTTCATGATAATCTCAGCAGCTTTAACGGGCACTGTGCTCTTCTCTACCACGATTTTGTTGCTTGTAGCTATATCTGCAATCATTCTAGCTGCACTTTCCACGTATTTCAGATCAGCAGCGCGTCCTTTACCATTTCCTACGATTTTCGTGGGTGTATTTACGGAAATAAATATCAGATCAGCTTCTTGGATACCTTTAGTGATGTCTGTAGAGAAAAATAGGTTTCTACCGCGACATTGTTTCACCACATCATCCAAACCGGGCTCGTAGATCGGCAGTTTATCAGAGTTCCACTGTTTTATTCTGTCCTCGCTTTTGTCGCAAACAGTTACAATGATATCCGGGCATTTCAGGGCTATTACACTACAAGTCGGCCCGCCGACGTAACCAGCACCGAGACAACAAATTTTTTCGATCACCATATTCACAGTAGTATTATCCTTATTCAATTTTCACTTACTTGTGTACACGCGGAAGTGTTTGCACGTACTAAAATATCCGCAACGAGTCGGTCGGCCTGATAAAAACAGCTTTGTAGGCGTAATCAGACAAATAATCGCTAATTTAGTTCGAAATTGTATTCTATGATAGCAATCTTTTATTGCAATTTTCTTTTTAAGTGATGACGCGACGGTGTTGTAAATGGGACACACGGAGGAGACGGCCTCGCGGCGTGGCTCCGTCGCTTCAATAATTGGCGACAAGATGTTGTCGTAATTTTATTGTAAACGCGAGAACCCGATGCAGTGCAATCACTATACCCTACTACCTATAGCTATCTTTCCGATAGATGTCATTGACTTCTGTGGGGATAGTGATGTGCTCGGTATTTTGTTTGTTCACAGAGATATCGATAAAAATAAGATGAGCAATTCTATAAGATCTCGGCCAGCTGATCGTGACTTTTGATTAAGATACAAGCATCTTCATAAATTATAAAATATATTACAGAAAGTATGTTACCTACTACAATATGTAAGTTTACAGATTGTAGTAGGTAACTTACTTTCTGTAAATAATTAATGTAAGTACCCATCATCATCATCATCATTTGCTTGTCCTTATCCCGCTTATGCGGGGTCGGCACAACATGTTCTCTTCTTCCACTCTACTATTTCCCTACCACTACTCGTCATCTTCGTATCCACTCCCTTCTTACCCATATCTTCTTTCACACAATCCATCCATCATTTCTTTGGTCTACCTCTACTCACATATCCTAATGTAAGTACCTTTAAAGTTTCAAAATCCTGGTCTGATTCTCTCTTCAGAGTATAATTTTCTTTGGTCTTATTGCAACTCGTTCAGTTTCGACAGGAGTATTATTGTTCTGTGGTTTCGGTAGTATTCTTTTTACACCATATCTGTGTATGCCTGATTATACTACACTCATTTAGAATCATGTCCAAGTTTTTATTATTATTATTAATTAAAAATCTTAAAAAAAGGCGAAAATTAAACTGAGATCGAAGTAATGTGCCCAGCCCTATAAACGTCAAAATGACTTTAACGTGCTTTTTGCAGGGACTGTTTCGTTTTATGAGCTTGAGAATAGAAGAAAAATAGTCGAAGGTCCATCATGTTATTTTGAGTGATTTTGTGGAGAACAAGTGGTAAAAAAAGCCCTCACAATATTTACATTCATTTTTAATCAAGTAAACAAACTTTTGACACAAGCAGATCTTAATAAATGTAATTTTGTTGGAAGCAGGCTTCGTAAACGAAACGCCACTTTCAACATGCTGATAAAAAATTGGACTTAAACAACACAGTATTACGCAGTATCCCTAGTACGTCTGTGATACATACGTACCTACATACATACATAAAATCACGCCTCTTTCTCAAAGGGGTAGGCAGAGACCACGGATCTCCACTCGCTACGATCCTGACACACAACTTTCGCTTAATTCACTCTCATTACATTCTTCATACATGCTCGTCGGTTTAGGGTACTTTTGACCTGGCCCTTCTCCAAAATGTCGCCAATTTGATCCTAGAAGGTTCGCCTAGGCCTTCCCCTTCCAGCTGTCCCATACACACTCGCCTCATACACTTGCTTTGTCAAACGACTGTCATCCATCCTCTCTACATGCCCAAACCATCTTAACATACCTTTTTCGATCCTTAACACTACATCTTCTTTCACTCCACACTTTTCCCTTATCACACTATTTCTCACTCTATCCTTCAACGTTACCCCACACATACTACGCAACGCTCTCATTTCAACAGCATTCACTCTACTCTGATGTTTTTTCTGCCACACCCAACTTTCACTTCCATACATCAATGTCGGTACCAACACTCCTCTATGAACTGCCAGTCGTGCCTTGTTGGACACTTTCCGGCTGCTCATAAAAACGTGGAGTGCCCCATTCACTCGGTTTCCAGCATTCACTCTTCTTTCGATATCCTCATCGTACTTCCCATCTCTTGTAAACAATGTCCCTAGATACACAAACTCTTTCACTTGTTCCACTCTTTCATCACCAATCAGAATATTGCATGCTGTCATACATTCATCTTTTTCAAAAACCATCACTTTCGTCTTGCTCACATTTACTTTCATTCCCTTTCGCTTAAAAGCTTCATGCATAACTGTTACCATCTCCTGCAACTCACTCTCAAAAAATTGGACAGCAATATTTTTTCCACTTTCCAGTTTTGTTTTCCTCCAAGAGAGTAAACATAAGCCAAATGAGTGAGACAACTAACGGAAAAAGAAGCTATATTCCTGTGATGTATGTGATACATAAAAATAAAGACAGTAGTTTTTACTACAATGTCTTTATTTTTATGTATTCCGTGTATTATTCATTCATTGACGACCTCTGTAGCGCAGTGGGCGAAGGCCCGCCTGCGACGCAAGAGGTTGCGGGTTCGATCCCCGCGGCGGGACCAATGTTTGTATGATCTACAAATATTTGTCTCGGGTCTGGGTGTTTCTATGTATAATATGTATGTATTTACAAACAAAAAGTATATAAGTAGTATATCAGTCATCATAGTACCCATAACACAAGCTCTGCTTTCTTTGGGGTAGATGATGCTGTGTGAAAAGTCCAGCATTATTTATTTATTTATGTCAATGTGCTCATATAGACATATTAAATTTGCTTGCTCCAAAATGAAGCCACCGCTATGGCCCTATCTGAAGCCGCAATAAGGTCTTCCCGGGTGCAGCTGGTTGGGCACAAAGGGTAGGAAAGGAGATGCGATATATTTTGTGTTATGTTCTTGTGTACAAGTTTTAATATATCTATCTATTAAAGTAAGCAGAGCTTGTGTTATGGGAACCACGTGACAGATCTACTTATTAGCTTGTTGTACATACATAAGTAGAACCCAGACCCCCCCCAGAGGTTGAGCGACGATCTGCTCTGGCTGCTGGCAGAAGCTGGATGCGTCGAGCCGAGGACAGGGCGCAATGACGCTCATTAGGGGAGGCCTATGTCCAGCAGTGGACTGCTTTATAGGCTGATGATGAGAACCCAGACTAGAGATTAGTGAAAGTAAAAATAAAATGACTGTATAAAATGTTCAATTTATTTACAATCCTTAACTTACAATTTTTTTTGTAGATTTTAACTAAATCCTTAGAAAATCACGCTTATAAGTTAGGAGAGATCTGGCGCCCACAACTTAAATGTTCTGTCGTAAGAGCTCGTTGCTATGTACTTATTGTCGTAGGATATGTCTGTGCTCATCACCTGAAAAGACAAATATCTTTATTTGGGCATGTAGAGAGGATGGATGACAGTCGTTTGACAAAGCAAGTGTATGAGGCGAGTGTGTATGGGACAGCTGGAAGAGGAAGGCCTAGGCGAACCTTCTTGGATCAAATTGGCGACATTTTGGAGAAGGGCCAGGTCAAAAGTACCCTAAACCGACGAGCATGTATGAAGAATGTAATGAGAGTGAATGAGGCGAAAGTTATGTGTCAGGATCGTAGCGAGTGGAAGATCCGTGGTCTCTGCCTACCCCACTAGGGAAAGAGGCGTGACTTTATGTATGTATGTTTTTTACAATTAGAATATCTTTGTTCGTAGATTAAATATAAGGTAATTTAAATTTTACCTTATTATCATGCCCGGAGAGTGTTCTAAGCGGATGCCAGGACGGATTTGACCAAAGCTTAGCCGAGCGGTCGTACGATGACGTTATGAGGAAGTGTCCGTTGCTACGTTGGTATCTCACATCTGTAAATAAAACAAATAAAAGTTAATAAGATATTGTTGACGCAAAAAGAGGTGTGTTATAAGTTTGGCGTGTCTGGTCATCTGTCTGTGGTATCATCAATGAGGAGACTTCGCAACTTTCTGCCTACCGCCACTAAAGTAACGCTAGCTCAGTCTCTCTTACTTCCAATCTTGGACTATGCTGACGCCAGTTTCCCTATCTTACAGAAGAGCAACTCAATAAACTTGAGCGCCTCCAAAATGTTTGCATACGTTTTATATTTGGTTTGCGTATTTGATCACATTTCCGAATTTCGTGCTAAACTCAAGTGGTTGCCGATCCGCCTTCGCCGGGATGCTCATATTTTAACTCTCCTATATAAAATTCTATTTACGCCTTCAGCCCCACCGTATCTTAAACAAAGCTTCAACTTTCTTCATTCCTCCAATCCCCGTAATCTGCGTTCTTCCTCTACTCTTCAGTTGTTTACTCCTGTCCACAACTCCTGTTTTTTTAGTAACTCGTTTGGTGTTCGTGCTGTCAGACTGTGGAACGACTTGCCTGTTCCCATCAGGAAATCAAAATCCTTACCCATTTTTAAAAATGAATTGTACCTATCTGAATCCTTAAAGTAAATGTTATGCCTGTCACTTTAATTGTTCAGTTTTTATATTTATAAGTATTTTATTTTAAGTATGTTTCGTTACGTTTTTTTGTGTCATGGATAATTTCAAATTCATGAAAATCTGTTCAGCCGTTTGAAGATCATCAGCTCTTTAATAGTTGATGAGGGGATCTGACTAACTTCCTTATGTCAAATTTTACTAGAAATGGCGGTAGTTTTTTCTTAGCAGTGTCTACAGGCTTGTGTGTGTTAGCGCTCATGTTCGCGTAAGGCATAGATGATTCTTAGATGATATATACAGGGTCAGGAGGCAACATATGCCTACACTGAACGGGACGCTAGTGCCGGGACATTGTTAGATGGAGGCTTGTACCTAAACCATCCTCTCAGCTCGGCCTGGTCCACAGGAGAGACGACGTCAATACGTGTGGAGCTGACTAAGCTGCGGGTTGCCTCGATGTTTTCCTTCACCGTTAAGAGCTCGTGTTAAAGTGGATATTGACGTTGATGCACGGCCGGGATTCGAACCCATGACATTCGGATTGAAAGTTGAGGCACATAGCTTAAGTTACGTACATATTTTCTAACGACTGTTTGTTTTCCTAAGAAATAAAAATAAAATAAAATACCCATGTGTATCATCTACACACACACACACACACACACACACACACACACACACACACGCCTACGTGAGATTTAAAAATATACACAACATTCTCAAATCTAGTTCTAAGTTAGATGGAAGATACGTACCGCTAACAAGATGCGTATGCGCAGGTATTGTGTACAAACAGGTACGCTTCCTCATGTCCCAGATTTTAACCTGAAACATGGAATAAATAAAACTTTTTTAAAACTAAATAATAATGCTGGACATTTCACACAGCATCATCTAGCCCCAAACTAAGCAAAGCTTGTACTATGGGAACTTGATAAATGATATACTTTTTTGTTTGTAAATATATACATATTGTATAGAAAAAACCCAGACCCGAGAGGAATATTTTGTAGATCTTAAAAATTTGTCCCGCGGCGGAGATCGAACCCGCAACCTTCTGCGTCGCAGGCCTTTGCCCACTGCGCTAGAAGTCGTCGAATAATGTTTGTAAATTGGTGTTTTCCATCACCATTTTACCTGGTGATCAGCAGCAGCGGTGGCCAGTCTCGGTGTTTGTGGCTCCCAGTCCGCGGCCAACACGGGTCCTAGGTGTCCCTCTAGGAACATCACGCAACGCCCTGTTCTGAGGTCCCAAACGCGGCCAAATGCATCCATGCCCCTTTAATCATAAAAGTTCAATTTATTCTTCTGCGGAAAACTTAGGCCTTTATATTAGACTAGCGACCCGCCCCGGCTTCGCACGGGTGCAATGCTGATACTAAATATAAGCCAGCCAGCGTTTGCAACGTAAGCGCAAAAAAATTGTTTATCATCACATTAGATACCTCTAAAATTATCAGTGTTCCTCTACTATTTTATGCATGTATTATACATGCATCGGATTTCCACGGTTTTGCATTCGTTGGAAAGGTCTCGGGCTCCGTGAGGTTTATAGCAAAGAAAATTCAGGAAAAATCTGGTGGCGAAACGGAGTTCGCTGGGTTTGCTAGTTATTTTATAGTTAAATCATCGTTGCCTTACCCGGTGACCGCTAACGAGCCGTCCCCTTGGAATGCTACACAATACACCGGCTTTGCGTGACCTTCTTGATGTAATACCTCTTTCGCTGAAATAAAATTTATTTATTTTATTTATTTTTTGTAAGTACATAAGTTTTTGTTTAATGCTTAAAACTCAATAATGTGTCTCTTTATATGCACCCGACCAATCTTCTTTTCACAGATGTTCCTCTCCATCCAAAGGTCGCCTGGAAGAGATCGCTTCATAGCGATAAGGCCGCCCATTGTACATTTTTATCTGATTTTCTTTTATTTTTTGTATTTTTTATTAAATGGTGTGCAATAAAGAATTTTCATTCATTCATTCATAAAATTAAAACCGTTTAAAATATTTTTCTTTGCGTTTTGTTATAATTTGAAATCATACCTATCTCAAGATCCCAAAGTCGCCAGGAGTTATCGAAGACAGTGGTGGCTAGGAAACGTCCCGACGGATGGAATTGAACCCGCGACACTCGGTGCGGCGAGTGGCCGTCCAGCGATGCCAATGGGGACTCACTGAAACAATTTTTATAAATAGTGATCGACGTATAAGGTTCTGTGGCCGAGCGGTCGAATACACTCCGGGTTTAGGAGGATCGTCTGATCATCGCGGGTTCGAATCCCGTCGTAATCGAAAACTTTGATTAGACTTTTCATTTTCTTAATGAAATACCAAGAGTGGATTAGCACTATAAAATTACAAGAAAAAAATTATAAGTTTTTTTTAAGTCTGTTCAAATTTTTGTTTGGAGTTGACTTAGTAATTTTGTAAAGGTGGTAAATATAATAAATAGGATTGTTATCTACTATAGTCTTTTTCACGGCGGAAAGTATGCAAGACACATTGAACTTGTTTCGTTGCACGTTGTGTGGCTCACAACAATTTTGAAACAAAAGAGTCAAGAAAAAAAATTAAACGATAAAACATACAAAAAAAAAATGTTTTTGTCTATTTCCTGTTTAATTATTTCATTAATTATCATAAACGAGCCAAAAAATATAAATAAATTAACAATAAACATTTTCTAAAAAACTCCGCCAAATAACAGTACTGAGTAAAATGGAACGTAATCTATTAGAGAGTGCAAAAATGAAAATCGAAACAATCGATGAATAGATAAGTAAAAAAATAATCGTTAGTTTAGTAATTTTGTCTATGAATGAACCTTGTAATCGATTGAGATGAATTGATAGTAGTGAAACAAAAATCGATTCGGATAATCTCGATTAAACTTTAGGACATTACTATTAGACTGATTTTGACATTATCTCGAAGTGTCTTGCATACGTTCCGGCGTGAAAAAGACTATAGCTACTGCGCGCGGCTTCGCTCGCGTGGTACCAACATTTTTAATAGCCTATTCCAGGCCCTTGATTCAGACTTCACCGGAATGCATTCGGTTCGGAATAGGTCAGCTGTTCAACCGACCGCAACCAATCACAGTGCACGAAACGTCAGTTTTGGATTAATTGGCATGATGTCAATTTTTCAAAATCTGTTCTATGTTGTTCAGAATGATTTGTTATGTGAAAAAAATATCATATTACAGTAGAAAATAAAGGTTTTCAAACCTAAAAATCAAATTTAAAATTAAAATTTGAAATTCACGCCAAAACGCTCGTCGGTGTCATGGCGGCTGTTTTGACGTCACAGCTCACCACTGCAAAGCAAAAACTACGTGCATAGCTAAAGCTGAAAGGAAACAAAAGGCGCAGTTTGTTCTATTATATTGAGTATTGACGTCACGCGCTCTGATTGGCGTACAGCTATCATGGCGGATTGTTGGATTTTGTAGATTTATTTTATTAAAGTTTTCGCTAGTTGTCTTTTTACACCCTGTATGTGTGGGATAGTAGGATAGGAAAGGGTTACCTGATAAAATTCCATAAATGCACGCTGCCATCGTAAGCGCATGTGGCCATTTTGCAAGTCTCTGAACCTCCCTCAACGTCCATCGCCTCTGTGGTAGCTGTGTCTTCTTCTTTAGAGTTTTCTAACTGTAATATTGAATATTCTTTATTTATAAAACGTTAACAGGGTCACGACTGTATCCCCAAGGCGCGGTAGACATTCTCTCAGATCTTTTATATTTCAGATCCTTTGAAGATGTCTAAGGTCATGTACAAATAAATAAATAAATAAATAATGGTGGACTTTTCACACAGCATCATCTAGCCCCAAAATAAGCAGAGCTTGTGTTATGGGTACTAAGATGTCTGATATACTACTTATATATACTTTTTGTTTGTAAATACATACATATTATACATAGAAACACCCAGACACGAGACAAATATTAGTAGATCATACAAACATTGGTCTCGCCGCGGGGATCGAACCCGCAACCTTTTGCGTCGCAGGCGAGCCTTCACCCACTGCGCAAGATTTGGCATGTATCAAATACATATGTGATACATGCCAAATCTTGCAGAAGTCTTTATTTATTTATTACTAGCTGTCCGTCGCGGTGTTACCCGCGGTCCCTCGGGAAAACTTCACTTTCCCGGGATAAAGTCTTTATCTAAAGTCTCCCGCACCGGGACAGATATCCTTGTGGGAATATATGTATGTTTTTTGACCTCTGTCTATTCACTGTCAAGTTGAAAGTGTCTACCGTGCCTGAATACATACTAACCTTCCGTTGAAAGTGGTCCGGCATCACAGCATCTGGATGAAAAGCTGCTCCACTCACATTGCACGTGTGGCCTTTTAGGACTTGGAGCTGAGTGCACTCCGGTACCGACCATACTTTGCTTAGTCCCGACCTGAAGAATATAATGGCGACCTCTAACTACGATCGCCTGAACTACAAAGGCATCGTAATAGAGTTACCAATTACAGCGACTGTACCGCTAGATGGCGCTGGCGCGCTAATTCTATACAGCCACCGCGATTTGAACACTGAATCGCGCAAGAAACATTATTCTCGACCTATATAGAACTATCGGACATTAACTATCGGCCGAAAGGCCCTAAGGTAAGTGGACCAGATGGCGTCGACCTTGGTGAGGTGAGTACTCCCTCTTGGCCTTGGATTGAGGGCATTACACTACAACTACCCCCAAAAAAAGCAACACTTTAAAACTAACGTAGTGTTGTTATAAAAAAGTTAATTGTTCCGCATCAAAATCTGTTGCGTAGTTTTAAAGATCTAAGCATACATAGGGAGTAGGGACAGACAGACAGCGGGAACCTACTTTGTTTTATACTATGTAGAATACTATGTATGTGTATGTATGGATTCCTGAGAGATTGTTACTTTTCTTCTATTAATTTCTATAATAAATCCATCTCACAGATATGAATCTAATATAGAGACACTTACCAACTTGTAGTTATAAGCATTTTGCTGTCATTACTAAATCTGCAGAAACTTATGGGCCGTGAGTCTCCGATCTGCAAAAAAAATAATGATTACAGCTTCTGTATGCGGTTTCAATATTTTTTCTATAAGTACTTAGCTTTTTTGTAGTAAAAACTTGTTTAGTTAGGTAGTTTTGAGATGGGAAAAATCTATTGAACTCAGACTGACAGTGTTACCGACACCACCGTTAGCGCCATCTAGTTTTGAATTCCGTAACTAAACATGGTAAAGAATCAAATATTATAATACATACATAAATAAAACTAAATAAAGACAGGTGGGCCAAAGTGGTGACTGGTTGGATCCCGGTGGATGGCAGGCGACTCCGGGGCAGACCTAAAAAGCGATGGCGCGATGACCTGGACGCCTTTGAGAAGGATTGGCGAAAAATCGCAGAAGATCGCGAGGTGTGGAAGGTGACGGGGGAGGCCTTTGCCCAGAAGTGGGACAGTTTAGGCTAATAAAAAAAAAATATCACCAGCCCAGCCCGGTGACGACTTTCTGACGATTCAACAAATATACACGTAATTGTTCAAGTTATTACTTCTGTCAGCGCTCCTGAGTGCCACTGGTTTTTATTCCATTTGCGGGTGCCATTTTCAAAAAGTATATAGCCAATGTCACTACCATAATTCTGACGAAGTCAACGGGCTGTTGGGCGTGCCAAAAATATGGAAATACATACAAAAACATTACCAATTCCACCTTCACCGTTCTTTTACAGGGACTTCAGACACACAGCTGATTATCATCCTCACCTGGTTGATATTCCACTTATTAGAACTAAGCGCTTTCAAAGTTCTTTTATTATGCGTACTGCAATTTGGAATCAGCTTCCCGCGTCTGTATTTCCGCTGAGCTAAGACCCTGTTGTTTTCAAGAAGAGAGTTGATCACCTTCTGTGTAGGCTCGCTCCAACGTAGACCTCATTCTTGCCTTTGTTAGTTTCGAGGTCAAGAGCCGACCCATTCATCATAAAAAAAAAGAAGATTGAATACCTGACTGCAATAGATAGACATGGCGGACGCTTTCCTCTGCGAGTCTTGTCTGGCCGCCGCTCGGACGCTGCCCGCCAGTTTTAACTCTTCACGCGCCTTCGCCAATCTGGGATTACAGATTCAGATATAGCTGGATATTTCACAGGAGGAGTGACACGAATGGATAAGGTGAGGAATAATAAAAACGTAAAACGTAAACAGGGTCACGACTGTATCCCCAAGGCGCGGTAGACATTCTCTCAGATCTTTATATTCCAGATCCTTTGAAGATGTCTAAGGGGAGTCAGAGGCATGTACAAATACATATTTGATACATGCCCACATCTTGCAGAAGTTAGTATTCCATACGTGACAGGTTGCAAGCCCATCGCCGCCAATAAGAATACTAACTGGTTTCCTCACGATGTTTTCCTTCACCGTTCAGAGCTCGTGTTAAAGCGCATATAAATTAAGAAACGCAAAATCCATTGATGCACGGCCGGGATTCGATCCCACGACCTTCGGATTGAAAGTCGAGGTACAACCCCATCCGAAGATGAGGAATAATAATAGATAAATAAATATTGCTGGACATTTCACACAGCATCATCTAGCCCCAAACTAAGCAAAGCTTGTACTATGGGAACCAGATAACTGATATACTACTTATATACTTTTTATTTGTAAATACATACACATTTTGGGTCTTTCTATGTATAATATGTATGTATTTACAAACAAAAAGTATATAAGTAGTATATTAGTCATCTTAGTACCCATAACACAAGCTCTGCTTACTTTGGGGCTAGAAGATGCTGTGTGAAAAGTCCAGCATTATTTATTAATTATTTTACAAAGTAACACCCAGACCCGAGACAAATATTTGCAGATCATACAAACATTTATCCGGCGGCGGGGATCGAACCCGCAACCTTCTGCGTCCCAAGCGGGCTTCCACCAGCGCCACCGAGGTCGTCAAAATAATTCTTGAAATACATTTTTTTTCTCTCTCTATATCTGCTATCGGCTCGTCAGCCATGATCAGATTTGTTCCTGGGGGAGGAGATTTAGGAGCAGCTCCATTGAGCTGCCCTAATAATTGTGGTTGAACTTTTCAGTTTCTTTGATCTAGGTTGAGTATGTCCCATCTCTTGAGGCGTTTTGTGCTTTGGTCGTTCTTGAAATACACCGCTATTTTTTATGACTACCAAAAAAAATTTAAGGACAGTTGCAGCAGATGCAGAAAATGATAATGGCATGGTCAGAACTTTTATTTATTTAACTATCACAAAGTTATCGAGGATTGTAGTCAACCAAAACGGAACACAATTTTATGAATATATCTTTTTGAGGTTATAATTATCTCTTTTTTTGAGTTTTAACTACATAAATGTGAAAACTGATGTTAACATGGCAAAATATAATGAATGTCGTAATCACTGCAACAGGTTGTGTAGAGACGCGCAACGCCGACATATCCATGATTCCGTAACAAACACTGATCCATCTAAAGTATGGAAGTTCCTTAGAACATTAGGAATTGGCAAATCCAAGCAAATGTGTTCACAAAATCTTGACATAAATCTTCTGAATCAACATTTTTCTAATGTTTCCCCCATTGCCTCTTCAACTAAACTAGACACTTTAAATTATCTCTCCTCTTTGCCTGTTCCTCACACTCCTAATTTTTAATTTAGTCAACTTACTGACGATGATGTTAGGAAGAGCATAGCTGCACTTAACTCAAGTGCTGTAGGCAGCGACTGCATTGGCCGCAACATGATTGTACCAATTCTTAATGAAATTGTCCATGTCATCACGTACATTCTTAATGCGTCTTCAACGTCTAGCACTTTTCCGCGGGCCTGGAAGGAAGCTCAGATAATCCCTTTGCCCAAAAAATCAAATCCTTCTATTTTCTCTGATTACCGACCTATTTCTATTCTTCCTTACCTATCTAAAATCCTTGAGCGCCTTATTCACCAACAACTTAGTCACTTCCTTTCTAAAAACTCTTTACTGAACTCACTTCAGTCTGGCTTCCGTCCGGGCCACAGCACAGTTACTGCTTTGGTCAAAATCACCGATGATATTCGGTTTGGAATGGATAGTGGTAAAGTAACTATTCTTTCACTCCTTGACTTCAGCAGTGCTTTCAACAATGTTGATTTTGACGTGCTCTTAGGTGTCCTTAGCTCTCTTAACGTTTCGTCGTCGGCAGTTGACTGGTTCCGTAGTTATTTATATGGGCGCCGGCAGCGTACCCGTGTTGACGATATCTTCTCATCTTGGTGCAACCTAACTGCTGGTGTTCCACAAGGCGGCGTCCTTTCTCCTCTTCTGTTTGCCATATTTATTCAATCAATTTCCAAAAATCTTACATCTTCCTACCACCTGTATGCTGATGACTTACAAATCTACTGTCAAACTACACCGGATAACATTGATGGTGCCATAAGCCTCCTAAACTCTGACTTGATTCAGATTTGCGACTGGAGTAAATCATTCGGACTTAAGATTAATCCCAATAAAACACAGGCCATTATAATTGGTATTTGGTAGCTCGAGACAAATTGCCAAATTAGATTTTTCATTTCTACCTCCTATTGTTTTTGATGGAACTCGAGTGCCAATTAGTCATTCAGTTAAAAACTTAGGCATCATTATGGACTCCAAACTCTCCTGGGATCCTTGGGTCAGTGAAATTAGTCGCAAAATGTTTGCATCATCCGCGTCTCTTCGGAGACTACGTAATTTTCTGCCAACCGCTACCAAGGTTACGCTGGCTCAATCTCTTCTCCTTCCCATACTAGACTATGCCGATGCCAGCTATCTGGATCTTACAGAAGTACAGCTCAATAAACTTGAGCGCCTTCAAAACCTTTGCATCAGGTTTATATTTGGCCTACGTAAGTTTGACCACGTGTCTGAATTCCGTGCAAAGCTAAAGTGGCTTCCCATTCGTCTGCGCCGGAATGCTCATATCTTGGCCCTTCTTTATAACATTCTTTTTCTTTCTTCCTCTCCTCCCTATCTTAAAGAGCGTTTTGAGTACCTGCATCAGGCAAATGATCGTAATTTGCGATCTTCTGATACTCTGCAGCTGGCTACCCCTGTACATACTACCGCCATGTATGGCGAGTCCTTTACGGTACAAGCGGTATCTCTTTGGAACTCACTGCCGTCTTCCATTCGTTCATCTAAATCCCTTAAAATTTTTAAATCTAAAGTCCATGAACACTTTTTGTCCTCGTCAGTACAATGCTGACATGACCGTGTGCTTATTTTGTATGTTGTGGTTTATTTATATGTATGTATATATTTACATGTAATATATAATATGTATGCGTAAGTACTATAATCTCATTATTTATTAAAAGTATCTATACTTACTCATAATTATACTTTTAGGGTATTTCTATTGTTATTGTTTTTTCTATTTTTACACTTTTTGTACATCGCCGTTATTCTGTCGTACTTTTCCAGTCCATCCAAAGGTTGTCTGGAAGAGATCGCTCTTAGCGATAAGGCCGCCCATTGTACCTACTTGTCTTTGTGTATTTCCTGTCATGTGTTTCTTTTGTGTACAATAAAGTGTTTTTCTATTCTATTTCTATTCTAAATGTGATCAGTAACAGACACCGAGACCATATTTAAAATTTTTTTGGTAATTACAAAATAGTGTATAGCTGGTTATTTTTGCCAATAAATGAATATTAACCGTTCTTTAGCCCTCGGTAAGCTGTACGCAGCTATTGTTCTCCTTGCGACCCTCAGTTCAGGCGGACCCTCATGATACCAGGTGCCCTCTCTGGCTCGCGTGAGGGACATCCGCGCTTCTTCTTCTTCGAGCTTCTTGTTGATTGCATCTTCTCCGAGACTGGAAGAGAGCAAATTGTTAGAGTTAAATTGAAAGGTTAAGGGCGCGTACTACCTCAAAACTGCTTCGACTCTGGATCATATCTATAAAAGTATTGAACCAATATTAATGAAAAAAATATATATTATAGTTGAGGATATAAACTGTTGCTCCATTGTAGTGAAAACACTATTACTAAATATTTTCTCGATAGAAAATAATCACAAACTTCCCTCTGAATTTTACTTAAAAACAAAAGTACTCAATAAATACTTTAGCTAGACTAGTAAAACTTTGTATCTAAACTCAGCTTAGTACACTACGTGGTCCCGTTGTTCCGAATTTTGATCTTTTTTTGTTTTTGTACTTTTAATTAGCTAAAAAGTGTTTTAGCTCCGTAAATAACGTTGCGAATCCATAGCTCTGTACTCCTCACACGCCGAACAAATCACACTCGCTGTCCCGCTTACAAAATGTTGGCGTATTATAGGCTCTTAAAGGTTAGAACCAGAACTTATCACTCAGAGTGATCTCTTCCAGTCAACCTTTGGATGGACTGGATAGAAGAGAACGAGAGAGGAGGCGGTGTTACAATAGCTACAAACAAAAACTTAATTATAAATTGTAAAATAAATAATGCTGGACTTTTCACACAGCATCATCTAGCCCCAAAGTAAGCAGAGCTTGTGTTATGGGTAATAAAGATGACTGATATACTACTTATATACTTTTTTTTTTGTAAATACATACATATTATACATAGAAACACCCAGACCCGAGAAAAATATTTGTAGATCATACAAACATTGGTCCCGCCGCGGGGATCGAACCCGCAACCTTTTGCGTCGCAGGCGAGCCTTCGCCCACTGCGCTACAGAGGTCGTCAATTATAACAATATTATAAATAATGGATAATGGACGAGAGCTGCATCGTAAGTATCAGCAAACCAAGGGAACACATATTGCCCAATCATGTAGTGCACAACTGGAACCAGTTACCAGTATCAGTGATAAGTGCTCCCTCAGTGAACTCTTTCAAGTATTTTTCTGTACAAAATTAGATCAGACACAACTGGCCACTGGCCTACAAGTATTGATTATTAATGTATTATTTATTAAGGTACTAGTAGTTAGAAAATACTTTATTGCACACCACATAATAAAAATAAACAAAAATGGAAAACTAAACAAAAAACACAATGACATACAATCGGCGGTCTTATCGCTAAATAGCGATCTCTGGGTCAATCAACTATTTTACCCACACAATTCTGTCCCCGAATATATTTTCTTGAGTTCTTGGTGGACTGGCAACTTGACGACACAACCAGAGGATACCACCGCGCCATGCGAGCGAAAGCAAACATAAAAGAAGCCAATTACGGTAAAAGGTGCCATCTAAGTGTTTCCAGTTGCAATTTATGAGGGTAACTCAGTATACAAATTCCAGTATGTCCTACTACTGGTGTGCCCCTTGTGCCCTAACAACTGCACACAGGATGACCTCAACGCAGCCACAGATAGCGCAGTTGAGGTGGCCACCTATTATTCAAAATTTATTTAAATGAGTGGGCACCGACACGATAAGAAGAAGAAGAAGTATGTCCTATCAAGATTCGTATGCTGAGTACCCTCTTAAATATCGACTGGAAACACTTAGATGGCACCTTTTACCGTAATTGGCTTCTTTTGTCTTTGCTTTTGCTCGCATGGCGCGGTGGTATCCATAGGTTGTGTCTTCAAGTTGCCAGCCAGCGAAGAACAATCGAATAAAAGTGCTTGATGACAGAATTGTGTGGGTAAAATAGTTGATTGACCCCTCTACCATCTCTAGTAGCTCTCTCTATCTATAGTAGCTGCGCTCTCGCGGTGTAACGCGGATAACAAGTAGCCTATGTCCTTCCCTGGGATACAACCTTTATCCATGCCAGTTTTCAGCCTAATCTGTTCAGCGGTTTGAGCGTGAAAAGGTAACAAACAGACAGACAGAGTTACTTTCACATTTATAATCATCATCATCATCCATCCGCAGCAGATAATATCCCACTGTTGGGTGTAGGCCTCCCTCTGCTCACGCCATTTATTTCAGTCAAGTGCCTCATTTATAATATTAAAAAATAATAAAGTATGGATTAAGGTATTATTATGCATAATTTAAAAAAACTTACTAGCTGAGCAGATCTCGTAATCTGACTCTCCTCTCGGCCGGACCTTCTCCGAACAAGCACACAGGCTCACCGAGCTGCCTCAGACTCCTTCTAACCTGCAACCAAGAACCAATTTGAATTCTGTCTCCCTTACACATCTTTGAAAGAAAGAAAGAAAATATTTTTATTTACCTAGACACTTAAACACTGCACACACGATTAAACCTAAAAAGTATGCGTAACTTACGATTTACTTATAACTAGTTGTGCGCAGCAGAGTCCAGGAGGGAGGAGTCTTTGAAGGTTCTCGAGTAACTTGATCCAAAAGAATTTGTCTATATGTTATCCTGTGATCTTATTTTTTATCAACTTCTATCCTGTTAATTAAATACCAAAAGAAGGAGAGGAAGAAACTAAAAAGATGGTCGGAGGGCATTAAACATATTGCAGGATCACTGTGACTGCGAGTGACAAGCAGATCGGAGTGGAAGCGGTTGGAGGCCTATGTGTCGACAGGACACGCTGAGGAATAGCCAGACTGGTGTGCAAAATAGAATTATATAAAATTATATTATATTTAATTTTAAAACTCTCAGTAAAAATTTAATCCTATTAATATAATAAATCTGTATTTTTGTGTTTCAATCACTCCTAAACCAGAGAACTTTGGATGAAACTTCAAATAGGTGTAGATAGTAACCTGGAATAGCATTATTTACCTCATCATCATCCGTGGATACATTCAGCTGTCGAGCTTTCCGTCGCCGCTCGAATTCCTCGAGCAAGGCCTTTTTATCTCGAGACACCTCATCCTCCAAATCCAAGTATTCTGGAACACAGAATATAAGAGGATAAGAGATAAAAGTGTACTTGTGAAGTTAGTCATATCAAAGCACAGTACAGAATTGCATTGTGCTATGTACATAGCTCAGTACACACTAGGAGGAGGCCTATATCAAAGGACAACCTGCTAAGATAGACCAAGCTAAGATAAACAATTAAGTTAAGTTTAAGTTATTTATCTCATTGTGGAAGGCCAGAGAAATAAAGGCTATTTTTATTTATTATGTACAACTATAGCTATGTTCATGTTATGAAAAGCCTATCTATATTTAAGACCTTGTAACTAACATGAAGCAATAAACCAATTTGAATAGCTCAATGGAGAGTTATATGAAAAAGTATCTACTGTGCATTGTAACGGCTAACTTCATCAATGCCTAGAAACGTCGAGTGTACTGTACAAGATAAACAAAACAGGTTGACTTCAGAATTAATACTCGTTTCAAACATGTATAATCAACCATTTTTCTAAACCTACTTCTTTGTTATATTTGCGAGGACTCAATATCTTAGTATTTATATAGGTTGGATACCTAGGCTCACAGCCTCAATAGCCACAACAACAAGCCACTTACCATTAGAAATCTGAATATCCCCTAACTCTTGGCCCTCCTCTTCCCCAGGGCCTTCCTTGGCAGCAGCCGCCAGGGCTGCCAGCCGCGCCTTCTCCTGCTCTTCAAGAGATCCATAGTGAACGTTCTTCGATCTTTTCACCAATATAACATCGTCGTCGTCCGACATTTTGAGGTTATGTTTATGTTTTTGTGATGAATCAAAATGCAAGGATATCGATAATAAATGATTTGTAAAATAATGTGGGCTCCTTCAAGCGTGTTTTTAATTCTTTTTTATTTCGAACTAAATAAATACACCAATAGACACTAATGCTGGGGCTACATTAGCGAGCGAAGATTCGTATGGTGTTGGCGCGACAAAAACATCGTGTTCGGGTATGGGCGATGTTCTTGTCTACATTAAGGCGGGCGAAGATTCGTGTCGAGTTGACGCGATGCATCGTGCTTTGTGCTGTTCAGTTTGTTGTGCGGAGACGTGGGCGGTAAATTAAAAATGGAGGAAATAGTGGCTTTGCATTATATGTCAGTAAATTATTATTTATTACAATTGTACGAGTATCATTTACGAAATAATATGAAAAAGAGAAGAAAGAGGAGATGGTGGATGACTAGTATTTTTAATTTTATTGAGATGGGCTCTGTAGTATGCCATCAATGAATCTTTTTTCTTCTTCATTTCTTCTACTGTGGTAGGCCAACTGAGCATATTTTTAATTCGAATCCACGCATCATGTACCATGTGTTTCTTTTTATGGTCGGGGTTACTAGGATTCCATATAATACTCTCAGTTTCATAAAATTGAATGAATTGTAACACTTTTTCGTTACTCCACTCCATAGTGTAAAAAATTAAATGCACGTCCGTCTCGCTTTAAAGTCTGGACGACACTGAATTGACGTAGATGTAGCCACCTAAGCGAATATTGGCGCGACAAATCCCTTTGATTCGCGCCAGTTTACCGACAGCTCCTCGATACTACATCGTCTTCGCCCGAATACTACGCGATGATACGATGAACCCGGCCACATTCATCGCGTTAACACGAATATTCGCCATAGCCCGCTAATGTAGCCCCAGCATAAAAAACCCAACGACGCGTTTCCACCACAGAGTACTTAAATACACAGATTAGGTAGAGATAAATCTTAAATACATAGGGTGAGAGCCAGCGACCGGCAGACCTTCGTCATTTTATAAAGGCTGAGAGTTTGTCTGTGTGTAGTCCCAGTATGGTTATGTACGATCCTCAATTAAGAAGTTTGGGTCCGGGTGGCTTTGGGAGATATGAGGCATCAAATAACGCCGCGGGCCTTGAGCGTCTATAACGCCGCGTGGCTTGAACGTCTAATAACGCCGCGGGCCTTGAGCGTCTAATAACGCCGTGGGCCTTGAGCGTCTAATAACGCCGCGGGCCTTGAGCGTCTAATAACGCCGCGGGCCTTGAGCGTCTAATAACGCCGCGGGCCTTGAGCGTCTAATAACGCCGCGGGCCTTGAGCGTCTAATAACGCTGCGGGCCATGAGCGTCTAATAACGCCGCGGGCCTTGAGCGTCTATAACGCCGCGTCTATATCGCCGCGTCTATAACGCCGCGCCTATAACGCCGCGTCTATAACGCCGCGTCTATAACGCCGCGTCTATAACGCCGCGTCTATAACGCCGCTTCTATAACGCTGCGTCTATAACGCCCTGTCTATAACGCCGCGTCTATAACGCCGTATAACGCCGCATCTATAACGCCGTATAACGCCGCGTCTATAACGCCGCGTCTATAACGCCGCGTCTATATCTCCGCGTCTATCGTCTAATAACGGCGTGGGCCTTGAGCGTCTAATAACGCCGCGGGCCTTGAGCGTCTATAACGCCACGTCTATATCGCCGCGTCTATAACGACGTGTTTATAACGCCGCGTCTATAACGCCGCGTCTATAACGCTGCGTCTATAACGCCGCGTCTATAACGCCGCGTCTATAACGCCTTAGCCTTAGCCTTAGCTCTATTGAAAAATACCTAATAACAGCAATAGACAACGAGAAATAAAGAAGAACTGAAAATATAAAACTTAGGTATAACAATGGGCGGTCTTGTCGCTGAAAGCGATTTCGTCCAAGCAACCTTTGGATGGACAGGACAGATTTAAAGATGTCGACGGCTAGCTTAGGGAAAAATAAATAAATTAATAAATAATGGAACTTAATCACAACTAATACTGTCTACCTATATACAGGGTGTCCCAGGAACGACTGTCAAGCGGAAGTCCAGTGATGGCGCACCCCAAGGCTACCCGAATCACCCCCATGTATGTTCAGCGATTTTTGTAGTTTAGAAATTATTCGTGTTTTTGTGACATTTTATTTATTGAGCAGTTGCAAGACAATTTTGGTCAATTTGAGGTGAATAATTGAGATAAGCTCATAATTTTTTCTCTGGTAATTAGCTAAAAGTTGGTTCTCTCCAATACATTGACTATTTACCCCAAAACCTATTCGAATGCGCCATAAAATAAAATGATGTCGCGTTAAATGAAAAATAGAAAACAATACCAATACTTTCAAGGGCATTTTCTGAGGAAAAGTCATAGAACTTTTTTTAATCTAAATGTATTTTAAAAACATTGCCATTTCAACAGCTATTTACCCTGTGAATTTCGTTATGATCTTTACGGCATCCTACTTAAATTTTAATACAAAGTGTACCAAGTCTTAAAACCAAAATTTTTAGATAGTTAAAATGTCGCATTTTTTTAAAGAAAATAGTGGAATTGAGCAAGATTAAACTTAACATGATGCAGTGAACCCAATTTGCATGGTTTTTAAGTGAAACGACAACTCCAAGACCTATCCTTGTGCTCTCAGTACGATACTCGTAGATCGTCGTATATCGTCGTCGTATGATAATCGCAGTTATCATTTTATTCTCGTGAAAACATGTCCATACGTTTCGTTTATGATGCTGTTACAATCTGTGCGAAATAGGGTGAGAGCCAGCGACCGGCAGACCTTCGTCATTTTATAAAGGCTGAGAGTTTGTCTGTGTGTAGTCCCATTATGGTTATGTACGATCCTCAAATATGAAGTTTGGGAGTTAAGAGGCATCAAAGGTGCCCAAAATAGCACCCAAGATTCGCCATTTTACCAAGGCTGAATTTGATATATGTTACCTATGGAGCTATAAAAAGAGGTTTCCCAAGCGGGTAGACACCTGCGGTGGTTCCTTCATCATGTCGGTCAGCCTCAAAGTTTACCGTAGGATCGATCTCGGGTGATTTTATTATGGAAATCTTTAAGGTATAAAGCCCATTTTGATATATTTGGCTTGAAACAGTATTAGAAATCACGTCGTCCTTTGTCAGATCCCTAGTACAGTTCCAACCCCCTGAAAGTCACCCTTAAACAAAAGTAATTGTAAGTATGCTTTCTTATTAGTATAAAACCTGAACTTTGTGTATGTTACTTGAGGAGCTATAAAAAAATGTTTACCAAGCAGGCAGACACCTGCGGTGGTTCCTTCATCATGTCGGTCAGTCAAAAGTCTGCCGGTTTTTTTTTTTTTTTTTTTTTTTTTTTTTATTAATGGCTTTGGATACCAAGTCCTTTTAGCCAGACAATTACAACTCATTTTGTTCATTGAATTGATTGTTATCACTCATTGTCACTGTTCACATTGTCACTTTATGTCATTGTCTCAGCACTTATAGTTTCTTTTTCATCAATGTTTGTTTTCACTTTGTTGTTCGTTAAATTGAAATAGTTTTACCTCAGAGATTCACACACATCACTTAATATTCCTTTACAGAGTCTGAACAGTATTTACAACGTAATCAAAGAGCGGACCAAAACTGTTAGAGTTAGCTAATATGTCTTGTAGGCGGCGGGGTACTTCAGGAAATATTTCGACTAATTTTGCTACCAATATTAGTCTCTGCAAAGAGAAGGATTTGCACTCCAAAACTAAATGGTGTAAGTCTGCATTTTCACAACCACAATGTTGGCATTGTTTAGTTCTTATTATATTCATTCTTTGTAGATGAGCAGGAGTGAGGCAGTGGCCAAAACGCATTCTATTGATTATGGTGATAAACTTTCTTTCCGAAATATCTCTGTGTTTGTTGTACCAAGGCTTAACGGGCAATTCCTTTTGGATTGTATAATACCATTGTCTTTTGTGTTTACTGGTTTCTATCCAATAATTCTTCCACAATTCTCTTCCATGGTCAGAGTAGATAACCCGATAGTCAGTGAAAGGTACTCTCATTATATCTGTGTGGTCTTCATCTGGTTTTGAATTAGCTGCTTTGTCGACTATCTCATTGCCCTGAATGCCTTCATGTGATGGAACCCATTTAAATTCTATACTCTTAGTGGAACTAATCAGTAATAATAATGACCTCACCTTAATTATTAAATAATTCTGCTTATAAGAAAGGTTTGGTTCTTTTAAACTTAACAAAACACTAAGGCTATCAGATAGAATTACAAATTTATGGTTTGAATTAATACTGTTAATGTGTATTAGTGCTAAATAAATAGCATAAGCTTCAGCAGTAAAAATACTACAGTTTGAACTAATTTGATATGTTCTAGTAATACCTAAATGAGGATCATAATAAGCACTTGTAACTTGCATAAGAGATTTTGATCCATCTGTATATACCTTATATATATTTCCCATTTCTTCTATTTGTTCATAGTACATAAACTTATCCTCTATTTTACGTATGTCAATTCTTAAATTGTAGAACATAAGAGCATCAAAAGCACATTCATAGACTGGCCACAAATTAGATTTATACATATCTATAGAATTTTCTTTAATTTTGGTTATTATTGTATTCATAACTGGGAGTCTATTGGCCATTATATCTGATGGTTTGACAGATAGATCTTGTATCGAACTGCTTAATACATCCGGTAAACACAATTGGTTAATCAAAAAGGAATTATTTTGTGGCAGAATTTTTAAAGAAAATCTTTGAGCTGTAATAAGCCTTCGTATAGCAAGAGGTTCAATACATGACTCTGCTTCCATTACATTTATAGGAGTAGTTTTCATTGCACCTGTTATAATTCTTAACCCTATATTTTGTATGGTGTCTAATTTTTTTAATAAATTGGGGCTGGCATTTAAATAGGCCAAACAACTATAATCAAAATGACTGCGAACAATACTTTTATACAACATGGCTAATATTTTTGGGTCAGATCCCCAAAAAGTACCTGCTAATGATCTTAAAATATTAATACCTCTGAGAGCATTTTTGCTTATGTAATTAATGTGACTATGGAAGTTTAACTTATCATCTAGTATAACTCCTAAAAACTTCTTTTCCTTAACCTTTGGTATTACTTCATTATTATAGTACACATTTACAAGTTGTTTGTTATTGCCAATAACAAGACAAGAACTTTTTTCACTATTAATATTTAACTTTAAAGTATTTGAGTAGTAATTGAGAAGTTGATTCAGAGCATCATTTAATTTGTTATTGAGGAGAGTAATGTTTCTATTGCTGTAATAAAATAAGACATCATCTGCAAATTGTAATACTTTGACATCAGACTTAACATAGCTTAGAATTTCAGATGTATATAAATTGTAGAGAATTGGCGAGAGGGATGAACCCTGCATCAAACCCCTTTTAACCACAACTGGTCCATGTGTTATGTTATTGTATTTGATATAAAGTTGACGTTCAAAATAATAGTTAATAATCCATTTAATAAATTTTCCAGGAAACTCCAACTTTGCCAAAACCAGTGATAGCATATGAAGATCAACATTGTCATATGCCCCTTGAACATCCAGGAAGACACATGCAGTAGTACTTTTGGACAATTGATATTTCTTTAAGTCGGCAACTAAAGACACAAAACTCTCTGAAGAACTTTTGCCCTTACGAAATCCAAATTGAATTGAAGGTAATATACTATTTCTTTCAACATAAAAGTCTAATCTAACTTTAACCATTTGCTCTAATAACTTTCCGATACATGAAGCTAAAGATATAGGTCTATAAGAATTAGGATCCTCTACAGGTTTATTGGCTTTTAAAATAGGTATTACACATTGCATTTTCCATGATTCTGGAATCAACTGTTGCAACCATAGGTCATTTAATATATTCAACAAGATCTTTTGACCTGAAATATGAATCCTCTTTAATACCATGTATGGAAAATCATCTAATCCTGGTGCAGTGTTCTTCCTATCATTCAAAGAGAAACAAAACTCACTCCAAACAAAAGGCTTCATCATGAAATTTGCAAACTCTGTTTCATTTTTTGACTCAAAAATACCTTCTAAATTCAAATAATTATCAACTGACTGAGAGAGCTTACTTAAAAATCCAGGAATAAATACATCAGTTTTTTCCGGATTTCCAACATGTATTCGTTTGAACATTCTAATGTGATTCCAGATCTTTGAAATAGGTGTATATCTATTTAAGGTACTACAAAGATTTTGCCAGCTATTTTTTCTACATTCTTTTAAAATTAGTTTTTTCTGCGCATCAACTTTCTTATATTGAATATAGGCTTCTATAGTAAATTCAGCTCTGTATCTGACTAAAGCTTCTCTTGACTTTTGAACTGCATCATTACACTCTTCATTCCACCAAGGAGCTGGAGGTTTAATAAATGTTCTAGTTACTTTCTTTTTAGGAACAAAGTTGTTTTTAAGCTCATTAATTATTTCAAAAAATTTATCATATGTACCTAAAGGGTTGTTAGATTCATAAGAATTTACTAAAAATTCTTTAAATTTACTTTCAGATTCAATACAGAAACCTGCCCAATCAGCTTTACTGTATGCAAACTTATGGCCATTGGTATTAATATTATATGTTAAAGCTGACGTTGTAATATCTATGAAAATTGGATAATGATCACTGCCCAACGGGTCATGTACCACCTTCCATTCACAAAGTGGAGCTATTACTGGACTAACATAGGTGATGTCAATAGCTGATGCATTTTGATTAGGATTCTGTACCTTTGTCGAACTTCCATCATTAAGAAGACAGAAATTCAGTTCATCAAACAGATCAAACAAATCTTTTCCCCTAGCTTTTGTTTCTTGACAACCAAAACCAATGTGATGAGCATTAAAATCTCCTGAAATTAAACATGGAAGCGGCAATTTCCTTATAATATTTTTTAACTTATTTATTTTAATTCTATTTCCTCTGTTTTCATTTGCAGGTGGACAATAAACACAAAGTATTGTCAATAAACCTACTTCAGTTTCAACGGATATAGCAACATTTTGAATATCCTGATAAAAACTAGTTTTTATTGTTTTAAATTTAATATCATTCTTTATCAAAATCCCCACCCCCCCATGATCATTGTCAGCAGTTTTTCCTACATAATTGTATCCTGGAATTTTTAGAACTGAAGAGGCATCTTTAAGCCACGTTTCATTTAGTAAACAAATGTCAATATTATTATTAAACATGAAGGTTTTTAAAAGAGGTTTTTTATTGTTAATACTTTGAATATTATGTACCGCAATGCGTAAACGCATTATATTTTGCAGTTCTTTAAAAAAGCCTCTCTTATATGAGAGACTGTTGTAGCCGTGTTGGAGTTTCCTAGATTAACTAATGTTTTTACAATTATATCAATGAACTTATCGTCATTGATCAACTCACCAATTCTCGACATGCTTACTGAAGTAGGTTTTACAACAGGAGTGCTCACTCTGGGCGGGCGAGCCACCGCTACAGGAGCAGGAGATTGTTTGGCGGCAGACACCGGCTTGGCCATCATTGATGGCGCCGGCGAAACCACCGAAGCCGGTGTAGCCAGAGCTGGAAAGTGTCTCTTATCAAGATTGGCAACGCTTGCATACGTTCTCTTATTATTTTCAATTTTCATTTGTTTAAAGGGACAGTCCCTTGAAATCGCCAAATGGGCGCCTCCACAGTTTACACATTTCAACAACTCCTCTGTACAATCCTTGTAGTTGTGGTCGCCCGCGCAGCGCGAGCACACCTGTTCATTTCTGCAAATAGCTGCTGCATGATTAAATTTCATGCAGCGGAAACACTGCATTACTGGTGGAACATACTGAAACACTCTGTATCTCCAATTGTCTAAGTATATATACTGTGGTAGGATCGTTCCTACAAATGTCACACTGATGGTGTTTAAAATTGCTACCTCATCACCAACTTTTTTCTTGAATCGTCTAATTCCTACTATTTCTTGCTCCGAAGAAAGTTTGTTATAAAGTTCTTCATTGCTAGCTTCTTTTGGGATGAACCGCACTACACCTACTCTTTCTACTGACGATGCAGGTATATAAGCTCTAATTTCATTTTCTTCCAAGCATTTGTTACTTAGGAAATCGTTAGCTGCAGCAGATTGTTTGAAGACTAACATTATTTTGTTGGCATTTACTCTTCTTTGCTCTTGAATCCCCTTAACTTTTTCGAATATTTTGGATATTGCCAGTGGATTTTTATTTCCTAGTCGTTCTGTTTTATTTATTGCCTCAACAAATACTGGGAACTCTGTCCCAGAGCTACTATCAGGGTAGCTTCTTTTGTAGCCTGGTTTTATAAAGTTACCATACTTATCTTGGTCATTCGGTTCATTACCACCTTGGGCCGCCTGCGCCTCCTCCATTTTTCGTTTTTTCTTGGTTTTGCTCGGTCCCACCGGCCTAAAACCTTCCCCGTCGCTCTCGGATTCCATCCCACTCTTTTCTCTAACAAAAAAGCTAACTTTTTGTTAATAATTTGAAATTATATTTTTTTCTTTTAAAAATTCGCGCTTTCCAGTTTCCCGCCAAACCGGAAGTCAGTCTGCCGGTGTAGACTTATGTCTGCCAGTCTTTAAAAGTATTCCATTATTATAGGTAATTTTTAGGCTTTTATATTTGAGTAATTTTATTGTTATTATGTCTCTTGGATACGTTCAAGTACGTTTTAATAATTCAAGGCGAGTACTATAATTTTTATGAACACTTACTCTAAAAGTTAAAAACCAAAAGTACAATATTTTAAATTTAGGGAGACCATTTATTTTATGTACAATATTTTTAGACTTTGGGAGATTATTGGGAGACCATTATTATAACATGGCAATTGATAACTCCTCTATGAAATTAGATTGTCTATGATCGTTGTTTACGTCAATCTGTCACAAAAAGTGATAATTTCGGCGAATTAGACCGATAATTCAGACGTATTATCTCAACTGATTGAAAAATATGTGTCATATTTGTGTTACAAACAGCAGTAGAATGTAATACAAAACAGAGATTCGTAAAGGTAAAACATAACCTCAAAAAGGCTTTCCAGTGGTTGTATCTTGGGTTATTTTGCTTGTAATCTCGTTGTGGTTGAAGATATGGCGCTGCAGCTATCGCGGCGGGAGTTAGAAGAGCTCCGGCCGACCCTGGACCGTGCTATTTACCGGACTTTGGGCAAGTCCGATAGCTCAGTTCTTTCAACAGTAACTTCCTGTCTAAGCAATGGGTAAGTTAGTTGCAGCTGCGTGTGTTGTGTAGATACAAGCCTGCTTCAATCATCATCATCTACAGCCCCAATTTAGCTCACTGCTGGGTGTAGCTCTCTGTTTGTGCCATCTAACACAATCCCATTATATTCGTACATAGTATCAATGATTTTATCACTACAAAGTCGCTTACCGCTGTCTGTTTGTTCCTATGTATGCTTAGATCTTTAAAACTACGCAACGGATTTTGATGCGGGTTTTTTTAAATAGATGAGTGAATCAAGAGGAAGGTTTATATGTATAATACATGCATAATATAGTAGAGAAACACTGATAATTTTAAAGATTTCTAATGTTATGCCGTAAATATACACATATTTTTGCGCTTATATTGCAAACGCTGGCTGAACCCTAATATTTAGTAGCAGCATTGCACCCGTGCGAAGCCTGTGAAATTTGAAAGGAAGTCTGTCTGTCTGTTTGTTACCTTTTCACGCCCAAACCGCTGAACAGATTAGGCTGAAAATTGGCATGGATAAAGGTTGTATCCCAGGGAAGGACACAGGCATTGCACCCTTGCGAAGCCGGGGCGGGTCTCTAGTATCCTATATGCTACAGTCTAAGAGCTACATCTATTCCATGTTCCTTCAACATCAGTCCACCGATTAAAAAAAGTCAGTTCATATGAGTCAGTGGCCAACTCTGGTGACGGAGATTTCAGGCCGCCTTAACACCTCTGTCATGGCTTTAATTAATCGCCAGGACCAACAAATTAACCTACCCTCCGAACACGGAAGCGATTAGATAAAAATGCCACTGGTGACCTATCCAGTGATGGACCGTTGGGAATGTTGCTTAACTTCCATGATCTATCTAGAACGCCTAAGCAAGCACGACCACGAGCGCTTCAACTCCACTTTTGTAATTGAAACAAACATACCAAGAACCATACCAAATGATACAAACATGACGATGACCAAATGACGTTGTTACTGCCAATTCAGTCAAGCTCGACAACTGGCTACGAACTAATAAATCAGTGCTTAAAAAGATTAACCAATCCTGAACAATCTGACTATTTCAACACTGTGATATAGACATATCAGCAACAGCTGCTTGTCTATCATCGATAAATAAATATAAAAAAAAAGGGTTTTAATAATAGTATGACCGTTTTCTTTCAGCTATGAACGGCGTAAAATCATCGATCGTCTCTCCTCTCACATTGACTCCAAGAAAGCGAGTAAGCTTGCCGACAAGGTGATAGCTCTCGCTCAGGAGTTGATCTCGTCATCGAAGACTCAGAAACGGAAGCATGAATCTGATAAAGATAAGGATAGTAAGAGGTGAGATAACTATTGTTTACTAGCTATCAAATCTCACTACAAAAGGCTTCTCCTGGAGGGGCAGCTTGATAGCGGCTTAGCTTCCTAGCACTAAATGGATGCACACATACCTACACTACACGCAGACACTTCACACTGACACTACACAATCACTTACTCTGTTATGCCTCCCTACTACTTACATCCTTTTTTGCTCACAACTATCCACCCTTACATACACTACACACACATTACACATCCCATATGCATACACTTTCCTTTTACATTACACACACTAGGTACAAAAAGCTCACACTAGCGCTGCCCTGTGTAACCTTGGCTCTCAAGAGACTTGTGTTACCGGGACATTACAGTTACAGCACATTACACACACCGTCCCCCTTCCCCTCTCCCCTCCCTCTAAGGCGACACTGAAAAACAGTGCCTGATCCTTGGATCTAGGCATTTTGCTGAGTAGCCTTTTCAACAATCATTTTTCATTTGTTTTTTTAATTTATTATTTGTTTTATTTTCTTACCTACTTAGTTGAATAAATGTATTTTCTTTCTTTCTTTCTTTCTAGCTACTGCGCGGCTTCGCCCGCGTGTTACCAACATTTTGAATAGCCTATATACTATTCCAGGTCACTATCTACGCCTATACCAAGTTTAATCTATATCGGTTCATTGGTTTAGGCGTGATTGAAACACAAACAACCTGCAGCACAAACCGGAGCTCATATTTTATTTAATTGAAGAAGTTTTCTGTCATTTTTGACCTCTGTGGCGCAGTGGGTGAAAGCCCGCTTGGGAAGCAGAAGGTTGCGGGTTCGATCCCCGCCACGGGATAAATGTTTGTATAATCTGCAAATATTTATCTCGGGTCTGGGTGTTTCTATGTATAATATGTATGTATTTACAGATAAAAAGTACATAAGTAGTATATTGGTTATCTGGTTCCCATAGTACAAGCTTTGCTTAGTTTGGGGCTAGATGATGCTGTGTGAAATGTCCAGCATTATTTATTTATTTCATAAAATTACCAAAATAACAGTGGCACTCCCGGAGTGATGGAGTGATAACTTGAACGGTACTACTTGACAAAAAACCCGGTGTCGGTAAGCACTCACGTGACTTTTTCGAGGCGAATCCAAGAATTTTTTCTCGTCATAAAACTGCAAGATGTGGGCATGTATCAAATATGTATTTGTACATGCTTCTGACTACCCCTTTAGACATCTTCATAGGATCTGGAATATAAAGATCTGAGAGAATGTCTACCGCGCCTCGGGAATACAGTCGTGACCCTGTTTACGTTTTATACGTTTCAAAACTGCCAAACGCACCAACACACGCAAAGAAGTGTTCATGTTAAAAATCTTACTCCACTCGACAATAGTTAAATTTAAAACTTGCCTTTTCAGATCAAGACATGATGACAGAGAAAGAGATGACCGTCGTGAGGAGAGGAGAGATAAGGATGACAAGGATAGAGACAAGAAAAATGGTTCCGATTTATCTGAGAATAATGGCGACAGTAAGATTGGACTGAGCGCTGACACAATAAAGGTATATATAGCGCTACAAAGATATCTGGACCGGTGGCCAAAAGAGGAACTAACGACGCCATTTTCAAATGTCAATTTGTCTGCCATTCGTTTCCAGTTGCCATAACCGCTATTGCTTGTTTGCTCGTTGTGGTTTTTTTCGTTTGGTGCTTTGTGGGTGGTTTGGTCCCTTGCTAACCCACTTTACTGTGAAACTTTTTTGGCAACACCAAAGACATTTACTTTCTCTATGCCAAATGCGATAGCAGCGCCTCCCTCACCGAGATAGATATCCTTGTGGGACTATAAGCCACTATTAGAAATATAAATAGAGCCGTGTTGGCCGAATGAGGTTCGAATCCCGGCCGTGCATCAATGGATTTTGCGTTTCGTATATGCGCTTTAACACATGCTCTAGTGAAGGAAAGCATCGTGAGGAAACCGGTTAGTATTGTAGGCGGCGATGGGCTTGCAACCTGCCACGTATGGAATACTAACTTTTGCAAGATGTGGGCATGTATCAAATATGTATGTATTTGTACATGCCCTTAGACATCTTCAAAGGAATACATAAAAAGTTCAGAAATAATGTCTACCGCGCTTTGGGGATACAGTCTTGACTCTGTTTATTTCGAAATATAGAGTTTTGAATGCGCTGCATGTTATTGTTATTAAAAAAAATACGACTTTTCATTGGATAGTCATTTACATTTACAATTATACAATTTGTGATAACTGGTAATGTCAAAGTCAAAAAGTATTTATTCAGTAGGACCGCTGGGATCGTCTTAGAGCTAATTTTACTCCTGTTCTTGCGCGACCAATACCGTGGCGGATCCCGCTGCGGGGATCGAACCCGCAACCTTTTGCGTCGCAGGCGGGCCTTCGCCCACTGCGCTACAGAGGTCGACAAAGTATATACGAGACTAATATTTTTAGCTGATGATGGCGAACGCTCAGAAGGAAATTGAGGAGCGTAAAAAAGCTCTCGCGGAACTCAAGGGGCCATCAAAGGGCTCCGCGGGACAAACAACAAAGTCTGGAGCGTCTTCACTACTCAAGTCTTCAATCTACTCCAAACCGGGTAAGGGACAACATTTTTGTAATTTTTGTAGTCACCACCTCGGACCAAGAATCATATGATACTGGACAGAGCTAGCGAAGTTGCCGCTCTTATATCTGTGTAACAACCTATAGTCTTTTTCACGCCGGAACGTATGCATGACACATTGAACTTGTTTCGTTTCACGTTGTGTTGTTCACAACAATTTTGAAACAAAAAAATCAAGAAAAAGAATTAAACGATAAAACATACCAAAAAAAAAAATGTTTTTGTCTATTTCCTGTGTAATTATTTCATAAATTATTATAAACGAGCCATAAAATATAAATAAATAAACAATAAACATTTTCTAAAAAACTCCGCCAAATAACAGTACTGAGTAAAATGGAACGTAATCTATTAGAGAGTGCGAAAATGAAAATCGAAACAATCGATGAATCGATAAGTAAAACAATAATCGTTGGTTTAGTAATTTTGTCTATGAATTAACCTTATAATCGAATGAGATGAATTGATAGTAGTGAAACAAAAATCGATTTTGATAATCTCGATTAAACTTTAGGACATTACTATTTGACTGATTTTTACATCATCTCGAAGTGTCATGCATACGTTCCGCCGTGAAAAAGACTATAGTAGTCATGTATCTTTGTCTATCTCATGGAGCTTAGCTCCGAGTAAAAGAGATAGCTGGTGTATGATTCTTGGTCCGAGGTCACCACCATCCCCATTCTTGTATCGGGCCAACAGGTTCCCGGAAAGACGCCACTTGTAAGGTCGACATTCCCAGAGTTCGTACAAAGCGTTTTGAGTCTACATTTTTCATACGCACCGCCAAATTGTGGAACTCATTGCCGGGCTCTGTGTTTCTAAAGTACAATATAGGGGTCTTCAAATCAAGAGTAAATAGGTTCCTTCTAGGTAAGCATGCTCCATCTTAGACCTCACTACTGCTTAACATCAGGCAGAGTGAGGTCAAATGATGACCTGTTTAATAAAAAAAAAACGTGTTAATCCACACTTGGTATTTCAAAGAAAATGAAGTCTTTCAAAATTTTCGATTCCGACGGGATTCGAACCCGCGACGATTAGACGATCCTCCTAAAGGCGGAGTGCCGTCAACCGTTCGGCCACGGAAACACTGATGTTGATTCGAAATTTTTGATAAGCCCATTTTTATCGGTTAAGCACCGGTTGGTTAGCGTCGAAATATCGTAAAGCAACCAGTTAGTATTCTTATAGGCGGCGATGGGCTTGCAACCTGTCACGTATGGAATACAAGCTGTCCACCGCGGTGTTACCCGCGATCCCTCGGGAAAACTTCACTTCCCCGGGATAAAATATAGCCTATGTTCATCAGGGATAATGTAGGATTCTATTGGTGAAATAATTTTTCAAAGCGGTCCAGTAGTTTCGGAACCTATTCATTTCAAACAAACAAATATTTCCTCTTTATAAAATTAAGTATAGATAGACTAACTTTTGCGAGATGTGGGCATGTATCAAATATGTACATGCCTCTGACTACCTTAGACATCTTCAAAGGATCTGGAATATAAAAGATCTGAGAGAATGTCTACCGCGCCTTGGGGATACAGTCGTGACCCTACATTTGTTTTTTGTTGTGTCAATTTACTCTGTACCTAGTTATGTTCGTCTGTGTGTGTGTTTTCCCAAATAAATTTTTAATCTATCTATCTGTTTTTTTAGCGCCGAAATTTTTCAAATATGATTACGTTTTTGAAAAGAGCCTCTCGCGACACTGGTTTTGAAGTGACACGATAAACCAAAGGAAAAAGTAGGTTTTATAATATCGATGTTTTTCAGCACCAGCACTCACGCCCGAGGAGTTGGAGAAGCAGCAGAAAATAGCTGAGCTGCAAGCGAGGATCCAACGGAAGCTAGCTGGTAAGCATCTTCCGGCTCAATGCACATTGAATTGGCAAGCGACGCGTCAATTCGTTTTATAGCAAGCCATTATAAACCTTATGAACAATGGTACAAGATATAGAAACGCTTGTAGAATGAACGAGGTCTGGCGAAGCCATCTAGCGGGCCGCGCTGGCTCGAGCACTTTCGTGCGGCTCATTCTAGCGTTTCTATATCTTCTCTATCTATGAATGAACCTAATAATCGATTGTGATAGTAGTGAAACAAAAATCGATTTTGTTAATCTCGATTAAACTGTAGGACATTACTATTTGACATCATCTCGAAGTGTCAAGCATACGTTCCGCCGTGAAAAAGACTCATCATCTCCCTACCCTTTTCCCACATTACGTGGGGTCGGCACAACATGTGTTCTTCCATTCTCCTCTATCAGCCGTCATCTCAACACTCACTCCTTTCTTACTCCTGTCATCCTTCACACAATCCATCCATCTTTTCTTTGGCCTACCTCTACTCGTAAATCCATCAACATTCTTACCAAGTACTCTTCTAGTTACATGACATTCTTCCCTTCTCATTACATGCCCATACCATGCTAGCCTGTTGCTCCTCAACTTTTCATTCACTGGCGCCACTTTCACACTTCCTCTTATGTACTCATTCCTTACTCTGTCCATTCGCGTCACTCCACACATCCATCTCAGCATTCGCATCTCAGCCACGTGCACCTTTTGTTCGTCCGTCCCTTTATAGATGTTTTAAGTATGAGTGGGATTATTATTGCAATGATTACAGGATAAATATTACATGTTTTGTGTATGTTTCAGGCGGTGCTTTACAAGCGGGCACGGCGGGACCAGCTCCATTGATCCTAGACCGCGAAGGTCGCACCATAGACACTACGGGCAAACGGGTGCAGCTCACACAAGTCGCACCAACACTCAAGGTAAGAGGAAACCTCTTAAGGACTCTTAGGCTCAATGCACATTGAATTGGCAAGCGCGCGTCAATTAGTTTTATAGCAAGCCATTATAATCCTTATGAACAATGGTACAAGATATAGAAACGCTTGTAGAATGAACAGCACGAATGCTCGAGCCAGCGCGGCCCGCTAGATGGCTTCGCCAAACCTAGTTCATACTACAAGCGTTTCTATATCTTGTACCATTGTTCATAAGGTTTATAATGGTGCGCTATAAAACTAATTGTCGCGTCGCTTGCCAATTCAATGTAGGTTGAGCCTAACAATAATATCTGGGTGTTTCTATGTATAATATGTATGAATTTACAAACAAAAAGTATATCAGTTATCTGATTCCCATAGTACAAGCTTTGCTTAGTTTGGGGCTAGATGATGCTGTGTGAAATGTCCAGCATTATTTATTTATTATCTTTCCAGGCAAACATCAGAGCGAAACGCCGCGAGGAGTTCAAAGCGCAGCTCTCCGGTCAGATCTCGGAGGAGGCGCCACCTGGCGGCGCGGCGTGGCAGGACGCGCGGCTGGCCGCCAAGCCCGCGGTTAGGACGCGGCGCCCGCTGCGGTTCCATGAACCCGGCAAGTTCACGCAGATGGCGGAGCGGCTCAGGATGAAGGTGAGAGTTGCAGCTAGTGCGCGGATAGATGTCGCTGTTATAAAGTTTTGTAGTTGAGAGGAGTTGTAAGGAGCTGTAAGTTGTCGTGGTATGGGCATGTTATGAGGAGGGAAGAGAGTCGTGTAACGAGAAGAATGTTAGGTTTGAATGTGGAGGGATGTAGCAGAAGAGGCAGACCAAAGAAAAGATGGATGGAATGTGTGAAGGATGACATGGGTAAGAAAGGAGTGAGTGTTGAGCTGACGGCTGATAGAGCGGAGAGGAAGAGAAGAACCTATTGTGCCGACCCCACAAAATGTGGGAAAAGGGCAGGGAGATGATGAGTTAATATTAATATTATTTTCAGGCGCAACTGGAGAAACTCCAGAACGAGATATCCCAGATCGCTCGGAAGACTGGCATCTCTTCGGCAACTAAGCTGGCTCTGCTGTCGACAGACGCGCCGGACTCTGATAGAGTCCCCGATATCGAGTGGTAGGTTGTTTTGTTTTAACATTTTATATACTATAGTCTTTTTAACGCCGGAACGTATGCAAGACACATTGAACTTGTTTCGTTTCACGTTGTGTGGCTCACAACAATTTTGAAACAAAAAAGTCAAGAAAAAAAATTAAACGATAAAATTAATACAGTACTGAGTAAAATGGAACGTAATCTATTAGAGAGTGCGAAAATGAAAATCGAAACAATCGATGAATCGATAAGTAAAAAAATAATCGTCGGTTTAGTCATTTTGTCTATGAAGGAACCTTGTAATCGATTGAGATGAATTGATAGTAGTGAAACAAAAATCGATTTTGATAATGTCGATTAAACTTTAGGACATTACTATTAGACTGATTTTGACATCATCTCGAAGTGTCTTGCATACGTTCCGCCGTGAAAAAGACTATAAGATGGATGTGCGGAGTGACGCGAATGGATAAGGTGAGTAATTGATATATTATGGGAAGTCTGAAATTGATTATGGGATATCTGATGTCTTTGCTATCTTGTATTATATAATTTAAGCAATTGGTAGGTACCACCTAAGTTATCATAAGTTTAGATTTAAGATGGATCACCTAAAAGAAAGCTAGGCCCCAAACCGTGTTTGTTGCCCTGATTCTTCACGGTATTGGTCGCGAAGGAACAGGAGTAAAATCACCTAGTTTTAAGACGTTTCAAAGTGATCCCAGCGGTCCTACTGAATAAATGCTTTTTGACTTTGACTTTGACTTTGACTTTGAAAGTAGCGCCGGTGACTGATAAGTTGAGGAGCAGATTAGCGTGGTATGGGCATGTAATGCGGAGGGATGAAACTCATGTAACTAAAAGGGTGGAAATGAATGTGGATGGATTTGTGAGTAGAGTTAGACCAAAGAAAAGATGGATGGATTGTGTGAAAGATGATATGGGTCGGAAAGGAGTGGATACAAAGATGAGTGGAAAAGAACATGTTGTGCCGACCCCGCATGAGCGGGATAAGGGCAGGCTGATGATGATTTTAATATATTAAGAAAAATAATAGCTAATAAAAATAACTTCTTCGGGTGAGAGTGGTGGGAGATTTCGAAGGAGAGAGATGGGAGGGGATTGTATAGGCTAACAAAAAAAATGGTTTTTTTTGTCGTTGAAATGTCATGGAAAGCAAGCAATAAGCAGAGCTTGTGTTATGTGTTATTATTCCACTCTCCTCAGCCGTCATCTCAACACTCACTCCATTCTTACTCACTACTTAGTCTCTGGAGCTTGACTTTTTAGTTTTAAGATGGATCACCTATAGTCTTTTTCACGGCGGAACGTATGCAAGACACATTGAACTTGTTTCGTTTCACGTTGTGTAGCTCACAACAATTTTGAAACAAAAAAATCAAGACAAAAAATTAAACGATAAAACATACAAAAAAAAATGTTTTTGTCTATTTCCTGTTTAATTATTTCATAAATTATCATAAATGAGCCATAAAATCTAAATAAATAAACAATAAACATTTTCTAAAACACTCGGCCAAATAACAGTACTGAGTAAAATGGAACGTAATCTATTACCCTGTTATTAATAAACACGAACTTGGTTGGGATTAGAGCTAATCCAAAGCATAAGGCAGTAGTAGGTCAAATCTGTATTAATAAATAAAGACCAAGGAGGAAATAAGCTAATCTGACGCTGCTCTCGGAGCAAGAGTTACGCCTAGGTGCAACCTAGTATAGAGATGGAGTAAGCATACTCTATCATGAATTTTGACATTTTACTTCATAATATTCATGTCATAACCAAAAAAAGGTTGTGCAAATAGGATGGATATGTTGATGGTTTGAGGAAAAATTGAATGAGGTTGGTTGGATACCAATTACGATAAATGGGGCGAGTGAAAATTTACAATATTCGTACAATTTCATTTTATGATCTCGAAGAAACTGAATTTAAAATCCAAGTAAGTATAGATTTTGAGGTAAAAAATCATTTAGCATTAGCAAGAAACAAAAAAAACAGTTAAAAATGACTAAACACAGTAAATACTTTTTTTATGACTAAAAACTTTTTGGTCAATATTCACTTGACCAAAAATTTTGAGAAGAATAAAACCTCTAACCTCTTTGAATAAAACAGATTATCAAATACAAATTATTGTCTATCTCTGTCATTCATATAATTAGTGACAGAGACAGACAATATTTTGAATGATAATAATATTCGTTCATTCAGTCGTTTTTATTTTAAATTTTATGGGTTGCCATAACGCACGCGCTAGTCCCGATGCAAGAAATGTATTACTGATTCGAGATAACTACCGATTTATTAATAACCTTAAACTCATCCCGCCTTATTAATTAGAAAACCCTAATTCTAGCTAAATCCGAGACTGTTCTCAGAACTGTTACTTCTTGGAGTAACATGATGAGTTTAAGGTTATTAATAAATCGGTAGTTGTCTCGAATCAGTAATAAATTTCTTGCATCGGGATTAGCGCGTGCGTTATGGCAACCCATAAAATTTAAAATAAAAACGAGTGAATGAACGAATATTATTATCATTCAAAATATTGTCTGTCTCTGTCACTAATTATATGAATGACAGAGATAGACAATAATTTGTATTTGTTAATCTGTTTTATTCAAAGAGGTCAGAGGTTTTATTCTTCTCAAAATTTTTGGTCAAGTGAATATTGACCAAAAAGTTTTTAGTCATAAAAAAGTATTTACTGTGTTTAGTCATTTTTAACTGTTTTTTTGTTTCTTGCTAATGCTAAATGATTTTTTACCTCAAAATCTATACTTACTTGGATTTTAAATTCAGTTTCTTCTAGATCATAAAATGAAATTGTACGAATATTGTAAATTTTCACTCGCCCCATTTATGGTAATTGGTATCCATCCAACCTCATTAAATTTTTCCTCAAACCATCAACATATCCATCCTATTTACACAACCTTTTTTTGGATATGACATGAAGTAAAATGTCTAAATTCATGATAGAGTATGCTTACTCCATCTCTATACTAGGTTGCACCTAGGCGTAACTCTTGCTCCGAGAGCAGCGTCGGATTAGCTTATTTCCTCCTTGGTCTTTATTTATTAATACAGATTTGACCTACTACTGCCTTATGCTTTGGATTAGCTCTAATCCCAAACAAGTTCGTGTTTATTAATAACAGGGATCATGTTACTCCAAGAAGTAACAGTTCTGAGAGCAGTCTCGGATTTAGCTAGAATTAGGGTTCTCTAATTAATAAGGCGGATAGAGAGTGTGAAAATGAAAATCGAAACAATCGATGAATCGATAAGTAAAAAAATAATCGTTGGTTTAGTAATTTTGTCTATGAATGAACCTTGTAATCGATTGAGAGGAATTGATAGTAGTGAAAAAAAAATCGATTTTCATAATCTCGATTAAACTTTAGGACATTACTATTAGACTGATTTTGACATCATCTCGAAGTGTCTAGCATACGTTCCGCCGTGAAAAAGACTATCAAAGAATGCTAGGCCCCAAACCGTGTTTGTTGATGATTCTTCACGGTATTGGTCGCGCAAGAACACGAGTAAAATTAGTTCTAAGACTATTCTAAGTGATCCCAGCGGTCCTACTGAATAAATGCTGTTTGACTTTGACTTGACACAATCAATCCATCTTTTCTTTGGCCTTACAGTACCATACTTAACTTATAGGTGGGATAGTGTGATACTTATGACACCGGAGGAGAGAGAAGCGAAACGCAACACGGACTATAGGAGCGAAGCGCAGCGAGTCGCGGCTTGTCATATCGGCACTGATAATATCGGTAAATATACATTTTCAAATCTACACTAGCTGTCCGTCGCGGTGTTACCCGCGGTCCCTCGGGAAAACTTCACTTTCCCGGGATAAAACATAGCCTATGTTCATCAGGGATAATGTAGGAATCTAATGGTGAAAGAATTTTTCAAATCGGTCCAGTAGTTTTGGAGCCTATTCAATTCAAACAAACAAACAAATCTTTCCTCTTTATAATATTACTAGCTTCTGCGCGCGGCTTCGCCCGCGTGGTACCAACATTTTGAATAGCCTATATGTTATTCCAGGTCACTATCTATGCCTATTCCAAGTTTCATCCAAATCGGTTTGGTTTAAGGTTTTAAGGTTTGTTTATTTTAAAATACTTAGCGTACCTAAAGTAATTAGGTACGGTTGTCACTTAAAAAACCGTAGGTGAAGCCGCCAGTCGCTACTAGTATAGTTGATCCACGCTAAAAAAATGTTTTTACCACTGGCTTGTCTCTTTGAGTTCTCATGACACTGAAGTCTGAGTGACATTTGTTTGTTTACCTTTTTGGCCTCGAATTAAGTATCAGACTATAGTTGTGTAGCCATTAAATAAAAGAAGAAGAAGAATAATCTACTATAGCGCTACAAAGATATCTGGACCGGCGGCCAAAAGAGGAACTAACGACGCCATTTTGAAATATCAATCTGTCTGCCGTTCGTTTCCAGTTGCCATATCCGCCATTGCTTGTTTGCTCGGTGTTTTTTTTCGTTTGGTGCTTTGATCCCTTGCTTACCCACTTTACTGTGAAATGTTTTTTTTTCTGGCAACACCAAAGGCCATAGACATTTACTTTCTCTATGCCAAATGCGAGCAGCGCCTCCTTCACCGGGATAGATATCCTTGTGAGACTATATACAGGGTGTAAAAAGACTGCTACCGAAAACTGAGGGGTTGCAATCAGATTATGATTCTAAACATATTTAGCGAAAAAAAAATGCAAAAAATTTTTTTAGCTTAGCTTCGTCATGCTATGTTATTTTCGGTTATTTACTACTATTACAACATAAAAAGACCATACCTACCTAATAATTTCATTTATAAAAGAAAAAACATTTAAAACTCAAAATCCAGCAATCTACGTAAAAGAACGCGCCCAAATACGCAAACAGTACTCTTCAAACGCTGTTTTCTCCGGATTTAGTGCATATTTCGGAAAATCCTTTTGGATTTGGTTGTCTATTGGGATGCTGTACCTACCCCTTTCGGCTTCGGTAGACGTCTTTTTACACCCATTAAAAAATAGGGGTGTATATATATCGCTCAAATTATTATTTTGCTTGCAGTTGACAATCTCAATGAAGACGCTGTCACTAACTTGGTGGAGCATCCTCAACAGTTGAGACCTCCGAGTAAGTATTCAATATCATCATTCATCATCATTTCCCTGTCCTTATCTCACTTTTACTAAGCTTTTTTTATGGAGCGTTCCATGCTCGGAATATCGTTGCTTGATAGAGTCCGCAATACTATTCGTAAGAGGACAAAGGTAGCAGATATCGGAGACCGTATTGCGAGACTTAAGTGGCGCTGGGCAGGACACTTGGCCAGATTTGGTGATGGCAGGTGGTGTAAAGCTCTGACCGAGTGGTACCCAAGGGGAAGCGCTAGGAGCCGGGGCAGACCAGCAGCCAGGTGGGTGGACGACATAGAGGCCATACAATACAATACAATCATTTATTCATAACGCCAGGTTACAGGTCAGTTATTTGATTAGAGTAGGTATATACTTAATAATAAGTATGTAGTACACTAGTTTTAATAAATTAATAATAATGTGTAATTAATAATAATATGGTAAGTTAAGTTAATGGCATCTCATAGAACTCATCTACTGAGTAGAATGAGTAGTCAAGTAGCCACTTGCGTAATTTTATTTTAAATACCGTTGTGGAAGTTGCTTCTTTTATAGTGGCCGGCAGCCTGTTATATATCGAGGGGCCCATTATGTACACAGACCTTTCCGATTTGGTTAGCGTGTGTGTGGGCGTTACAAGTTGGTGCGCCCGAGCGTTACTGCGTAGAGGGAAAGACTTGGATAAGATCAGCACAGGGCCTATTGGAGTGACGTCTGAGGGAGGAGGCTTATGTCCAGCCGTGGGCTATCATTTGAGCTGCTAATGATGATGATGATGATCTCACTTTTATGTGGGGTCGGTACAACATGTTCTCTGTCACTCCGCTCATCCGTCATCTCAACACTCATTCCTTTCTTACCCATATCATCTTTCACACAGTCCATCCATCTTTTCTTTGGTCTACATCATCATTGGCCTGCCCTTATGCGGGGTCGGCACAACATGTTCTCCTCTTCCACTCTCCCCTATCACTCATCTCTGTATCAACTCCTTTCTTTTCCATATCTTCTTTCACACAATCCATCCATCTTTTCTTAGGTCTACCTCTACTCACATATCCATCCACATTCATTTCCATCACCCTTTTAGTTACATGACTTTCACCCCTTCGCATTACACGCCCATACCACGCTAACCTATTGCTCTCTACATCGTTTATTTAATACGAAATATGAATAAAATTAGAACAGTACTAGAATCCTAGTTTTAATACTAGCGGCCCTTCTAAATAAATAAATAATGCTGGACATTTCACACAGCATCATCTAGCCCCAAACTAAGCAAAGCTTGTACTATGGGAACCAGATAACTGATATACTACTTATATACTTTTTGTTTGTAAATACATATTATTATACGTAACTTCCAGACCCGAGATAAATATTTGCAGATCATACAAACATCTATCCCGCAGCGGGGATCGAACCCGCAACCTTCTGCGTCCCAAGCGTGCCTCCACCCACTGCGCCACAGAGGTCGCAAAAAATGCATTGAAATTGGTCGGTTAGTGGATGGGTGACCGCCAGTTGCATTATCATCTGTGCTTCCGTGCTTTAACGGGCACGTTAAATTGTCGGTTCCGTTAAAGTCGTCAAGTCACGACGGAGGCCTTCCCTCCTCCTCGCGTCGTTTCCCCAATGCTGGGGGTCGTGACCCATCACGAAAGTATCCTTTCTCGGACGATGTTCCGCCATCTGTTCCGGTTCTCAGCCACATGCACAGCTTCCGGCATGCTGAGATCGAGTGTGCTGCGGATCTGGTCTGACCAACGCATCGGGCTTCTACCTCTCGGCCGCTTTCCCTCGACTTTACCCGTGACGATGAGCTTCTGGAGATTGTCTCCGGGTTTGCGGGCTATATGGCCAAAGAACTCAAGGATCCTGCGAAGGCACACAGATGATAGGCGTTGCTTTTTATCCAACTTGAGTTCCTTGGAACTTGAGAAGGCGGCCTAAAAACTCCGTCATAACTGGCCACTGACTCATACGAACTTCATTTGACTAGTATTTTCCTCAACTTAAATATGTTTATGTTGCTATGAACAGGAAAATATAGCATACAATAAGTAATGTTTATAATTGAAATTATTCATTTACTAGCTGTCTGTCGCGGTGTTACCCGCGTTCCCTCGGGAAAACTTCACTTCCCCGGGATAAAATATAGCCTATGTTCATCGGGGATAATGTAGGAGTCTAATGGTGAAAGAATTTTTCAAATCGGTCCAGTAGTTTCGGAACCTATTCAATTCAAACAAACAAATCTTTCTTTTTTATAATATTAGTATAGACAACAGAGTACACCTTCACTTAAAATATGGAAACAAAACATATCCTATTACTAATAAACGTTACATAAAGTTATCATGCATAACCTATGAATAACCATACAAATTAGTTTATGCATGACATAACTTTATGTCAAGTTTATTATTAAGGGCCTAATTCTTTCTGAGAGTTTCTACATTTGTATAAGACTGCATGATTTTTTAAGTTTCAAACCACACTTAGATTTAACCACATTTCATTGAGAAATGAAGAGTCTTATCAAAATTTTCGATTCCGACGGGATTCGAACCCGCAACGTTGAGACGATCCTCCTAAAGCCGGAGTGCCGGCAGAAGTGAAAACCCGGTGTCGGTGAGCAGTCACGTGACTCGCACGTGACCTTTTCGAGGCGAATCTAAGAATTGTTTTTCATCTCAAAACTGCCAAACGAGCCTAATGAAGTTTTCACTTCAAAAAGTTCTGCTTAAATTGAATAAAAAATGATTTAAAAAAACAACAAATCAAACTTAATGCACTCTTTATTTCATAATAATTTAAAATAAATATAAATTAATTATTATCATGATATCTAAACATAATAAAAACAAAAAATGCAAACATGATTGACTGTATGCACATTATTTAAACACAAATATTATCTAAATTGCAATTTTAATTAACTCTTCAATAAAACTATTCTATGTGATCTTATTAGTAATCTATAAGTATACAGGGTGTAAAAAGACAACTATCGAAAACTGAGGGGTTGCAATCAGACCATGATTCTAAACATATTTAGCGAAAAATGCAAAAAATAATAATTTTGACATAGCTTAGTCATTTTATGTTATTTTCGGTTATTTTACTACTATTACAACATATTAAGAGCATACCTATACCTACCCAATAATTTCATTTATAAAAGAAAAAAAAAACAGTTAAAACAGTATGTAACTTAAATAAATAAATAAATAATGCTGGACTTTTCACACAGCATCATCTATCCCCAAAGTAAGCGGAGCTTGTGTTATGGGTACTAAGATGACTGATATACTACATACTTATATACTTTTTTTTTGTTTGTACATACATATTATACATAGAAACACCCAGACCCGAGACAAATATTTGTAGATCATACAAACATTGGTCCCGCCGCGGGGATCGAACCCGCAACCTTTTGCGTCGTAGGCAGGCCTTCGCCCACTGCGCTACAGAGGTCGTAATATAAATATTAATGTTAGTTTGTAAGTCAAATATGTTTAGTAGTAAGCACCTGCGCAGCATTCATAAATATGGACCATGTAATTTGTAGTCTGAAATAAAGATATTGAATTGAATTGAAAACTCAAAATCCAGCAATCTACGTAAAACAACGCGCCCAGAACATACGCAAACAGTAATCTTCAAACGCTGTTTTCTCCGGGTAGAATAGAATAGAATAGAATAGAATAGAATAGAATAGAATAGAATATAGCTTTATTGTACACCAGAAAAATAACATAAATTAAAAACAAACATGTAAAAATATGGTACAATGGGCGACCTTATCGCTAAAAGCGATCTCTTCCAGGTAACCTTTGGATGGACAGGATAAGATTAACAAATGAGGACGGGGGATATAATGATTTTTTTCGGAAAATCCTTTTGGATTTGGTTGTGTGTTGGGATGCTGTACCTACCCCTTGCGGCTTCGGTAGACGTCTTTTACAACCTGTATATTTATAACTTCGAATCTTTTAATAATATAAATCCGAGGCAACCTATGTCTACACTCAGACGCTAGTGCCTGGGACATTGTTTAATGGCTAATGTGGCTAAGGTCCTGCTTAATAATCATCACTCATACACACTTGTGTGCCAAATATCTTAACACTTTTTAAATAACCCGGGCACGTAGAACTGCCCATAAAGCTAGCTGGTAAAAGAGTGTCATTCTTTTTCCCGTCACTACTATTATTTCCATTATTTAAACCATTATTATTTCCGTTATTGTTAGCAATATTGTTGTTTGTGTTTGTAGCTACGTTTGTGTTGCTTGGAAAAGGGTTATATATTGAAGTTGCAATGGTTCCTTGATTTAAATTAATTCCATTTGGATAAGTTACAAGTTTACCACTTTTTTCATTTCCTCTATAGATCTGACCATTTGCTGTATCCCTTTGTCCAAAACCGTTCCCGTTATACCCATTATTATTTCCGTTATATGCATTATTATTTCCGTTATATCCATTATTATTATCGTTAACTCCATTTCCATAAAATACCTTATTATTACCGTTATAAGCGTTATAATAATAAGGCACACCGGCTGTATTCTGCGAAGCATACTTGCTATTCGGCGGGTAGTTAGCCAAAGGGATTATAGTCTCAACATAATCGTTTTGCATATTATTATTGGCGTTATACGCCTGCCTTTTGAACCTGGCGATGTTCTTAATAATGAGAGAATCTTTCAATACTGGATGTATGTAATCTGGAATGTCTCGTTTGACTCGTACATTCTTCAAATGCGGAGATTTCTCGACATCGATTCCGTAATTGTTCAACTGCGCCCACATTGTTAAGAAACCAGTCAGTATTATGATTGGCTCGAACATGTTTTTTTTTCTTGGTTGAAGTTTTCTGAAAATAATTCGAAATATGATCAAATCCGATTGAGTTGAAACTAGGCACATCGGGCGGGCTATAACTACAATTTAAAAATATTCTGACGGTTAGTATCTGATGATGGAGTCGGGAGCTGTTCGACAAAACTCTGCGAACAATGAAAGCTTATTGTGGCGCAGTGGGTGAAAGCCCGCTTGTGACGCAGATGGTTGCGGGTTCGATCCCCGCGGCGGGATAAATGTTTGTATGATTTGCAAATATTTATCTCGGGTCTGGGTGTTTCTATGTATAATATGTATGTATTTACAAAAAAAAGGATATAAGTAGTATACCAGTTATCTGGTTCCCATAGTACAAGCTTTGCTTAGTTTGGGGCTAGATGATGCTGTGTGAAATGTCCAGCATTATTTATGTTATCTATTTATTTATTTATAAATATTGTTTTTTTAAGTTACTTATTACGTAATATTAATAACTAGCTAATGCGCGTGGCTTCGCCCGCGTGGTACCAACATTTTGAATAGCCTATATGCTATTTCAGGTACGCCTATACCAAGTTTCATCTAAATCGGTTCACTGGTTTAGGCGTGATTGTTACACAAACATACAAACATCTAAACAAACTCACAAACTTTCAGCTTTATTATATTAGTGGGATTTGGAATTAGGATACATACGAACCTTTAATATCACTATCACTCAAATTAATATACAAATCATAAAGATATTTTATAACTGCGTAACTTCGTCAGTCGTTGGACACAAGTTTTGTACTGGGAAGTGTAAACAATAATACTAATTTATCTCGAGTCTAAATTTAAATATGCGCACACCACTTGCTGCTCACACTATACAGGGTGTAGCAAAATTTCATAGAAACTGTATGGAAAACGTTTTTACATTTTATAAGAATATCGTCGACGTCGAAGTTAAGCAACGCTCGAAACGGTCTGTAAGTGGATGGGTGACCGCCAGTGGCATTATCATCCGAGCGCTTCCGTGCTTCGGCACGTTAAATTGTCGGTCCCGGCTATTTAAGTCGTTAAGCCATGACGGAGGCCTTAAGGCGGCCTAAAAACTCAAACGAACTTACTTACTTTTTTTTAATAAGAATAAGAAAGTCTCTATTCGTAGTTTAAAAAAATAATAATAATACAGTAAATATTAAATAAATAAATAATGCTGGACATTTTCACACAGCATCATCTAGCCCCAAACTAAGCATAGCTTGTACTACGGGAACCAGATAACTGATATACTACTGATATACTTTTCGTTTGTAAATACATACATATTATACATAGAAACACCCAGACCCGAGATAAATATTTGCAGATTATACAAACATTTATCCCGCGGCGGGGATCGAACCCGCAACCTTCTGCGTCTCAAGCGGGCTATCACCCACTGCGCCACAGAGGTCGTCATATTGTAGGTTAGCACAAAAAATTAGATACTTAGTTCAAATCTAATCTACACATTAAAGAACCTTAAAATTACGAATTAAGTAAAGTAAAGTAAAAATTTATTTATTTGTTTGTTTCCAAAAACAGAAAATACACAGTAAAAAATATACATAGATGTCTTAAGGTCCTAAACTATGCTTACATATAATTTACGCTAACTTTGGTCGCCACACTAGGATACCCTGTGTCGTGGTGACCTACATTGGATTTATAATAGTTACCACAGCTACACTGTTCGATAGTGATAGGTACTTTTAATTACATATGAAAGGGTGTGATGTGCATTTCCAAATTGACGTCCAACTCAGCATTTGTCATAAAAACAGACGTTTGTTTGTTTATTTTGTTTATGAAAAACTTACGATTTGATGTCGTAAGATAAGGTGCATTTACACGATGCGATTTCAAACCATACGATATCGCACGGCAATTATTTACGTGTCAACGCTCATCGTATCCGATTTGTCATAGATAGCGCGACGCTCGTCGACACGTTCAATGGGCGGGGCTCAGCAAATCGTACGAAAAATCACATCGTGTAAATGCACCTTTACTTTGGAAAAAGTGTTTCTAGAATATTTGAGACTAGCTTCAGCGCGCGGCTTCGCCCGCGTGGTGCCAACATTTTGAATAGCCATATACATGCTATTCCAGGTCACTATTTACGCCTATTACAAGTTTCATCCAAATCGGTTCACTGGTTTAGGCGTGATTGATACACAAACATACAAACATCCAAACATTCTCACAAACTTTCAGATTTATTATATTACTAGCTACGCTCCCGCGGTGTAACCCGCGGTCCCTCGGGATTTTTTCGGGATAAAAAGTAGCCTATGTCCTTCCCTGGGATACAACCTTTATTCATGACAATTTTCAGCCTAATCTGTTCAGTAGTTTGGGCGTGAAAAGGTAACAAACAGACAGACAGACAGAGTTACTTTCACATTTATAATATTAGTATGGATTAGGATAGGATTAGGATTAACTTGTTTTTGACTGATGTAATTTTATAAGCTGGTAATTTTTTTTTTTAAATCCATACATGCAGTTATTTTTTTCTTCAGAACAAACCCATAGTTTACTTAAAACAAAACCTTCTAACTACAAAAAAAGGTAGCTACGCTCAATGCGATTCTTTCGCAACACCCTGTATATCGACTTTTATAATTAAACAACCAATAAATTAATTAAGATTGTTACTGGCATGAATCGAAATAAAAACGGACAGCAACAAAAATATTATATCTCTTCTCTATGACCGTGTTGGCAGAATGGGGTTGTACCTCGACTTTCAACCCGAAGGTCGTGGGTTCGAATTCGGGCCGTGCATCAATGGATTTTGCGTTTCGTAAAATTTATATGCGCTTTAACACGAGCTCTGAACGGTGAAGGAAAACATCGTGAGGAAACCAGTTAGTATTCTTATAGGCGGGGATGGGCTTGCAACCTGTCACGTACGGAATACTGACTGCAAGATGTGGGCATGTATCAAATATGTATTTGTACATGCCTCTAACTACTTTAGACATGTTCAAAGGATCTGGAATATAAAGATCTGAGAGAATGTCTACCGCGCCTTGGGGATACAGCCGTGACCTTGCATACTTTTTTTTTAATAATTCTCTATTCGACTTCTGTAGCCTTGGTCGCGAAAGAACAGGAGTAAAATTAGTTCTAAGACTATTCTAAGTGATCCCAGCGGTCCTACTGAATAAATGGTTTTTGACTTTGACTTTGTCCGCTTGCGACGCAGGTTGTGGGTTCAATTCCCGCTGCGGGACAGATGTATTATCTATATTATTGTCTTGGGTAGAATGTTTAATAAAATATGTAAGTATTTCGAAAAAAAATTATAATTATTATTATTATTGCTAGCCCGCATCGTCCTACTGCAGGGCAAAGGCCTCCCTATCCCCCTTCCACCTTTCCCGGAAAAAAAATAGATCTTGTATTTTAAACTAACTATATTCAGGAATTGATTTCAACAAATAAATTAATAAAATATTTATGTAATGATTTTTTTTCGTTTTGTTATGAAAATCTCGAGAAAATCCATAGAGACTAGCCTTTTAATTGATTGTTGCTTCTTGTATAACTTAGTCCATTCGAGCGTGTGACTTGATGTTGCTGCGCTGCGATTGGTCAACGTCTGTTCTCCTTGAAAATGTTGTGCAACATGTCTTAAAAAATCATTAAAAGATACTTTTTGAAGTGAAATCTAAAATCGACTAAGGAATTAAATTGATACGGTCAAACGTCTATTTACAACCCAAAAATGAAGCCCTGTCAGTTTGTGTAGTTTAAAGGGTCTTTCACCCTGTTAAAAAAGTTTTTGTCGAGTCATCATCATCATCATCATCTCAGCCTTTTTTACGTCCACTGCTGAACATAGGCCTCCCCCATAGATTTCCACAGCGATCGATCTTGTGCAGCCTGCACCCAACGGCTCCCAGCAACCCTTACAAGATCGTCTTTCCATCTCGTGGGGGGCCGTCCTCTGCTGCGATTTCCGGTGCGTGGCCTCCACTCGAGAACTTTTCTGCCCCAACGGCCGTCAGTTCTACGAGCTATGTGCCCCGCCCACTGCCACTTCAACTTGCTAATCCTGTGGGCTATGTCGGCGACTTTAGTGCGTCTACGGATCTCTTCATTTCTGATTCGATCTCGTAGAGAGACACCAAGCATAGCCCTTTCCATAGCTCGTTGAGCGACCTTGAGCCTTCTTATGAGGCCCATAGTGAGGGACCACGTCTCAGTTCCATATGTCATCACTGGTAACACACACTGATCGAAAACCTTCGACTTAAGGCACTGAGGTATTTTGGTCGAGTCATACATACTTGCATATTTTTATCTGTATAGGACGTTCTTGTAGATATTACGCGGAAAATAACGCAATAAATAGTTACGGATAAAACAGCCGTTTCTTTGTATTTTCCTTAAATAACAATGCTGGTTAATTGAATGAGTTATTAATAATTACGTTACTCATGTATTAGTAATCAATATTTTTAGGCCCTTATTAATAAAAGTGGTATAACGTTACGCCGTGTGTAACTTAGAAGCCATAGGTATTTTATTTTAAACTACGAGTAGCTGGCCGCCGCGGTGTTACCCGCGATCCCTCGGGAAAACTTCACTTCCCCGGGATAAAATATAGCCTATGTTCATCGGGGATAATGTAGGATTCTATTGGAGAAAGAATTTTTCAAATCAGTCCGGTAGTTTCGGAGCCTATTCATTTCAAACAAACATACAAACAAACAAACAAACAAATCTTTCCTCATTTTAATATTATTATTAGTATAGACTAATTTAATTCAGGAATTGGGTTCAACAAATACATAAAAAAATATTTATGTAATGTTTTTTTTTGTTTAAAATTGAAGTGTCTGTCTGTGATTTCAAAAATAACTGTTTTTTATCAAGTAACAATAACACAATTTTTTTGTTTATAGTAGGTACTGTGTCTGTCTTTCTGTTTGTCTGTACTAATCTTTGGAACGGCTGAACCGATTTTAATGCGACTTTCACTGGCTATACTAATATTATAAATGTGAAAGTAACTCTGTCTGTCTGTTTGTTACCTTTTCACGCCCAAACCACTGAACAGATTAGGCTGATAATTGTATCCCAGGGAAGGACATAGGCTACTTTTTATCCCGAAAAAATTCCCAAGGGAATTCGCAGCTAGTTGTAATATCTTCTTCTTCTTCTTCCTGCCCTTATCCCACTAAGTGGGGTCGGCACAACATGTTTCTTTCTTCCATTTCCCTCTATCACTCATATCAGAATTCACTCCTTTCACTAACATATCCGCATTCACACAGTCCATCATCTATTCTTAGGTCTACCCCTACCGGTATATCCATCCACATTCATACTCATGATGGTTTGGGCATGTAGAGAGGATGGATGACAGTAGTTTGACAAAGCAAGTGTATGAGGCGAGTGTGTATGGGACAGCTGGAAGGGGAAGGCCTAGGCGAACCTTCTTGGATCAAATTGGCGACATTTTGGAGAAGGGCCAGGTCAATACCCTAAACCGACGAGCATGTATGAAGAATGTAATGAGAGTGAATGAGGCGAAAGTTGTGTGTCAGGATCGTAGCGAGTGGAGATCCGTGCTCTCTGTCTACCCCTTTGGGAAAGAGGCGTGATTTTATGTATGTATGTATCACACTCATCACTCGTCGTCTTATATGAGTCTCATCCCTCCTCATGACTCCATACCATGCCAACCTTCGACTTCTCTTATAATATATTTTTAATCTAATCTAATATATTAAGTAATAAGTATCTAGTATATTAAGTAGGTTAAGGACTAAAATCTTTTTTCATTACACCTAGATGCACATGCACCCACTGTTACAACCCCATCTCTCTCTCTCCCATAAGGTTTGCTGTAAGAGAACTCTTTTTAGGGTTAAGCTTGCCTTTGCCAATACTTCTCTAGATTAAGTGTTTATATACAGGGTGTAAAAAGACTGCTCCCGAAAACTGAGGGGTTGCAATCAGACCATGATTCTAAACATATTTAGCGAAAAAAAAAACGCAAAATAAATTTTTGACTTAGCTTCGTCATGCTTTGTTATTTTCGTTTATTTACTACTATTACAACATAATAAGACCATACATACCTAATAATTTCATTTATAAAAGAAAAAAACATTTAAAACTCAAAATCCAGCAATCTACGTAAAAAAACGCGCCCAAAACATACGCAAACAGTACTCTTCAAACGCTGTTTTCTCCGGATTTAGTGCATATTTCGAAAAATCCTTTTGGATTTGGTTGTCTATTGGGATGCTGTACCTACCCCTTTTATTCGGTGGAATAACTTTATGTCACGTTCTATGGTAAGCCTGTAGGTGTTTGTATATGTTATTTCTTTGTGCAATAAAGAATAAATAAATAAATATATTTTAAACAAATTGTTTTTATTAACAGCTGAGCCGTTAAAGCCGACGTACATGCCAGTATTTCTGACGAAGAAGGAACGCAAGAAGCTGCGCAGGCAGAGTCGTCGTGAGGCCTGGAAGGAAGAGCAGGAGAAGGTGCGGCTCGGGCTGGAGGCGCCGCCGGAGCCTAAACTGAGGTAACCACTGTTGCAAAGTTGTAAAAAAAATCTTTTTATAATGTGAATGAGCTCTTGAACATTAATTAGGTATTATGGAGATATATTTATATAACTATGACATTCTTTTGTGTATTGTTTTTGTTGACATCCGTTTTTTTTGTGTAATTAAATTTTTGCATGCCAATGTTTTTTGGTGAAATATGTGACACTGTTTATATAATTATTTAAGACCTTTTTGACCATATTTCGCAATAAATGATTTGATTTGATTTGAAAGGTAAAAGGACACAAATTTTCGAAGACACTTGACAAATTTTGGGAGGGTTGTAACAAAATTTGAGAAAAATGAAAAAAAAAATTGTAAATTTTTATATTTTTTATAAGCCACAGTTGGTATTCTATCAAATCAAATCAAATCAAATCATTTATTAATTCATAATTCCAGGTACCTTTAAACAATGATTTTAAAACAATTTTTCCAGCCGGAACCTGCCCTTACAGGCGTATGAATAAAACATTCAAGTATTAATCAAATAAAACAGAACAAAACACATGCGATTACAGTTAACTCTTCTCCAATTACATTAAAATAAAAATGTCAAAGTAGTTACTAAATTTTGTAGTCAAAGAATTCATTCAAACTATAAAAGCATTTTTCAATGAGCCATCGCGTCAAATTTGTTTTAAATCTACTAAATGTCATATCTTTTAAATCGTCAGGAATTTTATTATAAATTTTTATTGCCATTATAAAACTATTATTAGATGATAATGTCAATCTTGTAAGCGGCGTAAATAATTTGTTTTTATATTTTGGTCTAACACTGTATTTACTCATGGTACTAGCTTCTTGAAATAGGCTTTTATTTTGAAATACAAATACACTTTCTACTATCAAGAATTTCGAGTCTAACGTCAGGGTTCCGTGGCCGAGCGGTTGAAGGCACTCCGGCTTTAGGAGGATCGTCTGATCGTTGCGGGTTCGAATCCCGTCGGAATCGAAAATTTTGATAAGACAAATTTGATGGCAATTTTTTGAAAAACAGCGTAAATGTGGCTATTATGATTAAATTTAATAAAAAACACGTTAGGATGACAAATTTATAAAGCAAAGTGGTAAAATTTTGAAGGTATGTAACTAAATTTAGGAGAAAACGTTCAAATTTTGAGAAATTATATCAATTTTTTTTAAGAACTTAATGATGAAATTTTTTTGGGAAGTCACAAAATTTTAGAAAAAAAAGATTAAAAGCTACTTTTTATCCCGAAAAAATTTAAAAAACCCGAGTGACGCAGTAGGTTGCGGGTTCGATCGCCGCGGGATAAATTTTATGATCTGAAAATATTTATCTCGGATCTGAGTTCTTCTATGTATTTACAAACAAAAACTATATAATTATTATATCAGTTACCTTGTTCCAATCAAGCTTTGCTTAGTTTGGGGCTAGAGGCTGTGTGAAATGTCCAGCATTATATATTTATCAATTATTTCTCTCAGGATATCAAACTTAATGCGAGCGTTGGGCACAGAGGCGGTTCAAGACCCGACGGCGATAGAGGCGAAAGTCCGCGAGCAAATTGCGAAGCGCCAGAAGACGCATCTAGAAGCGAATAAAGCCAGGGCGCTTACTAAAGAACAGAAACGGGAAAAGGTGATGTATTATTTATTATTAAGATCGGCATTATTCCGTCTTCGTTTTTAACCCCCGACGCAAAAAGAGGGGTGATACAAGTTTAAAAGCTAAAAAGTAAGTAAGTTCGTATGAGTCAGTGGCCAACTCTGGTGACGGAGTTTTTAGGCCGCCTTAAGGCCTCCGTCATGGCTTAACGACTTAAATAGCCGGGACCGACCATTTAACGTGCCCTCCGAAGCACGGAAGCGCTCAGATGAAAATGCCACTGGCGGTCACCCATCCACTTACAGACCGTTTCGAACGTTGCTTAACTTCGACGATCTATCAAGAACGACTAAGCAAGCACGACCACGAGCACTTTTAATTAACTTGCAATGTTTGCATGTTTGTCCGGGTCAAATCTTGCAAGCTTAATTTGACCCACTTCCCGGTGTCCGATTGAGCTGAATTTTGGTACACTTATGAGTCCTCGGTGACAATGCAATAATATGGTAACTGTGAGCTGATCTGATGATGGAGTCAAGAGCTGTTCCAGGGAACTCCTCAGAAAATAGGCCGATTGAGTTGAAACTCGGTTTGTAGATCAAGTATCATCTAAAATTTTAAAATATAGTGACAGCGAGCTGATCCGATGATGGAGAACGGAACTCCTCAGTTAATAGGTTGATTGAAATGAAATTTTGTACTTACATCGGTGAGTTCAATCAGATCACGGTAATCCATTAAAAGCTTGTATAGTTCGCGTCACGTAAAAAGAACGCTGGCTGTCAAGCTGCGCCATGGACGCTTTACGGGTCCATTTGTCGGTACGAGGCGAGGCGCGGGGCGGGATGGTCGCGCGCCGCACGCTATTGGTTCGTCAGTTGGCATTTGCCTTCCGAGCTGTGTCCACGTTACTTTCGCTGCCAAAATACCATCGCGCACAAAAGTTTTTAATTACGTAATCGTTTTACATAAAAAAAATTAGAAAAATATTTATGTCGTAGGTATATTGCTTTATGAAAATAGAGGTTGTTAATAATGCATTTGATATTGTAAAACAATGTATGAAACGGACAACAAAGGCTACAAAACGTTCCGAGTCTACAGTGAGACGAATAAAATTGTAAAAGGTTCAAAAGATTCGGAATACCACTACGACTTAGTGGAAGGAGTTTCAACCTTATCTTTAATGTTTTTTATTACGATTAAACATTCTTTACGGAATAAAATATGTTTTTAATTCTATTTAATGATAACTCTATCTAATATATTTGAATGTACCTACCAATAACCAATATACGAAGCCGCAAGCGAAAGGCTAGTTCAAAAATAAAACAGTAGGTTGAGTACTTTCGTGCGCGAGTGTACCTATGCGCAAAAATACCCCCACCACTTTTTTCCAGCGTATTTATTTTATTTCTTAATATTTATTTAAGATTTTCAGATTTCATTTATTGACCATGAAGTTACATAACATAACATTGGCACGTCAAATTACATTGGTACACTTAACAATTATATAGTAGGTAACATTAATTTAAAGATAGGTGGTAGGTAAAGGTACAATACATATTATTAGACTTAGGACTCAGAGTACAAATCAGAAAATGAACAGTTCATATATTCATCGATATGGTAAAATGGATGTGATTCAAAAAACTTTTTTAATTCATTTTTAAATTTGCTCATAGGCAGACAAGTTATTTGTGATGGCAATTTATTATACATTTTAAGCTTAATGTAAAGACCTTGATTTGTAGTTTTTACAAGTCGTTTTTCATCGTCATTTATTGTCGCAGGTGGATCGTAAAATCAGAGAGGACACGTCAGTCGGAGTTCACGTTTCTGTTTATAGGTAAGACTAGCTGTGAATGAATGAATAAACGTTTATATGGCACTTTCAAACTGAAAATATATCTGTACCCGCGACTTCGCGTATGCGGTACAATAGGTACCGCCGGCCACGGAACCACTGACGTCAGATTCGAAATTTTTGAACAGCTCATATTATAGCTTAACCGATAAATATGAGCTCATCAAAAATTTCGAATCTGACGTCAGTGATTCCGCGGCCGAGCGGTTGACGGCACTCCGGCTTTACGAGGATCGTCTGATCGTCGCGGGTTCGAATCCCGTCGCAATCGAAAATTCTGATAAGACTTGATTTCTTAATGAAATGCCAAGTTAACAATGAAACTTAAAAAAAAAATATTTCCAGAATACGCGACCTATTCGAGTGCGCTTCAGCAAAGTTCAAGGTGGAAGTGAACGCAGCACAGCTACATATGACCGGCAGTGTGGTGTTGCACCGCGGCTGTTGCGTGCTGGTGGTGGAGGGCGGCCCCAAGCAGTGCGCCAAATATAAACGGTGAGTTATCTTGACGATGGTAGCAAAACTCACATTTTGACTGTACGTCAAGTCATTTTTAGGGTCGGTTCACATCTGACGGAAGATGCGTCGCGTATTATCGGTCGCGTTACGTCATAACAGACAAAATAGTAATAAAACATTCAACCTTTCACACTTGACCGATGATACGCGATGGTGATAAACGAAGACCGTTGAGTACGCTCGACGCATCTTCCGTCAGGTGTGAACCGACCCTTAAGGCATGAAAACATTGATTTTTATATATTTTTTTGATGACAATGAATAGTTTAGGATATTAGTTTATTAGTTATGGGAGTCGAAACACGATTACACGAGTCAAATTATGACTTAATTTGACTCGATAGAAAAGGAACACAAAGTTACCTCTAAATCTTCATCATAAAGCAGTTTCATTTGCTGGTTGTTTAATTTTTTTTAATGAAATTTCGTCTACGTCTTCCCTAATAAATACGGTAGAGGATTACGGATTTATTTTATTGCCAAGGAGTATTATTTTCTAGCAAAAAATACATTTATGTTCAGTGTAATTGTGCGCGGGCCGGCCAGCACACCATCAGACGGCCGGGGGGACTAGCTACATATTACATATTATACATAGCAACACCAAGACCCGAGATAAATATTTGCAGATCATACAAACATTTATTGTTATTACTTGACGACTCTCTGTAGCGCAGTGGTTGAAGGCCCGCCTGCGACGCAAAAGGTTGTGGGTTCGATCCCCGCGGGGGACCAATGTTTGTATGATCTACAAATATTTGTCTCGGGTCTGGGTGTTTCTATGTATAATATGTATGTATTTACAAACAAAAAGTATATCAGTCATCTTAGTACCCATAACACAAGCTCTGCTTACTTTGGGGCTAGATGATGCTGTGTGAAATGTCCAGCATTATTTATTTATCCCGCGGCAACCTTCTGCGTCCCAAGCGGGCTTTCACCCACTGCCATAGAGGTCGGCAAAATTAAAAGAATGTTGCTTAACTTCGACGATCTATTCATAATATTTAGAAGTTAGAGTGTTAGTAATGTTAAAATGATATTTCTTTTACAGGCTCATGATGCACCGTATAAAGTGGGAAGAAGATACTGTGAAAGACAACGATGGCAACGACGTACCGAACAGTTGTACGCTCGTCTGGGAGGGAGTGGTTCAACAGCGCGCCTTTGGTGATATCAAATTCAAGGTAACTCATTTTGATCATTTTCAAACTCATTCAAGCCTAGTTTTCAACCCCAGTCCTAGTTTTCCACCCCGTATTGTGTTCCTAAATATCAACGCTCCTAAATATCGCGAAGGAACAGGAGTAAAATCACCTAGTTTTAAGACGTTTCAAAGTGATCCCAGCGTTCCTACTGAATAAATGCTTTTTGACTTTGACTTCAACCCCGAATTGTATTGTGATCCCAGTTTTCTGTGATTGTAAGGCTCAATGCGCGCTGAATTGGCAGTGACGAGGCGTAACAAGAAACTATAAACCTTATGAACAATATTACAAGATATAGAACACGTTGGTCAGCAGGTAGAAAATGCCTTCGGCATTATGCTCGCCAATTGTGCAATTTCTTTGTAATTTTGTGGAATAAAGTATATATAAATAAATAAATAGAAACTTGATAGAACGAACGACGCGCGTCAGATCGCGACCGCGCGAGACTGCTCGAGTTGGTGCGACACCTCATCATTCATTGTATACCTTATTCATAATAAGGTTTATAATTTCTTGTTACGTTGCGTCGCGTCGCTGTCAATTCAGTCTGCATTGAGCCTAATCCTAGTTTTCAACCCCATCGTGTGATCCTAATTTTCGACCCCGCATCGTAATTCTAATTTTCAACCCTAAATTGTCGTCTTTGTTTTCACTACACACAGTAATCTCAGTTACATTCTCTTAGTTCAAGATACTTTGAAGATGTTTAAAGAACATCTTAAATACAAATACAAATACAAATAACTTTATTTGCCAACGAACTTATACTAGATACATTTAACTTACTGATGGTCCCCGCACGAGGTGTAAACCTGTGTCGCAGGAAACCGAGTTGTACAAACATGAGAGTACCTTTACGAACTAAGTCATCGTTACAGAGTAATTGTGGACTTTTTAGATATTAACAAAACAAAAACTAAAGTACAAAAAAAAAGTAAGTTTAAGTAATACCTGATACAACTTTATATAATAAACAGAAGTAAGGATACTGACTTTAAAAACATATTCTAAGTCTAAGTATTGAGCACTAATCAAGCACCAATAAACCGTATCGAAATCAAAATCAAATCAAATAAGAACAGATGCATAATCTAGGAAGGGATAGTGGAAGAGAAGGAAGGGGGGGGGGGGATATAAATTAACGTTTACTCAAGAATAATCATTTGTCAACCACCAGCAAACCTTCAGTCAGTTAAAGAGTAGAATAAATTAATAAATTTCCAAAGGATTTTCATTGTATTGATCTGATAGAATGTCTACCGCGCCTTGGGGATATACTCATTGTCCTAATCCTGTTTCGTTTCGTGTTTTCAAATTATGTTTTACTTCCAGGTGATGCCGACAGAAAAGATGGCGCGAGAGCATTTTGCAAAGTATAATGTGGAACATTATTGGGACTTAGCTTACAGCGGTGCTGTTTTAGGCTCCGCGGAGGCCTAATGGGGGCCTAACATCGGCGCTATAGTCTATTCCACATAACATGGGTGCTGACATTGAGAAATAAGTTTCTAAATAGTATGGAAAAATCGATCACAATTTGTATATTATCCAACTAAGTTCTATTTGTGAAATAATCGTGTCGAATAAAAGTTGCGTGAATCGATTGAATGTGATCCAACTAAGTTCTACTTGTGAAATAATCGATTTTCTATCGAATAAAAGTTGCGTGAATCGATTGTCAAAAATTCGATTACAATATGATCCAACTAAGTTCTACTTGTAAAATAATCGATTTTCTCTGTAGACAAAGCGTGAAACGAAACGTAAAAGTGTCAGTACCTATGCAAGATGAATACTATAGTGGCTTTGAAGACTACAAAAGACAGGAGGCCTAGGCCTCATGTGACCTCAAGAATGGAGTATAGATATGTATAGATTTTGAAAAGTCGCGGGCGGTTATTTTAAGTGTCTAAATTGAAATGAAAAAATAATAAATAACTGAAATTCATAAATGCATTTTTATTTATTTGTATAAGAATGTATTAGTCAACATTTCGAAAGAAACTGATGGACTATAGCCGGGGCGACGAATTGTCAAATCAAAAGAGAAAATGCTGCTGACGTCAGAAGCGAGCCGCATTTTCTTACGTCAGCAGCATTTTTGTATAGAAAAAAATGAGTTGGGCACGTCAGTGCGCGATCAGGTTTAAATCGACCAACGTCGACCGATGCCATCGACCGGCAATCGATCGCTAGGTTAGTCGACCGGTATCCGTCGATCAAAGCTAAAACACTAACCGATCGATCGTCGATTGATGATCGGGTAACACCTAAGGTTTATTTTTTTATTTTTTTTTTTATTTTGTTTATTGGGAACAACTAACAGCTACATTATACAGTATAATGGCAAGCATTTTATAGGAAGAATTGGTAATAATGCAGCCCACAACATTGTTCACAGATTACTATAAATAAGTTTAACAAAATTTTACCGCTAAAGGTTACAAACATGCAAAACAATTGGAAAGGTTAAGAAGAAAAAGAAAAATATAGGAAATATTCTAAACTTAAAATTAATAATTTTTATACTAGGGGTTATAAGCATGCATGTTTATATCATAGACGAGAAGGTTTATCTATACTAATATTATAAAGATGAAAGATTTTTATTATTTCTTTTTTCCGACGTTTCGGACGCATTGCAGCGCCCGTGGTCACGGATGAACTGAAAAAAATAGGTACGTGATAAATACCCGGTTTCAAAAATAATAATTATGTCACCAAATCACGAAAGTTTAAAAAGTTTGATTTGTTTGTTTGTTTGAAATGAATAGGCTCCGAAACTACTGGGCCGATTTGAAAATTCTTTCACTAATAGAATCCTACATTATCCCCGATGAACATAGGCTATATTTTATCCCGGGGAAGTGAAGTTTTCCCGAGGGATCGCGGGTAACACCGCGGCGGACAGCTAGTATCAAATAAATAAAATTCACAAAGTTTTCATCATTTATTCGTACGGCAATTTACACCAAGTGCCTCAGCACATACAAGATGCATTCATTATTTACAATTTGCGAAATAGAAAATTATTTATCCTAGGAAATGGTGCGACGATCATCAGAATTGTATACGCCAATGAGTATCGTGAGGTCGTTTCAATGCGCAGTAGATGTTTTTTCATACAAAATTGTCAATTGCGCACAACTTCGTGAATCCATTGGCCGTAATGTTTTATGGTTATGCCTTAGTTTAGATTTTTAAAATAATCAACAAATTATTGGTAATAATCAGAAATCAATCACTCGATAAAATACTTTTGTGTATTGAATGTAAGATGAATCCAGACAGCATTTATTTTATTGATTGAAAATATAACTAAACATTGGAATTTAAATCATTTTAACAGAAAATCTAAAAAATCTCACTCCGTAAGCTATTTATCACTTTATTGTAGCTAAAACTCAAACCAAATATTTTCAGTATATACAGGGTGTAAAAAGACAACTACCGAAAACTGAGGGGTTGCAATCAGACCATGACTAAACATATTTAGCGAAAAAAAACGCTAAAAATTTTTTTGACTTAGCTTAGTAATTTTTTTTTATTTTCGGTTATTTACTACTAGTACAACATAATAAGACCATACCTGCCTAATAATTTCATTTATAAAAGAAAAAAACAGTTTAAACTCAAAATCCAGCAATCTACGTAAATCAACGCGCCCAAAACATACGCTGTTTTCTCCGGATATAATGATTTTTACGGAAAATCCTTTTGGATTTGGTTGTGTGTTGGGATGATGTACCAACCCCTTTCGGCTTCGGTGGACGTCTTTTTACACCCTGTATACGTAAATCAATAAAATCCTTCAATTTGGTAATGATCTCCTTTAGGCTCAAGACACATCGAATTGGCAAGCGACGCGTCAATTATAGCGCACCATTATAAACCTTATGAACAATGATACAAGATATAAAAACGCTTGTAGAATGAACCGCACGAAAGTGCTCGAGCCAGCGCGGACCGCTAGATGGCTTCGCCAGACCTCATTCATTCTACAAGCGTTTCTAAATCTTGTACCATTGTTCATAAGGTTTATAATGGTGCGCTATAAAACTAATTGAAGCGTCGCTTGCCAATTCAATGTGCATTGAGCCTTAAACCTTATCTTCATTCAAAATGGCGGTCTACATAGGCAATTAGACGTTCGTGAAATTATCAATTCTCTCAGAATATTTTAATTTTACGATCAATTTTGTCATTAAAATATATTCTAACGCTCGTCACACATACACCAAGAAACATTACATATAGAAACTACAAATTGAACTACATACAGGGTGTAAAAATCATTTTAATAACACACTATGAAAAACAAATATTAATAGTTTTTAGTCCCGTTAACTAAACGCTATCAAAGATCTGTATCCAGTAAAACTATTTTTACACCCTGTAGATGGGGATATTCAAAATATTAAAATCAATTAATTGCCCACTCTAGAAATGAAAATAAAAAAAATGTAAGTTAAATTAAAATTACAATTTAGTAAAAAAAAAACTGCCCTTACAGTTTTTAAAATAAATATAAGAAAAAAAAAATCAACCCAAAGACAATTTTTTTTAATATTTTGAATATCCTCTTTGATCGATATTCATTATTTCCGAACATCGAATCGATCACAATTGGCTAATTCGAAATATCGATTAATGCTAAACAATTATAAATATTTACATTAAGATGGAAACAAATTACTTAAAATTGTTCCCAAATATTTTCGTTTCATTGTTTTTTACACAGCGAGAGATCAAACGACTTAGTTATTACTAAATTAATCGAATCGATTTGTGATCGATTAAAATCGAATCGATTCCCGTCAATATTTACAATTCAATAATTAAAAACAATTAATAATTTTGGTCATATTTAGTAATTTACATTAAAAAATTAATTATACTCTAGTTTTTAGGTATACACGCGTTTAGGTATACAAATTATTGGAACAAAATTTTACCGTTTACATATATAAAGTAGTATTTAAAATCAACACCATTTTTTTTAAATCAAACTACACATTCATTAATATAACCATACAATAGGAAAAACACTGAAACATTCACCACACTGCTTCTTTTAACATCACAATTATCCACCAGGTCAAAGACCCTGTAGACTGAACGAATTTTAGCGAGTCTATTTATTTACATCAAAATCTCATCGAAATCCGTTCAGCATTTCACGTCAACTACTTATTTACAAATTGACATAACTCACTAATATTTCGTACAAGTCTTTTTCTCAGACTTGCTTACATAAACATCTATGAATCGATTCTTGAACCGATTATAATAGTAATCGATTAGTGGACCGATTATACCAGTAATCGATTATTGGACCGATTATAACAGTAATCGATTCTTACACCGATTATACTATTAAGCGATTCTTGGACCGATTATAACAGTAATCGATTATTACACTGATTATACCAGTAACCGATTCTTCAATCGATCGAATCAGTAATCGATTAGGGTACCGATTATAATATTAATTGATTTAAAATCGACAAGAACGAATGGACTTAAATCACACATTTAACAGGACTATCAACGGTCGTTATTATCGGACTTGACTTTAACTATCCCTGTCAAAAGTCGAGATCTTTGCCTACGCCATATATTTGGACGATCTGACTACATTTGTTGAAAAATCTATATTTTCTTTCTTTTTGTTAGTGTTTCTAAACAAAACTCTCTGTTGAACCTATTTGGTTCACACTTTGATATTGTCAAAGTGTAATGAAAATTACACTCAAGGACAAAATTAGAGGAACGGAACTAATTTTAGAAAATTCAGTATAAACAAGATTTGTAATAAAAGTACAATATCGGGGTCTTCAAATCAAGAGTAAATAGGTTCCTTCTAGGTAAGCATGCTCCATCTTAGACCTCACGCTTAACATCAGGCAGAGTGAGGTCAAATGCGGTCAGCATTATTTAAGTAAAAAAAAAACCCTTCTAGATAATGTTATTCCACATAATCCACGTAAAAATATGTATGAATTAACTTAGTAGTGCTATCACGTGCGGTTTGACGACCTCTGTGGCGCAGTGGGTGAAAGCTTGTGACGTAGAAGGTTGCGGGTTCGATCCCCGCCGCGGGATAATGTTTGTATGATCTCGGGTCTGGGTGTTTCTATAATATGTATGTATTTACAAACAAAAAGTATGTAAGTAGTATATCAGTTATCTGGTTCCCATAGTACAAGCTTTGCTTAGTTTGGGGCTAGATGATGCTGTGTGAATGTCCAGCATTTTTTTTTTTTTTAGCTCACAAAAAAAACGCATTAAACATACTAAAATACATACATACATAAAACCACGCCTCTTTCCCAAAGGGGTAGGCAGAGACCACGAATCTCCACTAAATAAATAAATAATATCAATTAATAAGTTCCTCTTAATATGTCCCTGAGTGTATTATATTTTTCAGTAGATTATTTCTATATTAAACTGGCCATACATGACTAGAAATCAATTTTTAGTAGTAGGGTTAGCTACCCCCATATTCAACAAGTGCGAGTACCCCCTAAATTGGTTAACCATCGCCTCACGATACGCAGCCAAATGTCTGGGGTCAATCTGACCCCCCATTAACTGTCTAGGGTCCATCTGACCCGCCAAGCTGTATAAAGCCATATAGGGGTCTAGGAAGGACGACATTGGCGGTTTTTGGGGGTCTTTCTGACCTTCTCTTGAACTTGTAGAGTGAACGGATCCTGTTGGGGAAGGGTCATCTCGAATTTGGTATGTAGGGACGTTGATTGGGGTCTTTTTAGGGGTTTTCTGGTCTTTAGGGGGTGTAGGGGTTTTGGCGACGAATTTTCCGTTTGAGGAGCGTTTTTGGGGACGTATGGCGTCTTTTTTTGGCGGGGTTTGGGCCTTATTGACCAATGTAATCTCTAAATTTGAGCCTACAACAGCTTTTCCGTCCACAATTGAATAATTTTTTGGTGTTTGCGGCTTCGATGGTGACGGTACAGTAGGCACCCTGACGATTTCAACAGCCGGTTTAGCTAACTTACAGGTTAAATCTAAGATATCTTGGGGGTTGGTTGGGTTAGGGGTCATTTGTACCCTCTGTGGTTTAATCGGGACCCCATGTATCGTGTGTGGAGGTGGCATAAAAGGGTCTTTGGGGTTGCCATAGACAGTTTTTTCAGGGCTAGATGAACCATAGATTGATGTGGCTTGGATTACCCTAGGCGGGATTACCCCGTTAGGGTAAGCTGGGGCTACAACGACTGGGGGATTATAATATCCATACATTTGTGAAGCCATTAATTGTTGTTGAACAGGTAGAAGTAAAGGGGGTATATTTGGGGTCGGCCAGGGGGGTAAGGGGGTAACTTCTAACCCCCTTTCTTTGAGAATGTCGAGACGTTTCTTCTTGGTGTTGGATTCTGGGCTCTCTGTTTCTGGGTATTCGTCTAAATCGATTATTTCTGGGGTTTTCGGCTTGTAGGGTACCTGAGGAAGAAAATATTATATAATAAGAAGAATATTATCATATTATTATTACAATAATGGGGTTAAATAATAAAGGGGGCGGTGCCTAGTGAATAATTTGAGATTGGGGGCGAAAGGTAAGGGCGATGTATATGTCAGCTCACATTAGCAATATCATCGTCGCTGTGTCTATGGTTAGTACATATAGGTGGGGGCGGTGGCTAGTAACTACGTATACCTCTACAACCTCGTCTTATTTGCAATGGGCGGTAGAGTTGAGGGAGGTAGTTTTGAATGGGGGCGGTGCCAAGATACTTTTTTAGTTGGGTCAAAATTTGGGGGCGGTGATTTTTTTCTTAGGTGGTTTCGGTGCTGAGGCACTGGGTAGTGACTGATTGCGATTGGTGGTTGAAATTTGAAACGGATGGTGGAGGCGGTGGGTTAATTTTATCTAAATTACACTAATTCACTTACCTCAACAATCTCATCATCACTATTGCTATGGGCGGTGGCCGGGGGCGGGGGGCGGTGGATACCAAAGTTGGTGATGGGCGGCGCTGAGTGCGGCGCGGGCGGCGCGGGGGGGGAACTTGAAGCTGAGAGCGATTCTGATAGAAGGGGATATGTTGGCGCTGGAACAAAATGTATTGAATATTTTAATTACTACCCCCTTAGACATCTTCAAAGGATCTGGAATATAAAAGATCTGAGAGAATGTCTACCGCGCCTTGGGGATACAGTCGTGACCCTGTTTTTTTTAATTAAGTATAAGTATTTAAGGTATTTGCCCTGTAGTCGGAAACATCAAGCTCTAATCTACACTAATATTATAAAGAGGAAAGATTTGTTTGTATGTTTGAATTGAATAGGCTCCGAAACTACTGGACCGATTTGAAAAATTCTTTCACCATTAGAATCCTGCATTATCCCTGATGAACATAGGCTATATTTTATCCCGGGAAAGTGACGTTTTCCCTAGAGACCGCGGGTAACACCGCGACGGATAGATGGTAAATAAGTATTTAATATTATAGTTATTCATTTATTCAGTAGGACCGCTGGGATCACTTAGTATAGTAAAACAAATTTTACTCCTGTTCTTTCGCGACCAATACTGTGAAGAATCAGGGCAACAAACACGGTCTGGGGGCTAGTCTAGTAATACATTTAAATGCCTAACAAATAAATAAATAAATAATGCTGGACTTTTCACACAGCATCATCTAGCCCCAAAGTAAGCAGAGCTTGTGTTATGGGTACTTAGATGACTGATATACTTATATACTTTTTGTTTGTAAATACATACATATTATACATAGAAACACCCAGACCCGAGACAAATATTTGTAGATCATACAAACATTGGTTCCGCCGCGGGCATCGAACCCGCAACCTTTTGCGTCGCAGGCGGGCCTTCGCCCACTGCGCTACAGCGGTCGTCAAAATACTTACGTGTGTTTGGTGCGGTGGCCGGCTGTGTGTTCTGGCGTGTTGGTTTGACTCTCACAGCGCGGAGCGAACTGCGACCCACGGGACGATTTGGTTTCTGAGGAGAAAACATCAACTTATATAATAAAGCTGACAGTTTGTTTGTATGTTTGTGTATCAATCACGCCTAAACCAGTGAACCGATTTGGATGAAACTTGGTCTATACCAACTCACAGGTACAACTATACAGGTCACTACCTACGCCTATGCGTAGATAGTGACCATGTAAATATAGGCTATTGTATATTGTTATAATTTATAATTAAGTTTTTGTTTATAATTGTAACACCGCCTCCTCTCTCGTTCTCTTCTATCCAGTCCATCCAAAGGTTGCCTGGAAGAGATCACTCTGAGTGATAAGGCCGCCCATTGTGCCACTGAATTTAGACCTAAGTTTTTTTTTTAATTTTGTCATTTATATTAAGGTGTGACAATAAAGAATTATCTATCTATCTATCTATCTATTCAAAATATTGGTACTACGCGGGCGAAGCGGCGCGCAGAAGCTAGTTATTTATTAATAACTAGCTTCTGCGCGCCGCTTGATTATTTAATTATTAGTAAGAAACATTGAACTAAGAAGAATTTTAGAAATGAAAAGTCTTATCAAAATTTTCGATTACACGATAATTCAATTTCAATTCAATTCAATTTCAATTTATTCATAATACTTACTTATAATGTTTCTAGTGACTTATTTTTTTTCTGACTTACCTGATCCAAAGGGGTGCCGTTTGGCGCGTGCCCATTAACGGGGTACGGCGTGGGCAGCGGGTGGAGGGGAGTCAACTCGCCTTTATAATCTTGGGGACCTGGAACAGTGGGTTTAAAGTATTACGTAAAAACGTAAACAGGGTCACGACTGTATCCCCAAGGCGTGGTAGACATTCTCTCAGATCTTTATATTCCAGATCCTTTGAAGATGTCTAAGGGGGTAGTCAGAGCCATGTACAAATACATATTTGATACATGCCCACATCTTGCAGAAGTTAGGATACGTGACAGGTTGCAAGCCCATCGCCGCCTATTAGAATACTAACTGGTTTCCTCACGATGTTTTCCTTCACCGTTCAGAGCTCGTGTTAAAGCGCATATAAATTTTACGAAACGCAAAATCCATTGATGCACGGCCGGGATTCGATCCCACGACCTTCGGATTGAAAGTCGAGGTACAACCCCATTCGGCCAACACGGCTCCTATCCTATCCTATCCTCCAAGTATTACCTATAAGAAAAATAACAAATTGTTATTTTTATGTAATGTTACTGGAAAATAAAAATAAAAATATTTAGTTTTCATACAAAATGTATGGAGAAAAAATATTTTTTTTGTTTTTTTTTTGTTTTGCATTTTAAGATGCTTTGCTTTACAAAAAAAACACTTCGAAATAAATAATGTTGGACATTTCACACAGCATCATCTAGCCCCAAACTAAGCAAAGCTTGTACTATGGGAACCAGATAACTGCTATACTACATATATACTTTTTGTTTGTAAATACATATTATACATAGCAACACCCAGACCCGAAATAAATATTTGCAGATCATATAAACATTTATCCCGCGGCGGGGATCGAACCCACTGCGCCACAGAGGTCGTCAAATTTAAACCAATGTGTTTTTTTAAACATCTGAGCAAACTTTCAACTTTATTATATTAGTGGAACAGTCTCCATTTTCTGGTCTCCATACCTTGGTCTGCAGGCATCCAAGGTCGTTCCCTCTCCAAAAGTGCCTCAGTAGACCTGACTGCAAGTTTCGGCTGCTGTTCTGGTAGAGAAGCCAGGAACTCCAGGTTCAGTTCCGCAGCTGGTTTTGAGGTGACGTTCATGTTTTCCTCTTTGATTTCACCTGGAAAATTTACTTCTGTTAGAAAAATAAATAATAAACACAATGGACAGAGTAAAAATAAATGTTTGTATGATCTGCAAATATTTATCTCGAGTCTGGGTGTTTTTATGTATAATTTATGTATTTACAAACAAAAAAAAAAAGTAGTAACAGTTATCTGGTTCCCATAGTACAAGCTTTGCTTATTTTGGGGCTAGATGATGCTGTGTGAAATGTCCAGCATTATTTATTTATTTACTATACATCGAGTTGCCAATTACAGAAACCTAGCTACTTCAGAGCTTCACCGCTTCACCGCTAGGTGGCACTGGCGCGCTACCTAGACCTCGCAAGTGATCTTGGCAATTAGCCTTAAAACTATCCGGCATTACCTGTCGGCTGAAAGGCCCTAAGGTATGTGGACCAGATGGTGTCGACCTTAGCGAGGTTAGTACTACCTCTTTACCGTGGTTTATAAATTACCTGTCTCACTGTCCACGTTAGGTTTGGGCGAGTGTGTTTCCTCTCGTAACGGTGAGTCGGATACATGGATAGTGTCTATGGCCGTGAGCCCGTTTGCTTTTCCGTTGCGACGCTCGTGATGCTCAAATGCTAGGAGGTATCTGAAATAAATATTTTTAGCCTTAGATCATTTAGATGGGATGAGCCTTTCTTGTAATTTCCCCTCTGCCACAATGTACATGATTCCGAATCATGTGCAAGACGCACATGATTCGGAATCATGTCACGAAATTCTTACTCGTCTTACTCGTTCATTATACAAGCGTTTCTATATCTTATACCATTGTTCATTGGGGTTTATAATGACTATAAAACTAATTGACGCGTTGATTGCCAATTCAATGTGTCATCATTGGCCTGCCCTTATCCCGCTCATGCGGGGTCGGCACAACATGTTCTCCTCTTCCACTCTCCCCTATCACTCATCTCTGTATCAACTCCTTTCTATTCCATATCTTCTTTCACACAATCCATCCATCTTTTCTTAGGTCTACATTCACATTCATTTCCATCACCCCTTTTAGTTACATGACTTTCAATATCACGTGCGTCGATACGAAATTCTTACTCATCTACAAGCGTTTCTATATCTTATACCATTGTTCATAAGGTTTATAATGGCTTGCTATAAAACTAATTGACGCGTTGCTTGCCAATTCAATGTGCATTGAGCCATATACCTTTCATAATGTCTGCGGGTATACACAGGTTGGTCTGTGAACAGCACCCGCCATAGTTTGTGCCGGCAGACTGCATCGTAGCCGCCGCGTGAGGTCACTATACCGTATACTGCGTTCAGGGAAACTGGGAATGAAGAAAAGTAAATGTTATTTCATTTGGAGGAAATTTCAAACAGCGCCATCTAGTTTCAAACGGTTTGTACGAAAATCAAATTAAAATGTAGAGAATGTGAAAGAAAATCTTGTATTTGTGTCACATTCTTTTGAACTATCAGTGAATGTGGTGTAAATTTTAGAGGAATATTTTTGATCGATTAACCTTTAAGTTAGGCTTTAAATTCAGATTAAAAACAAATATATTTATAAAATGGAAGCTGAGCCGATCCCGCCATGTCTTTGATCAAGTTATCTTTTATGCAACATGACAAAGCGAATGATATTAATCAAAGACTTTCTTTTTAATCATAATTATTTCATCTAATAATTAAATCATAATTCAATATTTTTAAATTTTTATTATGATTTATATCATCAATACAGCATTGCGTAAAATGTAAATAATAATTAGGAAAATATTTGAATAAATTCACATTTAAACGACTTCCGGTTAGGTTTGTTATGATGGTTTTCTGTATTTCAGGAACATCAAAAGGTCAAGTGCGGGGTCACGCGACGTTGCCATTTCGTAAAACGCGAACTTCCCGCGCGAACCGACAACGTCGCGTTCTTTTTGAATTATTTCGATGATTCTATAATTGGTAAGAATAGAGATTGGTAAGAAGCTATTTGAGTTTAGAGGATTTTGAGTTTTATCTCGGTTGTAAGAAAGATGCTTTTGCCTACTGGCTCTGAAGTTTTTAGGTACCGTCATACTTACTATGCTTCAAAGTGATTGCTTTAGAAAGAGACTCATTCCGCCCCTTGTAGAAATGCTTCAGTCTCCGTAGAAAGTCTCTCTCGTCTTCCGCGAGATATTTTCTCTCTATCTCCTCTCCTTGTGCAGTTTTCTCCGGTCCGTTTCGGAGGGAGAGGCGGCGGGGGCCGGAGGGAGGAGTCTGGAAATAGGGTTCAATATTAGAAACTAGGTGGCGACACAGATCAATTCCTATCTACTACGGCCCACAAACAAACATACTCGCACGTTTCTCACAAGCGTGAACCTTTGGGTCACTATGTAAAACGGCGAGAGAGATAATCCTAAAAACTATGCTAGAGTGAGCGAGAAAATGCTTAAGAGAGAGAATTCTAGTGAGACACTCCTAGATAGAGCGCTAGAATGAGAGAACGCTATAGAGAGATGGAGCTACACGCTCACTGGTGGTCTATGCTCAGTGTGAGCGAGTGTGCTAGAAAGAGACATAATGCTATCTCACTCACATCGTCAGCTGTACACAGCTCTGCCTCGAGAGTGAGACCGAGAAGGAGAGTGTGTCCCTCGCTGAATTCGTGCCAACTAATAGATCTGTCTAAAGCGAGAATCCATGGGCGTGTTTCCAATGTTGCCAAAGAGGATGAGATGAAAGACGGACAGAGGGAGGCTGGACGCAAGAGAGAGAGAGAGAGAGAGAGAGAGAGCGCGCTATAGAGAGAGCGCTATAGAGAGAGATTCTAGACAGAAATAGTAATTCCCGGTCGGTAAAGAGCGCTGGCGAGAGAATGCTAAAGAGACAACGCTAGAAAAAGACACAGAAAGAAGGATGTTAGAAAGAGACAGAAAAAAGGCTCACTCACAGTCTCAGTATACTCTATCGGCTTGTCGTCTTCACTAGAGCGTGAGTCCGGTGAGTGGTGCTGACGCCGGCGCCGGCCGCGCCCGCGCCCCTTCAGCCGAGGCAGGAGGTGGTTGCAGACGAACTCATGCCCTTCTAGTTCTGGGTACTCGAAGGTATCCTGAAATAGAGTACTAATTATTAATAAATAAATAATGCTGGACAATTTCACACAGCATAATCTAGCCCCAAACTATATTAAAAGTCTTATCAAAATTTTCGATTCCGACTGGATTCGAACCCACAACGACCAGACGATCCTCTTAAAGCCAGAGTGCCTTACCGCTCGGCCACGGAACTCTTAGTCGTCGCAATCGAAATTCTTGAGCTCATATTTATCGGCTAAGCTAAGCACCGTCGGTATCAAAAATTTTAATAAGACTTTTCATTTCTCAATTAACGAGAACTGACGAAGCCATCTAGCGGGCCACGCCGGCTCGAGCGGTTCATTCTACATTCGCGAGGAAACCAGTTATAGGCGGCGATGGGCTTGCAACCTGTCACGTATGGAATACTAACTTCTGCAAGATGTGGGCATGTATCAAACATGTATTTGGACATTATGTCTACCCCCCTTAGAGATCTTTAAAGGATCTGGTATATAAAAGATCTGAGAGAATGTCTACCGCCCCTTGAGGACAGTCGTGACGTGACCCTGTTTACGTTATTACGTTCTTGTTTCGTTCAGATTCTTGTCGTGCCTAGTTTTTGCAAACAATTGTGTTGAAAGGACTATAGGTAAGTGCATCTCCAACAAAGCTCGTTCGCTCATCATTTACAAAAACTCACCTTGCAATACAAAATCCTAGTATTTTTCGTAGGTGCAGCGTACCCTCCCAAGGCAGAAACCAAGGAATCCCTCAGCCAATCAGCCTGCAGACCCTCAAGTCTTGCAGCCACCGCCCTGTATCTGCAGTATCGAGGGTAGGAGAACACCACTACTCCTGCATCATCTGGCTCCACCACTGGAAGGAGAAATGTCGATTTAGGTAGTCAAAAATTATTAACCAGGACCGCTGGGATCACTTAGAATTGTAGTCTTAAAATTAGGTGATTCTCCAGCCCCCCTAGCCAAGTTACAAATAGAAATTGAATAGAAATGGAATCGACAGATAACGCTGAGACTTAACCTGCGCCTAGTGGCATTCATTACAAAAACTGCCTACATTTTATGTCAAGTGTCGCAGCACGTGAGTTCTTGGCAAAACAAACTGACGATTTACACAGAGCAAGGAACTGTGCCGCCATAACTTTTATAAAATGCATGCAGTTTTGGCAATTAAATGCCGTAAGACGCAGGTGGAGTCTCAGCGTTATCTGTCGATTCGATTACTATTCTATTACGATTTGTGTCATAGCTAGGGGGAGCAAAATTGAGCGTACGGATTGCGTGCGGGAATAATTCGAAAATATGGTGACAGTGAGCTGTTCTGATGATGAAGCCAGGTTGTTCAATGGAACTCCTCAGGAAAATACCCGTGTTTTCACTCATATCACTGCGGCAACGTTGAATAAACTTATTTTTTAATATAATTGATTATTAAGAAATGAAGTGTTATCAAAATTTTGGATTTTCATGAATGAAAACTTGTGAATAATAAATAAATAATGCTGGACATTTCACACAGCATCATCTAGCCTCAAACTAAGCAAAGCTTGTACTATAACCAGATAACTGATATACTACTTATATACTTTTTGTTTGTAAATACATACATATTATACATAGAAACACTCAGACCGGAGATAAATATTTGCAGATCATACAAACATTGATCCCGCGGCGGGGATCGAACCCGCAACCTTCTGCGTCACAAGCGGGCTTTCACCCACTGCGCCACAGAGGTCATCGAATCTTAATAAAATACCAAGTGTGGATTAACACTATAACAATTACAAAAATAAATTATAGATTTAGCTAAAGCGACATCTCTCCGTCATTTGATTCTGAATGTAACTTCGGACAATGAGCATGAGTTTAAGAGTGAAACGTGTAGATGGCGCTAACCGGTGCATCCATACTTCCATACTTAATATTATAAATGTGAAAGTAACTCTGTCTGTCTGTCTGTCTGTCTGTCTGTTTGTTACCTTTTCACGCCCAAACCGCTGAACAGATTAAGCTGATATTTGGCATATATAAAGAGTATACCCCAGGGATGGACATAGGCAACTTTTTTTTGTCAATAACCATAAGGGGGCGTCAAAATAAGGGTTGCAAGTTTGTATGGAGAAAAAAGTTAAGCGACCCTGGGCGCGGTCATAAAGAGGATGGGTGACCGCCCGAGCCACTTTTTGCACTCTAAATTATTTTTGTTTTTTTTTTATTTTGCTTAATAAATGATTTTAAAATTAATTATAAACATGTAACATGTGTAAAAAAAAAAAGTAAGTTCGTATGAGTCAGTGGCCATCTCTGGTGACGGAGTTTTTAGGCCGCCTTAAGGCCTCCGTCATGGCTTAACGACTTAAATAGCCGGGACCGACAATTTTACGTGCCCTCCGAAGCACGGAAGCGCTCAGATGAAAATGCCACTGGCGGTCACCCATCCACTTACAGACCGTTTCGAACGTTGCTTAACTTCGACGATCTATCAAGAACGACTAAGCAAGCACGACCACGAGCGCTTTTAACATGTGTGTTCCCACCCATCAATATATCTGAACTCCGAAGTTATGCTTTTTTGATATTAAAATATTTTTTCCTTGGCTTTAGTTAGAACGCCATCTATATCACCGAGGGTAAACTGATTTATACTTTGCTCCTAGGTGGCGTTTCTATTAAGATACGATCATTTTGAAAAGTAAATGGAGATTTTTGCTTAGAGTTTCCGATCTTTTTGTTTGTTTTCAAATTTCAAGTACCTACTTATGTTTTTTTGCTCACGAATTTGCAGGTAGGTAATATTAGTTACCTAATCGTTTTATTTCGAAATTCAAAACCAAACAGTACTTGCTATTAAAAAAAAATACGTTTCGAGTCAATTTCTTCAAAAAAATTGCCGCTCGCTTCGACAAGTTTCACACCAGTTGCCACTATCGTTTTGAAGCGCTCTTGGTAGTGCTTGCTTAGTCGTTCTTGATAGATCGTCGAAGTTAAGCAACGTTCGAAACGGTCTGTAAGTGGATGGATGACCGCCAGTGGCATTTTCATCTGAGCGCTTCCGTGCTTCGGAGGGCACGTTAAATGGTCGGTCCCGGCTATTTAAGTCATGACGGAAGCCTTAAGGCGGCCTAAAAACTCCGTCACCAGAGTTGGCCACTGACTCATACGAACTTAGGTACCTACTTACTATCGTTTTGTTCTAAGCATTGCAAGATTACCTCTTGAAATTCTTGAGAGGAGAGGAACATAACGCAAAATTAGTTATTTATTCGATCGAAATTCAAAACAATTCATAAAGCTTAACGTTAAAATGATTATTGTATCAAGCGAAAGAGTTTAATAGTTTGTATATTTTTTCGATTCACTCAAGACTCCTGCATTTTGTTCCTTATAATGCGCAGACGAAGTCGCGCGGGTCAGCTAGTAACCGATAAATTTGAGCTTATCAAAAATTTGGATTGTGACGACTAAGGACTCCGTGGCCGAGCGGTAAGGCACTCCGGCTATAGGAGGATCGTCTGATCGTTGCAGGTTCGAATCCCGTCGGAATCCAGCATTTTGATAAGACATACATACATAAAATCACGCCTCTTTCCCTATGGGGTAGGCAGAGACCACGGATCTCCACTCGCTACGATCCTGACACACAACTTTCGCCTCATTCACTCTCATTACATTCTTCATACATGCTCGTCGGTTTAGGGTACTTTTGACCTGGCCCTTCTCCAAAATGTCGCCAATTTGATCCAAGAAGGTTCGCCTAGGCCTTCCCCTTCCAGCTGTCCCATACACACTCGCCTCATACACTTGCTTTGTCAGACGACTGTCATCCATCCTCTCTACATGCCCAAACCATCTTAACACTACATCTTCTTTTCTTAATGAAATACCAAGTGTGGATTAACAATAAAAAAAAAAAAAAGATTATAACAAACTCACCTATAGCACTCTTCTCCTTATCAACATCACTGAAGTCCAGCTTAGTATGATGGAGTGGTGCGGTATCCTTCTCTTCAGCAGGTGGTGCACAAGCACCTCTCCATACTGCCCTCATGCCCCAGGTCCAGGTGTCGCCGTTGCAGATCCAGCTGAGGAGATCCTCGGCTTTGAGGACCACCTTATCATTGATGGCCAGGACTTCATGCTGGAAAAGAGATGTGGTTTTTAGATTTTGTGTAGACAAGCGCTTGTTTGCAAGTTCGTATGAGTCAGTGGCCAACTCTGGTGACAGTTTTTGATGAATGGGTCGGCTCTTGACCTCGAAACTAACATAGGCAAGAATGAGGTCTACGATGGAGCGAGCCTACCCAGACTTTATCCGGGACCGACAATTTAACGTGCGGAAGTTGAAGCGTTTAGTTGATAATGACACTGGCGGTCCCCCATCCAATTACTGGCCGCTCAGAATGTTGCTTAGCTTCGAAGATCTATCGACTACACCACGAGCGACTCATATTAAAAAAAGTGACACTCCAGGGGTGCCGGCAGAAGTGAAAACTTGAACGCTAAACTTGACAAAAAACCCGGTGTCGGTGAGCAGTCACGTGACTCGCACGTGACCTTCTCAAGTCGAATCCAAGAACTTTTCCTCATCTCAAAACTGCCGAACGCGCCTAAAGACGTTGACTTCAAAAATAATAGTAGTAGGTTAGTCAAGTAGCTTGCTTGTCATTCTTGGCGTCGAAGTTAGGCAACGTTCGGTTAGAAAATTGGATGGGTGACCGCCAGTAACATTATCAACGGATCGCTTCCTTCGTACACTTTGTCGATCCCTGCTATTTAGTTATCACTAGCTTCTGGGCGCGGCTTCGCCCGCGTGGTACCAACATTTTAAATAGCCTATATGCTATACGACTATTCCAAGTTTCGTCCAAATCGGTTCACTGGTTTAGGCATGATTGTTACACAAACATATAAACATCCAAAAATCCAAACATACTCACAAATTTTCAGATTTATTATATTATTAGGATGAACTTAAAAAAAAAGTAATTAAGTTCGTATGAGTCAGTGGCCAACTCTGGTGACGGAGTTTTTAGGCCGCCTTAAGGCCTCCGTCATGGCTTAACGACTTAAATAGCCGGGACCGACAATTTAACGTGCCCTCCGAAGCACGGAAGCGCTCAGATGAAAATGCCACTGGCGGTCACCCATCCACTTACAGGCCGTTTCGAACGTTGCTTAACTTCGACGATCTATCAAGAACGACTGAGCAAGCACGACCACGAGCGCTTTACTTTTTACTTTTTAGGATGAACTTTAAGACTCCTCGCAGACTGCAGACTTTCTATCGGCCGATAGTTGAGACGGGCTATTTCTCCATACTCATTACGAGTCCAAGTATATTCCGTCTCAACTATCGGCCGATAGAAAGTCTGTAATTAAACTTTTTAAACTTTCGTGATTTGGTGACATAATTATTATTTTTTAAAACCGGGTATTTATCACGTACCAAACAAAGAAATAATAAAAATAGAACAAAGAAATAATAAAAACCTTTTGGGTAGGCTCGCTCCATCGTAGACCTCATTCTTGCCTATGTAAGTTTCGAGGTCAAGAGTAGACCCATTCATCATTAAAAAAAAAAATAGGTACGTGATAAATACCCGGTTTTAAAAAATAATAATTATGTCACCAAATCACGAAAGTTTAAAAAGTTTAATTACAGACTTTCTATCGGCCGATAGTTGAGACGGAATATACTTCGGCTCGTAATGAGTATGGAGAAATAGCCCGTCTCAACTATCGGCCGATAGAAAGTCTGCAGTCTGCGAGGAGTCTTAAAGTCCATGATAACTAAATAGCAAGGATCGACAGCGAGGAGGCTAAAGGGCCTAAAAACTACGTCAATATTTTTCACAAACTTAAACTCATAAAATGAATTTCCAATTGAATTTAAGTTATTTTTCATAAGTTAAAAGATTTACCAAAATAATTAAATGTTTATAATAAATCGCAGAACCCTGGGATTTGAGTGGGTTGAGGAGAGACAGGGCCGGATTCAGGCATCCAAGAAAAAACTACCAACTTGAATACTTTTTTGATCTTGTTCCAATAAATATATATTTATTTTTCTCAAACTTTTGTGCACTACCGTCCTATTTCTGCTTCTTTTATTTTCCATCCAAAGGTTGCCTGGAAGAAATCGCTTTCAGCGATAAGGCCGCTCATTGTAACTAAGAACTTGTAATTGTTTCTAATGTATTGTTTTCGTTGTTGTTTTGGTGTACAATAAAGTGTTCATTCATTCATTCATTCATTCAAAGGTTCATGTTCACCGTCGAATTTGTTTTTTTATTAAGACGTTCTTTTGGGGAGCTTCCAATTCCAATTCTGCTGGTCGCACATTATGTCAGCAGGCAGATTGTTACTAAGTAGGTAATTGCATATTATTGTCTCTCATGTTCTCCAATAAACAAAATTTCTCCATTGTTAACCTGGCTCGTCGGACGCCCGCAATACAGGCTAGCCCTAGTGCGGGGTCCACTGCTTGTTATCTTGTAACCTGTTTTGGATAATAAACTATTTGGTTTGATTTGATTATGTTCGCGCTGTACGCGCCGCAGTCAATTTCTGAAGAAAAATAAAGTAAAGTAAAGTAAAAGTTTATTTTGCTAAATTTGTGGTAGGTACAAGTTACAAGGTACAAGTTACATTCATGTTATTAGCAATAAAAAATTTTGAAAAAAAAAATTGAACCGACTTCACAAAACACAAACAGACACTAAGAACCTACACTAAAAAGAGAAAAATAAGAATATACACATGCAATTATTATTTACAGTATTCAATTAATAAATTATTATGTTACCTATATTATATTTGAAGTCGGTGCCAACTATGCATTTACAACTATCTAAGAAGAAATTACGAGTACAATTAGAACTTGGGTGCAAAATTGTATCGAGTGATAGGAAAACTATCAATCCCTCAGGAATAAAATTTATATGGGACCACCTCGAGAGTCTAAATATGTCAAACTAATCAATGTTTGACTCAGATTGTGTAGTGAGAATGATGTTTTTTGAGTTTTACAGGAAAACTATCAATTCCTCAGGAAAAAAAAGTATGAGGACCACCTCGAGATGGACAACCTTTCAAGCTAAAAAAAAAATTTTGGAAATCGGTCCACATTTTTCGGAAAGATCGGTGATTTTTTGAGTTTTACGGGAAAACTATCAATCCCTCAGGAGTAAAATTTTTATGGGACCACTATGGTAGCATACCCTTTCAAACAAAAAAATAATTTTGGAAATCGGTTCACAACTGACGGAGATATCGATGAACATACATCTAAAAAAAAAAAAAAAAAAAAAAAAAAAAACATACATACAACCGAACATAGAACCTCCTCCTTTTTTTGAAGTCGGTTAAAAAAGGTTACCACTCAGCATCGTGCAAGTGCAGAGAAGGATACCTCCCCTGCACAAGCGCTGGTATTCTGATAAAAATACTAAAAATACTGATGACGTCAGAAAATGCGGCTCGCTTCTGATGTATCAGCATTTCGTCTACTGAATTGACGGATACTACTGCGATGAGCTTTTTTATTAGTGTAAGCGTCTTACCATAGAAAGTGACATAAAATTATTCCACTTTACACTCCGGAATAACTTTATGTCACGTTCTATGGTAAGACGCTAAGAATATTCATAGCTCCGTCGAATTTGTTTTTTAAGACAAAGGGGGCATACGTTTCCTTCGAACTCAATACATAATTTTATTCAGTTGTTTTCTACGTAGATATTAAATTAAGTTTCAATATTTTTATGGATCTATACTAATATTATAAAGAGGAAAGATTTGTTTGTTTGTTTGAAATGAATGGGCTCCGAAACTACTGGACCGATTTGAAAAATTCTTTCACCAATAGAATCCTACATTATCCCCGATGAACATAGGCTATATTTTATCCCGGGAAAGTGATGTTATCCCGAGGGATCGCGGGTAACACCGCGGCGGACAATAATGCTGAACTTTCACACAGCATCATCTAGCCTCAAACTAAGCATAGCTTGTACTATGGGAACCAGATAACTGATATACTACTTATATACTTTTTGTTTGTAATATAATAATAAAATATACATATCGCTTGTCATTTACGTATTATTGAAAACAATGACACACTTCTGCGATTTCTATTAACCGGAGACAGCACTTAGGTATTATTTTACATGTACACAAATATTGTTTTAATAAAAATACGGATTAAATAATTAAATATTTTTCAAATAAATTCGCGTAAGCACAACCCTGAGAATATAATATAATGGGGTGGTGAGGTGGACGGACAGGGTCGGACTAAGGCTCGGTACAAATTGTTGCTAAAATTTGAAGTATTTATTGATTATTATTTTTTGCGTAATTTAGAATATAATGTATCGTTGTTACTAAATTACATAAAAGCTCAGTTACGCATAAGTTGGTCATCCTCACCACCTGTCGCATTTATAAAATTAGTAGGTTACTCCTGCTTGAACAGAATTAAACAGAATCTGTCATTGCTTTTATTTTAGAGGGTTAAGTAATTTTTGTTTTTCAACCTATGATCCCACTGCTGGGCAAAAGTCTAATCTAAAGGGGTAGGTAATAAATCAGTAAAATAATTTGAATTGTTGCTAATATCACAATAACATTAAATACGCTTTAACGGAAATCTATTCTACATTAAACTTAAAAAATGGCTGATCTCAAAATGTTTCTACTCTGTTGATGAATTCCTTAAAATGACTGATTAATTCCCAATCTCTAGCCTATGTAAAATATTTGCATGCCTAAAGTTGGTAGGACATACATTGTACTGTAATATTATTACCACTAAGACCTCATTCCTAAGCACATATATGTTCCTGCAAATAAATTGATTTGATTTGATTTGATTTGATAAATATAATAATCTAATAATCAATAACCGACCTCAATATTGGGCTAATGTAAAATTAGAAGGATTTTTTTGAACGGAAAAGTAAAAACAATATAACTTTTCAAATTTTACAGGAAAAGCATCAATCCATTAGAAAAATGTGTGTCCAATGTCCATTCGCTTGTATTGTATAAAAAATTGTCATTTTTGTCACTTTATTAATCCTAAATCCATCTCTGTGCAATTCTAAATGAGGGTAGGGGGAGGGGGCTGAACTAAAATTGCTTTCAAATAAGTAACCAGCCGGCGGTGGTATTACGGCAACTAATAGCTATCTCGTTTTTATATCGCAATTGCACGACAAGTAGACCAACTCGCCTTTGTGAGATCTGTACCTCACTTGCTATTAACCGCGGTTCTTAGGAGATACTTTCTCTATAAATACATATCAAGAGTAAATAGGTTCCTTCTAGGTAAGCATGCTCCATCTTAGACCTCACTACTGCTTAACATCAGGCAGAGCGAGGTCAAATGCAATATTAAAAAAGGATCTTAATGATGATTGAATTCACTAGTTTTTTTTATATCTTTCTGTGGCACAAAATAAACCTTCTTTTCATCATCATCCACAGCCCGATCTAGATAGATAATTATAGGAACAAATTACAATGGACCCCACACTAGGCAAAGCCTGTGTCGTGGGCGTCTATGTGAATTTTTTATAATAAAAATAAATGTACAATATTAAAATGTTTAGGACTATTGCTATTATAAATATTATGCCATCCAACACGATCTCGCGCCAATCCCATCTACGGCCCACGGCCTTGGTTATGTCATCTGCCCATCTCGCCGCCGGACGTCCAACGTTTCGATAGCCTTCTCTTGGCCACCATCATCAAGGCCCTACTCCAACGTTCATCACCTTCTTTTATTAACAACTAGCAAACCCAGCGAACTCCGTTTCGCCACCAGATACCACCAGATTTTTCCTGAATTTTCTTTGCTATAAACCTCACGGAGCCCGAGACCTTTCCAACGAATGCAAAACCGTGGAAATCGGTTCGTGCGTTCTGGAGTTATAGCGTTAGGAAGGAAAACCCGACTTATTTTTATATAGTAGATTAATTTTAATTTGCTTATCGCGATACAGAAGCGACATCCAGAATAGGCCTCTCAATTTACTCCGGCATTTTGTGAGAATGTTCTAAAGTATCCACCCTTTATGCTTACGTAAATGTGTGTCTGACCGTCATCGAATTATTTGTTAATATACTTGGGGTAGGCAGACAACGGACTTGCCTTTGCAATCCTGGCAACCTTCGCCTCATACTCTTGTAGCTAGTCTAGATCACAGTTAAGAATGAATGAATGAACAATGAATTGTACAACAAAAACAAAACATTTAAAACAATTACAAGTTCTTAGTAGGTACAATAGGCGGTCTTATCGCTGAAAGCGATTTCTTCCAGGAAACCTTTTTTTTTTTTTAAGTTAAGCAACGCTATGAGCGGCCAGTAGGTTGATGGGTAAGTAAAAAGTAAGTTCGTATGAGTCAGTGGCCAACTCTGGTGACGGCCTCAAGGCCTCCGTCATGGCTTAACGACTTAATTACCCGGGACCGACAATTTAACGTGCCCTCCGAAGCACGGAAGCGCTCAGATGAAAATGCCACTGATGGTCACCCATCCACTTACAGACCGTTTCGAACGTTGCTTAACTTCGGCGATCTATCAAGAACGACTAAGCAAGCACGACCACGAGCGCTTCAAGCTTGTACTATGGGAACCAGATAACTGATATACTTACAAGCTACTGCGCGCGGATTCGCCCGCGTGGTACCAACATTTCGAATAGCCTATATGCTACTCCAGGTCTATCTACGCCTATTCAAAGTTTCATCCAAATCGGTTCACTGGTCTAGGCGTGATTGAAACACAAACATCAAAATAGAGGGCTAGATGATGCTGTGTGAAATGTCCAGCATTATTTATTTATAGTATAGAATTAGGTACCTAAGTAATGGTTGAACAATCAATAGTCTCAAAAATGCATCGGAACCAAAAACTCTGTTTACGTATACAATTAAATTTAACATAAACACACACATACACACGTACATGTATTTGTATAATCAATATGTGTGAGTTGTTTGCTTCCAACAAGGTGAAACTATATAGGGTGCTCCATAAAACCAGGGACATATTATTTCACATTTTAAACTTTCGCGACTCGAAGACATTTTAAATTTTATAACGGGACTTAATCGCGTAGGTATAACACTTTTTTATTTACCTCGACGTTTCAGTAGCGTTACAGCTACCGTGGTCACGAGAGTCTTCTCGTGACCACGGTAGCTGTAACGCTACTGTAACGCTACTGAAACGTCGAGGTAAATAAACAAATGTTATACCTACGCGATTAAGTCCCGTTATAAAATTTAAAATGACATATTATTTGTTAAAAAAAATTTCTCAATCGCAAAATATTAATAAGTACTTAGGTTGTAACTAAGCTACTACAAGTATATAGCTCGACTTATCCAGGTCACTACTGCCATTCCCCAAAATAGGGAGTTAAAGGAGATCATTAACTTTGGGCCCAAAATTCTAAAGTGAAGCCCAACGAAAATAAAGGTGTCATTACTATTGGGAAAGTCAATTAGTATTTTTGAGTAAGGCACCAATCCCTTAGTCAACTACTTCAAAATGATTTTGTAAGTCAAAAAATTTAATTGCATAGAAAGCCTCCTTTAACTTTGTAGATAAGTATTATATTATACATAAATAAAAAAAATAGTAGTGGTTATACCCGATACAGGCTTGCCTCGTGCGGGGACCACCAGCATATTCATTCTACATACATACCTGTGTTTCGTTAATAAATATATTTGTATTGTATCATAGAAAACAAAACAAAACAAATATTATGCAAAAACAAACATTTTGAATTTTTATGTATTAAAGTATTTAATTGTTATAAATTATCTTTTCAATCTTTATAAGCTTCGTTAATGTTACAAAAACCATGTTATTTCTTGAAACCCTAATAAATATTTTTATTTTTATCGAAATCCACATTTAAATAGATTGCTTTATGAAAGGAATTACTTAAATTGGGTATCAATATCAACATTTATTAATGCTACAGTAGATAGACTCATGGCGTCTAACGCCATAAACGAACGTGATTTGAATGGGTAATAATATAATAATAATATAATAAGGGTAATAATAAACTCTCGTCTCCCAAATAAAGATTCCTGGGGTATTTATATAATATTTAATGTATTTTTTCCATAAGACTTAAAAAATGTCATCCTCGCTTGTATTTTGTTACTTGAATTCTATTACTATTATTTTCTTTACTGTTTAGAATGGTATTTAATATAAAATTTACTATTTACAATAATATGATGTATATGTAAGAAAAACATATTAGGATAATCCTTAATCCTTACAAAAGCATCAGCCTGTATTCGACATGTGACACGCACACATGCGCAGTACACACACGCGCAGTGATAGCGGCGGATCTATTCGGTGCAACGCCCGGGACTAAGGCCGGTTCGCACTGGCGACACGGCAAACACATTTTATTATTCTAAATTAAAGGTTTATTAATTAATCAAATTATTTATTAATTATAGAAGACTGGTTATTATCACAGACTTATTTACCTATCCTATGTACATTTATTTTAACTTTTTTGGTACATTTTAAAGCAATTAATATGCAGTTTGTTTTATTATTAAGCAATAAATATGTTTAAGTGTGTATTTATATATACATATATATATATATATTTTGTTGTATTATGAAGCCGTTTAGTGTCTAATTTTGATGTTTACCTACCTTCTCTTTTTTACGTTTCTTATACAAAATTGAAAAAGGTAAATAATTTAAACTTTTGTGCACTACCGTCCTATATCTGCTTCTTTAGTTTATTTTCCATATATAGGTTGCCTGGAAGAAATCGCTTTCAGCGATAAGGCCGCTCATTGTACTAAGAACTTGTAAATGTTTTGTTTTTGTTAATTTCTTGGTGTACAATAAAGGGTTCATTTATTCATTTATAATGAAATAAAAATATTGAAATCGATTATCCAATTTCTAGCACAACCGAGTGCGCTTTACAAAATTGTCGAATAAACAAATGCTATACATATAGTTAGGTACATTTAACATGTTTTTTCTACCTTACAGATACATTATGTTATAAGATATACGTAAGCAGAGACGTGAATCAAGGTCAGCATTATGTACAGATAAGGTCACGCTACAAAGTATATATAAGAGCCATTAATTTGTATAGTCCTATGTGTATATCAATTAACAATAAAACTAGATAAATCTGTTATTAGAGTAGAAAATCTATTTATAACATGGTGGTAGATATTTAAAACATTATAGGAAATTACGACAAACTATACCTAACACTCTTTAACAACGCTTAGTTTTGACGACCTCTGTGGCGCAATGGGTGAAAGCCCGCTTGGGACGCAGAAGGTTGCGGGTTCGATCCCCGCGGCGGGATAAATGTTTGTATGATCTGCAAATATTTATCTAGGGTCCGGGTGTTTCTATGTTATATGTATATATTTACAAACCAAAAGTATATAAGTAGTATATCAGTTATCTGGTTCCCATAGTACAAGCTTTGCTTAGTTTGGGGCTAGATGATGCTGTGTGATATGTCCAGCATTATTTATTTTGTTATTAATTGTTAATTTTAAAAATATAGTAAAACTAAGTTTTCAATTAGGTCTATTACTTAGAGCAGTTATATTTTTGGTACTATTTAGTAGTTAAAATATTTAGAAGGTTGATGTAATAAATATAATCCGTAAATAATACAAAAAAACATCCATAAACATAATATATTTTATATGCAAGCCTCTATTCTATGCACAGAGTTTTACCATTATTAGTTTAGTAAAAATAAATAGCACATTTTTGTTAAATTTAATCAATATAAATAAAAGAAATGACTTATTCTAAATAATTTGATGATGTCTAAGGCATATTATAATTATAACTAGCTGCGCTCCCGCGGTGTAACCCGCGGTCCCTCGGGATTTTTTGAGATAAAAAGTAGCCTATGTCCGTCCCTGGGATACAACCTTTATCCATGCCAATTCTGTTCAGCCTAATCTGTTCAGTGGTTTGGGCGTGAAAAGGTAACAAACAAACAGACAGACAGACAGACAGACAGATAGACAGACAGACAGACAGACAGACAGAGTTACTTTCACATTTATAATATTAGTATGGATTAATTATAATTATAAAAACCTCAGTCACATATCGAATAGCAAAGCAAGCAGTGTGCACTCAGCCTAACCGACATAAATTCTCAATAACACGAAATGGCGGCGCGGGGCGAGGGGGGAAGCAGAGACGGATCGAGGGAGGATTTCGTTATTATTATTATTACTTTAAATATTTTGTATTTCAGGCAACTTTAGTCAAGTGTATTTATTTATTATCAGAAACTAAGCTACTAAAATATGTACATAAAATTACAAAATACAATAAAAATCAGTCAAGCTATCTAGGGATCGTCGTAAAAACGATCTATAGATAGCTCAACTGATCCAAGTCACTGCCAGTCGGAAGCGTGCCCAAAATACTGGCGGCATTGCCACGCTGAATTGCAATGCTGATTCTTTGTGCCAAAAAATCGCCAGCTCTCGAATCACGCGACGCTTCGATCAGAAAATATTTTGCGATGAGAAAAAATTCATGGATTCGCTTCGAAAGGTCCGAGTCACGTGACTGCTCACCGACACCGGGTTAATCGTCAAGTATAAACCGTTCAAGTTTTAACTTCTGCCGGCACTCCTGGAGTGCCACTGGTTTTTCAATGCTTATGTCAGTTATAACAGCAGCCAAGATTCACAGATTAAATAGAGAGCAACCATTTATTGGTTTGCCAAGGCACTTAATCTGTCATAAAACTATTTTTTTTTATTAAATAGGTCATCATTTTGATCTAACTCTGCCTGATGTAAAGCAGTAGTAAGGTCTAAGATGGAGCATGCTTACCTAGAAGGAACCTATTTACTCTTGATTTGAAGACCCCTATATTGTACTTTTCGGGAAATACAGAGCCCGGCATTGAGTTCCACAATTTGGCGGTACGTATGAAACGCTTTGGCAGAGCCATCCCAGAGGTGAGAACAGTACTCCATACAGGCTCTAACCTGCGCTATATACAATGGAGATGTATAGAAATATTTCTTAATCAACCACTTCATGAAATATAACTTATAATAAATAATAGTAGATTGTTACACAAGGGACGTAAGTAAGCTATTACAGAACAAGATCCAATTTGGCGCCAGTGCGAGCGCAGCTCGCATAGGGCGCTAATGGATCGCGTGCACCCGAGATATTTAGTCACACGAGCGAGCGCAGCGAGCGAGGGTAAATATAGTTCGAGGGTGTAATAGCTACTTGCAACTGAGGTAAGCATTCTACTTTATATCATTCTTGCGAGGTAAATAAAACATTGGTAATGCAAAATGAAATAAATCACTTTACGAACAAACTTCACAAACTTTCAGATCAAATGAAATGCCGCCATTTCCATTTTTTTTTTTCGTAAATAGTTTTCCATTTTTTTTACGGCTCTGAGTTCCAAGGAGTTTTGCATAGTTTGAAATGTATGGAAATTAAATGCCGCCATGTTCAGTGTTTTTTTTTCAGTAAAAACTTTTCTTACCATTTTATAAGAAAAGAGATTGTTTACCAAGGAGTTTTGCATAGCTTGAACTGTAATGTGAACATTACAATTCAAGCATAGTGCAACGTAATGTTGCCTTGAATTGCAAACACCAATTTACAAGGAGACTTTCCACCATAGTAATCCCTAGTTACTGAGCAAGTATGATATAAATATAATTATAAAACAACGAATTACAGTACTAACGGTTTGATAGCGCGATCTTATTTAATGCGTGTCGCCATCTTGTTCATATTTTGTTTCTAAGTAGTTTTGCGATTGCAAAATTAAAATGACAATACAACAAAATATTTTCGAATCCGTCCCTGACGAAAAGCAGTGAAAGATGAGAGTTGGGTCGAATACAACGATACAGCAATCTTGATACTTTTAAACTCCTTAGTTACGTAACTTGGTGACAAAGGTTTTTTTGAAATTTAATTTAAATGCGATTGAATCTGTCTAATTTTACCTAATTTTAGTATTACTTAGCATAGTTAAACGGTTGCCTGGAAGACATCGAGCGATAAGACTGCCGATTGTAGGACACTGCTTTATCTAAACCTAGCACCTAAGTTTATCCTTATTTAATGTAAAACTGTGTCCTTAATGAAGTTCTTATTTATTTAATTTCAAAAGTATGTTATTGTTTAAAGTCTCAAATAGCTGAACGAATTTAGATCAAATTCAGAATGATTGACGACCTCTGTAACGCAGTGGGCGAAGGCCCGCCTGCGACGCAAAAGGTTGCGGGTTCGATCCCCGCGGCGGGACCAATGTTTGTATGATCTACAAATATTTGTCTCGGGTCTGGGTGTTTCTATGTATAATATGTATGTATTTACGAACAAAAAGTATATAAGTAATATATCAGTCATCTTAGTACCCATAACACAAGCTCTGCTTACTTTGGGGCTAGATGATGCTGTGTGAATAGTCCAGCATTATTATTTATTTATTTATTCATAACTACTTCGACATTAAACGATTCTTCACGGTATTGGTCGCGAAGGAACAGGAGTAAAATCACCTAGTTTTAAGACGATTCAAAGTGATCCCAGCGGTCCTACTGAATAAATGCTTTTTGACTTTGACTTTTGTAAACAAAATACTACTTTTTTGACGAATGAATCCGAAACCTACTCGACGTTGTACTTACTAACAGTATAAAATAAATGAATCTTGTATCTTGTTGGGTTGAATTTAATATATGTTTAAAATTATATTAATAAAGCGAAACACTGTTTTGTCCTTATTTTAATTATACCTACTTTAAATTATATGTATCTGCTACCTAATACATACCTGGCTTATGTAAACAGTCCGTCATCCAAGATTTTAATTACACACTGACTCATTAAATAAGTCTCAACAATAACGTAGGTATCTCAGGCGTGATAATATTATTATCAGAGTTAAGATAAGTACCTTCTATTATCATAGTTTTTGAAATGGATATTATCTTAAGCAAAAACTTTGGGAATTGAACACATTTTTTAAATTGCCATCATCCTACACAAAAACATACACAAATAATTTATAAATAACACAACAACAACAGGGTCACGACTGTATCCCCAAGGCGCGGTAGACATTCTCTCAGATCTTTTATATTCCAGATCCTTTGAAGATGTCTAAGGGGGTAGTCAGAGGCATGTACAAATACATATAAATACCTACTTACAAAAATCGGTACTTATCACCTTTTTTATTATTAAAAAATTAATTATAATCTTCAAAATATGTAAATTATGAATCACGACATAGTATAAAACAAAGTCGCTTTCTCTGTCCCTATATCCCTATGTATGCTTAAATCTTTAAAACTACGCAACGGATTTTGATGCGGTTTTTTTTAATAGATAGAGTGATTGAAGAGGAAGGTTTATATGTATAATAACATCCATTAAATAGCAGACGAAGTCGCGCGGGTCAGCTAATTTCTTATAAAACGCTGTGTACATCATCTAACCCCAAAGTAAGCAGAGCTTGTGTTATGGGTACTACATGGCTGATATATGTACCTACTACTCAAATACTTTTAGTTTGTAAATAGATATACATATTTACCACCCAGACCCGAGACAAATACTTGTAGATCGCACAAACATTTTCCCGCGGCGGGGACCGAACCCGCAACCTTCTGCGTCACAGGGGGACGTTCGCCCACTGCGCTACAGAGGTGGAGTCTAGAGTTAGAAGAAGATGAGACATTCTGTGGTTGAGATAAGCATTACTACTGATAAGGATCAAAATCTATAATTATGTAAAAACGAGCTCAAGTATCAAAACACCTCAGTCGCAGTAAACTGCTCACGAAGTTTCAAGGCATAATGAACACAAAAGGGTATAAGTACAAAATTGTACATTTTCGATACGAGCCAATTCCGACTTTACAGCTCTCACAATAGAGATCAAATCAATCGGTATTTGTTTAACTTATTAATATACCTAGCTTATACAGAATTTCGGAGATTAGGAAACCATGTTTTTTTGTTTTTTGTTTTGGCCATTTTTTCGACGTTTGCAAGCTGCATGGTTTTGTATGTAATTGTTCGTTTGTATGTCACGGGACATAATCTAGTACGGTCTATATTATATACCTTAGGTATATAATATAGACGTGTTGGGGGGTAGTGGTTGGGGGGGGGAAGCTAGAGAACGGACCTAGGCGAGTTGCTACCGAAGGTGACGGTGACAGCTCACAAATGCCACGCACAAGGACCATCTGCTTGGCCACGGGCGGGACCCGGCAGACCTCTAGCCAGTCCGAGCGATCCACGTCCACGACGTCCCTCCTGGGACCTTCTGTAGCCACGCGCAGTGCGCGTGACCGCCTACTATACTTCTTCTGCGCATGGGGTCTGCGCCGTGGCCGTGTGGCCTCTCCCAGTCCTGCACATTATTGCAGGAATGGGCGAGGCGCGGGGCGGCGGCGGTGGCCCCTGGGTGGAAGTCTAAAGTATAGGCTACAGATGCCGAGTGATCCAGGGCGAAGGGCGATGTTCTGCGCCCTTGTTTTGGTCTGTCCCGTGCCCCGCGCTCCGGGCGTCGGGAGGTTTGACTTCTCTCACATGAGCTGTCAAATCTCTCGGCTTCTCGGTTTGCGGGGCATGGAAGAGACCACAACGTTTATCAGAACCCAATCACCAGGGAGCATACCCGAAACAAAACCCCAAATCTAAGGTGTGATCAGACCGTGCCGAAAGATGAATGGCTGAGGGGATACTCAGTTCTCAACGGTGACTTCCCGAAACCGGGGCGAATCGGGTCGTATCAAGCCCTCCCGTGGACATGCGGGGCTCTGTCGACGGGTATTGTTATTTCCCTTGCTACTCGTGGGATTTGTATGGAGGAAATACTAAAATCTAAACCAAACTCTCCAATAGGAGAACCCTTTTCTCCCCTCTTGGGAGAAACCATCGAAAGGCTCGAGGAGGTCTTACTGGCCTCTCCACAGCCTGTCGAAGTTGCGCCTTGTGTGGCAGATGACAAAGTGGAGGTCGGCGGCTCCGGTGCTGCGGCCCCTGCTTCTAAAACGTCTCTACCCAAAGGTAAGCATATAAAGCTTAATGGCGCTGCTCGGAAACGGTTTCGAAGGCTGATAGCTGCCAATGTCGGGGTCGATGAGGCCCGCGCTTTGGCGGTTAAGCCTTGGGACCAAATTCACGTGCAGAATGCTCCGCCCGATCCTAAGGCCAGCAAAAGGCAAAGGTCGGAGGAAGAATCGCCCAAGGAACAGCCTAAAAAAGCCCCCCGGCTTGAGGTTTCCGAGGGTGTCAGGCCCAGTTTCAAGCAGGTTGCGGAGGCAAAGCGAGTCGGCATACGAAGCGCTTCCACCATGAGTGACGACCAAATGAAGCTGGTGCATCGGTCCCTTACCCTGGCTATGTTGAAAATAGCGGACAGTGGTAAGGCGCCGAAATTCGCGGGCTTCACACACAAGCCCGGATGGATTCTGGTCACGTGTGAAAACCAGGACAGTCTTGGGTGGCTCGAAAGAGAAGTCCCTAAGATCGAGCCATGGGCTGGGGCAAAACTCTCGGTTATACCCGAAAGTGAACTGCCCAGGCCCATGGTTGCGGTCACGTTTGTGCCCAGTAGTGAGGTGGCATCACTTGATGAAGCCGTCAAGCTACTGAGGACTCAGAACGAGGGTCTCAACACCGGGCTCTGGAAGGTCCTGAACAGTAGGTCGGTGGAGAATGGACACGTTGTGACCTTCTCCTTAGACGACCAGTCTGTGGTGGCCCTCAGAGCTGCGGACTTTGTAGCCACCTTAGGTTTTAAAAAGGTGACTTTCAAGGTCAGAGGCGGCTCTGAAAGCGCACCGGCACCTGTGGACGCAAACGATCCACGGCCATCCACGTCCAGGGGGCAAGGTAGCTCAGGGCAGAGCAACCAGGGGGGAGTACAGCCTAGATCCGTCGTGGCTACAAAGCCCCCCCAGCCGAGGCCCGTGAGCATTGCCAGGCCACCTGCAGGACGAGGGACAAGAAGTCCCCATGGGTCAACCCGGGCTGACAGGCTGACCGAAAACAATAGAGGGCGGGGTGCACGCCCGAAATTGAATAGGTCAAAGCCTCGTCACCAACGGGGAAACCTGTAACGGCTACCCAGGCGGGGACGGCGAGGATCCTCCAGGCCAACCTCCACCATGCTACGGCAGCAGCCGCGGTAATGGAGTGTTGTCTCTTGGAAGGACAAGCTCACCTCGCCTTGATCCAGGAGCCTTGGGTAGCCAACTCTCAGATCCTGGGACTCGACGCTGCCGGTAAGATCTTAGTACACAGTACTGGCAATCGGCCCAGGGCATGCATTGTATTTCAACAAGGTGTTGATTTTCTGCCTATTCCAGAGGTTTGTAATGACGACTTGGTAGCAGCTTTCGTCAATCTTAACGGATGGTGTGGCGCAAGAGCTATTGTGTGCTCGGCCTACCTGCCCGGAGAGAGAGACGATCCGACAGAAGACTTGGCGCGGGTGGTGGACTACGCCGCCCGAAACAACGCCGAGCTTCTGGTTGGTTGCGACGCCAACGCACATCATACTGCATGGGGGAGCACCGACACAAATAGTAGGGGTGAGTTGCTTTTCGACTTTCTTTTAACTAACAATCTAACAACGCTGAACATAGGGTGTACACCGACCTTTGTGACGCGTGCTAGACAGGAGGTTCTGGACATAACTTTTGCTACTAACAACCTTGCTAGACATGTTATTAATTGGCATGTCAGCAATGAAAACTCTATGTCCGACCACCGACACATAAGTTTTGAGGTACAAGCAAAACTAGAGACTCAAATCGTTACTTATAGGGATCCTAGGACCACGGACTGGTCTGTTTTTCAAGACAAGCTAAGCCAGACCCTAGGAAACTGCCCAAAAAGTATAAAAACCCGTGAAAGTCTAGAAATAGCGGTGGAAATACTCACAAAAGGCATCTGTATGGCCTATGAGGAGAGCTGTCCACTAAGAACAAGAGAGACAAAGCGGCGGGTTTCCTGGTGGAATTCTAGGTTAAGAAAGCTCAGAAGGAAAACTAGGAAACTTTTCAATGAGGCTAAAAAGACCCGACAATGGAAGGAGTATCTAAAAAGCCTAACTGAATATAACATAGAAATTAGGAAGGCTAAAAGGGCATCCTGGAGAAAGCTCTGCGAGGAAGTAAAAAGCTTACCTCAAGGAGCAAGACTTCACAAACTGCTCTCCAAAGCCAAAACTAACCAAATCGGCCTCCTTAAAAAAGAGGACGGCTCCTTCACTACAAATGAGAAGGAAACCTTAGAACTGCTGGCCAAAACCCACTTTCCTGGCGCACAAAATATGGAACCGGGAAAAGCCACCTCTCATAAGCCTCGGAACGAGGACTGGAGTACGGCGGCTAAAATTATAAGACCCAGTCAGGTTAAGTGGGCAGTTAATTCATTCAAGCCCCACAAAGCGTGTGGGGAAGACGGTATACTCCCTGTTCTCTTACAGCAGGGAGTAAATATTCTCAGTCCATATCTGGTTAAAGTCTTCAGGGCGAGTCTCGCCTGGGGATTCATACCTGAGCAATGGACTTGTGTTAAGGTTATCTTTATACCAAAGGCTGGAAAGAAGGACTACAGCCAGCCAAAGTCCTTCAGACCAATTAGCCTATCTTCATTCCTCTTAAAGACGATGGAGAAAGTGGTAGACAGATATATTAGAGATGTTGCACTAGTCACATCTCCCATCCACCATAGCCAGCATGCTTATCGGCAAGGCAAATCCACTGAAACTGCTCTGTGCAGTCTCATTGATAGGGTGGAAAAGGCTATGGAGGACAAGGAAATAGCACTATGTGCATTCCTTGATATTGAAGGTGCTTTCGATAATTCTCCTACCTCACTGCTGATAAATGGATTGATAAACAAGAATGTCGATCCAACAGTCACGCGGTGGATAGAAGGAATGCTCACTCACAGAGGAGCAAGGTTGGCACTTCAACAAACGTCAATTGAGATATCCACAGCTAGAGGCTGCCCCCAAGGTGGAGTTTTATCGCCTCTTCTATGGACTCTCGCTGTGGATCAACTCCTATACAGATTAGCGAACCTCCATATCGATGCGCAGGGCTATGCAGATGACCTTGTGATCGTCGTGAGGGGGTTCTGTCAATCTACCATCTCTAGCATCATGCAAAGAGGACTAAAAACTGTCAGTGACTGGTGTGGCAAGAGCGGTCTCTCAGTCAATGCGGAAAAAACAGTGATTGTGCCATTTACCAAAAAGAAGAGGCTGGACAAACTGGTAAAGCCAATTCTTAATGGTAATCCAATCAACCTTTCCACTGAAGTAAAGTACCTTGGCGTTACTATCGACCATAAACTGACGTGGAACACACACCTAGGCAACGTCTTGCAAAAAGCTAGGATGGCCCTGGGAGTTAGCAGTCGACTGATGGGGAATAACTGGGGCTTCAACCCCCGCATTGCCTTGTGGCTATATACCACCGTTGTGAGGCCGATAATCACATACGCCTCTGTGGTATGGTATGACAAAGCCTCTCAGACGACAGCTATTAAAAAGCTAGGTAGTCTACAGAGGACCGCGTGCCTCATGGCTTCCGGAGCCATGTCCACTTCCCCTGGGCTGGCACTCGATGCAATGCTAGGGCTACCGCCTCTTCATTTATTTCTGCTTAAAGAGGCGAAAGCCAGCATGTACAGGGCAAACACCCAGGTACGAATAAATTGGCTATCTAAGAAATTGAGATCCTTACATGACTCAACAATGGAATCACGCATACTAAGCATGACATCGGATGCCATGCTTCCCCGGTATGTCTTCGAAAGATATTACACCGTGGAAATGCCCTCTAGAGAAGACTGGCTTAACAACCAGCTCCCCTGCGAGGCCGGGTGCCTTAACTGGTACACGGATGGTTCCAAAATTGGGTTGGATGTAGGATGCGGGGTCTACGGAGAGCGACCAAAGTTTCGCGCAAGCGTTAACTTGGGCAAACACGCCTCAGTCTTCCAAGCGGAAGTGTATGCCATTCTGGAATGTGCATACGTTAATCTTCAGAAACGCTACTCCAACCAAACAATATATATAAATTCTGACAGTCAAGCAGCTCTCCTAGCCCTGGATTCGAAGGTTATCACGTCCAAGCTAGTAGAGGACTGTCTGACACGTTTGAACACTCTGAGTCTAAAAAACAGGGTGGTTCTAAGATGGGTTCCAGGTCATGCTGGAGTGCACGGTAATGAGTGTGCCGATGAACTCGCAAGGGCCGGATCTAACGGTACACAGCTGGGTCCTGAACCGTTCTGTGGCATACCGAAAAGTCTGGCCAAAAGAACCCTAACAGATTCCTGCTTCGGAGAGTCAGCCAGATACTGGTATAACTCTCCGGGCATGAACCATTCCAAACTGTTAATCAAAGCCTTTGACAAACGGTATACCAACCAAGTCTTAGCGCTAAGCAGAAACAACCTACGCATTATGGTCCGAGCTTTGACTGGACATTGTCGCCTTAACAAGCACATGTTTAAGTTACGGCTCTGCGACACTCCAACCTGCAGGTTCTGCAAAGAGGCGGATGAATCGCCCCTTCATTTGCTAGGGGAGTGTGGGCCACTAATGCACAAACGCAGCGCCATTCTGGGCAAATACACTTTAAGCCCAGAGGAGCTACGAGAACTCACTCCCAAAAAGGTCCTACAGTTTATGTCAGCAGTAGGGCTTGGAAGTGAACTATGAACGCCCCGCCACAAGGGGCGACTTGAAAGTGGCGATCACAATAGGCCTTCATGGCCGCAGTGATATAAAAGCCACGCTATCATCAATAATAATAATAATACCTTAGGTATTACTTCTTGTCGTAGGTATCACGAGTACATTACAACCAGTGTGGTGATAGAATTATAGGTGTTACTTGCTCAATAATGGCAATTACATCACAGTTTTGGGGTAAATGGTAGTAAGAGGCACATCCAATACTATTATTACTATAATTTTACAAATACTTCTCAATAAAATTTGTGGTTGACTGGACTTTATTTACCTAAACTGCTTTTAAAAAGTAACAAAAATATAATAAATGTATATATAGTGTAGTTAGTGCTTTGGCTTAGACTGTAAACTACTGATTTCTGAATAAATAAATAAATAAACAGGATCACGACTGTATCCCCAAAGCGCGGTAGACATTCTCTCAGATCTTTTATGTATTCCAGATCCTTTGATGATGTAGGTAGTCAGAGTCATGTCCAAATACATGTTTGATACCCACATCATGCAAAAGTTAGTCCATACGTGACAGGTTGCAAGCCCATCGCCGCCTATAATACCAACTGGTTTCCTCACGATGTTTTCCTTCACCGTTTAGAGCACGTGTTTTAAAAACTGCTGTTAAATCTATATTTTTTCTACCTACGACCTTCCACAGAAGTCACATGGTCAATACGTAGGTAGGTATTTTACGTGTGGTGACTGGTGTGACGCTGTCTAGAGTTGGTTTTCAGTAGTCTGATTTAGATGAAATTCACGATATTTTCTTTCACCGTTCAGTAAAATAAAGATTATCGCGAACAATTTAATGTAAATTCATGTTTTAAAACAAAAATAACGGAAACCATTCGAAGCGACCAACGCATATCAAATTAACAAAAGTAATTTGTTGATTAGAGTCCGCCATCTTGATTTTCGAGTTGTGACAGTTTCGGCTTTGGAACGAATTGACCGAAAATAATGTTTTTAAAACGAAATATAATATAATATAATAATATGATCGAGCGCTTTGGATTTTTCTGTAAGCTTCTATCTATTTTTAATTAATCATTTCATTTCATTTAATTTCAAAGTCAAAAATCATTTATTCAGTAGGACCGCTGGGATCACTTAGAAAAAAGCATTTATTCAGTCACTTAGAACATAGTCATAGTCTTAGAACTAATTTGATGACCATGACCTTCGGCTGCGTTATTATGTGGGAAATAATGTTATTAAAACGAAATATGTATAATCGATAATGAACATGACTTTTGGCTAGGTTATTATGTAACAGCGATAGCAAAACTTGTTCAGATTTTCAGTCATAGTTAGAAATATGTATAATCGATGATACCTAAACATTACTTTCGGCTAGGTAACAGCAATAGCAAAAATTTAATAGATTTAAAGTCATGCCTTTATCAAACTATTCCGCTTAATTTTGGCATAATATTAAGAATAGCAATTAGGTAACTGGTAAGTGGTCTTGAGATGTAGGTTTTCGGCCACAGAATGTATGGCGATTTTCGGCATATTCGGCAATTATATCAAAATATTCGGCTTCTTTTCTGCATAATATCAAGAACAGCACTACCTCACTCCTACGTAGCATGAAGTAGGCTAGTTATTTTTACATACCACATGGCAGCGCCCTTACAAGACAGATTGTTATACGTACTACATATTTTGTGACAAATAATTCATTTTTTTTTAAACAGATTAATACACTCTAAACGTCTAAGAGCCGTGTTAGCCGAATGGAGTTGTGCCTCGACTTTCAATCCGAATATCGTGGATTCGAATCCCGGCCGTGCATCAATGGGTTTTTCGTTTCGTATTTATATGCATTAACACGAGCTCTTAACGGTGAAGGAAAACATCGTGAGGCAACCCGCAGCTTAGCTCCACACGTATTGACGTCGTCTCTCCTGTGGACCAGGCCGAGCTGAGAGGATGGTTTAGGTACAAGCCTCCATCTAACAATGTCCCGGCACTAGCGTCCCGTTCAGTGTAGGCATAGATTGCCTCCTGACGCTGTATAAATCATCTAATATAGATGTAAAGCCCTAAGTTTTTGTTTTAAACGACTCTTGCACATCATATAAAGATCTTGAATACGAGATCTGTCTGATAGAATGTCACCCGTGCTCTGGGGACATGATTCTGTTTAGTTTTTAGATTGAACCAACATTATAACCATGTCGGTTAGGTAAGACTCTGTCTAGAAGCGCTCGTGGTCGTGCTGAAGCGCTCGTGGTCGTGCTTGCTTAGTCGTTCTTGATAGATCGTCGAAGTTAAGCAATGTTCGAAACGGTCTGTAAGTGGATGGGTGACCGCCAGTGGCATTTTCATCTGAGCGCTTCCGTGCTTCGGAGGGCACGTTAAATTGTCGGTCCCGGCTATATAAGTCGTTAAGCCATGACGGAGGCCTTAAGGCGGCCTAAAAACTCCGTCACCAGTGTTGGCCACTGACTCATACGAACTTACTTAGGTAAGACTCTACCTAGTCCTATGTAAATATTATTTATATGACCGCTGCGGTAAAATAGATAAAAAAATACATACATACTTAGATTAAAATAAAATATGTATAAGTTTCATAGCTGTTAAGATAACTCTGCCCTAATAAACAGCCGTGGCACTCCCGGGAGTGCCGAGAGAAGTGAAAATTTGAACAATTATGTACAAGTATTTGAATCGTCAGAAAATAGAAAAATATCGAAAGATAACTTCACCCGTTCAGTTATAAAATGAGCTTTTAGAAATGTAAAAATATTGCCGTAAAAGTTTACCGAGTACAGAACTAGATGGCGCTACTGGTAGGTGTCGGTAGCAGTCACGTGACTCGCACATGACCTTTTCGAGAATCCAAGAATTTATTCTCATCTCAAATATGCCCAACGCGTCAAAAGTTTGTAATTCAAAAAGCGCTCGTGGTCGTGCTTGCTTAGTCGTTCTTGATACGTTCGAAACGGTCTGTAAGTGGATGGGTGACCGCCAGTGGCATTTACATCTGAGCGCTTCCGTGCTTCGGAGGGCACGTTAAATTTTATTGTCGGTCCCGGCTATTTAAGTCGTTAAGCCATGACGAAGGCCTTAAGGCGGCCTAAAAACTCCGTCACCAGAGTTGGCTACTGACTCATACGAACTTACTTCAAAAATGTCTTACTCTATTCTATAATGGAGATAGAGTGGTCGTGGACTGATAGGCTAGTCTACGTACAATTTTATAGGTAGATAGATTATGTACCTACTTCTAAATGTCTCAAAGATAAGATAATAGAATGACGTAAGATATTTCAAAAAAACCTACGTGAGAATTTGTTTAATTTCATTGCAAAACAATTTCCTGATATCATTATGAAATACTTTCGATGTCAGCATGCGTTTTTGACGATGGCAGTGTTTTTTTATTAATTACTAGCTACTGCGCGCAGCTTCGCCCGCATGGTACCAATTTGAATAGCCTATATGCTATTCCAGGTCACTATCTACGCCTATTCCAAGTTTCATCCAAATCGGTTCCCTGGTTTAGGCGTGATTGAAACACAAACATCTAAACAAACTCACAAACTTTCAGCTTAATTATGAGTGGGATATCCGAAAATTATAAGTAGTAGTACCTACCTACAGTACCTACTTACTAGAGTACATGTAGCTACTTATAAATTTATTTTGTTAGGTAGGTACTTACTTAGGTATTTTACAGATAGTAATCTAATACTAAGCACCTACCTATAAATTCATAACACATTATGTAGTAGGTAAGGTAGGTAGGTACTTAGTAATTACTAGAATAAACTATAAGTAGCTATAACTAATAGTCTATAAATAACTCAACTTTTCTCGTAATTAGGTAGTATTGTATTACTGTTTGAATAACTGTTTGATTTTTCTTTTGTTTACTAATTGAAAGTAGGCAAATAATATAGGTACATAATAGTATAATACGTAATATTATATTATTATTAATTTAAGCATATAAATATTTTATTGAAAAAGTTTCTGTGTAAAAAAGTTCTCTATGTTAAAATCTTGATTACTTCTTACCCTAGTCCAGAAATAAATACCATTTATAAATAACTTAATAAAGAGATAAAATTACTTATTAACTTAATACTTATCTATGTTGATGAAAAACGAAAAAACAAGAAATTTACTTATCAACTTAATACTTATCTATGAATAACGAAAAAACAAGAAAATATACTTAGGCAGTTTCGCATTATGGTGCCGTTTTCAACGATTGCAAATGGCGGCAAAATTCGCCATTTTGTGTAGTTGGAAAATGGCGGAAGGTAAAAACACAGCAAATTAGATCGCGCTATCGTTTTCATTCTACGCTATGCTATAAAGGGTCTTTAATTTTAAACTACACAAACTGACAGGTCTTCATTTTTGAGCTGTAAGACCCCTCGCAGACTGCAGACTTTCTATCGGCCGATAGTTAAGACGGGCTATACTTCTCCATACTCATTACGAGCCCAAGTATATTCCGTCTCAACTATCGGCCGATAGAAAGTCTGCAGTGTGCGAGGGGTCTAAATAGACGTTTGACCGTATCAATTTAATTCCTAAGCCGATATAAGTTTTCACTTCAAAAATATATTATTGATTTTATAGGACATGTTGCATAATGATTTTCAAGGAGAACAGACATTACACCAATCGTAGCCCGGCACATGCACACTCGAATGGACTAAGTTATACAGGAAGCAACAATGAATTGAAAGGATAGACATTATCAATTTTCTCAAAAAAAAATCATTAAAAAATATTTATGTACATATTTTTTAGTTAATTAGAATAGCATATAGACTATTCAAAATGTTGGTACCACGCAGGCGAAGCCGCGCACAGTAGCTAGTTTATAATAAGTATTAGTAAGATTCCACATGCAAGTACCTAATGACGGCCACCGTTTTTTAAAAAACTGAGGTTATACCTATTTATTCTAAGTGCTTTTAATCTAACTGGGTTAAAATCAGAGAGTAATATATACCTAGCAATGGTGGTTTCAATATTTTGTTCATTCATATTCATTGTTCATACATAATCCTTGTGTGTGTGCACTTGTGCAGTTTGTGTGTGTGTGTAGGTGTGCGTGTGCGTGTGTGTGTGTGTGTGTGGGTATGTGTGTGTATGTGTCTGTGGCACGGAATCGTAGACTCCTAAACTAATGCGCCGATTTCTATATTTTTGAAAAGTCGCGCGGCGGGAAACGCCTGATAAAGAAAGGTTCTTTACTGTGTATTACGGAGTTCAAAACTAGATGGCGCTGACGGTGGTGTCGATAGCACTGTCAGTCAGTTTACTAGATTTTTCGGAAACGCCTGATAAAGGTTCTTTACTGTGTATTACGGAGTTCAAAACTAGATGGCGCTGACGGTGGTGTCGGTAGCACTGTCAGTCAGTTCACTAGATTTTTCCCATCTCAATGCCCAACGCGCCTAGAAGTTTTCATTCAACAACGCATATTTTCATCGCGCATGAATTTTCACCCTTTAACCCCTTCATAGGAATAACTCTCAGGAAAACAGAATCGATGGTTGTCATAGCACCACACAAAGAAACCTTACCCGACTGCGCAGTGAGGGGGTTGTGTAAAGAATTTTTAAACCGCTTTTTCGAAAATATTACGACGTTGACGACCTCTGTGGCGCAGTGGGTGAAAGCCCGCTAGCGACGCAGAAGGTGGCGGGTTCGATCCCCGCCGCGGGATAAATGTTTGTATGATCTGCAAATATTTATCTCGGGTCTGGGTGTTTCTATGTATAAAATGTATAAAATCCTATAGTACCTACTTACCAGCTTTGCTCAGTTTGGGGCTAGATGATGCTGTGTGAAATGTCCAGCATTATTTATTTATTATTATGAAACATTTTGTTATGAAAACCACATACATAACTTTATTGTAAATACAAACATAATTATTAATTTTACATCGAAAATATTTTTACCTACAGATTATACAAACAGTAGCTGCGCTCCCGCAGTCCCTCGGGATTTTTTCGGGATAAAAAGTAGCCTATGTCCTTCCCTGGGATACAACCTTTATTCATGCCAACCTTTATTTTCAGCCTTATCTGTTCAGTGGTTTGGGCGTGAAAAGATAACAAACAGACAGACATACCGACAGACAGAGTTACTTTTACATTTATAATATTCATATAATAGTATGGATTTGTCTCGTGACGGGACTCGAACCCAACATTTGCAACTACGCCACAAAGATACGTTGGTTTTGATATAACTAGCTTACGCCATACGCAATAATAAATCCTACTAATATTAAAATGAAAGTTTGTATTAAGAAATGAAAAGTCTTATCAAAATTTTGGATTCCGACGGGATTCGAACCCGCATCGATCAGACGATCCTCCTAAAGCCGGAGTGCCTTACCGCTCGGCCACAGAATCCTACTTGCCGGTGTCCAAATTCTTGATAAGCTCATATTTTTTCGGTTAAGCTAGCTTAACCTTATAAGACTTTTCATTTCTTAATGTGTGGATTATCACTATAAAAATTACAAAAATTATTGATAGTTTGTATGTTTGTGTACAACCAATATGGATGAAACTTGAGAAACTTGTAGATCGTTGCCAGGAAAAGCATACATGCTACCATGGTACCACGCAAACGTAGCATTAGCCAAAGTCAAACGACGAGTCGACGATTTCCGTAGCGCAGTGGGCGAAGGCCCGCCTGCGACACGAAAGGTTGCGGGTTCGATCCCCGCGGCGGGACCAATGTTTGTATGATCTACAAATATTTGTCTCGGGTCTGGGTGTTTCTATGTATAATATGTGTGTATTTACAAACAAAAAGTATATAAGTAGTATATCAGTCATGTAGTACCCATAACACAAGCTCTGCTTACTTTGGGGCTAGATGATGCTGTGTGAAAAGTCAAGCATAATTTTTTTATTTATTATTTTATTCATTAGGACCGCTGAGATCACTTAGAATAGTCTTAAAACTATGATTCTACTCCTGTGCCTTCACGATCAATAGCTTAGAAACCAGGAACCACCGTATTCGCGCTCCTTTTTTCGTTCGTTTGATGAATATTCGGATGGTTCCCACCACGATTACTGACTTCAAGGGTCAATTTTTCGAACGTTAAAACACGGTCCTAACCTAGGACCAAATATTCCAAACTGATGACTTTTTTTTTATGATGAATGCGTCGACTCTTGACCGCGAAACTTACATAGGCAAGGAAGAGGTCTACGATGGCGCGAGCCTACAGAAGGTGCATATTAACTCTCTTCTTAAAAACAACAGGGTCGTATCTCAGCGGAAATACAGACGCTGGAAGCTGATTCCATATTTTTGCAGTGTGCATAATAAAAGAACTTTGAAAGCGCTTAGTTCTTCTTCTTCTTAGTCGTATCACTCTTGACAGAGTGGTCGTGGTCATGTCGGAATTGTGTGGCTCGCTTCACAATTCTGCGCCATTCGTCTCGGATGGTGGTCTTTCTGGTGCACTCATTTATGGGTCTGTCCAGCGCTGCCTTCACTTGGTCCGTCCATCTCAGTGGAGATCTACCTCGTGGCCTTGTACCCTCAATCTTTCCCTGAACCACAAGACGTTCTATGGATAGTTCTCCACGCCGCGACACGTGCCCAAAGAACGTGAGGATGCGAGACTGTACGAGATAGACGCTGCTTGATGCCGAGTTCGTCAGGTGGATTGATTGGTACGGACATCTGTCCATGATACTCCAAGCATCCTCCTCCAGCACCACATCTCTAGAGCGTCTATTTTCTTTTTCTCGCATTCACGGTTCCACGGTTCCACCGCGTAGAGCCGCTTAGTTCTAATAAGTGTTAATTCATCAAACGAACAAAAAAAGGAACGCGAATACCGCCCCAGGGCAAATAAGGTTTGGTGCATAGTTTTCTTTTGGACGGATGCGAAAAACATATCTACAGATACCTATATAATATACTGTCACATTTAAGTATCAACAGTATTGATTAACACTAATAATAGAATGGGCTGCTTTGGTCCAAATCATAAGCAGAGCGGAATTACCATTACAAATTATGAGCATCTAAACTTAGTTAGACGAGCCTCAATTCTCTTTGACTGGCTCCCCACTGGAGCTTGACTTTAGTTTTAAGATGGATCACCCAAAGAATGCTAGGCAAACCGTGTTCGTTGTCCTGATTCTTCACGGTATTGGTCGCGAAAGAACAGGAGTAATATTAGTTCTAAGACTATTCTAAGTGATCCCAGCGGTCCTACTGGATAAATGCTTTTTGACTTTGACTTAAGTTATACAACTTGTACAAACACGTTTTTGAATTGAAAACTTCGTAAGGCGCGTTGGGCATTTTTGAGATAGAAATAAATTCTTGGATTCGCCTTCAAAAGGTCACGTGCGAGTCACGTGACTGCTCACCGACAAGTAGCGGCACTCAGCGCAAACCGTGTTTGTTGCCTTGATCCTTCGAGATGATAGAAAAATATCAAACTCGTGACTGTGACGACACCATCCTCTACCTTAATTTCGTCTCTAATTGCATCGTTACTGTCTTCGATCATATACGAGATATGATGGAGGGGTTTGAGTGACCGCCTCTGGTGAGACAGCCCCGAGTTCTAATCCCAGTGAGACAGTAACGCACTTTATATTTGAAGTGAAAACTTCTTACGGCGCGTTTGGTACTTTTGAGATGAGAAGAAATTCTTAGATTCGCTTCAAAAAGGTCACGTGCGAGTGCGAGTCACGTGACTGCTCACCGGCACCGGGTTATTTGTCAAGTTTTAATTTCTGCCGGTAGTGCCACTTTTTTTGTTTTAAATCCCTGTTGATTTGATACTTTTCTCGCAAAACTCAAAAATCATTCTCAATTTTTGACGAGTCGAACATGTTTATGCGGTAGGTAAACAAACACGGGGGTGTTCAGTACGTCAGTTCATTACCCCTCTTACATCTTTAATTTAATTAAATAATTCAAATACATACTTTAACGAGTTAGGTTTTATAAATTTTATAAGTACTTTTGAATGAGTGAATCATATAATTATAAAAATAAATGATTTACAAACGCTATTTGCTCATAATTGGACCACAAACAAACCGGTACGTACTGGATTACTGGTCGGGAGTAGATTTTAAGGCATCGTCTTTTGAAAAGCGATGCGCGTATTATTACGTTTGTCTAGTATTATAATTGGGGTGCAGGGTCATTGAGTTATAATGTACTAACGTACAATGTGCAGGGTTCGAGCCAGCCCCAACAGCATACTGAATGCGTTATCAAACCGTTTCGACTGTGAGTACATTTAGCCACCGTAGTATGGTACATAAATGCATAGTTCATAGGTAAGTATTTTAACCTAAACTTTGGTGTGCTCTGTTGTTAAAATTTTAAATTGCGTGTAATATTTATTTTATTTATTTATTTCATACATAAACAACGGACCCCGCACTAGGCCAAGCCTGTATCGCGGTAGACCGAGTAAAAAGATATTTATAAAAATACATGGTATTAACAAATATAATAAAAATTATTTAGACTATTGCTATAAATAAATATCTTAGATATACAACTATGTATAATGAACACATAAATAATATAATAATTACCTACTAATTAACTAAACCTACACTGGAGGGACTTTGCTTAATATGGATCATGTTATCTGAATAAATTGATAAATAATATTAATAAAATAAAATACTAGCTCTCCGTCGCGGTGTTACCCGCGGTCCCTCGGGAAAACTTCACATTCCCGGAATAAAATATAGCCTATTCAACAGGGATAGTGCAGGATTATTTAACTCCAAAAGATAACCGCCATTTTGTTTTTCCCGGCCTTCATAATACGCTAGCCGTTTCTAAGGAGCTGTTACTAACTGGTATGTTTGGGGAGGGGGTGACCTATTTCTAGACTTGGTTTATCCTGGAACAATCTAGATCAGGCAAAAATGTTATGTACTGCCGAACTTTCAATTCAACAGAAGAAATGTTGAGACATCAATCGAGCTGCATTTTCTGACGTCATCAGTGAATGAATGAATGAAATGAATGAAAAACTCTTTATTGTACACAATATAACAAAACATGCCGTGTTGGCCGAATGAGCCGTGTTGGCCGAATGGGGTTGTACCTCGACTTTCAATCCGAAGGTCGTGGGATCGAATCCCGGCCGTGCATCAATGGATTTTGCGTTTCGTAAAATTTATATGCGCTTTAACACGAGCTCTGAACGGTGAAGGAAAACATCGTGAGGAAACCAGTTAGTATTCTTACAGGCGGCGATGGGCTTGCAACCTGTCACGTATGGAATACTAACTTCTGCAAGATGTGGGCATGTATCAAATATGTATTTGTACATGCCTCTGACTACCCCCTTAGACATCTTCAAAGGATCTGGAATATAAAGATCTGAGAGAATGTCTACCGCGCCTTGGGGATACAGTCGTGACCCTGTTTGTTTTTTTCTGTTTTTTTTATAACAAAACATACACAATCAATAAAACCCAACGAGACAATGCACAATGGGCGGTCATATCGCTTAGAAGCGATTTCTTCCAGACAACCTTTGGATGGAAAGAAACGAACATATTGAAGGTATGGCAGGTCAGTATCAGTATGTTTTTTTTTATGATGAACAGGTCGACTCTTGACCACGAAACTTACATAGGCAAGAATGAGGTCTACGATGGAGCGAGCCTACAGAAGGTGCCTAATAACTCTCTTCTTAAAAACAACAGGGTCGTAGCTCAGCGAAAATACAGACGCGGGAAGCTGATTCCATATTGCAGTACGCATAATAAAAGAACTTTGAAAGCGCTTAGTTCTAATATGTGGAATATCAACCAGGTGTGGATGATAATCAGCTGTGTGTCTGAAGTCCCTGTAGAAGAACCAAAATTCAGCTCAATCGGACACCGGGAAGTGGCTCAAATTCAGCTCGCAAAATTTGACCCGGACAAACTTACAAACATACAAACATTGCAAGTAGCGCTCGTGGTCGTGCTTGCTTAGTCGTTCTTGATAGATCGTCGAAGTTAAGCAACGTTCGAAACTGTCTGTAAGTGGATGGGTGACCGCCAGTGGCATTTTCATCTGAGCGCTTCCCTGCTTCGGAGGGCACGTTAAATTGTCGGTCCCGGCTATTTAAGTCGTTAAGCCATGACGGAGGCCTTTAGGCGGCCTAAAAACTCCGTCACCAGAGTTGGCCACTGACTCATACGAACTTACTTACTTTAGTTCATTAAAAGCTTTTAAAATGACTGCGGCGCGTACGACGCGGTCATATGTGCGATCACCTTAAGACGGACTCTAATACTTATGTCGCTTGAAGCGCTCGTGGTCGTGCTTAGTTCTTGATAGGTCGAAGTTAAGCAACGTTCGAAACTCTGTATAATGGGTGACCTGACCACCAGTGGTTCTGAGCGCTTCCGTGCTTCGGTCCCATCGTTAAGCCATGACGGAGGCCTTGAAGCGGCCTAGAAACTTTTAAAAGATGAAATTAAATAAAGTTTGTAAAGTATAATATTTTTGACTTATCCATAACCTTGTATACAAGTAGGTATTTATTTAAATAGCATGACGTCACTATGTCGTTGAAACAACCTTATATAAAACTAGCTACTTCCCGCAGTTTCTCTCGTGTCTAACTTCCCACTAAACATAAAAATGAAAGTTTGTGAGTTTGTTTAGATGTTTGTCTGTTTGTGTTTCAGTGGCATTGAGAGATTCCAACTCTGTTGACGGAGTTTTTAGGCCGCCTTAAGGCCTCCGTCATGGCTTAACGACTTAAATAGCCGGGACCGACAATTTAACGTGCCCTCCGAAGCACGGAAATGCCCCTGGCGGTCACCCATCCACTTACAGACCGTTTAGAACGTTGCTTAACTTCGACGATAAATTGTCGTCATGACGGAGGCCTTGAGGCGGCCTAAAAACTCCGTCAGCAAAGTTGGCCACTGACTCATACGAACTTAAGTACCTACTAAATGCGAGGATATCTGACATGTAAGTACCTAAAGTGTTTTTATAATATAAGCATTAACTTATTTACTTAATGTGTTCTTAATTAAGTTATTTATATTTCCGGTTCAGTGTAAATATATAAACAAAATTGTTGATACTTGCAAATCCACAATCAAGTATCAACTTATCGCTGTCCTCGTACAACTTTAGCTTTAAATAGTTAATAGACACGCGAAAATCTTGGTACTTTTATTTTGTTTTAAAAACACAATATTATTATTATCTTCATAAAAAATAATTAGAATCTTGTATCTATAATAATCTTGATAAATGTTAGATAAATAAATTAAAAATGCATATTTAACTAGAATATTTATCACTACCTACGCCCCGCAGGCCCCACAGCGTTACTCGCATGGTTATATAGGCAAAGTTTTATTTATAGTAATTATTTAAAATTTAAATTGTCATAAATATGTATTGATTTGTGTGGATGACAAAGTCACAGATCGTGTCATACTATAATAAGAACACACTTATTTATATTACTATCTGGTTTTAATAATAGGTACGAATTTTCAAAAAATAAACGATTACATAAAACGTACACACTTTAGGCTAGCGATTTCAATAATGAATTCAGTCAACTTTTCAAAACGAGATAATATTCCTTCGAACATAGGTAGATACACAAAGAAAGGAAATAAATATAAAAGGGTAAAAGTACAATAGGTGGTCTTATAAGTATATAATTTTAAAATATATTGATAGTAAATTAAATATTATAATTTAAAATTAACTGTTTTTTTAAATCGATAATTTAATTTTAAAGTATCAAGAGCTCTCGGTCGCTGTATAGCGGACGGAATCCTGAGTCGCGCGTCGCTTACGAAATGTTAGCGGGGGCTACATGTATAACGATGTAAGTGCTAGACAAGAGATAGATAGATAAATAATTCTTTATTGTTACACGACCTTCGGATTGAAAGTCGAGGTACAACCCCATTCGGCCAACACGGCTCTCATTGGATCGAATCCCGGCCGTGCATCAATGGATTTTGCGTTTCGTAAAATTTATATGCGCTGTAACACGAGCTCTGAACGGTGAAGGAAAACATCGTGAGGAAACCAGTTAGTATTCTTATAGGCGGCGATGGGCTTGCAACCTGTCACGTATGGAATACTAACTTCTGCAAGATGTGGGCATGTATCAAATATGTATTTGTACATGCCTCTGACTACCCCCTTAGACATATTCAAAGGATCTGGAATATAAAGATCTGAGAGAATGTCTACCGCGCCTTGGGGATACAGTCGTGACCCTGTTTACGTTTTTACACCTTAATATAAATTACAATACAATACAATACAATATATCTTTATTGTAAAACACAAAACAAACAATAACAAAGAAAAAAAAATAAGAATAGGCACAGAAAAAAAATATGAATTACAATGGGCGGCCTTATCGCTGAAATCTCTTCCAGGCAACCTTTGGATGGACAGGACATATTACAACAATTACAAAATTAAAAAAAACTTAAGTCTAAATTCAGTGGCGCAATTGGCGGCCTTATCACTCAGAGTTCCTCAATAAAGTTCTTATTTATTTATTTAGTGATCTCTTCCAGGCAACCTTTGTATAGACTTTGTATAGGACTGGATAGAAGAGACCGAGAGAGGAGGCGGTGTTACAATTACAAACAAAAACTTAGTTATAAATTATAAAAATATAAAAAATACCTCCTATAAAACTAATACAGTAACGCGGCTGTTACACAAGAATAAATAAATAATGCTGGACATTTCACACAGCATCATCTAGCCCCAAACTAAGCAAAGCTTGTACTATGGGAACCAGATAACTGATATACTACTTGTAACCTTTTTGTTTGTAAATACATATTATACATAGAAACACCCAGACCCGAGATAAATATTTGCACTTTGCAGATCATACAAACATTTATCCCGCAGCGGAGATCGAACCCGCAATTCTGCGTCCCAAGCGGGCTTTCACTGCGTCACAGAGGTCATCATATAAAATAAATAACCTTTTAACTATTTGGTTTATGCATTTGCTACCTTTTGCGGCTAGCACGTGTTAAGTAAAGCAAGCAAACGAAGCAAACCCGAGGGCACAGGGCTGTCGCTCTATTTAAATTGTTTTTAAAATAAAAGGAGAATTGGCATTCCCGCCCAAATCAAAAAACTATCGCCCGCAGAGTGGGCGTATGGTGGAATGGGTAGACCTTCTAATACACTACATTTGATTGTATGACAGCTAAAAAATCCATCCTGCAGTAATCGAGATATTTGCAGTTAAAGGTGGTGACTTTTACCATCATGTTTTTTGACTTACAGGCTTCTTCTACTGGACCGATTTGTAAAATTCTTTCACCATTTGATTCCTACATTATCCCTGATGAACATAGGCTATATTTAATCCCGGGAAGTGAAGTTTTCCCGAGGGATCGCGGGTAACACCGCGGCGGACAGCTAGTGTGTAAATAAATAAATAGCACATGTCCTTTTGCAAATATAAACATAAAATGTAATAATAATTACGTCGCGCGACAACCCTAAACAGTTAGTATGCCGTCCGATATTTTTTCACTGGCGACTACAAAATCCACGGAGACGCACAATGGAGATTTTTTTTGTTTTAATTTGGCAATTATTAGTTTTGTGCTTAATTCCTTGTTTAAAAACGACAATACTTTTTTCTGTTTCTTTATTTATACAGATTACATGATTGTTGGATAGAATTTTATAATTGAGATATTTTGAATACAAAAGAAGCTAGATAGACCGACTTACAAAAAAAGGTAATATAATATGTTCGACTGTAACAGTCATACTCCAAAAATGTTAACGTTTTATCTGTTTAAGGGTGGTCGCACAGTCGACAGTCCGAACGCGCCAAACTGTCAATTCTAGAGAGAAAATGCTGCTGACGTCAGAAGCGAGCCGCATTTTCTGACGTCATCAACATTTTTTGAATCGAAAAATTACTGCGGCGCGTACGGCGCGGAAAGTGTGCGGTCAGATTAAATTAAAACACATATTGTAATAAAACACATTTTGGAGAAACTAGTGGCTCTGTTTATTTTCGTTTTCTCGTGTTTTACTAGGTTTTATGAAGCGCTCGTGGCCGTGCTTGCTTAGTCGTTCTTGATAGATCGTCGAAGTTAAGCAACGTTCGAAACGGTCTGTAAGTGGATGGGTGACCGCTTCCGTGCTTCGGAGGGCCCGTTAAATTGTCGGTCCCGGCTATTTAAGTCGTTAAGCCATGACGCAGGCTTAACAGGGGTATTGAAGAAGATTTCTCATTTGACGAAAAATTTCCGTTGGAGTTTTGAAGAAAGCCGCCGTGTTTTGTTCTAAACCAGTGACAGGACTGACTGACTGACATGATATAAATCTATATTTAAAACTTGACATTGGCAGAATTATACCTAGTTGTGTAGTTGCCATTAAATAAAAGAAGAAGAAAAACTGGCTTGATCAATGGAGTGGACATATTTAAGTGAAGACCGGCCTGAGTTTAACAGTAGATAATTATTATTATTATTATTTTTAGTTTTTTTTTTCTTCTCGAGATGGAGGACATCCCGGTATTAAATGAAGCTCACGGGCCTAGGCCGCTTTATCTTGCTTTATCCTTGTAAAATTTTATGTAATGATACCAAAACAATGTAGGTCTAGGTATTATAAACAGTTTTCGTGTGGTTTTTCTCAATCATTCTACTATATATACTTATACTAATATTATAAAGAGGAAAGATTTGTTTGAAATGAATAGGCTTCGAAACTACTGGACCGATTTGAAAAATTCTTGCACCATTAGAATCCTGCATTATCCCTGATGAACACAGGCTATATTTTATCTCGAGAAAGTGAAGTTTTCCCGAGGGAACGCGGGTAACACCGCGACGGACAGCTAGTTCTACTATATAAAACAAAGTCGTGTTTGTATGAACACTTATAACTCGAGAATTGCTGCACCGATTTTCATGATTTTTGATTTGTTGGATTTTGCCTCGAATAGCAGAATAAATAAAAACAATGGAAACTTTACTAAAACTAAATAATTAAAGCAAAATTATTTTGTTCATGGGTTTTTTTCTTTTTTTTTTTTCATCATGGCTTCGCACTGTCAACCAGGTTTAGCGCAAGGTTTTTTTCAAATCGACAAGTAAACTTTTTTAGTCTAACCTTATTTTATGTAGCCTTCTGGCATTTGACATTAAGTCGTTTGACAGTTCACGCGATCGAGAGAATGCGCGCTAATATTAGATTCACCCACAGAATTCTAATCATCAGATATCTGGTTCCCATAGTACAAGCTTTGCTTAGTTTGGGGCTAGATGATGTGTGAAATGTCCAGCATTATTATTATTAAATTATTAAAAACTAAAACTAACGCCTCAACAAAGTACCCATGGATTCGAACCACGCACACGTCAAATTATAATATTTTTATTGCGACAAAAAAAAAGTCTCCACACCACCGTATTCCACAACAACAGTCCATCTCGCTCGCACTCGTAAGGAGAGACTGTAGATAGTAATTTGTATCGATTACTTTAATATATTAATTGTCTGTGGATGGGCTTGCAACCCTTCACGTATGGATTGCTAATTCGCAAAATGTATTTGGTTGGACATGCCTTTGTCTATCTCCTTAGGGTCGATTCACATCTGACCGAAGATCCGTCGCGGATTATCGGTCGCGGAACGCCAGAACTGACAAATGTATAGAAAAACACTCGACCGTTCACACTCGACGGACTAACGTATCATCCGTCGGAGTGTTTTTCTATACATTTGTCAGTTCTGGCGTTCCGCGACCGATAATCCGCGACGGATCTTCGGTCAGATGTGAATCGACCCTTAGTTAGAATCCCAATACAGCTCAACCAATCACACAACACGAAAATGACGTGTTTTGTGATTTTCGTGTTATGTGATTGGTTGAGCTCAGTTTCATCCATGGCTGCATGTCAAAATGAATCCCACTAATATAATAAAGCTGAAAGTTTGTGAGTTTGTTTAGATGTTTGTATGTTTGTGTATCAATCACGCCTAAACCAGTGAACCGATTTGGATGAAACTTGGTATAGGCGTAGATAGTGACCTGGAATAGCCTGGCTATTCAAAATGTTGGTACCACGCGGGCGAAGTCCCGAGACAAGTATTTGTAAAATAAAAATATTTGTTTCGGGACTGGGAGTTTTCTGTTTTTTTTTTATGATGAATGGGTCGGCCATTGACCTCGAAACTAACATAGGCAAGAATGAGGTCTACGATGGAGCGAACCTACCCAGAAGGTACCTATTAACTCTCTTGAAGACAACAGAGTCAAAGCTCAGAGGAATATAATATATGTATTTACAAACAAAAAGTATATAAGTAGTATAAATAAATAATAAATAAATAATGCTGGACTTTTTTCACACAGCATCATCTAGCCCCAAAGTAAGCAGAGCTTGTGTTATGGGTACTAAGATGACTGATATACTACTTATATACTTTTTGTTTGTAAATACATACATTATACATAGAAACACCCAGACCCGAGACAAATATTTGTAGATCATACAAACATTGGTCCCGCCGCGGGGATCGAACCCGCAACCTTTTGCGTCGCAGTATATCAGTCATGTACCCATAACACAAGCTCTGCTTACTTTGGGGCTAGATGATGCTGTGTGAAAAGTCCAGCATTATTTATTTATCTTAGACAAAATGTCTACCGCGCCTTGTATTCGTGATAAAATAACCGATGTATAATATTCTCAGACACACAAACTCTTTTATTACATAGCATGTAAATATATAAAATATTAATTAACTAAATACCGGTTAACAATTAAAAATTCAAGATGGTGACCGGCGCAAGGTTAAAATATCTACCTACTCTGTCATGTACCTAACCTACCTATATCTAGTATACCTACTGGTTATGTGTGACATAATTATAAGAAAAAAAAATTGGTTGTCTGTAAAGTCGGTTTACTGACGATAGTTGAACGTGACAACGTTTGTGCTTCTTTGTCGCTCGTTCCGCGCTCTCGCTTGCACTTCAAGCCTTACATGGAACGCCTCAGAGCGAGGTAACGCCGCATTTTTTCGTGCGTGCAGCCGGCTCTATCGAATTATAAGACGTTGTTAAGTCAATTGGTGGTCTGTAAAGTCGGTTTACTGACGATAGTTGAACGTGACAACGTTTGTGCTTCTTTGTTGCTCGTTCCGCGCTCTCGCTTGCACTTCAAGCCTTACATGGAACGCCTCAGAGCGAGGTAACGCCGCATTTTTTCGTGCGTGCAGCCGGCTCTATCGAATTATAAGACGTTGTTAAGTCGATTGGTTGTCTGTAAAGTCGGTTTACGTTTACTGACGATAGTTGAACGTGACAACGTTTGTGCTTCTTTGTCGCTCGTTCCGCGCTCTCGCTTGCACTTCAAGCCTTACATGGAACGCCTCAGAGCGAGGTAACGCCGCATTTTTTCGTGCGTGCAGCCGGCTTTATCGAATTATAAGACGTTGTCACGTCAAAAAAACACGGCTAAGTTCGAGTGGGACTCGCACACGAAGGGTTTCGTACCATTATCTATAAAAACGGCAAATAATTGTGTTTAACAAGTAAATAAAAAAATTGTTATAAAAATCTCGAGAAAATGAATCTATCCTTTCTATATTTGACTACCTCTGTGGCGCAGTGGAAGCCCGCTTGTGACGCAGAAGGTTGCGGGTTCGATCCCCGCCGCGGGATAAATGTTTGTATGATCTGCAAATATTTATCTCGGGTCTGGGTGTTACTATGTATATTATGTAATGTATTTACCAAAAAAAGTATATAAAGTAAAGTAAAGTAAAAGTTTATTTTGCTAAATTTGTGGTAGGTACAAGTAGGTATAAGTAGTAAGTATGTAAGTGTATAAGTTATCTGGTTCCCATAGTACAAGCTTTGCTTAGTTTGGGGCTAGATGATGCTGTGTGAAATGTCCAGCATTATTTATTATTATTATAATTGATTGTTGCTTCTTGTCTTCTTGTGTATAACTTAGTCCATTTGAGCGTGTGACGTGATAAATAAATAATGCTGGACATTTCACACAGCATCATCTAGCCCCAAACTAAGCAAAGCTTGTACTATGGGAACCAGATAACTGATATACTACTTATATACTGTAGATGTGCTGCGATTGGTAAACCATCTGTTCTCCTTGAAAATAGTATGCAACATGTCCTAAAAAATCAATAAAAATATTTATTTTTATTATTTTTTTGAAGTGAAAACTTATATCGGCTTAGGAATTAAATTGATACGGTCAAACGTCTATTTACAACCCAAAAATGAAGCCCTGTCAGTTTGTGTAGTTTAAATAATAAATAAAAGCTTTATTGGAAAAAAACCTTATGATTCTAATATTTCTAATTACAATTTCATGTGCACAGTTTATGTGCTAAAACTACTATACAATGCAAGGTAAATACCTAACAGAATTTTAATGGTAGTCCTCGAAACTTGGCTCATACAAACATGTTAGGAAGGTTGCATCTTATGGTACTGTAACGTACAGACACTCGAACGTTCTGGAGGACTCGCACGCAGGATAGATTCCACGAACATTCTCGCTTAGACATACCGAATTAACAATTGGATCGTAATATCTTTTTTTTTTTTTTTTATAACGTCAGAAAATCCATTATGGATACCCGACCGCGCCGTGGGGACAGCGGAAGGGTTATGTCGGACTCTCACCGACTAAAAACTGACGCGTGGCCTGCCTCCATGCATGTCAAGGGGCTCCGGGACCTCCTACGAAACACGCCGGAGCCCTGGATCGTAATACCTAGACTTAAGTTTCATATTTGTTTGGCGCTACTGACAAGCGACCTTATTACCAAGTGTGTAAGGTTCAAGGTAGCTTGTCACGTGTTGTTGTTTATTAATAGAAACTTCTTGTTTATTTGTTAGAGTTCTCTCGGCGATCTTTCTAGACGTCCTGGTTGGGTATATAAACGGGCGATTTGCGCATCACGGACAGTTCTTTGTGAATTACGAGCGAGTTAACTTGTGATAGAACAAAGTGAATTTTGACGAGTGATATTCAGCGCGACTGTTGATAGATAAAAAGTGTGTTTTGAGTAAATTAGTGTGTAATAAAGTTTCGAAAGTTATACCTAGTGTTTATCTTCAGAATCGACGAACCCCAGCACGTAACTAACAGTACTTTTACAGTCTGTTATTGAGCTTACAGTGCACATGGCTGATCTCAAACTCCCAACTAGGTTGCCCTGTGTTTGGGATATCAGTGATCCTCCTATACAACGTTTAAAATGAAAGACCCTGTATATGAAGCCTAAGTCAGTAGCACAGTTTGAACATACTGTATAATTCTTATTTTCTAGCCGATAGCTATTATTGTTATCAGGGAACATAAAACCTTATCAAAATGAGGCTAGCAGGCCAACTGCATAGCAAATAATGTTGTAGGTATATATTTAGCTGTGCGCGGCTTTGTTCGCGTAGCCGGTACTGAATATCCCGGTTTTTCCCGAGTTTATCCCGATCAGAGAATTCTGGGATAAAAAGCCCCTATTACAACCTCCTCTATCTTCCAATGTCACCCTCTAAGGACCATTCAAATTGGTTCAGCCGTTTCAGAGATTAGCCCGGACAAACAGACAGACAGACATAATTTTTATGTAAGATTGTTTGTGTTTTATCGTGTAAATAACGAATGCACTTGAGAAAACAAAGTTATTTTGAAATTACAGACAAGACATTAGGATACCTTTCTTGAGTATTGATTAATTGAAGTGAAAACGTATTTAGGCGCGTTGGGAATTTTTGAGATGGGGAAAAAAACATTGAACTCGTGACCGACACCATTTTGACAGTTCTCTTTGGCAAAGATCGACCAACTTGTTCTTAATTTCGTCACATTGTATGGATGGCGGTGAGTGTATAGGGCTTTCGTGCTTCGGAGGGCACGTTAAATTGTCGGTCCCGACTATTTAAGTCGTTAAGCCATGTCGGAGGCCTTAAGGCGGCCTAAAAACTCCGTCACCAGAGTACCACTGACTCATACGAACTTAGAAATAATAAACGCGAGTGAACCCTGTATTCAAACATAGCAAGAAGGAGAAATTACCTCTGAACATTGATATTTATGCCGCTGATTGCCGCAGCGTTGTAACTCGGATTGTATTTTGCCTACGCCATTGTATTTATAATGCTGGACTTTTTTTTTTTTTTTTCACACAGCATCATCTAGCCCCAAAGTAAGCAGAGCTTGTGTTATGGGTACTAAGATGACTGATATACTACTTATATACTTTTTGTTTGTAAATACATACATATTATACATAGAAACACCCAGACCCGAGACAATTATTTGTAGATCATACAAATATATATTATATATTATCGTATTCTGTGCTTACACTGTGTATGGGTAATATTGATACTTTAGCCTACACCGTATGCCTGCCTACGTTTCTGTATTATGTGCCTACAGGTAATCAACCTTCTTTAGTTCAAATAGCTTTGGATATTAAATAAATTGCAGGGCCCTAGCCCCTGCATAATAATGATGATGATTAAAGATGTAGAAAAAATATATCATTGCCGGGCTCTGTATTTCCCGAAAAGCACAATATAGGGGTCTTCAAATCAAGAGTAAATAGGTTCCTTCTAGGTAAGCATGCTCCAACTTAGACCTCACTACTGCTTAACATCAGGCAGAGTGAGGTCAAATGCTGACATATATAATAAAAAAAACTATACTTCTATACTAATATTATAATGAAGAAAGATTTGTTTGTTTGTATGTATGTTCGTTTGGGCATGGATTTCAAGTTAGACAATTAAGGCTGTATGTACAAATCCCAAAACATTTACAAAACAAACCGAGTTGCAATGTCATACCAATCATTACAAGTCAACCTTTAATATACGCACACAGTCGTATCTAATTTTATAGCCACTCACACTTACCCACTAGAATAATAACTTCAAATCTGAACCTTATTCCAACCACTTACGGTTCATTCCAAACTTTACACAGGCCCTTTTGTATCTGACTAAACTCGAATGTACGTGAACCCAAAACTGAAATATACGATTTGAATCTTTATCTTGTAGGAATAAGATTGTAAATTGTGTGGCAAATCACGGTTCGTATTGTAATCGTTATTGTGTTGTAGTAAGGTTGAAAATCGTGTCTTCCGTCATTCTGGGATATAGGAAATGACGTAATGCAACCAATTAAATAGTTTTTATTCGTAGTGAGATCTGAAATAGCCATTTTCTTTAACAATTATTTATTTTAGAGGATTATTCTAAATTATTATAATATTAACTAGCTTTGCCCTGCGGTATTACCCGATTTGGAATAATTCACTTAGAAGATGGATCATTCATTAGACTTGTCGTATTGTATGGATCTCAGAGTGTTGGGCAACCAAAGTCACGGATAAATAAATAAAATAAATAATGCTGGACTTTTCACACAGCATCATCTAGCCCCAAAGTAAGCAGAGCTTGTGTTATGGGTACTAAGATGACTGATATACTACTTATATACTTTTTGTTTGTAAATACATACATATTATACATAGAAACACCCAGACCCGCGACAAATATTTGTAGATCATACAAACATTGGTCCCGCCGCGGGGATCGAACCCGCAACCTTTTGCGTCGCAGGCGGGCCTTCGCCCACTGCGCTACAGAACGAAGAGTGCATGCGACAGAGATGAGAATTCTGAGATGGATGTGTGGAGTAACTAGAATGGACAAGATAAGAATGAGTTCATCAGGGGAAGTTTGAAAGTAGCGCCAGTGACTGACAAATGAGAAGTGGAAGGTTGGCGTGGAATGGAGTCATGAGGAGGGATGAGAGTCATATAACACGACGAGTGATGAGTGTGAAGGTGGATGGATATACCGGTAGGGGCCTAAGAAAGATGGATGGACTGTGTGAATGCGGATATGTTAGTGAAAGGAGTGAGTTCTGATATGAGTGATAGAGGGGAATGGAAGAAAGAAACATGTTGTGTTCAGCTGTTGAACGTGTAGGAGCAACAATGACGACCTCTGGCGCAGTGGGTGAAAGCCCGCTCAAGACGCCGAAGGTTGCGGGTTCGATCCCGCCGTGGGATAAATGTTTGTATGATCTGCAAATATTTATCTCGGGTCTGGGTGTTTCTATGTATGTATTTACAAACAAAAAGTATATAAGTAGTGTATCAGTCATCTTAGTACCCATAACACAAGCTCTGCTTACTTTGGGGCTAGATGATGCTGTGTGATAAAGTCCAGCATTATTTATTTATTTATTTAAATGATGATGATTATAATTTGTAGTTGACGCGCTCGCTGAGCCGCGCGGTATCACCAGTTACACTCTAAGCTTTAAATTGATGACGGGATTCGAACCCGCGACGATCAGATCCTAAAGCCGGAGTGCCTTCAACCGCTCGGCCACGGAACCTCTGACGTCAGATTCGAAATCCATACTAATATTATGAATGTGAAAGCAACTCTGTCTGTTTGTTACCTTTTCACGCCCAAACCACTGAACAGATTAGGCTAAAAATTGGCATGGATAAACGTTGTATCCCAGGGAAGGACAGAAGCTACTTTTTATCCCGAAAAAATCCCGAGGGACCACGGGAGCGTAGCTAGTTAAATTCTTGGTCATATCTTTTTAAATTGTGAACGGATTTTGACGAAACAAACATTATGTAAATCCAAGTTTACCGCGAAAACCTCATCCAAATCGGTCAAGCCGTTTCATACAAAGCCGATAGCGACTACCCCTACCCCTAAACCAGAACACATTAAATGCGTTGATTTGCGGCATTGGGGTGAGATTATACGTCCTTTGAAACGATAACCGTCATATTACGTACAACTTTAACGGAATTCAAATAATTGGGTTCGATTTTCGCAACGGAACCATTTTTTTTTTTTTTTATTAAATATGATGCATTTGACCTCACTCTGCCTAATGACCAATATGTTTTACTGCCAGTATTTTGCGCACACTTTCGACTGGCAGTGAGCTATCTAAAGATCATTATGACGATCCTTAGATAGCTTGACTGATGCAATTGTATGTTGTAATTTTATGTACATACTAGCTTCTGCGTGCGGCTTCGTCCGCGTGGTACCAACATTTTGAATAGCCTATGCTATTCCAGGTCACTATCTACGTTTAGTTCAAGTTTCATCCAAATCGGTTCACTGGTTTAGGCGTGATTGATACACAAACATACAAACATCAAAACAAACAAACTTTCAGCTTTATTATATGAAGTGGGATTACAGTTAGTTGCCATTTAATAAAAGAAGAAGAAGAAGCGAATGGAAGAAGAACACATATTATGTTGTGCCGATCCCACATAACGTGGGACAAGGGCAGAAATAGAAAATATTTTTTTATTTCTGGAATAGAAATATTTTCTAGAAATAGAAATATTATCTATTTCTATTTCAGAAATAAAAAATAAAGAGGCGAATGGAAGAAGAACACATATTATGTTGTGCCGACCCCACATAATGTGGGACAAGGGCAGGGAGATGATATCTTGAACAAACGCATAGACTTTTTTCCTTTAAAAATCGGTTAAAACACAATTCAATATGAAAAACATAGGATGTCATATCAACGTTTAATGTATCGGGGCCAAGGGTAGCTTACGTAAGAGATGGCGTGCGAGAAAACCGTTAAGTCTTTTTTGTATAGCTAAACTTTATGCCAGTGTTTTGGGCACGCTTCCGACTGGCAGTGACCTGGATCAGTTGAGCTATCTATAGATCGTTTTTACGACGATCCTTAGATAGCTTGACTGATTCTATTGTATTTTGTAATTTTATGTAAACTTTATTAATAAATAAATAATAAATCATGCTGGACATTTCACACAGCATCATCTAGCCCCAAACTAAGCAAAGCTTGTACTATGGGAACCAGATAACTGATATACTACTTATATACTTTTTGTTTTGTAAATACATACATATTATACATAGAAACACCCAGACCCGAGATAAATATTTGCAGATCATACAAACATTTATCCCGCGGCGGGGATCGAACCCGCAACCTTCTGCGTCCCAAGCGGAATTATTAATGTTTAGTTTGTATGTCACCCATCCACTTTAGGATCGTCGCTTTTTTTTTAATTAAATAGGTCAGCATTTGACCTCACTTTGATGTTAAGCAGTAGTGAGGTCTAAGATGGAGCATGCTTACCTAGAAGGAACCTATTTACTCTTGATTTGAAGACCGCTATATTGATACTGGACTACACATAGCGTCATCTAGCCCCAAACTAAGCAAAGCTCGTTATGGGAACCAGGTAATATTCTACTTATATAATTGTTTGCGGTCCCTGGGGAAAACTTCAGTTTCCCGGGATAAAATATAGACTATGTTCATCAGGGATGCGGGATTCTAATGGTGAAAGAATTTTTCAAATCGCTCCAGTAGTTTCGGAGCCGATTCAATTCAAACAGACAAACATACAAACACACCTTTATAATATCAGTGTAGATAAAAAAACACAGCATATTTGCAGATCATACAAACATTTATCCGGCGGGGATCGAACCCGCAACCTTCTGCGTCCCAAGTGGCCAACCTACTGCGCCACAGAGGTCGTCTTGTCGTGTCATTTAAGGTGCATTTACACGGTGCAATACGATTTAGCATCGCACGTCAATTTTCCCGTGTGAACGCTCATCGTATGCGATTTTACTAAGACAAATCGCATACGATGAGCGTTCACACGGGAAAATTGACGTGCGATGCTAAATCGTATTGCACCGTGTAAATGCACTGTCATTTAGTCATTTAATTATCTCCTTTCGTAAATTTGACAGTTGACACATGTTTTCAAACAAAAGCTGTTTTTAAATAGATAAAATCACTAGAGTTTTAATCGCGACTGTACCTCGTTCTAAGTAATGCCAATATTCTGAGGAGGGTGGGGTACTGTTGGTAAAATAGTTTCAACAATACTTTATTGAAGTAAAAGTAAAAAGTAAGGTCGTATGAGTCAGTGGCCAACTCTGGTGGCGGAGTTTTTAGGCCGCCTTAAGGCCTCCGTCATGGCTTAACGACATAAATAGCCGGGACCGACAATTTAACGTGCCCTCCGAAACACGGAAGCGCTCAGATGAAAATGCCACTGGCGGTCACCCATCCACTTACATACCGTTTCGAACGTTGCTTAACTTCGACGATCTATCAAGAACGACTAAGCAAGCACGACCACGAGCGCTTCGTACTTTATTGAAGTGAACAATAAACATATTTTATTTACACCGCCTTTTTGCCTTCCTTTAATTCAGTTCATCCTAAGGTTGTCTGGAAGAAATCGCTCACAGCGATAAGACCGCCCATTGTGCTTCGCTTTAAATGTTTTCTTGTATCTTTGTTTGTATTTTGTAATGTCCATGTGGTGTACAATAAAGTATTTTCTATCTTCTATCTATCTATCTATTGAAGTGAAAACTTTAGGCACGTTGGGCATTTTTGAGATGGAAGAAAATAACAGAAAAAAGGGTAGAGTGTGGATAAAAGTTACTGTTATCTACACTCTAATGTCATTTTTATCTATTCTCCGGTACCTAGACAAACGCTATGCTAACAGCTGGTTCCCATAGTACAAGCTTTGCTTAGTTTGGGGCTAGATGATGCTGTGTGAAATGTCCAGCATTATTTATTTTATTATAAAAAACTCACAAACTTTCACCTTTATTATACACATACATACATAAAGTCACGCCTCTTTCCCTGTGGGGTAGGCAGAGACCACGGATCTCCAGTCGCTACGATCCTGACACACAACTTTCGCCTCATTCACTCTCATTACATTCGTCATACATGCTCGTCGGTTTAGGGTACTTTTGACCTGGCCCTTCTCCAAAATGTCGCCAATTTGATCCAAGAAGGTTCGCCTAGGCCTTCCCCTTCCAGCTGTCCCATGTACACCTTTATTATATGAGTGGGATAACCTATCGATGTTTTTGCTGTCTCTACGCAAGCTGACTTCGATTTCAGATGGTTCTCGAAGCAAAATAATAAAAGAGTACATTCCAATTCAACGGTTTTTCAGAAAACGTAGGAGATTTTTCGCTTTGTTTTTGAATATTCCGCATTAATAACTAGATCGAACTGTCTCACCTTGTCTCACCAGAGGCGGTCACTCGAACACGTCGACCGTTGTGAGGATACTATCATCCCTTACCCCACCCCACCCTTTTTTTTACCCTTTTCCCACGTTACGTGGGGTCGGCACAACATGTGTTCTTCCATTCTCCTCTATCAGCCGTCATCTCAACACTCACTCCTTTCTTACTCATGTTGTGACGATACCAGTGTGACGAAATTAGGTTAGGTATAGTAGGAGCCGAGGATGGTGTCGTAACAGCCACGTGACTGAGTTTGATATTTTTCCCCTATCTTTTAACCTCAAAAAGCTCTATAAATAAGTAATGGTTAGTAAAGTAAGTAATAGACTATGTTACACTTTTTTGAAAACTGTTTTAAATCAATCCTGAGGACATAATAAACCAGTAGAATTTTTATTTAATTTTTTTTAAACCGTAAATTTGTATTTTAATTTATAATGTTTAGTTGTCTCCCGAAAACGCGAGCCGCCATGTTGTGACGTCATATGGTTTGTTTTGTGAACAATACGACTGTAAAAGATAAACTTTTTGTTCCTAACTTAACACAGTGACGTCACAAAATGGCAGACGGCGTTTTTGGTGGCTTGAAGATAGAAGAAAAATTACTAAATTTTAAAATTGAATTATAAATGTTTATTGCATTTTTATGAATAAATAGCGACGTTTATTGTTTACTTGTAACGAAACCTATGGTATACATGCATTTTTATGTGTTTTCTTACATGATGTAGAATAGCCTATTTTAATATAAGTAAAAGCTGTTTGTCGATAAAACAAAAATACTATTTTACGATTGCCATCAACCAATTATGTGAAAGCATTGTAGGTACAATCTATCATTATTTTTGACAATTATACAGATTTAGGGTTCTGTGTATATATTTAAAATTTTAAATATATATTTCACGTTTAAAAAACTAAAAAGAAACTGGCCAAGTGCGAGTAGGACTCGCGCACGAAGTGTTCCGACCATTATCTATAATTATAATTAAAATATAATTGTATGGGATACAACAAACGTGATTTTTTTTGCCGCCCCCAAAAAATGTATTTTATTCTGTTTTTTAGTACTTGTTGATAGCGAAAACTCAGGTGAAAACTTACAAGGATATTTTTCAAGGCTAAATGCAGACAGAATTGTTGTTTTTTTTTAATTTTTGATATAAATAGGAACAACCTCGGGAGTGAAGCCAAACAAAATAGGAATTTTGCAAATCCACAACTGATGGAATATCGGTGAACATACACACTTAGTAGTTACTAGCTGTCCGTCACGGTGTTCCCTCGGGAAAACTTCACTTCCCCGGGATAAAATATAGCCTATCTTCATCAGGGATAATGCAGGATTCTAATGGTGAAAGAGTTTATCAAATCGTTCCAGTAGTTTCGGAGCCTATTCAATTCAAACAAACAAACATGCAAACAAACAAATCTTTCCTCTTTATAATATTAGTATAGACATAGAATTTCCTTTTCGGTCGGTCAATAACATCATGATGATATTTTTTTAACGTTTTTGTCAAAAATATCGATTTGTTATAAATCAAATTTATCACGCCAAGATTTATTTTACAACAAAATGGCGACAATGTATACAGACAGCACTATCGTTGCGATTTAATTCGTTCTTCTCAAATTCTCATGACAATATCATCCATATTTTCTCATTTAAGTACCCACCTAGCTGTACTCCTCCTCTGTAGCGCAGTGGGCGAAGGCCCGCCTGCGACGCAAAAGATTACGGGTTCGATCTCCGCCGCGGGACCAATGTTTGTATGATCTACTAATTTTTGTCTCGGGTGTGGGTGTTTCTATGTATAATATATATGTATTTACAAACAAAAAGTATATCAGTCATGTAGTACCCATAATACAAGCTCTGCTTACTTTGGGGCTAGATGATGCCGTGTGAAAAAGTCCAGCATTATTTAAATTTATTTTATTTATTTATACTGATTTATACTGACTCCACGGTCTGGTTGAAAACTAGCATAGGTGTTGTGTTGTTCCGTACTATAATCTATCTCCTTGTCAAATTTCATCCAAATGTATTTAGCAGTATTTGCATGAAAGTTCAACAAGCCATACACACAAACTTTTGCAGTTTTAATATTAGTAGATCTGTGTCAATCCGTAAAAATAATGCCGCCATTTTGATTATGATCTAATTAAGTGTGTACTGAACCCATCCCCGTTTTGAACACCCGAGCTTTGCCTATTGTTTATTACAACAGTGAAAGTTATTGGTTAATTTAGGAAAACCATTTTATTACACATTTTTAAACATTACTACAAAAAACCTTACATTTAAATAAATAAATAAATTTAAATAAATATTAAATAAAACCTTGTATATCTCATCTGCCAAAATGTAGGTACACGATTCCGAATCATGTACGTCTTGTAGTATTACGTACGTCATATACGAAAGTAAGAGTGTGCGTAAAAATGAGGATATATTGTCATTTTTTATTCATAACATAAGTGGAGTAAGACTTTGACCGAATGGTGGCCTAGAACCGGACAAAGAAGTCGAGGACGTCCAATTGCGCGATGGGGGGACGACATCAAGAGGCAGCATAGATTTTGGATGCGTGAGGCACAGAACCGGAAGGAATGGCGTAAACAGAGGGAGGCCTATACCCAGCAGTGGGATATTCTTGGCTGCGGATGATGATGATGAAACATAAGTGTGTGTAAAATGCTTTCGTGTGCTACCTCGTCCCCCGCAAAAACCGGGAGAAAATGTTGAAGGAGAAATTCTGTCAATAACTCGTCCATTCTATTTTGTCTGAGGCCTCCACATTCAAATTCACAAAAAAACTGTTCGAAAAACTCCGTTTCATAGATTTCTTATTCGTATTTATTTATTGAAATGTTGGTATTATCTGTGGGGCACAAATTCACACACAAAAAACTGTTCGAAATTTAAATTCGTTTCCATAGATAAGTTCTAGTCGAAGTTTAGTATTTTATTTTATTCCAATGTTGGCATCATTAAAAAATATAATCGGGCAGGTTGGCAGCCCTGGGCTATGGAGCGCCGCGTCACTGGTAAATAATTGCTAAACCGAAAAACCATGGAGACTTTTATGTTTAACCAACAAAAATATTTAAAAATATGTTTTTGCAATGCATATGGGTCGATTCACATCTGACGGAAGATCCGTCGCGGATTATCGGTCGCGGAACGCCAGAACTGACAAATGTATAGAAAAACACTCGACCGTTCACACTCGATGGATGATACGTTAGTCCGTCGAGTGTGAACGGTCGAGTGTTTTTCTATACATTTGTCAGTTCTGGCGTTCCGCGACCGATAATCCGCGACGGATCTTCCGTCAGATGTGAATCGACCCTAAATTATATTTGCATTTCTACACTAAAAACGAAAAAAGCCGTGACACTCCCGGGAGTGCCGAGAGAAGTGAAAACTTCAACAATTAGGTAGGTGTCTAGTATTTTTTTAATCATAAGGAAATCGAAAGATTATGACTTCACCCGTTTAGTTCATTTTATAAATGAACTTTTAGGGTACTCGCACAGTGCAGCCGAGCCGAACTCTGCCGAACGCGGCTATGTCAATTCAATAGAGAAATGCTGCTGACGTCAGAGGCGAGCCGCATTTTCTTACCTCAGCAGCATTTTTTGTGGGGCTGTGTGCGATCAGGTTTAGTAATGTAAAAATTTTGCCGTAAAATTTTACCGAGTACAGAACTAGATGGCGCTACTGGTAAGTGTCGGTGAGCTGTCACGTGACTCGCACGTGACCTATTCGAAACGAATCTATTCTCATCTCAAAATCATCTCTAAAATGCCCAACGCGCCTAAATAAATTTTCACTTCAATAATCAAAAACGGTATTTTCTTTCAAAAATTGTTCTGATCTAAGTAGGTAAGGACATAAGTACTTAACATCTAAAGAAAGATATCATAGCTTATCTTGTGAATAGCTGAAAACTTGAATTGACGATGTTATTATTATTACTTATACAGCGTAATGTCGCGAACATAATGGTATCCTACTTTCTACTAATATAATAAATCTAAAAAGTGTTTGTTTTTCATTCAATCCACGCCTTAATAAGTGAACAGATTTGGAGGAAACTTGGAACATTTGTTAGAATTGCATAATAGGCTATTCAAAACGTTGGTAGCACGCGAGTGACTGCATAACATAATTCTAATCACCAACCGTAGGTAAAGGAGGCAAAAGGTTATGAAAACAATCCTAAACATATAGAAAGAAGAAAAGTTAGTGTGAAGATGTATGTTTAAAAAAAACCAGTGGCATTCCATGAGTGCCGTCAGAAGGAAGTAAGTAAACGGTTATAAACTTGAAACAATAAAAGTACAAATAAAAGTAAAGTGCAAAAAGTTACTGTCCTACTCTAGGATTTGAACCCGGAGCTGTCTCACTCTAGAGGCTAAGTCTGTCTCACTTCAACTATTGTGACGATACAATGTGCGACGAAATTAAGTCACGAGACTGAGTTTGTTATTTTATCCCATCTCAAAAAATGCCCTACGCGCCTAAAAAAGTTTTCACTTCAATAATTAGTAACACTTTAGCACTCGCTTGTACAACTGCTATCTGTTATATGTGTAGTATGAACTCTAGATAAGATTAGTAACGGCATCGGACGATATCAGCCGCCGATTTTAGAGTACCTTCGAGTTTTTTTTAATAAATTTATGATTTTTATCAGATTTTTTAGATAATAAAACAGGGCAGTATGTATTTTTATATAACTAAAAACTTTTTAAATATAACAATATCATCGAATTTCGACGATTTAACAGCATAATTAATTAATTACTTTGGTAAGTAATTTTATTATGTAAACTCAATCAAACAAGGCCAGCATGTTATTCTTAATTTAGGTATTATCAATCATGTTGATTTATTTTTAAAACAATATGACTTATAATTATTAATTCAAAAGCTATTATTATTACTTCTAAATAATATTAAGGCAAATCGAATTATTAGAAGTACTAATTTCTTGGACATAGAAATACATTCGAACTGATTCAAACATTTCGATAATTCGATTATTATAATTGTTATTGAATAAATGAACTTGAACATTGAACAGATATGCTTCTATTTTCAAAACACCAACAAATTATATCAAAAAGTTTAATATTCGATTCCGCTCCATGCAATTCTATGTTTAAAAGTCGTCACATGGCGACGCAGGCCCAGTGTATTGTGCGAAGGATAGCAACGGTCTTGGTACTTTCGTTATTATTATTATTACTTTTTATTTTTAAGTCAAATAAATCGTACAATTTATTATTTGAAAATAACCTTCCAACTTTAGTCATCTTTTTTACGTTGCCCTTCGTATAAGGTGTGAACGAAATGAATTGGAATAACATAGTAAGATACCGTCTTAACGAAAGGAGCCTCTTTGTGGCACACTTATAATCCTTTCACCACGCTAGTTCTAAAAAAGAAAGAACTAAAGCCAGATTAGAAGAAGAAAGAAGACTTTTTTTTCATTTTCATTAATTTGTCATTATTTTATTATACTTACGCAGTTCGGTAATAACACAGTACGTAAATTAAAAAGTCGTTATTGTAAATGAATTCTACTTATATATTTTATCATGACGTAATTAAAAAATCATTTAACTAGATAGCAAATATTATGAAACATACCTAACCTACCATAGATAGTATGTAGTGTACTATCTAATTTACTAATTTTTGAATGCAATGCATAACGTAGGTAAAAAAAACACAAAATTGAGCGCGCGTATCAAATAAGCCACGTAATTTTAGGCAATAGATGTATTGGAATTCTAATTGTTGTGTTCTCAAAATCATATAATTTCGAGATATTTCACCTACTTTATACGAGTAAGCAGAATTGTTTATTTAAATATTTATTTATAAACATCATAAATTCAAATCAAGATAAGCATAAACAATTTTTATTCCATAATTGTATACTAGGGTTGGCAAAATGGTAAAGTTATACTTAAAACCGGAGCTTCATTACTATGCGGTATTTATTTATACTACAAAAAAAAAGTATTTACTTGAGATCAATAATAATATTAACAGCGTACTCGGATCAGAAAAATATTGTTACTCCAATTAACTAAATTCAGTAACAACCAGCCTCATTAATAAAATAATCTTCTAGTAATGATGACAGCTGAACATATATATGTGATGGTATCTTTAAGCCCTTAAAATTCACACATCGTCAATAACGGAGAAATTAAACCTAATTATACGGTATAAAACTTTTTTGTTCAAATACCAAGACTGCATGAGCCGAGTGTAAAAATCCCATAGAGTCTACAAAATTACTCTTCAAGTAACACAAGCGACTCTCACGGTTATGCGAACGGAATAAGAGTCAATTTGGCCTGCGAGTGGAAAAGCAATAGGTATTGGTGTATGGCGTAAGTGTAAGCAAAATATTAACATTTTTTAACAATTTGAAGACAAAGGATTTTAAGTGGAATTGATTAGCTTTTTTTAGATAATTGTTTTACAAAATATAAAACTCATTGAAGTGTTTGTTATGTAAGTACGTATGTAGTTATTTAAATATAAAATGAAGAAAATCCAATAGATATATTTTTAATTATTTTAAGCTGTTGACATATTTAAATATTTGAAAATAATAGATTAATAGGGTTACCATACCATGAAACGTGACATAAAGTTATTTCTCGGAATAAACCAAGAATAACCATACATTTTGACAGTTTACACTCAAGAATAACTTTACGAAAAATTAAAATAAATGTGGTACACTTGTGGTTCTAATCAAGTCGTGGTCCTAGTTTTATTGTTTGAACGTTTGTCAAATAAATTAACACATCTTTATAGTTTTGCAGTTTATACAATTTTATGACTTTTTGACAAAGTTATCTGCATTACTTGGGCTCCTTTTAAACTCACTAATGTAACTTGAATTCATCTGGATAATCTAATTATTAATTTTTACGGAATATAATCAAATTATCGCATCTTGCACCACATATTAACCAAAATCATAAAGGAACTACCGTAAAATTTGTAAATGAAAATACAGTACTTTTACGGTCAGGCAATAATAGTTCGGTTTCTTTAAAACTTTAAAATCGCTACCGCTTCCGCTTCTGCCATAAACGGCATCTCAACAGTAATTTCATCCATGAAATAGTTGGCGCTACCAAATAGGGATTAGAGAGAGACAACACGTAAAACACAACGAGTGCGAGCGAGACGGCGAATCGGCTGTTCGTAGAAGCACGCTCTCGATTTTTGAGGTTTCCTTAGATATGGTTTAGGGTCCCGTGGGTTTTGTAAATTGTAATTTAAATAGATTTATTTTATATGCTTAATTATCCGTTTCTAATTGTATATTAAAGTGTCTATACTAATAATATAATAAATCGGAAAGTTTGTGAGTATGTTTGGATATTTGGATGTTTATATGTTTGAGTTTCACACCTAAACCAGTGAACCGATTAAGATGAAACTTGGAGGCGTAGATAGTGACCTGGAACGCATATAGGCTATTAAAAATGTTGGTACCACGCGGACGAAACCGCGCGCAGAAACTAGCCCCATTCTATTTTCGAAGGACATCGCTGGCGCAAATCTGTACAACACTAAGTAAGCTACAGAACCCACCTGAACTAAACATACTCACGCTTACTTGTTTGTTCCTAAAGTTCGTTTCTAAGATAAGATAAAGAGATGTAGTTTTTAATGTGAAATATTATTTTTCGTGTCAAGTTGACGACATTTTGTTTAGCGCATCAATTCCGCTTTCTATCACTAGATGGCGACACATTACATATTAGATCATAGATACATTTTGAGCTCTCCTACTTATCTACAGTCTACACTATTATAAAGAGGAAAGATTTGTTTGTTTGAATTGAATAGGCTCTGAAACTACTGGACCGATTTGAAAAATTCTTTCACCATTAGAATCCTACATTATGAACATAGGCTATTTATCCCGGGAAAGTGAAGTTTTCCCGAGGGACCACGGGTAACACCGCGACGGACGGCTAGTATATTATAAACTAGCTTCAGCGCGCGGCTTCGTCCGCGTGTTACCAACATTCTGAATAGCCTATATGCTATTCCAGGTCACTATCTACGCCTATACCAAGTTTCATCCAAATCGGTTCACTGGTTTAGACGTGATTGATACACAAACATACAAACATCTAAACAAACTCACAAATTTTCAGCTTTATTATATGAGTGGGATATTAGGATAGGATATTAGCATGTGAAAGTTGACTTGACGACCTCTGTAGCGCAGTGGGCGAAGGCTCGCCTGCGACGCAAAAGGTTGCGGGTTCGATCCCCGCGGCGGGACCAATGTTTGTATGATCTACAAATATTTGTCTCGGGTCTGGGTGTTTCTATACATATATAATATGTATGTATTTACAAACAAAAAGTATATAAGTAGTATATCAGTCATCTTAGTAATAACACAAGCTCTGCTTACTTTGGGGGCTAGATGATGCTGTGTGAAAAGTCCAGCATTATTTATTTAAGTAACTCTGTCTGTCTGTTAGTTACCTTTTCACTCCCAAATTAATATTAGATTAGGACTTCGAAAAAAAAGAAAGGAGTGAATGTTGAGATGACGGCTGATAGAGCGGAGTGGAAGAGAAAAACCTGTTGTGCCGACCCCACATGAAAGTGGGATAAGGGCAGGGAAATGATGATGATGATTAGGCTGACTTCGATGTTTCGAAGATAGAGGAGATTGTAGCGCAACTTATAAGCAATTTTTTATCCCGGCTTTCCACGGGATCGGGATTTACGTAAGTGAGCCCACGCGAACGAAGTCGCGGGCACAGCTAATTGAAATAATAAGTACTAGCCCGCGGTGAGATGTGACCCACGGACCCTCGCGTTTTTTTTTTTTTTGAGATAAAAAGTACCTACCCTATATCTTAAGCGCTCGTGGTCGTGCTTGCTTAGTCGTTCTTGATAGATCGTCGAAGTTAAGCAACTTTCGAAACGGTCTGTAAGTGGGTGACCGCCAGTGGCATTTTCATCTGAGCGCTTCCGTGCTTCGGAGGGCACGTTAAATTGTCGGTCCCGGCTATTTAAGTCGTTAAGCCATGACGGAGGCCATAAGGCCTAAAAACTCCGTCACCAGAGTTGGCCACTGACTCATACGAACTTACTTACTTTTACTCTATGTCCTTCCCTGGGATACAACTTATACCCATGCCAATTTGCAATCTGTTCAGTGGTTTGGGCGTGAAAAGATAAACAGACAGACAGATTGTAGCTTGCAATAGTAGACAATTTAAAATATCGATAAAAGACGTGGGCGTAAGCTAGTTAATAGTAATTATAACGTTTTTGTGAGTTAATTTGGCAATTCGATCACATGGACGCCACATGCTGAAACAGAGACAGCGAATTACAATGAAGATAGAAAGAGATGGATAGAGATCGTGGTGTCATTTGATTTGAAAACAGCTAGGTGTGAAACTGACTTGCGTACGATGGGTTCCGAATATTGAAAGAGAGATTGGGGGACCTTTGCCCTACTGTGGGGCAATGCGGGCTAGTAATAATCCCACTAATACAGGGTGTAAAAAGACTGCTACCGAAAACTGAGGGGTTGCAATCAGACTATGACTCTAAACATATTTAGTGAAAAAAAAATGCAAAAAAAATTTTTGCCGCACCTTTGTCATGTTATGTTATTTTTGGTTATTTACTACTAGTACGACATAATAAGACCATACGGTATACCTAATAATTTCATTTATAAAAGAAAAAAACTATTAAAACTCAAAATTCAGCATCTACGTAAATAAACGCGTCCAAAACATACGCAAACAGTACACTTCAAACGCGGTTTTCTCCGGATATAATGATTTTTTCGGAAAATCCTTTTGGATTTGGTTGTGTGTTGGGATCCTGTACCTACCCCGACCCTACCTAGACGTCTTTTTACACCCTGTATAATGATCCCACTAATAAAATATAGCTGAAAGTTTGTAAGTTTGTTCAGGGGGCTTAGCAAATCGTACGAAAAATCGCATCGTGTAGTTGCACCTTTAGCGCGAAACTCGATCGCATGTGCAATGGGCGGGGCTTACCCTGCGTCTTACGTAGGCGACTGGACGCGAACGCGTGCGATGCGATTCGATACGGCGAGGCGCGGCGCGGCGAGTCTGTCCTTCTTCTTCTTTTTTATTTAGTGGCAATCTATACAACTAGATGTAATTCTGCCAATGTCAAGTTTTAAATATTGATTTATAGTCATGTCAGTCAGTCAAGTCCTGTCGATGGTTTGAACAAAACATGGCGGCTTGTTTTCTTCAAAACTCTAACGGAAATTTTTCATCAAATGAGAAATCTGCTTCAATACTCCCCCATTCCAACGTGCGTGCGAATCGTCCTACATAGTTTACGTCAAATCTAGTGTCAAAATTCGCAAAAAATCTTAGCAAATCGTAAGAAAATTCGCATCGTTTAGATGCACCTTTAGCGCGAACCTCGATCGCTATTTGAATGGGGGGGGGGCTTAGCAAATCGTACGAAAATTCGCATCGTTTAGTTAGATGCACCTTTAGCCTATTCTGTCTGTGGTTTAGCGCGACCCTCGATCGCTAGTTGAATGGGGGGGGGGGGCTTAGCAAATCGTACGAAAAATCGCATGGTGTAAATGCTGCCCGAGGGATATAAAACAATTGATATCCACTAACCTCTCCATGCAGACTCCTTCCGTCAGGTGTGTTCTCCGGGAGGAAGTACAGCCTCAAGCTGACCAGGGTCTGCTCCGAGACCCTGTCCTTCCATAGCAGCTGGAGTTCACCTGGAATCAGTTTCTGAATTCAGTTATCTGGTTCCTATACAAGCTTTGCTTAGTTTGGGGCTAGATGATGATGTTGAATTTCATAAATTGATTTGATTTGATAATGCCACTGGTGTCACTCCCAGTAAGTAAGTAAGTAAAGTAAGTCTTCTTCTTGTGTCGATGCTTCATCAGATACACTTGGAATAATGAAAGACCACCAAAAGAGGCAGCATTGAGGTCCTCTCTTGTGCAGGTCTCAGGACACAAGGGGCACACCAGTAGGTGCTGCATTGACTGAACTGCAGCACCACAGTCACATTGCGTTAAGCTCGGTTCCCTAAATCCCCATTCACACATGTTCAGTCTGCAGCGGCCGACTTGAGTGCGGAGTCGGTTCAGTGACTTCGACACATCATCCTAACAATGGAGTAAAGTAAGTAAGTACTTACCGATAGACACCAGCTCAGAGTCCTGCCAGATCCTGACGAAGAAGAAGTCTCCGATGGCGATGATACGCTCCTTCTGCCCTGAGAGCCGGAGAGCCTTGTAGAAGGTGTACTGGCCGTGATGACCGCATGGCTGACCCACCAGCTGAGGAGTTACAAAAAAACTTTATATCTGATGCTAGATGATAAGAGCCACGGTGGAAGACGGGAATTATTAAGTGTTAACCACCCCGCGGGGGTGGATAGCCCTCCCACTAATAAAGCTGAATGTTTGTGAGTTTGTTTAGATATTTGGATTTTTGTGTTTCAATCACGCCTAAACCAGTAAACCGATTTGGATGAAACTTGGAATAGGCGTAGATAGTGAATTGGAATAGTGTATAGGCTATTCAAAATGTTGGTACCACGCGGGCGAAGCCGCGCGCAATAGCTAGTATTTTCTAAAAACGAAAAATTCCGTGCCGGGATTCGAACCCACGACCTTCAAATTGAAAGTCAAACCTTATTAACCATCACGGCTCCAATTTCGTCCGGTTTGGCATCATAAAAGGGTGATGGAAATGAATGTGGATGGATATGTGAGTAGAGGTAGACCTAAGAAAAGATGGATGGATTGTGTGAAAGAAGATATGGGTAAGAAAGGAGTGAATACGAGAACATGTTGTGCCGACCCCGCATGAGCGGGATAAGGGCAGGCCAATGATGATGTGTGTAATGGTTGCATTGCATACCCATCAATTTATGTATGCCAGACAAAGATTCTCACTCATTCCAAGTATCATCAAAATCAGTTTTGAGTGAACGAAAAGCAAACATAACTCACTCAATTTATAATCTGTAGGGTTTGAAGAATCAATAATTAATTATCTGTTGCTGAGTTCAACGTATTCAAGGTCATCACTGTAAGACCATTCATTTCATAGAAATTATGAATGAGGTTTTTTTAATAAGGTCATTTATAAGAAACTAAGCTACTTACTACTCATTAAAATCTGAATAGAATGAATCAAGCTATCTAAGGATTTTTTAAATTTTATTACGGGACTTAATCGCGCGTTGCCATTGCGGCAGCTCTTATATTGGACAGACCAAGCGGACTATTGCTGAGCGAGTCAAAGAACATATCGCAAGCTGTCAAAAATCGCCAGGTGTATAAATCAGCGATAGCGGAGCACTTGCTAGAATCAGGATCAAACCACTGGATCGAGTTACATCAACCTTTAGTCCTTTCCAATGATCGCCATTATTATACTAGAATTGTGCGTGAAGCAGTTGAAATAAAGAAACACAAAAATTTCAACCGGGAATGCGGCTACAAACTGTCATCAACGTGGGATCCAGTGATAAAAAAGTGTTCGGGTCGCGTAAAAACGTCTAGTACTTGGATGTTGTCAGTGTAGTGTGTTGCGACCCTAATGTTATTTTGTGTTGACCGAATGAGGGTAGTTTCTCATCGGTCGAAGAGGCGAACGAGTACCGGCGGGCAGTCTTCTCGTGACCACGGTAGCTGTAACGCTACTGAAACGTCGAGGTAAATAAACAAATGTTATACCTACGCGATTAAGTCCCGTTATAAAATTTAAAATGTCTTCGAGTCGCGAAAGTTTAAAATGTGTATTATCTAAGGATTGTAAAAACGATCTAAGTATAGATAGCTCAACTGATCCAGGGAGGTTATTCCCGTTAGTTTTTTCGTTCATCTATACTAATATACTAATCTATATATATAAAAGAAAGTCGTGTTAGTTACACCACTTATAACTCAAGAACGGCAGAACAGATTTGGCTGAAAATTGGTAGGGAGGTAGCTTAGAGCCAGGAGACGTACATAGGATACTTTTTATCCCATTCGGTAGCTTAGAGCCAGGAGACGGACATAGGATACTTTTTATCCCATTCGGTAGCTTAGAGCCAGGAGACGGACATAGGATACTTTTTATCCCATTCGGTAGCTTAGAGCCAGGAGACGGACATAGGATACTTTTTATCCCATTCGGTAGCTTAGAGCCAGGAGACGGACATAGGATACTTTTTATCCCATTCGGTAGCTTAGAGCCAGGAGACGGACATAGGATACTTTTTATCCCATTCGGTAGCTTAGAGCCAGGAGACGGACATAGGATACTTTTTATCCCATTCGGTAGCTTAGAGCCAGGAGACGGACATAGGATACTTTTTATCCCATTCGACAGCGTTCCCGTGTGACTTGACATGAAACGTCAGTCACTATAAAACGTGGTATAACAAAAAATAATCAGACTTGGAATAACAAAACGCAAATGACAGCTATGTAATTGACGTAAAATGACAGCTATGTAATGACGTATGGATGACAATTTGATATTTGTAAGAAATCAATATTAAAACTATTTCTATTAAATATGACAAAGCCGTAATGCAAGAAGAATACAAAATACTGCAAATGAAAGGACTGAAGAAGAACAAGAAATTGCACGGAATAGTTATATTTTAGGGCCTTCTTTTGTAGTAGGTAGGTAGTACTAAGTTAAGTTAACTAAGCATCTTATCTTACTTCTTATCTTACTAATATAATAAATGCGAAAGTCTGTGTGTGCGAATGTTTGTCTTCACGCATCTCCATGACGACTTAACCGATTGTGATGAAATTTGGAATGTAGATTGTTTACATACTGGAATTGTGATGAAATTTGGAATGTAGATAGTTTATGTTAGATTTTCTGGGTTAGATTTTCCCTCCCTCTATCTACTATGGGATCCTTGAGAGAAACATAACGCAATAATAGTTAATCAGATTATGTATAATGGAAAGTCAAAACCATACAGTTCTTGCTATAAAAAAACATATTTTTTGAGTTATGTTTCTTCAAAAAAATTGCCGCTCATTGGTTATTTCGATTTACTCAAAACTCCTGCACTTTGTTCCTAATAATGCGCAGACGAAGTCGCGCGGGTCAGCTAGTGGAATAATAATTGAACATATTTGAAAATCGAATGAATGAACATATTCGATAGAATAAATAATATTTGAAAATCGAATGAATTTCGTAATTTATAGCCGAATGCACGAGTTAGCAACAATCAAATACGGATGTGGCCGATTTCTAAAGTAGCGTCAGCAGAAAACAACTAAACATTTAATTTATTAGAATGAAAATACATTTTAGGAACAAAAAAACATTATAGTATTTTGAATTTTAGGTATTTTGAGTTAGCTCGTAACTAATTGGTTTTGTATGGAAAGCTTTGTTTGTTTGAATTGAATAGGCTCCGAAACTACTGGACCGATTTGAAAAATTGTTTCAATATTAGAATCCTGCATTATCCCTGATGAATATAGGCTATATTTTATCCCGGGAAAGTAAAGTTTTCCCGAGGGACCGCGGGTAACATCGCAACGGACAGCTAGATAGTTAGTGGTTATAAATAAATAAATTTTATTTACCTACCTACCTTGGTATAGAAAATTGGATAGGTAGGACTAAACTACATTTTAATTTTTAAGTGACTTATAAATACTTGTCCATCCAAAGGTTACCTGGAAGAGATCGCTTTTAGCGATAAGGTCGCTTATTGTACCATATTTTTACATGTTTGTTTTTAATTTATGTTATTTTTCTGGTGTAGCTGTATTCTATTCTATTCTACTTCTCGTGACCACGGTGGCTGTAATGTCAAAGTCAAAAAGAATTTATTCAGTAGGACCGCTAGGATCACTTAGAATAGTCTTAAAACTAATTTTACTCCTGTTCTTGCGCGACCAATACCGCGAAGAATCAGGGCAACAAACACGGTTTGGTAATGCTATCGAAACGTCGAGGTAAATAAATTAGTTATACCTACGCGATTAAGTCCCGTATAAAATAAACTAAAAGAAAAACTGACTTCAATGTTCGACTCTACACACGGCGTGACTCAGGGAATCAATAAGCCATCCATAAAAATCGAAAAAGAAATCAAATCGACAGATAATGCTTAGGCTCCACCGGGCGTCTAAGGGCATTAATTACCAAAACTGCATACATTTTATGTGAAGATTTACAATGGCTAGGAGGGAAGGTTTTTAGAGTTTTACGGGAAAACTATCAAACCCTCAGGAATAAAATTTATATGGGACCACCTCTGGAGCATACCCTTTCAAACAAAAAAATAATTTTGAAAATTATTTTTTGGCGGAGTAATCGCGTAACAAGATAAAAAAAACAACATACAGGCGAATTGAGAACCTCCTCCTTTTTTGAAGTCGGTTAAAAATATGCGCCGTGTTGGCCGAATGGGGTTGTACCTCGACTTTCAATCCGAAGGTCGTGGGATCGAATCCCGGCCGTGCATCAATGGATTTTGCGTTTCGTAAAATTTACATGCGCTTTAACACGAGCTCTGAACGGTGAAGAAAAACATCGTGAGGAAACCAGTTAGTATTCTTATAGGCGGCGATGGGCTTGCAACCTGTCACGTATGGAATACTAACTTCTGCAAGATGTGGGCATGTATCAAATATGTATTTGTACATGCCTCTGACTACCCCCTTAGGCATTTTCAAAAGTATCTGGAATATAAAAAGATCTGAGTGAATGTCTACCGCGCCTTGGGGATACAGTCGTGACCCTGTTTACGTTTTTACGTAAAAATATGTCTTCAAGTTTAATTTTTATATACTGGTTCAATCAAAAAGAAAATAAAAAAATAATAATAAGGTTAAATTTTGTAGCTGTTTTGGCATTTTTAAATGTCCATGACATTTTGAAGTTTTGATTATTGTTGAAATTACTTTTGGCTTGAGTTTGCAAAAGAAGTCGTAATAAAAAGCGTTACTTGCCTATAACATTGCCGGTAGAAAATGCCTTCGGCATTATGCTCGCCAATTGCAAAAAAAATTATGTAAATTTTGTGCAATAAAGTATTTAAATAAAATAAAATTGCCATAGAATTACATAATTTAAATTAGTAATAAACATAAATGACGACCTCTGTAGCGCAGTGGGCGAAGTTCTCTTGCGACGCAGGTTGCAGGTTCGATCCCCGCCGCGGGACAATTGTTATAACTTACCTAGACTCAGGAAATATCGCCCTTTTGTCCAAAGACCTGCGCGTTCAAATTTAGGTAAATTTTCTCCTTTAAATAGAATTGTTGGGGCGTACAATGTGATCCATCATACAACTTTACAAATACAATCCTCTAACGAAAATGTAAACAACGTCGAAATCGACCTTTTTTCTAATAGTTTATATAGCTTTAGAAAATATTTAATCATAATTTGCACAGTCAAATAATTTGTTATGAATTCTTTTCACCTACTTTTTATTTTTATTGTTGATTTAATTGTTTTTGAATTTATTGTTTGTAGGTTTAATCAAATTATGTTTTCAATCTAATTTTATTTAATAGTTAGTATATTATTGTAATTTTTTTTGGCAAAAAAAAATGTAATAAGTATTCTATTTTTAATTAATTTAATTTTTTTTTTTAATGCATGCGGTTTGCGCCTATCATTGAGGTGGCACTTAGTTTATTTCTTTTATTCATTTCTATTGCTTGTGTTGGTGTTCACTTTGTTGGTGCAACTAAATAAATAAATAAAATAAATAAATAAATAAATAAATAAATAAATAAAATTTGTTTATTTCAGACATAGGTCCATATTTTGTTAGTATGCTCTTATAAACTATTTTTAGTAGGTACTTGCTTAACCTAAAAATAACAATCACAAAAAATAATAATTTTATTATTATGCATGACAAATTTATTTCTTACTAGCTTCTGCGCGCGGCTTCGCCCGCGTGTTACCAACATTTTGAATAGCCTATATGCTATTCCAGGTCACTATCTACGCCTATACCAAGTTTCATCCAAATCGGTTCACTGGTTTAGGCGTGATTGAAACACAAACATACAAACATCTAATAAAACTCACAAACTTTCAGCTTTATTATATGAGTGGGATAACACAAGCTCTGCTTACTTTGGGGCTAGATGATGCTGTGTGAAAAGTCCAGCATTATTTATTTTAATCTAGCTTTTTCTGCTACCACTACGCACACGACCTCCAAATCAATAAGTATAAAATTGAAACAGCCCCTAAAGCGAGACAGCGCGACGACACGAGTGAGACAAAAACTTAGACAAATGCAGCCGAGCGTGGCGCGAAAACGATTTAAAGTTTCGTGAGATAATAAAAGATATGACAAATTTAACATACCGCCATCTTGAACTAACGATCTAAAAAAATTGCAATAAGGGCCAAGGGCTATCTATACTATATCTATACTTAATATTATAAAGAAGAAAGATTTGTTTGTTTGTTTGAATTGAATAGGCTCCGAAACTACTGGACCGATTTGAAATATTCTTTCACCATCCTACGCTATCCCTGATGAACATAGGCTATATTTTATCCCGGGAAAGTGAAGTAACACCGCGACGGACAGCTAGTAGACAATAAATTATTATTATACGTACCTAACCGTTACCATTCGGAAAAGATCGACAAACTTCGGGTCTGTCGGCGTTTCCCGCCGCGGAATCCTACTATCCCACTAATGTAAGCCGAAAGTTTGTATATTCGTGTTTCAATCACGCCTAAACCAGGGAACAGATTTGGATGAAACTTGGAATTGGTGTAGATAGCATATAGGCTATTCAAAATGTTGGTACCACGCGGGCGAAACCGCGCGCAGAAGTATATTATTAATGACTACTTCTATGGCGCAGTGGGCAAAGGTCCGCTTGCGACGCAGAAGTAAGCGGGTTCGATCCCCGCCGCGGGATGTTTGTATGATCTACAAGTATTTGTCTCGGGTTTGGGTGTTTCTATGTATAAATTACAAACAAAAAATATACATTACTTGCTGTCCGTCGCGGTGTTACCCGCGTTCCCTCGGGAAAACTTCACTTTCCCGGGATAAAATATAGCCTATGTTCATCAGGGATAGCGTAGGATGGTGAAAGAATTTTTCAAATCGGTCCAGTAGTTTCGGAGCCTATTCAATTCAAACAAGCAAATAATCGTTTCCTCTTTATAATATGTAGATTAATGAGTTATCTGGTATCTGGTTATCTTTCAGTTATCTGGTTCCCATAGTACAAGCTTTGCTTAGTTTGGGGCTAGATGATGCTGTGTGAAATGTCCAGCATTATATTTTAATTCATTTGATCTTTTTTGCAGCCTGTTTTGTAAAACATGCATGCATACAACAGATGATTAAAAATGACCTTAATTTTAAATTCATGACAACTGAACAAACAAAATGGCGGCTATACCTAGGGTACCACTTCGTTCAATTGATCTAGACATTCGTGAAGTTAGCCGTTTGTCTGCGCAAACACAATTTTGTATAAAAAAGTGTTCACTGCGCAGACAAACAGCTAACTTCACGAATAAAGATCTATTTGAACAAAGTGTGCCTACCAACATTATTTTCTCAAGCAGTTTTCGCTTGATATGCGTTGCGCTTAGATCATAAAGACGGGATGAGCCTTTACCTTGTATTTCCCCTCTGCCAAAATGTACACGATTCTGAATCATGTACGTCTTGTAGTATTACTGCGTCATAACCGAAATTTGCAAGAAAGTGCGTAAAAATGAGTGTATTGTCATTTTTTATGCATAAGTGTGTGTGATACCTCGTACCCCGCAAAAACCGGCAGAAAATGTTAAAAGAGGAATTCTGTCAATAACTCATCCATTCTATTTTGTCTGAAGCGTTGCGCGATCACTAAGTGGATGGGTGACCGCTAGTAAGAACTATTTTGTTTTATTTGGAGGAACTGTAAATAATGAGTTTTCAAGAAATGCGTTTTTCGAAGTTTTGTGCAGAACCTTTTCTGTAATTGTGCGACTCGCGCTTAGCTATTATCAATAATAAAACAACAGCGACACTCCAGGAGTGCCGATAGAAGTGAAAACTTGAATGAGAATTCGGTAATGGAACCGTTACCGAAATCTCATTCAAACTTAAAAAACGTAAAAAAAAAATGCAAAAAGTTACTGTCTCTCTGGGATTTGAACTCGGGGCTCTCACCAGAGGCGGTCACTCGAACACCCCGACCATTGTGATTTAAACGATACAATAGGTATTTGGTATTAGCCCAGGTATTAGAAAGAAGATGGTGTCGTAACAGTCACTTGAGTTTGATATCTTTCTCCCATCTCAAAAATCCCTAACGCGCCTATAGAAGTTTTCACTTCAAAAAATAGTTTTTTTTTTTTTAATTTCAAAAAACAAAAAAATTTTTGGTACCTAGTATGCATTGAGTTAGGATACTAAAGAGTTACAATCTCTAACAGACACTCAAAAAATGTCCGAGCACCGTTCTTTGATGACATTTGCTCGAATGTAGACGTTATCTCACTTGTATAAATGTTCAATGTCGCTTGTACGCAAAAACAAACGCGGACATTTTATTTGTCAGACTGTAAGGGTCGATTCACATCTGACCGAAGATCCGTCGCGGATTATCGGTCGCGGAACGCCAGAACTGACAAATGTATAGAAAAACACTCGACCGTTCACACTCGACCGATGATACGTTAGTCCGTCGAGTGTGAACGGTCGAGTGTTTTTCTATACATTTGTCAGTTCTGGCGTTCCGCGACCGATAATACGCGACGGATCTTCCGTCAGATGTGAATCGACCCTAACTCTATCTATAATTTCTGTAATTGTTTTATAGTGCTGATCCACACTTGGTATTTCATTATGAAATGAAAAGTCTTATCAAAATGATCAAGATAAGATCAAGATGGCGCTAATCGGTGCTCAACCGAAATATGAGACTTATCGAAAGTTTGGACTTCGACAAGTAGGATTTCGTGGCCGAGCGGTTAGGCACTCCGGCTTTAGGACGATCGTCTGATCGACTCGGGTTCGAATCCCGTCGAAATCCAAAATTTTGATAAGACTTTTCATTTCTCTATCTATTGTATCCTAGCTCAATGGTCCTCAGTATTTTTTGAAATACTTTGATTTCAACCAAAAATCGAACGGCGCAGTTTCAAATGAAGAATGTCTGAATGGAGACTGACTATTGGACTATTGGTTGTTTATTCGGTCAAATTCGGTTTCATACACGAAGTTAGCCGAATCACACATTTGTGGTACTGTACTACTCAATGTAGTTCTGAATTCGAAATATGCACGCGACGATGACGTATCCAACGAAAACAGAAAAAAATAGCCAAGTCGTGTCAGTTTATATGTGGTTCCGTAGATATTATCAAGCAGGTAATTCATCCAATTTTAATTAGGTAAGTACCAGTAGAGTTCAAAATAGTAATTATATAAGACTTAACAAGGTAAAAAAAACGTAAACAGGTTCACGACTGCATCCCCAAGGCGCGGTAGACATTCGCTCAGATCTTTTTATGTATTCCAGATCCTTTGGTGGCATATCTAAATAAAGCATATTAGATACATGCTCACATCTTGCAGAAGTTAGTATTCCATACGTGACAGGTTGCAAGCCCATCACCGCCTATAAGAATACTGGTTTCCTCACGATGTTTTCTTTCACCGTTTAGAGCACGTGTTAAAGCGCATATAAATACGAAACGCAAAATCCATTGAAGCACGACCGGGATTCGAACCCACGACCTTCGGATTGAAATTCGAGGTACAACTCCATTCGGCCAACACGGCTCTTACAAGACTTAATAAGAAGTACAACAGTCAAACTTATTATTTTGAAGCTCTTAGGAAGTAACCAATATTTTTGGCTCTCAATCCGAAGGTCGTGGAATCGAATCCTAGCCGAGTCAAGTAGGTACCTAGTACCTACCAAAGCGACCTAACCAATATTTTTCTTTTCAGAAAATGAATGGTAAAATGTAAGGCTCAAGCCACATTGGCAAGCGACGCGTCAATTAGTATTAAAGCAAGCCATTATATACCTTATGGACAATGGTACAAGATATAGAAACGCTTGTAGAATTAACGAGATCTGGCAAAGCCATCTAGCGGGCCGCGCTGGCTCGAGCACTTTCGTGCGGCTAATTCTACAAGCGTTTCTATATCTTGTACCATTGTTTATAAGGTTTATAATGGCTTGCTATAAAATTAATTAACGCGTCGCTTGCCAATTCAATGTGCATTGAGCCTAAGAGAAGAGTGAGTGCTGACATGACGGCTGAAAGAGGGAAATGGAAGAGGAATACTGTTGTGCCGACCCCACATAGAGTGGGACAAGGGCAAGAAGATAATGACGAAATCCTGGTTACGAAAATGGACCAAAGGAAAATAAATATCCATGCTTATTTTAAAACAAATGAAGTATAGGGAAAATTACCAAATTTCAATGTGAGCGGCCATCCTGCCACTTAGAAAGTTCGAACCCCAGCTAACATCTAGCATTCGTAGTGTTAAAAACTGGTTTGTTACATAACATAGGTACTACAACATTGAACTTGTGAAGTTGTATTGTGACCTTACTTGGAGATCAAAATCGATGGATTTCGTTTCCGCTATTTACCTTACGAACCCTAAAAGTGGCTCAAGCCATAATGCCAACGAATGACGATGCGTTGTGTAGTAGGGATGGGGTGAAGGTCGACGACTTTATCGATTTTAAATATAAATAAATTAAAAACCTGTTCTTTTCTTTTGCACTTAGTTGCACTTTTAGTATTGTACTGGCATAAACTTGGTTTATTTTATAAGCATATAATTTACCTACTAGAGCTCGATATTAAATATAACAGGTACCTATACCTACACCTACATAATTAATGCATCATTAAAATTGTAGGAAACGAAGAACTAATCCAATTTAGAGAGCTATTTAAATTATCTAAGAATGACTTATACCTAATTAGAAGCAAACGCAAATTATCTACCTGTGGTGTCCTCCTAATCCTCATTACTATCGGGATGGGGTTCAAATAAAACCACACATAGATTGCCTCGTCAAGTATCTCCGGACATCTAACCCCAGTCGAGCACAGAGTCCGTCTGCCATGACTGCTGACAGGTCGACTGTAGGACGTCACACTTTGACAAGTATTTATTCAAAATACTGCACTACCGATCAATAAAATTTTGATTACCTACTTATTACTTACATAAAATAATTATGTAGGTATTATGTTTATACCTACTTTAAGTAGGTAAAAGTGACAACAATAAATCAAAAATCTATTACCTTACGTAATCGCATTGAGATCAACTAATTAGGCACGCACAGTCATTGTTGTGATATTCAATTCAAATTCACGGCATGATATCAGACATCGATCTAATTTACATACTAACCTGACCTAAGGGCCTTGTTTATATTATAATTTGTGTTATTTAATCAAATTTCAGTGAATATTGTCCGGGTTTGGTACGTACCTACTTGTTATAATCTATGCATATAAGAAAATTAAATATAAAGATAATTCATTTGCTCAGAACGTGTGATTTGCATGCAAGATCAAAAGTTTTAGAATTTGTCACAACATGCTTTACCGAAATTATCGGTGTGTGTTTATAAGAATTTGTAAATAAATATCTACTTACCTACTTAATTGTTCTTGCTTTGTGAAATGCCCAGAAAATTATTTAAATTTTACCTATTAATTGACTCTCCTAGGTGAATCAGATTTCATCGAGTGAATTGAAACAATGAGATCGATAGTCGATACTTAGAATTGTACCTACCCCAACACTAAATAATGCTGACTTGGCTAATGGCGAACCAGACTGCGACGTTTAATAATAATAATTTATCTACACTTTTCGATTTTAATAAAAATAACATAAAATCAATAATGAATTATTAAAAATTCAGTTTTAGAACATAAATCTCATGATTGATTTGACTAAGTTTATAAAAACTGTTTGGATAATCTTCCGGTCAATTGAATTACTGTAACAATAGATGACGTCACTGTATAAAAATACACAAAAGCGAATTGTCATTTTGATTGCTATCGATATCGATAACTTTAGAGGTAACATGATGCATTCGTTTTCAATCAATACATAATTGACCAATACGTAATCTATATTCTTGAACGCTTACCTTGTAAGTAGGTTTTTCCATATTACAATCCGAACAATGGCGTAAATAATCCAAAATATGTTATCACAACACAACACTGATTTACACGATCTATTTATAAAACAATGGCAAATGCATTCTTAATTTAACTTTCAGCTTAGACATTGCACAAAAATAACATTTAACTGTTAATTTCACAAACGGATATAAATAATTACTATCAATATCGACTACACAACACTTGAAATCACTAATGCCACGTCACATTTTAAATTTTTGTTTATCGAATGCGTGTTCGAAATTTAAAAGTCAAAATTCGCGCGGTTTTCGCCCATATTGACAGGAACCAACCGTTTCGTAGCGCGGCCGGTCGCTGTGTGCGATGTCTTCTCTCTTCCCCTCTCGCTAGGCGTAGGGTTGGCCCTAAAGGGATGTTTTTGATAAGATTTTTTTTTGTTTGATTGCATAGTTTTTAATGGAAGAGATTTTATTATTAGGTTTAAGTAAAGTACCTAAATGATGGACAGGCTTTTTATTTATATCTTAAATTTTTTTAATAGGTACGTATTACTTGGTTAAAAAACTTTAAAAAAGTAAAAAATAATAATGTGCAAAAAGTTACTGTCCTATTGTGATTTGAACTCACAGCTGCCTCACTCAGAGGTGGAAGTCTCACACGTCGACCATTCTGATTCGTGACCATTCGATTATGGTAGAAATAGTAAGAAATAGTGTTGTAACAGTCACGTGATTAAGTTTGATAGTTTTATCCCATCTCAAAAATTTCCCACCGCACCTAAAGAAGTATTTGATTCAGTATACAGACAGGTGAACAAAGAATATCCTTCAAAATTTGACATACATTACCTTATTTAATATAGGTACATTGATTTGACAAAAATATATTAACTATTATTATTATCTTACAGAATAATATACTTACCTAACTTTATAAGGTACCTTCTTAATCTCTTACTCGAATTGAATTATTATTATTATATTAATAGTAATTAGAACCAGATTATACCAGTTTCTTGATATTATATATTTTAATATTACGCATTTAAATTAGATGAGTCTAAAATTATAATAGTATAAAAATAATATTACTCTACTTGACGGCCCTGAATCACTAGGTACAAACACGGCACGCACACATACAAACCATCGTATCTATACATTTTTTACGTAAATAATGATTGGAGTAGTACATCATTGTAAATGAGAGTATTTACCGACCTGTTTATTGTTTCTTAATGAAATAATATAGATTTCATCATTTGATATTATTCGATACGATTATGAAATTGCAAATATGTTTTTTTTATTGATTATAATAAACATGTTTAAATTAAATATAAATAAAAATTTATTAACATGTTAACTATCCTACATAATGAAATATTATAATATTTTTTATTTTTAAATACCTAATATAGTTTTGTCTGCAAATCCAAGTTGTACTGCACATACAGTGTGTCCGTTGTTTTAGTTTTATTTTTAGTTTAGCATTTACAGAAAAAGTGATTGAATTAGGAATTAGTAACGATTTCTAATTTGATTTCTTGAGATATTGTATTTATGTTGGCTTTGAGATCTCACGATATTTGCAATTAGGTAGTTTTTTAATTGACGACCTCTGTGGCGCAGTGGCCGAAGGCCTGCAACACAGGAGGTTGTGGGTTTGATGCTCGCCGTGGGACATGTTTGTATGATCTACCGATATTTGTCTCAAGTCTGGGCGTTTCTATGTATAATATCTATGTATATTTACGAACAATAAGTATTTAAGTAGTGTATCAGTTACTAGATGACCCATAATACGAGCTCTGCTTACCTTGGGACTAGATGATGCTGTGTGAAAAGATAGATAGATAGATAGATAAACACTTTATTGTACACAGAAGAAACATAACAGGAACACAAAATAACAATTAGGTACAATGGGCGACCTTATAGCTAAAAGCGATCTCTTCCAGACAACCTTTGGATGGACCGGAAAAGATATAACAGAAAAACGGCGGTGTACAAGCTTAAACATAGAAAAAAGAATAACAATATAAAAGAAAAAGAAGAATAAGAATAGAAAAGTCCAGCATTATTTATTTATTTGGTTGTTTAAATACAACACTAAAACAAACATTATGATGTAGATCGTGCGTGATTGAGTAGAAGTAAAATGAATAGCATGAAAATGAAGTTTTTTGAGTTTTACGAAAAAAATAATGTTTTCAGGAATAAAATTTATATGGGACTACCTCAGGAGCATATCCTTTCACTCAAAATAAGAATTTTGAAAATCCATTTGCAATTGGCGGAATTATAACGTAACAAACATACGGACGAATTGAGAACCTCCTCATTTTTTAAGTCGGTTGAAAACTAGCTACGACTATTGCAAAAAGAAATTGTCATTGCTATTTATTGATTTGCTTGTAAAGGTCAATTTAGAAGATTGCACAAACAAACAAATCTTTGCTCATTAATATTAGTGTCTATTGACTAAACGAATGTAGGAAAGTACTAATACCTAAAGAGGTCATCATCATTAGTATTTTTTTATTAATTTTCCTGTTTTCAATTAACGTAAATCCCACTAATATAATAATAATAAAGCTGAAAGTTTGTGAGTTTGTTTAGATGTTTGTGTTTCAATCACGCCTAAAACAGTGGACCGATTTGGATGAAACTTGGAATAGGCGTAGATGGTGACCTAGAATAGCATATAGGCTATCAAATGTTGTTCACTGATATAGGCGTGATTGAAACACAAACATCTAAACATACTCACAAACTTTCAGCTTTATTTTATTAGTGGGATGGGATACCAATTAAACAACACACACACTCAAACACATAGGTAGACTGTAGACGTACCTACCTTTATTCATTGGTATAAAAATTTAGTTTTATTGTAAAATCAAAATTCTAAATAAACAAATCATACCATAACAACTTTGTGACAACCCTAAAATTTTAAATTTTGGAAACAGTTACAATCATTCAAAGTGACATTGCATTCGAATTTTGAAATTTGTTTTTTCAATGTTCACAAGATATACTTTGAGTTTCTAGTCCAATTTTGAAATAGGTATACCAATGATGTTAAAAACTACGGATTTATGTTACTAGCGCGTTGTTGAGGACTCGAAATTGTCCTTAACACAATTTTTTTACATCAGTATGCGTCAAACGAAATTTTTGTCCTGTCAGTGACAGTCACAGTTTAAAATGAACATAAAGTAAGTAACCAATAATATTATTTATTGGTTAGATTATTCATAAGTAGGTAGGTAGGAACATACTACCTACAAGTTGTATTTACTTACCTAAGATATAAAACGAATCAAGAAGGCCTTCAGTAAATACTTAAGTAGGTTCATTTCATGTTCATTTAAATTAATTAATAAGAAATAAATATTCAACACAAATAAATTTTAAAAATTAATTTCTAAAAATCCCCTCGTGTGTTCGAACTAAACACACACAACCAAACGGCATTCGTTTTTCAAATAATCCTTACACTAATGTATAACGTAATGTGCACTTTAACCTTACAGCTATAAAGTTGAAAATTGCCTAAACGCACAGAAAACTTTATCACAAACAAAGGTTTTACCTGTATGTTATATTCAGCCTTATTTTTTGTATTATAAAGTTCAAATTCAAATAACTTAACGTTTTGTTATCACAAGTAAACACTAATTCATAGTAGATACGTGGAAAAACGTCGTATCTTCGATTTTAGTAAGTTATAGGTAAACTAGCGACCCACCCCGGCTTCGCACGGGTGCAATGCTGATACTAAATATTAGGGTTCAGCCAGCGTTTGGAATGTAAGCGCAATAAAATGTGTTTTTTACGACATCACATTAGAAACCTCTAAAATTATTGATTCTCTACTATATTATGCATGTATTATACATATAAATCTTCCTCTTGAATCACTCCATCAAATCCGTTGCGTAGTTTTAAAGATCTAAGCATACATGGACAGACAGCGGGAAGCGATTTTGTTCTAATATATACCTACTATGTAGTGAGTAGTGATTAAAATTGTGTGCAAATAGTTGTTCAACACACTAGTTCTTTCGTAGTCGTACGAAGATTAGCATATACTTAGATTAGATACCTAGACCTACCTACTTAGTAAAACAAGGTAGGTACCGACTTTACATAGGTACTAGGTAATCTTACTAATGTAATGTTATTAAATACGAAAATAGGTATACATATAATGTTAGTGATGAATCATGTTCAAAAGTAACGAAACAGCAGAACTACAATGAATTTATGGAAAGTAGAAGTAGGTAGGTACGTACCTAGGTACTTTTAGTAAAATATTTCAGGAGTTTAAAAGGTAAAATATTTAAAAAAAAACTAGTTCCTACCTACCTAGGTATCGCATAAAACAAAATTTTGTTCTCATCTTACACTCTCCCATAACACTCTCTCATCTTCGTATTCCTTTCCTCAGATGCTCGTAAATGGGCTAATTTTTTTGGCAATTTCCTGCTGCAATAGTATAGCCAAGTTGACGATTATCTCGCAACACAGTGCAATAATTGCTGCAATATTGTGTAGCCCGGTATATTGTCAAGATATTTCATCATATTCAATGTCTAGCCGGCTAGATTCATCATCATCTTCCTGCCCTTGTCCCTATGTGGGGTCGGCAGTTCGGCACAACATGTATTACTCTTCCATTTCCCTCTATCAGTCGTCATCTCAGCACTCACATACTGCAAAATGATTTATCCCAAGTTGCAAATATACTGAGATAGATTGGTCAATAAAAATTGCTAGAATAATGCAATTTTTGTAGCCCGTTTACAAGCCTCTTATGCTTACGAGCATTTCATCATTCTTAGCTTCGTCTTACATTTTATCGAAATTCGTCACCGTTTTAATAATAATTGATAAAGTAATAATAATAATAACGCTACAGTGTAAACGCAGCCTAAAGAGCAATTTTAACCAAATGGATACGACACGCGGCGCGAACACACAGGCTGATATTTTTTTCTTATTATTATTATTTTTGCGTATTTATTTGTGTAACATAGTTTTGTAATGGAATTGAAACTTCAATGGATGTAGCTGTAGGCTGTAGTCCTCCAATGATTATGGCTCAAATGATTTATTTATTTATTCTTTATTGCACAAAGAAATGACATACATAAACACTTAGCGTCTTACCATAAAACGTGACATAAAGTTATTCCACCGAATAAATCAAGAATAACCATACATTTTGACAGTTTACACTCCGGAATAACTTTATGTCACGTTTTATGGTAAGACGCTTTATCTAGAGAAGTAATGGCAAAGGCGAGCTTAACCCTAAAAAGAGTTCTCTTACAGCAAACCTTATGGAAGAGAGAGATTCTATTGTATTTTATTGATTCTAGTGATCCTATGTTGTAAAGTAACTTAAATAATATGGAGTAGTTTAACTTAGGTAGTAAAAATGTATTTAAAACAATAAAAAATATATAAGCGTACAAAAATATTACAGTATTTACCTATAAGTCAGTCAATTCATATTTTTGGTCCCAGACACTTTCTTTTATGATGGGTCGGCTCTTGACCTCGAATCTTACACAGGCAGGAATGAGGCACACGAACGAAGCACGGGGCACTACTTGTGTCCCGTTGAGTGTAGGCATAGGTACCTATTTCCTGACGCTGACTGATGCTGTAGGTATTTTTATCTTAAACTAGCTGTCCATCGCGGTGTTATCCGCGGTCCCTCGGGAAAACTCTTTCCCAGGATAAAATATAGCCTATGTTCATCAGGGATAATGTAGGATTCTAATGGTGAAAGAATTTTTCAAATCAATCCAGTAGTTTCGAACTCGGAGCCTATTCAATTCAAACAAACAAATCTTTCCTCATTAAATTTTTCCAAAATTAAAAATTGTATAAAAATCAAAAATTAAAATAAGCCAGCAAAGAATCCTCCTGTGTGCCCCGCTGACCCGGGCGCTACTCGCTTCGTCCAAATGAATGTGCACGAGCGCTGGGCACACGGGGGGAATATTTTATCAAGGTATTTTTATTTTTTAGTTTTATTCAAGTTTTATTTTTAAAGTTTTTTTTTATTTGTAATAGTTAGCAATTGAAAAAATAAAGTTTTTATTGCCTACACCAAATTAAAAAGGTAGGTAGGCTGGTAGACTATACTTAATTAGGTCTTTTAGTTGTTTTTTTTTAATAACTAAAACCTCCATTGAGCTCTATGTAAAACTATGTAAAGTACATAGGTACAACATACCTAGAGTTCAATGATAAGGCATACATTTTTATCTGATTTTTCTTTGTAATTCTGTAATTCTTTATTGTACACAGAATAGTGACAAATACAATATGTTTAACACGAGCTCTGAACGGTGAAGGAAAACATCGTGAGGAAACCAGTTAGTATTCTTATAGGCGGCGATGGGCTTGCAACCTGTCACGTATGGAATACTAACTTCTGCAAGATGTGGGCATGTATCAAATATGTATTTGTACATGCCTCTGACTACCCCCTTAGACATCTTCAAAGGATCTGGAATATAAAGATCTGAGAGAATGTCTACCGCGCCTTGGGGATACAGTCGTGACCCTGTTTACGTTTACGTTTTACAATATGTTTAAAAGTACATGTACAAAGGCGAGCGTAACGTAACCCTAAAAGAGTTTTCTACCAGCAAACCTTTGGGTCTTTTGTTTTTTTTTTGTATTTATGAATGGTGTGCAATAAAGAATTTTCATTCATTCATTCAATGAATACCTAAGGGTCGATTCACATCTGACCGAAGATCCGTCGCGTATTATCGGTCGCGGAACGCCAGAACTGACAAATGTATAGAAAAACACTCCGACCGATGATACGTTAGTCCGTCGAGTGTGAACGGTCGAGTGTTTTTCTATACATTTGTCAGTTCTGGCGTTCCGCGACCGATAATACGCGACGGATCTTCGGTCAGATGTGAATCGACCCTAACTACCTTACCTACTACCTATCAACCTAGACACACACACACACTAAAAACTAAACAAATACGCAATACAATTGCAGTCCTATCATTGTATTACCTACCTACCTTACCTACTTAGTAGGCAGCTACGTAGGTATCTAGTTTAAGTACCTAGTAGTATTTAGATACTGTTTAGATAAATACCTATATCTAGGTCACAGTAAATAATATATAAGTATAGGTACCTACCTACCTTTTTAAGGTAGATAGATAGATAAATAACAACGTTATTTGGCAAAACACACTTGACAAAAAAACATAGTAAGCAAGTTCGTATGAGTCAGTGGCCAACTCTGGTGACGGAGTTTTTAGGCCGCCTTAAGGCCTCCGTCATGGCTTAATGACTTAAATAGCCGGGACCGACAATTTAACGTGCCCTCCGAAGCACGGAAGCGCTCAGATGAAAATGCCACTGGCGGTCACCCATCCACTTGAAGACCGTTTCGAACGTTGCTTAACTTCGACGATCTATCAAGAATGACTAAGCAAGCACGACCACGAGCGCTTCAAAAAAACATAGTGGAAACATAGATTAGGTACTCAAACTATCAGAAGTAAATACTGCTTTAAACTAGGTAATCTTAAAAAAAAACAAAAGAAAAACACAAAACAATTATATGGCAGTAGGTAGGTTAGGTACTCTACCTAAATTACGACCTCTGTAGCGCAGTGGGCGAAGGCACGCCTGCGACGCAAAAGGTTGCGGGTTCGATCCCCGCGGCGGGAACAATGTTTGTATGATCTGCAAATATTTATTTCGGGTCTGGGTGTTTCTATGTATAATATGTATGTATTTACAAACAAAAAGTATATAAGTAGTACATCAGTTATCTGGTTCCCATAGTACAAGCTTTGCTTAGTTTGGGGCTAGATGATGCTGAGTGAAATGTCCAGCATTATTTATTTATTTTTGCAATTTTAATATATTGAAAATTATAGGTAGGTAAGAAATTCTGGTCTGAGGTATCTACCTAATGTGGGAATTTGAAATTAAATAACCCACGTACCTATTGTTATATAAGTAGGTAGGTAAGTACATAAAGTTTGAAGAAATTAAGATTTAACGAATAATTTTCTTATAGGTGAGCTACAGCCAGAATGAAATTCAATGAAAAATATATTCAAGCAAAAACAGAACAAGGAGAGCCGTGGAGCTTCCTCTATCCTAAAATATTACATAGCTGAAGCGCTCGAGGTCGTGCTTGCTTAGTCGTTCTTGATAGATCGTCGAAGTTAAGCAACGTTCTCTTTGCCATTAGTTGAGGGAATTACACAAACCTCCAAATATTAACAGGTGGAAAACTAAGGAAAAAATTGATTGTCTGTAAAGTCGGTTTACTGACGATAGTTGAACGTGACAACGTTTGTGCTTCTTTGTCGCTCGTTCCGCGCTCTCGCTTGCACTTCAAGCCTTACATGGAACGCCTCAGAGCGAGGTAACGCCGCATTTTTTCGTGCGTGCAGCCGGCTCTATCGAATTATAAGACGTTGTCACGTCAAAAACGATTAATATTATGTACTACCTGGCTTTTGTACCTAAGTACATATTCTACACTAATATTATAAATGTGAAAGTAACTCTGTCTCTCAGTTTGTTACCTTTTCACTCCCAAACCGAACAGATTAGGCTGAAAGGCATGGATAAAAGTTGTATCCCAGGGAAGGACATGGGCTAATGTTACATCATCATTTCCCTGCCCTTATCCCACTTTTATGTGGGGTCGGCACAATAGGTCCTCTTCCTCTCCGCTCTATCAGCCGTCATCTCAACACTCACTCCTTTCACCCATATCATCCTTCACACAGTCCATCAATCTTTTCTTTGGTCTGCCTCTTCTGCTACATCCCTCCACATTCTTTCGTTAATGGGCTAGGTAGGTACTTTCCGAAAAAATGAAATAAAGCCGAAGGACCGCGGGTCACCGCGGGAGCGCAGATGGTACTAGTATTACTAATAAATTATGAAAATTATATATTCTGAGAGATTTGTACATCTATCTATCTATTAAGCCCGGTTGCACCCACTGCTGAGTATAGGCCTCCTCTCTATATCGCCACTCTTCTCGGTCCTGTGCAGTCCTTTCCCACGCTTTCCCAGCTACATTAACGATGTCATCCGACCATCGGGCGGGTGGTCTGCCTCGTGGTCTTTGTGCATCTCTGGGCCACCATTTCGTAATTGCTGTAGTCCATTGTAGTAGATTTTTACATACATTTTGCAAAATAATTATGATGTGGTCTCCATACCTCTCTATAGTCATTTCATCCGTATCTCGGAAAGGCTGTTGCGACAAAACTTTTAATTATATCTCTGTCTCGCTCCCACATTGTTTGCGTTGCTATGTGTCTTTCTCTTTCGCACCGCATGTGACTCGCTCGCACTTTTTGCATCGGTAAAGATTTTAAATGAAATCAAGTAGATTTTGTGGATTTTAGAGCGTTTTTTATGTTTTTTTGTTTATAGTTAAGGCTAGTGTGTCTGTTGAAAGGATTTTATGCCTCAAGGAGGTAGATAATATGATGAAATAGTTTATTTCATAAATAATTTATTTCATAAAAAAAATTAGTAGGCAAGTAAGTACTAAGTATTAGCTACATACCTGGTTTTCAGATTTTGTGTGTTAATGTAACTTATTTATTTTTTAGAATCTAAAAAATAATTGGGAATGAAATATAAATTTTATTTGTAAGATAAAATGTATACATATATTTATTATTATAATTATTATCAGTTCACTGGTTTAGGTGTGATTGAAACAATACAAACAAACAAATAACAAACTTTCAGTTTTTATATATGTGGGAAAAGACCGCTGGGATTACCTAGAATATCGTCCTAGTATACAGGGTGTAAAAAGACGTCCACCGAAAGCCGATAAGGCTAGGTACAGCATCCCAAGTTCCCAACACAACGAAATCCAAAAGGATTCTCGGAAAAAATCATTATATCCGGAGAAAACAGCGTTTGAAGAGTTGTGCATATGTTCTGGGCGCGTTGTTTTACGTAGATTGCTGGATTTTGAGTTTTAATTGTTTTTTTCATAAATGAAATTATTAGGTAGGTGTCTTATTATGTTGTATTAGTAGTAAGTGTTAAGATCTTAATTGTAGTGTGACTTGACTGACGTCATCTAAATCATTTTTTATAGATGGAAACAGGCTAATGATGATGAGTAGTAAATAACCGAAAATAACATAAAATTACTAATATAAGTCAATTTTTTTGCGTTTTTTTCGAATCATGGTCTGCAACCCCTCAGTTTTCGGTAATTGTCTTTTTACACCCTGTATAACTCAAGAGGTAATTCTAGTTCTGTTCCTTCCAAGGTAGGTAGGTACACTAGGTACCTAAAAACACACACACACAACACAACAAAAAGTATATCAGTTATCTGGTTCCCATAGTACAAGCTTTGCTTAGTTTGGGGCTAGATGATGCTGTGTGAAATTGTCCAGCATTATTTATTTATTTACTAAGGGCCTAGATACCAGTCCAGGTAAACGTAATGAGTTAAATAGTAATATAAATCAAATCTGTAGATCATTGTTTGGTCCTTGAGTGGTCATCGCACACGAGTGTAGGGCGCTGTGCACACTGGAGTCAAGACACATTGAATTGGCAAGCGACGCGTCAATTAGTTTTATAGCGCACCATTATAAATCTTATGAACATCTAGCAAACCCGGCAAACTCCGTTTCGCCACCAGATGCCACCAGATTTTTCCTGAATTTTCTTTGCTATAAACCTCACGGAGCCCGAGACCTTTCCAACGAATGCAAAACCGTGGAAATCGGTTCGTGCGTTCTGGAGTTATAGCGTCAGGAAGGAAAACCCGACTTATTTTTATATAGTAGATGGTACAAGATATAGAAACGCTTGTACAATGAACGAGTTCTGGCGAAGCCATCTAGCGGGCCGCGCTGGCTCAAGCACTTCCGTGCAATATATGACTGATGTACGACCGTTGCTTGAAATGCGGAAACAGGTACTTACTACTTGCTATTACTGGTTGATATGAAACAAACAAACAAAATATGTACCATTTGAAAACTAATTCCTAAATATTTTATTTGCACAAAATAATGCTAGCCGCACCAGTCAGATTACGCCCTAAGTAGAGCTAATAATAATACTGAACGTGTACCGAGTGCTGTCCCCATGAAATATCGATATCGATTAACTTATCGATTAAATATCGAAAACATTTAGGACCTTACAAACTTGACATAAGTACCTATACAAATTTTTAGTTTATGCATGACATAACTTTATTTCAAGTTTTTTAACAAGAGCCTTATCTTAGAAACTAAGCTTACTTGTTAAGGACATTCTGTATCTCTCCAGGAAGACCTGAATGCCGTGCATGACTGGTGTCTCGGTAACTACATGACTCTTAACATTAAAAAATGCTTCGTTGTCACTTTTACAAAAAAGAAACATAAAATCTTGGAGAATTACAGTCTTGAAAATCATACTTTGGAACGTAAATCCTCTGCAAAAGACCTTGGAGTTATTTTCGACGAGGAGCTCACATTTCATGCACATTACGACTACATCATAGCTAGATGTTCAAAGCTTCTGGGTTTCATATCCAGATCCACTCAAGACTTTAAACACCTGAATAGTCTGACTTGCCTCTACTTCTCACTAGTTCGTAGCATTTTAGAGTATAACTCCTCAATTTGGTCTCCTTTCTACCAAGTGCATACCGATCGCATCGAAAGATTGCAGAAGAAATTTCTGAATATTATGCTACAGAAGTGGCTTGCGCCGAAGTACCCTAACTTATGTGGAGAAATTAAACAGATTTAAGATTATGTCACTTGAAACTCGTCGCCAATACCTCGACTTGATCATTCTTTTTAAGATCATACACTCCATAACTGTTTCCCCTAGCTTATTAGCTTCCATCAACTTTAACACAAAACCAAGATCTCGCCATCCCTTTCAGAATACTTTTGCCCTAAAGGTCTACGCTAACAACACGTCATATTATAATCCGATTGTCAGAATGTGTCGTGAATGTGAATGATTTGCTAGTAAACAATAGCGATAACATTGATATATTTAATAAAAAATTGTACAGTTTTAAAAAAGATGTCATAGCTGCTCTCAATAGGGAGAGCTTATTTAACATTGAGTAGTTTTTGTTTTCTTCGAGCCCTTAGCTTATGTATTAATTTAATTTGTTTTCGTTTTTTTTTTTTTCTCTAACTCTAGAATCCTTGTCTTATTACACAGAACTGCTTTGTATTTAATGTATGCTGTGTACACATGCTTTGGAATTCAATTTAGGTCTTTAATTTGTATTACTTATATATTGTTAATCTGTGATTGTCTTCTGTTTTGTGTGCCATAACAAATAAATAAATAAATAAATAAATTTTACAGAATACAATAGAATCAGTCAAGCTGTCTAAGGATCGTTTCAAACTATCTATAGATAGCTCAACTGACATAGGTCACACTGCCAATTGTAAGCGAACCCAAAACACTGGCGACATTACAATAGGTACTGAAAAGCAATGCTTCAATGACACTGTTAGGCAGGTGTCGTCGTGAGCTCCGCGCTCGTGGTTTAACAGCCGCGTGCGTGGGTGCCGGGCGTGGCTGTGGGTGCCATTACCGGGATTCTGCTCAAGGCAAAATGCGAGAGGGGCAACCGCGTGCGTGCCGTAGGAGGTCCCAGAGCCTCTCGTTATGCATAAAGACTGGCCATCGGGTAGTTTTTAGCGGGTCGTCGAGTGTTCACACCCCAATTACGTTCCCTCGATTTTCTATCCGTAAAAAAAGGTACCATTATGTCCGAGTTTGATTAATGTATTATAACACACCGGGAATGTATCACAATTAAAGAATATACTAATTTCATCGATAAACAACAGTCCCATCCCTACCCACCATATCCATTTAGTTTGACAAGCATTCGGTTTCACGCGCGCATGTGTGTGTGTGTTTATCTGTGTGCATAGGTCAGGGCTGTCTCTTGAGATACGATCAATTAATGATGTAGTTAAATTTTATTTGTTTAGGTAATATTTTTTATTGTTTTGAGTATTAAGTACTCTGGTAGTTAAATTTTTAAACTGTCTGAATTGTTAAAACTATCAGTAGGTACTAGGTAGGTACAGAATACCTACAGATACGTCAGATATGCAAGTAGTTAGAGGAAATTTGAATAAAAAAAACTGTGGTAGCTATGTAGGTAGGTAGGTACCGCGTGGTACGAACATTTTGAATAGCCTATCTTCTATTCCAAGTCACTATCTACGCCTATTCCAAGTTTCGCGTGGCGTGATTGAAACACAAACATACGCACACCATCGAGTTATAATGTACTACGTACTAGAGACGCCATCTCAAACAAAATTAGCGCGCGGACCGATGACAGCGGGGCATGCGCGGGGCAAGCGGGGAGGTGTTATGTTGTCATAGATAACAATCAATACGCGCAGATGCGACATAATTTTATTATTCTGCCTATTTAATATTGATCGTGTGTGTGTGTGTAGGTAGGTAGGTACTTACTCAGAGAATAAATAAGAGTATTGAAACTGTAACAATATTTAAATTTCCTTTATATAATTTAAGTTTAGTTAGTTTATTAATATTTTATAGCCCATAATTATTTAAAACTAGCTGACCCGCGGCAAACGTTGTTTTGCCATAGTTTAAGTATTAATATCGCTATTAAAAAATAAGGGTGGTAGAAGAGTGATTTTTTTTTATTTCTGAAACAAAACAAACCAAAGAGCATTTCAGAGCTAGGAAGGAACAAACCAAAGTTATCAAACCTCATTTCACAGCTACAAACATTTGTATTGGAAAACTAAATTGTAATTTTTAGTATTTTCTCTTCCTTATTATTTATGTTTCTCACCGTTTAAACCTTCCCTGGACTTTCATGAATATGTCAAGACCAAAATTATCCAAATCGGTTAATAATAATAATAAAAATATTAATATTAAAGCATTATTAACGTGATTAAATATTAATATTTTATTGCCCTTATTTATTTTCTTTTATTTATTGAAAAGACCAACAGCTACAAAGAATTACAAATTAGTACTTATGGTAAAAAACAGCCAAAATACTTATTTAAAATTGTACGTCGATAGTGTCTGATCTGTGCATGAACATTTCTATACTCTTTGACATTCACGTAAACATGGCTGACGCCGCAGTCACGGTGACGCGTTGCAATTGAAAAAATATAATTAAAATACGCGTAATTATGTTGAACTTACTGGTGAAAAGTCACTCCTTGCCTTTTACTTGTATTTCTCGAGTTGTTTGTGCAGTATCGCAATACACACGAAGGCATATTTCATAGAAAAAAACTTCACACACATCATGACACATGTCTCGCTGCAGCAAGCGCTCGGCACAGACTAAGTGAGTCGGAGTGCGAACACTCTGACTAAGTGTAACAAACAGTCGAGTAGAGGTGACCTCTCTAGTACTACATTATAACTCAATGACGCACACACATTCAATCAAACATCTAAACAAATTCACAAACTGTCAGCTTTAATATGGAATGCCTATCTGATTTTTGACTTAAGTAAATAAAAATAAATAATCTAGCCCCAATGCACAGAATATAGATAGCCCAAACTAAGCAAAGATCCAGATAACTGATATTACTACTTATATACATATTTTTGTACGCAAAATCCATGGACGAACGGCTGGAATTCGAACCCACGACCTTCGGACTGATAGTCGAGGTACAACCCCATTCGGCCAACACGGCTCTTTCGATTTGAAATACAATGATAAGTATTTTATTATTTTAATAAAATAAATAATGCTGGACATTTCACACAGCATCATCTAGCCCCAAACTAAGCAATGCTTGTACTATGGGAACCAGATAACTGATACTTATATACTTTTTGTTTGTAAATACATACATATTACGAGTATATAGAAACACCCAGACCCGAGATAAATATTTACAGATCATACAAACATTTATCACGCGGCGGGGATCGAACCCGCAACCTTCTGCGTCCCAAGCGGGCTTTCACCCACTGCGCCACTTTGCAAATTCAAGCGCGTGGTTAATGATAAGCTTAGCACAACCCTAGCCGTTTCCTCGTCGGTGTAGGTTACACACAAACACAGTTGTATCGACGTACCTACCTAGGATTCTTTTATGACTATGAAATACATTTTCAATAAGAAATATTGAATCAATAACGGCTACGTGTAATTAGCATTTTTTAGGGTAACTTATCTATTTTCAATTAAGTTACCTACATAAAATTACAAAATAATTGACGACCTCTGTAGCGCAGTGGGCGAAGGCCCGCCAGACGCGGTCGCAGCCTCAGATTTTGGGGGGGTCACTACTGAAATTTTGGGGGGGTCACTACACTAATATTAGACTAATGTAAGGTTTGATTTACTTTTATAAAATCTTTATAAGTTTACTTTTATAAAATCTTTTATAAGTCTAATTAAATCAGCAGAATTTATAAAAAAGTTTGCACTCGGTCACTCTGACGAAGGTGGAATGCGTAATTAACGAGTAGCCAAAAATTAAAAATAAAAAAGGGCGGCAAAGGAGAAGGCAGAGCCTAGGCACGGGTAGATAGATTGGGTTGCTGGATAAGATTGTAAATTGATGATTATGTTTGTATTTATGAAATAAAGAAGTATTGTCATAATGGAATACTGTGTTTGGCCATTTCTAAGATATCTTATACTATATTGCACTAAACACAAGATTTTAACTATCTGACGTGTACGATTTTGGGGGTCATGTCCCCTGTGACCTCCCCCCTCGGACCGCGCCACCAGGAGTGCCACTCTTTTTTTACCATGGTACAAACAAGTTGGTAATAGCATGTAGTAATAGGTACGTACGTATCTCTTCGCCAAACACCATAATGTCGCCCCCATTCATCTACATTTTTCATAAGATCTTAATAATGAAAAACATAGCCTATTGCAGTCGGGTAAGCTCGTGACAGCGGATGAACCGACACTCGGCTGATAATCGATAACCCCTACCACTTAGTAAAGACTTCCTGAATAGCGGTCACCGTTATTTTTATCCCAGACGTTTCAAAAGTGATAAAAACGCGTTCGTATGAATGAACACTCAAATCGCCGACGTAAAAAATCCGCTAACGCCGGGTTTTACCGCGACGTATTTTTCACGTCTACATTTATAGTTTAATTACTATGTATTTTGTGCAAGTTTATTAATTTTAATTTATTTCATATTATATTTGCATTCTTCATCATCATCATCATTTCCCTGCCCTTATCCCACTTTCATGTGGGGTCGGCACAACAGGTTTTCCTCTTCCACTCCGCTCTATCAGCCGTCATCTCAACACTCACTCCTCTCTTACTCATATCATCCTTCACACAGTCCATCCATCTTTTCTTTGGTCTGCCTCTTCTGCTAGATCCCTCCACATTCAAACCTAACATTCTTTTCTTATATTTGCATTCTTAATGACTTTAATAATTGTGACTATTGTTTTGTATTTAATTAATGTAATTGGTAATAACCGTGTTAATTAAATTAAAATACATACATACATACATACATAAAGTCACGCCTCTTTCCCAAAGGGGTAGGCAGAGACCACGGATCTCCAGTCGCTACGATCCTGACACACAACTTTCGCCTCATTCACTCTCATTACATTCTTCATACATGCTCGTCGGTTTAGGGTACTTTTGACCTGGCCCTTCTCCAAAATGTCGCCAATTTGAACCAAGAAGGTTCGCCTAGGTCTTCCCCTTCCAGCTGTCCCATGCACACTCGCCTCATACACTTGCTTTGTCAAACGACTAAATTAAAATAAATAAATAAATAGTTTTTATACGCTTAGGCAATACCTATATTTTATTACAGAACGGCACGTAAGTATAAAATACTTCAACACAAAGTAATAAGTTTGTTGCGACCACGCCGACACAACTTTATTGTTTATTTTTTTATTATTTAGGCCATAACTCTACCTACTGTCACAAAATACCGCATTGAGAGCAACCGGGGCGACCACCTTTTGTTCCACCAGTGTTCGGTTTTAACCTGAACACTGGTTGTAGGTATAATATTTACATTATCATCATCATCATTTGCAGCCAGAGTCCGCCCGCAGCTGGGCATAGACCTCCTCCATTATAATGTAATTATACTAGACTCATATAATTATTAAAAATAACGGATCTAAGTACGTATTCGTGCAGATGCTTGGATGCCATAAGCTTTGTTCTTATAGTAACGGACGTAATTTTCAGTTCCCTAATATTTTAAAAACTGATATTTAAGCTATTTACTGCTTCAAAGTTCAAAGGTCGATTTGTACCTAACCTACCTACTTGGGATTTTTGATTATGTAAATATAAATAACTTAAATAAGAAGGTATATACCTAATCATAAGAATATATAAGTATGTAGGGACCTAAGTTAATATCATTTTGATGAAAGTTACATACCTACCTTGGTAATAAAAACCGGCCAAGTGCGAGTGAGACTCGTGCATGAAGGGTTCTGTACCAACCTTGAAAATGGCAAATGGCAAAAAAAACACATTAGTATGGGAGTCCCCATACATATTTATTTTATTCTGTTTTTTAACAGAAATACTTAAGTACCTAAAACTGTCTATCACGGTTTATGAGATACAGCCTGCAGACAGACAGACAGACAGACGATAGATTTCTGTTGCTGCTTTATCAACAGATACTAAAAAACATCATCATCATCATCATCAGCCTATAGCAGTCATAGGCCTCCCCTAATGAGCGCCATTGCGCCCTGTCCTCAGCTCGACGCATCCAGCTTCTGCCAGCAGCCAGAGCAGATCGTCACTCCACCTGGCCGGAGGGCGTCCTGCACTACTAAAAACAGAATAAAATATATATCAAACGTGATTTATAGCCGTTTTTATAGATAATGGTACGGAACCCTTCATGATCGAGTCCGATTCGCACTTGGCCGGTTTTTAAAACCGTTTCGAAATATCATCGAAAGTTATTTTTTTATCTAAAATTCAAAAATGCTTTGTTTTCCGTGAATCTTTGAATAATTGTTTATTAAAATATTGTTTTTAAAATACAAAATGTCGACTAAACAATATGTTGATACGACATAAGGACACCTACGAAGTAAGCATCATAAAAAACCTGACGTCCAAACGAAACGGGTGTAAGTCAAGAATTTAAATTTTTGGAAATAATAATAATAGTTCGTTTATCTATCCGCGGAAACTTGTAATTGGCCTTCCTAATAATATGTAGCCTCCTGCTGCATACTATTTATAATTTATACACTATTGTTCATACCTAGCTGGTAGTTTTCGCAAAATTTGTAAAATAAAATAATAATAAATTTAATTTAGAGCTTATTCAGAATTTGTTATTTATTATAAAGGAAAACGAATACTTAGCTAAAAATAATTTGACTGAGTGAATTTATACAAACAGCGAGCCTATTACAGGTTTTCACGTTTAGAGGCAGATTAGTGAACGAAAGGTGAGAACAGAATGGAAGTACCTACATAGAAGTAGTATGTAATACTAGTTATTATTTTTAAAACCGGGTATTTATCACGTACCTATTGTTATTATTTCATCCGTGACCACGGGCGCTGCAATGCGTCCGAAACGTCGGAAAAAAATAATAATAACAATATACGTGATAAATACCTACCTGGTTTTAAAAATAATATATGTAATACTAGCATTATAATATTATCTGGGGTGGTAATACTACTTGGAACTACTTAGGCGCTTGATTTTCTTAAAATAGAGTTTTTCAGAGTTCACATTATAAAGTGTAATTAATAACTCACAAACCTACAGCTTTATTATATGAGTGGGATGGTACGGAACCCTTCGTGCACGTTATCATCGAAAGTAATTTTTTTTTTTATCTTAAGTTCAAAAATGCTTTGTTTTCTGCAGAGTTATAATGACTTTATAATGAAAACTGCATTTACCTATTGGCAACGGACGAAAATACAATTAACTAAAACTATTCATATAATTTAAGAATAGTTTTAGGTAAGTATTTTCATCATATATTATTTAAAACATTCGATAAAAATTGCACTTAAGATAACGGATTAAAATAAATAACAAAAAAAATCGATTCTTCACTTAGACCACTTTACTTAGTACGCGGCTAGATCCGACCCTAATTCGTTAGGTTTGCATGTGTGCGTGTATCCGCACAGATGTGAAATTATCTCTGTGTGCAATGATATAACTGTAGGGTTGTCACCAAATAATGTTTTTATTATTAGTTTATCCCTTTAATTCGAACATTTAAAGAATAAATGATTCATTTTCATAAACTAGTATAAATAAAACAACTAAGTACCTACAATATTTCATGTTATGTCATGATAACATAATTACAGACCACCTCAGTGGTGCAGAAGGTTGCGGGTTCGATCCCCGCCGCAGGATAAAATGTTTGTATAATCTGCAAATATTTATCTCTATATAACAATATGTATGTATTTACAAACCAAAACTACTATACTTAGATGATGCTGTGTGAAAATGACCAGCATTATTATTAATTATTAAATGAATAAACACATTATTGTACACCAAAAAATTTGTAAAAACAACACATTTAAAACAATAACAAGTTCTTAGTACAATTGGCGGCCTTATCGCTGAAAGCGATTTCTTCCAGGCAACATTTAATTATTATGAGTAGCCAGTTGTGTACATAGTGTAGGTAGGTATACTTTCTACTTTATTAGGAACCGTTCATATACTATTGACTACAACTTTGATAACACATAGGTACAGTTAGGTCCTACATTTCTAATGGATTAGGGCCCTCGTGATTTAAACGATTTTAATGAGTAGTAGGTACGTACAGTTACGGACAATAATATGTATACACTCCATACTTTTAAAATTAATATCACACTGAAACTAATAGATGTAGGTTAAAAACAAAGAGCGGAAATTGATTTCACATTGAACTAGTGGCGAAATCAATAAAAATACCAGAACATTGTTGGACATGTTGACCTGTACATGGGTTCAAACATTATGGAGTGTATACATCTTATTGTCCGTGACTGTACCTTATAGGTACCTACTAGACACATTTTAATGCATATAAAACTTTTATTTACCCACCCACTGAATTCAATTTTCGTTGCATTATTTTTATTTTTTGTGCAAAGTAAGTAGGTAAGTACTCACTAGTGTGACAAATTAACTCATCAAAACTTATCACAGAGTTTTATTTGACCTCAGTCTGCCTAAAAATAACGTCGGAAAAAAGAAATAATAAAAATAGGTACGTGATAAATACCCGGATTTAAAAATAATAATTATGCTTAAAAAGGCAGACCAAAGAAAAGATGGATGGACTGTGTGAAGGATGATATGGGTAAGAAAGGAGTGAGTGTTGAGATGACGGCTGATAGAGCGGAGTGGAAGAGAAAAACCTGTTGTGCCGACCCCACATGAAAGTGGGATAAGGGCAGGGAAATGAATGAATTATGCCTAAAAATAAACATTAATAATAAGTAGACAGGCACTATGCATGCATTGTAGGTACATTACATATGATAATAGATGGTAAATAGGTGGACGCATCGAAAACAGACACCTCACCTTCACCTAGCATTATTATTAAATAAATTACTACAAATAAATCAAAGAAAACATTAAATTTTCTAAAAGTAATAATAATAATAAACAAGTGACAACCCTGCATAGTTTAGTTTGCATTCCGCTCGCCAACACGCGCGCCACAATCAAGTACAATACCCTAGTGGTGTTCGCTTAGTGTGGATAAGACCGTTTATAATCCTTGGGAGGGCACACGTGCCAAAATTAGTCTTAATAGGTACTTAGTTCATAATTTTATCATATTTTCTACCTACTAAGTATTATTAATAAATATTAGTAAGTACCCCAAACTTACCACAAATTTTTTTGATCCTGCATGCAGCTGTAAAATGTTATGAGCACTTAAGTGATCATTATCTTTATGAAATATGTCAACACTATTTAGTCGAATCCTATTAAATTTTTACTAGCCTGTACCTACTTTCTTCTACCCAACTAATTACCTACTTCCAATCCTACCTATACCTACTTCGTTCTTGATTATGATTTATTTTTTATTTATCAAAGAAAAATAATAAAATTAAAAGGCTATGATATGGTATTTTGGGACTATTGATGGAATGTTTTAGTAGGTTTGTATGGCTGTAAGTACCTACCTAGGTATTATCCCCGATGATATTGTTTTATTAAGATTTAGTTGTTAAAAACATGAAATGATGGAATTAATTATGTTTTCAACCTGCAAATGTTTACAATGTTCATGTTATCAATATCTAGCTACCTATAATTATACCTACTTAATTAATTTTTTTTTATAAAAAAAGTTAGTTTGAGTGAGTCAGTGGCCAACTCTGGTGACGGAGTTTTTAGTTTTTTTTTTCTTAAGGCCTCCGTCATGGCTTAACGACTTAAATAGCCGGGACCGACACCGATTTAACGTGCCCTCCGAAGCACGGAAGCGCTCAGATGAAAATGCCACTGGCGGACACCCATCCACTTACAGACCGTTTCGAACGTTGCTTAACTTCGACGATCTATCAAGAACGACTAAGCAAGAGCGCTTCACCAATAAAAAGTAAGACGTCTTATCAATACTATTATTGCACTCACCCCCACAATCATGTTGATAACACACACATATAAACTCTTATACATTATGTAAGCTCACTCACACCGTACTCACACAAACGTAAAGTTTTTAATTTTAAAATTGGTAAACGGTAAGTAGCCAGTACGTACATTACATACCTACTTGAATTTGTTTAGAATTAAATTATCGAATAGTTAGGTACATACCAACGTTAAAAACATAACCTTCCTTTGACAGTCGGGTAATAAGGTCGTGAAACGGTGACTGTCACAAATCGACCCACCACAAACATACAAACATTAGGTACCTATATACGTAGGTACTTACCAACTTATAAACATTAGGTAAGTATAGGTAGGTAGGTACTTATTAATAATAGCTAGATAAGTACCTACCTTTGTGTAATTTTAGATAAGTAGGTAGGTATATATATTAGTGGGCTAAGTAGGTAGCTACCTAACTACCAACAAAAAATGGATTTCCCATAGAATTGGTAAGTACCTTCCTAGATATAGTTACTCTGTGTACCTTCCCCACGTAGGCTTGACATCCTATCATTCGTTCAAAAATTGAACAAAAATTTTATCCTTATTATAAATTCTATACTTACCTAAACCTTTAAACACAATAGATCTTACTAATTTAGGTAAAGTTTACTATTATGGCGGCCACAGACAGATTTAGCTCCATTAATCCGCGGTGGCGGCGAATTGCTTGGCACGCAAGAGGTGTTAGTTCGATTCTCGCTGCTCTAAGTAGCAGAATTTTCCAAATTTCGTTAAAGTTCTATAGAAATTAATACAGCCGCGAATGTATTTCTTTTCTTGAAAGTTTGTAAGAGTGACCTCTATCTTTTCACTGCGAAGTAAATTCAATTTAGTTTTTGATAAAAATCACTAGATGCCGCTATTGGACCGTAAACATTACCCAGCTGATCTAGATTTCGTTGAAAATAGTTGGAAACCTCTTAATTTAGCTGTTTGAGTACTTTTTTTATGGTTTTGGATCATTTTAGAGATTTAAAAATATATTCGTTTATTTATAGAAATAAATGCAAAATGAAAAAATATTCGGCAAACAAAATGACCAAAAAGTCAAAAAACTCAAAATGGCAGATATGTGAAAGTGCGTTCAGTAAACCAAAACTCAAATCATTATTTTACTCGGAATAAAAATATCTAAAGAAACAAAACAAAATATTTCTAGACTATTAAATTGAATAATCTACAAGCTTAACAATTTAACAAAAATTTTTAGTGAGGTTCCTTTGAGGCTCATTAAGTTTATAAAATTGGAACTATAGGAAAATAGTCTCCAAACGCAACGCATTCGGCTTGTCGTTTGCGCCCCATATTTTTGTACGGCAGGCAGATTTTCATTTCACTGGCCGGCCACAATAATCGTGTCATCGTATTTTTATGAATTTTATCCACATAATTCTGTGCGACATAAAAACTAGAAAGTAGTTGAGTTTATTGTGTGTGTGGTCGGAAAAGCTACCACCGTGGAGCCTAACGTAGGCTGTAAGTAAAATAATTTGTTTATTTACTCGAATTTCCGGCATGGATCGCCTTGTTTTGATTTGAGAAAAACCATTAAAATCAGATGTTAGCTCCCTAATTTCGTTGTAAATACTTCTGCTGCATCTTTTTACATTGGACAATCAGTAAGAAATATCTAACTAGAGACACAGTAGCCAGAAGTGAAGTGAACTTGGGGAAAATAAATCGTTATAATTTTGTTGTTCCTATTACGCCCCTATTGGGTTCAGTAATATTATAAATAATTCGCCCAATAAAGCTTTTCTGCCGTTTTTATCCATTATTGAGATAATTGGCAAGTAGCCTTTTTTTATGACATAACAATAGAATGCCCTAGATATTTCAAACACTAGCTTAGTCAAGTTACCAATGTCTAAAAACTATCTGCGCTCCCGCGGTGTAACCCGTAATCCCTCGGGATTTTTTGGGGATAAAAAATAACCTATGTCCTTCCCTGGGATACAACCTTTAGGGTCGATTCACATCTGACCGAAGATCCGTCGCGTATTATCGGTCGCGGAACGCCAGAACTGACAAATGTATAGAAAAACACTCGACCGTTCACACTCGACGGACTAACGTATCATCGGTCGAGTGTGAACGGTCGAGTGTTTTTCTATACATTTGTCAGTTCTGGCGTTCCGCGACCGATAATACGCGACGGATCTTCGGTCAGATGTGAATCGACCCTTATCCATGCCAATTTTCAGCCTAATCTGTTCAGTGGTTAGGCGTGAAAAGGTAACAAACAGACAGACAGACATGCTATCAACAACAATATCTAAAATGTAGGTACAATGTCTTCCCATTTTAAAAGCTTTTAATTAACTTGCAATGTTTGAATTTTTGTCCGGGTCAAATCTTGCAGCTCAATTTCACCCACTACCCGGTGTCTGATTGAGCTGAATATTGGTACACTTATGAGTCTTCGGTGACAATGCACTATTAAGGCGACAGTTAGCTGATGTGATGATGGAGTTAGGAGCTGTTCAACAGAACTCCTCACAAAATAGGCCGATTGAGTTGAAACTCGGTTTGTAGATCAAGTATCATCAAAAAATTTTAAATATGGTGACAGCGAGCTGATCTGATGTTGGAGAATAGGTTCCTCAGATAATAGGTTGATTGAGTTGAAAATCACTACATCGGTCAAGTTTCATCTACTATTTTGAAATATGATGACTGCGAGCTGATCCAATGATGGAGAACGGTACTCGACAGAAAATAGGTTGAATGATTTAATTTTTACTTACATTAGTGAATTCAATCAGCTCACAGTAACCTATTAAAAGCTTGTAAATTTTGTTTCAACTTTCAAAAAAACTTTTATGTTGTGAGCAACAAACAAATCTTTGTAACTCTGAAGGTGCAATAAACGATTGCGCAGACTTGCGCATATAGTACATTGCTTTTGTAGTAGGTGAGATAAGACAATACCAGAAACATAAGTGAGTGAGCGAGGCAGCTATACAACGCTTTCTTTGTCTTACATGGGTCATCAAAAATGGATTACAACTTATTTTTCAGTGGAGATGTGTGGGAGTGAGAGCTGGCGCGGCGGCGTCGCTCGCTCTCCCTCGCACGAGTCGGTGACGACTGATCTATCTCTATTCAGCGTGTCTTCTGCCGCGTCTGATGCTAGGGTGCTGCGTTTGCTGGCTTGCAAGGTAATTTTTTTTTCCAAATTTTATTTGCCATCCGTTTTTTAACTATAAGCAACATTCGAAACGGTCTGTAAGTGGATAGGTGACCGCCAGTGGCATTTTCATCTGAGCGCTTCCGTGCTTCAGAGGGCACATTAAATTGTCGGTCCCGGCTTTTTAAGTCGTTAAGCCATGACGGAGGCCTTAAGGCGGCCTAAAAACTCCGTCACCAGAGTTGGCCATGACTCATACGAACTTATTAACTATGAGCAAATTGTTTGCGGGTGTAGTATCAGGCAGAGTTCAGTCCTGGTTTTCCTCTCCATTGGTTTAGTCACACATTTAGCTGCATGACATCTTGCAAGGTAAATAAAAATAATCCTCTTCATATGATAAACTGTCCTTAGACATGTTACCCACGGTCCCTCGGGAATGCTTCACTTCTCCAAGAAGAAAATAGACTATGTACAGTCACGGACAATAAGATGTATACACTCCATACTTTTAAAATTAATATCACACAAAAACTAATAGATGTAGGGGAAATTTATTTCACATTGAACTAGTGACGAAATCAATAAAAATACCAGAACATTGTTGGACATGTTGACCTGTACATGGGTTGAAACATTAGAACATTAGGGAGAGTATACATCTTATTGAATGTGACTGTACATACATTCCACACTAAAAATCCCTGCGCTAAATTTCATCCAATAGTTTTGCATGGAGTAACAAATGAAGGAATTAAAATTGCTGGATATTTCACACATAATCTGCAGCCTCATTGTTTACATTGAAAACCATTCCCAGTTGTCATCCCAATAGAGTTCAAACAATCACAATACGAAAATGACAATTGAAGTTCAAGCTGGGTTTCAAATGTCAAAATGAAGCCGATGTCCATTGTCAGTTGCGTTAAAAATAGCCCCTCTGGTCTCTAAGTAAAACTTGTGTTATACAGAATCAGGCGTGGTCGCAGCCTAAAATTTGGGAGGGGGGGGGGTCAGTACTGAAATTTGGGGGGGGTCAGTACTGAAATTTGGGGGGGGGGGGGTCACTACTGAAATTTGGGAGGAGGGGGGGGGTCACTACACTAATAATAGACTTTATTGCACAATAAACAAGATTTTACTATTGGATGTGTATGATTTTGGGGGGGTCATGTCCGCCGTGACCACCCCCCCTCGGACCGCGCCTGTACAGAATCATGTAGCCCCAAAGTAAGTAGAGCTAGTGTTATGGTAACCATATGCCTGATAGACATGATAGTCCGACATGCATTCACTCTCTGTGAACAAAGTTCTTCCTCAGAATCCCTCGCCGCGCTCGGGATTTAATTCTAGAATCCCTCAACTTCTGCATGGAGTATACATCTACCCCCTAAATCATTTGACATAAAAGATTTCGTTTTTCAGGCTGGCCAGGGACCAGATCCATCACTTCGTGTGGCCAGCCCCAATCCAGATGGAAAGACAATGAAGTAAGTTATTTCAAAAATAACAATGAAAAACACCATATCAAGCAGCCGGCTGCCTAATACTTCAACAGAGTTCACTGGTAGCTTTAATTCAGTGATGAAAAACACCATTACAGCCTTTTTTACCCAAAACCTTTACCAGAATCCCCCACTAGCTCAAATTCAGTGATGAAAAACACCATTCCAAACCCTATATCAGCAAAAACCTTCACCAAAATACACTAACTTCATCCTGTTGGTGTCTTAAATCTCAATGATAAAAAACACCATTCCATACCGCCAACAGTCCACATCTTCACCACTAGTTAATCTTCCAAATCTCTACCTTCAATGATGGAACACACCATTTCAGCCGACCTTCCTCCACCCTGCCGCTACAACCAGACAACTGCGTGTCCCTCCTGGCCGGCTGCGCAGCCCTGTGCGCGCAGTTAGGGCTCCGCCGCTCGTTCAGCGCCGGTGATGTTACTCTGGCTAGCGCGCCAAGTCCCACTCACTTACGCGGGTAAAACACTTAAATATATAATTTCGAACGTTGCTTAACTTCGACGATCTATCAAGAACGACTATGTATGGCTCTTAAATAAATAATGCTGAACATTTCACACAGCATCATCTAGCCCCAAACTAAGCAAAGCTTGTATTGGGAACCAGATAACTGATATACTACTTATATACTTTTTGTTTGTAAATACATATTATACATAGAAACACCCAGAGCTGAGACAAATATCTGTAGATCATACAAACATTTGTCCCGCGGCGGGGATCGAACCCGCAACCTTTTTCGTCTCAAGCGGGCTTTCACCCACTGCGCCACAGAGGTCGTCGAATTGGGGGGGTTGTTTTTCGCCATTTTAGGAAGAATTACTGCTCTGCTATTTTATTATCTTTTTCTTGTTTATTACTAGGTTTTATTATGTAATTTCGGTGGCATTTTACTGATGAAGCTTAGGATTTGTAACAGGAGATCTGCCCCCGTACCATGGCGTTTGTCTAGGTACCAGAGAATAGAAAGAAATGACAGTAATGACATTATAGTGTGGATAAAACGCGTAGAAAGTGGAAAAAAGTTACTTTTCTACCCGTTTTGTCCACACTCTAATGTCATTACTGTCATTTATTTCTATTCTCTGGTACCTAGACAAACGCCATGGTAAGCAAATGGAATGGGGGAGTGTTCAAGAAGATTTCTCATTTGTCGAAAGAATTCCGTTGTAGTTTTAAAGTGACAAGCCGCCATGTTTTCTTCTAAACCAAATTGACAGGACTACATCAAAACTTGACATTGGCGTCGATTCTGTTGTTCACTGACTAAACTTAATTAAAACTAAAACTGGCACGTTCTTATTTGGTTCTCACTTAAGACGAAAATGGCATGTCATTGAAAGTGACATAACTAAAAGTATAATCAAAATGGCGCCTCTGAGCTTCTTTAGCAGCTGTTTTACACGGCAAGCAAAATGGTCTTGACTAAATCTAGCCACAAATACTTCATTTTTACTAAAATTAAGACATTTTGAGAATGCCACTGTAATAGTCATTCCATTTTGGACTTTAACGTTAACGAAATAAGAACGAAGCATTTTAGTTTAGTAAAGTGACATAACTAAAAGTATAATCAAAATGGCGCCTCTGAGCTTCTTTAGCAGCTGTTTTACACGGCAAGCAAAATGGTCTTGACTAAATCTAGCCACAAATACTTCATTTTTACTAAAATTAAGACATTTTGAGAATGCCACTGTAATAGTCATTCCATTTTGGACTTTAACGTTAACGAAATAAGAACGAAGCATTTTAGTTTAGTTAACTTTAGTCAGTGAACAACAGAATCGGGGCCATTGGCAGAATTATACTGATATTACAATTAGTTGCCATTTAGAAGAAGAAACTAAAAATTTGTATGGATAATCATATGTTTTCAGGGCTACTTCGGAGGTAGGCCTCTGCGCGGCCTTGGAGGCCTTAACTTTAAGTGCCACCTCCCGTTCCTGTAGTACATGGGTTGCAGGTAATCTATATATTTAAATAATAAGCTTTTGTAAAAAAACATAAGATTTTTTTTACATAAGGCGTCTTACCATAGAACGTGACATAAAGTTATTCCACCGAATAAATCAAGAATAACCATACATTTTGACAGTTTACACTCCGGAATAACTTTGTCACGTTCTATGGTAAGACGCAAGAAGTACAGTTGTTCCGTCTTCGGCTCGGACTTAATTTTGTGTAGAGTATCATTACTGTGTTAAGTCAATATAATAAACTCAAAATCCAGCAACCTACGTAAAAAAACGCGCCCGGTACATACGCAAACAGTACTCTTCAAACACTGTTTTCTCCGGATATAATATTTTTTCGGAAAATCCTTTTAGATTTGGTTGTGTGTTGGGATGCTGTACCCCTTTCGACTTCGGTGGACGTCTTTTTACACCCTGTATAGATTATAATAAACTATTATTACGTACGAACTATCGCTGGGAAGCTATGGTCAAGAACCGCCAGAGATAGACACGAGTGGAAGAAGTTGGAAGAGGCCTATGCTAAACTAGGGCAAACGGAGGAAATAGGGCTAGTGGTAGACTAACTAAAATTAGGATAAGATAAAAACTGTAATCTCTGAATAAAGGCTTATATTATTATTATTATTACGTACGAACTGTACGCACAAACGGGGTGTCTCGCAGGCGCCCACGGAATCGTCTGAACACAACACCCTTCGGCCAAAATGCTGCATCCATGCAACCTACATGGATTGGAGATAGACTGGTTGATAGATAGATAGTTTAGAGGATTCGATCCCGGGATCCCGAGATTTTAAAATTTTGAATTTTGAAAAAAACACGGTTTACTGACGTTTTGTTGCCACTTTTCATTACAATACAATCCCGGGACTATCCCGGGATCCCGAGATTGGCTTCACTAAAGCCCGAAATCCCGGGATTAGAAATAAGGGCCGGGATCGAATCCTCTAATTGTAATGGACAAAAATTAAGAATGTTATTTTGTTTTCAGTTGGTGGGTCCCAACTGCCGTCGCCGCAGCGTTCCCAACCGTCTCAGTCTAGACAATTACCTAGTGACAATAAAAAGGTATTATTACTTGTTAGTACTGATTAATTAAATAAAGGTAAAGTAAAAAATAAAGGTAGGTCGAGAAAGGTATGTTAAGATGGTTTGGGCATGTAAAGAGGATGGATGACAGTCGTTTGACAAAGCAAGTGTATGAGGCGAGTGTGCATGGGACAGCTGGAAGGGGAAGGCCTAGGCGAACCTTCTTGGATCAAATTGGCGACATTTTGGAGAAGGGCCAGGTCAATACCCTAAACCGACGAGCATGTATGAAGAATGTAATGAGAGTGAATGAGGCGAAAGTTGTGTGTCAGGATCGTAGCGAGTGGAGATCCGTGGTCTCTGCCTACCCCACAGGGAAAGAGGCGTGATTTTATGTATGTATGTATGTAAATAAAATAAATAATGCTGGACATTTCACACAGCATCATCTAGCCCCAAACTAAGCAAAGCTTGTACTATGCGAACCAGATAACTGATATACTTACTTATATACTTTTTGTTTGTAAATACATACATATAGAAACACCCAGACCCGAAATAAATATGTGCAAATCATACAAACATTTATCCCGCGGCGGGGATCGAACCCGCAACTTTCTGCGTCCCAAGCTCACCCACTGCGCCACAGAGGTCGTTAATACAAGTTCAAAACATGTTCAATACAAGTTGATTACGTAGTAGAGGCAGCACGAAAGCAAAGTCCCTCTAGTGTAGACTTAGTTAGTAAGTAGGTAATTATTATAATATTTATGTGTATGTGTATCTCTACATTATACATAGTTGTATCTAAGATATTTATTTATAGCAATAGTCTAAATAATTTTGAATATACACCGCTATTTTATGACTACCAAAAAAAATTTAAGGACAGTTGCAGCAGATGCAGAAAATGATAATGGCATGGTCAGAACTTTTTTTTATTTAACTATCACAAAGTTATCCAGGATTGTAGTCAACCAAAACCAAACAAAATTTTATGAAAACTGTACAAATAAGTACTATAGACAACAATCGCGTACAGACTCTCATTCGAACTATGTTCTCGTATCATCCCCAGTCAGTAAAACCGCAGTAAAAACAGACGTAAACAGGGTCACGACTGTATCCCCAAGGCGCGGTAGACATTCTCTCAGATCTTTATATTCCAGATCCTTTGAAGATGTCTAAGGGGGTAGTCAGAGGCATGTACAAATACATATTTGATACATGCCCACATCTTGCAGAAGTTAGTATTCCATACGTGACAGGTTGCAAGCCCATCGCCGCCTGTAAGAATACTAACTGGTTTCCTCACGATGTTTTCCTTCACCGTTCAGAGCTCGTGTTAAAGCGCATATAAATTTTACGAAACGCAAAATCCATCAGCAAAAACCGCAGTAGCTATCATAAATCCATGTCTGACTCGTCTCGTCTCCTTTTGAGGTTATAATTTTTTTTTCTCTTTTTTTGAGTTTTAACTACATAAATGTGATCAGTAACAGACACCGAGATCATGTTTAATTTTTTTTTGGTAATTACAAAATAGCGGTGTATATTTTAATATCGTGTATTTTTATAAAAATCTTTTTACTCGGTCTACCGCGATAGAGGCTTGGCCTAGTGCGGGGTCCGTTGTAAATTATTTATGTATGAAATAAATAAACAATAAACAATTACATGTTCAATACAAGTTTAAAACAAGTTAAATACGTGTTTTGGTGATATTAGGGATTTTGTTTCAGGTCCGACAGAATTACATAAAGCGTCGTTTACTGACAACGTATCGAGCTTTGGAGAGGATGTCTCAATCGGAATTCAATCTGGATAGACTTGAGGTGAGTTCATTTAGGTTTATTTCAGAGCACTGGTGGTGTAGTGGTAGCCTTACGATCCCAAGGTCGGAGGTTTGAATTAGAATGCCGCAAGATGATACAATCAGTGTCGCGGTGTGAAACTGGCCTTATCATATTCTGAAGACGAATATTGACTATCAGTGTCGTGTGTCGCGGTGTGAAACTGGCCTTATCGGATTCTGAAGACGAATATTGATAATCAGTGTCGTGTGTTTCGGTGTGAAACTGGCCTTATCGGATTCTGTAGACGAATATTGACAATCAGTGACGTGTGTTGCGGTGTGAAACTGGCCTTATCGGATTCTGTAGACGAATATTGACAATCAGTGACGTGTGTTGCGGTGTGAAACTGGCCTTATCGGATTCTGAAGACGAATATTGACAATCAGTGTTATCCCCTTATGGGAGATGATGATGATCACCCATTTTGGGGGTAGGTGTTATTCCCCCAATCTATGGCAAAGAGGTAGTACTACCTGTACTAAGGTCGGCTCCATCTGGCCCACATACCTTAGGGCTTTTCAGCCGACAGATAATGTCGGATAGTTCTATACGAGTATAAGTTCATTTGCCAAGATAATGTTGCTTGCGCGATGTAGAACTTGTGCACTTTTTGTTGGTATTCATAAAGTTTCATATTATTTGATCCCAACGCCATCTAGTGATAATGCGGTGAAGCTCTGCCGTAGCTAGGTTGGCAACTGTGTTACGATGCCGTTGTAGTTCAGGCGATCGCGGTTAGAGGTCGCCACACCCTCATCAACTAGAAATGAAACATGGCTAAGAACTCTCGTGATAAAATTATTTATGACACGTACAAATTTAACGAAAATCGATTCATCCGTTCGACACCCAGACCCGAGATAAATATTTGCAGATCATACAAACATTTATCCCGCGGCGGGGATCGAACCCGCAACCTTCTGCGTCCCAAGCGGGCTTTTACCCACTGCGCCACAGAGGTCGTCACCGTTATTACAAGTCTCTTGAGAGCCAGGGTTATACAGGGTCTTTCATTTTAAACTACACAAACTGACAGGGCTTCATTTTTGGGTTGTAAATAGACGTTTGACCGTACCAATTTAATTCCTAAGCCGATATAAGTTTTCACTTCAAAAAGTATCTTTTATTGTTTTTTTATGACATGTTGCATAACATTTTCAAGGAAAACAGACGTTAACCAATCACAGTGCAGCAACATCACGTCGCACGCTCGAATGGACTAAGTTATACAAGAAGCAACAATCAATTAAAAGGATAGTCTTTATCGATTTTCTCGAGATTTTCATAACAAAACAAAAAAAAATCATTACATAAATATTTTTAATTTATTTGTTGAACCCAATTCCTGGATATAGTTAGTTTAAAATGAAAGACCCTATACAGGGTGTAAAAAGACAACTACCGAAAACTGAGGGGTTGCAATCAGACCATGATTCTAAACACATTTAGCGAAAGAAAAAACGCGATTTTTTTTTTTTTGACTTAGCTTAGTCATTTTATTTTCGGTTATTTACTACTATTACATCATAATAAAATGATACCTACCTAATAATTTCATTTGTTAAAGAAAGAAACAGTTAAAACTCAAAATCCAGCAATCTAAGTAAAACAACGCGCCCAGAACATACGCAAACAGCACTCTTCAAACGCTGTTTTCTCCGGATATAATGATTTGATTGTGTGTTGGGATGCTGTACCTACCCCTTTCGGCTTCGGTAGACGTCTTTTTACACCCTGTATAATGTGCTGTACCTGTAATGTCCCGGTAACACATGTCTCTCGATAACCAGGGTTACATATGTATTTGATTTGATGTTTCCAGGCGGCTGCAGTGTCCGCTGTGTCTAGCGCAGTGGCAGGTCCCGGTCCCACCGTGCTAGCCGTGCCCAGCGTTAAGCCAACACACACCAGATTCGTGCATCCAGGTATGTTCAAAGAACGTTAAGTAAGTAAGTTCGTATGAGTCAGTGGCCAACTCTGGTGACGGAGTTTTTAGGCCGCCTTAAGGCCTCCGTCATGGCTTAACGACTTAAAATAGCCAGGACCGACAATTTAACGTGCCCTCCGAAGCACGGAAGCGCTCAGATGAAAATGCCACTGGCGGTCACCCATCCACTTACAGACCGTTTGGAACGTTGCTTAACTTCGACGATCTATCAAGAACGACTAAGCAAGCACTACCACGAGCGCTTGTCGAGTTGCTTACTTTGTCTGAGATGAATGCACAAAGAGTTCGTAGCCAAGAATAATAATAAAAATATTTTTTGTAGAACTCTCGAGGTAGAACCAGGCGCGGTCGCAGCCTGAAATTTGGGGGTTGGGGGGGGGGGGGGCGGGTCACTACTGAAATTATGGGGTGGTCACTACACTAATATTAAACGTTATTACACAATACACAAGATTTTACTATTAGACATGTACGATTTTGGGGGGGTCATGTCCCCTGTGATCCCCCACTCGGACCGCGCCTGGGTAGAACTAAATTATTTAACAGTGCGAAGCTATGGTGAAAAAAAAAAAAAACCCCAGGATCAAAATAATTTCGCTATAGTTATTTATTTTTAAGTAAATTTTCCATTGTTTTTATTATTTATTCTGCTATTCTATGTGAAGACAAATTCAACAAATCAAAAAACATTAAAATAGGTGCAGCAGCTCTCGAGTTATATGTGGTCTAACAAACACGACTTTGTACATATAAATAGATATGAGTGGGATTGATTTCTAAAATAAAAGATTTAATTTAATTTAAAAGAAATTTTCACTTCAATAAATCATCAAATCAAATCATTTATTCGCCAGAAAGTATGTACAATGTTGGTCTTAATAGTAGTGAGGAAATTTCCAATACTTTCTACCGACGGCATGCAAATTTATATTACTTATTGACTAGGTATTTATTATTAAGGTATCTATTTTTTTTTGTGATAAGGGAACAGTGTGGAGTGAAAGAAAATGTAGTGTTGAGGATCGAAAAAGGTATGTTAAGATGGTTTGGGCATGTAGAGAGGATGGATGACAGTCGTCTGACAAAGCAAGTGTATGAGGCGAGTGTGCATGGGACAGCTGGGAGGGGAAGGCCTAGGCGAACCTTCTTGGATCAAATTGGCGACATTTTGGAGAAGGGTCAGCTCAAAAGTACCCTAAACCGACGAGCATGTATGAAGAATGTAATGAGAGTGAATGAGGCGAAAGTTGTGTGTCAGGATCGTAGCGAGTGGAGATCCGTGGTCTCTGCCTACCCCACAGGGAAAGAGGCGTGACTTTATGTATGTATGTATGGTATCTATTTTAGTCACACATCATTACATTCACAGAAGCAGCACATTTAGCCCTGACGGCAGATGACTTGGAGCGAGAGAGGGGCCGCCCACTCTCCAAGTACGAACGGAACATGATGATCTTCAACTGGCTGCATACCCTGGATGAGGCAGCTCCTTTCTAAAGTGACAGAAAACATTGCAGGTGATGGATAACAGACGGCATGAGGCAGGTCCTTTCTATGTGATGATGAAAAACACTTTGTTCTGGCTTTTTAATTCTTGTGAAGGAAATCATTGCGCGTGCGAAGTCGCAGAAGCTATTTATATACAGGGTTATTTGTAAAACGCCGGTAACCTCTCAGGACTGTATTACTATCATAAGGAACAACTTTTGTTCTATGACTTTTAAAAGTTCATCATTATATTTTTTCATCAGATTGGCATACAAAAAAAAAATATATTTCAATTGAACGCCCTATGTTACGAAGTCTATGCGAAACAAAAAAAAGCGATAGTACAAAGCGAAGGGAGCGGGGTTAGGGCGGCGGGTCCCGAAATGTGTTTGATAGGACAATGTTTTAGATAGGAAAACGAAATCTTGAATGTTTGTTTTTGGTACATGTATTATGTTTTGTAAAAAGTCATAGAACAAAAGTTGTTTATGATGATAGTAATACAGTCCTGAGAGGTTACCGGTGTTTTACAAATAACCCTGTATAGGGTCTTTCATTTTAAACTAACTTAATTCATTTCATTTTAAAATATGTACTTAGATACAAATTAGGATTAGATACTTTGGTTTAATATTTTTGCAATATTTTAGTTTTAAGCTTTTGCTTTAAAAATCCTTTTGTCAAAAATTTGTTTAGATAGATAAGTCAAAATATGAACTTGAAAGCCGAAAACCTACACAAACCTACCTACTTACTAGCCGAAGCAGCGATCACTCGTTTCTATATACAAGTACCTACTTATTTTTTAACGTCGAGGTAAATAAACAAATGTTATACCTACGCGATTAAGTCCCGTTATAAAATTTAAAAAGTACCTACTTAGTTAGAACGAGATGCTCAAAGCAGAACCTAGAACTAGGTCTCTCCACCTGTGTTATATGTATTGTATGGGAACAACGAACTACAAACAGCAATTCTTTGCTGTGAGTAAGTTCTTCCCCTTGCATTTCTTTGTTTCAAAATTGTAAACTTAAGTTAAGACCTTTCTGAATAAATTCATTTCATTTCATTCAGGAATTTGGTTCAACAAATAATTTAAAAAATATTCATGTAATGATTTTTTTGTTTAGTTATGAAAATCCCGAGAAAATCGATAGTCTATCCTTTAAATTGATTGTTGCTTCTTGTATAACTTAGTCCATTCGAGCGTGACGTGATGTAGCTGCGCTGTGATTGGTCACCGTCTGTTCACCTTGAAAATATTATGTAACATGTCCTAAAAAATCAATAAAAGATAAATGATGTGAAAACTAAAATCGGCTTAGGAATTAAATTGATACGGTCAAACGTCTATTTACAACCCAAAAATTAAGCCCTGTCAGTTTGTGTAGTTTAAAATGAAACACCCTGTATTTGCTGCGCTAATAAAAAACAATAATAGCATATCCATATCTTGCTTTGCTGAGACACAAGAGGTGCAAGTTTGATTCTCGAAGCGGGACATTTTGCATGTTCCGTTTGTTGGTACTGTCAGCTAAAAAAGTGTATGAACAAATTTAAATAAAGAAAATAATAAATATTTGATTGTATATGTGCTCTTTTAGACTCAATGCACATTGAATTGGCAAGCGACGCGTCAATTAGTTTTATAGCGCACCATTATAAACCTTATGAACAATGGTACAAGATATAGAAACGCTTGTTGAATGAACCGCACGAAATGCTCGAGCCAGCGCGGCCCCGCCAGACCTCATACATAAATACATCAATCAATAGAATATCAAATTATGTTCATGAGCTTTTATTTTCGCTGATAGTACTTGTTCAACAGAATCATAGTGTGATAAGGACTTGGATGTTAATTATAAGACAATATTATATTATTCAAAGAGAAAGCATTTATTCACTAGGATAGAACTACTGAACACATACGGCCTTACTAATAAACTTGGTATAATCAATACTTCACTACATAGTATAAAACAAAGTCGCTTACTCAGTCTCTATATCCCTATGTATACTTAAATCTTTAAAACTACGCAACGGATTTTGATGAGGTTTTTTTAATAGATAGAGTGATTCAAGGTGAAGGTTTATATGTATAATACATGCATTATATAGTAGAGGAACACTGATAATTTTAGAGGTATCTAATGTGATGTCGTGAATTACTAATACATTTTTTTGCGCTTACATTGCAAACGCTGGCTAAACCCTAATATTTAGTATCAGCATTACACCGGCTGAAAATTGGCATGGATAAAGGTTGTATCCCAGGGAAGGACATAGGCTACTTTTTATCCCGAAAAAATCGTACTATAGTCTTTTTCACGGCGGAACGTATGCAAGACATATTGAACTTGTTTCGTTTCTCGTTGTGTAGCTCACAACAATTTTGAATTATCTTAATTTCATAAATTATCATAAACGAGCCATAAAATATAAATAAATAAACAATAAACATTTTCTAAAAAAACTCCGCCAAATAACAGTACTGAGTAAAATGGAACGTAATCTATTAGAGAGTGCGAAAATGAAAATCAAAACAATCGATGAATCGATAAGTAAAAAATATAATCGTTGGTTTAGTAATTTTGTCTTTGAATGAACCTTGTAATGATTGAGATGAATTGATAGTAGCGAAACAAAAATCGATTTTGGTAATCTCGATGAAACTTTAGGACATTCTATTAGACTGATTTTGACATCATCTCGAAGTGTCTTGCATACGTTCATAACAGTGGCGGCGTAAGGTGGGTTGGGACCCGGGGCGATTTTCAATTGAGCACCCCCCCCCCCCCTCGCCAAACAAGAGAACATATCTTTATGGGCGAGCGAAGCGTTGAAAAACTTAACACGATACATGAGTTCTTCACGATAGCAGTAGGTACTTACCTATTTTAGCGAAGTGAGCATCTTAATGGGCGAGCGAAGAAAGCCCAATTTTTTTCCGACAATTACTTTATCTAGTTCTTGACGATAATAAGGCGGGTTTTAGCACTAACAGTGCCCTAAACGAGGTTTATACGGCACCCCCTAATCCTATTTTTCTAGCAAAGTGATTATCTTTATGGGCGAACGAAGCGAGCCGAATTTTTTTTTAAAACTCAACACGATACATTAGTTCTTCACGATAGTAGTAGGTACTTACCTACTTCTAGCGAAGTGAGCTTCTTAATGGGCGAGCGAAGCGAGCCGATTTTTTTTTTAGAAAAACTCAACACGATACATTAGTTCTTCACGATAGTAGTAGGTATTTACCTACTTCTAGCGAAGTGAGTAATAGTGAGCATCTTAATGACCGAGCGAAGCGAGCCCAATTTTTTTTCAGACAATTAGTTCATCTAGTTCTTGACGATAATAAGGCCGGTTTTAGCACTAACAGTGCCCTAAACGAGGTTTATACGGCACCCCCTAATCGTATTTTTCTAGCGAAGTGAGTAGCTTTATGGGCGAGCGAAGCGAGCCGATTTTTTTTAGAAGAAATCAATACGATACATCTATTTCTTGACGATAGTATTAGGTACTTACCTACTTCTAGCGAAGTAAGCAATAGTGATCATCTTAATAAGCGAGCGAAGCGAGCCGATTTTTTTTGTAAAAAACAACACGATACATACCTACATCTACTTCTTGACGTTTAAGGTACTTACCTTCTTCGGTTTTGAATACCAATTACCTACCGTAGGTACCTAAGTCAATCACAGATCTTGCAATGCCGCGAACTCGGCAAGTGTTCGTAGTTTTGCTAATGCGAGCGACATGGTGTTTCATGGGCGAGCGAAGCGAGCCTAATTTTTTTAGAAGAAATCCACAGTATACAACACTATAAGTCTACATTATTAACACTTTGACGACCTCTGTAGCGCAGTGCGCAAAAGGTAGCGGATTCGATCCCCGCCGCGGTACAAATGTTTGTATGATCTACTGATATTTGTCTCTGGTCTGGGTGTTTTCTATGTATATTATGTATGTATTTACGAAACAAAAAGTATATAAGTAGTATATCAGTCATGTAGTACCCAAAACACAAGCTCTGCTTACTTTGCGGCTAGATGACGCTGTGTGAAAAGTCCAGCAATATTTATTTTTTATTTTACTATAAACGGGATATTTAACATGATTTTAGTGTTAATAATGTTGATAAACATGATAGTGGATAGGGCCATGATACCCAGCCATGAGGCCCAGTTAACTACTCCTTTGCCTGCTCTGGGGGTGCCTGAGGCCGCCGAATGTAAAGAGGCGCCCGGCTTACTACCGTTTCCTTTGCCTGCTCTGGGGGTGCCTGAGGCCGTCGAATGTAAGGGGCGCCCGGCTTACTATCATTTCCTTTGCCTGCTGCGGTGGTGCCTAGGGCCAGCAGAAGTAAAGGGACGCCTGCGGCGCTCCTTTACTTCTACCGTGGCTTCCTTGGCACCCCCTGGAGGCTGGTACCCGGGGCGGACCGCCCCTCCGCCCCCCCCCTTACGCCGCCACTGGTTCATAAAAAGACTATAGTGTAGTTTAAAGTTATAACAGGTTTATGTATTTCCCGAAAAGTACAATATAGGGGTCTTCAAATCAAGAGTAAATAGGTTCCTTCTAGGTAAGCATGCTCCATCTTAGACCTCACTACTGCTTAACATCAGGCAGAGTTAGATCAAATGCTGACCTATTTAATAAAAAAAAAACCATGCAATTTTTGAAGTGAAAACATTTCAGGCGCGTTCGGCTTTTTTAGGAGAGAATATCAAACTCAGTCACGTGACTGTTACGACACCATCCTCTTAGGCTCAATGCACATTGAATTGGCAAGCGACGCGTCAATTAGTTTTATAGCAAGACATTATAAACCTTATGAACAATGGTACAAGATATAGAAACGCTTGTAGAACGAGATCTGAATGCCACTGATTTTTTATGTCATACAGCGTTTTTACACCGAAAAATTTTATGGTTTTTAGGTTATACCTGTCATAACTCTGTACCACCTTTATTAGTAAGGTCGATAGATTATATTAAATTAAAATCAACGATATGAGCTCAAATTAAGCATTACAGACGAAGCGATATGCCTATCTCACACCTGCCGTTCGTTTGAATAGAATAGAATAATATTTTTTGAACAACATACAACTATTATTTTCACACCCGGTTCTCGAAAACTCGCAGTACCTATGTGTGAAAAGCAGAGTATTCACCTCGGGGTTAAAGCTGTCTTAGTCTTGGGCGCTCTTGAATCCCTCGCTGTCTCAGGGTTCTAGTCATTAACTCGCTCGTTGCACTCGGGAGTTAACTATAAACACCCTCGCTGTCGCTCGGGAGTTAACTAAAGAATCCTTCGATGCGCTTGGGATTCAATATGGCGCCCGTGACATAATACACTGTTTTATCCCCTTGGTGAATAATCTACTATTAACTTGCAATGTAAATATGGTTATTGTGACATCTGATTCTCGACATTCATTACAGTATCAACCTCAGTAAATTTCACTTTTAGTGGGAGGGTAATTAGGTTGGTGGGTGGGTAGGTATAGGTAGTCACAAGTACGGAAATTAATATACCATTCGTTTTAGTTTTATATCCGCTGTAAAAGGGCGTGTGATGGTTTGGCTAGCGATACTTAAGCATATCATGATAAGCCTAGGCGGATTTTGAAATAGAACAAATTTGTAGTGGTATTCTACATTTCTGGCGCTTCGGCACGCTCGCTTCGCTCGCTCGCCTCGCGCGTCTTTCACTAACCTAACCAAGTATAGTATTTTTCACGTAGGAACGTATCCCTGACACATATAACTTTTACGTTTTACGCTGTACAACAATGAAACATTTTGAAATAAATGAAATCTATAATCTTTTTCACGGCGGAACGTATGCATGAAACTTCGAGATGATGTCAAAATCAGTCAAATAGTAATGTCCTAAAGTTTAATCGAGATTTTCAAAATCGATTTTTGTTTCACTACTACTTTTTTATCTCATTCGATTATAAGGTTCATTCATAGACTAAATTATTAAACCAACGATTATTGTTTTACTATAACGATTCATCGATTGTTTCGATTTTCATTTTCGCACTCTAATAGGTTACGTTCCATTTTACTCAGTACTGTTATTTGGCGGAGTGTTTTAGAAAATATTTATTTTTTATTTATTTATATTTTATGGCTCATTTATAATAATTTATGAAATAATTAAACAGGAAATAGACAACAACATTTTGTTTTGTATGTTTTATCGTTTAATTCTTTTTCTTGATTTGTTTGTTTCAAAATGGTTCAAAACAAGTTCAATGTGTCATGCATACGCTCCGGCGTGAAAAAGACTATAGTGATAATACTAAAAGATACAACTTCAATAAAAAATGATTTTGTCTATTTCCTTTTTCATTATTTCAGATATTAACATAAAAACGCCCTAACACAGAACCGTTCCTATGTGAAAAAGACTATAATTTCGATCTGAGTAAATGTAGCTTATCGTGAAACATTGAACGATATGGCGGGTGTAAGTTAGGCATTTCATGTAATGGCTAATTCATCAATCTACCGGCGACATCGGTAACGGTAAAAAAAGCGTTTCGGGGCAGTGGTCCAACTGCTCTGTCCAATTAGTTGGACTACGGGCCTTTACTAGGGGCCGTGGTTCAAGTATCTTTGCAGTTGGACCACGACACCATAGTAGAGTTCCCAGGTCCAATTCTCTCAGGAACTCTACTATGGTGTCGTGGTCCAACTGCAAAGATAGTTGAACCACGGCCCCTAGTAAAGGCCCGTAGTCCAACTAATTGGACAGAGCAGTTGGACCACTGCCCCGAAACTAAAACAAGTGAGTTTTTTTTTAGTTTTAAACTTAAATAAAACTCACTTTTTACTATTTCGATGTAGGCGGGTTGCAGTAGTGTTAAACAATTGTAAATTGACAATAGATGGAGTAATGTGTGATAAAATGTAATGATCTCATATGAATCTCATTTCTTCTATCAACACTAAGGATATATCACTAAACAAACAGAGCGCGGTAGACATTATCTCAGATCTTTTGTGTATTCCAGATCCTTTGGGCCGTTAATAAGCGTGGTGTTACGCCAGGTCTAAACTCCAAAAATTGAATGGTTACTCCTAAGTTACACCCGGCGTAACTTTACACCATATTTATCAATATAAATATGGTGTAAAGTTACGCCGGGAGTAACTTAGGAGTAACGGCCTTAGTGTCCAAGGGGGTAGTCAGAGGCCATCTTGCAAAAGTTTGACAAGTGGTTATTTGCTTGAAATTCAAAACTTTATTGCTTCATTTTGGTTGTTAAAAATAATATCATATTTTTTTAATCATAATGTCGTAATGTTTCATTAATTCTATTCTTATGAGGGTACTAATAAACGTTGCATAAAGTTATGTCATGCATAACCTATGAATAACCATACAAATTTTTATTTATTTATTAGGCAGCATACATAATATACATTTGTAGGAACATTTTAAATCAGTCACTCTATCTATAGAATGTACACCCATTACAGGCATTCTCAACATTTACAATAAGTATTAGGAACTGACAACAGCTAAAAAGCTAATATAAGTTAAAGATTAATTAAAAAAAATGTTAGTTTACGCATGACATAACTTTATTTTAGTGTTTATTAGTAAGGGCCTTAGTGTTGAATTGAAGACTTTTGTGTGTTTTGATAAGATAATTTATTTTTTGTTTTATTATACATGGTGAGTTTTCCCGAGCGCCCTCTGAAGGGAAAGTCACCCTGTAGATTTCTGTTCTAAAATCTATTACGTCATATGGACGTCATGACTGTTTTATTAATTTAACTAATATTTCTACTGTATTTTAATTAATTGCCTAATATAAGATAATTATACAGGGTGTACAAAGACTGCTACCGAAAACTGAGGGGTTGCAATCAGACCATGATTCTAAACATATTAGCGAAAAAAAAACACAATTTTTTTTTTTTGCCTTAGCTTCGTCATGCTATGTTATTTTCGGTTATTTACTACTAGTACGACATAATAAGATCATACCTACCTAATAATTTCATTTATAAAAGAAAAAAAAGTTAAAACTCAAAATCCAGCAATCTACGTAAAAAAACGCGCCCAGAACATACGCAAACAGTACTCTTCAAAGGCTGTTTTCTCCGGATATAATGATATTTTTCGGAAAATCCTTTTTCAAAAATCAAAATCAAAAATCATTTATTCAGTAGGACCGCAGGGATCACTTAGAATAGTTTAAAAAACTTTATGGATTTGGTTGTGTGTTGGGATGCTGTACCTACCCCTTTCGGCTTCGGTAGACGTCTTTTTACACCCTGTATAAAGTTTTATTAATTTAACTATTATTTCTACTGTATTTTAATTAATTGTCTAATATAAGATAATTATGAGCTGATGTAAAACCCCGCCCATTGATAAATTGATGTATGATGCTAAGCCTAAGCAGTCCGTTTCATTTAACCGATTTCAAAAACAATGCAGGTTATATTTTTATACTGTTAACAATGCAATGTCAGAAAGTTGGTATGAGTCAGTGGCCAACTCTGGTGACGGAGTTTTTAGGCCGCCTTAAGGCCTCCGTCATGGCTTAACGACTTGATGCCGGGACTGGCAATTAAACGTGCCCTCCGAAGCACGGAAGCGCTCAGATGAAAATGCCACTGGCGGTCACCCATCCACTTACAGACCGTGTATAATAAAGTATTATACATAGAAAACACCAGACTCGAGACAAATATCTGTAGATCATACAAACATTTGTCCCGCGGCGGGGATCGAACCCGCAACCTTCTGCGTCGCAAGCGGACCTTCGCCCACTGCGCTACAGAGGTCGTCTATATACATTTTAAACTTTGTTTTCAATAAAAATAGCAGATTTTTTAGTTTTATAACTTGAGACGGACTGTTTCTAAACATATGCTTAGCAGTTCGTGTTAATAATATAATAATCTGAATTTGGTGATGTACCAAAATAGATTAGATAGATAGATTATAACATTATGGTACACCATGAAAAAATAACACATACAGAAAATAAAATATCATATTAATGATAATTAAAGCTAATTTAGTACATATGTATAAAGTTATTTATTGTGCTGTATGAGAAGTTGAAAAATAAATGTATTTGTGAGAAACTTGTGTTTTCAGTCAAAAAAATCATTTATTTTAGTAAAAAGTAAGTTCGTATGAGTCAGTGGCCAACTCAGGCGACGGGAGGTTTTAGGCCGCCCTTAGGCCTCCGTCATGGCTTAACGACTTTAGAAGGACTGCTATTATCACTTAAAACAGTCTTAAAACTATGTGATTAGGTATACTCCTAATTTTTCGCGACCAATACCTTGAACCAGACAAACGGCTAACTTCACGAATGCCTAGATCCGTTGGGCGAACTGAGTGCCTAGTATTAGTTTTTTACGCGTTCGGTATCGACGCCGCGCGCCGTAAACGCTGATTTGTATGGGAAAATAGCAGCGCCATGTTTTGGTACTCGCTCATTACTAATGAAAACCAGTACAAATCCGCGTTAACGACTTCGGCATGAAGTCGAACGTGGTGACACTCATACTAAGGACTCTATTCACCTGACCTGACTTGTATTCAATACTCACCACGCGAGCGAAGCTGCGTGCAGAAGCTAGTTTTCTAGTAGGTAATGAAGAGAATTTCTACTCAATAGACTTGATGCAACTATGATCAATGTACACCTACAGCATGAAATACTTCGCTTACAACATTTCGTTTTCCGCCATACACTTGCAGCACCCCTAGCGGATACTTTGAAGAACTACACTACCTAAATGTATGGCGGAAGGCTCAAGACAAAAGGCGCTCTATAGTGAATGGACATAAGGTTCGTTTGAGATGGAATAAGCTTGCCCCAGCAGCACCTTATCTATCCAAGTACCTAAACCTGAATTTTCTAATCGTGTCGATGCCCACTCATTTAAATAAAAGGTGGCCACCTCAACTGCGCAACATAAACATGAATGACAGACAGGCATGAATGAATGCAAAGACGAAATTCGTCTGTAATTTCGTCTTTGCATTCATTCATTCGACGTGTCAATGTGCTCATATTAAATTAGCTTGCTCCAAAATGTATGGCCCTATCTGAAGCCGCAACAAGGTCTTCCTGGGTGCAGCTTGTTGGGCACAAAGGGCAGGAAAGGAGATGCGACATATTGTGTTGGGGCTCCGCACTCTCTGGATTTGGATCATCTTTGCAGAGGCCTATACTCAGCACTGGGCAAAATTAGATTGTAGATGAAACCTAGATGAGAATGTCTACCGCGCCTTGGGGATACAGTCGTGACCCTGTTTTTTTTTACGTTTACCTAGATTGGTAGGTAATAAATATTAAATAATGCTGGACATTTCACACAGCATCATCTAGCCCCAAAACTAAGCAAAGCTGTACTATGGCAACCAGATAACTGATTTACTACATAAATACTATTCACACAGCATCATCTAGCCCCAAAGTAAGCAGAGCTTGTGTTATGGGTACTAAGATGACTGATATACTACTTATATACTTTTTGTTCGTAAATACATACATATTATACATAGAAACACCCAGACCCGAGACAAATATTTGTAGATCATACAAACATTGGTCCCGCCGCGGGGATCGAACCCACAACCTTTTGCGTCGCAGGCGGACCTTCGCCCACTGCGCTACAGAGGTCGGAGTCAAGATTGGTATAAAGAGAATCAAAACACAGAAATTGACTTCCAAACATATATTTTAGAAAATCATCCATTTAGTCATCCTTGGCACTAAACTTAAACATAATTTATACAGAAACAATACATTACAGAACATATACAACTTTCAACACAAATATTCTACTCCATTACAAATTACTATCAAATAATGGAAGTCTTATCCAAATTGGTTTTGCAAAAGTATATTTGTAATAAAATAGAAATGACAAATTGTCCAAGGAAATTATAATTTATCTATCGCCAAATACATGTAATTTATTATTTTTTACATAATAACTAAACAATGGTGGTATTTACATTGGGTATGAATCTTTTCATTCATAGGTCTGTGAAGTGATGTTAGAAAAATGGGTACGTCCATTTTTTACATAATAATTTTTTGTAACAAAAAAGTGCCGTGTTATTCAACATTTTCAAAAGTTACATAATAATTAATTGTAATGAATAACGGCTATGAAATAAAAAATAACAAAATATTGACAAAAGAATGTAACAAATTAGAGAAAAAAAATCTACTAAATTAAGTATTAGTAGCGCTTTACATCAAAAGAGCGCAATTTCTATTTAAGTTTAAAAAAAAGTATTAATTTATAAGTAATCAGAATCTCTATATTGTGTTTATTGGAAATGAGACTCAAAATATTGATGGTTAACATAGAATTATTTTTTGAACTCTTAACAAAATTGTAGTTGTAAACAGGTTGTGTGTAAACAGAAATACTTGTAGAAACAATAGTTTAAAACATAATTTCATCCTAGCTCTGTACTGAAGTAAGATAAGTCTAATTTTATTATTTTTGGCAGAAAATTGTAACAAATTAGTCTACACTTGGGTACAGTTAATGCCAAAATGTGAGCTCATCGGGTAAATTTTCATACAAAATTTCAGACTTTTCAGATTCATAAAGTGCTGGTGTCGTGACAAACTATAAGAAATCGTTGCGAGCAGTAATCGTTGACGGCCACACCCGCGTATCGTGTTGTGCGTAAAACTAATTAAAAAAATATCACATTGTAACTTGTGTATATGGGCTATGGAGACTTGCCTGACAGAATGCTGTGTTTTTAGTTCATGGCTGGCGAAAGCTTCTGATTTGGTCTTTCGCACCGGATTTTAGAATGATAACACACAATCAAAGGAATTAAAATTTATTGTATCTAAGTGTGTTAATTTGAAAGCAGATTTGGTCCTTCGTACCGGATCTTAGTACTAAAGGCTCTGCTAGAAAAAAAATACTATTTCAATTATATTCCGGAGTTTTTGATGGTCAGAGAGATCATAGAAATTCTTGCCAGAGATATAAAATAAGAACACAACATTATGTTAGAAAAATCTTGAACTATTGTAGTTTATGGAGGATAGGGGGTAAGGGAAGTTGTGTATATGTGTATAATAAATATATCTTTATTCACACTATGTCTAGGTATGTGGCACGAAGCGCGGGGAGCCTCTTTCAGTCTTATAAATAGGTGCAATCATGATAGTACATTGGCCATAATATTATACCAGACAACGGTTTCCGACCATTCACAAAAATAAACAAGTTCTCTTTCAAGTTCAACCCAAAAGGGTCTAGTTTAGGGTCAATGGGTTCGGTTCAATTGCAATCCAATTGTATTATAACCGGTCAGCTTTTGAGTGAAATTGCAATTGTGGGAACTTTCTCAAGGTGAGATTTCACAGATGTTACGTCAAAATCTATGAGAACTAGATTTTTGAGTTTACTTTGTGAGAACCAGTTAAACACATTTCTTGAACCCCCGATTCTGTTAAAACAGCGCTGTGGTAAACCACCGGTTCAAGATATGTAATAAAACTGTTGTATTTAATAATAATATAATAATAATAATATAATAATGCTGGACATTTTCACACAGCATCATCTAGCCCCAAACTAAGCAAAGCTTGTACTATGGGAACCAGATAACTGATATACTACTTATATACTTTTTGTTTGTAAATACATACATATTATATATAGAAACACCCAGACCCGAAATAAATATTTGCAGCTCATACAAACATTTATCCCGCGGCGGGGATCGAACCCGCAACCTTCTGCGTCCCAAGCGGGCTTTCACCCACTGCGCCACAGAGGTCGTCAGATTGGTCTTCAGGTCGTCAGATTTGGTCAAAATCTTCCTTTTATACAATATAGCATACGATAATGGTTTGTCATTTGTACAAATTAATGGAGGCAATCAAGAGGATATCCAACTGCAATTTTTAGGGATGTTTAGGCATAACTTTTTTGTTCATAAACCAATTTTGATAAGTATTATTCATGATAGTTTTATGAAATGAAATGAAATTTATTTTGCCAGAAGCATGGTCATAATATAGGTAGTAGGTCAAATAGTAAATTGTTTCACATACTTCACTGTTAGATACAGCATGCAAATAAAATTGGTTTAATATTAGTAGTAAAATTATGATTAACGTATATAAATTTAGATGATTTTTATTGTTTGAAAAGGTCTCCAATGTGGTCCTATAAACATTTATTGAGGATTTATAGAAGATTAGACAACAGTTATGAACAGAAACGCTCCGAATGCAAAATTGCTATTTTTTAAGACAAACCATTACCTAGCTTTTTGGCACTATTAATAAGATTTAGTTTTTGTTAGTGTCGATAGTTTAAGTTACATTACCTAGCCTGGTATATACAGCGTATACTTCAAGATAGCACCATATCAAATCACAACGATTTCTTAAGTTTCTTGGTGCGCTAAGCGCTTAAAACCGGGCCCGCGCGGGCCTAAGCAACACGCGGGTACTGAATAACGGGCTTAATATCTAAACAGTGACTATAGAGGTCTAAATCACATAAGAGATATGTAAGTATGATCGGCAAACTTGAAAAACTTTCTACCCTTGGAGAATCCAACTTAAGATTTAGTTAGACAGTTCCCTCAAAAGTAATGCATAGGCTTGTTTGAATGTGTTCAATAATACATTAACACAAAAAACATAGAACATTAAAGGTAAATAACGTAATCAATTCTCATGTTAATGTATGTCAGAGCTTTGACGATTGCCTGTTTTTGATCCTTTTTGTAGTCAAAAGAATTATTGAAAAATGTTGGTAGCTTCTGATGAAATAATAGCATTTTTTTTTTTAATTGAGGAGGCCTATGCAGCAGTTAGATGTAGACTGATAGTCATTGATCATAAGTTGATGTTAGCTGTTCTTTATGCGATATAGACCTCTTTAGCTTAACTTAATCTAATCTTGCCATTCAAATACTTGCGAATTAGGCAATAGACTCTAGTGAAATAAGACAGGTTTTCCTTTTTCTTACAACTAAGCTATAAAAGACTTAACTGCTTCTAATGTCGTTAAATAGCGGGATATTTGACATAAAAAAGTATGCGAATTATGTCGAAAATCTCGCTTAATAATGCCATTAGACGCATATGAGTCGTGTTGTTTGCAACGCTGCCCAAGAATCTAATATGATAACATGAGCCCGGTTTTTTAATATAGTTAAATGTTAACGTTGGCTGATAGTATATTCTTTCTAGCTGTCATATTTCAGAGTGTCTATTGTCCAGTGTAAAAAAAAAACAGTATTTAACATGTCTCCAGAACAAATATTAGTTGGATTTGAGTGAGTTTTGATTGTGGATTGATTTAAGTGAGTCGTTTAGTTGTTCTAAAGACAAGTTAGTTCGGCAAGTAAGTTTGTGTATGGCTGTGATAAAATTACTAAGCTGCTTTTAAGAGAATTAATAACTTAGTGCATTTAAAGATTTCAGTCATAGCCTGTGGATACCATTTTAAGCTGGTTTTCTTGTTACGCTGACCGTCAGCGCTGTTATCAAGCATAATGTCTTTTACTATGTCGTGAGGATACTGATGCCAATTCTGCTGAGAATGTCCTTGTTAGAGTTGCTTCTATCAGCACTGACGGTCAGCATGACATGAAGACCAGCCTAAATATATTGTTTTAAAATGATAAACCAAAGAGTAGCGTTTCATTTTCAATATCTTAAAAAAATTGTACTATAATTTGACTAGTAAAAATGTAAAAGAGATGGTTCATTTGTAGCCCAAGATGTTACAATAGTATAAAACTGCTTTCAGTGAAACAGAACTCAAGGCCTAGCTTAGTAAGAACTTTAGTTTGATGAGATAGACAATCTGACTCTCATAAGCTAAAAATATGTGGAAGTATGATACACACAAGGGCAGATCAGTGAGGCAGAACAGTGGGCGCACCAACCAGCAAGCTGTCTGATATAGCATGCTGGTTTTCTTCTTACGCTGACCGCCAGCGCTCAAATCTTTTATACAATATAGTGAGGATACTGATGCCAATTCTGCTGAGTGTCGAGAGCATGCTTCTATCAGCACTGATGGTCAGCGCGACAGGAAGACCAGCCTACATATATTGTTGTTGCCTACACCCACTGTTCTGCCCTCGCGTCCAAGCATCATTACTTATTTGTATTTTTTTTATCGATGATAGACGAGCAGCTGTTGCTGATGTCTATATCATAGTGTTGAAATAGTCATTAGGGAGGTTTTTGTCCAGCAATGAGACATCATGGGCTTTTAATCTACATCTACACTAATATTAAAAAGAGATAAGATTTGTTTATTTGAATTGAATAGGCTCCGAAACTACTGGACCGATTTGAAAATTTATTCACCATTAGAGTCCTGCATTATCCGTGATGAACATAGGCTATATTTTATCCTGGGAAAGTGAGGCTTGAAGGGACTGCAGGTAACAGCTAGAACGCAACTTTATCACAGCCATACGCAGTAAATATAATTGCATTAACACTTAGACTAAAGTAAGTTCAGTTTTAACGCTCGGGCTGTGTGAATACATTGATCGCATTTTAAGGTTTTGTAATCAAAAGGAATAACAAAACCCATGTTATGATGATATCATTTTTTGTCAGTATTTTTCTTGTCAATTCGTCTGAGTAAACTGTAAATCGAATGATACAGATAGGTTGTAATAAAGAATTTTGATGATAAAATCAGAGGCACATAATGATGATGATTTGGTAAAACACCATTCATTTTGGGCCCAAAAGTCAAAGAGCCGGCCGAGGAAAATAAAGATGTCAGCACTATTGGGGAAGTCAATCGGAGTATTTTTCAAGTCAAATACTTCAAAAGATTTTGTAAAACAAAGAATTGAATTGTAAAGAAAACCAGATTTTTCAACTTAAGAAATCTTTTCAAGTAGGACTTAACTTAGTGCCATACTGAATAACATTCCTAATAGTGGTGAGGCCTTTATTTTCATTGGTCGGCACTTTTGACTTTTGGGCCCAGTCTTATGCTGGTTTTAGAGTTACGCTGACCATCAGCGCTGATATGAGAGTGATCTTTATTACAATATAGTAAGGATACTGATTTTACAGCAGCGCTGAGAGAAATCAGCGATGCCAATTTTGCTGAGCCATTAGTATCCGTACTTCATTGTAATAAAGATTATGCTTCTATCAGCGCTGACGGTCAGCGTGACTCTAAAACCAGCCTGATATGGCCTCTTTTATAGCTTATTAGAGCAATTTCAGTAAGTATCTCGTGCTTTACACTTTGATAACTGTTTAGATGAGCAAGTTATTAAATTGCACATAAAATGATGTATATGGAGATATATAAGGATTTCTTTTTCACATAGAATTATGTCTATGAAGATACATAAGGCCTTTGCCCTGCAGTGGGACATCAGGGGCTCATAATAATAATTATTAAGGATTTCTTTAGCCTGTAAATGCTGGGAATATCAATGTATTCACACAGAACAAGCGATTATTATCACATTTACTATACACTAACAATAAAGTGCCCTTTAGGCTAACTGACGTTCTACGACCCTGTAGGTCTGAGCGGTGCCCGAGCTACGCAACAAAATCCAACGGCCTGTTGAAACCTCCTTTCCGATTCATATACTGTCTGTACTTCCGTTTGAGAACAACATGCACCTCCCCTTCAACATTATCATCAACTTTCTTACCTTTGGTTGTGTCGAAGCCGCAGAAACCCATCACTTTGAGCATTTCCTGTTCCTCAGCAGATTTTCCCTCCAGGTCTGCGGGGGTGACTATGGGGCGTTCTCCGAAGGTTTTCTTTGGTTTGACAAATGAGGTGCTCGGGCCAGGAGACAACGAACGAGATCGTCTTCGGCGTGGTGATGGTGATCGCCTTCTTTCGGGCGGGGAGCGTCGTCTGCGTTCTGGAGACCGCGAACGGGACCGGGTTCTAGGCCTTCGCCTTTCGCGGTCCCTATCTCGGTCCCTATCCCTGACGTGTCTTCTGTCTTCCCGCCGACGCGGGCTGGGCGACCGGCCCATGTTCCACCTGAGAATAACCGCGCAAATTGAGTAATGATTACAGAAACTTATGGAACTAAGTAAAAATCAACCAATGGAATTTTATAGTAGAATTTACCTTAATTTTAAGTCAACAGTTTTAAATTTTTATAAATAAAATGAAATAACAACACGCACGACCTAAACGAACGCCATTTTGAAAGTGAATGAAAGATGGCTTTTTTTTGTAATGATGAATTTGGCATTTGCGTTTCGTTGCATTGCGATTTACATTATGATCATGTTTTTTGTTTTCCCAACATGAAACAACACAGTCATACACTAGTTATTGCACGTTGAAATAAATTAATAGCGCAAGCAACTTTTTTATTTTCCTACTTAGTAATCAATTAAAAGTCTTATGTTTTGGAATTTAGAAAATAAAAATCGGCCAATTATCTCAAACGATTACCTGAACGTGTAGTAACGAAACGCATCCTACGCTTCGTTCTACGTAAGTCTAGTAGCGCATTAAAGCATTGTTGAATGAGGTTTAAAGGTTAATAAATCGATCTGTTCATACCATTGATTAATCAGTATCTTTAACAATAATTTTAATTATTTTTATTGATTACAAGTAATTTCATGCTGCAAAATTATATCAATATTAAAACGTGAATTTTCCTTATTTGTAAAACTTTTGAAAGTGTCTGTAATGAACCGTAATTCCTCTGGGTTACTAGAAATGTTTATTTTACTTTGGCCAAGGGAAATTAGTGTCACATGGATCATGGCATGAAAATGATGATGATTATTGCATATTTTTTATATCACTCCATGTGTAACTGGGGCTTTATTTACGTGGTCGATTATACGAGTGTCGAGTCGTTGAGTCATATTATTATTTTCGAAAATAATTTTTCACAAGATTTCACTATCATTGTGCTATCATCTCAGTATTATTATTATTATCATCACTCCTTCACCAAGTCAGAGCTGTGTTCGCTGTGTTCTTACAATAAAATTAGCAAGTGTATCAGAATAAGTCATCTAAAATAAAATAAAATAAAAAAAAATCTAAAAAGGAAATAATGTCAAATATGCATACTTACCTTAGAATTAATACATACCTAGACGCAATGTTGGCGTGGCGTTCTTATAGAAAATTCTTAAATAAATGAATAAAGCAAGCTTGTTTGAATTTGCCCTATTGCTACAATTTGATGCTCTAAGTTTAAAACAATCTAAAGTTTATTGCCAGAAACTAAGCTACTACAATATGTACATAAAATTACAAAATACATTAGAAAACAAACTTACTTATAAAATGATAAACAATATCTTTGGAAAAAAAATTTTTTTTTCACTATTTTCAGGGTATTTAAGTGGCTTAAATGGCAATACTGTGGTCAGCGCCACCTGTGTCAAGTTTTTGAACTATGTTTGCTACACTAGCGACGTCGCGACTATAGAGCGGCGAGAAAACGAAACTCACGCCGACATCGATCTAGCCCGGTGGCGTGTTGAGGATTCTCTTTTCCCACGAACGAAATAAAAGTGATTTCCGCGTTTTCGCGTTATGTATGTGGTGCTAGTGATTCGAAATTAAACGAAGAACGTTCAGTGCATGTTATTTTGTAACATGTTACTTCGTCCGAGTGCTTAGTGTTGCAAATAGCTTGACTACAGTGCAGTGAACTTCAGTGATTGTGGTTGTGATTAGAAATTCGACTTTGCAGTGTCTTGGGCTCCACTGCCGGTACGTATTGCGTGCATTCAGCTTTCTTTTGATCCATTTCGTTTGAATTTCCAATAGGATCGCGTTAAATCTCGCGTGAAATGCCGTTTTTTATCGAATGTGATTTGGGTGTGTCGACTCCGGGCGTTTAATTTAGGTCGCCGTTTCTAGTTTACGAGTTTTTTTACACACTTCTTAGCTACTCTACAAGCTCAATGGCCTTTACGGCAATTATACTTCCCAGTTCTACCCATTTCTGTCAGGAAGCGATATCTTGTACAGGTTTATCTCCAAAACAAAGTAAAACAGAGTTAATCGTTTTCGTAACCCGTGATCGAACGAATAAAAGTTTTTTTTTGTAGTTTTTATTCAAAGGGCGTGCCAGAGTAATCAATTACACCTTTTATCAACTCTGAAAGAGGTATGACATCACCGTCGGGCCGGGCGGAGGTATAATACGACAAAATGCGGTACGCCGATGCGTCGGTATTGAACAGACCAGTTTATCCGTTATGCAACATAGTTGGGTAGTAGTGGTTTGTACCTAGCTAAGTATTGATGTGATTTGATTTGATAGGTATGTAGTTGAACTGATTTCGATGTACAATTCAATGAAAAAGGCCAGTTCCCGCCCACGGAGTATTGAATGCTGTTTTCAATTATTGTTACTACATGCTAACTACTCAATCTCTCTGTCTTCTTCATACATACAAACACTATTTACCATTCCATATCATCATCAGTTTATTGGTGCATTGGAAATTGAATCTACCACTAAAAAGAGACAAGGGCAAACTCGGAAAAGCAAAGCTCCTGTTAGCTAGCACTAGAAAAAACTAAGGAAATAATGTTTTTAAAGAAATATAACTTTTTAAATGGTACTAATCACTGCCATAGCATTAAGTTACAACAGATTATGTAGCACAGTAGGTAATTAGCCTATTTGTCAAACAATTATTTAAGTCTTATCTCTTAAACAAAGAAAAATTTCTTTGTTACTATGTATGTAAGATTGGCCAACATCGTCCGAGAAAGGATACTTTCGTGATGGGTCACGACCCCCAGCATTGGGGAAACGACGCAAGGAGGAGGATGTAAGATAATACCCAGATCTGGGTACAAGAACGTAGTACATCCGGCGGCCAGATGGGTAGACTATATTGAAAGAAAGAAAGAAACTTTTATATTGTACATGTCGCGAGCCATCTCTCTGATCAGCGCAGGATCGTGGTGGATGGCACAAGCAGGAGGCCTATACCCAGCAGTGGGTGATGTCAGGCTGTTGATGATGATGATGATGTAAGATAGTAAATAAATAATGCTGGTCATTTCACACAGCATCATCTAGCCCCAAACTAAGCAAAGCTTGTACTATGGGAACCAGAAAAAAAATAAAAGATGCAACTGTTGCCTAGTGGGATAAATTACTTTCAATCTGAAGATTGCAAGTTCTCATCCTCACCTGGTTGATATTCCACTTATTAGAACTAAGCGCTTTCAAAGTTCTTTTATTATGCGCACTGCAAAAAATTGGAATCAGCTTCCCGCGTCTGTATTTCCGCTGAGCTATGACCCTGTTGTTTTTAAGAAGTGATAATAGGCACCTTCTGGGTAGGCTCGCTCCATCGTAGACCTCATTCCTGTGTAAATTTCGAGGTCAAGAGCCCACCCATCTTTGTTCATCACCATTTGGGAGTTCAAGCATAAGATGGATCACCTAAAATTGCGCTAGGCTCTGCATGTTGCCCTGGATCACAGTATTGGTCGTGAAGGAACATGAGTAGAGTCACCAAGTTGAGACTATTCTAAGTGATCCCAGCAGTCATGCTGGATAAATTATGACTTTGACTTTAATGGGTTTAAACCTGAGATATTTTAATTCATCTGGAGTGGTTGATTAGATAACGGGAATTATTTTCGAGAGCATTTTTGATTGGAAATTCGATCAGAGTCAAAATACCGCCATAATTTTTTGGGAAGTAAGTTTGTATGAGTCAGTTATTTAACAAATTAAAATACCCCATTATTTATTATTTTTATTATTTAGCCGTTCTCGTCCCACTGCAGGGCAAAGGCCTCCCTTCCTTTCTTCCATTCTTTGCGATTTAACTCTGTAACCATCTCATCCTGGGTTGTCGACGTCTTCGCGTCACATTTTGTAGGGTCCACTGTGTGGCGCGTTTTGCCCACAAATCGTCTGACATGCGGCAGACGTGTCCGGCCCAGTTCCACTTTAGGCTGGCGGCCGCAATATGCTGTTCCGCACGCGGTCTGACAGTTTTACTCCTAAGACACTGCGCTCCATAGCCCGTTGGCAGACCCCAAAAGCGGACTTTCGAAGCTTTGTCAGAGACCGTAATACTTGTACAAAAATCTGTGTCATTTTTTTATCTTCAATTGCAACAGAAAGAAGCTAGGTCATAACGTATCTATCTTATCTTAGGCCCGAATGATAAGCACTAACTTGTAGATATGAGAACCTAAGGACCTAGATTACAGCAAACTAGATCAAGCCGCAACGAGTTCTTGAGTGGAGACCGCGCCTCGGCAAACGTAGTGTAGCACGCCCTCCAGTCAGGTGGTGTGACGATCTGCGAAAGGCGGATGGCGAAAGCTGTATGCGTTGAGCTGAGGACAGGGCGCAATGACGCTCATTAGGGGAGGCCTATGTCCAGCAGTTGCCTGCTATAGGCTGATTTTATTTATTTATTTATTAATGATGATGATGAGTCCATTGACATGCATGGAGGCTGGTCACGCGTCAGTTTTTAGTCGGTGAGAGTCCGATAACCCTTCCACTGTTCCCATGGCGCGGCGGTCGGGTATCCATAATGGATTTTATGACGTAATAAAAAAAAGGTCATTGTTTAAGATGAAATAGGCATCTAGGACCTAATTAAACCATCATCTCAATTGAATTGGCTTTATCAATAGGTAAGGCACAAAGTCAATTAGGAGCCTTGTGTTAGAAACGAGCCTTATTCTTTCACCGCACTTGTTCTAATGAACTGGGGACACGACAAGAAGAACAGAAAGACATGGTCAATACTATAAAAAAAGTAAGTTCGTATGAGTCAGTGTCCAACTGGCGACGGAGTTTTTAGGCCGCCTTAAAGCCTCCGTCATGGCTTAACGTTAAACACGGTGCTTAAGCGGGTATGGGGGCGTCCATAAATTACGTGAGACAAATTTGGCGATTTTTCGACCCCCCCTCCCCCTTTGGTGAGATGTCGTGAGATTTTGCTTGACCCCCTCCCTCTCCCTCTAATCTCACGTGAGATTTCAAATTGCATATTGCACTTGAAAAAACACAGTTATTTTGAAATCACACACAGAAGAGACAATTTTATTTTTATGTTCCTATTAGTGATATTTTAATGGACAAATTATACTTATTTAACCCAATTTTTACACTTGTTACTTGTCGAAAAATATTACGTGAGATTTGCCGAGACCCCCCTCTCCCCCACGTGAGATTTGGTGAGATTTGGCTTGACCCCCTCCCCTAAACGCCTCACGTAATTTATGGACGCCCCCTATCACACTACACGGTATTCAGGGCCCGGTAGTTAGGGAGCAAGGCTTGCCGGGACCGTTCGGTCGCCCTAGTTAGGGACTCTAACTCTTATTACACCACTCCTTGTTAGAGTAAAAGACCCTGAATACCGTGTAGTGATACCCGCTTTACCTAGGATCAAATATTCCAAACCGAAGCCCCTGGCTCGGATACACCCAGATCGTCTCGCCTTTCGAGAAATTTTAAAATCCCAGAGGCCTGACAGGCATCGTGCTGGCGTGTGAGTAGCCGATTATAGACAGGTATTCCAAAACTTCATTCAGACACAATAAGACTACACAAGTTGTGTTCACGTTGCGACAATATTAACTTAGCACGCATACATCAAATAAATTAAAGATCGTATTAAAAAGTAAGTAAGTTCGTGTGAGTCAGTGGCCAACTCTGGTGACGGAGTTTTTAGGCCGCCTTAAGGCCTCCGTCATGGCTTAACGACTTAAATAGCCGGGACCGACAATTTAACGTGCCCTCCGAAGCACGGAAGCGCTCAGATGAAAATGCCACTGGCGGTCACCCATCCACTTACTGACCGTTTCGAACGTTGCTTAACTTCGACGATCTATCAAGAACGACTAAGCAAGCACGACAACGAGCGCTTCTTATTGACTACCATAATTAATTTATTTGAAGTTTATGCAAGTCGGTTGGCCACCGCCTTAAGGCCTCTGTCGTGGCTTAACAACCTTATAACTGGTATCGACAATTTACAGTGCCCTCCGAAACAAAGAGTTTCTAGTAGACGTAAGTTTTAAAAGTTTTTATTCATCAAATAGAATATTTGTTCGTCCGTATATGCCCACTACACAAAAGAAGCATTATCTTTGCGTGCATGAAGACTGGCGTCAAGCCAAAATCTATGACGTCAAATATGTACCGTCTATTCAGGCCTGGATAAAACTGAATGTAGATAATTATACCTACTAGACTTTACTATAGAGTAAAGTGTACAGCTCTGTGGTACAGCTCATAGTGTAAGGGTGGTCGCACAGTCCAGCCGAGTCGAACGCGCCGAACTCTCAGTCAGAAGCAAGCCGCATTTTCTGACGTCATCAGCATTTTTTTGTATAGAAAAATGACTGCGGCTCGTACGGCGTGGACAAGTGTGCGATCAGATTAACTCTTACTGATAGTCGAATATAATATTTATTTGCCAAAATATATACAAGATCGGATGATGGATGGGATTGGCGCGAGATCGTGTTGGATGGCACAAGCAAAGGGAGGCCTATGCCCAGCAGTGGGCTAGATCGGGCTGTGGATGATGATGATGATACAAGATCGGTTGTTAAGAACGACATTATGCGGTCACAACGTGGATGACGGCTAGGTAGCATTATCAACTGCGCGCTTCTTGGTAATGGGTGACCCCTGAGCGATTCCGTGCTTCGAAAGGCAGGTTCAATTTTCAGTCCAAGCCCAGCTACTCGTTAAGCCATTAAGGCGGCCTTTAGGCGGCGTAAAACCTTAAAAATAAACTGGGTAAAGCCTTAATGCATAGATATGCATTAATGCATTGTAAACCAGTATCCCCAAGGCGCGGCAGACATTCTCTCAGATCTTTTGTGTATTCCAGATCATTATTAGGCTTTCAGCGACCTCCATGTCAAATTTTCTGATTAAATTTAGAAAATAAAACAAAAACATCAGGACAAAGTAAACAGGGCTGTTCCTGAATCGAGATATTGTGTAAAATTGGTGTTTGCTCAAGGAAGAAATCATGGCAAAAAAAAAAACACTACATAGTATAAAACAAAGATGCTTCCCGCTGTCTGTCTCTAGTTATGCTTAGATCTTTAAAACTACGCAACGGATTTTAATGCGGTTTTTTTTATAGATAGAGTGGTTCAAGCGGAAGGTTTAATATGTAAAATACATGCTTATGCGTTGGTTAGCAGGTAGAAAATGCCTTCGGCATTATGCTCGCCAATTGTGCAAATTTTTATGTAAATTTTGTGCAATAAAGTATTTAAATAAATAATAATTTTAGAGGTGAATAAACACATGTGATGTCGTAAATAAACACATTTTTTGCGCTTACATTGCAAACGCTGACTAAACCATAATATTTACCAACATTTTGAATAGCCTATATGCTATTCCAGGTCACTATCTACGTCTATACCAAGTTTTATCCTTATCGGTTCACTGGTTTAGGCGTGATTGAAATACAAAATCCAAATATCCAAATATCCAAACATCTAAACAAACTTTCAGCTTTATTATATATGTAAGTGGGAAGTGGGATCAGCATTGCACCCCTGCGAAGCCGGGGTGGGTCGCTAGTTCCTAATTGGACAGTAAATATAATACATACATACATAAAATCACGCCTCTTTCCCAAAGGGGTAGGCAGAGACCACGGATATCCACTCGCTACGATCCTGACACACAACTTTCGCCTCATTCACTCTCATTACATTCTTCATACATGCTCATCGGTTTAGGGTACTTTTTACCTGGCCCTTCTCCAAAATGTCGCCAATTTGCTCCAAGAAGGTTCGCCTAGGCCTTCCCCTTCCATCTGTCTCATGCACACTCGCCTCATACACTTGCTTTACAGTAAATATGTCAGAAACAAAAATAATTCTACTACGTATTTGGGATATTCAATCTCAGTTTGTAATCTCATAAGTAAGCGTCACACAAAGATCCGAATAGGCTGATGACCTCATAGTATCCGGCAAATATTCACTATATGGCTAAATGCCAAACGCTATGCTAAGAGTTGTTTAGTAAATAACGGGGTATCAGCGTTGGGAAATGGATATTTTTGGTCCGATATGAGTCAAGATGCATGAGCTTATGAGTCAAGGTTTACGAAGACAGTCGAAGTGTCAGACCCTCAGACAAAAAAGTAGGGACCCGCTATTGACGGAATCCCTCTTACAAAATTTTCTGCCGATTTTTGCGGGGCACGAGTTGCACACGAACGCATTTTACACACACGTACATACATACATAAAGTCACGCCTCTTTCCCAAAGGGGTAGGCAGAGACCACGGATCTCCAGTCGCTACGATCCTGACACACAACTTTCGCCTCATTCACTCTCATTACATTCTTCATTCATGCTCGTCGGTTTAGGGTACTTTTGACCTGGCCCTTCTCCAAAATGTCGCCAATTTGATCCAAGAAGGTTCGCCTAGGCCTTCCCCTTCCAGCTGTCCCATGCACACTCGCCTCATACACAAACTTGCTTTGTCAAACGATTGTCATCCATCCTCTCTACATGCCCAAACCATCTTAACATACCTTTCTCGATCCTCAACACTACATCTTCTTTCACTCCACACGGTTCCCTTATCACACTATTTTAACATTACCCCACACATACTACGTTTGCATAAAAAATGACAACACACACTCATTTTTACACACACTCTTGCAAATTTCGTATAAAATCTTTATAAAATAAAATGGACATCGGCTTCATATCGACACTTGAAACCTAGCCTGGACTTCAATTGTCATTTTCCTATTGAGTGATTGGTTGATCTCTATTGGGATGACAACTGGAAATGGTTTTCAAGTTAGACAATAAGGCTACAAGTGTGATGTATAGCTTCGCATCGTAGCCTTGAAAAGCATATAAGCATATACTTTTTTGTACTTTATGAGCATCTAAACTTACTTTGACGAGCCTCAATTCTCTTTGACTGGCACCCCACTGGGAGCTTGACTTTTAGTTTTAAGATGGATCACCTAAAATAATGATAGGCCCCAAACCGTGTTTGTTGCCCTGATTCTTCACGGTATTGGTTGCGAAAGAACAGGAGTAAAATTAGTTCTAATTCTAAGTGATCCCAGTGGGGAAACTGAAGGAATGCTTTTTGACTTTGACTTTTGACTATAGGCTCCTTAAAATACTGTACCTCGCGTGTGAAGCTGGGAGCAGAAGCTAGTTTATAATAAAATATCATGCATATCGTAACATTCCTGATTTTGCAATAATTCCCGGGCTAAAGCTAGTACCTTTGGATATTAGCAATAAAAGTTGAATGGGTTTGCGTAACAGCGTAGACGCTTGCATTCGACCGGCTGGTTTATATCTGTGCTCCAGTGACTCATAGCATTACTCATACTATGCTATACTATACCGGCCTGCTTAGCCTTCTCGCAGACTGCAGACTTTCTATACTTCGGCTCGTAATGAGTATGGAGAAGTATAGCCCGTCTCAACTATCGGCCGATAGAAAGTCTGCAGTCTGCGAGGAGTCCATGCGCGCCTTTTGTTTTTTATGGAAATCGGCCTATAGCAGTCCGCTTCTGGACATAGGCCTTATGAGCGCCATTGCGCCTTGTCCTCAGCTCGACGCATCTAGCTTCTGCCAGCAACCTTTCGCAGATCGTCACTCCACCTGGCCGGTGGGCGTCCTACACTACGTTTGCCGAGTCGCGGTCTCCACTCAAGAACTCGTTTACCCCAACGGTTATCGGTTCTTCGGCAGATATGGCCAGCCCACTGCCACTTCAGCTTGCTTATTCTCTGACCTATGTCGACAACTTTGGTTCTATGTCGGATAGTCTCATTGCGGATTCTATCCTTCAGAGAAACTCCGAGCATAGCTCGTTCCATAGCTCGCTCGTTCGACCAATCACAGAGCTATAAATCTCGTCGCTCCACCGCCAGTGTGCGCTGGCCTGACAGAACCGGTTCTGAACTATCACCTTTGGCGCGTCTTAACGGTGAAGCTACAAGATAATACATTAGTTACTTTATGTTATACTCTTTTATATCCTCACCTAACCTCAATCGCAGGACTTAATAAATAATGCTGGACAATTTCACACAGCATCATCTAGCCCCAAACTAAGCAAAGCTTGTAGGTACTATGGGAACCAGATAACTGATATACTACTTATATACTTTTTTTTTGTAAATACATACATATTATACATAGAAACACCCAGACCCGAGATAAATATTTGCAAATCATACAAACATTTATCCCGCGGCGGGGATCGAACCCGCAACCTTCTGCGTCTCAAGCGGGCTTTCACCCACTGCGCCACAGAGGTCGTAAGACTTGGCAGGTACCTATCATTTCGATTATTAGAATTTTACTTCATCACCATAGTTGGTCACTCATATGAACCTACTTACTTTCTAAGCTCTTCCTATGGCAATATAGCTATAACTATATTTTCTCCTTGGTTTTGATTCGACACTAGCTGCGCACCCGCAGTTCCTCGGGATTTTTTCGAGATAAAAAGTAGCCTATGTCCTTCCCTGGGATATAACCATCATCCATGCCAATTTTCAGCTCAAAGCGCTTTCAAAGTGAATTCGTTATGCGCACTGCAAAAAATTGGAATCAGCTTCCAGCGTCTGTTCTCCGCTGAGCTACGACCCTGTTGTTTTTAAGAAGAGAGTTAATAGGCACCTGTTCAGTAGTTTGGGTGTGAAAAGGTAACAAACAGACAGACAGAGTTACTTTCACATTTATAATAAATAATAAATAAATAATGCTGGACTTTTCACACAGCATCATCTAGCCCCAAACTAAGCAAAGCTTGTAGGTACTATGGGAACCAGATAACTGATATACTACTTATATACTTCTTTTTTGTTTGTAAATACATACATATTATACATAGAAACACCCAGACCCGAGATAAATATTTGCAGATCATACTAACATTTATCCCGCGGCGGGGATCGAACCCGCAACCTTCTGCGTCCCAAGCGGGCTTTCACCCACTGCGCCACAGAGGTCGTCATAATATTAGTTGTATATGGATATATGTATGGATTTATTAGTTAATAGCTGATTACTTGAATCAATATCAACAGAGCGCTTCCGTGCATCAAATGGCACGTTAAACTATAGTTAAGCCATGACGGACGGCTTACCGCAGCTTAAAAACTCCGTCAGAGTTTTCCACTAACTCATAAGAACTTAATACATATGTATAGTATAATGCTTCCCAAACAACGCACATGTTTTACATAACTAATCGTGATGTTCCGGAGGCTATAAATAGAAATGCTATGCTCCGCTAACCTAGTGGAGTATAGTTTACATTACTGGCGTAAGCCAATGATATGTCTTCCAATTTTGACTTGCCGACAGTTACTGTTTTTTAACCATAAAAAAAAAAGGATTATATACATACATAAAATCACATTCCCAAAGTGGTAGGCAGATACCACGGTTCTCCACTCGCTACGATCCTGAAACACAACTTTCGCCTCAATCACTCTCATTACATTCTTCATACATGCTCGTTGGTCTCCAAAATGTCGCCAATTTGATCCAAGAAGGTTCGCCTAGGCCTTCCCCTTCCAGCTGTCCCATACACACTCGCCTCATACACTTGCTTTGTCAAACGACTGTCATCCATCCTCTCTACATGCCCAAACCATCTTAACATACCTTTCTCGATCCCCAACACTAAATCTTCTTTCACTCCACACTGTTCCCTTATCACACTATTTCTCATTTTATCATTCAACGTTACCCCACACATACTACGCAACGCTCTCATTTCAACAATATAAATATTGAAAATATTCAGGCGCAGTGGGCGAAGGCTCGCCTGCGACGCAAAAGGTTGCGGCTTCGATCCCCGTCGCGGAACTTTTTGTATGATCTACACATATTTGTTTCGGGTCTGGTTGTCGTAGTATATCAGTCATGTAGTACCCATAACACAAGCTCTGCTTACTTTGGGGCTAGTTGATGCTGTGTGTAAAGTCCAGCGTTATTTATTTATTGATACTTTTCCCGAAACTCTTTAACTTCTTTTACCTGGCGGGATTGACACAAGGGTATCGTAGTTTTATTAAAAAAGTAAGTTCGTATGAGTCAGTGGCCAACTCTGATGACGAAGTTTTTAGGCCGCTTTTAGGCTCAACGACTTAAATAGCCGGGACCGACGTGCCCTCCGAATTACGGAAGCGCTCAAATAAAACTGCCACTGGCGCTCACCCATCCGCTTCTGGACCGCTTAGAACGATCTATCAAGAACGATTAAGCAAGCACGACCACTTCACAATTTTAGTAAAGCAACGCTTGCTAGATAAAAGCCTGTTTTGCAGCAAGGACTCGTTAAGTGTTGTAACTTGTAATGTAACTACCATTTAAAATGCTCTTTCGATTTAGGAAAAATGCAAGTTTTTATGTACGACTCCAGATGATTTAGATAATAAACCTTAAGTTCTGTGCAATAGAGTTTAAATTAAGCTTTATAAGACACGCCTCTCCGAGACGAAATACGACCTGAAAAACCGGTCCTTCCGAAATCCTTTAGAAAGAGATGGATGATGAAGGAAAGAGAGAAAATATGAACTGGAATTAGGGTTCTGTTATTGAAGTAAGGCTGCATGTAGTAGTTCATTTTTGATATCTTAAAAAGTAAAAAAGTAAAGTCCCCTAAGTAAGTAAGCCTTTAAAAGTAAAGTCTATCAATATTATCTATCCCGTTTATATAATTAGCATTGTTATTTAATAATATACCTAAGTATGTACTTGTTTTAGTTAGTTAGTAGTTTGTAAATACATACATATTATACATACAAACATTTATCCCGCGGCGGGGATCGAACCCGCAACCTTCTGCGTCTCAAGCGGGCTTTCACCCACTGCGCCACAGAGGTCGTTATGTATTAGTTTATTAAAATATTATTGTATGTATTAGGATTAATAAATTATTTGTGTATTGTTTAATATTATTATTACTTACTAGCTGCGCCCCGCGGTTTCACCCGCGTAAGTCCCGTTCCCGCGGGAATATCGGGATAAAAAGTAGCCTATGTGTTAATCCAGGGTATCACCTATCTACATACCAAATTTCAACCAAATCGGTCCAGCCGTTTTTGCGTGAAAGAGTAACAAACATCCATACATCCATACATCCATACTTACAAACTTTCGCCTTTATAATATTTATATAGGATTCATTATTATCAAATTTTAGTTCATACGATGTTAATACCTTATCTAAACCTAAAGTTATATTATGCAAACCGCCTTCCATTTATGCCTATAATGTTTTTCTCACGTAAATGGTTGCCTGGAAGAGATCGCTTTCAGCGATAAGGCCGCCAGTTGTCTACCTTTAGTTAAGTGTATTTTTCTTGTATATCTTGTTCGCTGTGTGGTAATGCAATAAAGAATATCTATCTATCTATCTATCTTAGCCCTATTCCACTCTGATCCACTAATCAAATCCACTTAGGGGATAGTCGGAACGTCGAAGTATGAATAACGGATTTAGACATTCGTGAAGTTACGCTTTTACATACAAAATGTCTACTCAGCATCAACACTAGCTCCAGAAATGGCTAGATACACATACTTGACGACCTCTGGCGCAGTAGGCGAAAGCCCCGTTGCGACGCAAAAGGTTGCGGGTTCGATCACCGCCGCTGAACAAATATTTGTATGATCTACAGATATTTGTCTCGAGTCTGGGTGTTTCTATGTATACTCGTAATATGTATGTATTTACAAACAAAAAGTATTTAAGTAGTATATCAGTCATGTAGTACCCGTAACACAAGCTCTGCTTACTTTGGGGCTAGATGATGCTGTGTGGAAAGTCCAGCATTATTTACTAGCTTCTGCGCGCGGCTTCGCCCGCGTGGTACCAACATTTTGAATAGCCTATATGCTATTCCAGGTTTCCACTATCTACGCCTATACCAAGTTTCTGGTTTAGGCGTGATTGATACACAAACATTCAAATATCTAAACATCTAAACAAACTCACAAACTTTCAGCTTTATTATATGAGTGGGATGGGATAAGTAGGTACTTTCAATTAAAAAAAAGTAAAAGACAACTTATTATTTAGGACCCCTTACGGGTAAAGGCCTCCTCCAGCTCTTTCCATTGGTGATCTTCTGCCACTTCTGTCCAATTTGGGGTGTCAGATGCCTTCTTCAACTCGTCCGACCATCGAGCGAACGCCTATATTTCTTTTTCCTATTGGTTTCCAGGGATTAACTAGATAGCTTTAATGTACGGAATGGTTCGGTATGGTTTGGGCATGTAGAGAGGATGGATGACAGTCGTTTGACAAAGCAAGTGTATGAGGCAAGTGTGTATGGGACAGGTGGAAGGGGAACGCCTAGGCGAACCTTCTTGGATCAAATTGGCGACATTTTGGAGAAGGGCCAGGTCAATACCCTAAACCGACGAGCATGTATGAAGAATGTAATGAGAGTGAATGAGGCGAAAGTTGTGTGTCAGGATCGTAGGGATCGGAGATCCGTGGTCTCTGCCTACCCCTTTGGGAAAGAGGCGTGATTTTATGTATGTAATGTACGGAACCATTTAAACTATTTACGTTTAAACCCTTGTCAACATATCTCCTTTGATAATACCCCGTCATTTTATCTAACGATGTACCCAGTGTTTTTTGCGGCTTCGTAGGTCTTTGACTGGTCGTGACATTTATGTAGGAAGCTATTTTGACCGTTGTGTTTGAACCAGCACAAAACGAATACTGTAATCTTTCTAGATCAATCTAACCTGTTGTAATTGGACAATGGACATGCCTCTGACTACCCGCTCAGACATTTTCAAAGTACCTTGCAGACAAAAGAGATCTGAGACCTTTCAGATGGATACTCATTGTGGATACAGTAGTTTTTTTTTTGTAAAAGCTACGCCATATTGGCCGAAGGGTAGTGCCTCGACTTTCGTAGGTTCGGATCCCGGCCGTGTATTCATTGATTTTAATTAGTTTTTCTACAAAATTAACCTACTCGTATAATCATAATTTTCCTAAGAACAAAACGTTCTTACGCCAAAAGAGAAAAGTATCTCTCAATAAGGCAAAATTTGCCCCACCCTGTATTACATACTAGCTTCTGAGCGCGGCGCGTGGTACCAACATTTTGAATAGCCTATAATTTATTCCAGGTCACTATCTACGCCTAAACCAAGTTTCATCCAAATCGGTTCACTGGTTTAGGCGTGATTGAAACACAAACATACAAACAAACTCACAAACTTTCAGCTTTATTATATGTGAGTGGGATACAGGATGGGGCTCATTCTACTCATTCCTAGAAATATTGTCCTCAGAAGAAAAATTTTGAAAAATGATTTTGTATTGCCCATTCGTCATTACCCAAGTCGAACAACAAATTTCTGATAAGCACTGATAAGGCACACGATACGCCAAACCTTAACTGAACTAGGGAAATGTATGTGGTTTCACTCACGTTCATTCAGCCACAAAAAATGTTCGACCTTACTAATAATCGTTGTATAAAGCTATGACAGATATAACCTAAGAACAGCGAGGATAACCATAATTTTTTTAGTTTATACCTGTCATAACTAAACCAAGTTTATTAGTACAGCCGATAGACTATAATTGAGTTACAACATGTAACATAAAATAAATATGTCTATTGGGTCATCATGTCCTAAACATAAATTGGTTGGCACATGCGCACCTTTTGCAGAAAACGGTTGCATTTTCCATAAAGAAAAATCTTATAATCATGGCCCGGATTCGAACCCACGACCGAAAGTCAATGCACTCTGCTAATATGGCTCTTTAGTCGCGGTGGTGTGATAATATTTCCCATCATCATCTCCTTGCCCTTTCCCACATTATGTGGGGTCGGCACAACATGTGTTCTTCCATTCTCCTCTATCAGCCATCATCTCAACACTCACTCCTTTCTTACTCATGTCATCCTTCACACAATCCATCCATCTTTTCTTTGGCCTACCTCTACTCGTAAATCCATCAACATTCATAGCAAATACTCCCGTAGTTACATGACATTCTTTCCTTCTCATTACATGCCCATACCATGCTAGCCTGTTGCTCCTCATCTTTTCATTCACTGGCGCCACTTTCACACTTCCTCTTATGTACTGATTTCCTCTGTCCACAACCAAACTAGCGTATATTAAGTACCTGCAAAGAATTCTAATTGTTAGTTTATCCCTTACGAATGATTAATGAGTCAGTCAACTATTTATGTATAGATAGTCCAGGTCTAACTACTTATCTAATCGTTATCACTTACGAAGTTGGACTGATAATATTGGTTTCTGACTGACTGTTTTTCTTGGAACAACTCAACTTGATTCAACTTTCCAATCCTATTGTATGTGATGTTGTTTGTGGTTTTAATGTACTGTGAACTTGGTTAAATGAAAGCTGGTATATAAAATGACATACAAAAATGCAGTAGCCTTGCTTTAGGTAAAAAGTATAAGCTTAATATGGTGTCTATATCTGTCTATTCAGCCCGGTTGCACCCACTGCTGAGTATAGGCCTCCTCTCTATATCGCCACTCTTCTCGGTCCTGTGCAGTCCTTTCCAACGCTAAAGTGTAAAGTGAACAAAAAACCGGCCAAGTACGAGTCGGACTCTCGCACGAAGGGTTCCGTACTATCCCACTCATTTATTTATTTATATTAAAGCTGATAGTTTGTTTAGATGTTTGTGTTTCAATCACGCCTAAACCAGTGAACCGATTTGGATGAAACTTGGAATAGGCGTAGATAGTGACCTGGAATAGCATATAGGATATTCAAAATGTTGGTACCACGCAGGCGAAGCCGCGCCGATTTGGAAAATTCTTTCACCATTAGAATCCTGCATTTGTTATCCCTGATGAACATAGGCTATTTTATCCCGGGAAAGTGAAGTTTTCCCGAGGGAACGCGGTTAACACGACGGACAGCTAGTCTATATGGATAGTGTCTGGACTCGAGTATTCATCATCCACAACCCGCCTTCACCCACTGCTGGGTATAGGCCTCCCTAAGTTAGTGCCATCCACCACGATCCCGCGCTAATCGGACTCATTGACGGCCCGCGACGTGTGCAATATCGTCTACCCATCTAGCCGCCGGTCGTCCTACGTTTCTCTAGTATTAATACAATGTAATACCTGCTAAATTGTATCAGTGCCTTTAGTCATAACTTCAATTCCACTGACCTTGTCCCCACTTACCAGCAGCATATCTGATGTCATAGGAAGGACGGGTTATTTGTAAGGAGCCACTGAAATTATTGTAAGATTACATCATAGTTTAAGTTGGGATATTGTTAACAAAGTACATTCTTCTATCGGGCCAATAAAAAACGTAAACAGGGTCACGACTGCATCCCCAAGGCGCTTAGACATTCTCTCAGATCTTTATATTCCAGATCCCTTGAAGATGTCTAAGGGGGTAGTCAGAGGCATGTGCAAATACATATCTGATACATGCCCACATCTTGCAGAAGTTAGTATTCCATACGTGACAGGTTGCTAGCCCATCGCCGCCTATAAGAATACTAACTGGTTTCCTCACGATGTTTTCCTTCACCGTTCAGAGCTCGTGTTAAAGCGCATATAAATTTTACGAAACGCAAAATCCATTGATGCACGGCCGGGATTCGATCCCACGACCTTCGGATTGAAAGTCGAGGTACAACCCCATTCGGCCAACATGGCTATTTAGCGTTTATACACGGGCCAATAGATTCCCGGAAAGACGCCACTTGTACATGGTCGACATTCCTAGAGTTCGTACAAAGCGTTTTGAGTCTACATTTTTCATACGCACCGCCAAATTGTGGAACTCATTGCCGGGCTATGTGTTTCCCGAAAAGTACAATACGGGGTCTTCAAATCAAGAGTAAATAGGTTCCTTCTAGGTAAGCATGCTCCATCTTAGACCTTATTGCTTAACATCAGGCAGAGTAAGGTCAAATGCTGACCTATTTAATAAAAAAAATACCTAGTGAGGCACAAGACCGGAATTAATGGCGTAACTAGGAGGCCTATACTACTCGTATAGCAGTGGAATATTCTTGGCTGAGGATGATGATGATGACCTAGACTAGTTGATATCTCCATTTTTCGTAGACCAATTTGTAAAACTATCATTATCAGCCTATAGCAGTCCACTGCTGGACATAGGCATCCCGTAATGAGCGACATTGCGCCCTGTCCTCAGCTCGACGCATCCAGCTTCTGCCAGCAGCTTTTCGCAGATCGTCATTCTGAACAATGCTTAGTATTAATTTTAGACACCATGATTAAAAGTAACTTTTACTGCCTAAGACCTACACAATCGATATCTAAATAGTTTGCGTCTTACCATAGAACGTGACATAAAGTTATTCCACCGAATAAATCAAGAATAACCATACATTTTGACAGTTTACACTCCGGAATAACTTTATGTCACGTTCTATGGTAAGACGCTTTGAGTTTTATTTTTCAAAACGTTTTTTTATGTATGATGGTATTTTTTTATGCAGTTTTCCTTGTTATTAAAATCAATGACATACATACATAAAGTCACGCCTCTTTCCCAAAGGGGTAGGCAGAGACCACGGATCTCCAGTCGCTACGATCCTGACACACAACTTTCGCCTCATTCACTCTCATTACATTCTTCATACATGCTCGTCGGTTTAGGGTACTTTTGACCTGGCCCTTCTCCAAAATGTCGCCAATTTGATCCAAGAAGGTTCGCCTAGGCCTTCCCATTCCAGCTGTCCCATGCACACTCGCCTCATACACTTTCTTTGTCAAACGACTATCATCCATCCTCTCTACATGCCCAAACCATCTTAACATACCTTTCTCGATCCTCAACACTACATCTTCTTTCACTCCACACTGTTCCCTTATCACACTATTTCTCACTCTATCATTCAAATCAATGACATGGTTCCTAAGAACAGATCTTCGTATGTCTTTTAGTTTCAGACTTTCCTATACTGACCGATCTAAATGTTACGCTCTGTATAGTGTCAAAAATGGCGGTCAGATATTGGGCGCGACTTTCGACCGATTCGATGGTATCGGACCATTGAACCTTATTGTCCTATGTGTCACAATCATCAGTTTAGGACCTGGCTGGTCACCTAGGGAATACTAACTAGGTAGTCTAGATACTAAGTTGTTAAAAAGTAAGTTTGTATGAATCAGTGGCCAGCTCTGGTGACGGAGTTTTTAGGCCGCCTTATGGCCTCCGTCATGGTTTAACGACTTAAATAGCCGGGACCGATAATTTAACGTGCCCTCCGAAACACGGAAGCGCTCAGATGAAATGCCACTGGCGGTCACCCGTCCACTTACGGTCTGTTGAGAACCTTGCTTAACTTCGGCGATCTATCAAGAACGACTAAGCAAGCACGACCACGAGCGCATATGAGCTGAATCATGGCAATTTATTTGTGAATAGTTCCGTCCCGTGCAAAAAACATTCACCCATCCATACTTTTGCATTTTAAGATTGAGTTAATTAAGATTGAGATTCACAGGGATAGTGGTGCATAAAACATGTTTTATGGTGTAGAAAATATATGTTATTCTCGTAGCTATAACCGCGACTTCATACGAGTAAGATTATTTTGATTGGACCTCTACATCCTGTATATTATTATTGATGATTAGTATTTTAGTTCTATGACATTCAAATATGATTGTAAAGTAAAGTAACATTTATTGCAAGAAATACATGTCACAAAGATGTTACTTTCCTTAGTATGTCCATTTTATTCGGCCATGTTATGGCCGAAAAGTGTGTTAGTGCAATATTTAATTAAAAACCACACGCCTGTTGCAACACAGGCGAAACGTCGGGAAATAATATAATTACGTTTTAAAACTAAAAGAAAAACCGACTTCAATGTTCGACTCTACACGCGGCGTGTCCATAACGTCAGTTTGAATGCATAGAGAGTTTTAGACTTATCTGACGATTCGATTTACAATGGCTAGGAGGGAAGGTTTTTAGAGTTTTACGCGAAAACTATCAAACCCTCAGGAATAAAGGACCACCTCTGGAGCATACCCTTTCAAACAAAAAAATAATTTTGAAAATCAGTCCACAATTGGCGGAGTAGTCGTGTAACAAGATAAAAACAAAAAAACGTTCAGGCGAATTGAGAACCTCCTCCTTTTTTTGAAGTCGGTTAAAAATAAGGTACGAGCGACATAAATCCCGTTTCATTCATATGTAATTATTAATTTAAATACATGGATTAATAATCATATCACATTTTTTTTACATTTGTCTTGAATAAATGAAATGTACAGATAATTGATACAGCGTCAGGCAGGAGGCAACCTATGCCTACACTCGGACGCTGTTATTTTTTTTTAATTTTTTTTGTGGAAGAGAGGGCAAACGAGCAGGTGGCACACCTGATGGTAAGTGACTGCCACCGCCCACAGACAACTGCAGCGTCAAGAGGCACTGCAGATAGCGTTGCCGGCCTTTGAGGTAGGAATAGGCTCTTTTCTCTGCCTGGGACATTATTTGAGACTAGTTGTGCCCGCTACCTTGTTCGCGTGGGGTCGTTTTTCCGCGTAAATCCCAATCACGCGGCAATTCCGGGATAATAAAAAAAGCGTAAAAATAATTATGAAATGATCCGCGGTCTATCTGGAGCCAAAACGCTTCGATAGCGCGTTCTTTACGCTACATGTGGCGCCATCATCTCTGTATTTCTGTTTGTCAGGACTAATCTCTGGAACGGCTGAACCGATTTTGAAAAATGGAGTTGAATGAATGAGGAGGTTGTCGTGTACTTTTTATCCCGGAATTCACGGAATTACACGGGAACAGCATTTAATATGCACGAAGACACGGAAGACAGCCAGTTAATAAGAAAGTCATCGACACCTTGCCCTCTGACCTTACAATTTTATCGCCTAAAAAGAGGGTACATTACAGAATTGACCTCAAGGTGACCTTGGATGATAACGACTTCAAATGAATATAGATTCATTGATTGATGCTGACAGTTGTAATAACCGATCATTTTATGGTCTGTCACTGTTGTGGCAGGTCAATGAACCCTCATTGCGAGACGAGCCAATTAATCAAGGGCATTGAAGAACGGTAGGGTTTGAATTGAACGTTTTCTAAAACTATGATTCTGCCTTCATAGTTTTACACTACATATAAACTTTGTGATGGGATTTTAAAGTCAAAAAGCATTTATTCAATAGGACCGCTGGGATCACTTAGAATAGTCTTAATACTAGCGGATTCTATTCATGTTCTATCGCGACCACGCTGCCACTAAACCAGCAATGCTCTCATCGCACTCGGTATGACCTTACACTACTCTATCACATCACAGTATACATTATCTCGCATAGACTCGCCCACAGCCGACCTTGCTACTATTTCATTTATAGCAATAGTACTTCGTGCTCGGCGATCGTTCACATCAATTTACTGGCATCCGTCGTTTTGGTGTAATTTGCTAACCTCGCCTGAAAAGTTTAATCAACTTACTATGGAAATTCTGATCTTTATGTCCTAGGTCACGTGATGTTCTTCGATCAGACTAAACTCCACCCCACACCAAGCGGCAAAACTTTGTATTCTAACACCCCTCGCAGACTACAGACTGTCTATCGGCCGATAGTTGAGACGGGCTATACTTCTCCATACTTATTACGAGCCGAAGTATATTCCGTCTCAACTATCGGCCGATAGAAAGTCTGTAGTCTGCGAGGGGTCTAATTCTACACGTAACTCACAACATCTACACACACTAGCTCTATCGTGGTTATGTTTACCTTGAAATTTATTGTGACCGAAAAAATAGAAGGGAACAGACCTCGAGGGAGAAGTCGGATGCGACTCGACTGCACGGTTCACAGTGCTCTTCACACTGCTAGGAAGAGAGGAAGGTGGAGGAAAATCATCAGGGAGAAGGTGATACCTGAAGGAGGTCACGACCCTCAGCATTGAGGAACACTATTCAAGGAGGAGGAGCTCTCGTGGTTTAGCTTGCCAAGTGATAGACCATCGAATTTAAGCAACGTTCTAAACGGTACGTAAGTGGATAGGTGACCGGCAGTAGCATTATCAACTGAGCGCTTCCGTGCTTCGGAGGGCACGTTTAATCGTCGGTCCCGGCTATTAAGTCGTTAAACCATGATGGAAGCCTGAAGGCCAGTGAGTTGGCCACTGACTCATACGAACTTACGTTTACCGTGCCCCCAGATTTTATAATAATAATAATACGTAAACGTAAAACGTAAACAGGGTCACGACTGTATCCCCAAGGCGCGGTAGACAATAATAATAATGAATTAATAAATAATGCTGGACATTTAACACAGCATCATCTAGCCACAAACTAAGCAAATCTTGTACTATGGGAACCAGATAACTGATATACTACTTACATACTTTTTGTTTTGTAAATCCATACTATACATAGAAACACCAAGACCCGAGATAAATATTTGAAGATCATACAAAAAATGTATCACGCGGCGGTGATCGAACCAACGTTCTTGTATAATGTAGTGGTGGTTTGAATAAATGCTTTTTCTTTCTTTCTTTCTTTCTTTCTTTCTTTCTTTCTTTCTTCTGCGTCACAAGCGGGCTTTAACGCACTGCGCCACAGAGGTCGTCATTGTTCGAAAACTGATGTCACATTTCTAAATAACAGCTGATGATTATCGGTTTCCCCACAGTCGGATCAGCTTCCGTCACTGATGCTCTCGAAGGTCCACTGATCCATGCAAATGATCGTAGCCACGGATGCTAGTAATGCATAACAAATTTACAATTCCAATCATAATGCTCCCAATTCTACACATTGGAATGAGTCAGCAACACAATGTGGTTTTGTGATATTTCCGCTCCAGTTCACGCGATGAGTGCCGGCTTGACCCTGGATCAATTGGATCTGATTTTAGTGGGCTGAGAGTTAAGACTATTTCATCATTTATGGGGAAGCTATTAGGCCCCAAACCGTTTAAGAGCCTATAATAATACGCCGCCATTTTGTAAGCGGGACAGCGAGTGTGATTTGTTCGGCATGTGAAGAGTACAGAGCTATGGATGCGCAACGTGATTTACGGCGCTAAAACACTTTTTAGCTAATTAAAAGTACAAAAACAAAAAAAGATCAAAATTCGGAACAACGGGACCACGTAGTGTACTAAGCTGAGTTTAGATACAAAGTTTTACTAGTCTAGCTAAAGTATTTATTGAGTACTTTTGTTTTTAAGTAAAATTCAGAGCGAAGTCTGTGATTATTTTCTATCGAGAAAATATTTAGTAATCGTGTTTTCACTATAATGGAGCAACAGTTTATATCCTCAACTATAATATATATTTTTTTCAATAATATTGGTTCAATACTTTTATAGATTTGATCCAGAGTCGAAGCAGTTTTGAGGTAGTACGCGCCCTTAAGAGCTCAGCTCTTGTCGATGCAATAATGCAACTTCCTCCACCTCTCTCTTTCCAATGCGGTCTTTATGATGCTTATTCATATTTCTAATCTCCATAATTTCCTTGTTACAGGGTAGTGCATGAAGAAGAATACTACTGAATAATTCAATCACGACCGACTAACGTAAGTAAATGATCATCGTGACTGATTCTTAAAGGTCTGCCCTTACAGCATCCTTTCAGCATTTGCTCTTAAGTTAGATAGATAGATAAAAAATACCTTATTGTACACCACATGGACATTACAAAATACAAACAAAGATACAAGAAAACATTTGAAGCGAAGCACAATGGGCGGTCTTATCGCTGTGAGCGATTTCTTCCAGACAACCTTCGGATGAACTGGATTAAAGGATGCCTTCCTTTTATCCAGTTCATCCTAAGGTTGTCTGGAAGAAATCGCTCACAGCAATAAGACCGTCCATTGTGAGGCGGTGTAAATAAAATATGTTAACAGCCTGTTTAAGAATCCTACTAATTCAAATCCTTGCTAATACAAAAGCAAGTGTGCATGAATGTCTGTTAAAACTAACCAATTTCAATTTAAAAATATTTTTTTCGGGATAAGTTAAATAAATAATGCTGGACATTTCACACAGCATCATCTAGCCCCAAACAAAGCAAAGCTTGTACTATGGGAACCAGATAACTCATATACTACTTATATACTTTTTGTTTGTAAATATATAGGTACATATACATATATATAGAAACTACCAGACTCGAGATAAATATTTGCGGATCATACAAACATCCCGCGCGGGTATCGTACCCGCAACAATCTGCGTCCCAAGCGGGCTTTCACCCACTTCACCGCAGAGGTCGTCAAGGATATACTTCGCAGCGATCAAAAGATCTATCTTTTCAATTAGGTAACACATTTTGTAGCTAGTAGTTATCTAATTCTACTTCAAAAGACCCATATTAGGCTTGTGCTTGCTCGGTCAGTACAGAGAGCGCTCCGTACTAGTACGATCGTTGTGAAGAACTAGATCGGACTTCTAGTACTATTAGTACATCTAGTACAGTAGATCTTCGGTCCTTTAATGAGTCGCTCAGTCGGTCGGTTGGTCCTGAACTACGTACTAGCTTTGTGTTTTGTAGGACATGAAAGATGTCCGTACTAAACTAAAGATCGAATGAAACGCCCGCCCGCCACCGTGATATCTCTGTCTCTTTTATTACCGCTTACTCGCCTAATGAGTCTATCTCTGTCTGCGCTTGACAAACCAATCAGACACTGACATGTGAATACATTTCCATTAGCTAACAGTTCTTTTTCCGAACGATCGAATGAACTAGAGTCCTAATAGGATCGTGTAGTTCTTTTCATTCCGTCCTAGTACAAGGGTAGATACGCATGCCGATTTGAACCCTATTACAGTGCAGGAAGGCGCAGTTATGATAATTTCCTTAACGAAACGATCGAATGAACTAGTGTACTAATAGTCCTACTAGGACCGAGTTATGTGAACTAGTTCAGCTAGTACACTTGTGGGAATGAATTCCTATTAGTACTTAGTTCAGGAACTACAGAAGCCTAACCCATATTTTATTCTCCGGCAGCCTAATAAAAACTTTGTACATCCCCCTTCTAGACGAAAAACAATAAAGCATATCGATCGCGACTGCGCGGCGCCGGATAATATAATTACAATGCGTCAGACAGACTAATGCGACCCTCGATCGACTTTAAAGTCGGTTAACAGAAAAACCAAAACATATACAGAGTGTAAAAAGACTACTACCGAAAACTTAGGGGTTGCATTGCAATCAGACCATGATTCTTAACATATTTAGCGAAAAAAAAGCAAAGAAGAAACTTGACTTAGCTACGTCATTTTATGTTGTTTTCGGTTATTTACTACTAGTACAAATAAGACCATACCTACTTAATAATTTCATTTATGAAAGAAAACTTAGGGGTTGCATTGCAATCAGACCATGATTCTTAACATATTTAGCGAAAAAAAAGCAAAGAAAAAACTTGACTTAGCTACGTCATTTTATGTTGTTTTCGGTTATTTACTACAAGTACAACATAATAAGACCATACCTACCTAATAATTTCATTTATGAAAGAAAAAAACAATTAAAACTCGAAATCCAGCAATCTACGTAAAACAACGCGCCCAGAACATACGCAAACAGTAATCTTCAAACGCTGTTTTCTCCGGATATAATGATTTTTACGGAAAATCCTTTTGGATTTGGTTGTGTGTTGGGATGCTGTACTTACCCCTTTCGGCTTCGGTAGACATCTTTTACATCCTGTATAGGCTCTTTCATTTTATACTAACTTAATTCAGGAAGTGGATTCAACTAATAAATAAAAAATTATTTATGTAATGATTTTTTTTTGTTTTGTTATGAAAATCCCGAGAAATTCGATAGACTATTCTTTCTATTGATTGTTGCTTTTTGTATAACATCGTCCATTCGAGCGTCTGACGTGATGTAGCTTCGCAGCGATTGGTGAAACCTCTGTTCCGTTGAAAATATTATGCAACATGTCCTAAACCAATTTACTATTCAGTAGGAATCTAAGAAAATGTCTACCGTGCCTTGAGAATACAGGTTGTGATCCTATTTCATTTAAAAAACGACGCGTCTATGAATAATGAATATCCTACCGCTGTAAGCATTCATCCCCTTTTCAATCCCTAACGACGTCCTCGAGACGGGACTCAATTTGTTTTTATTGCGTGAGGGTAGTTCTTTAGGGGATGTTTATTAATGATGGGAATGGTGTTTCTTGGTTTTGCTGAATGGGTTAGTTTATTCGCTTGCCATGATGTTTAGTTTAGTTTTGATAAATTATCATCATCCACAGCTACACGTAATATCCCACTTTTAGACATCGATTGATTTACGCCGGTGCCTCATTCATCATCATCATTTGCCTGCGCTTATGTAGGGTCGGCACAACAAGTCTTCTTCCACTCTCCCCTATCACTCGTCATCTTCGTATCCACTCCCTTCTTACCCATATCTTCTTTCACACAATCCATCCATCTTTTCTTAGGCCTACCTCTACTCACATATCCATCCACATTCATTTCCATCACCCTTTTAGTTACGTGACTTTCCTCCCTCCGCATTACATGCCCATACCACGCTAACCTAATTGCTCCTCAATTTTTCAGTCACCGGCGCTACTTTCAGACTTCCGCTAATATATTCATTCCTTACCTTATCCATTCGCGTCACTCCGCACATCCATCTGGTGCCTCATTCATATTCTTCTCTTAGCACTGCTGGGCAATGGTCTCCTCTGAACTCTCCCTATGGTCATTATCCGGCGCCAAGTTCCACCAATCTGTGTCGATAGCCTCAATGCCATCTTGCCAACGTTTCCGATGTCAACTTACCGCTATCCTTCTGGCAATACATAATTAAAACACTATTGGGATTCGTTAGTTTCAAAATTAAAGTTCAAAGAACATCTCAATATACACTCCCGAGTGCCCATTCTATGCATTAATATTTAGTATTGCGAATGAGCATAGTCGCTCGGTCGACTCCGACTTCCGCCCCTGGTTCCGCAGGACGAGTCCAATTGAGCGCGCGCGACGGAAGTTGGTGCCGTCTCACCGGTAACGCTCTCTACCTGTTCTATGTTCAAATGTTTCTATCTGATGATATCAATCTGAAAGTTTGTATGAGTATGATGTGTGTGATGATTGATATACTGGTTTGGATGTGTATTGGCGAGCTATTTTTGAATTCTTTTTTTGTTTGAAAGTGTATACTACTCCCGAGGTTGAATTGTATTCCTGAGGGATTGATACCTTTCCCGTAAAACTCAAAAAACCTAATCCTTGCAATATTTGACAAATATTGCATATCCTTCCAACATTGAAGTCGGTTTTCTTTTTATTTTTTAAAACGGATTATCATAAGTACATAACTTCCTTTTCGCTTTGCGGGTGCTTTGCGGGTAAAAATATAAGTTACGTAAATCCGTCATGATTATGTCATACACATCTACTGTGAATACTAATGTTATATTTTGTTATAGTATGTCAATCCCGTTCTGGTATTATTGTTTAAGGTATTTATAGATAGATGGGCAACTCAGGTTTGACAGGTGCACACACATACCTATACAACGTAGATCCGACGCGGCTACGTCAGCCTCATTTTTAAACAGTTCTCACGCTTTTAGTTTGACTGTACCTAGAGGAACTACCTTGCAAGTTAGGTTCTTTTGCTTCTGTGTGGGTTGAAAAAGAAATACACCTATATTTATTTTTCAGTGGTATCCTATGAGCAGGATTTCCAATCAATCGATGCGATATCATGTAGCACAAAAAATTTTTACGTGTAAACCGTCATCGCCTGATAAAAGTCTCTGTAAGTGCGACGCTCGCTCGTTCGCTAAATGTCATCAGCTTAGCAAAACGAGACAAAAATTGCGTCAAGTAAAATGCTTTTTAACACCTAGTAAAATTTTGACTTGAAAATTGGTGAACTGAATCGGACGCTTCCCATGCCCACCACGATTTCTGACTTCAAGAGTCAATTTTCATTTTGGAATATTGGTCTTAGGTTTGGCCAGTGTTGAAAAATTGGCTTGAAGTCAGAAATCGTGGTGGGAAGCATCCGAATATTCATCAAACGAACGAAAAACGTGAATACGGCCTCAGTTTCGTATCTACATAACTTTTATTATTGTCTGTCTGAATACATAAATAGATAACAGTACATGTGCTATTGTGTCTGAACTATTCCCAATGGCGCTAGTGTGTGACTAATGCGATAATAATTAGGTATTTAGCACGGATGATGTGTTGAGGATTTTAACACGTCGTCACGTCAGGCAGATCACATGATCTGTGGCGTTGTTTATTGTGAAGATTTCTACTATATTTGTACTTTATGAGCATCTAAACTTTGACGAGCTTCAATTTTATTTGACTGGCTCCCTATTGGAGCTTGACTTTTTAGTTTTAAGATGGATCACCTAAAGAATGCTAGGCCGCAAACCGTGTTTGTTGCCCTAAATTGACCCTTGAAGTCAGAAATCGTGGTGGCAAACATCCGAATATTCATCAAACGACCCTGATGTTTTTAAGAAGAGAGTTAATAGGCACCTTCTGGGTAGGCTCGCTCCATCGTAGACCTCATTCTTGCCTATGTAAGTTTCTAGGTCAAGAGTCGACCCATTCATCATAAAAAAAAAAACGAACGAAAAAAGGAACGCGAATACGGATCCTGATGTTAACTCGGTGGTGATTCATTATTAGCTTTTGTACAAGGATTATTTAGAATTGTAAGGCGTTAATGCTAAGTGCGCTCGTGAGATGCAATTATAAGCAAGAAAAATATGTTAAGCAATATCATAAACTTGCTTTAATGCGGGTTGTGTTATTGTGTAGATGTAGTCTCACACAGATTGTAGTCTCACAGGGTCTGAGGGCTTCGGCAGAATACCAGCGCCTTACTACTTCCCAGTGGGACGGCAGAATGCTGAGTCGAGGTCTTTTTGCTGCTGTGACACACAATCACAATTCTCCAACCTTTACATTTTTATTATGCTTCTATTTACCTAATCCTTTTAAATAAGTGATTGTATTCACCACTTTGGCACACAAAGTGGTGAATAAATGTCTCTCTATGTCGCAGGCAACTGTTAAATTAAACGCCTAGCCATTTCATTAAACGGCGCCGTTCAAGTACATATTTAAATGTAGGTAAATCTTTTCGTTTCTTTTGCTGTTGTTTTAAAAAAAATTTATGCCTTGAGTAATCGTTCCCTGCCCTAGTTTAGTAAGTTGAATGATGTGCTTTATGAATTTACTAGCTGACCCGCGCAACTTCGTCTGCGCATTATTAGGAACAAAGTAGAGGAGTTTTGAGTGAATCGAGAGTAGGTATATACAAAATATAAAACTCCGTCGCTTGATATAATAATAATATTTTTTTTATATTTATGTTTCTCTCAAGAATCCCAAGATAGAGGTAGGGAAAATCTTACCCAGATGTTGCAATGCTAAGAACAAAACGAATACGGTAATTGGTATAGAATCCCTGAGGCGAGCGGCAATTTTTTTGAAGAAATTGACTCGAAACATATTTTTTTTTGTATACTTAGCAAGTACTGTATGGTGTTGAATTTCGAAATAAAACGATTAACTAATATTACCTACCCGCGACTTCGTCAGCAATATAAAAATATCGAAAACTCTAAGCAAAAATCTCCATTAACTTTTCAAAACTCAAAATCAAAGAAAATTATACTCCTTCGTATTTCGATCTCCGCTAGAAACGCCACCTAGGAGAAAAGGTGTAAAGTAGTTTTGACCTCTAGACCGATAGATGGCGTTCTAACTATGGCCAAGGAAAAAATATTTTAATATCAAAAAATCATAACTTCGGAGTTCGGATATATTGATGGGTGGGAATACACATGTTACATGTTTATCATTAATTTCATTAATTTTAAAATAATTTATTATGCAAAATACAAAAAAAAGTCAAAAAATCTAGAGTGCAAAAAGTGGCTGGCGGCGGTCACCCATCCTTTTTATGACCGCGCCCAGGGTTGCTTAACTTTTTTCCCCATACAAACTTCCAACCCTTATTTTCCCGCCCCCTTATGGTAATTGACAAAAAAAAGTAGCCTATGTCCATCCCTGGGGTATACTCTTTATCCATGCCAAATTTCAGCTTAATCGGTTCAGCGGTTTGGGCGTGAAAAGGTAACAAACAGACAGACAGACAGACAGACAGACAGAGTTACTTTCACATTTATAAAATCTCCATTAACTTTTCAAAACTCAAAATCAAAGAAAATTATACTCCTTCGTATTTCGATCTCCGCTAGAAACGCCACCTAGGAGAAAAGGTGTAAAGTAGTTTTGACCTCTAGACCGATAGATGGCGTTCTAACTATGGCCAAGGAAAAAATATTTTAATATCAAAAAATCATAACTTCGGAGTTGGGATATATTGATGGGTGGGAATACACATGTTACATGTTTATCATTAATTTTAAAATAATTTATTATGCAAAATACAAAAAAAAGTAAAAAAATCTAGAGTGCAAAAAGTGGCTGGCGGCGGTCACCCATCCTTTTTATGACCGCGCCCAGGGTTGCTTAACTTTTTTCCCCATACAAACTTCCAACCCTTATTTTCCCGCCCCCTTATGGTAATTGACAAAAAAAAGTAGCCTATGTCCATCCCTGGGGTATACTCTTTATCCATGCCAAATTTCAGCTTAATCGGTTCAGCGGTTTGGGCGTGAAAAGGTAACAAACAGACAGACAGACAGACAGAGTTACTTTCACATTTATAATATTAGTATGGATTTGTAAAACTTAGATACTTACTTTGTTCTAAAACTGTCATTTTTTTGTATTAATTTTTTTAAGTCTTGTTTTTGTTATTTTATTGCTGTGTCTCATCTAGTATGTGACGTCCTCGTGGTTCCAACGGAAGATCAGCGTCGTAATAGTCTATGGCTATTATGACAAATGCTGAGTTGGACGCCAATTCGTAGTTTTAAGGTTCTTTAATGTGTAGATTAGATTTAAACTAAGTATCTCATTTTTTGTGCTAACCTACAATATTTACTGTATTATTATTATTATTATTTTTTAAACTACGAATAAAGACTTTCTTATTCTTATTCTTTTATTCTTAAGTAACGGCCTCAATGATATTCAGCCCCGCGGGGTGGACTGTTCTTTCCCGATGTCGCTGGCACTGAAAGTGTTGAGGCACCATGGACATAATAACATTACGATATGAAATAAATAAATAAATATAAATAAATAATGCTGGACTTTTCACACAGCATCATCTAGCCCCAAAGTAAGCAGAGCTTGTGTTATGGGTACTATGATGCCTGATAAACTACTTATATACTTTTTGTTTGTAAATACATACATATTATACATAGAAACACCCAGACCCGAGACAAATATTTGTAGTTCATACAAACATTGGTCCCGCCGCGGGGATCGAACCCGCGACCTCCTGCGTCGCAGGCGGGCCTTCGCCCACTGCGCTACAGAGGTCGATATGCTTACATACGTCTTAATGTCCATCCGTTAATTAGCAAGACAAACACATGTTCTTGTGCATACACATGGACATTGCGTACTAGTATTATATCCATGACTTGCTTCTGAGAAATACGGTCGCGATTACTGTTATGCACAGACAGATACAATTGGTCTTTCTTATAAAAAGTTCTTGTCGTGATTTTGATCTTCAAGGAAAACTGCCAACTGTAATAACTTTTTGTGGCATAGAGGCTAAATAATGTTATTTATAGTTCGCGTCACGTAAAAAGAACGCTGGCTGTCAAGCTGCGCCATGCACGCTTTATGGGTGCATTTGACGGTACGAGGTGAGGCGCGGGGCGGGATGGTCGCGCGCCACACGCTTGCCAGCGCGCTATTGGTTCGTCAGTTGGCATTTGCCTTCCGCTCTGTGTTCACGTTACTTTTTCCCTCAAAATACCATCGCGCACAAAAGTTTTTAATTACGAAATCGTTTTACATAAAAAATTTAGAAAAATATTTATGACCTAGGTATATTGCTCTATGAAAGGAAAGGTTGATAATAATGCTTTTGATTTTGTAAAACAATGTAGGTATGAAACGGACAACAAATGCAACAAAACGTTCCGAGTCTACAGTGAGACGAATAAAGTTGTAAAAGGTTCAAAAGATTCGGAACCATTACGACTCAGTGGAAGGAGTTTCAACATTATCTTTAATGTTTTTAATACGATTAACGATAATACGATTTTTTAAGTGCTGTGCACAACCTTTAGGTTTACAAATTCAACTTTACTTTCTTGAATAATTGTTTTTTGTCCACTGAGTGTGTGAATGTATTGATTTGTTAACTGTTTTTGTGCCTAATAAAAATAAAATAAACATTCGTTACGGAAATATACTATATGTTTTTTATTATATTTAATGATAACTCAATCTAATATTTTTGAATGTACCTATCAATTAACCATTATACGAAGCTGCAAGCGAAAGGCTAGTTCAAAAATAAAACAGTAGGTTGAGTACTTTTCGTGCCCGAGTGTACCCATGCGCAATCATACCCCCTCCACTTTTTTCCAGCGTTCTTTTTACGTGACGCGACTTATACCAAACTATTAAAAAAAATAGTGGCACTCCGACAGAAGTGAAAACTTGAACGAGCTTTTGGTTACGGTTCTAAAAATGAAAAGTTTTTATCAAAATTTTGGATTCCGACGGCATTCGAACCCGAATCGATCAGACAATCCTCCTAAAGTGTGTATTAGCGCTATAAAAAAAATACGGTTCAAAACTCCAAAAAAAAAAAAGTACAAAAAAAAAAGAATAAAGTGCAAAAAGTTAGTCTTAGTGCGACTTTCTAAACTTGAAAAAAATAATTAAAAAACGTTTACATACTGTCTTACTTGACTTGAACTCGCGATTGTCTCACTCAGAAGTAGAGCTATAGACACGGCCATCCTGTCCTCCTGACGATACAAGAACTTAGACCAAGTTTGTCGAAATTAAGAACAAGTTTGTCGATCTTTGCCGAAAAAAACTGTCAGAGATGGTGTCGATGACGGTCACGTGACACGCGACGCGAGCTCGATGGTTTTTTCCTATCTCAAAAATGCCCAGCGCGCCTAAAGACGCGGTCTTTAAGATTCTCCTTTTTGTGAAGTCGATCTAAAAATCACGTCCATCCGTTACTTTTGTCTCGAAAGATGACTTATCAAACTTGCAATCATAGTATTAGTAGGGATATGTAGACTAAATATGTATATATTGGATGCGCACGCATTGTATGTACGATCTAATGTGCCTTTGTTACGCGCTGCAATCGATTTTCAATCTCATTCCACGGTAATAGGAGTTGTTTTTGCACGCACAACGGAAATGGGTTTATGGGCATGGCGTACTTTGCATTGGATGACGTAAGTTGTATGTTTTTTAAATGGCTGCACGTATTCATCTCTCTTTTAAACAGACTATAAGTCTTAGACTGCTCTCCGCAGAAACACATATATCATTCTGTTTGTATGTATATCTTTCTGTTTGAGCTTATCTATGGAATGGATGAACCAATATGCGACTCGCACTTAAAAATAGAAGAGTTAAAGGAACAGAGGAGAATCACTAATTTTTAAGACTTTTAAGTAATCATTAGGAAATGAAAAGTCTTATCAAAATTTTTTTTAGGGAAAATTTTGATACGACTTTTGATTTCTTCATGAAATACCTAGTGTGATTACTATAAAAATTACAAAAAAATATTTTAAGTAATCAAACAGATCTGCATCATCATCATCAACCCCAACCTGACTTCGCCCACTGCTGGCTATAGGCATCTCTTTCTATATGCCACTTTTACGGTCTCGTGCTAACCTCATCCAGATGAGGCCCGCGACGCATACCAAGTCGTCTGCCCATCTCGCTGCCGCATGCCGGACGACCAGCGTTTCTGTAACCGATTCTTGGACTTGTGACTTACTAAATAAATATTTATTGAAATACCCTACTTTTTGTCCCAGAATTCAAACGGGACCGGGATTAAGGTGAAAACTAATTACTATCGCCCACGGTGCGGACTTCGCACCCAGGTTGGCCGCTGTAGATTCAATATGAGCAGATGGGGGTTCAGAGAACCAACCCTTACAGCGTGCGACTGCGGTGAACTCAGCCAGACGATGAGTTACCTTCTAGGTTGCCCTCTGTGCCCGAACAACTGCACAAGGGAAGACCTGAATGCAGCCACGCATAATGCCATAGCCGTGGCTGAGTTTTTTGCGGATAAAGTTTGATTTTTATAGAGCTGTTGACTTGAAAAGAAGAAGACGGTGCGGGCACAGCTAGTCTATATTAGTAGGATTCAGAGTGTACACAGACAATATAGCAACTCCATCTCCTAAGGTCGAGAAAGTGGGTCAACCTTTTCCGCAGTAATTTCGACCCTTTTTGTATTCTTCTTATTGTATTTGTATTTGTTCTCTATTGGTATTTGTTTTGTCAGTCATGCAGTGGTTTGATTGGATTTTTGGAGATAATTAGCTGAATAATGGTATTAGAAAAGTTTTGTTGGTAAAGGAAAAAATAATTTATACACTAAGCATCAGTCAGGACTAGAAGCCCTGTCTAACTCAACTTGGAATGGACATCGGCTTCATTTTGACATTTCGTATTGTGTGATTTGTTGAGCTGTATTGGGATTACAACTGGGAATTGATTTCAAGTTGAAATTGCCCCTCTGTTTACATACATGAAATTACGCCTCTTTCACGTAGAGTTAGCAGAGGTCACGGCTTCCAACTTGCTACGGACTAGTTTGATTTAAAAGCTACTTGGTTTTACGAAGAAACAAAAACAATTTGTGGCAATTTATTAAGTAGGACTGCCGGGATCACTGGAAGTTTGTCTCAAGATCTAGATGATCCTACTCCTGTTGTTACAAACACGGTTTGAATCCTAGCTTTGTTTTAGGCAATCCTTATATATCGAAATAGTCAAGCTCACAGTAGGGAGCCAATCGAACAATGTCGAGGTTCTTCCGAGTATCTTATCTGATAGATTTCGACATTGACAATAATAGGCTTCTACGCACTCGGGAGCTACCGCTACACGATTCTATCTCAGTAATTGGTTAAAACATACCCCCTGATAGTAAGACTTGACTTTCGTGCAATCAATTGTGTTCTTGTTTTTATCTGATAAATTGTATTTGCTGTAGAAGAAAGCCTTTTACGAAGATGAGGTTACATTTATGTAAGGAATTGGGAATGTTTTTGATTTATTTATTCAGTGCTCTTTCAAACTTCCAAGGAAAACTCTTTTTATATCATCGGATACGTAACGACTTTTGAATTTTTAGTATTCAATTCATAGAAGTTGAGCTTCCGAAAGGGGTTTTTAGATCTTTTGGAACTAGTATCGAATCCGACATAAACTGTCTTGTTTCTTATCCGAACGAATAAAATAATGTCAGTAACTCAATTCTTTACGTAATGTCAAGCTGTTCACTCTCAATTACCCCACAACAAGCTTATTAAGCTAACTAAACATGCCACGCCATGTCCATTCAATTATAGGTGCGGCAAAAATCATGTGACTTGGTGTGCGTGCGTAAAACTATCGATCGTCGTCTGTAGGACTTGTGGCGCCCAACGTGGTATAGTTGCTATGCAGTGATTGACGTTGCAATTTGTGTCTTAAACTCAGTTGGATACAGTTGGTTTTGGTATATAATAAAGGGGTTTTTTGTAACGGTATTTTTTTACAACGATTCAGTGGTTCTGCTCTTTATGTCTTGTGGTATTAGGTCTATTTTTGTAAAAAGTATTCTCTGTATTTTTTGCAATGTGATTGGCACCTTATGATATACGGCGTAAGATCTGTATTTGAATGCGTTCGGTTGGAAGGACAACGTTTCTTTGCAGATATGAATGTTTTCTTTTGCAATTTAGTTTTTATATCGCCTGCTTGTGGCAATTCAAATCATAAGTAGTTAGCTTATGGAAGTATTTCATGTTAGAAATCGTATTTAAACTACTGCATAAGTTTGGTTTGACATTCAAACTTATCATGTGATTCTCAAAAAATCAAGCGAGCTGTAAAATATGCACAAAAGTCATCTTTTTATCTTATCGAACTATCAAAATACAGATAAACTGATTGGAAAAATGATAATTTCCGACTTTAAAAGATCTTGTATTCATCACTTACACACTTTACATTACACAATATTGACGTTATTCAACCCTACGTCCTTTACTTTTGAGTCTATTTTGAATTGACGCGGGCTTCAAAGGATGGAATAAGGGCGCCCAACGTGGTACTAGCCACGACCTGATGTTGCGAATTGAGTCTTATGTCTATCCGGTTCTGGTTGGCTTTGCGATGTCTAAAATTTGTAAAGATCAAGAAATTCAGGTTATATTTGAGCAAGGTCTTTTCACGGTATCTACTGGTATAAATATTGTATTGCTATTCATACTGACAGGGAACCTTACATCACTAATTCTACGCTACACCTTTCTTTTTCAACGGACTTCGTAAACTGAGGAGGTTCTACTTTATATTTCTATGTTTACCGATAATCTCCGTAAATAGTTGGTTGATTTGCGTTTCTTTGTTTGAAAGGGTTCATTCTCAAGGTTGTCTTTTAAAGTCATAAATAAATGCACTCATGAAGTACTTTTCAACGTAGAGTAGAGACTCCCCAAGCCAGGTCATAGACCCAATGTTATTTGAATGATATTCTTAGGTGTTACAAGTGGAAGGCCAGTCTAAACTAATCTACCCCTTCGAGGGGTCACCCTAGTCGAGCGTCGACCCCGCATCGACCTGGATTCCACGAAGTGTCATTCATGACATCATGCTGAACTTTCAAAAGTGTTGATAACACATGTTTTTGTTTATTAGATCTTTAGCTTGGTCACAAAAGTGGATGGGTCGCTAGTGATATTTGTTTGATGCTTCAAGGATGCCGAATGGAAGATTGGTGGACCGTGGTTACATTAGCACTTTGGCGCTGTCTCCACGAGCGAGAGAATCGCGACGATATTATCGTCGTGCCACGTATTTCTATACACTTCTCTAAAAGCCGTCTCCACACGGCGATATTATCGCCGCGATGCGACGAGTGGCAACGAGCGCGCGAAACGTCGTTACATCGTCGCTAGCCCGTCGCGACTAGCAGCGGGCGGGCGCGTGTCAAACGCAGCGTCATTTCAGCGTTGCCTCTCGTCAAGCAAGGACATTTCGACAAGGAAACGCGGCGATACCGTTAAGAGTCGCCGCGGAAACGCTGCGATTCCGTTACGATACGCGGCGAAATTATCGCTCGTTCGTGGAGATTCTCCGACCGACAATTTAACGTGCTCTCCGAAGCATGGAAGCGCTCAGTTGAAAATGTCACCTATCCACTTACTGACCGATCAGTTGCTCAACTTCGATCTTCGATCTATCAAGAACGACTTAGCAAGCTACACCACGACTCACGAGCTCTTCGCGACCATATATAGGCAATATCATCATCATCATCTCAGCCATCCAGCGTCCACTGCTGAACATAGTATCGTGTGTCACACGTCACCGACACTACGTGCTAGTAAATAAGTTTATTTTATATATGTTAGATTAAGGTATTTATGTTATAATAAGGGCCGTAGTTTTAAGTATTTAACATCTTGTACTTGACTAATGTTGCCTGAAAATGTAGAATGTAGGCCCCCCCTCATCGATTTTCACAGCGATCGATCTTGTGCAGCCTGCACCCAACGACATTTACCAGTCTTTCCATCTAGTGGGGGGCCGCCGTCCTCTACTGCGATTTCCGGTGCGTGGTCTCCACTCGAGACAACATAATAGGCAACATAATAAATAAGTTAAAACGTCTGCTAGGTCCGCTTGTGTCTAAATGTTCAACTAAATATACATGCCACCAAGATGCCGGATAAAGCGTCTCTGAGTCATCAACAATCACAGCTCAGTATAAGACTTAGACAAACGTGAATAGGCATTGACTCACGGCGCGGGCCAAATGCCAGGTTGATTATCACAATTAGTGGATATACGTTCATTGAGGGTTCGGGTCACGGACCTGGACATTTTTGAGGCACTTGACTTTGACTTGAAGAAGTAAACGATACGATTTTAGACTCGTTTTGCTTAGCTCATGCAATTTAGCGGCCGATCGAGCGTTGCACTTACTTAAAGCAGATGACTGACACATAAATGCTGGAAGTCTCTTAAACCCTTTCACCACACTGTCTCGAAAGAACTCAACAAGCATTTATACAGTAGGACCGCTGGGGTCACTTAGAATAGTCGCAAAACTAATTTTACTTCTGTTCCTTCGCGACCAATACCGTGAAGTACCAGGGCAACACGGACACGAGAAGATAACATGGAAAGCTCCCGATACAATTTATAGATCTCCAAACCTGTATAAAATCTGCGCACGCCCACCAGTGGCCAAGGAAATGCGAAGGGCGATGAGTCATCCGGGTCGTTGGCCTTCGTGGGCGCCTAGAAACCTGCCGAGGTCTTGAACTTCACCGTAAAGTGATATAAATTTTATGTTACCTTTTTATCACCGAGACATCGTTCTCTAGTGTTATTCTAGGTAATTTAGCACCCAAGTGACCATGCGGCTATGCCTAAAAACATGTATTTGATGAATAGCTTAGCTACTGCCCGGAGTCTCCTCACCTGGTTGATATTCAAAGTTCTTTTATTATGCGCACTGCAAAAATTTGAAAGCTTCCAGCGTCTGTATTTCCGCTGAGCTACGACCCTGTTGTTTTTAAGAAGAGAGTTAATAGGCAGGTAAGCTCGCTCCATCGTAGACCTCATTCTTGCCTGTGTAAGTTTCGAGGTCAAGAGCCGACCCATTCATCATAAAAAAAATCCATGCGTGAAGTTAGTTGCTTTTTCATACAAAATTGTGTACTGGGCAGACAAACGGATGCCACGAATGCCTAGATCCATTGAACGAAGTGTACGTTTCGTCAAAACAATGTAAGTGGGTACTCAAAGTGCAGTAAAATCCATCATTGTTGCAACTTAACGGCGAACCTCGCTGTTACGTAGTATCAAAAACATTAAAACCGGTTTATGGTTCTGGAAACCGATAAACACGCAACTGACCGTACTATAGTGCTACCAGATAAACTGCGCGGATGGATAGTTGCAATAAACTCCACGTTTTGCACCAACAATATAATCTGGCATCAGCCTCGCGAGCGATAGGTCTCGGCATGAATTTGGACAAGACCAAAGTCATGGTCAATGGCCAAGTTGATCCGAGACCTGTCGCTGTAAATGGTCACCTTCTTGAAGTTGTTTCGCAATACACATACCTCGGGCAGATTTTGCAGTTAGGTAAAAGCAACTTTGAGAGGGAGGCCAGGAGGAGGATTCAGCTGGGTTGGGCAGCGTTTGGAAAACTACGTCGAGTCTTCTCGTCACCCATACCGCAATGTCTGAAAACGAAAGTTTTCAATCAGTGCGTCCTACCTGTCATGACCTACGGTGCCGAAACGTGGACACTCACAGTACGGCTAGTCCACCAGTTTAAAGTCGCTCAGCGAGCTATGGAACGAGCTATGCTCGGAGTTTCTCTGAAGGATAGAATCCGCAATGAGACTATCCGACATAGAACCAAAGTTGTCGACATAGCTCAGAGAATTAGCAAGCTGAAGTGGCAGTGGGCTGGCCATATCTGCCGAAGAACCGATAACCGCTGGGGTAAACGAGTTCTTGAGTGGAGACCGCGACTCGGCAAACGTAGTGTAGGACGCCCTCCGGCCAGGTGGAGTGACGATCTGCGAAAGGCTGCTGGCAGAAGCTGGATGCGTCGAGCCGAGGACAGGGCGCAATGGCGCTCATTAGGGGAGGCCTATGTCCAGCAGTGGACTATTATAGGCTGATGATGATGATGATGATGATGAATATAATCTGGAGATGAAAAACGCAATCAATACCTCAAATAAACGATTCATTCTTCGGCGTACTTAAAGACTATCGATCGTGTCATAAAAACAGATAGACTGTATTGTACTGAGAAAAACGAACAAAATACCTGACCGTACTTGAACAAAGCAAAAAAAAAAAAGCTAAATTGGTGAAAATTTTAAATCTGGAACGGCGGAAGCGCATTCCTTTGCCGCACGTCGCCTATTTCGGTCGTTTTTGGTGCGCTCTATAAAATGTTTTATTATCGTTCTAAAAATAATCCTAAAAATGCTTTAACAGCTTTCATGTCATGGCTGAGGATTGAGTTATGAGGAAGTAACTTAAATTACGATGTGTCTTTGCGGTACCCAGTTGGTGGGCATTAGAAAATATTATTAAAATTATCATGAGAAATAATGTGGTAACTAAATGCTCAATCCTATATGCTATTACAGGTCTAATTATCTAAGTTTCATCTGAATCGGTTCTATCTTTAAGATATATCACAAAAAAACCTAGAACCGTGATTGTACTAGTTCTCCACGGTATTGGTCTTCTTAGACTTTTCTAAGTGATCCCAGCGGCCTTACTGAATAAATGATTTCTCACTATGACTTCGTTCACTGTTTTACGTGATTGAACATAAGTTGAGCTTAATAATTCTAACTCTCACAAAATTTTATTTATTTGTTTACAAAAACAGAAAATAAACAGTAAAAAATATACAGATATGTCTTAAGGTCCTAAACTATGCTTACATATAATTTACGCTAACTTTGGTCGCCACACTAGGATACTCTGTGTCGTGGTGACCAACATTAGATTTATAATAGTTACCACAGCTACACTGTTCGATGGTAGACATATGAAAGGGTGTGTGTGATGTGCATTTCCAAATTTTACCTTTAGACAAGGACAAAAGTGTTAGGGTATGTATCGTCGTTAAGTGTAGTTTAGTGGTAGGTATCAAATGATTTGTGTGTGTACAAATCATTACTAAAAAAATACTAAAAACAATTTCTAAAACTAATTTTGTCGTATCTACCTACCAATCTCCCTTTTCAACATATCCATTGAATACCAGCCATAAGTGGTCTCGTAAATTCCACTTCACGTGTCAACGGCACTCGAGGCATCTCAATATTTGGTCGTAAGGATCTGTCGGTATTTGATTGACTAGTTATTCTCGAAACGTGGTTTATTATGACAACCGGTTGAAGCTTTAAGCTTGAATTTATTTTGAACTAGCTGTCCGTCGCGGTATTACCAGCGTTCCATCGGGAAAACTTCACTTTCCCTTTATCCTGCATTATCATGGTGATTGGTGATTATTATCTTATGGTGAAAGAATTGTTCAAATCGGTCCAGTAGTTTCGGAGCCTATTAATTTGAAACAAACATACAAACAAATCTTTCCTCTTTATAATAGTATAGACTAACTCAAGTCCCTCGGGAATACTTCACTTTTTCAGTGATAAAAACTAGCCTTTGTGTTGTTCTAGACTTATAATCTAACTCTGTGCCTTTCATCCAAATGCTAGTCTTGTGTGAAATATCCGAATGTTAGGGTCAGATAAAAACGTGATCGAAGAACCATTTTTTGGAATCGGAAATAGTGGTCCTAAAAAAAAAATAAAGATAAAAACGTGATCGAAGGACCAATTATTTGGTTCAAAATCGGAAATATTGGTCCTTGAACACTTAAAACTGAAACGGAACACGGTCCGAATTTAAGACCAAGTGGTCCTAGGTTCTGAATGTGTTCATTAGTTAGTCTTATCGATTGAATACAATATAACTCGCTGTAGGACAACATGGAATTATTATTAAGTAGCAGAAAAAACATCAGAGTGAATGCTGTTGAAATGAGAGCGTTGCGTAGTATGTGTGGGGTAACGTTGAATGATAGAGTGAGAAATAGTGTGATAAGGGAACAGTGTGGAGTGAAAGAAGATGTAGTGTTGAGGATCGAAAAAGGTATGTTAAGATGGTTTGGGCATGTAGAGAGGATGGATGACAGTCGTTTGACAAAGCAAGTGTATGAGGCGAGTGTGTATGGGACAGCTGGAAGGGGAAGGCCTAGGCGAACCTTCTTGGATCAAATTGGCGACATTTTGGAGAAGGGCCAGGTCAAAAGTACCCTAAACCGACGAGCATGTATGAAGAATGTAATGAGAGTGAATGAGGCGAAAGTTGTGTGTCAAGATCGTAGCGACTGGAGATCCGTGGTCTCTGCCTACCCCTTTGGGAAAGAGGCGTGACTTTATGTATGTATTAAGTACTCTGTTTTATCTTGTTTATCTTTGTGTCATTTCGTTCGTGCTGAATAAACGTATTTTCTTTCTGTAGGAAACGACCGAATATTTAGCTTAAATATCGGATTTATCACACGAGAGTGCCCTGGATGGAACAAATATCTCCAGAATACTCCAGATCTTGCAAACAGTTGTCTCGCCACCAAATCGAAAATACCTCAAAGAGAAAGCAGACAGTACAGATTAGATTCCTAATGGCTAATTTCTAAAACCAATCGCAGTGACTAAGAAAATGCATTACGCGGTAGTCAATGTTGAGGCAGGTCGGATAGTTTCCTGTCAGTTTGACACGTGTTTGTCGTTTGTCAAACTGTTATGACAGGAGTAATATTAGATTTTGTTGTTTGGTCTAAATATAGACTGTGATATGCAAGCTATTCTCACGGCGTTTGGGTTGAAGATTTTACCCGACTTGAAAAAAAGGAAGACGTTTTATTTTCTGCTGTATATCAGATATCGCTAGATAGGCTGACTGTTGATTTTATCGAAATTCGAAAATGCTGTTTCTTTCTTCATAATTACGTTTTAAAACTAAAAGAAAAACAGACTTCAATGTTCGACTCTACCAAAACTGCATACATTTTATGTCAAGTTTCGCGGCACGTGAGTTCCTGGCATTCCGTTTCTCAAGAACAGAATGCCCTCTTCTGCTTAAAATGTTGCCCCCTGTATATTAAGATCACTTGTGACCTTAATCCTTTGAGCTACTGTCAGGTCAGTTTGATTGTCACAAATTGCAGTCATAGATCAAGCATATTAAGAACTGTCTCGCTTATACTTCCTTCAATAAATCATGATCTTAAGCAATAATAGCCGTAACTACTTGTTTCCGTTCCATTTCACTCACGTGTTTTTTAACTGGGATAGTGGAATGTACGAAGTCAAGACAACCTGGATGGGGTGACCGGCGGAGACTTGTAATTCTTGTGGAACAAATTAATAGATATAGATAGCTTCCTCAATGATGTAGTCATAGATTGAAATTATTATTAAATAGCCTGTGATGTCCCACTGCAGGGCAAAGGCCTCCCTTCGTTTCTTCCACTCCTCTCTATCGTGAGCTAATGTGGTCCAATCAGGAGAGTGGGAGACAAGTTTGTCTCTCCACCGCCGCCGCGGTCATTGATTTTAGATTGAAATGCAATTCAAAAATTGCACTGTTATGGAATTTGAATGCCGGCAATTGGCAATGCTTTTCCAACTAAGCTATGAGCAATCGACGCTGTGGTGCGTGCGTTAGAACTAGTGACCGACAAGATAAAGAAGCTAGGCCGCCTTGAGGCTTCCGGGCTGAAAGCACAAACAATTTTACGTTCCCACCGAAGCGCAGAAGCGCTCAGTTACAAATGCCACTAATGGTCACCCATCTACTTTAATCTATGAACAAGGACGACTGAGCAAGCAACACGACGACTCACGAGCTCCTACTTCTCTCGATTTCTTCGTCTCTTTATGTTCTTACAATGAAGAAAGACTTGATATTGAATGGAGGAAGAATACATGCTGTGCTGACCCCACTTACCGTGGGGTAAGGGCATGGGAATGATGATGATGAAGAAAGGCTTGATGTGACCGTGTTTTATACAAGTAAGGTACGCACCGTACGCACAACCAATCTGTAACTCTCTGAAGTTAGATGCACTAAACGATTCCGCAGGTTGAGTAGAGTAGGCGAGATAGGAAGATGCAATAAACTAAGCGAGTGAGCGAGGCGGCTATACAACGCTGTTTTCATCTTTTAGACCCCTCGCAGACTACAGACTTTCTATCGGCCGATAGTTGAGACGGAATATACTTCGGCTCGTAATGAGTATGGAGAACTATACATATTCCGTCTCAACTATCGGCCGATAGAAAGTCTGTAGTCTGCGAGGGGTCTCAGGCTTCATCAAAAATCGGTTCTGCGCAGCTACTTCAGAGAGCTAAAGATCGTTTGCGCGTACTGTAGGTGAGTTGAAGAGAATGTGGGTCATGTAAGGCTTCATAATCTCGCGGGGTCACGGCCGAAATCAGTGGAAAGGCCAGCTATTTTGTGGTCAATAACGTAATTTTCTCGTTGGACGTAGTCTATCAATTCGAAGGTCGATCAAATCCTGGCTGTGCGTTGATGGATTTTTTGGAAAATTTTATATGCACATTGATGATGTAGAGAGGATGGATGACAGTAGTTTGACAAAGCAAGTGTATGAGGCGAGTGTGTATGGGACAGCTGGAAGGGGAATGCCTAGGCGAACCTTCTTGGATCAAATTGGCGACATTTTGGAGAAGGGCCAGGTCAATACCCTAAACCGACGAGCATGCATGAAGAATGTAATGAGGCGAAAGTTGTGTGTCAGGATCATAGCGAGTGGAGATCCGTGGTCTCTGCCTACCCCTTCGGGAAAGAGGCGTGATTTTATGTATGTACATTGATGATGATGATGTCCTTCTTGACGTATCCGTCAACGGCGAACCTTGGTCGTCGGAAAAATCGTGGTGAATTCAGTTAAAAGGTTTTTCATTTGATTCAACACTACGGCAAATGAATAGGCATTCATGAAGATTGTCATTTGTTTTTTTTTGGGTGGATTGTGTCAAAGAAGTTATGAGTATTACATGAGTCAACACATTAGTAACTTCTTAATATTATATTCTTCTTATTAGAGTGATAGTGGAGAGTTGAAAACAGCGTGCGTCAGCGTGTTGTGCGACCCCTCATCAAGAGCCGACCCATTCATCATAAAAAAAAAAGTGGGATAAGGGCAGGCAAATAAGGGTGTCTATGTATAATATGTATGTATTTACAAACAAAAAGTATATAAGTAGTATATCAGTTATCTGGTTCCCATAGTACAAGCTTTGCTTAGTTTGGGGCTAGATGATGCTGTGTGAAATGTCCAGCATTATTTATAAAAAAAAAAAATATGAGCTAATGATGAACACCTAAATCTGGTAGTGTAATTGGCCGCAATTGGCTGTCAAGAGTGGAATGTAAAGTTCTGCTAAATGTGGGCATGTGCCAAATGTGTTTTTGGGCATGCTTCTGACTTAGTAGATTTAAAATGGATACAGTATTGAGCCTTATTATGCTCTTTTACAAAGTACACGTTTTAAAGTTCCCCCTAACCTCCAAAAACAAATGTTGAACATATAGGTCATCTACCAAGAATCGGCCCCCTAAGTCAATATTCATGGTCGCTATAAGAGGTTAACGACCGCCGCCATCTTGGAAATTTCACTGACCAATTGTTCTGGATGTCATTATTATGGTCCGATTTGAATATTTGACCGCTACGTCAAAATGCATTCAAGTTGGGACAGAACAATAGAGAATATTTTTTGCCACTTTTGTTGCGAAGCGCTCTAAATGGTGAGCTGGTTTTTTTGTTCAGTTTTTGTGAGACTCGCTTGGTCTGTAGGGTGACGTCATTATGACGTCATACACCAGATGACACGTGCAGGATTTGAGTGTTTGGCATTATCAGATGAAAAAATAACTCTATAGCTTGAATATAACGACGCGTTGTCTTCATGTCGTGTCGCTAGTTGGAACAAGTGTGGTAAAATATTTTCAAGTACACAACACATCTCATCATCATCATCATCCACAGTCCGATCTAGCCCACTGCTAAGCATAGGCCTCCCTTGTCCCATCCAACACGATCTCGCGCCAATCCAATCTACGGCCCACGGCTTTGGTTATGTCATCTGCCCATCTCGCCGCCGGACGGCCAATGTTTCGATAGCCTTCTCTTGGCACAACTGTACCTACTTAATTTAACCAGATTATTTAAATCCTATTTTCAGAAAGTGTTTAAAAAAAAAAAAAAAAAAAAAAAAAATCTATCTTACCTAGCAATAAACCTACTTTGATGTATCTATATATTATTTATTAAGTATTTAAGTATATAAATATATATATGAGAAATATACATTATTATTGATTATACTTATCTTTCATGTATCTTTTAATACTTTAGTGTATTTATTATTTTGTGTTATTAATTACTCCAATACCTACTTATCTATTCTATACCTACCTAGATACCCAACCCTCTCACAAGTGTTTTTAAATGACCTTAAGAAAGAGGGGACTTTTCTAACACAAGTTATCTTAACTTAAATGAAAAGTTCCCAACCCTAGTTTAAGCAAATCACTTGTAAAAAACAATAAATAAATTTTTACTTTTTTTACTTTTACTCATCTATACTAGATGATTTAGACGTTAGGAGGCAGCTTATGCCTACACTCAACGGGACGCTGTAGTGCCTGGGACATTAGAGATGGAAAATCTTGCCCAGCACCTAAACCATCCTCTCAGCTTAATCGGCCGCTTTGTCAACTTTACACGTATTGACATCGTCTTTCCTGTGGACAAGGCCGAGCTGAGAGAATGGATTAGGTGCTGGGCTAGCCTATTCCATCTCAAACAATGTCCCCGGCACTAGCGTCCAGTTCAGTGTAGGCATAGGTTGCTTCCTGACGCTGTATAAATCATCTGATATACATGTAAAGGCCTAAGTTTCTATCAAAATCAAATCAAATAGTTTATTATCCAAAAGTAGGATACAGGTTACAATTTAAGATTCAGTGGAGCCCGCACTAGGGCTAGCCTGTATTGCGGGCGTCCGACGAGCCAGGTTAACATTATATATATTGGAGAACGTGCGAGACAACATTTGAAAATTTACAATTATTTGATTTAACATTTTTTAATTTTTTTTTATTTTACATTATTTTCTATGAGAAAGCATTGATGGTCGGGATTCGAAGTTGTGACTCCCTTCATCATTAGCCTTTTCAAATCTATTACATACTAGCGACCCGCCCCGGCTTCGCACGGGTGTAATGCTGATGCTAAATATTAGGGTTTAGCCAGCGCTTGCAATGTAAACGCAAAAAATGTATTAGTTATTAACGACATCACATTAGATACCTCTAAAATTATCAGTGTTCCTCTACTATATTATGCATGTATTATACATATAAACCTTCCTCTTGAATCACTCTATCTATTAAAAAAAATCCGCATCAAAATCCGTTGCGTAATTTTAAAGATAATAAATAATAATAAATAAATAATGCTGGACTTTTTCACACAGCATCATCTAGCCCCAAAGTAAGCAGAGCTTGTGTTATGGGTACTAAGATGACTGATATACTACTTATTACTTTTTTGTTTGTAAATATATACATATTATACATAGAAACACCCAGATTTAAGCATACATAGGGACATAGGGATACAGGGACAGAGAAAGCGACTTTGTTTTACTATGTAGTGATGATTTAGGTGTCGTCATTCAAGTTACACTTTGAAGACTAGATCATTTTCGTTCGTGACTCTGAGTTGCTTTGAATACTTCAGCATAACACATTATGTAAATGTATTTTTTCCCGCGTACCATCGATAAAACCATAGGCGAGGCTATAATTACGGTAGGTACGTTTATCGACGTACCTTTGTTGTTTCAGGTCATTCAACTCGTGTAATCGTGTTATTTCCTCGTTGATTATGCTTTACTTGTGAGATTGAACTGGATTTACTTTATAAGTTACTGCGCGCGGCTTTCCCGCGTTGTACCAACATTTTTAATAACCTATATTCTATTCCATCTACGCCTATTCCAAGTTTCATCCAAATCGGTTCACTGGTTTAGACGTGATTGATACACAAACATACAAACATTTAAATAAACTCGCAAACTTTCAGCTTTATGTGGGTGTGTGATGAGTGGGATGGGATTTTGTGTGGATTTACGAAAGATTGTTTACAAGAGATGGGAAGTACGATGAGGATATCGAAAGGAGAGTGAATGCTGGAAACCGAGTGAATGGGGCTCTCCATGATTTTATGAGCAGCCGGAAAGTGTCCGACAAGGCACGACTGGCAGTTCATAGAGGAGTGTTGGTACCGACATTGATGTATGGAAGTGAAAGTTGGGTGTGGCAGAAAAAACATCAGAGTAGAGTGAATGCTGTTGAAATGAGAGCGTTGCGTAGTATGTGTGGGGTAACGTTGAATGATAGAGTGAGAAATAGTGTGATAAGGGAACAGTGTGGAGTGAAAGAAGATGTAGTGTTGAGGATCGAGAAAGGTATGTTAAGATGGTTTGGGCATGTAGAGAGGATGGATGACAATCGTTTGACAAAGCAAGTGTATGAGGCGAGTGTGCATGGGACAGCTGGAAGGGGAAGACCTAGGCGAACCTTCTTGGATCAAATTGGCGACATTTTGGAGAAGGGCCAGGTCAAAAGTACCCTAAACCGACGAGCATGTATGAAGAATGTAATGAGAGTGAATGAGGCGAAAGTTGTGTGTCAGGATCGTAGCGACTGGAGATCCGTGGTCTCTGCCTACCCCTTTGGGAAAGAGGCGTGACTTTATGTATGTATGTATGTTACGAAAGATGTGGAATCTGTCGTAAGATTGAGATGTCTAAGGGGACCTGTGTACTTTTACTTTTTATCATTAAGAACGAACTCGGCATAGAAGATTGTTGTTTTAGGATTTCTCTTCACCGCAATTTGCGAAACAATTACACCGTTTTGCAATCTCGAAATCCCACGTTCTTGCGTAGGTTTTGGCAGCAGTCATTGCGAAAATTTATGTTCTCTTAATCGTCGGTGAATCAGAGATGATTGCGACCTTTCAAGTTTCAACTTTAAAGGAGTTCATTCATTTTGGGCCCAAAAGTCAAAAGTGGCCGGCCAACGAAAATAAATGAGCCGCGGGTCCCTCTAAGTCAGTTAAATATTATCAGTGTTCCTCTACTATATTATGCATGTATTATACATATAAACCTTCCTCTTGAATCACTCTATCTATTAAAAAAAAACCGCATCAAAATCCGTTGCGTAATTTTAAAGATAATAAATAATAATAAATAAATAATGCTGGACATGTTCACACAGCATCATCTAGCCCCAAACTAAGCATAGCTTGTACTATGGGAACCAGATAACTGATATACTACTTATATACTTTTTGTTTGTAATACATACATTTTATGCATAGAAACACCCAGACCCGAGATAAATATTTGCAGATCATACAAATATTTATCCCGCGGCGGGGATCGAACCCGCAACCTTCGGCGTCACAAGCGGGCTTTCACTCACTGCGCCACAGAGGTCGTATAAAAGAGTCATATTTTTTACAAAGCAACTGTTTAGAGGATTTTATGTAATAATTGTTCATAGACTTCCAGAAAAGAAAAGATATCTAAAATGTATAGTCAACTTTAGTTCAAGAAAAATAACTAGATGTCGCCCTTAATTTTGGCGCTTTTCTAGATCGCGCTATCGTTTGGTTTTGATCGTTGCATAGGGTCAGTGCGGTTTTACGAATGAATACTTTCTTCTCAAATGGCTAATGTTTGATTTATACAGCAACTATGCGGTAAAAGGGCTGATAGATGTCGTACAAACCGGGAAAGGATTGTATTATCCTAGTTGACCAGCCATCCTTATCGCTGCCATTGTTCTGGACTTAGTCATAGACGAAGATAGTTTGGAGTGCTTGCTGATTGGGTTATTGCGATGCGATCATCGCCGACAGTGCAAGTGACGTGAATTTATTCAGTCTTTGTCATATGTATTCCAGAATAGGAGTTGGTATTTTGTGATGTTTAGTGATGAAACGTGAAGAGAATCTGGTTTTGTTGTAAAAGGAATTCTTGAAAAAATCTGTGTTTACTCATAATTTTATGTACTCATTTGTATAGTGTTCGTGTAACTTAGTGTCAGTCTCTTAAATACTGATTTGTTTCTGTTTTGTGTTGTTATCTCAATTGACCAAGATGAGAGTTCCAAAGTGAGTTAGTTTTAAGATGTCCGGTAACTGCTTTAAGTGGAGGAAAGTAAAGCATATAAGTCTGAATTGCTTGACTAATTGCGTTAATACTAGTTTTAAAGTCTTTGTATGTCTTACTAAAGTTCAAGACGTCGGAAACAGGGTAATGGAACTCAAATGGAATTGGGCAGGACACTTGGCCAGACGAAGTGACGGCAGGTGGAGTAAGACTTTGACCGAATGGTGGCCTAGAACCCGACAAAGAAGTCGAGGACGTCCAATTGCGCGATGGGGGGACGACATCAAGAGGCAGCATAGATTTTGGATGCGTGAGGCACATTACCGGAAGGAATGGCGTAAACAGAGGGAGGCCTATACCCAGCAGTGGGATATTCTTGGCAGCGGATGATGATGATGATGTCCTATTAAAATTTATATTAAACGTGATTTGATTACCAATTATTATTTTAAAACGGGTGTTATTATGTTCCTTTGTTTTATGTTGCCGATGTTTCGAACGCATTGCAAGCGTCCGTTGTTCCAAGTTGCAAATTGTAATGCATCCATACTTCCATATTCCATACTTACTTTAATATTATAAATGTCAAAGTAGCTCTGTCTAGCTGTCTGTTTGTTACCTTTTCACGCCCAAACCGCTGCACAGATGAGGCTGAAAATTTGGCCTGGATAAGGGTTTTATTCCAGGAAAGGACAAAGGCTACTTTTTATCCCGAAAAAACCCCGAGGGACCGTGGGTCACACCGCGGGAGTGCAGCTACTTATTTAATATAATAATCTCAACCCGTTTACACCGTACAAAATTAATCTCCATGCAAATGCCCGCCATGCTAACAAAATCCTGAATTTTAATTCATGAATGTGTTTCTTTACAGAGAGCAAGCGACAGAAATGGCGGACGCGGACGTAGAGACGTTACAGAATGGCACAGCGACGCTGTCTCTGGAGGAGGAGGAGCGGCTGAAGCAGCGTCCAGCAGACATCGATGCGGTAAGCATAACGTTCATAACAAACAAGTTGTAGCAGGCTAAAATGTTGGCACCACGCAAGAGATGCTGCGTACATGTTTTGTTGCTTGGTGTGAACGTTTTTTTATATTACCGCCTAGGTGTCAGTGGAAGTGGCAGTGGGCGGGGCACTTAGCTCGTAGAGCTGACGGCCGTTGGGGCAGAAAAGTTCTCGAGTGGAGGCCACCCACCGGAAATCGTAGCAGAGGACGGCCCCCCACGAGATGGAAAGACGATCTTGTAAGGGTTGCTGGGAGCCGTTGGGTTGGGCGCAGGCTGCACAGGATCGATCGCTGTGGAAATCTATGGGGGAGGCCTATGTTCAGCAGTGGACACTAGATGGCTGAGATGATGATGATGATGATGTCAGTGGTATTACTTACTACCGTGAAAAACCAGGGCAACAAACACGGTTTTGGGCTCAGCTTTCTTTGAGAAATGAAAAGTCTTATCAAAATGTTCGATTCCGACGGGATTTGAACCCAGTCCTGCTTTCTTTTATAGGTGATCCATTTTTAAAACGAAATAGTCAAGCTCAAGTGGAGAGCCAGTAAAAAAAAGTACACGGTACAAACGGTCAAAAATTTCGCTGTAATTCCTCGAAAGTTCACCTTTCATAATTTCAAGTGATCCAGTTAAACTAACCTCTTAACTTCTCCCTTCCAGGATGTCCGTGAAATGGAGCGTCGCAAGCGAGTCGAGGCCCTCATGTCCTCGAAGCTGTTCCGCGAGGAGCTGGAGAGGGTCCTGGACCAGCAGATGCACGAAGGGGGAGACGCTCCACTCCTGCAGCGTATCCGGGAGATGGTTGGCGGGAGACTGCATAGCGGCTCTTTAAGGGTGAGTCAAGAGAGAGATGTCAAGAGGAAGAGAGAGGTACTGTTTCTGATGTTTGTTTTGAATGTGTTCTTCGAGGATAGAAATTGCTAGACAGTTGGAGGCTAGATAGCGGTTCTTTGAGTGTGGGTAAAGAGTCACTGGCTTGGATGTAGTAGAGACGAGCTGGAGAGGGTCCTGATTCCTGAACCAGCAGATGCACGAAGGTACATCTGCGTGACCTTCGTGCATCTGCTTCACCATCTTCGTGAGAGGCTATACTCCTGCAGCGTATCCGGGAGATGGTTGGCGGGAGGCTGAATAGCGGTTCCTTGAAGGTAAGCCATGAGTCTCTCTTGTCTAGAAGTTGTTTCGCGAGGAGTGACGTTTCTGGACAGATGCATAAGATTAGAGACTCATGTTGGCGAGTGTGAATAGAAAAGCTGAAGGGCGAAGGTAGGCATGGACTAAATTGGTGACATTTTGGCCATGTCAAAAGTGCCCGAAGCCGGCGAGCTTGTATGAAGAATGTAATGTTTGAGGATGAATGAGATTTTCTATAATGTTACTGATGTATGTATCTCCATCACCAGGGTCCAACCTGTGTGCTGCCAATCAACGACATCCGCGGGATCGAAGGCGTCGGCTACGAGAAGGGAGAGAAGATCCTGAGATGCAAGCTCGCTGCCGTCTACCGCTTGGTAGACCTGTTCGGATGGACTCAGAGTAAGTTGAAGATATTGAATTTTCTCTTTTAATTCAGGAAGGTTAGTGGGTAGAAGTACAGGTAGAAGAATTAGGGGAGATCTTTGGAAAAACATCTAAGAAAAGAAACGGCAATAATTTCAACCATGCGGGATCCAAACCCACAGCCTTCGCCGATCTGAGGAAGCCAGACGGGACGACAACCGATGGTATATATACAACCGATGGACTAAGGCGGTTACCGAATGGTGGCCAAGAGATATGCGGCCTCGAGGCAGACCACATGCCCGATGGTCAGACGACATTGTGGGGGCGGTAGGAGAGCAGTAGATCCGGCACAAAACCGCCAGGAGTGGCGTGAAAGAGAAGAGGCCTATACCCAGCAGTGGGTGTTACTGGCTGGATAGACTAACAAGCAATTAGGGGAGATCTTTGGGAAAACTTCTAAGAAAAGAAACGCCAATAATTTCAACCACGCGGGATCCGAACCCACAGCCTTCGCCGATCTGTGGCGACGCGGTAACAGACGATGGAGTCAGGAGCATTTCAATGGAACTTCTTAGTAAATAAGCAGTAAAATATCAATTGTAGGCTCATTTGAATCAATTAAGGTTTATCTAGCAGTGAGCTTTGCTTTTGTCGGTGCAATGATGCAATTTCCTCCATTCATCTCTTTTGAATTTTTTTCTCCCTTCAACTTTTCACCCCTTTCAGCCGGCATCAACGGCCAGATCACCGCACGTCTGAACACCGCCGTGGAGTCTGTCCTGACTACCCCCCGGGGTCTGCTACCCCATGAGGTCACCGCCTCCTCCCTTGTGAAGGTGGATATGCAGGGTGCTGTTCAAGACCAGGGGACTACCAACTTCCCCGTCCATGTTGAAGGTAATGTACCCCCTAGAGTCTACTAAGTTCGTGTGATTCAGTGGCCTACTCGTGACGGAATTTTTAGATTGCCTTAAGGCCTCCGTCATGGCTTAAGGACTTGATGCCGGGACTGGCAATTTTACGTGCCCTCCGAAGCACGGAAGCGCTCAGATGAAAATGCCACTGGCGGTCACCCATCCACTTTCAGACGTTGTTTATCTTCGACGATCTATCAAGAACGACTAAGCAAGCACGACCACGAAGCGTTTCGTGATGATTATTTTCTTATACGACTCTTATATCCCCAGGGTTCTCCCTCCACGCAGCGGTTCACGCCGCTCGTCCGGACATCCGCTGCGTGCTCCACGTCCGCTCAGCGTCCGCTCTAGCCATCTCCAGCATGAATGGCGGCTTACTGCCGCTGTGCCATGAGGCCGCTGCCTTGGGCGAGTGTGTGGTTCACCGTGTACCTATCGGTATGTAATTTGTAGCTACTAGCAAGCCTAGTTTACATTCTAGGTTGATGTTCGTTTTGTGTATGCAAAGTCAAAAAGCGTATATTCAGTAGGACCGCTGGGATAACTTAGAATAGTCTTTTAACTAGGTGATTTTATTCTGTTCCTTCGCGACCAATACCGTGAAGAACCAAGGCACAAACACGGTTGGCACAAGGCTCTGTTTTAGGACCTCTTCATTTTCTAACCTATGTCAATAACATTATTGCATGAACCATTCTACTTGTTACCATTTTTCGGTTTGATGTCTTTTCGATGAAAGTCAAGTCAAAAAGCATTTATTCAGTAGGACCGCTGGAAACACTTTTTCTTACAACCAATCTTCTTATCCATCTTCTTTCCAGGTATCCTGGACAACGAGGAAAAGGACAAGCTGGTCCGAGCTCTAGGCCCATCATCCAAGGTCCTGATCCTCTCGAACTCTGGTGCTCTATGCTGCGGAGCCACTCTTGAGGAAGCCTTCCAGCACGCGCGTCTGCTGACCGCGGCGGCTGATGTCCAACTGAGGCTCGCGGCCATACCCTTGGACAGGCTGGCGGTTATTGATGAGGATACTCGGAGACAGGTATGTTTTACAGGTCATGGTGCTAAGGCGCTGTCTCCACGAGCGAGAGAATCGCGACGAGTCCGCCCTCATATCGTCGGAGAATCTCCACGAACGAGCGATAATATCGCCGCGTATCGTCGCGAGTCGTAACGGAATCGCAGCGTTTCCGCGGCGACTCGTAACGGTGTCGCCGCGTTTCCTTGTCGAAATGTCCTTGCTTGACGAGAGGCAACGCTGAAATGACGCTGCGTTTGACAGCGCGCCCGCTGCGCGCTCGAGCGCGCCACGAGCGCCACGAGCTGCTAGTCGCGACGGGCTAGCGACGATGTAACGACGTTTCGCGCGCTCGTTGCCACTCGTCGCATCGCGGCGATATTATCGCCGTGTGGAGACGGCTTCTAGAGAAGTGTATAGAAATACGTGGCACGACGATAATATCGCCGCGATTCTCTCGCTCGTGGAGACAGCGCCTAAGTAGGCTAGTGTCCATGAAGACAGAGGATGTATTGATGAAAGACTTAGCGCTCGTTCAGACACGGCGGGAACCGCGCGATTATAGAATCGCATGGAAATCGCGCGGGTCTTATTTATATGAGTTAGTTAGTAATCGTTCAGACATAACCGCGCGGTTAATCAAGCCGCGCGGTTACCGCAACCCAACCGCCAGAAAATAGAATCGCGCTGCTCCCGCGCGTTTCTATTACTATGGAGTCTTTACTTCGCGTTCAGTTGCGTTTACCGCCTTTTTCTTTTCTTTTTTTTAAGGAGCAACCACAGTAAACACACTTCTTCGTCGACCTCCATTTTGAAACTGACGCTAACCAGCACGAAATCGCATACTAACCGCGCGTGTCTGAATAGCATCACAATTTTGCGGTTTGAAACCGCGCGATTCGTAAACGCACGATTCCCGCATGTCTGAACGCAGGCTTAGTAGTGTGATAGGGTTGTAGTGGGCGGTAAGTGTCTAATTCTGCCGGCCGGCCTTTCTGAAAGGGAGCAGTCTTAGTCCTAAAATTCACTTATGACCTACAAATCTCTCACCAGTGGCTCCTAGCAGCTGTGTTGCACACAGCGGCCACACCCCAGTAACCACTTCGGCACGTGGGCCAAACCTGGTAGAGGGGGGCTCGAGTATCCCGATACTCGGGTCTGGCGGATACTCCTAAAATAAAATAAAAATCGTCCTCACTGCCTGAATTAGTAGATCTATAATTAAGATAAATTGTTTACATTTTGTTAGTGCTTTTTTAATATTGTTTTTTATTTACTTAAACTTAATTAAGTAACGTTTGTATTTCATTAATGTAAGTCCATGAATTATTTGTATCTGGCTCGCATCACGTTCACTTTGTTTAACGTTTTTGTGAAACTTGTTCGGGTTTCCGCGACACAGGCCAGACCCAGTGCGGAGCCCATTGCCATACCTGTGTATTAGATTATAAGTACTTTTGGAAATAAAATTTACTATTACTATTACTACTCCCGGAGCAGACACCGCTTATGCCCGGTTTCTATATTCAACGGACAGTCGTACGTAGGTTAGAGCTACGACTCGTTTCCACATACAAAGTTTGACAGCTAACTTACCGCCGGTTTCTAGCTGTCAAACTTTTGTATGTGGAAACGAGTCGTAGCCCTTACCTACGACTGTCCGTCGAATATAGAAACCGGGGGTTAGTGCATAGTGTCTGCTCCGGCCAATTTGGCAACCCACTTTCTGTGGCGGGGCAGCTAGGCATTGTTGAAGGCCTCGAAGGTCGGCGACAGGAGTCCTGTTGTTGTTCGATCAAAAACTCCATTCAAACCTTTCTCCTAGCGGTTTCCGTTCCATTGGATGAAGAAGGGTGAGGACGAGAGAGTGCACCTGTGGTTGCGCGCCCACTTATGCATTTTAATATATCCTGCGCATCTGACTTGACTTGGATTATTAGTGCCCTGATTGATATAAATAAATAATCATAATCATGTCTTTCCAAAATAAAGTAGAACAATTGAATCATCCTGTATAGCAGCAAGTTGTTTGCCAGTTCTTTTGTAAAGGCAGCTAGCGAGCGATCTACGCTCACATAGATGCAACGTAAGTCATCTCGCTCTCACCAAGTTCTCGAGCACGGTGTGTGACTGAGACAGTGCCTACACGCCTTTTTTGCATAGTAAGTTGTTCCTTATCGCCATTGCGTTAGTGTGAGCGTGGATTAGCGAACTTTGATGTTTATACTTATTTCTTTGCGATCTATATGAGTGTTAAACATAATTTAGACGAATGTGAGTGCCTACTCAAACCTAATATGGTTTTCAGGCACAATATCAATAGAAATTATGTAGTCTGTATACTGAATAAATAAATAAAAAAAAAAAAATATGCTTTGGTAGCAGCCATGATACTATGGTTCTAAGACAGACACTATCTATAGTCTTTTTCACGCCGGAACGTATGCAAGACACATTGAACTTGTTTCGTTTCACGTTGTGTGGCTCACAACAATTTTGAAACAAAAAAATCAAGAAAAAAAATTTTACGATAAAACATACAAAAAAAAATGATTTTGTCTATTTCCTGTTTCATTATTTAATAAATTATCATAAACTAGCCATAACATATAAATAAATAAACAATAAACATTTTCTAGAAAACTCCGCCAATTAACAGTACTGAGTAAAATGGAACGTAATCTATTAGAGAGTGCAAAAATGAAAATCGAAACAATTGATGAATCGATAAGTAAAGAAATAATCGTTGGTTTAGTAATTTTGTCTATAATGAACTTAAAATCGATTGAAATTAATTGATAGTAGTGAAAGAAAAATCGATTTTGATAATCTCGATTAAACTTTAGGACATTACTATTAGACTGATTTTGACATCATCTCGAAGTGTCTTGCATACGTTCCGCCGTGAAAAAGACTGTAAACAAAGTTTATATTTTGTTCGATGTCTTTTCAGATTATGACGTCACGAATCCCTCAATAAGCTGACCGTGTTCGCTAACACTGTTTCATATCATTTTATACATTAACCTACATCTTACAGATCTACGAAGCGGCCCACAAGGCGCCCAACGACCAGGCAAAATGGCGCGTCGGCGGCGAAGAGTTTGAAGCTCTGATGCGTATGCTTGACAATGCTGGATTCCGCACTGGTTACATCTACCGTCATCCTTTGATCAAGGTACAAATAATAAATAATGCTGGACATTTCACACAGCATCATCTAGCCCCAAACCAAGCAAAGCTTGTATTATGGGAACCAGATAACTGATATACTACTTATATACTTTTTGTTTGTAAATACATACATATTATACATAGAAACACCCAGACCCGAGATAAATATTTGCAGATCATACAAACATTTATCCCGCAGCGGGGATGGAACCCGCAACCTTCTGCGTCTCACGGACTTTCACCCACTGCGCCACAGAGGTCGTCATAAATATAAGTTGATATATCCTTTAATCCAAGGTGTTTGCTCGCCGTTATTATGTCGTACTTTTCCAGTCCATCCAAAGGTTGTCTGGAAGAGATCGCTTTTAGCGATAAGGCCGCCCATTGTACCTACTTACTTGTCGTTGTGTATTTCCTATTATGTGTTTCTTTTGTCTATACTTCTATGCTAATATTATAAAGAGGAAAGATTTGTTTGTTTGTTTGTTTGTTTGAAATGAATAGGCTCCGAAACTACTGGACCGATTTGAAGAATTCTTTCACCATTAGAATCCTGCATTATTCCTGATGAACATAGGCTATATTTTATCCCGGGAAAGTGAAGTTTTCCCGAAGGAACGCGGGTAACACCGCGACGGCCAGCTACTGTGCAATAAAGTGTTTTTCAATTTTATTCTACTTGTAAACAGATCATCCATCTAGCGGGCCGAGCTGGCGCGAGCGGTTCGTTTTACAAGCGTTTCTCTTACTTGGTACCATTGTTCATAAGGTTTATAATGGCTTGCAATAAGATAATTGACGCGTCGCTTGCCAATTCAATGTGACTTGAGCCATATACATTCCGATATAATAAAGTCGATTTGTCTATACAGGGTGTAAAAAGACTGCTACCGAAAACTGAGGAGTTGCAATCAGACCATGATTCTAAACATATTTAGCGAAAAAAAAAACGCAAATTTTTTTTGACTTAGCTTAGTCATTTTACGTTATTTTCGGTTATTTACTACCAGGACAACATAATCAGACCATACCTACCTAATAATTTCATTTATAAAAGAAAAAAAAACATTTAAAACTCAAAATCCAGCAATCTACGAAAATAACGCGCCCAAAACATACGCAAACAGTACTCTTCAAACGCTGTTTTCTCCGGATTTAATGCATATTTCGGAAAATCCTTTTGGATTTGGTTGTGTGTTGGGGTGCTGTACCTACCCCTTTCGGCTTCGGTAGACGTCTTTTTACACCCTGTATACATTCCGATATAATAAAGTCGATTTGTCTATATGTTAGCCGACTGTTTTAGTTAAGTATTTATAATAATGCTTTTTCAGAATGATGTGCCGAAGCCTAAGAACGACGTGGAAGTTCCACCAGCTGTCTCCTCGCTGGGATACCTTCTGGAGGAAGAAGAACTCTACAAGCAGGGGTACGTTAATAAGAAAGCTACACTTATTATAAACCCACGGTCCTTCGGGAATGCCGCGGTGAGCGAGCAGCCTCAGGCGTTTGCCTCGCAACGTAAAAAAACAGGGTCACGACTGTATCCCCAAGGCGCGGTAGACATTCTCTCAGATCTTTATATTCCAGATCCTTTGAAGATGTCTAAGGGGGTAGTCAGAGGCATGTACAAATACATATTTGATACATGCCCACATCTTGCAGAAGTTAATATTCTATGCGTGACTGGTTGCAAGCCCATCGCCGCCTATAAGAATACAAACTGGTTTCCTCACGATGTTTTCCTTCACCGTTCAGAGCTCGTGTTAAAGCCTCGCAACGTTTACCGTTAAATTAATATTTTTACACTTTTTATTAGATGTAGCCAAATATGTTTAGAAATCATTACAAATTTTGTTTCTCAGACTATGGAAGAAGGGACACGGCAAGGCCGGTGAACGCACCCGCTGGCTGAACTCACCGAACGTCTACCAGAAGGTCGAGGTCTTGGAGACTGGCACCCAGGACCCGAAGAAGATCACCAAGGTAGAATATTTGAGGGTTGAGGCGGAGTAGTGTGTTGAGAGGTATTTTTCTATCGAAATCAGTCCATAGATTTGCAAAAATTTACCCATAAATTTGCAAAAATTTACCTTTAAGCCAAATTTTTCCGTAAATTTGGAAATTGTGGATTTTTCTTATAAAATTCAGTCCATAGATTGCAAAAATTTAAAGATAATTTCAACGAAATCCAGTATTAAGGTGGAGGCTGAGATTTTGTAGAAAATATAATAATTTTCGAAATCTTAAGTATTTGCATAACTTGAAAATTTTTAATTTTTCTTGATACATCTTGATGAATGACTGGCACCCAGGACCCGAAGATCACCAAGGTAGAATATTTGAGGGTCGAGGCAGAGTAGTGTGTTGAAAGGGATTTTTCTATCGAAATCAGTCCATAAATTTGCAAACATTTATCCGTAAATTTGCAAAAAATTACCCATAAATTTGCAAAAAAACTCGTAAATTTGGAAATATGTGGTGGATATTTCTTATAAATTAAGTAGTCCATTTTGCCAAAATTAACTTGGAAATAGTGGATTTCTCTTTTAAAATCAGTCTATAAAGCAAATTCGTTTCAACGAGGTAGATAGAGTATTGTTGTAGGCAGAGATTTACTGGAAATTATCTAGATTATCCAAATTAACGAAGTATTGCAAAATTTTATCGTAATTTGACAATTAAACAAACAAATTCTTCATTTTCTTGTTGATAAAGCTAAAAATGCTGTAAATCTACCTATAAAGTAGGGTAACCATCATTTCGACTATTATTTTCTCCATAGTTTATAATGGCTTGATTAATATAAGAAGATAAATAAATAAATAACAATACACAATCTGTAGCATCACAATATTTTAGAATTATTTTGAGAATCTGAAATGATTCGATATATTTTATTAATTTTAAGAACATTTTTTTTATATTTTCTTTTACATTCCATTTATTTTTTATATATTTTGGGCTTTGGTTTTTTATTAATGGTAAAATATATTTCACTTTTTATAATTTTTACTTATTTTATTTTTTCTATGCATAAAGTTTTATTAACAAATATTTATTCTATCAAAATGTAGGTAGTTTTCAATGTTAACAATTACTATTAAAGTCTATTAGCATTCCTCTAACAATCACTGTTATATATTAAGAGTTTTGTCAAAAATAGTCAAGCATTTTCTGTTAGCGCTCAAAATGGCTCAAAAACTCACTGTCTTTTGTATTATTTAATCAATTATATTCAAAATCATCGAAATCGTGTCTAGACTAATTAGATATTATAATGCGAAGTTATATGCAAAATATTATATAATTTAATTAACGCTTTTTGCTTAAGAGTGTATTTAAAGATATTAGAGAGTGACAGGTTTAAGAAGCAAAAAGTTTATGATATTATATTAATTTATTATTCACAGCACATATTAATTCAATAAGCCTTATTTATTAATGTAATTTTTATTAATTTTTAAATATATTAAAAGTTTTTGCTTCTTTAAGAACTGATCGTGAAATGCTTTTCTTATATTGTGCTTTAGAGATTTTATTCAATAAAAATATATTAAAAAAATAAATAATCTTTTCGTGACGCTTCACTCACAATGAAATGCTCTTGGCGGTTTTAAATTTACATAATTTACTAAAACTATATAATATAAGTTTTGATGTGTTTTTGTGTGACTAATTATGTAATATTTTGCAGTGGGTGGACGCTAACAACGATGAGGTAAATAATATAATAATTGATGATTTCTTCTTCTTTAAATCTTCTTTTCTTTTCTACTCACTGGGAAAAAAGGCTTAGCTTGGGAGTTAATAAAAGAAATCTATATTATATAACATTGAGAAAATCGCTCAAATCAATTTCAAGTATAATTTATTTATATTTATGATGATAAAAGTATTTTATTTCGCATTTCTAAACATAACATATTTAAAAACTAAACTAACAATCTTAGACTTTATTTATTCGACTATCAAAACTTTGAAACTATTTTACTAAATCCTTGCCTCATGGTCACCTCAGTAAATTGTTATTTTAAAGTTGAAAGGTGACCTAGTGACTATAAATGCTTCAATTCTTCACAGCGTGTTAGTCCTAAGGAGGCCTTAAGGCGGCCTAAAAACTCCGTCACCAGAGTTGGCCGCTGACTCATACGAACTTACTTACTTTGAAGCTTTTTATTATATTCTGATGTCTTTGGGTATTAGTTGTGGTGTCCATTCGCATTTTAAGATTGGTTTTTGTAACTTAGCAGAACTTTATTACAATGGAGTAAGGATAGTATTCGCTCAGCATAATTTTTATCGCTGATTTCTTTTAGAACAATTTGATCAATCTACTAAAACACGAATCAGCAATATAAGTGGTGAAATACAATTTTATAAAATAACAAAAAATTTGATTGCGAGGCTTAGGGTCGATTCACATCTGACCGAAGATCCGTCGCGTATTATCGGACCGTTCACACTCGACGGATGATACGTTAGTCCGTCGAGTGTGAACGGTCGAGTGTTTTTCTATACATTTGTCAGTTCTGGCGTTCCGCGACCGATAATACGCGACGGATCTTCGGTCAGATGTGAATCGACCCTTAAGTGGAGATGGGCGGGACACTTGGCCAGACGGGACGACAACCGATGGACCAAAGCGGCTACCGAATGGTGGCCAAGAGATATGCGGCCTCGAGGCAGACCACCTGCCCGATGGTCAGTCGACATTGTGAGGGCGGTAGGAGAGCAGTGGATCCGGCACAACCCAACAGTGGGTGTTACCGGCTGGATAGATAGAGATAGATAGAACAAAAAATACATGCCCTTACTGATAAACGACATAATTTTGTAATTTTTATAGTGTTAATCCACACTTGGTATTTCATTAAGAAATGAAAAGTCTTATCAAAATTTACCGGTAAATGTGAGCTCATCAAAAATTTGGACTGCGACGACTAAGGGTTCCGTGGCCGACCGGTAAGGCACTCCGGCTTTAGGAGGATCGTCTGATCGTTGCGGGTTCGAATTCGGTCGGAATCCAAAATTTTGATGACTTTTCATTTCTAACTTGACATAAAGTTATGTCATGCATAAACTAAAAAATTGTATTCATAGGTTATGCATGACATAACTTTATGTCATGTATATCGGTAAGAAGCTCTCGTGGTCGTGCTTGCTTAGTCGTTCTTGATAGATCGTCGAAGTTAAGCAACGTTCGAAACGGTCTGTAAGTGGATGGGTGACCGCCAGTGGCATTTTCATCTGAGCGCTTCCGTGCTTCGGAGGGCACGTAAAATTGTCGGTCCCGGCTATTTAAGTCGTTAAGCCATCAAGGAGGCCTTAAGGCGGCCTAAAAACTCCGTCACCAGAGTTGGCCACTGACTCATACGAACTTACTTTTTTATGTCACAATTTTTTGTGATTGAATAAGGCTACACTTTATAATTTCAACCTTACTGCATTGTAATAGAGTTTATTTTCATCAGCGTTTAGCTAACCGTAACAAAAGCATTTCATTGATAACCCCCTGGTTAAAAAAAATCGAGTTTGTACAGTGAAAGAGATGGATAGTATTAATGTTGCCGTACCCCTCCCACACCTTTTTTGTTTCTCCTAAGATCCTATTCTGGATTCGAGGCACGCTGTTGCATGATTGTATTTACTTTTTAAATTGTGTGGAGTAAAAAAGAAAAAAGAATTTTGTGTTTTTTTGAAGATTAAAAGTGTCTTAAAAACAAAAAAGTTATTGAGAAAAAATCTCTGCACGTTATTTTTATTTGCAACACAGAAATTCAGTAGCAAAAGATATTTTTTTTTAAATTGAAAAAATATACAGTAAAAAATTCGAGCCTTTTTAAAAAAAACTTGTTTATTTTTTTTCAAAGCTTGCATGGGGAATGGCCACATTATAAAACTGTACACGCTCGATAGACCAGGCAGAAGCGACTTTTTCACCTTTTTCTTGCACCTAACCTAACCTTCCTGATCTGGCAACATTTTTACTAATCTGTCTTTTTTTCTCTCCTCAAAAAAAACGCGAAAACGTTGCAACGAAAAATGGACCGTATCACAACGATAGTGGGTGCAAGATGGATCGCCGGCGCATTCTAGTACTCCAGTTAAAATTGATACACTCCAATTTGTGCCAATGAAGACCAATCCGAAAGAGTTCAAGAAATTGCAGCAACAGGTATGTTTTTAAGATTTTATTTATTAGCGCTCGCTTAGTTCTTGATAGATCGTCGAAGTTAAGGAACGCTCGAAACGGTCTGTAAGTGGATGGGTGACCGCCAGTGGAATTTTCATCTCCGTGCTTCGGAGGGCACGTTAAATTATCGGTACCTGCTATTTAAGTCGCTAAGTAAAAAACGTAATAGTAGGAAGTAGGCTAGTAGATTAGGAAGTCATAATATAGGATTTATCATCATTATGGTGATACAAACATCCAAACATACTATAAGTAGGATACAGGGATGTATGTTTAGCCGTATAATGCATGCTGAATTTGACCTACTTGAAAGGATTCGCTAAATTTCAATATTTTAACTAGCTGGATGAAGTTAAGAATTGTCCAAGAGCTATTTCTCAACGAAAACATTGCTCAAGTTTCATGATTTCATCCAAATTGGTTCTACTAGTTTTTAGGCGTGATTGAAAAACAAACATTAACAAACTTTCAGCTCTATTATATGAAGTAGGATAGTAGGAAGTGGGTTAGTAGGAAGCAAGATAGTAGGAACTACGATAGTAGGATATTTCTTTAATTGAAAATTAAACTTTTGTTAGTAAATATTCTTCTAATAATAAACATAATGATGCAGATAAAAGAAAATCGTCGCGCAGACAAAATAAGCGCCGGCCCTCAGTCGCATATACTTGAAGGTGTGACATGGGACGAGGCAAGCAAGATGGTAGGAGAGGACGCGGTCAATACTCAGACCGGGGACCATGTGGTAAGTCTACAACGGTGATGGAAAACACCGAAAATGGTGACGGGAAACATCGAAAGTTGTGATGAAAACTATCAAATGAGGCGATGGAAACTATCTTTGGTTGAGGATGGCGTGGTAAGTAAAGATTGGTGATGAGAAACACCAAAATAGCGCTAGAAAACACAAAAAATGGCGATGAAAAACACTATTGGTAGGAGATACTATGGTAAGTGAAGATTGGTGATGAAAAACACTGAAATAGTGATGGAAAACATCATAAATGGTGGTAGTAAGTGAATATTAGTGATGAAAACGCCAAAAAGGTCGATGGATATCATCGATAGCCTTGGTTGTGATGAAAAATATACATGTTTCATCTCCAATGTAGATTGCGAACCCATTGCCACCTACATCATTATACACTAGCTACTGCGCGCGGCTTCGCTCGCGTAGCACCAACATTTTGAATAGCCCATATGCTATTCCAGGTTTCTATGTCTATACCAAGTTTCATCCAAATCAGTTCACTGGTTTAGGCGCGATTGAAACACAAACATACTCACAAACTTTTAGCTTTATTACATTAAGTAGGATAGTAGAAAGTATGATAGTAGGAAGTAGGATTGGAGAAAATAAGATAGTAGGAAGTAGGATCTCTCTCTCCCATAAGGGTTTGCTGTAAGAGAACTCTTTAGGGTTAAGCTCGCCTTTGCCATTACTTCTCTAGATTAAGTGTTTATGTATGTTATTTGTGCAATAAAACAGGGTCACGACTGTATCCCCAAGGCGCGGTAGACATTCTCTCAGATCTTTATATTCCAGATCCTTTGAAGATGTCTAAGGGGGTAGTCAGAGGCATGTACAAATACATATTTGATACATGCCCACATCTTGCAGAAGTTAGTATTCCATACGTGACAGGTTGCAAGCCCATCGCCGCCTGTAAGAATACTAACTGGTTTCCTCACGATGTTTTCCTTCACCGTTCAGAGCTCGTGTTAAAGCGCATATAAATTTTACGAAACGCAAAATCCATTGATGCACGGCCGGGATTCGATCCCACGACCTTCGGATTGAAAGTCGAGGTACAACCCCATTCGGCCAACACGGCTCATTTTGTCTCAATTTGTGCAATAAAGAATAAATAAATAAAATAAATAGTAGGAAGTACAAAAGTCGATATTTTCTAAATCAACCATTATTCAACAGGTTTTAATGGGGGCAGCATCTAAGGGCATCATCCAACGTGGCTACCAACACAACGCCACGGTGTACAGCGCCCCTTACGCTAGGAACCCCTTCGACCATGTCACTGACAATGAAATTGAGGACTATAAGCGTGCTGTGGAGAGAAAGAGACGGGGCAACGACTGTGAGTAGTCTGTCTCATGTAGAAGATTATACAGGGTGTAAAAAGAGAACTACCGAAAACTGAGGGGTTGCAATCAGACCATGATTCTAAACATATTTAGCGAAAAAAAAAACGCTTCGCTTTTTATTTTCGGTTATTTACTACTATTACAACCCAATAATTTCATTTGTAAAAGAAAGAAACAGTTAGAACTCAAAATCCAGCAATCCACGTAAAACAACGCGCCCAGAACATACGCAAACAGTACTCTTCAAACGCTGTTTTCTCCGGATATAATGCTTTTTTCGGTAAATCCTTTTGGATTTGGTTGTGTGTTGGGATGCCCTTTCGGTTTCGGTAGACGTCTTTTTACACCCTGTATATTCATTAAAGACAAATTAACAGTGTGTTTCATAAAAAAAACAAGTTCTTTTAAGGCGATACAGTCTTAATGTGGTATTCTAAGTGATCCCAGAGGTCCTACTGAATAAATGATTTTGACTTTAAACAATAAATAAATAATGCTGGACATTCCACACAGCATCATCTAGCCCCAAAGTAAGCATAGCTTGTACTATGGAAACCAGATAACTGATATACTACTTATATACTTTTTGTTTGTAAATACATACATATTATACATAGAAAGACCCAGACCAGAGATAAATATTTAAATCATACAAACATTCCCGCGGCGGGATCGAACCCGCAACCTTCTGCGTCACAAGCGGGCTTTCACCCACTGCGCCACAGAGGTCGCCAACTTTGACTTATAATTGAATGAATGAATAAAAATAAAAATACTTTATTGCACAATTCACACCATAATACAATGCACAATGGGCGGCCTTATCGCTGAGAAGCGATCTCTTCCAGGCAACCTTTGGATGGAGAGGATAATTTTTTTATTTTATTGAAACAAACTAGCATGGCTACAACGCTAATAACAAAATTATTTAGGTCAGAATTTAAATGCAAAAAGAAATTTGACGACCTCTGTAGCGCAGTGGGCGAAGGCCCGCCTGCGACGCAAAAGGTTGCGGGTTCGATCCCCGCGGCGGGACCAATGTTTGTATGATCTAAAAATATTTGTCTCGGGTCTGGGTGTTTCTATGTATAATTTGTATGTATTTACAAACAAAAAAAAAAGTATATAAGTAGTATATCAGTCATCTTAGTACCCATAACACAAGCTCTGCTTACTTTGGGGCTAGATGATGCTGTGTGAAATGTCCAGCATTATTTATTTATTTAAATAATTAATTGTGAGAAAATATTAACTGTTACAGATGACACAGACCTATCGGAATCGGAGGCGATCAGCGGCGCTCAGATCACATCACCAGCCAGCGCGCCGTCCGAAACTGAGGAGGAGTCTCGTGATGGTAAACCTACCTACTATTTTTGATTAAGAAATTTATTTATTTATTAGGTAACACCAACAGCATACATAATTCACATTTGTAGGAACATTTTAAAAACAGTCACTCTATAGAATGTACACCCATTACAGGCATGCACAACATTTACAATAAGAAGAAATGAAAAGTGTTATCAAAATTTTCGATTCCGACGGGATCCCGCGACGATCAGACAATCCTCCTAAAGCCAGAGTGCCTTCGACCGCTCAGCCACGGAACCACTGACGTCAGATTCGAAATTTTTTATAAGCTCATTTATCGGTTAAGCACCGGTTAGCGCCATCTGCACGTTTCACTTAAATATTTTCACTTAAGGGTCGATTCACATCTGACCGAAGATCCGTCGCGGATTATCGGTCGCGGAACGCCAGAACTGACAAATGTATAGAAAAACACTCCGACGGATGATACGTTAGTCCGTCGAGTGTGAACGGTCGAGTGTTTTTCTATACATTTGTCAGTTCTGGCGTTCCGCGACCGATAATACGCGACGGATCTTCGGTCAGATGTGAATCGACCCTAAATATTTACTTTACCGATAAATATGAGCTTATCAAAAAATGACGATTGTGACGATTAAGGTTCCGTGGCCGAGCGGTTTACTGTACATACAAAAAATGATCAAATAAATTGAATGTAATGCTGGACATTTCACACAGCATCATCTAGCCCCGAACTAAGCAAAGCTTGTACTATGGGAACCAGATAGATATACTACTTATATACTTTTTTGTTTGTAAATACATACATATTATACCTTCGCCTAGTTCGCCTTCACTCTTCTGCCTGTATGTGAACGCGCTGATTGAGCGACTCAGTGGCATGCATGTGGGCTGTCATGTCAGTGGGGTATGTGTAAACAACCTCACCTATGCCGATGACATGGTGCTACTGGCTCCCTCAATCAGTGCCTTACGAAAGCTTCTCACTGTATGTGAGTCCTACGCTGCGTCGCATGGGCTCACTTACAATGTAAAAAAGTCAGAGTTCATGGTTTTCAAGGCTGGTCCCAAGTGTCCGACTTTTGTTCCACCTGTGACACTTAACGGCACGCCACTTAGAAGAGTGTATAGTTTTAAATACCTAGGGCACTTTGTGACTGAAAACATGAAGGACGACGATGATATGGAGAGGGAACGCAGAGCATTGTCAGTCAGGGCGAACATGTTGGCCCGCAGATTTGCACGATGTACGGATGCGGTTAAGGTTGCCTGTTCAAAGCATACTGTACATCATTTTATTCAGCGAGTTTGTGGTTTAACTATACCCAAAAGGCTTACAATGCTCTGCGTATCCAATATAACAACGCGTTTAGGCTGCTGTTGCGATTGCCGCGTTTCTGCAGCGCCTCGGGCATGTTCGCCCAGTATCATACCGACACCTTCGACGCCATCTGGCGGAAGAAGACAGCCTCACTGCTCAGCAGAACGCGAGGCAGCCGCAACAGCATCCAAACTGCGATAGCTGAGAAATTTGACTGTCCTCTGATTTTCAAACTAATTCAGAGGACTAAATCATTTTTACATTTTAATTACTAGCCCTTAGAAATAAGTCTACTTACACAATGGACTGTAAACTGTCTGAAAATAAATCTTCTTCTTCCTGCCCTTATCCCACTAAGTGGGGTCGGCACAACATGTTTCTTTCTTCCATTTCCCTCTATCACTCGTCATATCAGAACTCACTCCTTTCACTAACATATCCGCATTCACACAGTTCATCCATCTTTTCTTAGTCCTACCCCTACCGGTATATCCATCCACATTCATACTCATCACTCGTCGTGTTATATGACTTTCATCCCTCCTCATGACATGCCCATACCACGCCAACCTTCCACTTCTCAATTTGTCAGTCACTGGCGCTACTTTCAAACTTCCCCTGATGTACTCTCTGTCTGAAATTAAATAAATAATTAAATTATACATAGAAATTTTTATATTTCAGAACATCGCGTGCTGAGAATCGAGACCACCCAAGCTCCGATCAGGAGTCAGCCAGAGGTCGTACTTAGCGATGGTAAGTGAAAAAAAAAAATAACATATGGATGGACGTCGACGTCTCAAAATACGCTGTCTAAGGATAATTTTGATATTATATTACTCAGTAACTGGAAAATAGTCAAAAGACATTTATTCTAGATTATGCAGGGTTCATTTTTGAGATGGGCCACGGAGGGCAGGTACCTTAACCGTTGGAGCTACAGGAAATCACTTTTAAGAGACCTACCCTAACTTTTTGAGATATTTTGAACTGCATTCACAGATTTTGAAAATATGTACAGTCAGCGACAAAAATGACAAAAGAAAATAAAAAATGTTTTTGATGCCTATTTTTGATGATTATGAAACTGAATCGATTGGCACCAACATTTTTTTTTTAATCTGTGAATTCAGTTCAAAATATCTCAAAAAGTTAGGGAAGGTCTCCTAAGAGTCCTAAGAGCGTTTTCCAGTAGCTACAACGGTTAAGGTACCTGCCCTCCGTGGCCCATCTCAAAAATCCTTCCTGTATAAAATGAAAAGTTGATTAATGAAACAAATCTGAAATGCCAGCCAGCCCTTACAAATAAACTTGGTCTAATATTAATGAGAAAAACCATAGAATTACACAATACTCACAGTTTTTACTCGGGAATAACTACTATTTACTTATAAACCAGTTTGTTTTGTTCTATGAAAAAAAAAGTATTTAGATTTTTTTGTTGCATGTAAATTGCATTTTGATTTTTATATGCATGTAGGTTAAGCATAAACCTTTTTTGTAGTAGATACGACCGATTTCTTGAATGCCGAGCGCTCGCATGCCGACAGAACTAAAGGTGAGTTTTTTTATATTTACTTAAAATTAATCTCAGCCAATGATATTTTATACTATAGATATTTTATGTTTAAATTCGGCATCCTTATTATCTAACTTGAAATCGATTCAAATTGTCATCCCAATAGAGCTCAATCAATCACAATACGACAATGACAATTGAAGTCCAGGCTAGGTTTCAAATGTCGATATGAAGCCATGACACAAATCGCAATAGAATAGAAATCGAATCGACAGATAACGCTGAGACTCCACCTGCGTCTTACGGCATTAATTTCCAAAAATTAGTACATTTTATGTCAAGTATCGCGGCACGTGAGTACCTGGCTCTATGTGAATCGTCAGTTTGACATAATGCCAGGAACTCACGTGCCGCGATACTCGACATAAAATGTATGCAGTTTTGACAATAGGCATGATGACAATATTTCAAAATCTGTTCTATGTTGTTCCGAATGATTTGTTATGTGAAAAAAATATCATATTTCAGTAGAAAATAAAGGTTTTCAAACATAAAAATCAAATTTAAAATTTGAAATTCACGCCAAAACGCTCGTCGGTGTCATGGCGGCTGTTTTGACGTCACAGCTCACCACTGCAAAGCAAAAACTACGTGCAGAGCTAAAGCTGAAAGGAAACAAAAGGCGCAGTTTTGGTCTATTATATTGAGTTTTGACGTCACGCGCTCTGATTGGCGTACAGCTATCATGGATTGTTATATTTTGTAGATTTATTTTATTAAATAATTTAATAATCTTGACGTTATTAGGACAATAAATGCATTTTTCTCAATCCTGGAATCCTATATAATTAGACCAGTTAAATATTTTGGCGAAACTTGATTACTGTCATCATGCCTATTTGACGTTGGAGACTCAGGCCCCTAGTTGACGCGGAAAAAAAACTTCACAGTTCGGGCGTTTTCGAGTCTTTACTTCCGCTAGTAACATATCTATATTCTTTTAATATCATTGGTTGTGAACTTGTGACTTTGTTTTTTCGATTAACACTCACACTAACCAATAACACGTTTACTGCCCATGACGCACGTGCATGTAGTGGCAAGGGACGCGTTAACTTATTTTACCCTGAGTAAAAATAACGGTTTTATTTTGCAAAATTTTGGTTCAATATTTTCTAGTCTGTTGTAAAAAATATTGAAATAAATACAAAATACTCATTTAGTTCAGGCTAGGCCGGCCTTACACTTGTAAGTTTTACTAACTTATGTGAGTAAAATTTACAAGCGTAAATGCGGCCAAAAGAGTGTTTAGTTTACGTTCCCTCATGTAAGTTACGTGAGTAAAACTTATAACTTACTTACGTATAACTTAGAAGTGCGGCCTTACACTTGCAACTTATAACTTACGTATAACTTACAAGTGCGCCCTTACACTTGTAAGTTATACGTAAGTAAGTTATAAGTTTTACTTACGCAATTAACTTGCGATGCATTTGCCTTAAGTTAATATACCAAAAGTTTTAGATTTGATTACACATTTTTTTACTAATGTAAGTTTGTTAAAGCCCTATATTTTTTGCAACAGACATGTGCTCTATATTATTTATTTTCCTTTCTATTTCTACTAACTTTATTATTTATGAAGCTATGTGATGGTTGGATATCAAATTCAAATTAAGGTGTAAGTTAGGCAGATCGTGAAATAGCGTCGTTTAACGATATACCTAGGCATATCATGATGTAGAGAGGATGGATGACAGTCGTTTGACAAAGCAAGTGTATGAGGCGAGTGTGTATGGGACAGCTGGAAGGGGAAGGCCTAGGCGAACCTTCTTGGATCAAATTGGCGACATTTTGGAGAAGGGCCAGGGCAATACCCTAAACGGGCCTAAACCGACGAGCATGTATGAAGAATGTAATCAGAGTGAATGAGGCGAGAGTTGTGTGCGCGTAGCGTAGTGAGTGGAGATCCGTGGTCTCTGCCTACCCCTTGGAGAAAAAGGCGTGATTTTATGAATGTATAGCTGGGTACTCACCTAGCAGTGTATCACGTAACGTATCAGATACGGTATCAACCTGCAAGTGTGTACGGCTCGTCCACAGTCCTCGCGTATCTAGCTACGAGCTGCCGGATCCGCAGTGCTCGCGACGACGTCACGCCGCGTTCATATTCAGTTCTTTTGAAGCTTGCGCGTACGTACTCACTACACAAGCGGTCGTGACGCCGTCCACGAGCACACGGCGAGCCGCCGCCTGTGTTCGCAGTGAAACCGCCACTCGGCGGGTCACCGCGAGCTTACAGCGCTCCACGCGCGAGCGGCTCGCAGCGGGCTCGTGCCTACGTACTCACTTGATACCGTATCTGATACGTTACGTGTTACACTGCTAAGTGAGTACCCGGCTTATCGTGATGGCTAATTCATCGATCTGCCGGCGACATCAAGCTTCAAGCTACCATCACGTATCTTGCCTCCTTTACTAACATCAGCACTTCTCTTTCTACTAAGACACCCGTGATCCGATAATGTCAGATGACGATGTGTTCCTACCGCGACGTGGGCCTATTGTTGCGCGTGCGCAACACAGAGGTAGGTAGAAGTGTGAATGTTCATTGGGTAGCTGTCATGATAACTCGACAATTTTCATTGAAAAAGCCATTGGGTAGAGTGGGTTATAATTGTCATGAATTCGTTGGGTAGCTGTCATGATAACTCGACAATTTTCATTGAAAATTTTTTTTAGAAAAACTCATATTTGACTCGAGAATTTTCATTTTAAAATCCAAATTCATTAGTTGAGATTTAGTAGTTAATTGCCAGGAAAATATATTATCATATCCCACTCATATAATAAAGCTGAAAGTATACAGATTTAAGATGTTTGTATGTTTGTGTTTCAATCACGCCTAAACCATTGCACCGATTTGGATGAAAATTGGAATAGGCGTAGATAATGACCTGGAATAGCATAGGTTATTCAAAATGTTGGTACCACGCGGGCGAAGCCGTGCGCAGAAGCTAGTTGTAATTTCATCAGTTATCAGTTATTTTCTGAATCAATATTCATATCCGTCTCTGGAATTATTTTCCCGAAATAAAAGCATATGTGCTATTCCAAACTGTGATCTATCTCTGCGGTAACATCAAAATCCATTCAGTATTTTTGCGAGTGACAAACATCCATCCATCCTCAAAAACTGTTATTATCATATTCCGAATCAAAAACGATGATTCATTTTCATATTAGTAGGATCATAATATTCTGGATCAAAAATTATGATTCATTTTCATATTAGTAGAATTATAATATTCTAGATCAAAAATTATGATTCATTTTCATATTAGTAGATCATAATATTCTGGATCAAAAATTATGATTCATTTTCATATTAGTAGATCATAATACTCTGGATCAAAAATTATGATACATTTTCATATTATTAGCATCATAATATTCTGGATCAAAAATTATGATTCATTTTCCAAAGATCCACTCTTGATGTCCGATTCGGAGGTATTTTTGGATTCAGCCGCGTCCGGTACCTCTAGCACTGGTTTAACTTCGCCGGTGTTGGTGCGAGCGCGCAACGCACCTGTGCCTCAGAGCGTTCGAGGTATTTAGGGGAGACTGGTGCTTGTTGAGTCATAGTAGTGTCTATTGTGAGTTGTGGATTGGGGAAGAATCATAATGTATTGTTGCTTTTGTAGGCATAGGTAGCCTCCTGACTTTGGCTGTATTAAAATCATCTAGTATAGATGTAAATGTCTATTTAAGTTGTTGCTTTTGCAAAATATGGTTAGACCCTTCGAGGTATTTAAGGGAGACTGGTGCTTAATCTTTTCATTGTGTCATTTGTGAGTCGTATACAGGATCTTTCATTTTAAACTACACAAACTGACAGGGCTTCATTTTGGTTTGTAAATAGACGTTTGACCGTATCAACTTAATTCCTAAGCCGATTTTAGTTTTCACTTCAAAAAGTAGCTTTTATTGATTTTTTATGACATGTTGCATAACATTTTCAAGGAGAACAGACGTTGACCAATCACAGTACAGCAACATCACGTCGCACGCTCGAATGGACTAAGTTATACAAGAAGCAACAATCAATTAAAAGGATAGTCTTAATCGATTTTCTCGAGATTTTCATAACAAAACAAAAAAAAAACATTACATAAATATTTTTTAATTTATTTGTTGAACCCAATTCCTGAATACAGTTTGTTTAAAATGAAAGACCCTATATAGGAATGTTTATTGTATTTGTCGTGTCTCATGATAGTATAGATTTGGGAATCCAAAATGCATTGTTGCAAAATATGGTTATAGACCATTTGTGTTTAGGGGAGATTGGTTGCTTGTTGAGTTGTCCGTGAGTTTTATAGAGAAAGAAGAATATATTGTCGTTGTCTTGTGATAATATCTAGATTGGAGAATTGTGTATTGATTGGTTGCTTTTGCAAAGGGTTGACGGTACGCGGCGTATTTAGGGGAGACCGTGATTTTTGCCACATGGTTCCCTACCTCCGTCATATCATCGGTAAAATTCGGATCGTGGTCTGTCTATCTTTCACTTTAATTTTTTACATCATATATCTTTTCACTATAACCATTACTTATGTCTATTATGTCTATCATATTCTATTCATTGTCTATTATGTTTATCTATTTTATATATTATCTCCGGTAAGTTACGTACGGATCGTGGTGTCTTTCATTTTAACTTTCTACATATTTATTTTCACTATAACCATTACTTATGTATATGATCTATTCACTATTAGGTATACTATCATAACTGTTTATATACATATTGTTTGTGCTATTAACATGTAACACGTCCTTGTTTTGAGTTAATGCACGGAATTGCAGGGAGATTTGTAAATTGCTTACCCGCACGCTTCCATCCTTACAGGTAATGCTAACGAAGCTCTAACCTCTAGCAAACGCTCGCTGCACGACTATACACGTAGCAGTAACTTTGACAGTATCGTCAAAGTTTACGACAGCCCCGAAAAGAAACACAGCCCGAAATGCAAGATCAGCCTTAGTAACAGACTCGATAACGTCAGTAGTCGATCTAGTCTCTCTTCTATCCCATCTATAGAATGGGATGGAAAATGTAGATCGGAGTATATGGTACGCTCCAAATCTTTGCCGAGAAATAGGTATCGAACTAGGTCCCATAGCGGGTTTGTTAACGCATATATAAAAGACCCTGAGCCTATGCATTATCATATTCCTAGATGCTATTCATGCGGCGCTGTCAACTCGCGTTCACTCAAAGATTCTGATATATACAAAAAAAACCCCACGTCTGTTTATCTGTCAGCGGATAACATCCATCAGAAATGCATTGATGAAACAGAAAGGATTAAAGTTAAAGAGATTGTGCTACCAGTTTTGAAGGTGGAGAAAGTACCGGAGTTTGTCGAAAGCCAAGAGTTTAATGAAGATACTTATTTAGGTGAGTTCTTCGCGACGAATAATCAAACTGTTATTGAAAAAGCTGTAACTAAAGAAGAGGAAGATGAGAGCGTGACTTGTAGAGCAGAGTATGTACAAATAGAGAATGATAATGATGATACTCTTGAAACCACTGAAGGTGAATACCACAGCTTCACAGATGACTTCGAAGAGGCATACGAAAGTCCTGTCAAAGATCTAGTTGAGAAAGACATTAGAGACTACTCTGTGCCTATAGATTTCTACTGTGAAGATTATAATCGAAAGAATGACAGTCCGAAGAAATCTCCCTTCAAACGTGAAGTACCCAAGAATGTGCTAGAACCGATATTAGAAGAGTCCAAAAGCTCTTATGGGGATGATTCTGGTAACCTGTCGCAGGAAAGACGAAATTCTGATGTACAATCTCTGGCAGAAAGTACTATAGATAAAGTTCTGGATGACGCTGTAGATGCTGTCAAAATGATTGAAGATTGTATAAGAGAAGATGTACTAAGCTCGGAAACTGAAAACGGAAATATTGCAACAGATGTTCACTTCCAAGAAAAGATTCAAGAGAGTATCGATGAGCTAAATGTAGAGAAAAAAATAACCGTAGAAAATGAAAAAGTAATGAATGTCATTGAAATATTTAATAATGTGGAGAAGAAAACAGCTCAAATAAACACAATTCAAGATGAAAACGAAAAAGTAGTAAAGACATTTGATGAAAGTTCTGATAAGGAAATGCTATTTAAACAAGATGTCGAATCGTTCTTTATTGAACCTAAACCCGTTGAGAATAAAGACCAAACGAAATGTTCAATAGACTACAGTGTGACAAGCTCTCTTGGAACTGTAAGCTTCAATTCGACTGTGGAGTTTGAAAAATATGAAGCTATTACCGATTTACTAGCTAATCTATTGAACAGAATCAACTATGAAAGTATTGAGATTAACTTTTTCCATTTGATTGAGAAGAAACCTACTGTAGTAGATGCGTTTGAGATAAAAAGTATAGAAAAATTAGAACACAACGAAATAAAAAATGACAAAGAAATGATTGAAAATGTAGATGAACATTTTTCAATAACAAAAATGATTGAAGAAATTGAAGAACAAACTTTCAATCTAAACGAAACGATACTTACAGAAAGTGATAGTGGGATTACTGAGCCTTTCAAAGTAGCTGAAAGCCTACTTTACTACATATTCGATCGCGTTTTTGTTATGGAAAATGTTAAGAATAAAAAGAAAAGTAAGAAAAGAGTTGTAACAGTTGTAGACGCTGAAGATATTATGTACACAGCTGTCGGATTGTGGCCGGAGCTAGACGAAAACGAAAATTTTGAGATCAATGTCCGTTTTAGAGATCAAGAAAATGAATTTGAGACTGAGCAGAATGAAGTAAGGCAAAACGAGTTAGAACAAAAGTCAAATGATGTGGAAAATGAAAGAGATTTGGATGAGGAGCAATTTGTTTTAGACGAACAAAACGAATCTATCGAACTCAATGTTTCTGATAACAAAAACATTGAGTTTGAAGAGGATAAAAAAGGTTTAGAAGTCGAACAGACTGATTTTATCAAGGACAATGTATTTGAAAATAAATATCTGTTGGTTAAGAAACAAAAAGACTGTAATGAAGAAGCAACTCACAAAAATGAAATGTTAAGTGAATGCTTTGAGGAAGAAGACAATGAACAGAACTTGCATGTTTTAGATGAACATGTTAACCACAATCATAATGATGATGAGTATTCTGAAACTGACTTCAATGACCTACAAAATGAAAACATGATTGAGCAATTAGATGAACAGTTTAATGATGAAGAATACAATTATTTGCTAAACAAGACCGATATAGTCGACGATGTATCTCACGAGTCTTACTTTAAGCATGTGAAGTATGAAGAAGAGGCAAAAATAGAGTTTTGTGAAGTTAATGAAGAAAAAGTTGATGAAATTGAAGAAAACAGTGACAATGATCGTAATATAACATCAATCGTTACTGAATACGAAATGGTTCTAAATAATCCGATCGATTTTCATCCTAATTCAGATTTCAATAGAGATAATTATTCAACAACAGACGATGAAGAATGCAAGGAGCTGTCACAAAACAGTATAGAAATTGCTGAAGATATTGTGTTTCAAGTTTTCAATCGAGTATCGCACAGTAAGAATATAAATATAAATGAAACTAATACAGCTATAGTACTTGATGATGATGAATGTGTTATTGAGAAGGGTTCTATGGAGGTTGTAGAACAAGGTTTCATTGCGAAGGTTGATGATACTATCGACGTTGTAGAGATGGTTGTTGAACAAGACAAAATGAACACGGCATTCGTACACGATGAATTTAACAGTCATGCGTCATCGCCACGCAAAGACTTCAAAGTTTTCGATGTCTGCGACGAATCACCTATTAGAAAACCTAACACAAGTTTTGTTGGACAAGATCTAATACTATACGACAAAGATGACACAATTCTCGGATCTCCATTTGTAAAACAAAAAGCAGTCATTGCAATGTCGCAGACAGAAAACTCTGGAGGTATCAAATATTGGTTGTCTTTTGATGAGAGTGTAGCAGAAGACAGAAGTTTTACTAGAAAGAGTTTTAAAAACACAGACGATGCTATACCCAGTTTCTACGGTATCAATTTCGAAGATGAAGATACTACGAGAAGAACGTTTCGGAAACCTTCTGTTTTGGTAAAAAAAATTGCTGAAACGCAAACGAATGACCACGGTGATGTTGCAATAGATATTCCAATATTCACATCTCCCAGTAGTTCCAAGTTCTACGATACTTGCGAGTCTATACTAGAGAGTCCACAGAAGAACTTTGACGGCTCGCATGACGTTGACGTTGACATTTCAAACGATGACAGCCCGCGAAAGAGGTTGCTGTATGAAGTGCAGAGGAGAGACAGGTTGTATGCAACATGGCCTTCCATCGAAGATACTTTATTCTATAGAATAATATCAAAGTTTCGGATGTCAGAGAGTTTTGACGCTAGTGAACTTGATAATGCTAGGATTAATCATTTGTAATCGATGGGTGACATGCGCAGAGGGCACGTTACATTTCCGGCTATTAAGTCTAAGCTACGTTGCCTTTTAATTTGCTTATAAACTTTTTAAGTTGGTTAGTGTTACTTTCTTAATTTGCTTAGGCATTACTAATAAGGAAAACGGGTAAGGTTGTTTTATTTGTATAATAATTTATTTAGATATTAATGTTTTGTGTACGCATTTTGTTGGTATATTCTTTTGTGTTTTTAAGGTCAATTTTGAGGTACGAATGCATTTATAAAAATACTATTTAGCTCAAGTTCTTAAATTTTACGGTGTATAAAGTTTTGTTAAACTCGGCCGATAGTTTTCAAAATCATGAATCTCCTCCAATTGTATCGATTCATGTCATTTAAAACACTCATATTCAACATTACTTTTATTTGTCATGTTTGCCTCGGCTCGAAAATGATCACTGTTTTATGAATTCAATTTGTCATCCAAGCTTTCCATGCATGCTATTTTATGTTTTGTTATTGGGTAAAGTTATTCTGTCTTGATTGTGTGTAGCATAAACACGTTGTGTCTGTGTGCGTAACGCGAACTCTCCAATCTCCATAGACGAATGAGTATTCAGTATCGCTTACGCACACAGAAACAAATCTGCATCTATCTACACACAATAGTATCGATTCAACTTTACATTTCTGAAGTATCATGATTTTAAAGATTGTGACCTCAGAACTGTATTGTTGCTTCGATGGATGTTTCGGTTACAATTCATTGATATTGTATCGTTAGATGCGTCTATCTCACTCTATCGCTCTATCTTTGTCTCTTTCTCGTGACAGTCAACAGCGACGTTCTCTTTTACTCTTACATGTATGTTGCTATCTCTTTTACTCTGAGAAGCATCTATCGATAAATATTATTGCATAAATGGGCACTCACCGCTTGCATGTCTTATAAATGTTTTATGTTTAATTAAAGTTAATTGTCAACTAATTGTATTTTATTTTGGTTTACTTTTATTTCAGCAATTTTAAAAAAACCACATTTTCTCAAATTTGCGATAGTCAATGATAGCAAAAGTACACTAAATCCATATGAAAACAGTAAAAAAAATACAAAATTGTCTTGTAACTAACCAAATGTACCTCGCGAGCGAAGCGAGCAGAATAAGCATTTTTCTGGCGCCAATACAGCCCAAACTACTGGAGACAGAATGCTGAAATTCAGAGGGTAGCTTCCTTTTATAACAACAACCCACTAAGACGGAATTTTTGAAAATTCTTCTCATAATAAATTACATATCCCTCCAACCATCTCTCTCCTTCGAAATCTCCCACCACTCACTCTCGAAGGAGTCGAGGTCGTCCCGCCAACGCTTCCTCGGCCGACCGCGACCACGTCTCCCATCGGGCTGCCAAGACGTTGAGGTATTCGCCCATTTGTCGGGATTCATCCGGCTTATATGACCTGCCCAGTCACACTTGAGTCGTGCTGCTTTTCTGCCGACGTCTGCAATGCCTGTTACTGAACGCAGTATTTCGTTTCGCACTCGGTCGGTGATAGGAGATATGGGATATGAGGGAGACCTTTGCCCAGCAGTTGGATTGCATAGGTTAACAAAAAAAAAATTACATAGCTCGCTTCGCTCGCCTGTGTAAAGGCGAGAACATGTGGTTTAACTTCTGCTTATTACTGCCTTGCTTTGTGAACTTGCATGTCAGCTACCGGATGGTTTAGACAGAATCGTTTCGTGGTTATGCGAAGTAAGTTACTTTTTATTTACTAACTTAGCTTTTTATTATGTGCAGTCCTTTATCTCTTTAATAATATTAATGCTTTAAATGGTGAAAGTTTTTTCAAATGTGTTGGTTTGCTTTCTAAATTCTTGTATGATTTTCTTGTTTATAAATTCGTTAGCTATCAAAGTACAGGATAAGTCCGCCATTTTTATTTCAAAATGGCGGCCAAGTAAAGACAAATATTCGAACCTCTAGTTAGGATATTGAGGTAAGTTGTTGAAGTTTTGTAGAATTGTATTTTTTTTTTAATTTTCAGGCGAACACACTGTCAACGGCGACCATTCAGACGCGCACCAGAGTACTTTCTCTCACAGCAGTAAAGAGGTAAGACTATAAAAAAAATGGCGGAAATCTCACAGTGCCATCTAGCTCCAAACTAAGCAAAGCTTGTATTATGGGAACCAGATATCTAGCACACAAGTTAATACCTATTACACTGCAACTTCGCTTGAATTGAAGAAACATACCGGAAACTATTTTTTTTTTAATTATTAAAGTGAACACTTTGGCGCATTGGGAGTTTTTGAGATGGGTGAAAAATATCAAACTCAGACGTGACCTTTTCTTACTATACCTACCTTCGTCAACAGTCGAGGTGAGACCAAAGAGCACTTATCTGCTCTATGGGTGAGACCAGACAACCCCGGGTTCAAATCCTAGGGTAGGACAGTAACTTTTTGCACTTTTTTTTTTGTACTCACTTCTGTCGGCACTCCTGGAACGCCACTGTATTTTTTTTCTTATTATTCCTATTGTTTGTAATACATACATATTATACATAGAAACACCCAGACCCGAGATAAATATTTGCAGATCATACCAACACTTATCCCGCGGCGGGGATCGAACCCGCAACCTCCTGCGTCACAAGCTTTCACCCACTACGCCACAGAGGTCGTCATTTGTCAGTCACCCAAAGGCCAAGTCCACCAATAATATTAGTAAAATTATCAAATAAATCTTATAACCAGGGATCGCCATCAAAGGAGATATCTACCGAGGATTCTCCGAAGAAGGACAAGAAGAAGAAGAAGGGACTGAGGACGCCCTCCTTCCTCAAGAAGAAGAAGGAAAAAAAGAAGGAGAAGTCCAGCACGCCCCAGCCCGCCTAGATGTGAGTGTACAAATAAATAAATAAACTTATGCCTTTACATCTTTAATAGATGATTTCTACAGCCAGCGTCAGGAGGCAACCTTTGCCTACACTGAACGGGACGCTAGTGCCGGGACATTGTTAGATGGAGGCTTGTACCTAAACCATCCTCTCAGCTCGGCCTGGTCCACAGGAAAGACGACGTCAATACGTGTGGAGCTAAGCTGCGGGTTGCCTCACGATGTTTTCCTTCACCGTTAAGAGCTCGTGTTGTGCATATTATATTAATTAGTAGCGACCCGCCCCGGCTTCGCACGGGTGTAATGCTGATGCTAAATATGAGTTTAGCCAGTGTTTGCAATGTAAGCGCAAAAAATGTATTAGTAATTCACGACATCACATTAGATACCTCTAAAATTATCAGTGTTCCTCTACTATATTATGCATGTATTATACATATAAACCTTCCTCTTGAATCACTCTATCTATGGAAACCGCATCAAAATCCGTTGCGTAGTTTTAAAGATTTAAGCATACATAGATAAGTGTAGGATGGGTTTACTTAAAACCTTTTTTGTCACGCGAACAGAATTCAGCTTTGATTTTGTACGTCATCTACAATATTGTTGATCGAAGGTACCAGAGATGAGTACAGTTTTCCCGGTTTTTTCCCGTAAATCCCGATCCTGTGGGAATCCCGGGATAAAATGTGTAGCCTAGTTTATTTTCATTCATGTCTGTTCTTTATTTCAGGTAATATCCACAAAATCACACTGCCATCGCTTCAAACCGTAAATTTAATTCTAAACGTTAAGATTCGTTAAGAAACGATAACCTTGCTTACACTGTCGCCGTGGTGTACATATTGTGTGGATATCTAACGCTAGACGTCCGTCATTTTGACACTGACATCTGCTGTCAACATGACACTGACATGAGTTGAATTGACAATGCCGTCATACGGTTGGACTCGGCATTTTGGCGCCAATTGTCGTTTTGTTCTTACAATTTGATAAGATGCTACTTACTTTAGTTTCGCTAGATGGCGTTAGTAATTTTAATGTAAGCGATCAAATCTTTGTAACTGTCGTTCTAATGGTTTTTTCTTTTTGATAAATTGATGACAATATGAAGAAAATACGGAATAATATTTCGCCATCTTGTGAAACCGCGGTAAAATGAAATACGTAGTGTTATATAATGTTGATTTAAATGAATTATGTTATAAAATATAAAAGTTTAATGAAATAAAGATGGCCGAAAACAAAATGGCGGATGCGCGGCAAATAGCTCTGCTATTTATTTGGCAATAAAAATGAGTGAAGTATTTTATACAACTCGTTTTTAATTTTATATACCCACCTATTGGCGTTTTTGTTTGGTGCACTGTAGGTTATCTCCTTCCCTCTTATAGAAAGATATATTCCATCTCTGTCAGATTATATTGATGTTATGCAAGCGCTCTTAATGTTTAGCTACTAGATGGCGCTGAAATCAACATGCTCCATAGTTGATAAGTTAACAAATATTTATTTTTTTCTAAAATTGTATTTTAAACTTAACTTGCCAATCAAGTTCTTATGTTGATGGAATATTTTATTTTGTATAATTTACTTAATTTTAGTTTGACTTTTATTTGGTGCGATTTTATCGGTATAAGGGCAGCTTTTGGGACATATGAGTACAATAATTGTTTATTTATAATTAGTATTTAAAAAATATCTAAGTAGGTATAGAAAAATGATTTGAGAACAAAAGATTGGTCGCAATACATAAACTATGACGCATATTTTTGACGCAACTCAAATAGATTTTGCGACTAGAATCGTAGTTAAACTTTTCCAAACTACCCTCACTCTAAAAAAAAAATTGAGGCGTTCTAAATTCAAATACTTTTTTCTATTCTTTCATAGATTATAAATTTATAAAACGTGACTAAAACGCTCCCTGGTCCATTGCATTAAAAAACTATGATTAATTTCTGGACTTTCGATATCAAATATCCAGGAAAAATGCAATCTTCTGTATTCTATAACGGTTGTAGAAAATGACGTAGGCCCGCAAGGATATCTGTTCCGGTGAGGGAGGCGCTGCTATCGCTTTTGGCATAGAGAAAGTAAATGTCTATGGCCTTTGGTGTTGCCGAAACATTTTACAGTAAAGTGGGTAAGCAAGGGACCAAACCACCCACAAAGCACCAAACGAAAAAAAACACACCGAGCAAACAAGCAATAGCGGATATGGCAACTGGAAACGAATGTCAGACAGATTGACATTTCAAAATGGCGTCGTTAGTTCCTCTTTTGGCCGCCGGTCCAGATATCTTTCGTACACCTAAATCTATGTCATTTTTCTCTATAAAATGGGGTAAAACCAATATTATTCTTCCCAAAGTACAATTATTTTCGATAAAAAATCGCACCAAAGTCTGGTGCATTCATTACTCAGGCATGTGATGCTTACGGATAGCCGTTTGTGCTTTTATAATATTGTAATTTTAATAGCAGAATCGGTTGCACAAATCTATTTACTTGACAAAAGATCACACTACAAAATCCCATAACATAGGCAAACAAACAAAAATCCCAAACAAAAAAACATAGTTTTTCCCAAATTTTCCAATTTCTGTATGAATAAACACCTAGGTCGTATTCGCGTTCCATTTTTCGTTCGTTCGATGATTGATGGATGATTCCCACCACGATTTTTGACTTCAAGGGCAAATTTTTCGCTTTGGAATATTTGGTACTAGGCTAGGACCGTGTTTTAACGTTCGAAAAAAAGTAAGTTCGTATGAGTCAGTGGCCAACTCTGGCGACGGAGTTTTTAGGCCGCCTTAAGGCCTCTGTCATGGCTTAACGACTTAAATAGCCGGGATCGACAATTTAACGTGCCCGCCGAAGCGCGGAAGCGCTCAGATGAAAATGCCACTGGCGGTCACCCATCCACTTACAGACCGTTTCGAGCGTTGCTTAACTTCGACGATCTATCAAGAACGACTAAGCTAGCACGACCACGAGCGCTTCAATTGTCCCTTGAAGTCAGAAATCGTGGTGGGAAGTATCCGCATATTCATCAAACCAACGAAAAAGGAACGCGAATACGGATTATTCCGAACATTTTAAAACAAATAACATTGAAATTGGTTCAGCCATTCTCAAGTTATGCTCATAAAGAGATAAATGTAAATTTGAGAAAAGCCTCAATTGAATTAGGTACCCAAAAGACCCTTAAATTAGTTCTATAGCGCACCATTATAAACCTTATGAACAATGGTACAAGATATAGAAACGCTTGTAGAATGAACCGCACGAAAGTGCTCGAGCCAGCGAGGCCCGCTAGATGGCTTCGCCAGACCTCGTTCATTCTACAAGCGTTTCAGTATGTTGTACCATTGTTCATAAGGTTTATAATGGTGCGCTATAAAACTAATTGACGCGTCGCTTGCCAATTCAATGTGCATTGAGCCTTAGAGGTCAAGTGGTAGTTTTGTGTGACCGATACTTAGTTATTTAAATATAAAAACAAAATATAATAAATGTAAGCACTTTTAAAAATTAAGATTCGGCTAGCTACGTACGTAGATGTTTTAACTTATATTAAATATACGGGACGTAATCATTTTCGAATTCATTAAAAAAACCATTTTTCTTTTCTTATGAACAACGGATTTTTACAATTGACACGTTCACGTCGAAGCGATATCAGAAAATAATTTGTATATTAGTTTTGTACACGGGAACTTTCTATATGAAGGGTATATGACTTTTTTTTAATGATTTCTAAATAAATAATCAAAATAAAACCCAAAAACGATTTAAATATCTAATTTTGAACTTTTAAAATGTCGGAAAAGTCTTATCAAAATTTTTCCGATTCCGACGGGATTCGAACCCGCAACGATCAGTGCTTACCGGTGCTTGACCGATAAATATGAGCTAATCAAAAATTTCGATTGCGACGTTAAGGATTCCGTGGCCGAGGGTTCGAATCTCGTCGGAATCGAAAATTTTGATAAGACTTTTCATTTCTCGATTTAAATATAGCAAAAAATAACGAAGATTTGACAGATAGATGGCACTAGTGTGTTTTCATAGCTCATAAATTACACATTTTAAAATATTGCATGAATAGTCTAATTTTGAAATTATCTTAAAGGAATTAGAATTAAAAACAGTCATTTACCCTATTTCCCGTGACAATTTGACATTACCTAGATCGGTCTAGCGTTATTAAAATGACAAATTGGAATCGAATTGTGCTCAGAATAAAAAAATACATAAAAAACATAATCATTGATTTTTAATAAAACAACAAATAATATTTTGTCTATGAAAAATATTTGACTGTAAAAATCATTTGATCACAGTACATCGTAAAATGATTTTTGTTGGGAAATGGATTATTAATATACTTAATGATTATGTATTAATTATTAAGTATATAATTGTTAGGGTCGATTCACATCTGACGGAAGATACGGACTAACGTATCATCCGTCGAGTGTGAACGGTCGAGTGTTTTTCTATACATTTGTCAGTTTTGGCGTTCCGCGACCGATAATCCGCGACGGATCTTCCGTCATTTGTGAATCGACCCTTAGTGTCATATTTTATTCTGAGCATTCAACAAAAAAATGATATCTAACTCTTAAAATAATATTACAATCAATTGCAATGTATTCAATTTTAAATTATTAATTGTAAAAAATTTCTTTATTTTTCTGAAAACTGTTCAATTTTTTGCGATAACTTTTTAAATAAGATAACATTTTTGTATCAAGTTAGAAATTCTAGAATAATACAATATTATATCTATTCAGTTAATAGTTTTTTTTTAATCAAGATAATTATTTAACTAGAAACTTAGGTAGATTAGGTACCTCCTATTTCACATCTAGGTACTTACTTACCAACCATTTTGTTAAAATATTCTGTAAAAAAAATGGCAAGCGTAAAATACTGAACAGTTTTCTATAAAATCCGGTCACAAAACAGTTAAAGTGGCGATGTTAGAGTAAGTTAAAGCTTAAGAACGTTATGTTATGAATTTTGTATGTAACGTGGTTTTTTTTAAATATATGCTATTTCGAAGATTATTATTTATGTGGTTTTATTCATTGTAGCGTGCCGAGCGTGCCTAATCGTTCTTGATAGATATCCTATTAGGTAGTGATTCATACCTACTTATTAGATAAAAACCCGGATAATATAAACGATTTCTGTAACGCAGTGGGCGAAGGCCCGCCTGCGACGCAAAAGGATGCGGATGCGATCCCCGCGGCGAGACAGGGGACCAATGTTTGTATGATCTACAAATATTTGTCTCGGGTCTTGGTGTTTTCTATTTATAAATTAAGTAATACATTTAATTAAGGTATTAAAAAAACAAAAAGTATTTATGTAGTCAGTCATCTAGTATCCATAACACAACCTCTGCTTACTTTGGGGCTAGATGATGCTGTATGGAAAGTTCAGCATTATTTATTTAGTTTTTGAACCTAAGTAAATGAGGTTGAAACTAATATTTATCCTTTAAAATCCAGTTAAACACGAAAAGGATCCTGATTTAATCCTCTTGTCTACTCTATTATTATTATATTTTATATTTGTCTATGATTTGCCTTCTTTCAAATTATTTTTCTCTGTGAATCTCACTTTGACGTTGAGTTCTATGCTTTGACGCTGCAATTTCAAAATTCATGTTCCGAAAATTGATTATAAAATTTCCAAAATGTACGAAACCTAACAGTTATATGTAACCATGGATGTTGTGGCTCAGACTTGGGCGGCAAAGGTAATATGAACATACTATAATAGATTGTTATTTGTAGATAAACAGGATCATGGCCTAAGCGGCTTGTCCACGAGTGCAGCACCAATAGGGAAGCAGCAAACATCACGTAAAAACGTAAACAGGGTCACGACTGTATCCCCAAGGCGTGGTAGACATTCTCTCAGATCTTTATATTCCAGATCCTTTGAAGATGTCTAAGGTAGTCAGAGGCATGTACAAATACATATTTGATACATGCCCACATCTTGCAGAAGGGGTTGTAAGAGCCGTGTTGGCCGAATGGGGTTGTACCTCGACTTTCAATCCGAAGGTCGTGGGATCGAATGCCGGCCGTGCATCAATGGATTTAAGCCATGACGGAGGCCTCAAGGCGGCCTAAAAAGTCCGTCACCAGAGTTGGCCACTGTCACTGACTCATACGAACTTACTTAGTAGACCAGCAGCCTCATTGTAAAACTTGAAATCCATTACCAGTTGTCATCCCAATAGAGCTCAACCAATCACACAATACGAAAATGACGATTGAAGTCTAGGCTAGGTTTCAAAAGTCAAAATGAAACCGATGACCATTGGCAGTTGAGTTACACAATAGGGTATACTTACCTAAGTTAAACCAAAGATTCTAAGCTTAAGTAATTGCAGGTCGACGACAAAGATTCTACAAAAAAAAGGTCCAGATTATGTACATCTGCCTGCAAACTCTCTGCCAAGACGAGCAAACCCAAGCGTAAGAAATTCAAATGCAAGAAGCTAAAAAACAACGCAACGCTGTCGGCCATTGCGCAAAATACGGGGACGAATTGCTGCGGTTGCTGTAACGTTCTGGTTGAATACTTGAAAGAGGTGTTGAAATTGATTTGCTACCAGAGATGTGATGGTGAGCCAAGAATTCTTGATTTGTTGAAGGAGTTGTACAATATCGCTGGTTGTATATGCCACGACTGCTGTACTCTTCTGAGAAAATTCGTGAGGTTTATTGATATTAGAAAGTGAAATAAATTGTTTCGTGTTTTTCAATTGCCTTCTTATTTTTCAAATACGGAATACTTACCTATGAGGTAGGTAAAAAAGATCCTACCTACTAAAACTATGGTTGGTAGGGCTGCCCTGCACATAGATAAATAAATAATGCTGGACATTTTACACAGCATCATCTAGCCCCAAACCAAGCAAAGCTTGTAGGTAGGTACTATAAGAACCAGATAACTGATATACTACTTATATGCTTTTATGTTTGTAAATACCTATTTTATCTGAGATAAGCACCAGCCCTTTGGTCATTGGTCCCGTCATTCAACCTCTTGGATAATTCTTTGAAAAGGAGCCAAAGTTTGCACTCCAAAAGGCAGAAATATATACCCATCACCGATAGATATGTATTTCCGCCTTTTGTGATTTTCTGCTGATGCCGCCGCCGCACCAGCTGTTCTGGAGGTTGCCGACAGGTGAGAGGCCGCCAGCGTATCGACGCAAGTAGCGTACACTAGAGGCCTACCATGCTTCCAAGGAATCAAAGACATACCGTCGTCATCATAACATAATGTATGTTATGTAGGCGAGCGGCCGAGCGGGATCGGCCCTCTCACGATCCCGCTCGGCCGCCTCTTTCTAGACCAGAACAGAACGGCTCCACAGAAAGAGGCCACGGCTCTCCAGCCTGTATCGTCTGCCAGCATAGCTGCCTCTACGCTTGGCAGACTGAGCTCCTGCCCGAAATGCACCTGCACCTAACGCGCTTTTATTTATTAGCCATTCGTAAACGTATGACTTATAACGACCTCTGTGGCGCAGTGGGTGAAAGCCCACTTGGGACGCAGAAGGTTGCGGGTTCGATCCCCGCCGCGGGAGGAATGTTTGTATGATCTGCAAATATTTATCGCGGGTCTGGGTGTTTCTATGTATGTATTTACAAACAAAAAGTATACAAGTAGTATACTCGTATCAGTTATCTGGTTCCCATAGTACAAGCTTTGCTTAGTACTCGTCGAGTAGGTACCTAACCTAGGTGATCACGGCTGGTATCATATGAACGTAAGACATTATCTGATTTATGCATAGTGAGTTTTTCAAATTAAATACAAAAAATTAAAAGAAATTTTATTTTTTTTACAAAATCAACAATCTTAAAACAAACTACGACTAGGAAATGGAAAAATATTGCTTATTTTTTCTACCTAAGCTTAATTTTCAATTATTTTGTACACCTTACATTCTTAAAATATGGTAAACAATGAACCAGTTCATCCCAAGGTTGTCTGGAAGAAATCGCTCACAGCGATAAGACCGCCCATTGTACTTCGCTTTAAACATTTTCTTGTATCTTTGTTTGTATTTTGTAATGTCCATGTGGTGTGCAATAAAGTATTTTCTATTCTATTCTAATGAACCATTGCAACAATCCAAAGACATTATTGTAGAAAAAAGGATGTTTTCGCGACCATAAAACGGGTTTCAAAGACAATGTAAAGGGTTTTCCCTCATGTACGCCATCTATTGGTACTCGTTCATAACTAATGAAAACCAACACAAATCTTTACAAAAATTCTTCGATCAGCAGACGAAGGAGCCAGGTACAGGGTCTTTCATTTTCAACTACACAAACTGACAAGGCCTCATTTTTGGGTTGTAAATAGACGTTTGACCGTACCATTTAATTGCTAAGCCGTTAAAAGTTTTCACTTCATTTATCTTTTATTGATTTTTTAGGACATGTTGCATAACGATTTTCAAGAACAGACATTCCACCAATCGCAGCCTGGCTACATCGAAACGCACAAACATGCACGCTCGAATGGACCACGTTATACAGGAAGCAGCAATGACTTGAAAGGATAGTAATTATAGATTTTCTCGGGATTTTCATAAAACAAAAAAAAATCATTATATAAATATTTTTTAATTAATTTGTTGAACCCAATTCCTGAATTAAGTCAGTATAAAATGAAAGACCCTTTATATGATCGAAACAAGAATTAGGCTCTTTTTGTAACTTTCGATTTTGTATAAAAAATGTGCCCTTCGAAAAATCCTATCATAGCATTAACTCATGCTTGATGTGTTGATTATTATCGATTTGGTTCTAAACTAGGAACATTATCAATAAAAGAAAAAAATCAAACTTAATTCGCTTTTAATACAACAAAACTTAAGTACTTACAGGCTATTTACACAAAACTTATTTACAAATAACTTTTTCTTTAACCATAAAACAATTAAAAAAAAACTAGTTTAACTTTTTACTTCCTAAGATTTACACAGCGTCAGGACAACATATGCCTACACAGGGGCCCTTACGCTCAAGCACATTGAATTGGCAAGCGACGCGTCAATTAGTTTTATAGCGCACCATTATAAACCTTATGAACAATGGTACAAGATATAGAAACGCTTGTAGAATGAACGAGGTCTGGCGAAGCCATCTAGCGGGCCGCGCTGGCTCGAGCACTTCCGTGCGGTTCATTCTACAAGCGTTTCTATATCTTGTACCATTGTTCATAAGGTTTATAATGGTGCGCTATAATAGTAATTGACGCGTCGCTTGCCAATTCAATGTGCATTGAGCCTAAGTGATCCTTTAACCGACTTAATAAAAGGAGGTTCTCAATTCGACTGTTTTTAAATTTTGTTACGTGATAATTCCGCCAATTTTGGACCGATTTTTAAAATTATTTTATTGTTTGAAAGGGCATACTGGTGGTCCCATATAAATTGTATTCCTGAATGATTGATAGTCTCCCCGTAACACTCAAAATTTCGACCATTGAAGTCGTTTTTTTTTTACTGTAAAAATTCTTCAAATAGAAATATGTGACAGTTACATAACCCCACGTTTAAACCAACCAACAAGTCTTTAAAACACCATAATCATTATACAGGGTGTAACATTTAGATCGGTCACCTAAAAGAAAGCTAGGCCCCAAACCGTGTTTGTTGCCCTGATTCTTCACGGTATTGGTCGCGAAGGAACAGGAGTAAAATCACCTAGTTTTAAGACGTTTCAAAGTGATCCCAGCGGTCCTACTGAATAAATGCTTTTTGACTTTGACTTTGACTTTGGTCAGTATGGGAAAGTCAAACTATAAGACATACGAAGATCTGCTCATATGAACCATGTCATCGATTTTAGTAACAAGGAAAACAGCATTCACACATTAAAAAAAACTTGTACTCAGCTCGGGAATCGAACGCAGACGTTTGAAAAATAAAACTATACTTCTATTTAGATATCGAGCAGTAATTATGTTACTTTTACCCACTCATATAATAAAGCTGAAAGTTTGTGAGTTTGTTTAGATGTTTGGATATTTGGGTTTGTATATCAATCACGCCTAAATCAGTGAATCGATTTGGATGAAACTTGGTATAGGCATAGATAGTGACCTGGAATAGCATATAGGCTATTCAAAATGTTGGTACCACGCGGGCGAAGCCGCGCGCAGAAGCTCATACTGACCGTTCTAAATGTTACACCCTGTATACCTGTTTCATACAAGTAAACAACATGTTTTTGACAGGTTTTCTGGCGTTTGTTGGTGAATAATTAGATCTAAAACAACAAAATTAATTTTACTAAGAAAACAATACTTTAGTATTGAAATTAATATTTATCTAACAATTAATAATAACAATAAACTACATTAATATACAACTAAAAACCCTGTGCTTAATTCCTTAAGTCGTCGTTCACACAGTTTTAAATACTGGGTGTTAAAAGACTGAAATCGTTTCCCATTGAAAATAATTAAAAAAAAACAATCGCAGAAGTGAAAACTTGTTTTTATTTTTTGAAACGTCACTGCAGGAAATGCCGTGATAAAGGTTCTTTGCCATGTTTAGTTACGGAGTTCAAAACTAGATGGCGCTGACGGTGGTGTCGGTAACAGTGTCAATCTGAGCCCAATTATAAGATAGAATTATAAATTATTAGATATCTGATTATTTGGATGACAAAAAAGCTTGGGACTTGCTCCAACTCAAAGGATCCATGGATCACCTAAAAGAATGATAGGCTCCAGACCGTGTTTGTTGCCCTGATTCTTCACGGTATTGGTCGCGAAAGAACAGGAGTAAAATTAGTTTTAAGACTATTCTAAATGATCCCAGCGGTCCAACTGAATAAATGATTTTGACTTTGACATAGTTTTTCGCATCTCAAAAATGCTCAATGCGCCTGGTTTATTTATTTATTTAAAGGCTATTACCTCAGAAACATGAAACTTGGAGGGTACATTCCTTTTAATGTAGGGGAGAATTAAGGAATTTCGGAATTTTTACCCCTATGGGGTAAAAAAGGGAGAAACGTTGGTAACACAAAGGGGCATGCCGCTAGTTTTTATAAAACTGTGAATTTAAGTAAAACCGTCAAACTTAACTAACTTAGTAATAAGGAGGTACAATTTCTCACTTTAATATTTTACTAGCTATAAGCCACTGTCTTTAATTCTTTACTTTTTTGGGATAATAATAATAATAAATAATGCTGGACAATTTCACACAGCATCATCTAGCCCCAAACTAAGCAAAGCTTGTACTATGGGAACCAGATAACTGATATACTACTTATATACTTTTTGTTTGTAAATACATACATATTATACATAGAAACACCCAGACCCGAGACAAATATCTGTAGATCATACAAACATTTGTCCCACGGCGGGGATCGAACCCGCAACCTACTGCGTCGCAAGCGGACCTTCGCCCACTGCGCTACAGAGGTCGTCATCAGATAAACAGTAGCATGTTAACCTTGGTACTTCAAAACATGTTAGATACTTGTTTTATACAAGTATAATACTATAATCACAAAGTTAGTACAGGCTTTAAAACAAAGAACAGAACAGAAGATACATGTTTTGTGGTTTGGTGTGAGTGAGGGTTTATTTATTTTATAAATTGATAATAAGTCCGTCTGACTGGACTGCACATCCGTACCACGGTTAAGAACCGTAACATTTTATAACATTTGTCTGGAAGAAATCGCTTCTAAGCGATAAGACTACCCATTGTACATTATCTCATTAGGTTTTATTAGTTCTTCATGAATTCATTACATAAATATAGATGTTGGTAAATCAGTGACAAAGTTTTTTTCTGTCTCAACCCTAAAACCACCCCTTAAACCCTTAAAATAAACTCAAATGCTAGCTGATTCTATTAAATAAATTATTTACTTTCGCCACAACCCCTAAAAACACCTCATTTACCCTCAAATTAAACTTTGTCTTTTTAAGTTTCTGTTTTATTTTCACTGTAACCCCTAAAATTACCCTTTTTACCCCTATTAACTCACATATTCTCCGTAATCTGCCCCAAAGGTACCCCACCCAGCCCTAAAGGTACCCCTACGCCGTAATCCCTAAAATTATAATCTTGTGTACCATGAATCGTCCTTACATGTATACGTAAATAACTTGGTCTAGTAAAGAATTTACAACATATATGACATTGGTATTTTTTCAATCCCTGATGCGTTTCTAGATGACGTTTGAGCTTGCCCTTAGTTATAAAGCCCTTGCCACACTGCTGGCATATGTATGGCTTCTCTTTTGTGTGTGTGAAGCTGTGGAGTTTCAGGTAGTAGTGGAGCTTGAAGGATTTTGAGCAAACCTGAAAAAAAAAAACTATATACATGTATTTTAAGATCCTATATCCTACTTGCCACAAACTTAAACCCTAACCTTCTTTAATATTTTTTTTGTAAATACATATAAAAAAGTTATTATTTACAGAAACTAAGCTACTACAATATATGTACAACGAAAGTCGATTAATATTTGAATGAATCCGCAACCCTGTTTTGCAGACCTCCATCCACTGCGCTACAGAGGTCGTTCAATAGCTCGCTTCGCTCGCATATATAGCTTGCTGCGCTTACCTGACACGTATACTTCTTTTCTTCTTCTTTGTCCAAGTCTTCGACTGCTATCTTGTTCCCGTGCGTCTTTAAATGCTCTTCTAAATAGTAGAAATGTTGGAACACCTGAAAATCGATTTTAAAATATAAATACTAAAAAAAAGCTGTGCTCTTAAAGCAGTCTTGGCCAAGTAGGCCTTCTCGGGAGTTAACTTGTGGGGACCTCTACTGCGATCGCAACAAGCGTTTCTATATTATACCATTGTTCATAAGGTTTATAATGGCTTGCTATAAAACTAATTGACGCGTCCCTTGCCAATTCAATGTGCATTGAGCCTATTAAATCTGTCAAAAATATATACAGGGTGTAAAAAGACGTCTACCGAAACCGAAAAGGATTTTCCGAAAAAATAATTATATCCGGAGAAAACAGCGTTTGAAGAGTACTGTTTGCGTATGTTCTGGGCGCGTTGTTTTACGTAGATTGCTGGATTTTGAGTTTTAACTGTTTTTTTTTCTTTTTTATATGAAATTATTAGGTGGGTATGGTCTTATTAAGTCGTACTAGTAGTAAATAACCGAAAATACCATAGCATAATGAAGCTAAGTAAAAATTTTTTTTTCCGTTTTTTTTGCTAAATATGTTTAGAATCATGGTCTGATTACAACCCTTCAGTTTTTGGTAGCAGTCTTTTTACACCCTGTATTGAAACAAAAATTTCGGTAAATATCACACCTGTCCACATATATTGCATATCCGGGACCTCTCATCCGGGGGGTGTATTAGGGTGTTCGTAGGGGTCGCCGCGGGGTTCGAGGGTGTTTTAGGGATCTTACGCGCATTCTGTAGTACCATAGCTAGGACTGCATTGCGATTCTCTTCTAATATTCTGTGGGGAAGAGATAAATATTAATCAAATTAATACATATTAATCTACATATACACCACTATTTTATGACTACCAAAAAAATTTTAAGGACAGTTGCAGCAGATGCAGAAAATGATAATGGCATGGTCAGAACTTTTTTTTATTTAACTATCACAAAGTTATCGAGGATTGCAGTCAGCCAAAACCGAACAAAATTTTATGAAAACTGTACAAATAAGTACTATAGACAACAATCGCGTACAGACTCTCATTCGAACTAGGTTCTCGTATTGTCCCCAGTAGCTATCATAAATCCATGTCTGACTCGTCTCGTCTCCTTTTGAGGTTATAATTTTTTTTTCTCTTTTTTTGAGTTTTAACTACATAAATGTGATCAGTAATAATTTTAAGCATGTTTAAAATTTTTTTGGTAATAAAAAAATAGCGGTGTATAATTATTTGTTTGTATAAAAATTTGTTTGTTTGTTTGAATTGAATAAGCTCTGAAACCGATGGACCGATTTGAAAAACTCTTTCACCATTAGAATCCTGCATTATCCCTGATGAACATAGGCTATACATCCCGGGAAAGTGAAGTTTTCCCGAGGGAAAGCGGGTAACACCGCGACGGACAGCTAGTGTACAATATGTATTTACAAACAAAAAGTATACAAGTAGTATATCAGTTATCTGGTTCTTAGTACAAGCTTTGCTTAGTTTGGGGCTAGATGATGCTGAGTGAAATGTCCAGCATTATTTATTATTAAACGTCGTGAGCACAGCTAATAAATGAATATTAAATTAAATAATTATAAACTACTAGCTGTGCTCCCGCGGTGTAACCCGCGGTCCCTCGGGATTTTTTCGGGATAAAAAGTAGCCTATGTCCTTCCCCGGGATACAACCTTTATCCATGCCAATTTCCAGCCTAGTCCGTTCAGTGGTTCGGACGTGAAAAGGTAACAAACAGACAGACAGACAGAGTTAATAAATAAAAAATAAAATAAAAAGCCTTTTATTTCTTGAACAATATACACAGTCTTTACCTAGCATTCCATGCATTAATTAATGAATTCAATTCAAAATCTTAGTAGATAATATTAATAATAATTTTCATACTATAGTCTTTTTCACGGCGGAACGTATGCAAGACACTTCGAGATAATGTCAAAATCAGTCTAATAGTAATGTCCTAAAGTTTAATCGAGATTATCAACATCGATTTTTGTTTCACTACTATCAATTCATCTCAATCGATTACAAGGTTCATTCATAGACAAAATTACTAAACCAACGATTATTTCTTTACTTATCGATTCATCAATTGTTTCGATTTTCATTTTTGCACTCTCTAATAGATTACGTTCCATTTTACTCAGTACTGTTAACTGGCGGAGTTTTTTAGAAAATGTTTATTGTTTATTTATTTATATTTTATGGCTCGTTTATGAAATTTATGAAATAATTAAACAGGAAATAGACAAAATCATTTTTTTTTGTATGTTTTATCGTTTAATTTTTTTTCTTGACTTTTTTGTTTTAAAATTGTTGTGAGCCACACAACGTGAAACGAAACAAGTTCAATGTGTCTTGCATACGTTCCGGCGTGAAAAAGACTATAATTTTTTTTCTTGACTTTTTTGTTTCAAAATTGTTGTGAGCTACACAACGTGAAACGAAACAAGTTCAATGTGTCTTGCATACGTTCCGGCGTGAAAAAGACTATAATTTTTTTTCTTGACTTTTTTGTTTCAAAATTGTTGTGAGCCACACAACGTGAAACGAAACAAGTTCAATGTGTCTTGCATACGTTCCGGCGTGAAAAAGACTATAATTTTTTTTCTTGACTTTTTTGTTTCAAAATTGTTGTGAGCCACACAACGTGAAACGAAACAAGTTCAATGTGTCTTGCATACGTTCCGGCGTGAAAAAGACTATAATTTTTTTTCTTGACTTTTTTGTTTCAAAATTGTTGTGAGCTACACAACGTGAAACGAAACAAGTTCAATGTGTCTTGCATACGTTCCGGCGTGAAAAAGACTATAATTTTTTTTCTTGACTTTTTTGTTTCAAAATTGTTGTGAGCCACACAACGTGAAACGAAACAAGTTCAATGTGTCTTGCATACGTTCCGGCGTGAAAAAGACTATAATTTTTTTTCTTGACTTTTTTGTTTCAAAATTGTTGTGAGCCACACAACGTGAAACGAAACAAGTTCAATGTGTCTTGCATACGTTCCGGCGTGAAAAAGACTATAACATATTATTTTAATTATAGTCTCCCTCTTCTTCTTAGGTAGGTATGTTTTTTTTCTTTGTTAGTGCGCTTCAAGAACCCCTTTTAAGGTGAAGGCCTCCTCCAGAAATTGCCAGCTCTATCCAATCCGGACCTGCTATGTTCCTGATATCGTCCTCCCAGCGTTACTTTCACATTTATAATATTAGTATGGATTTACTTACAATCCTTCCTTCTGATGTGACTTTAAATGCATCTGTACATGCCATCGCGTGTGGAACATATTCGCGCACACGGGACACTCGTAGCGAAGCGTGAATCTGAAACAATATTATAAATAAATAATAATAAATAATGCTGGACTTTTCACACAGCATCATCTAGCCCCAAAGTAAGCAGAGCTTGTGTTATGGGTACTAAGATGACTGATATACTACTTATATACATTTTTTTTTGTAAATACATACATATTATACATAGAAACACCCAGACCCGAGATAAATATTTGCAGATCATACAAACATTTATCCCGCCGCGGGGATCGAACCCGCAACCTTTTGCGTCGCAGGCGGGCCTTCGCCCACTGCGCTACAGAGGTCGTCATTATTTATAATTAATTTTAATGAAATGTCTTATCCGAAATAGTCTTACCGATAAATGGTGTCAAATCTGTTGCTTACTGACTAAAGTTAACTAAACAAAAATGCTACGTTCTTATTACCTTTGCGATAAGGTCCAAAATAGATTGACTATTACAGTGGCATTTCTAAAAGTACTTATTTTTAGTAAAAACTAGCAAACCCAGCGAACTCCGTTTCGCCACCAGATTTTTCCTGAATTTTCTTTGCTATAAACCTCACGGAGCCCGAGACCTTTCCAACGAATGCAAAACCGTGGAAATCGGTTCGTGCGTCCTGGAGTTATAGCGTCAGGAAGGAAAACCCGACTTATTTTTATACAGGGTGTAAAAAGACTGCTACCGAAAACTGAGGGGTTGCAATCAGACCATGATTCTAAACATATTTAGCGAAAAAAAAACGCAAAAAATTGTTTTGACTTAACTTCGTCATGCTGTGTTATTTTCGGTTATTTACTACTATTACAACATAATAAGACCATACCTACCTAATAATTTCATTTATAAAAGAAAAAAACATTTAAAACTCAAAATCCAGCAATCTACGTAAAAAAACGCGCCCAGTACATACGCAAACAGTCTCTTCAAACGCTGTTTTCTCCGGATTTAGTGCATATTTCGGAAAATCCTTTTGGATTTGGTTGTCTATTGGGATGCTGTACCTACCCCTTTCGGCTTCGGTAGACGTCTTTTTACACCCTGTATAGTAGATTAAGTATTTGTGGGTAGTTACGAAACTCAGAAAGAAAATAAAAGAAGTTAGCTCTGAAACGTCATTTTGATTATACTTTTATTAACGTCACTTTCAATGACGTGCCATTTTCGTCTTTAGCGGGAACGAAATAAGAACGTTCAAATTTTAGTTTAAATAAGTTTAGCCAGTGAACAGCAGAGTGCGACGCCAATGTCAATGTCATGGAAGCCACGTGCAAGGCTATACTTACTCTGGGTGTGCAAGTAATGTTTTGGAAAAAATAAACATAAATATCGTTTCTTTTCAGAGCAAAACATTACGTCTTACCATAGAACGTGACATAAAGTTATTCCACCGAATAAATCAAGAATAACCATACATTTTGACAGTTTACACTCCGGAATAACTTTATGTCACATTCTATGGTAAGACGCATTCCCTGTTATTAATAAACACGAACTTGGTTGGGATTAGAGCTAATCCAAAGCATAAGGCAGTAGTAGGTCAAATCTGTATTAATAAATAAAGACCAAGGAGGAAATAAGCTAATCCGACGCTGCTCTCGGAGCAAGAGTTACGCCTAGGTGCAACCTAGTATAGAGATGGAGTAAGCATACTCTATCATGAATTTTGTCATTTTACTTCATAATATTCATGTCATAACCAAAAAAAGGTTGTGCAAATAGGATGGATATGTTGATGGTTTGAGGAAAAATTTAATGAGGTTGGATGGATACCAATTACGATAAATGGGTGAAAATTTACAATATTCGCACAATTTCATTTTATGATCTCGAAGAAACTGAATTTAAAATCCAAGTAAGTATAGATTTTAAGGTAAAAAATCATTTAGCATTAGCAAGAAACAAAAAAACAGTTAAAAATGACTAAACACAGTAAATACTTTTTTTATGACGAAAAACTTTTTGGTCAATATTCACTTGACCAAAAATTTTGAGAAGAATAAAACCTCTAACCTCTTTGAATAAAACAGATTATCAAATACAATTTATTGTCTATCTCTGTCATTCATATAATTAGTGACAGAGACAGACAATATTTTGAATGATAATAATATTCGTTCATTCACTCGTTTTTATTTTAAATTTTATGGGTTGCCATAACGCACGCGCTAGTCTCGATGCAAGAAATGTATTACTGATTCGAGACAACTACCGATTTATTAATAACCTTAAACTCATCATGTTACTCCAAGAAGTAACAGTTCTGAGAGCAGTCTCGGATTTAGCTAGAATTAGGGTTTTCTTATTAATAAGGCGGATTGTGTTTAACTTATCCCTGTAATAAGCCCGCGTGGTACCAACATTTTGAATAGCCTATATGCTATTCCAGGTCACTATCTACGCCTATACCAAGTTTCATCCAAATCGGTTCACTGGATTATGCGTGATTGATACACAAACATCCAAACATACTCACAAACTTTCATATTTATTATATTATTAGGATTAGGATATCAGGATAGGATATTAGGAAGGATGTTTGTATGTTTGTGTTTCAATCACGCCTAAACCAGTGAACCGATTTGGATGAAACTTGCTATAGGCGTAGATAGTGACCTGGAATAGCATATAGGATATTCAAAATGTTGGTACCACGCGGGCGAAGCCGCGCGTAATAGCTAGTCTAAACTAACTCACAAACTTTCAGCTTTATTATATGAGTGGGATTATGGGCCTATAATACTCCAACATTTTGTAAGCGGGACAGCGAGTGTGATTTTTTCGGCGTGTGAGGAGTACAGAGCTATGGATGCGCAACGTTATTTACGGCGCTAAAACACTTTTTAGCTAATTAAAAGTACAAAAACAAAAAAGATCAAAATTCGGAACAACGGGACCACGTAGTGTACTAAGCTGAGTTTAGATACAATGTTTTACTAGTCTAGCTAAAGTATTTATTGAGTACTTTTGTTTTTAAGTAAAATTCAGAGGGAAGTTTGTGATTATTTTCTATCGAGAAAATATTTAGTAGGTAATCGTGTTTTCACTACAATGGAGCAACAGTTTATATCCTCAACTATAATATATATTTTTTTCAATAATATTGGTTCAATACTTTTATAAATATGATCCAGAGTCGAAGCAGTTTTGACGCGCCCTTAGGTATAATTTAAATTATTTTTCCTATCAAGTATACGCAAAGCACAGTTTGTACTGGGATAGTTAACAACTTACTTTTCACTGGAGTGCGTCACGATGTGTCGCGCCAGTTTTGCTTGAGAGTTGAACCTCTTAGAACATATATCGCAGATGAACAGCTTCTCGTCGCTCGGTTTGTGATTCTTCCTGTGGTATATCTGTAATAATATTTAATATATTAATTATTATAACATACATACATAAAGTCACGCCTCTTTCCCTGTGGGGTAGGCAGAGACGACGGATCTCCAGTCGCTACGATCCTGACACACAACTTTCGCCTCATTCACTCTCATTACATTCTTCATACATGCTCGTCGGTTGAGGGTACTTTTGAGCTGGCCCTTCTCCAAAATGTCGCCAATTTGATTAAACATATTAATTAGTATAATTACGTTTTAAAACTAAAAGAAAAACACACTTCAATGTTCGACTCTACACGTGAGTTCCTGGCATTATAGTCTTTTTCACGGCGGAACGTATGCAAGACAGCTTCGAGATGATGTCAAAATCAGTCTAATAGTAATGTCCTAGCGTCTTACCATAGAACGTGACATTAAGTTATTCCGGAGTGTAAACTGTCAAAATGTATGGTTATTCTTGATTTATTCGGTGGAATAACTTTATGTCACGTTCTATGGTAAGACGCAAGTTTAATCGAGATTATCAACATCGATTTTTGTTTCACTACTATCAATTCATCTCAATCGATTACAAGGTTCGTTCATAGACAAAATTACTAAACCAACGATTATTTTTTTACTTATCGATTCATCGATTGTTTCGATTTTCATTTTCGCACTCTCTAATAGATTACGTTCCATTTTACTCAGTACTGTTATTTGGCGGAGTTTTTTAGAAAATGTTTATTGTTTATTTATTTATATTTTATGGCTCGTTTATGATAATTTATGAAATAATTAAACAGGAAATAGACAAAAACGTTTTATTTTGTATGTTTTAACGTTTAATTTTTTTTCTTCATTTATTTGTTTCAAAATTTTTGTGAGCTACACAACGTGAAACGAAACAAGTTCAATGTGTCTTGCATACGTTCCGGCGTGAAAAAGACTATAGTAAATCGTCAGTTTGACATAATGCATAGAGTCTTAGACTTATCTGTCGATTCGATTTACTATGGCTAGGAGGGAAGGGTAGGACATAGGCAACTACATACTGCAAAACTATCATCGGATGCAGCTACACTCGAAGCAGTGGAGCCGACAGTTATGATATACATCTCCAGGATAAACAAGAACGTATCAGAAGATGATATTGTAACGAACAAGCACTCGAACGTTCTAGAAGACTCGCGCGCAGGATAGATGCCACGAACATTCTCGCTTAGACATACCGAATTAACAATTGGATCGTAACACCTAGACTTAAGGTTCATATTTGTTTGGCGCTACTGACAAGCGACCTTATTACAAGTGTATAAGGTTCAAGGTTGCTTGTCACGTGTTGTTGTTTATTTATAGAAGCTTCCTGTTTATTTGTAGAGAGTTCTCTCAGCGAACTTTCTAGGCGTTGTTGTTTTAGTATATAAAGGGACGGTTTGCGCGTCACAAACAGTTCTTTGTGAATTACGAGTGAGTCAACTAGTGATATAACAAAGTGAATAGTGACCAGTGATATTCAGTGCGACTGTTCATAACTTTAAAGTGTGTTTTGAGTAAATTAGTGTGTAATAAAGTTTCGAAAGTTATACCTAGTGTTTATCTTCAGAATCGACGAACCCCAGCACGTAACAATATCATACTCTACGTGAAGGAAAGGTGCGTGGGCCGGATTAAGGGGTCACTCGAGATGTCTCTCCGGCAATTGGAGTCCAGTAGGACTACTAACTTCAAGTCGTACGCACTCCAGATCCCGGCGAAACATAAGGATGTGTTCCTGGATCCAGATTTCTGGCCAACGGGCATCGTGTACCGTCGCTTTAGGGAGGCAGCGCGAAAGCAAAGTCCCTCTAGTGTAGATTCAGTTAATAAGTAGGTAATTATTATAATATTATGTGTTTCCACATTATACATAGTTGTATCTAAGATATTTATTTATAGCAATAGTCTAAATTATTTTTATAACATTTGTTAATACCATGTATTTTATTATGAAATGAAAAGTCTTATCAAAATTTTGGATTCCGACGGGATTCGAGCCCGCATCGATCAGACGATCCTCCTAAAGGCGGAGTGCCTAACCGCTCGGCCACGAAATCCTACTTGTCGGTGTCCAAATCTTCGATAAGTCTCATATTTCGGTTGAGCACCGATTAGCCATGTATTTTTATAAAAATATTTTTACTCGGTCTACCGCGATACAGGCTTGGCCTAGTGCGGGGTCCGTTGTAAATTATTTATGTATGAAATAAATAAAATAGGGATATAGGGAGATAGAAAGCGACTTTGTTTTATACTATCTAGTGATTACCATAGCTCCTCGGTCCTTATAGTTCCTTCCACAAAGTGTGCAATGATAGGGCTTTGGTCCCGTGTGAATCGTTTCGTGTTCAGTCTTCGCCTCCTGAAAGAATAATAAATAAAAAGCGCTCGTGGTCGTGCTTGCTTAGTCGTTCTTGATAGATCGTCGAAGTTAAGCAACGTTCTAAACGATCTGTAAGTGGATAGGTGACCGCCAGGGGCATTTTCATCTGAGCGCTTCCGTGCTTCGGAGGGCACGTTAAATTGTCGGTCCCGGCTAGTTAAGTCGTTAAGCTATGACGGAGGCCTTAAGGCGGCCTAAAAACTCCGTCACCAGAGTTGGCCACTGACTCATACGAACTTACTTACTTAATAAATATATAATGCTGGACATTTCACACAGCATCATGTAGCCCCAAACTAAGCAAAGCTTGTGCTATGCGAACCAGATAGATATACTACTTATATACTTTTTGTTTGTACATACATAGCAACACCCAGATTCGAGATAAATATTCGCAGATCATACAAACATTCATGGGCGGATCCAGGATTTTTTTCTGGGAGGGGCACAAGAAACTAAAACTGACAAAAAATTCACAATTTATTAATTTTTCGTAGTTAGTAGGTACACTAAGATATCGCCTGGGGGGGGGGGGGGGGGGCACGGGGGTACGTGCCCCCCCCCCCCCCCGGATCCGCCTACGCAAACATTTATCCCGCGGCGGCGATCGAACCTTCTGCGGCCCAAACGGGCGTTCACCCGCTGCGCCACAGAGGTCGTCAATGTAGTTATATAAATAAATAAATAATAAATAAATAAATAATGCTGGACATTTCACACAGCATCATCTAGCCCCAAACTAAGCATAGCTTGCATTATGGGAACCAGACAACTGATAAACTACTTATATACTTTTTGTTTGTGCATACATATTATACATAGAAACACCCAGACCCGAGATAAATATTTGCAGATTATACAAACATTTATCCCGCGGCGGGGATCGAACCCGCAACCTTCTGCGTCCCAAGCGGGCTTTCACCCACTGCGCCACAGAGGTCGATATTGTTACTTACATAATCCAGCTGAGGTTCCAGACAGAAATTGCATCTAATTATAAGTTCCTCACCCTCGTGAGACTTCTTGTGTACTTGCAGTGTTTCAATATGAAGGAATCTGCAAAAATAACTTATTATAGTCTTTTTCACGGCGGTACGTATGCAAGACACATTGAACTTGTTTAACTTATTAGAAATCATTATGAAATGAAAAGTCTTATCAAAATTTTGGATTCCGACGGGATTCGAACCCGCATCGATCAGACGATCCTCCTAAAGCCGGAGTGCCTTACCGCTCGGCCACGAAATCCTACTTGTCGGTGTCCAAATCTTCGATAAGTCTCATATTTCGGTTGAGCACCGATTACCGACCACCGATTACATAATGAAATACCAAGTGTGGATCAGCACTATATAAAACAATTACAGAAATTATTAGAAATCATCATAATTATCATCTCCCTGCCCTTTTCCCACATTACGTGTCGGCACAACATGTGTTCTTCCATTCTCCTACGAACTTATTAGAAATCATACTGTAATACCACCCACTCATATAATATCCCACTCATTTGTGAGTTTGTTTAGATGTATGTATGTTTGTGTTTCAATCACGCCTAAACCAGTGAACCGATTTGGATGTAACTTGGAATAGGCGTAGATAATGACCTGGAATAGTATATAGGCTATTCAAAATGTTGGTACCACGCGGGCAAAGCCGCGCGCAGATGCTAGTACATACATAAAATCACGCCTCTTTCCCTGTGGGGTAGGCAGAGACCACGGATCTCCACTCGCTACGATCCTGACACACAACTCTCGACTCATTCACTCTCATTACATTCTTCATACATGCTCGTCGGTTTAGGGTATTGACCTGGCCCTTCTCCAAAATGTCGCCAATTTGATCCAAGAAGGTTCGCCTAGGCCTTTTTTTGATCAACTAAATTAATGATGAATTTTTAAAAGTCATAGAACAAAAGTTGTTCCTTATGATGATAGTAATACAGTCCTGGGAGGTTACCGGTGTTTTACAAATAACCCTGTATTATATATTATTTACCTAATTATATATATGTATGCAAGTATTTATTATATTTATAATTATGTATTTATTATTATTAGTATGTAAGTTTATAAGTCGTTGTTAGTAAAAATATATATCTTATATACAACATCTTAAACCTATTCTTTCTCTAGTCACACCCCTATATATTCAATTTGTCCATTTATCCATCCACAGGTTGTCTGGTAGAGATCGCTATTTAGCGATAAGACCGCCGATTGTATGTCATTGTGTTTTTTTGTTTAGTTTTCCATTTTTGTTTATTTTTATTATGTGGAGTGCAATAATAGTACACTGACCCACAAGAGAGCAAAATTAGTTTTTGTTGCGAGTGCTGAGTTTGAATCCCGAACAAGCGAAGGATTCTATATTTGAATCACGAGCGTAGCGAGTGATTCTATGTTAGAATCCTGAGTGTAGTGAGAGATTCAAAAGCACAAGCATCAAAATATTTTGCTCTCGTGTGATACATACAACTTTTCACCTTACTAGCGAAAATATACAAGATGTAAGGAAAACCGATTCCCGCTATTATTATTTTTTTGTCCCTCAAGTGGCAGGCTACAGTCCTGCCACCAGCCCCCCCTGACCGCCGCCTCGCCGGGCGCACGCTGCGGCCTGTAATATTCGATTCTCATTGGTTGCTTGCAGCATTCTAAATTCAAATCACGTTTCCTCATAGTGTGAGCAAAGTAGAGTTTTGCTCACTGTTTTTACGCGGCAAAAGCGCCCTTTTTGAGCTAGTAAGGTGAAAAGTTGTTTCTATCTATCTATCTAACCCTGTATACATACTTTTTGCCACAATATTCACAGCAATGAGGCCTCACTCTTCCCTTCTTTGTCGCTGGATCCATCTTCTTGAATGGTTTCTTCAATAGTTTCGTCTTCGCCTTATCTATCTTCTTTTTTAACCTGAAAATATATAAATAAATAATGCTGGACATTTCACACAGCATCATCTAGCCCCAAACTAAGCAAAGCTTGTACTATGGGAACCAGATAACTGATATACTACTTATATACTTTTTGTTTGTAAAACCATACATTATACATAGAAACACAAATATTTGCAGATCATACAAACATTTATCCCGCGGCGGGGATCGAACCCGCAACCTTCTGCGTCCCAAGCGGGCTTTTACCCACTGCACCACAGAGGTCGCCTAATATGATAAGATGATGCTGTGTGAAATGTCCAGCATTATTTATTATTATTATTTATTTATCAACATTAAAATCTATTAAGAGTGAGATAGATATACCTTTTTGGTTTCTTTTCAGGCGTGTCTTCGTCTTCAGCTTCGGACTTGATATCAGCGCCCTCTGGTTTCACTCCATCTTCACCTAAAACAATTTTAATGATAAAACACAATTTATTTTCCCTTAAGTTACTCCGCAGAAAAGAAACATTAAAGGCCAATGGTTTTGATGCTACAAGCCTCCATCTCAAACAATGTCTATTTTTAACCGATTTCAAAAAAATGCTCGGCTATGTATAAGTATAAATTGTAAGTATGTATATGTTCACATATAAGTATGTTCACCGATCTTTCCGTCAATTGTGGATTCCGACGGGATTCGAACCCGCAACGATCAGACGATCCTCCTAAAGCCGGAGTGTCTTACCACTCGGCCACAGAACCCTCGTCGCAATCCAAATGTTTGATAAGCTTATATTTATCATTTAACTACTAGACGACTAGGGTTCTGTGGCCACCGGTGAGGCACTCCGGCTTTAGGAGGATCGTCTGATCGTTGCGGGTTCGAATCCCGTCGGAATCCACAATTTTGATAAGAGTTTTCATTTCTCAAATATTTAGGTTTCATTATCATCATCATCGGCCTATATCAGTCCACTGCTGGACATAGGCCTCCCCTAATAAGCGCTATTGCCCCCTGTCCTCAGCTCTCGGCATCCAGCTTCTGCCAGCAGCCAGCAGATCGTCCCTCCACCTGGCCGGAGGGTGTCCAACACTACGTTTCCGTCGCCCGCTCCACTCAAGAACTCGTTTACCCCAGCGGTTAGGTTAGGTTATTTAGGTTTAACTTACACTTAAAAAATTTAAAAAATATAACTTGGATGTTGTCAGTGTAGTGTGTCGCGACCCTAATGTTATTTTATGTTGAATGAGGGTAGTTTCTCATCGGTCGAAGAGGCGAACGAGTACCGGCGGGCAGTCTTCTCGTGACCACGGTAGCTGTAACGCTACTGAAACGTCGAGGTAAATAAACAAATGTTGCTACGCGATTAAGTCCCGTTATAAAATTTAAAATGTCTTCAAGTCGCGAAAGTTTAAAATGTGTAAAAATATAATGGTTATGATAGTTACCGAGCCAGGCGTCATCGTGGGTTAAGACATGGCGATGCATTTTGCTCGCTGTTATGAAACCACGACCGCAGACGTAGCATGAAAACGGTTTCTCACCTGTAAAAAATGCAAATGTTATGTAAAAAAAGCACTAAAATAGAAATAGTAGCTTTTTAGCTACTATTTCTATTTAAGTGGGGCAAGGGGGCGCAAAAGGGGGTAATGGTACTCACCTGTATGTCTCATATGCACTTTAGATAGGTTTTGCTGCTAAAACTCACGTGCCCACTTTTGCCCTTTTGGAGGGGCAAGGATGGTAAAAGGGGGGGTAATAAAAAAACCGAGTGCGAGTCGGACTCGCCCACCGAGGGTTCCGTACCAAGGACTAACTAAGTACGTACTCAACGGTATGAGTCCTCATATGCACACTAGATAGCTTTTGCTGCGAAAACTCACATGCTCCCATTTGCTCCTTTAGAGGGGCAAAAGTGGGGTAATAACACTCACCGGTAAGAGTCCTCACCTCATATGCACCATACATCGTTTTTGCTGCTAAAACAAACATGCCCCTTTTGAACCTTTAGAGGGGCAAAAGTGGGGTAATGACACTCACCGGTATGAGCCCTCATAATATGCTCACTGGATAGATTTTGCTGCTAAAACACACATGCCCTCTTTTGCTACTTTAGAGGGGCAAAAGTGGGGTAATAGCACTCACCGGTATGAGTCCTCATATGCACCCTACATCGTTTTTGCTGCTAAAACAAACATGCCCCCTTTTGACTCTTTAGAGGGGCAAAAGTGGGGTAACGACACTCACCGGTATGCGTCCTCATATGCACTTTCAGATAGCTTTTGCTGCTAAAACTGCGCTTGCAAAGGTCACATGACCCCACCCCTTTAGCCCCTTTAGGGGGGGAAGGAGCAGGGGGGGAATCTGGAGGGGGAGAACGAGCCCAACCGTCGGGGGGGAAGTATTCTTCCTCATCGTCTGTAGGGGGTAGTCTGGAAACGGAAGAATATACAATATACATTTGGGGTCCTTATTTAAAAGTTCCTTGGTAAAAAAATAATAATAATTTACATATTTAAATAATATTTAACTACTAGCTACTGCGCGCGGCTTCGCCCGCGTGGTACCAACATTTTGAATAGCCTATATGCTACAGGTCACTATCTACGCCTATACCAAGTTTAATCTAAATCGGTTCACTGGTTTAGGCGTGATTGAAACACAAACAAACTCACAAACTTTCAGATGTGAATCTCCACATATCAGTAAGCTCACCTCTCCTCCTTCATATCCTCTCCATCATCAGAGCCAGGGTCAGGTCCTGGCTCACACGTCTCGTCTTCCGGTTCACACTTGATCTCCAATTCTGTTTTCTCTTTGTAGGTGTCCTCTGCAAACTCGAACTTTGCAGTGACGACCTAAAATTGAATAGCATAATCAGACGCCTATCATTAGGTCTTTCATTTTAAACTATAGTCGGTCCATTTTAATAAGCCACATTTGACATTTCATCAAAATTTAACAACGTAACTTTGTACCGGCGGGCATAAAATACTACTATTTTATCGAAGTTAGTACTGCACAATTGCTTAACTTTTTTTCAATTGCGGTTAAATAATTTATTGTCTTAAAGACAAAAGAAGGTAATTTTAAGATTTATTTCCTCATAACACCATCCAAACATATTATGTTTCACAACAATTTCTGTTTTCGAGAGAACTGAACGTTGTTACAATGTTGCGTCAGTAAACCCTTGTTCTCTTTTGACACTAGGTATGTTACCCAAAATAATCGAAATTTGAGAGTTAGAATCGAATGAAATGATTTCTCGTAAGGGAATATTTCACCTTTAATGATGATGATGGCGCATTAAATACTTATTGTTTTTTTTTAATAAACTTATTTATCCCGAAAAACGTTAATAAATACCAAAAAGTACTTATGAAAAAGGACAACGGGAATATCGCATAAAAACGTTTACGTTTTTTCTCTGTTTGACATGACAACCATAAACTTATGAACAATTTTTATCAAAATAAATAAGTAAAGGGGTTGTGACGCAGTCTTGATCGTTGTGCAAAGTGACTTTGCGTTCTTGGTGTGCTATTTTTTTCAGACCCGGTTTTTTTGAACTGATCTTATCTACTCTTAGTTTACGGTTTACCTGGCGATACATTTTAATTCATGTGAATTAATCGATACGAACTTCGAACATAATCGAAGTTTTTAAGAAGGTCACCTCACTAGAAAGCTCAAACTGACAAACGTCAAATGTGGCCTATTAAGTTGGACCGACTATAACTGTTAATGTGGCTGCGTGGAGCCACTGAATTGTGCTGCTTTTTGATTCTAGATAGCTAGCTAATCCTACCTAGATCAGGTTTACTCCTAGGTACTACCTACTAGGAATTGTGTGCCCTAAACTTTCTCCTTAGGTAGCTGGCGTAAACACTAACTTAATTCAGGAATTGGGTTCAACAAATATATTAAAAAATATTTATGTAATGATTTTTGTTTGTTTTGTTATGAAAATCTCGAGAAAATCGATAAAGACTATCCTTTTAATTGATTGTTGCTTCTTGTATAACTTAATCCATTCGAGCGTGACGTGATGTTGCTGCGCTGTGATTGGTCAACGTCTGTTCTCCTTGAAAATGTTATGCAACATGTCATAAAAAATCAATAAAAGATTAATTTGGAGGTGAAAACTTTAATCTCTATTTACAACAAAAAATGAAGCCCTGTCAGTTTGCGTAGTTTAAAATGAAAGACCCTGTATATGGTCTTATTGTGCTGTACTTGTCTATATCTATACTAATATTATAAAGAGGAAAGATTTGTTTGTTTGAATTGAATAGGCTCCGAAACTACTGGACCGATTTGAAAAATTCTTTCACCATTAGGGTCAAGCCACATTGAATTGGCAAGCGAAGCGACTTTTAGGTTTTATGGCAAGCCATTATAAACCTTATCTATAAAGGCACAAGATATAGAAACGCTTGTAGACTTAACGAGATTTTGAAAAGCCATCTAGCGGGAAGCGCCGGCTCGAGCGGTTCATTCTACAAGCGTTTCTATATCTTGTACCATTGTTCATAAGGTATATAATGGCTTGCTATAAAACTAAAAGTCGCGCGCTTGCCAATTCAATGTAGCTTGACCCTTAGAATCCCACATTATCCCTGATGAACATAGGCTATATATCCCGGGAAAGTGAAGTTTTCCCGAGGGACCACGGGTAACACCGCGACAGCTAGTAATATATCACCTCATATTTTTCCTTGTCAACCTTCGTATCCTCGACTTTGGTGTCAAGTTCCTGTTCTATGGGCACGTCCCAAGGTTCTTCTGTCTTCGGCTTTTTGTCGTCTTCCAGCTTGAACTGTTCTTCTAGTTCTGTTAGGTAGGGGAGAATGGCGTTGTAATCTGAAAAGAGATATAGCAGTCACTTAAAAAAGGTTAGGCATCTGCTGAACACCATTTTGACCCTAGTGGGGTGTTTTTGACTTCAAAAAAGGAGGCTGTATGTGTATGTTTACCGATAACAGTATATAAGTAGTATATCAGTTATCTGGTTCCCATAGTAAAAGCTTGTACTATGGGAACCAGATAACTGATATACTTAGTTTGGGGCTAGATGATGCTGTGTGAAATGTCCAAGCATTATTTATTTATCTCCGTCAGTTCTGAACCGATTTCCAAAATTATTTTTTTGTTTGAAAGGGAATATGGTACCAGTGGTCCCATAAAAAAAATATTCCTGAGGGTTTGATAGTTTTCTCGTAAAACTAAAAAAAAACATCGATCGTTCCGTCAATTGTGGACCGATTGCCAAAATTGTTTTTTTGTTTGAAAGAGTATCCATCTCGAGGTGGTCCCTGTAACTTTTTTTTCCTGAGAGATTGATAGTTTTCTTGTAAAACTAGGAGTTTAGTTTGAATGGCTGATTAAACACACACATACATGGCTTTACTTAAAAAGGTTAGACATCTGTTGTACACCATGTTGACCCTAGTGGGGTGTTTTTCGTTTTTTCAAGCTTTTTATAGGTACACGTGGCTGAGATGCGAATGCTGAGATGAGATGGATGTGTGGAGTGACGCGAATGGACAGAGTAAGAAATGAGTACATCAAAGGAAGTGTGAAAGTGGCGCCAGTGAATGAAAAGATGAGGAGCAACAGGCTAGCATGGTATGGGCATGTAATGAGAAGGGAAGAATGTCATGTAACTAGGGGAGTACTTGGTATGAATGTTGATGGATTTACGAGTAGAGGCCAAAGAAAAACTGGAGGGATTGTGTGATGGATGACATGAGTAAGAAAGGAGTGAGTGTTGAGATGACGGCTGATAGAGGAGAATGGAAGAACACATGTTGTGCCGACCCCACGTAATGTGGGAAAAGGGCAGGGAGATGATGATTTCTTCTTCTTTAACTCACCATACGGTTCTCCTTCCAGCTTTTGCTCGGCATGTTTCTTGTCAAAATGCTTTGTCAGTAGCTCAAATCTAGAACAAATAATTTGTCACAGAGGTCGTCCGTGATAATTATTTCTAGTTTTTAATTACCTTGAGAAATGAAGTCTTAACAAAATGTTCGATTCCGCGACGATCAGACGATCCTCCTAAAGCCGGAGTGCCTTACCGCTCGGCCACGGAACCCTACTCGTCGCGATCGAAATCTTTGCTCATATTTATCGGTTAAGCACCGCTAAGCGCCATCTACACCTTTCACTAGTGAACTCATGCTCATTGTCCAAAGTTGGAGTACTGTTCTCACCTCTGGGATGGCTCTGCCAAGCACCATCTCCAGGCATTAGAGTCGATTTAGAGGCGAGCCAAGAGGCTAATAGGTGATGACACTCTGGTTGAGTCTCGGCTTCAAAGCCTTGAGCATCGCCGTAGAGTCGCGTGTTTCTCGGCCTTTTATCGACTCCATTTCGGAGAGTGTGCATAAGAACTCCACAATTTAGTTCCGCCATCCCCATTCTTCTATCGGGCCAACAGGTTCCCGGAAAGACGCCAGTTGTACATGGTCGACATTCCCAGAGTTCGTACAAAGCGTTTTGAGTCCACATTTTTCATACGCACCAAATTGTGGAACTCATTGCCGGGCTCTGTATTTCCCGAAACGTACAACATAGGGGTCATCAAATCAAGAGTAAATAGGTTCCTTCTAGGTAAGCATGCTCCATCTTAGACCTCACTACTGCTTAACATCAGGCAGAGTGAGGTCAAATGCTGACTTATCTATGGTGAGGTCTGCGTGAGATGTGCTGGCCGGCCCACGCACTATTACACTGAACGTTATATAAATGTAATAAAATAATACTCCTTGGCAATCTTCTTCGTCATGTCAATAAGAGGTAACTTTGTGATTTTTTTCTATTGAGTCAAATTAAGTCATGTTCGACTCCCTTAACTAATAAACGAATATCCTAAACTATTTATTGTCATCAAAAAATATAAAAAAAATCGGTGTTTTTATGCCTTAAAAATGACTTGACGTGAGTTTTGCGACCTACATTACCTTAATAAAATAAAAGTTACATTCATTATAATTACCTGCTGAAAGATTGGAAGCATATCCTGCATTGATGTCTGATAGCAAGATGAATCCTCTTATTATGACGCCCGAGTTTGCTCGCCGTTATGAAAGATTCGCCACAGCAATTGCAGATATAGGGTTTCTCATCTGTAAGATAATTTCATCACCATACTTAGTTGAGTCAGTGGCCAACTCTGTTGATGATTTTAGGCCGCTTTAACGCCTCCGTCATGGCTTAACGACTTAATAGCCGGACTGACAATGTACTGTGCCCTCTGAAGCACAGAAGCGCTGAGGTGATAATGCCACTGATGGTTTCGAACGTTGCTTAACTCGACGATCAAGAAAGACTAAGCAAGCGCTCCAAATAAATCATTATTTGGCTCCTATCACAGACTAGCTGTTCCCGCGAGTTTGAGTGAGCTCATTAGTTATACCAGTTTTTACCGCGTAATTCCCGGTCCCGCAGGAATTACGGGAGAAAAGTTATGATGCAAAATAAGCTTCTCTATCTCCCAGAATTAAAATCTTCTGAGATTTTAATTTAACATCGAGAACTCATAAAGGTCATAAATAAGTACATTTTCTAAAATCTGATGAACTTTAGGGAACATAGGTAATGTTTTTATTTTTGTTAGCCAACTTTCTATCTGAAACAGTGCAAGGGCTTGCAATGTTAATAACAATTTACGCAAAAATTAGGGTAGAATTGGGGGTGAAAAGGGGTAAAAGTATTTTAAAACCTTTAGCAGTGAAGGAAACCAGTTATTTTTCATAAACAGTGATGGGTCAGCCTAAATGAATTCTACCCCAAAAGGGGTAAAAGAAGGTACCACCACGCGGCCGAAGCCACGGTTATGCTAGTAATTAAAAAACATTTACCTGTATGAGATCTGACGTGTATCTTCAGATAGTAACTTAACGCAAACTGTTTGTCACACGCAAAGCATTTGTAAACTTCATTTTTGGCTTTTTCTGTCTTTTTAACATCACTTGTATCATTTTTATCTCCATTTTTCACATTTTTAGCCCCATCATTCTTATTGTCATCACTTTTATCATTATTACCATCACTTTTCTCATTATTACCATCACTTTTCTCATTTTTACAACCACTTTCCTCATTTTTACCGTCACTTTTCTCATTTTTGCAATCACTATTGAATTCAGCTGTTGTTTCCGTACCAATATATCCATCTTCAGGTTTAATATCAATATCTAACTCTTTCTTGACTTTGGAATCTTTCTTCTTCTTCTTCTTCTCTTTCTTAAGACGCTTCCTCTTCTTTAAGTTCTGCACTCGTATATCATAACTCGTTATACGGTTACTGTGTATTGTGACATGAGAATCGAGCTCCGTTAGCTCTTGAAAGGCAATATTACATATCGAACAGCCGTAGAACTTAAAATCCTTGTCTTTAATCTTTTTGTTCCAGTAGCTACTAGTTTTGCCTTTAAGTATCCGAGCTCTTTTAAGAATCCTTTTGATTTTATTTATATCCGGCTTAATATCTTCTTCAACATTCTCCTGATCAATGCTTTGGGATATAGTAGCATCAGTTTGCCCGTTAAGTTGACTATATTGGTCAGCTTGAATGTTTTGCCCACCCTGACTTGTTATTGGTACATTGTTTAATATGTTTTGGTTGTATGAGTTTGGGTAGTAGTCTTTGTATGGATATGACAGATTTGGAGGTAGGTTTGGTGTCTGGGGATTGGGTTGCGTGCTAGGTATATTGGGTGGATGGGGTGTATTCGATGGGTGGGGTAAATTGGATGAGTGGGGTATGTTAGACGAGTGGGGTATGTTAGACGAGTGGGGTATGTTGGGTTGCGAATGGGGTATATTGGATGGGTGGGGTAAATTGGACTGGGAATGGGGTAAATTGGACTGGGAATGGGGTATATTCGGTGGATGGGGTATATTGGGTTGTGTTTGGGGAAGGTAAGGTTGGTAGGTACTGTAATGCTCGTAGCTTAGCGGGTCCACATCCATCATATTGGTGTTCATTTTTCTGAAAATAAAATAATAAATATAAATAAAAAATGCTTATAAATATTTATTTAATAAGGTAATGATTTGGTATAGTGGAAATTGGATGTATTTCTAATTTTGATAAAATATGAAAAGTTTCAATCCTGGCAATGCATCAATAGATTTCTCAATAGATAAAAATCAAATTCAATATTCTTAAATGCTTCTTTAACTTCACATTCCTAATAAGAACCTGTAGGTTCTTATTAGGAATGTGAAGTTAAAGATAATAATCCATACTAATATGTGAAAGTAACTCCGTCTATCTGTTTGTCTGTTTGTTACCTTTTCACGCTCAAGCCTCTGAACAGATTGGGCTGATAATTGGCATTGGATAAAGGTTATATCCCAGGTAAGGACATAGGCTACTTTTTATCCCGAAAAAATCTCGAGTCACCGCTAGTATTATACTTATCACAATAAATCAATCAAATAAGAAATATTTGGGAATTAACACATGGAATCTCTTTGACAAAATATTTGTTCAGTTAAAATCTGGCGAAATAATTATGCTGGACAATTTCACACAGCAAATTAAAAGTCTTATCAAAATTTTCAATTCTGATGGGATTCGAAACCGCGACGATCAGACGATCCTCCTAAAGCTGGAGCGCCTTCAACTGCTCGGCCACAGAACCACTGACGTCCGGTTCGAAATTCTAGATAAGCTCATATTTATCGGTTATGCACCGACTCCAGATTTAGGAGGATCGTCTGATCGTCGCAGGTTCGAATCCCATCAGAATCGAAAATTTTGATAATACTTTTCACTTAATGAAATACCTACCAAGTGTGGATTAACACTATAAAAAATTACAAAAAAAATATAAAATCTGGTCTTTGGAACACAGCAGTAATGAAATAATAATTCAATTCTGTAAAATCACAAAAATCCGATCTAACTTTACAGTAGCTAACTTCACGAGTACTTCAAGTGCCGAGTGTAATTGAAATGCATTGTTACAAGATTTTCTTTAGAAATTAATCACCTTGGATAATTTACACATATACAGTTGTATAAATAAATAGCTTAGGTATTTGTTGTTGAGTTCTTTCAAGGTTGATTTTATGTTGATAAATAAATAATAGGTAAATGAACAACGGCTATAAACATCAGACAACCTCTGTGACGCACTGGGTGAAAGACCGCTTGGGACGCAGAATGTTGCGGGTTTGATCTCCGCTGTGGGATAAATGTTTGTATGATCTGCAAATATCTATCTCGGGTCTGGGTGTTTCTATGTATAATATGTATGTATTTACAAACAAAAAGTATATAAGTAGTAATTACTTTACTACTTATATACTTTTTGTTTGTATATACAAGTAGTTATCAGTTATCTGGTTCCCGTAGTACAAGCTTTGCTTAGTTTGGGGCTAGATGATGCTGTGTGAAATGTCCAGCATTAAGTAGAATCAAACAAGCACCTCGTTCGCCTAAGCACTCATTCGCTACGCCAAGGACGTTAGTAATAGAGGTAGAAAACTTAACTCTAGCAGAGGAAATTGTCAAATACGAAAACAAATAAGGTTCAGAATCCTCTAACTTCGAAACAATACCATGTCAGGTTTAGGTATACTCATTTAATGAATGTAAACAAACGATTTCGATGCTTTTCAAGCGAAATTACTCTAAAAACTATAGTTTAAAGCTTCAATGTCACAGTGAAGCGCGTTAATCGATACCGTGGGAGCAAAAAAAACTCACCTATAGCGAGTGGTTTCAATAAAAAAAGCACTTTTTCGGTTTCAAAGACTTGACTAATGAAAATTGAACATATTTCCCTCCAAATCTCACGGAACCACACATTGTCCACTTTAAAACGTTGCCAGTGATATTCCCAATATTGAAGCTGGTTCTAGGATTCAATTAGCGCATTTGTAACAAAGAATAATTACAGAAAAATCACATTATTTTCTCATTTGCGTGACGGCAAGATTATCAATGGCAGCAGATTAGTACAATGTTGCCATTCAATTTAAAAATCTTTGTTTACCCCATTTTTTATTTTCTTTAGAAATCAGGGGTCCTTGGGATTGAAGAAGATGACAAGGATTCGAATGGACCTTTGTAGGTATCACTAAAATATTGTCAGGCAACAAGTTATTTGAAACAAGATGAGGATTATCAAATACTTTGATTTCAATGAAAATAAGATTCATTGAATTTGTGTCCAAAACAAAAAAAATATAGTAAGTATCCACGCTACTTAGTGTTATTAGTATAGATACGTCTAGTCCTGTGATTTAATTTTTATCAATGTAAACGATCTCTACAGTTCATTTTGTTAACGAGGAGCCACACAAAACTAGTTCAATTAATATAAAAATCAAACTTACTTTAAATCGTATGCAGAACTCGGTAGGTAGTAAATTATTTAGATGCTGGTAACATTAATAAAATGTCACTGTCAAATGATAAGTCAAATTACCTGTCTGTCACTGTCAGTCATCAAACGAAAAGTATTTTAGCGTTCCATTCCACACAAATACTTGAATTTTGGGTTTACTTTACAGTATAAACAATAAATTCATTTTGGGTTTATATTAAATACCCTAAATTCATTATGTTAATCGACGGATTCCCCTTTATTTATATATTTTATACAGTTTTAGTGGTAGAGATCGCTATTTAGCGATGAGACCGCCGATTGTATGTCATTGTGTTTTTGTTTAGTTTTCCATTTTTGTTTATTTTTATTTTGTGGTGTGCAATTGCAATAAAGTATTTTCTATCTATCTATTTTATACAGTAAACAATTTAAAGTTTACGATAATATTCTAGTAGATGAGGTACCTAAAGAAAAAAATGATTATTGCCTCGAGATTGCCTCACATTAAAAAAGAAATAGAGAGCGAATTTTCAAAAAAAATCTTGATACTTTATTTAACATGCTGCATACAGAAAAAAAATAATGTCAACACATTAACAGTGTTTTGTATTTATTTAAGCTAAATATGATAATCTCCATACATAATTAGTTAGTTTTAGCAGTTGTTTTATATTAATTTCAATAAGCATACACCACTGACTATCTTGCGTGAATACCTACAAGAGTAGACCGGTTCGAAGAGCAACCTCATTATGCTCGTAGATAGACTAATTGCCATTTTAGATATGTAGTTCTGTAACAAGCCTGGAGCTTACACACGCCACAGTAATTTTATCTTAAAGTACTTTACTTACCTAGTTTATTACCTACATATCAGCCATTCAAGTAGGTATTCACCCACATGTGGATTTCTACAACTTTAAGTTTTGCGTTTGAAAATAAAATTATCACACTAGATTACAAAGGCGAATATTATACCAACAACTGCAATGCTAAGTTTGTAGTGACATGATAAAGACGCAAAATTATAGCGAACTGTATGATTTGTATTCAAGTCGTTATGTCAAACGGATAAGGTTCAATTTGGTTGGTTTTGTGGGAATACGTATCTTTGGTGCTCGATAAATTACAAAACATCGTAGTGATGTGACAAATAGGTAGAAACGTCTTAGCTCAGGTTGTAGGTAATGCTATATTTTATGTTAATTCTGATGTAAGTACATATATTTGGTTTGTTTAGGAAACCTTACCTACATAAATACATTATAATATTTTCTACCTACAAGCTTGAAGGGTAGATAGATAGAAAACACTCTAATTGTACACAAATGGACATTAAAAACCCGGCCAAGTGCGAGTCGGACTCGCACACGAAGGTTTCCGTACCATTATCTATAAAAACAGCAAAAAATCACGTTTGTTGTATGGGAGCGTCCTTAAATAGGTATTTATTTTATTCCGTTTTTTTTAGTACTTGTTGGCAACAGAAATACCATCATCTGTGAAAATTTCAACTGTTTAACTATCACAGTTCACGAGATACAGCCTGGTGACAGACGGACAGACAGACAGCGGAGTCTTAGTAATAGAGTCTGTTTTATCCATTGGGTAACCCTAAAAATACAAACTTTATTATGGGTACAAGATAATATTTAGAGAAGTACAATGGAAGGTTTTATCGCTAGCAATTTCTTCCAGATTTACTAACTATCAAAATAACAAATTAATTATTTATTATTATAGGTACTTAACTACTACCTAACCACTAACCTACCTACCTACATACCCTTTTATGTCCATTAAACCTACTATGATGATATACCTGATTCATATTTCACTAGGTTACACTAAGTAGGTACTGTAATTTTCATTATGTCTTCTGTAACAAATGGAGTACGTGAACAATACTATGTGCGCGTCATCAATGGTCCATTACATAAATCACGCACATCACTATCAGTCGCGCGGGAAACACGAAAGTGTGTGGTCGCGTTCGTGTATTAAAAAATATATATTTACGTTCAAACTCTCGAGTGCATTCACATTGTATTTAAATTATTTCTAATCAGTCTTTTGTGTTGTGATTTTTAAATAGTTTGTGTATCGTAAATGTGCCACTTTATAAGGCTTTATCATAGAAACGGTTTTGTCAGTGGATGAATGGTTTCTTTCTCAAGGTAAGGTTGCTAATATGAGTACATATTTATTAATTTAGGGCCTTTATTGGGTGTATTTAGACCTATTAATATTTAAAGTTGGTGTTACTTCTCTATTATAATTATCACTAGCTACTGCGCGTGGTTTTGCCCGTGTGGTACCAAAATTTTGAATAGCCTATATGCTATTCCAGGATATCTATACCTATTCCAAGTTTCATCCAAATCGGTTCACTGGTTTGGGCGTGATTGAAACACAAACATACATTCATCCAAACATTTAAACAAACTCACAAATCTCCAGCTTTATTATACATGTATTAGTGGGATGGGATAGTCGGATCGTCACATTCCAGGGTAGGTAACCCTACCTACTTTTCATTTTACTTTCTTTCTTTAGATAATTACCTATTTTATTATTATCTAACTAAGCTATTAAAGAACCTTTTAGGTAAGTATATGTTTTTGGCAAATACTTACCTATTGTTAATACTTTGAAACGTATTAAAATTATTTACCTACTTTCAATTTAATTACACTAGTTAGTTATATGGAATGTAATTCTATAAGTAGTATGTATACATACCTATATAATTAAATAGGTACCTACGTAATCAAAATTTTGTTTTCGCGGACCATCACTAGTTTTGGATGAATGATCAAGATCACTCTGTCCGCTTATCCCTCTGAGGCTTATCCCCACAATTGAAATAGCCCCGCCATAGTTACCTTATTGTAAAAAAAAATACAAAATTGGCCAGCAGTCGCATTCCAATTTTCAAAGAATCCTTCCCTCGGAGATTCCCTAGTCCCTACGTCGAAAATATAATATAATTATTCTTATCTTAGTCACCCAACCCAACATGTGACGACATCAGTGGCGCAGCGGGTTTGTTGCCCTGATTCTTCACGGTATTGGTCGCGAAAGAACAGGAGTAAAATTAGTTTTAAGACTATTATGTGATCCCTGCGGTCCTACTGAATAAATGCTTTTTGACTTTGACTTTGACAAACAATTAGGTATTATATATTACCTACCGGTAGTTAGGTATTTACGAAAGTCTAGACAACCTAGGCTCTAGTTTAGGTCTAGGTCGTTTCACGCAACTTCAAGTGGAAGGTCAGTTAGGCTATGTTTGCAAACAAGCCTTCCTAGTCTTACGTCCGTACTCAGAGACGATAACGGCTACCATCCATATTTTCATTTTCCTATTTTTGAAGTGAAAACTTGTTTATGGGGCATTTTTGAGATGGGAAAAAACTATCAAAGTCAAAGTCAAAAATAATTTATTCAGTAGGGCCGCAGGGATCACATAATAGTCTTAAAACTAATTTTACTCCTGTTCTTTCGCGACCAATACCGTGAAGAATCAGGGCAACAAATACGGTCTGGGGCCTATCAAACTCAGTCACGTGACTATTACGACACCATCTCTTACCTACCTTAATTTCGTAATTTATCGTCACTATGGTCGACATGACAGACTTAATCCGCCTCCAAGAGTGATAGCCCCGAGTTCAAATCCCAGTAGGACATTAACTTTTTGCAACTTATTTTTTTTGTACCTACTTTCTTTTTGAAGTTCAGAACAGTTTCCGAAACGTCGTTCAAGTTTTTACTACCACGGTCTTTTTAACAAGGAACAGATCGCTAGGAGTAGTAAGTGTTCTGTGGAATAGATTGAAGTCGTTTTGGTGCATATAGTCCTTTTCACGTAGGAACGGTTCCGTGTTATGACGCTTTTATGTTAATATCTGAAATAATTAAAAAGGAAATAGACAAAATCCTTTTTTATTGAAGTTGTATCTTTTAGTATTATCACTAGATTTCATTTATTTCAAAATTGTTCATTGTTGTACAGCGTAAAACGTAAAAATTATATGTGTCAGGGATACGTTCCTACGTGAAAAATACTATAGTAGATGTTTTTTCATTCAAAATTGTCAACTATGTTGTAAGTGACTTATTTGTCTTATCTATACTTCTATACTAGTTTGTTTGAACTGAATAGGCTCCGAAACTAATGGACCGATTTGAAAAATTCTTTCACCATTAGAATCCTGCATTATCCCTGGTGAACATAGGCTATATTTTATCCCGGGAAAGTGAAGTTTTCCCGAAACCGCGGGTTACACCGCGACGGACAGCTAGTAGAGAAAACCTAACTGCACATACGTGACCAAATGACCATACTATCGTATTATGTATGTATATTGCCATATAGGTTAATATAATAATATTGTTATAATTATTTTCCCTAAAGAAGTTTTGGTATGACGTTCCAGGGATTTAGAGTTCGTCATTATACGTTAAACGTCATTGGATTTAGGTTCATAACGTGACTTAAAATTTACCGTTTTACATACATGTATATAAGTCGGTAAGTAGTAGGTAAAATAATTATTAATACCTATTCTATTGAACAAACTTATTTTTGATTACAAACGGTGTATTTTTATAACTGGCTGATATACTATACAAAAGAAATAAAACATTAGTTTTAATTTTTGGCGCCCAATGATCTTAAAAAGATGGCGCCATAGTACATTGTACCACAAGAGAGCAAAATTCGTTTTTGTTGCGAGTGCAGAGTTTGAATCCCGAACAAACGAGGGTTTCTATATGATTCTAAGTTAGAATCCTGAGTGTAGTGAGGGATTCAAAAGCACAAACAACACAATATTTTGCTCTCGTGTGATACATACAACTTTTCACCTTACTAGCGAAAAAATACAAGATGTAAGGAAAACCGATTCCCGCCATTATTATTTTTTTGCCCCTCAAGTGGCAGGCTAAAGACCTGCTATCAGAGCACCTCGGCCGCCGCCGCCTCGCCGGGCGCACGCTGCGGCCTGTAATATTCGATTCTCATTGGTTGCTTGCAGCATTCTAAATTCAAATCACTTTTCCTCATAGTGTGAGCAAAGTAGAGTTTTGCTCACTGTTTTTACGCGGCAAAAGCGCCCTTTTTGAGCTAGTAAGGTGAAAAGATATTTTCAAGCGCCCTTTTTGAGCTAGTAAGGTGAAAAGATATTTTCACCTTACTAGCTCAAAAAGGGCGCTTTTGCCGCGTAAAAACAGTGAGCAAAACTCTACTTTGCTCACACTATGAGGAAAAGTGATTTGAATTTAGAATGCTGCAAGCAACCAATGAGACTCGAATATTACAGGCCGCAGCGTGCGCCCGGCCAGGCGGCGGCGGCCGAGGTGCTCTGATAGCAGGTCTTTAGCCTGCCACTTGAGGGGCAAAAAAATATAATGGTGGGAATCGGTTTTCCTTACATCTTGTATTTTTTCGCTAGTAAGGTGAAAAGTTGTATGTATCACACGAGAGCAAAATATTTTGTTGCTTGTGCTTTTGAATCCCTCACTACACTCAGGATTCTAACTTAGAATCCGTTTGTTCGGGATTCAAACTCTGCACTCGCAACAAAAACGAATTTTGCTCTCTTGTGGTACAATGTACTATTGTTTTAATTCATGGCACCCAATGATCTTAAAAGATCATTGATGGCGCCAAGATCTTTCGTTGGATTCCTCAGTCAAAAACTCCTTTCTAAAAAAAGTTTTAATATTAACTGGCCGAAAATCGTCACAAACTGGTTGCTGTCAAATTAAAAACAAAAGTGTTTACAGTTCTCGGCCCTTGCTGTGGCACAGATTACCGGTTACCGCCAGAACAGTCGTCACCCGTGCTGTCACTGTCATCGGCTTCTTCATTAGAGTTGCAAGCCACAGATTAGGGTTGCCATCAAATTAGCTTGGTTCTTTGAAAGTGACTTCGGTTATTTTTTCTGACGACCTGATTTCTTTTTATTTGTTATGGCTACTATCTTTATTTTGATACGCCATAAAAACGAATTAGTACGTAGTTAGGTACCCACCTACATTTTCCGTATTGAGTTGCTATTACATAGGTACAAAGCCCTATTAAGCACAAGTACCTATAGATACTTATATTATGTAGCAACCTTGACAACTATGCAAGGCTTTGGTCCAGCTATTCACTGTTTGAATAGTCGGACACATACCAATCAGAGTAGGTCGTTTTACTATGTAGTGTAATTTATTATCAACTACCGTCCCGCCCAGATTCGCTTAATATATTTATTTAATTCATCCCAATAATAGTTTTTTTCATAGAGAATGCCAAAACACAGTTATAATGGCAAAGGAAATATTTTTTTTAGGGTTCCATACCCATAGGGTACCTATATTACGGGACTTCAATACTAATTACTTATTATATACTACGACAACGACTTCTGTGGCGCAGTGGGTGAAAGCCCGCTTGAGACGCAGAAGGTTGCGGGTTCGATCACCGCCGCGGGATAAATGTTTCCATGTATAATATGTATGTATTTACAAACAAAAATTATATACGTAGTATATCTGTATCTGGTCTACTACCTAGGAAGGTAAACTACACTACCAAGTATACCTATAGGTAATTTTATCCTTATTGATCACAGAGTAAGTATAACTAGAGGAAATTTTAATGTGTTAGCTTGTCAAGTGTGGCACTCCTTGCATGTGCCATATTGCACGCCTAATTTTGATAGGTAGGTTATGTCTCGTTTTAGCGCGTTGATTCTGTATTGCTATCTTTCGCGCAGTGTCATCCCTACTTGATAGGATACTCTATTTTACGTTATTGATAAAGCGGTTTTTATATCTACTTAAACCTACAAAAAATTGAGGAAATTAGGTAGACCTAGCCTACCTAATTTTCTCAATTTTTGGTCTACTTCACTTCCTGCTTATTAGATTTATGAAGGTAGGTAAGTAATATAAGTAGGTAACTTCCTAGTACTTATACATTTTTGTGGGCTTTGATTTGAGGAAATTACAATATGGTGTATCAAGGCTAAACCTTGGCATAGACCTTAATATTTTTTTTGTTTTTAAGGTTAGTTTTAGCCATTTTTATCGTTGCTTTACTGATTAATTAACCTTATTCATTGTTTTCGGTCAATGTTCTTGATACAATGGCGTTTTAAATTGACGGCTCTATTGTTAATCAATACCTACTATCAATACTTACCAAAATCAATACCTACATAAGTTTTAGGCAAATATTTTTTAAGCAATAATAGAATTATGTCAGGTTTTACAGGAATGAAGAAAACTCCATTAAGAAAAACTATAAATTAACCTCGATATTTTTTTTTATTTATTTAAGACACCTAACAGAAAATATCACAATAAATTAACAATTTCTTATCTTTTCAGATTGAACCACCTCAGAAGCAAGATGGCGGCGGCGGCGTCCCGTGACGTCACTGTCGCGCACGGACAGGGCAACGTCAAATTACATCCATACCTAGTGACACTCGTGTGAGTATTATAATCACGGTTATATAAATGGACGGATATATAAATAATCCATATATATATCCGTGATTATAATAAAAATAATATTCTGTGATAAAAACTAAATAAATCGTTATATTTTTAGTGCTGTCATCCTAATTTTGGCTATAAGGTTTGTCGCTACGGTACGACAAAGTCAAAGTCAAAAAGCATTTTAATCAGTAGGTAGGTTCTTTATGTAGGACCGCTGCTAACCCTAGTCTTAAAACTGGGTCCTTCGCGACCAATACCGTGAAGAACCAGAACGTGATCTAACTTAAAATTAAAACTAATTTGTTAACTAAACTTAAAATTAAAACAAAAAAATGTTGTTGTCAGTTCCTAATACTTATTGTAAATGTTGTGCATGCCTGTAATGGGTGCACATTCTATAGAGTGACTGTTTTTAAATGTTCATGTGAATTATGTATGCTGTTGGTGTTGCCTAATAAATTTAGTAGTTTAGTCAGATAGGGCGAAGAATCGCTAGCAATTAACGTTTTAGTCAGGCCAAACTTTTAAAATTATCAAGTTGCAAAAAACAATGTATTCATTTATTTCGGAACTTTGTTTTGGCAAAGCAACAACATTCTTATTCCACCACTCATGTCAAAAAAATATCTATTTTGGTATCAACGTTGACTTTACTAAATACGAATAGGTACACCTTATGGTACCTACACCTACCTACTCGTCGCATAATAGATAAATCCATGTGTCATCCATGTGTCATGTGTCATTTGGACAAAATGTCTGAAATAAAGTTTTTTTTTTTTAATTATAGCAGGTTGTCAGTAGGACCGGCCACTGGGGTTACAGAATAAGTACCTACCTACAGTACCTATCTAGTCATTTATTTACTTTAATTCCTTTCGCGGCTAAAACCGTGAAGAACCCACACCACACGGTATGGGGCCTATAGGGTGATCGCACAGTCTAGTCGAGACGAACGCGCGGAGCTATCAATTCAATACAGAAAATGCTGCTGACGTCAGAAGCGAGCCGCATTTTATAACGTCATCCACATTTTTTGTAGAAATACGTTTTTTTTTTTTAAATCAACAAGCTTCTAGTTGGTTACCGTGACCTGATTGAACTCACCGATGTAAGTACAAAACTACATTTCAATCAACCTATTATCTGAGGAGTTCCATTCTCCATCATCGGATCAGCTCGCTGTCACGATATTTCAAAATTTTAGATTATACTTGATCTACAAACTGAGTTTCAACTCAATCGGCCTATTTCTGAGGAGTTCCGTGGAACAGCTAATAGGTAACTCCATCATCAGATCAGCTCGCTGTTACCATATTGCATTGTCACCGAGGACTCTTAAGTATACCAAAATTCAGCTCAATCGGACACCGGGAAGTGGCTCAAATTCAGCTTGCAAGATTTGACCCGGACAAACATACAATTACAAACATAAAAACATTGCAAGTTAATTAAAAGCATTTAAAATGACTGCGGCTCGTACGACGCGGACAAGTGTGCGAACAGATTTAGTAGTAATTTTTTTATCAATTATTTACAAATTTAACTATAACCAAATACACATGTATAACATCACAGATAAACGTGGTTCTTCCGGTTCCTTCGCGACTAAAACCGTGAAGTACAGGCAACACGGTATGGGTAGGAATCTATGGTCTCCTTATTCATATACTAGCTTCTGCGCGCGGCTTCGCCCTCGTGGTACCAACATTTTGAATAGCGTATATGCTATTCCAGGTCATTATCTACGCCTATTCCAAGATTCATCCAAATCGGTTCACTGGTTTAGGCGTGATTGTTACACAAACATCCAAACTTACTCACAAACTTTCAGATTTATTATATTATTAGGATATTAGGAAGATCCTCATTTCTTAAAATGCCATTTACACAATACCATATTCTTGCTCTCTCAAACTCAAAGGAGCATGAGCTAATGCTAATAGTATGAATGTATACGAGTAAATGACGTTAATAGTTGCGATGGTATGGTAGCAAGGCCCAACGTTAGAACATAGAATTCCGTCACCAAGACATTTGGCAAGCCCCAATGCCAAAAGGTCATTGCACCAGCACGTGTTTGTTGATTAGATAGGCACGTGTATGTGTGGATGTCTGTATGTTAGATAATATTAGAAATTTTCGAGTTATGTTGATGTAATCATCCAAGGTTAACGTGTTCGGTAATCATTGTCCTAATATTAGGTATACCTAAGCGCGATTTGAGAATCGTTTTTCGTTTGTGACTTTTTCGTGCAAAAAATACTTTTCATTTCTCATACTCGGAAAGTAGTGTTGTTTTGATTTGATTTTTGGGTGGAAATAGTAGGTATATTTCATTACAAGTGCGGAAAGGCTGTCATTGCAAAGAGTTCCGACAAATGTCTACCCGAGCCGAGGCGCAGCCGAAGGCGAGGGACTATAGTCTTTTTCACGCCGGAACGTATGCAAGACACTTCGAGATAATGTCAAAATCAGTCTTATAGTAATGTCCTAAAGTTTAATTGAGATTATCAAAATCGATTTTTGTTTCACTTATCAATTCATCTCATTCGATTACAAGGTTCATTCATAGACAAAATTACTAAACCAACGATTATTTCTTTACTTATCGATTCATCAATTGTTTCGATTTTCATTTTTGCACTCTCTAATAGATTACGTTCCATTTTACTCAGTACTGTTAATTGGCGGAGTTTTTTAGAAAATGTTTATTGTTTATTTTTTTATATTTTATGGCTCGTTCATATTAATTATGAAATAGTTAAACAGGAAATAGACAAAAGATTTTTTTTGTATGTTTTATCGTTTAATTTTTTTTCTTGACTTTTTTGTTTCAAAATTGTTGTGAGCCACACAACGTGAAACGAAACAAGTTCAATGTGTCTTGCATACGTTCCGGCGTGAAAAAGACTATAATAGTGACGGTTTTCCGTGTACAACAAGTGCTCATAGCTCCAAATGGCAAACTGACACTATCACCCTGTAGCGAATTAAATTGGAATCTGATTAAGGGTGTTTTTGCATCGTATAGATTACAACAAGCCGCGTCAGATGGCGCTCCTAATTAAAAAACTCGGTTTTTTGGATAGTGACGGTTTGGAAATAAAGGTGCGATATGTATTACAAACAAAAAGTATATAAGTAGTATATCAGTCATGTAGTACCCATAACACAAGCTCTGCTTACTTTGGGGCTAGATGATGCTGTGTGTAAAGTCAAGCATTATTTATTTATTTTATTATTTATTTATAAAATACTAGCTATCCGTCGCGGTGTTATCCGCGACCCCTCGAGAAAAATTCACTTTCCCGAGATAAAATATAGCCTATGTTCATCGGGGATAATGTAGGATTCTAATGGTGAAAGAATTTTTCTAATCGGTCCAGTAGTTTCGGAGCCTACCTATTCAATTCAAACAAACATACAAATCTTTCATCTTTATAATATTAGTATAGAAAACGGTTCTATCTGTTGCTGCTAACTGTAAGTACTTAACTGACCTGCCGTTGAAAATAGCAACACAATTGAAAAAATTATCTCAATTGGACGATGATTCGAATAGGTGACCGGTTAGCGACTTGCTCAATTGGGGACTTTTCATCTCGCTTCTCACTCTCCAGCCTACAACGGCCGCCGCTCTCCAGCCTACAACGCGATAAATAAATAACTAAATAACAATTTTTCATATTTTTCAGAATCTTTTATCCTAATAGCAATCGTTTTTGGACACCCTGTATTTTCTGTAGAAATAGAAATAAGAATAGAAAATTTCTGTAATTGTTTTATAGTGCTGATCCACACTTGGTATTTCATTATGAAATGAAAAGTCTTATCAAAATTTTGGATTCCGACGGGATTCGAACCCGCATCGATCAGACCTCATCCTCCCAAAGTCGGAGTGCCTAACCGCTCGGCCACGAAATCCTACTTGTCGGTGTCCAAATCTTCGATAAGTCTCATATTTCGGTTGAGCACCGATTAGCGCCATCTACACGTTCACTAGTGAACTCATGCTCATTGTCTGAAATTACATTCAGAATCAAATGACTAAGAGATGTCGCTTTAGCTAAATCTATAATTTCTGTAATTGTTTTATAGTGCTGATCCACACTTGGTATTTCATTATGAAATGAAAAGTCTTATCAAAATTTTGGATTCCGACGGGATTCGGGCTTTAGGAGGATCGTCTGATCGATGCGGGTTCGAATCCCGTCGGAATCCAAAATTTTGATAAGACTTTTCATTTCATAATAAGAATAGAAAATGTTTATTTCGTTCACACAAGTCTTGGACCGTATTCGGGCTCCATTTTTCGTTCGTTTGATGAATATTCGGATGCTTCCCACCACGATTTTTGATTTCAAGGGTCATTTTTCGGTTTGGATAATAATAAATATACAAATAAAAATAAAATAAAATACATTTATTTCGAGAAAACAGTCATAGGTACACAAACGAGTAATGTGTCTTGTTATGGACCCGACCAATATTTTATAATTCTTTTCACTGATGTTCTTCTCCATCCTAAGGTTGCCTGGAAGAGATCGCGTCTTAGCGATAAGGCCCCCCATAGTAGTATTAAGTATCTGGTTTTTCTTTTGTTATTGTTATTGGTGTGCAATAAAGAATTTTCATTCATTCATTCAGTATATCAGTTATCTGGTTCCCATAGTACAAGCTTTGCTTAGTTTGGGGCTAGATGATGTTGTGTGAAATGTCCAGCATTATTATTATTATTATTCATTTTACCTACACATAAAATCTCTATTGTCAAAGTCAAAAAGCATTTATTCAGTAGGACCGCTGGGATCACTTACAATAGTCTTAGAATTTTACTTCTGTTCTTTCGCGACCAATACCGTGAAGAATCAGGGCAACAAACACGGTTTGGGGCCTAGCATTCTTTTAGGTGATCCATCTTAAAACTAAAAAGCTCCAACTCCAATTACTTAATACCAAATGTTAGCTCATACAGTAGGTTCTACGAGTACCGGTGGTATTTTAGCCACAGTAATCCACACCACACGGCCAAGGGCAAGGAAACCTTAGCAGGGCCTACGTTCGCGTCAGAACTTACTATTGGTTAATCTATGCTGTAGGTACTTAGAGAGATACCTTTTAGTTCTAGATGTGTTATTCTAGGTTGCCTGGAAGAAATCGCTTTCAGCGATAAGGCCGCCCATTGTACTAAGAACTGAACTTGTAATTGTTTTAAATGTTTTGTTTTTGTTAATTTCTTGGTGTATCTACAGTAAAGTGTTCTGCTACATTCCTCCACATTCAAACCTAACATTCTTCTCGTTACATGACTCTCTTCCCTCCGGAAGATGTTATGGCATGGGCATGACTCCTCATAACATGCCCATACCACGACATCTCTCCTCATCTTATAAATAAAAAATATAAATAAATAAATAATTGTTTATTTCAGAATACTTTCCATATCAATTCGGTACAATTATACTAGTAAGTTATAGCTATAGACCTATCAAAAATATAATATACACCGCTATTTTACGACTACCAAAAAAAATTTAAGGACAGTTGCAGCAGATGCAGAAAATGATAATGGCATGGTCAGAACTTTTTTTTATTTAACTATCACAAAGTTATCGTAGTGTTGTCTATATTGTATATAGTATATAGTCTATATTGTAGTCAACCAAAACTGAACAAAATTTTATGAAAACTGTACAAATAAGTACTATAGACAACAATCGCGTACAGACTCTCATTCGAACTATGTTCTCGTATCATCCCCAGTCAGTAAAACCGCAGTAGCTATCATAAATCCATATCTGACTCGTCTCGTCTCCTTTTGTGGCTATAATTTTTTTTTCTCTTTTTTTGAGTTTTAACTACATAAATGTGATCAATAACAGACACCGAGACCATGTTTAATTTTTTTTTGGTAATTACAAAATAGCGGTGTATAATACAAGCTACATTATGTAGAAGTCACTTTTTGTTCTCGCTGTGGTGCACTAATGTCCAGTGACGATAAAAATCATTATCTGGACATTCAGCGATTGTCTTTAGGATAGTGTTGTTAGATGCCCGTAGACGCGCCCAAAAGGACACGATTCGAGCACGGAGGATAGCATAGAAGTCAGGAAGGCCTGCCACAGCGAACATGCTCGACGCGCTACAATATCTTGGTTTTCGCATGAGTATACGAAACGTGTTATTATACTGAATTACTTATCCGTCTTCTTACTTACTTATACTTATCCGTCACTGGCGCAACTTTCAAACTTCTTATACTATCTGGGATTTCACTGTTTTTGTCACGGTTGGAAATTCTCAAAAAATCTTCTAGGTATTGGTATGTACCTACCTACTACCTATGCCTACTCGTAAAACCTTGATCATGAATTTATTAAGTGTTCATAGGACAAAAGGAATGTTTTAAAATAGATATTTCCTTCGTCTATTGTTTAATGAGCACAATGAAGACTAGGTACCTATTACCTATGTGCCAACGCCAATATACTTTAAATAGGTACTAGTGGGAAGATAGCGTAGGTTTGATACTTGATACATGTACCTAGGTAACCATGATCATCTCCCTGCCCTTTTCCCACATTATGTGGGGTCGGCACAACATGTGTTCTTCCATTCTCCTCTATCAGCCGTCATCTCAACACTCACTCCTTTCTTACTCATGTCATCCTTCACACAATCCATCTTTTCTTTGGCCTACCTCTACTCAATCCATCAACATTCATACCAAGTACTCTCCTAGTTACATGACCTTCCCTTCTCATTACATGCCCATACCATGCTAGTCTGTTGCTCCTTATCTTTTCATTCACTGGCGCCACTTTCACACTTCCTCTTTTATTGTACTCATTCGCTGTCATTTGTAGGTATAGATAGGTAACCAAAAGCGAAATTATAAAACCGGCTAAGTACGAGTCGACTCGCGCTAAAAACGGCAAAAATATCACGTTTGTTCGGGGAGCCCTAAAATATTTATTTTATTCTGTTTTTTAGTAGTGTAGGTACCTACCTATTTGTTGTTAGAGCGGCAACAGAAATACCTACATCATCTGTGAAAATTTCAACTGTCTATCATGGTTCATGAGATAGGGCGTAGGTAGACCGAATAGCATATAGGCTATTCAAAATGTTGGTACCTACCACGCGGGCGAAACCGCGCGCAGAAGCTAGTAGGTAACTAAAAGGTAGGTACAGTCAGGGACAATAAGATGTATACACTCCATACTTTTAAAATTAATATCACACTAAAACTAATAGATGTAGGTTAAAAACAAAAAGCGGAAATTGATTTCACATTGAACTAGTGGCGAAATCAATAAAAATACCAGAACATTGTTGGACATGTTGACCTGTACATAAATAAATAAATAATGCTGGACATTTCACACAGCATCATCTAGCCCCAAACTACATGGGTTGAAACATTATGGAGTGTATACATCTTATTGTCCGTGACTGTACATATGCCAGGCAAAGTACTTTGTTGAGGCGTTCGTTTTTTGTACTTTATGAGCATCTAAACTTACTGTGACGAGCCTGGAGTTTGACTTTAGTTTTAAGATGGATCACCTAAAATAATGAAGGCCCCAAACCGTGTTTGTTGCTCTGATTCTTCACGGTATTGGTCGCGAAAGAACAGGAGTAAAATTAGTTCTAAGACTATTCTAAGTGATCCCAGCGGTCCTACTGAATAAATGCTTTTTGACTTTGACTTATGTAAGGTTTTTCTTGATCTTTTAATGTAATGCATGTGAAAAGGCGCAAAGGATGCTGTGATAAGGATATTAATAGAATTCTTCCACTACTAGCCATGCCCAGTGACGTCATTATAGAGATAATTTGTAGGTGGGTAAGTGTTCGGCTTTTCAAAATTGGATCATTTAGGGTGTAAAAAGACTGCTACCGAAAACTGAGGGGTTGTAATCAGACCATGATTCTAAACATATTTAGCGAAAAAAACGCAAAATTTTTTTTTGACTTAGCTTGGTCTATGTTATTTTCGGTTATTTACTACTAGTACTACATAATAAGACCATACCTACCTAATAATTTCATATATAAAGGAAAAAAACAATTAAAACTCAAAATCCAGCAATCTACGTACAAAAACGCGCCCAGAACGTACGCAAACAGTACTCTTCAAACGCTGTTTTCTCCGGATATAATGTTTTTTTCGGAAAATCCTTTTGGATTGGGTTGTGTGTTGGGATGCTGTACCTATCCCTTTCGGCTTCGGGAGACGTCTTTTTACACCCTGTATAAGTAAATGGTTTGTTTCCAGACGGTGGTGTGTCTCCTGTTTATGGAGCACGGCAACAGTTCTTCTGCATCGACTGATGACAGCACCACTGCAGCCTATCACAGGTACAATATCCTTCACATCTAGGAAGCTAGAGGCTTAGCACCTAAACCTTTATCTCAGCTTGGGCTTTCAAAATGTGGGCATGCATCAAATATGTTTGGAGGCAGGTGGTGCAAAGAGGGAGTACTCGCCTCATCCAAGTTCGACCCATCTGCTCCACTTACCTTGGAGCCTTTCGGCCGACAGTTGACATCGGATAGTTCTATAGGTTAGATGTGCTTGAAAACATCGTAATCGCGATTCAGTACGACTCTTCATTTGTATGGGAATTCGCTTATCTGTGACCCCAGCGCCATCTAGTGGTACAAGCTCTGAAGTTGATACTCATTTAGCTAGGTTTTGTGGCGATTTAGGATAGAGGTCGCTACATGTACCTATTTGGGCATGGTATATCAGACTACGTCACAGGACCTGGAACACAAAAAGATCTGAACACAAAAATTACATCTACTTTTATTACAATTAGATAACACATTACAACCACATACAATTCATAAAAACTAGGTAGGTAAATATCAGATCTTGATTGTGACGTAAACACCAGTTCATTCACTTATTCATCATTTCCCATTGTCACAGGTCCTCGACAACAGCCGAAGAGCAAAGCCCAGCGGGCTGCGAGCAACGAACACCTGCACCCAGAGCCGAGGGTGGAATGTCAGTTGTTGCATCAGCCGGAATCCCACGAACTTGACGTTATCTTCGTGCACGGACTTTATGGTACGTGCTATCTTAAAAGCATTTATTCAGTAGGACCGCTGGGATCGCTTAGAATAGTTGTAAACTAGGGACCTTAATAAACTGGACATTATGTCATGCATAAACTACCTATGAATAACCATAATTTTTTTTATAAATTGAAATAATTCTGGACATTTCACACAGCATCATCTACTAAGCCCCAGATAATACACTAAGCAAAGCTTGTACTATGGGAACCAGATAACTGATTACTTATATACTTTTTGTTTGTAAATACATACATATTATACATAGAAACACCCAGACCCGAGACAAATATTTGTAGATCATACAAACATTGGTCCCGCCGCGGGGATCGAACCCGCAACCTTTAGCGTCGCAGGCAGGCCTTCGCCCACTGGTCTACAGAGGTCGTCGTAGGAGGAAAGATTTGTTTGTTTGTATGTTTGAATTGAATAGGCTCCGAAACTACTGGACCGATTTGAAAAATGCTAATAAGAATTTTTCAAATCGGTCCAGTAGTTTAGGTAATAATTCTAAGGTAGGTGCAATAATTAATCAATGGGCTGAATAATATTTAATATAGACGGTTGTCAACTACTTATCTAATAACAACATAGGTTGCAGGTTATCTTAATGAGGGTAATTAATAAGTAGGTACCTACCTACACTAAACACTTCTATTAACTCGTTATCATCTCAAGCCTATATTATTATCTACCTGGAGTATAATATGCCTACCTATTACCTACTTATTACTTAAATAAAATACATAGACATAGACATTTATTTATTTGCCACTCAAGCACACACAAAATACAAAATGAGAAGAAAAAAAATAATGAAAAGAATAAGACAAAAACAAAAAAGTAACCTGTCATGTACCTCATGTGTGCTACAACAGCAAAAGGGCTTCGACTCAGCATAATGCCTCGCCACAACGAGGTAGCGAATACTTAAAAACAAACTACTTACCACGTATAAAAAGGGGGTGGCAAAATTTTACCTTATTCTATTTTAATCAAAAGTTTTATTTAACGTTTGAATAGAATAGAATAAGGTTTTATTGTAAACTGTTGAATTTAACAAAGATGGTCAAAAAATTGTCTCTTGAAGTCAGAAATCTTAGTAATCATCTGAATATTCATCAAACAAACCCTGGATTGCGTAGTACGCAGCTAAATTTAGGTACCTATCTAATCTACCTAGGCCTAAAAGTCCATAGATCATCGATGCCTATATAAACAAAAGACACTAGGTATTATCGACATTTAGTTAGTCATAAAACCTACAATCATTATCAACTGAGTCATAGGATACCTATTGTTCGAGTCCAACGTTGATAAACTTGGTCAAAGTATTTTGGTATTCTTGAAATGCGTAGGTAGTGGCTCTTTCTAACTCTGTGTTAAAAGTTATCCATTCGTAGTAGGGGTTTTGAAGTAATTTAAACTTCTCGCGCGTTAAGCGCAATACACACTGAGCCCGCCGGGCCGCCGACAAAGCCCGGCGACACAACCCGGCGGCCCGGAGGTATGAAAAGAGTCATGTCGGCAACATGCGACGGCGCGTGTTACCCGCCGACATGTTGGCGGCTTGGGTTGCCTGCGCTCAGTTGCCCGGCGGCATAAATTATATGACACAACCACACAACTCATCTCAAGCCGTAGACATGCCGCCGACCAAATTTTCCGACTTGTAATAAGTGAAGCCGCCAACATATGTCGCCGACAAAAAGTTGCCGACATATGTCGGCGGCCCGGCGCCGGCGGGCTCAGTGTGTATTACGCTTTAGGCATTTTTGAGATGAGAATAGATTCTTGGATTCGCCTCGAAATGGTCACGTGACTGCTCACCGACACCTACCAGTAGCACCATCTAGTTCTGTACTCGGTAAACTTTTACGGCAATGTTTTTACATAAAAGCTCATTTTATAACTAAACAGTTGAAGTCATTATCTTTCGATATTATTCGATTTCCTGACGATTCAAAAAATACACTAGAAAAACACAAAAAAAAACAATATAAATATACATATTGTTCAAGTTTTCAATTCTCTTGGCTCGGACCTGAGAGTAACTATGGTACGCAGTTTTATTTAAATGACGTATTATTTTGTTACAGGTTCTTTGGGCAACACATGGAGGCAAGGAGACTGGCGTTCAAAATACCAGACAGACCCTACAAAAGTGACATTAAGAGACCACACAGACAAAACATGCAAGTGCAACACACAAAAACACACAGATAACGATAATAAATGTACCACCGACTTATACATAACCGATTTAAATCAATCTGAAATGACGGTCAAGAAAATAAATGAAAAGTTATTTAAGAAAATAATACCGAAAGAAAATGATTTAATAACTGAACAGTTTTACAACAACACGCTTTTAGATCAAGTTGAAGTTATAGATAATTATGAAACTCAAGCTAAGTTTGTCCGTGATTTATTTAGGAGGGAAAACGACTGTGATATTAATGTGAAAGATAACGAAAATAAATGTAACTTTAACGAAATAAATGAATGTAAATGTAACGAGAAGAAATGTGAGATTGGGTGTGGGTGTACGTGCGATGATTGCTACTCAACTTGCTGGCCTAAGGATTGGATAAAAGAGGATTTTCCTGGTGCTAGAGTTATTTCTATAAATTATACCAGTGATCCGTATTTATGGAGACCGCTTTGGATTAAAGAAAACAAAAGGTAAGAAAAGTCAGTTTAAGTACCTGTACCTATACAATAAGTTATGTTAAAGCGCTTGTAGTGTAGCTTGCTCATTCTTGATAGATCGTCAAAGTGAAGCTACATTCTAAGTGGTCGCAAAATCGATGGGTGATCGCTAGTGGCATCAACTGAGCACTTCCGTCCTTCGGATAGCTTTAAACAGTCGATTCCGGCTAAAGTCGTTAATCCCTGATGGAGCTCGTACGTTTTAGGGCGGCTTAAAAATTCCGTCACCATTGTTATTAACACTTTCAACGCCAAGAGAAAAACTAAGAAGTTCCGTTAGGGCCGTCACGCCCACTGGTGTCCGTCAACTTAACTTTCCGTTCAGGCCGCACCGGTCACAATGACCCGCGCGTCAGAGCTGTTTTCGATCTTCTCTAGGAGGCCGACGGACTTAGATATCATGCAAATTCATATGAAAGGGGACCCGCGTGGCCCTTTAGACTACCCATTCCATATGGTTCTGAGTTTGCAATAAAATTCTTAGAAAAATTCAACTTTAAATATTTTTAATACGTTTTTAAGTAAATGAGTGAGAAAATGACTATTTTTGTTAGAGCACATCTTCGTAGCCGCTTATTGAAACAGGAATACACATTGCATAAGACTTAAAAAAACATAATCAACTTTTTTTTTATTTATAGGTACCTCTCAAATGGTACCTAGAGGTGACCGGCGGGGTGACCGCATGGCCTCCTGGAACGGAATTTCGATTTTCTGGCTGCGGAGGCCGCGTCGGTCACTGCTGTCCGGCGCACTATAACTCGGTTTATTGCAATAAAACCGGGTCGATGTTGAATAAAACATGTGTTTTTTTAATCATATCTATTCGTTAACCTAAAAAAAAACCATCGATGAAATTTGGCAAAATCAATGATTTTCACCTGGCCCCGGGGTGAATTACCCGCGCGGTCACCGTTGACCGGCACGGCGCTTAACGTGTTAAGTAACGTTGCCTTGAACTTTAGTTACCTAACCGTCTATCATTCGGCTTAGCTACGAATCGGTAGAGGTCGCTGATTCAAATCCTACGTGTGATTTCTGGGATGCATTTCAAAATTTTTACTTTTATTTATTTTGAGTATATCTATTTATTCAACCCGGTTGCACCCACTGCTGAGTATAGGCCTCCTCTCTATAACGCCACTCTTTTCGGTCCTGTGCAGTCCTTTTTCACGCTTTCCCAGCTACATTAACGATGTCATCCGACTATCGGGCGGGTTGTTTTGAGTCAGTGAGAGAAATTTCAAAGTTAAAAAGCATTATTCAGTAGGACCGCTGGGATCACTTAGATTAGTCTTATATCTAGGTGATTCTACTCATGTTCCTTCACGACCAATACCGTGAACCAGGGCAACAAACACGGTTTGAGACAAACTAATCTTAGTAGTTCTTTTTTTTCTTATTTCCAGGTTGAGTCTCCACGTGAGAGCGGAACAGATGATGCATCAGCTCCTAGAAATGGGAGTTGGCGAGAAACCCATCATCTGGGTCGGACATTCCAAGGGAGGGCTGTTCATAAAGGAGATTTATTGTGAAGGTATTATTATTTTATTCGCTGCTTCGCGTTGTTACCTGCGGTCCCTCGGGAATACTTTTACTTTCATCACACTTAACTAATGGGGGTAGTCAGAGGCATGTCCAAATACATGTTTGATAGATGCCCACATCTTCAAAGGATCTGGAATACGTAAAAGATCTGAGAGAATGTCTACCGCGCCTGGAGGGTACAATCGTGACCCCGTTTACGTTTTTTTTACTTAACTAAGTACATGCATACATTTATCCCCATCGCACTAAGGGGTCTAGGTCCCCTGATCTTTCATTTATTTTTATAGGTAGAGACGTAATGTTCATGTTTATAGCTCATGTCTTATTATAAAACGAAGACTTATTAAATTCCTGGTGTAAGTCATGCCGCGAGGTATGCACCGACAGCGAGTGCACTTGCACTACTCAACGCGATGATTGCTCAGGAACCGGATGTAGATGTGTTCAACATGAAACTTCATTTATTTGTCTTTGTTTGTGTATGTTTTTTTAGTTGATCTGTGTCCGTTATCTATGTAGAATATTTTAAGTGGCTTACAAACGTTTTGGCCTAGGCTGAAAGGTTGTAAGTAATTAATAAATAAATAAATAAATGTTGAAAAGACAACGCCAAAAATACATATAAACAGTTTTTGATACTTCATTATATTATTTGGTTTTATTTCAGGTTTTCATCTTAGACTAGGATTAACTTTCATAATAAATCAATTTGGATTTGTATGTGATTATAATAGATATTTTTACTTTTCAGCCTACGATGCGTATCAAAAACTGAACAAAAACGATGCAACAGTGACTCCGGAACTAAGTAACGACAATAATTTCGTTCAACGATCAATCTCGACCAATAATGATGCGGTTATTGCTGAAACGATAGATAACATAGTTGGAAATATGTTCGACAATAAAGAAATGTACAAACAGCATGACAACATGACGTTTAATGATTATAAGGAGAAAACGAATAATATAACGAAAATAAATGAAATAAATGAATCAAAAGAATGTACTCGTAGCAATAATATAACGAATATAAATGTAAGAAACGATGAGCTAACAAATTTAAATGTGATTTTAGAAGATAATGAAAATAAATGTAAGATAACTGATTCAAATGGAAATGAAAATACACCGAGTAGAAATATTCAAGCTTTATCTTCAACAATTGAAGGTAAGAAATATAAAAAAGTGCATCTTTTCAATACTAGATTTACAGCGTTAGGAGGTAAACTATGCCTACACTCAACGGGACGCTGTAGTGCCTGGGACATTGTATGAGATGTACGCTAGACAATAAAAATACCTATTGATCCAATAATATTTCAGAAGCGGATCTAACCCAGCGTGCGCGTATTTTCGAGCGTAGCGAGGGATTCATGTTCTATTCTGTGCCGCACCGAGGGTCGCCGCTCGCTGATATCAAGACTCCTGTTACCGCGCGGAGTCTTGAACTTCTTGAGATCAGTAAAGGTTAGTTATTAGTGTATTACCTCGGACAGAGGATAAGTATAGCCATCCAACGAGGTAATGCCGCCAGCCTTTTGGGCACGTTACCTGCGGTCGGTGACTTGAACACTGTTTTTTTATCTTTAGTTTAATTAAATTACGTACGTATTTTTATGTTTATTGTTTCGTGTAAATATTTTTATGTTTAATTAATAAAATAATAAGTTTTTTACAGTAAAAAAAAAAAAAAGTTATTAGTTCTGATTTAATAAAATAGGTAAGTTCGTATGTGCTATGTGACCAACGTATGAAATAAATGTTCTAACATCTTCATTGGAGTACAAGCAGCTTCGCCCGCGCTGTACCAATTTTGCATAGCATATATGCTTCACGTGACGGCAGGTGGAGTAAGACTTTGACCGAATGGTGGCCTAGAACCGGACAAAGAAGTCGAGGTCGTCCAATTGCGCGATGGGTGGACGACATCAAGAGGCAGCATAGATTTTTGATGCGTGAGGCACAGGACCGGAAGGAATGGCGTAAACAGAGGGAGGCCTATACCCAGCAGTGGGATATTCTTGGCAGCGGATGATGATGATGATGATATGCTTCCAGGTCACTATCTACCAAGTATCATCCAAATCGGTTCAGGTTTAGGCGTGATTGATACACAAACATCAAAACAAACTCTCAAACTTTCAGCTTTATTATATTAGTGGGATATATTGGGATTGTTTGAACAAATTCTTGGATTCGCCTCGGAAAGGTCACGTGCGAGTCACGTGACTCACCGACACCAAGTAGCGCCATCTAGTTCTGCACTCGGTAAACTTTTACGGCAATATTTTTACATTTCTAAAACATAATTTTATAACTAAACGGGTTACCTATTTCCTGACGATTAAAAAAATACACTATAGGCACCTAATTGTCCAAGTCTTCACTTCTCTCGGCACTCGCGGGAGTGCCACGGTTTATTTTTCCCCAAGAGACTTTACAATAGTTTATTAGAGATTTGATTGAAGAAAGATTTAAATTACCTAAATAATTCGAATTATTTGAAAGTGAAATCTAATAATAATATTTGATTTCCAGACTGCGAACTAGTCTTAGAGCTCCAGCGTCGTTGGCTAGCCGCAAACAAAGCTAAAACACGTCGCCCGGCAGTCCGAGGCGCGGTGGAGACTGGTCGGACACTAATGTCTGTACTGTGGCTGCGTATTGTCAGCGTACATTCTGCAGGTAACAACAAATATTATTACATATGCAACAAGTATTTGACATGTTGGCAACAAGAATTTTACAGGTTGCCAACATGTATGTACTTAGTACATGTACTTTTAAACATAATGTTTTTGTCACTATTCTCTTGTAATAAAGAATTACAGAATGTATAAACATGTTGGCAACAAGTATCAAACAAGTAGGCAACAAGTAGTAAACGTGTTGGGAACAAATATAAAACATGTTGGCAACAAGTATTAAACATGTTGGCAACAAGTATCAAACAAGTAGGCAACAAGTATTAAACAAGTAGGCAACAAATATTTTTCATGTTTGTAACAAGTATCAAACATGTAGGCAACATAGTATTTTACATGGTAACATGTTTTTTAAATTTGGCAACAAGTTGCAACATGTTATGCGTAACGAAGCCGCGAGTGAGTGTTAATTCTTATCTTTGTCCACAGATGCTGGCATAGGAACTCTACTGGGAGTATCAGTGGACCACAGAGAGATCTGCAAGCCGTCCAGTAGACATTGCTTATTGTATACCGAACTAACGGGACTCATACATGAGGCATTGAATCGATGCGAGTGCTAAAGCCATACACATGTCTTTTACATCCACCCTAGATGATTTAGGAGGCAACATGCCTACACTGAACGGGACGCTGTAGTGCCGGGGACATTGTTTGAGATGGCTTGCTACCATACATTGTGATAAAATCGAAGTCCCCAATTCCAATGTTCACATAAGTTAAGATTCCTAACTAAAACATCCTAAAATTAGAGAATGTTTAGTTAGTAATGATTACGGAATTAGCGCCATACTCTATTTAAAATCACTACAATTAAAAGAAAATGATAATAATTGAATACGTAAATTAGTATCTATGTTTTTTATAAAACTATCGATCCACCCCGGCTTTGCACGGGTGCAATGCTGATAATAAATATTAGGGTTCAGTCAGCGTTTGCGATGTAAGCGCAAAAAATGTATTAATTCACGACATCACATTAGAAACCTCTAAAATTATCAGTGTATCTACTATATTATGCATGTATTATTACATATAAACCTTCCTCTTGAATCACTCTATCAATGAAAAGAACCGCATCAAAGTCCGTTGCGCAGACAGCGGGAAGTGACTTTGTTTTATATTAGGTAGTGATTAATAAGTAGGTATATATATTTTTATAAAGAGCCCAAAAAAGGATATTTATTTAGCTAAGTATAATTTGCATCTCATTTTCATCAAAAAATTTATGAAAAAATATTTTTTTCATAAGTGTGACATGCTAATTTGACTCCACTATTAGTCTAAGTATATACTTTATGTGCAGTGAGAACTAAAAGTTACCAGTTAATTATAATTAATTTATAATGTTATATATTTTTTTAAATTGAAACGTTACCTAATTAGATTGGTAAAAGTATAGGCTTGATATAAAAAGGCGAATAATAATAAAAAATACACTCAAAATCACACTCAAGAACTTATTTGTTGTATGTCGCCATTTTGTAACAAAAAATTGTTAGGTTAAAAAGGTTTAGTTTTAGTAAGTGAGCCATTTTATCAAAGTTTAATTTAGAAAAAATAGTTTATAAGTATCATGATAGAAAAAAGTATTTTTAAAATGCATTTTTGTTAGGCATTTACTAAATTACAAAATATGCATTCTCCCCATCCTCACTTACGGTTCACAAACCTGGTCAATGACAAATCTGCAGAAGTCCAAACTCGGGGTTTGCCAGCGAGCTATGGAGCGCAGCATCCTAGGCGTGAAATTAACCGATCGCATCAGGAATAGTGATCTGCGCTCCAAAACACAAATCACAGACGTTGGGCAACAAGTTGGCAAATTGAAATGGGACTGGGCAGGCCACGTCTGTCGCATGTCGGATGAGTTGTGGGCACGAACCACCACAGAGTGGATCCCACGGAACAGGAAACGACCACGCGGCAGACCGCGGCGGCGGTGGAGAGACGAACTTGACTCCCACTCTCCTGATTGGACCACATTAGCTCACGATAGAGAGGAGTGGAAGAAACGAAGGGAGGCCTTTGCCCTGCAGTGGGACATCACAGGCTATTAATAATAATAATTTACTAAATTCATTCATACATTCTAAATTCAAATACATTGCAACATTAGAATTAGAACGTAACTGTACCTACCTACATATTTTTTTACAATATTTAAAATAACAGAATAAGAACCACTGAATTTAAATTGTCAATTAATTATTTTTAGATTACATTAATAATTATTGGATTTATTGCATCAATAAAACAGTTATTTGTTATAATGTTTTTTTAATGCACCTTTGGTACAGCAAGTCGTGGTGTCAACTGGGTTTTAGTACCTACATACTGTCGACAATCGACATTCATTACCTACGATAGAAATAGTTCGACTCTCGAGTCTCAGTCGAATGGAATCGTTTCGTATTATAAATATTAACACATTAAAGCTAATGAAAATATTGTAGTAAGTACTTACCAAAGTATTAACTGTAGGTACCTAAGTAAGTAGGTACTTACTTAACTAGGGTATTACTTATTACATAACCAAAATTATTGTTTGGCTACATTATTGGTTTTCATTCAATCATTTTGATGTCAGAATCAAATGCAGATTTCCATCAAAGTAGGGAGTAGGGACTGTAGAAATCATAGATAGGTATTCATACACCTAGTTTTAGAACGATTCAAAGTAATCCCAGAGGTCCTAATGAATAAATTCAATTCAATTCAATTTATTCATAAAACTTAATACATAAAATGCTTTTTGACTTTGACATATTTAGATAATTGTCATTTTATTTTGTGGTTTGAAGTTTAAAAATGTTCAAATAAATTAGGTACTGTAGTTGGAAGGTAGGTAAATAAATATTAAAATAAAATTCAATTCAATTTTTAATTGCGTTTCTAGAAAATACACTACCTAGTTAAACAAAATCTACTTTTAAGTAAACAAAATATAATTTTATAAAGAATTATCTACGAAACGTCGAGGTAAGATAATAGTTCGAATATTATCGAAAACCTATACGCGATCTCGTCCCGTTATTAAAACAAAAATGAATTATCTACTATATAAAAATAAGTCGGGTTTTCCTTCCTGACGCTATAACTCCAGAACGCACGAACCGATTTCCACGGTTTTGCATTCGTTGGAAAGGTCTCGGGCTCCGTGAGGTTTATAGCAAAGAAAATTCAGGAAAAATTTCAACAGAAAAGCGGGAAAAAAATGCGCAGACGAAGTCGCGCGGGTCAGCTAGTTATTATAATAAAATAATGTGTTACTTGTGGGTATTGCATTACATTTATTTTAATTCAGAAGCTCTCTTATAAAGTTCTCGTGTCTTGATATCTGTGTGAAGGCGACATACGAAGCATCACAGCCGTTGGAGTCCGGTTGACTAGAAGCAACTCCACGTAGATAATACCTCATTTTTCCTAACTCTGTGATGGGGAAGGCCAGACCTGCCCCACTGTCCCCTCTGCATAGTGATGTGTTCGCTGTAATAAAAGATAGGTATGACAATTTAGACACTTGGCCAGACGAAGTGACGGCAGGTGGAGTAAAGCTAGAAACTGGTGCGCTGGATGTTTTTGTACTGTGCATACTTAGGTATCAGTCGAGGCTGTCGTTGTCGGACGTCCGAAAGCTCAAGGACACGTCCGCAACTTAGGTACGTCCGATAGTTTGCACAGCGAGCGTGTACAATCATTATCCAGATCGCGGCTGTCAGCCACGTCCGTAAGCCGCCTCCGATAGTACCTACGTATGTCTCTAATCTATCCCACTCATACAATATAGCTGAAAGTTTGTGAGCTTGTTTACATGTTTGGATATTTGGATGTTTGTATGTTTGTGTATCAATCACGCCTAAACCAGTGAACCGATTTGGATGAAACTTGGAATAGGCGTAGACCTGGAATAGCTTAAAGGCTATTCAAAATGTTGGTATGTACCACGCGGGCGAAGCCGCGCGCAGAAGCATCTATCTATCATCTAGCATCTATCTAGGTAATACAATAGAGAGAGATCTCTTAACTTTTTAACAGTGGTGTAGTCTTGGCGACCAATTTTACATAAAATGTTTTTTTCTTTTATTTTCTTTTATTTAGGTAAATACACTATAGTACACGTTTCGAAGACGGCGACGTGTGAGTTGTGTTGTGAAGCAATCGCAGAGAGTCAAATTGCTGATGATGCACGGAGTTCTTGGCACGGAGTCAGCCAACTGTCTATGAGTAAACTGGTGAATTAGTGAAATTTACGAGTAAGGTGAAACCAGAGGTACGCGAATTCACCCCGCGGAATGAATGAATGAATGAATGAATGAACACTTTATTGTACCTACACCAAAACAACAACGAAAACAATACATTAGAGACATTTACAAGTTCATTAGTACAATGGGCGGCCTTATCGCTGAAAGCGATTTCTTCCAGGCAACCTTTATGAACCGCCGGTACTTTTTCCTTTTTTACTTTTTGGTGGGATAGTTTTTTGAAAAATGCCTGTTGTGCCGACCCCACATGAAAGTGGGATAAGGGCAGGGAAATGAGGATGAGTTTTTTGAAAAATACTTAAAAATAGTCACGTCTTCGCTAAGCAGGATACCTAGAATCAAGAAAAGTCTAGTCTAGAAATAGCCTAGACTTACATTTGTCAGTTCCAGCGCAGAATTTGTCACTAGTGATGTACTCGCTGAAGAATGATTCCGAAGAGCGGATGCACTCTGCGATATCTACGTAGGGCAACTCTGACGTCTGCAGCGAGACTGATTTGCGGTCAACGGAGTTCCAACCGGCTATCTGCAACCGAAAAGACCGTAAAAGATAGACAGCGACAAACGATTGGAACACACAAACAGGGCACAAAAACACACACACACACAAAACAACACACACACACACACAAGGCGAAAAAAGACGTCTACCGAAGCCGAAAGGGATAGGTACAGCATCCCAACACACAACAAAATCCAAAAGGATTTTCCGAAAAAAATCATTAGGTATATCCGGAGAAAACAGCGTTTGAAGAGTAGACTGTTTGCGTATGTTCTGGGCGCATTTTTTTACGTAGATTGCTGGATTTTGAGTTGTAACTGTTTTTTTCTTTTATAAATGAAATTATTAGGTAGGTATGGTCTTATTATGTTGTAATAGTAGTAAATAACCGATAATAACATAAAATGACTAAGCAGCTAAGTCAAATTTTTTTTGCGTTTTTTTCGCATAAATGTTTAGAATCACGTTCTGATTGCAACCCCTCCGTTTTCGGTAGTTGTTTTTTTTACACCCTGTATAAAATGTTGAATAATGATTACGAAAGAAAAGTCCAGCCAAGTGCAAATCGGACTAGCGATCGAAGTGTTCCGTATCTATAAAAATTGTGAAAAAGTCACGTTTGTTGTATGGAAGCCCTGAAGTGTTAAACTACACTTAGGTATTAAGGATTCCGTGGCCGAGCGGTATAAGGCACTCCGGCTTTAGAAGGATCGTCTGATCGTTGCGGGTTCGAATCCCGTTAGAATCGAATGAATAGATTTTTCATTTCAACCGAGACAATTATTTGAAGATCATACAAACATTTATCCCGGGGATCGAACCTACTGCGTCACTGCTCACTGCGCTATTACGAGGTCGACAAATTAAAAAATATTAAGTATCTATCTATCTATCTAATCAGCCTACATCTACCCACTGCTGAGTATAGGCCTCCTCATTTTCACGCCACTCTTTCCGATCCTGAGCCAGTGGAATCCATTGCCTTCCCGCTACCGCGACAATATCATCACACCATCTGGCTGGTGGTCTGCCTGGTGTTCTGTGACCCTCGCGTGGCCACCACTCGGTAACCGCCTTTGTCCATCTACCGTCTTCCCGCCTTGCCAAGTGTCCTGCCCATCTCCACTTTAACTGGTTAATCCTCCTACCTACATCTACGACCTTGGTTTTTCGTCGTATTTCGACGTTGGGCACTCGGTCAACCATATAACCATATATTAAGTATACCTTCCCCATATTCCCGGTTTGTAGCTGTAGTCTCTCCAGTTTGCTATCGAAGCTTAGGCAGACAGGACGCACGAAATTGTCAAACGAGAATGGCTGAGTTACCACCAACAGTGAGATGTCATCTTGTAAGTTAGCGGCGATGCCAACGAAACGCAATGGCAGATGTATTTCTTTAATCTGAAATGTCATAAAAACGGGACTATAGTCTTTTTCACGGCGGAACGTATGCAAGACACTTCGAGATAATGTCAAGATCAGTCTAATAGTAATGTCCTAAAAATAGAGATTATCAAAATCGATTTTTGTTTCACTACTATCAATTCATCTCGATCGATTACAAGGTTCATTCGTAGACAAAATTACTAAACCAACGATTATTTTTTTACTTATCGATTCATCGATTGTTTCGATTTTCATTTTTGCACTCTCTAATAGATTACGTTCCATTTTACGTACTGCTATTTGGCGGAGTTTTTTAGAAAATGTTTATTTATTTATATTTTATGGCTCGTTTATGATAATTTATGAAATAATTAAACAGGAAATAAACAAAAACATTTTTTTTTTTGTATGTTTTATGGTTTAATTTTTTTTCTTGACTTTTTTGTTTCAAAATTGTTGTGAGCTACACAACGTGAAACGAAACAAGTTCAAATGTGTCTTGCATACATTCCGGCGAGAAAAAGACTAGGTATAACAACCAGACAAATCTGATTTGTAGCCGGGTCCACAGCACCGTGTTTTAGTGTTTTCTAACATGTTAGTATCGTTTTCCACCAATGGCACGCGCCTATTCGGTTAATAATTAAAAACACGAAAACACGGCGCTGTGGACACAGCAGGACATAAAAGTTTTCATTAAAATTGTCTAACTTTTCGTGCAGTTTTGAAATGTACCCCTGGTATGAGTTTAGACCACTTTCCTCAAAATGTTTCCGGCAACTAGAAAATAAACTGCACAGTTTTTTGTTTTTTATTTATTAAACTAAAATGAGGTTTGTTTGTATGTTATGTACTACTGTGGCTTCTAAAAAACGAACTGCACTTCTGGCTTCTTGATTACAATACTATATATACATTATTATGTATTTATATAATATATGTATATAACAAAGAAAAAATAAGTAGTACCTACAGGTAAAGGCACAAAAATAAAAATGAATTACAATTGGAAGAGATCGCTTTTAGCGATAAGGCCACCCTTATCGCTAAAAGCGATCTCAAAATCAAAATCAAAATTCATTTATTCAGTAGGACCACAGGGATCACTTAGAATAGTCTTAAAACTAATTTTACTCCTGTTCTTTCGCGACCAATACCGTGAAGAATCAGGGCAACAAACACGGTCTGGGGCCTATCATTTTTTTAGGTGATCCATGGATCCATTGAGTTGGAGCAAGTCCCAAGCTTTTTTGTCATCCAAATAATCTGATATCTTATAATAGGCTTTTTTACAGAGATGACGTTTAATTGTATTTTTAAATTTAGTGATTGATAAATTTTGCAATTCGCTTGGGACTTTGTTATAGAAGCTTACACATTGCCCTTTAAATGATTTCATAATTTTATCTAATCTAGTAGTGGGAACAGCGAGTTTATCCTTATTTCTAGTGTTTACATCATGATTATCGCTTTTTTTCTTCTTTGCTTTTTCTCTTCCAGGCAACCTTTGGATTTTGATTACCACGTATGAAACTGGAAAAAATGGAACATTCCGCCTATATATATGTTATTTAAATTATAATAACATATTGGTCGCAGTGCTTCTTCATACCAAATAAATAAATAATGCTGGACATTTCACACAGCATCATCTAGCCCCAAACTACGCAAAGCTTGTACTATGGGAACATGATAACTGATATACCTACTACTTTCTTTTTGTTTGTAAATTATGTAGGTACATTTTATACGCAAACACCCAGACCCGAGATACATTTTTGCAGATCATATACAAATATTTATCCCGCCGAGGGGATCGAACCCGCAACCTTCTGCGTCCCAAGCGGGCTTTCACCCACTGCGCCACAGAAGTTAATCGCCAAAAAAATGAGTTTCTTATCGTATGTTTTTGCAAAAAAAAATGTTCTATATAAGTTTGCAAGAGACTACTCACATCAGACTTTTGAGCACCGTAATCGTTGGTGTCTCCCCATGGTCGGTAGAGCTTACCGACTGCCGCTGCGAAGTTTGCTGCAGGAAGCGCCCGGTCCACCTCAGACCAAAAGCAATGTGCAACTGGAAATTTAACAAATTGTCGTGTCTACATGTATTATATGAATTAGCCATTTATGTCAAAAATAACAGTGATCAGCCGGCGTACTGTGGCGATTGATTTCTATTCTACCCTGGAAAGTAAAAAAGCTAATTCTTCAGTTGATTCTAATCTACGATCTCGGATACTCTCCGAGCGTGGCGAATGAGGCAGTCTAGGATCTCGGCTAGACAACCATAGACAACTACTTTCCATAGCAACGGAGGTTGAACGGAGAGCCCAATAGTGATGGATTTTTACGTTCATTCTTTTCATCCGAGCAACGTTCCATTTTACGTAATACATTTAATCGAGTGGTTCGATTAGTTACTAAATAGTAAGTAATCGGAAAAAAAACGTAGAACGGAACGAAATTTTGACATTATTTTTGTCATTTTTCTAGGAAGTTTAGAAACAATTCTTTAGATTCTTTCTAGGGAACGCCATGCTCTCAGGTTTCTATTCTACTACTCTAATGTCCACACTCTAATGTCATTACTGTCATTTCTTTCTATTCTCCGGTACCTTGACAATCCCCATGCTACGCCGGCAGTTTGAGTGGTTTGCAGTGGGATGTCGCTCCGAGGGCAATATGCGTCATGTAACATGCAAAACTCAGCTGTTTCGTAAGAGCGTGTTTTGCATGGCACCAACCATTTACAATAAAATTCCTAAATCTGTTCGTACCCTATCTATTGGTGAATTCAAGACTCGCGTAAATCAGATTTTAGTAAATAAAGCTTATTATACTCTGAAAGAATATCTTGACGACCGTAATATTATATAATTGTACCTACTAATAGTTAAATTAATTATAATACTAATAATAACTTGACCATAATGCTAATTTAATTTTTCTAATCATTTATAATTTGACATATTTTTGTTTAGTAGGTAAATAATGAATGACTTTTATATTAAAATGTTTGTATGCTAATCAGCAGGATCTAGAGATTCCTAGTTTTAAGCATTAACATCAGCTACTCTGTAACCCAGGTCCACAAGCATTAAATAAATGAAATGAAATGAAATGTCTATCTATAGTTCTTTTAGATTTATGAGTGTGCCATACGCCGCCATTTTAAAAGCGGGACAGCGAGTGTGATTTGTTCGGTGTGTGAGAAGTTCAGAGCGATAGATACGCAACGTCATTTACAGCGCCAAAACACTTGAGAGAATGGCTACCGCGCCTCGGTGATACAGTCGTGACGAGCCGAAGTATATTCCGTCTCAACTATCGGCCGATAGAAAGTCTGCAGTCTGCGAGGGGGCTAAGCGAGATAGCACGATGCAATAAACTAAGCGAGTAAGCGAGGCAGCTAAACAACGCTGTCTTCGTCTTTTAGGCGGCATCAAAAATGGGTTCTGAGCAGCTACTTTAGAGAGCTAATTAAGTTAAAAAGGATTAGAACGGGACCATATATGGTCTTACTTACCTGAAATAATCTTGTCCTTGGTAACGAGTGAGCCTGCGCACGCGGCCTTGTATGGTTGGGTGTTCTTAAGGTATATTGCGACATGCCAGGGTGCTTCGCCACGCTGCGCCTGAACCCCGTTCAGGATTAGAGGCCCTGGCTCCAAGTTTATGGTGCCACATTCTAAAAAAATGGTAAAAATAGTATCATGACTGTATCCCCAAGGCGCGGTAGCCATTCAAATTCAAATTTCGTATATTTGTTTCATGTTGTTAGGTAGTTTAGGTACAAAGTATTAGTTAATATTTGTTAGGAATTGTCTTTCACTTCCGGAGGGCATTGTTGTCTGCGACACAGCTTTTGTAAGCTACTGCAGGCATCAGCAAAGAAGATGTAGTGTTGAGGATCGAAAACGGTATGTTAAGATGGTTTGGGCATGTAGAGAGGATGGATGACAGTCGTTTGACAAACCAAGTGTATGAGGCGAGTGTGTATGGGACAGCTGGAAGGGGAAGGCCTAGGCGAACCTTCTTGTCCTCTTTCTGTGAAGCCGTTCTGGTCTAGAAAGAGGCGGCTGAGCGGGATCGTGAGAGGGCCGATCCCGCTCGGAGAAGAAGGCGGAGGCGGGGCGCTAACGGCCGTCCCGCACCGCCTGCCCCCCCGTGAGGGGGGCGGAGTGGTATCCCCTGCCAAACAGGGGACTTTCCGGGTCCGCGGGTGGTTGAAGTGGGGACTTCGACTGTCCACGATGCGGACCCCGGGAGGGCGGCGGCGCTCTGTGGCGAGCGCCGCCGTAAGCACCGCGAGGGTGCCGGGCGTGGCTGTGGGTGCCATTCCCGGGACAGTGCTTAGGCAAAATGCGAGATGGGCACCGCTGTGTTCGGTAGGAGATCGCGGAGCCCCTTGACAGGCATGGAGGCCGGCCACGCGTCAGTTTTTAGTCGGTGAGAGTCCGACATAACCCTTCCGCTGTCCCCACGGCGGTCGGGTATCCATAATGGATTTTCTGACGTTATAAAAAAAAAAAAAAAAAAAAAAAAAAAAAGTCGAACCTTCTTGGATCAAATTGGCGACATTTTGGAGAAGGGCCAGGTCAAAAGTACCCTAAACCGACGAGCATGTATGAATAGAATAGAATAGAATAAATTTTTATTGTAAACTGTTGAATTTAACAAAGATGGTCGGTTTGTTATCAAATAAAATGTACAAACAGTTTGCCCTTTTCGGACGTACAATATTAATAGTATGTTAGTACTTAAAACTAAACAAATGTTAGGTAAACTATTTACATTCATTCTCCATGTAGTATTCTTCCAAATTGTAGAAGCCTTTGGTAATTAACCAGTTCTTTAGTTTGTTACCAAAAGCATCACCATTAAGCGATTTGAGCGGAAGAGGTAGATGATTATATATTCTAATTGAAGAGTAGAAAGCGCTTTTGTGGAACATACTATTGTTGACCTGAGGTATACTAATATTAAATTTGTACTTATTACGGAGGTTGCGTTTAGATTTAATTTCAAAAAAATATTACTGATTGTTTTTTACAAATAAGCATGTTTCAAGTATATAAATACATGTAAGTGTCAAGAATTTCTCACTTTTAAATATACTACGCAAAGAATCAGTGCTTTGAAGGCTATATATGGCTCTTAGACATCTTTTTTGAAGCAGAAAAGTAGAATTAACATTTACAGAATTTCCCCAAAATATTACCCCATAAGTTAACTGAGGATAAACATAACCATAATATGCGTTTTTTGCAATGCTTTTGGATGAGATATTTGCAAGTACTGAAAGAGCATATGTATATTGCGAGATTTTATTATTAATTTTACTGACGTGAGCCTTCCAACACAAAAAAGGGTCAATAGTAACTCCTAGAAAATTTGTTTCTTTTGCTTCCTTTACTGTGATGCCTTTGTTTTTTATTGCAATAGATAAGGGTTTAGTTTTATAATTTTTAAATTGCATATACAAAGTTTTACTTACATTTACTCTTAAATTTATTTCCTCTAACCAATTAATAATTTTTTCTAAAGTAGTATTGATCTCAGCTTCAAAACTATTCAATGACAAATTTAATTTAGGTATGAAAATTGTTGCGTCATCTGCATACATTACGGTTAGATGATGTGTAACCAGTGGAAGCTCGTTAACATAAATTAAGAATAAAAGTGGGCCAAGTATACTCCCCTGCGGTACACCAAGTTCCACTTTTCCTGATTTAGAGGTAATTTTATGAATAGTTTTTGTACGCTTATTATATGCATCTATGACTGTGAATTGAGTCCGATTGTTAAGATAAGATTCTATAAGTGATAAAGCAACACCTCCTTTTGTAACAAAACGTTATGAACCACACAATCAAAGGCTTTTGATAAGTCCAAGAACAGAGCAACACCAGTGTTTTTGTTATTAATATGCTCCCATGCCTGTCTCAACATACTGAATATAGCTAGTGAAGTATGTTTCCCTTTTTGAAAGCCAAATTGATCTTTATTAATAGTAGCGTTATGGTTTAGAAAAGAAATGAGACGCAAATAAATAATTTTTTCGAATATCTTTGAAAAAGTAGTGAGCAGGGCAATAGGCCGATAATTATTAATGTCACTTCTTGAACCTTTTTTAAATAACGGTTATAGGATGGCAATTTTAAGGAGGCTCGGAAAACAGCCAGTTTCTATGCATAAATTTATGATAAATACTAATGTTTCAGCAATGTAATCAATGGAGTGTTTAATAGCCTGAATAGGAATATTATCATAACCCGTGCTTTTTTTATTTTTGAATTGACTGACCACATTTTTTTATTCTGTAACAACAACAGGTGCAATAAATATACTATTTGAACTAGGTTTCGTTATAGGTTTGTGAGATTGATTAGAATTTCTAACACTAGTATTATTTAAATTAATTAAATGATTATTAATTTTTTTAGTAATTATTTGTGGTTCTGATATAATATTATTATCTATGTGTATGGTTTCTACGGTAGTTCGTATATTGTTTGTTGAAGACGTATGTTGCTTAATAATTCCCCACGTAGCTTTACTTCTATTTGTACTTTTATTAATATATCTTATGTTTGAAATTTTCTTAGAATGTTTTACTACTTTTTTCATTATTTTACTATATTTATAGTAATTTTTACTATTTTCTTCATTTTGATTCAATTGTTTTTGGAGGAGTAGTCTACGTTTTTTGTTACTAGCTATAACAATTCCTTTTATCTTCCAGTTAGGTTTCTTTTTATGACTTATCTTTATTTTCTCCAGAGGTACACATAGGTTGAAAATTAAATGAAAAAGTTCAGAAAATTCAGTAAAAGCTTTGTCTGCATTGGTATGTTGAAGTATGTGTTTAAAATTTATTTGTTTTAAATAGTACAAGAATATATCAATATATGTGTCAACATTTCTTTTCTCAACATACCAGAATTTTTCATTAAAACTTTTATTAGTAGTAACTTTGATTACTTGTGCAGTATGATCAGATAGCCCCAAGTTAAAAACTTTGGATTTATAACGCTGTTTGTGATAATGTTATCAATGCAGGTATGAGAGTGACTAGTTACTCTTGTGGGATCATGTATAGTAGGTTTTAAATTATACAAGTTTAATGTGTTTAAAAAAGTTTCAGTCTTTTTATTTTTTACTAAGATATCAATATTAAAGTCTCCTAGCAGGAAGATCTTTTTTTTGTTATATCTGACTCTAAGTGAAATTTTGTTCAAAAGATTGATAAGTGTAGCAATAAATAAATTGTAATTACTACTTGGAGTTCGATAGAGGCATATAATAATAAAGTTTAAAGCCGGTATATCAATACCACAACATTCAAAATGACAAAAATACAAAAATACATACACCACCTCTAGATTTATGTTTTCTTGAGAAGTAAGCAGCTTTTTTAGGTATAGTTTTCTAGTTGTAATGACTCTGCTTCACACTCACGAAAAAACGATTCGCTCAAACAACACACATCAAATGCATTTTTAGATGTAAATACTTCAAATTCGTCTATTTTTGCTTTGAGACTTTGAATGTTTATATGCATAATATTAAAATTATATTCATGTTTATTCAAGAAAAAACTGCTGTGATATTTCACCATCATTTGAGAGAATTGCGGCTGACTTTCTTGAATTTTGGGCTTTCTGATTGGCAGTTCCCAAGTTTTGATCTAAGATCTCATTATCTTGGTTATTATTTATATTATCAGGGTGAAGTTCGGTTTTGCGAGAAGTATCTATTTTCTTGAAATAGAAGGGAATGGTCCCTGGTTTGGGCTTGGGGTCTTTTGGGATTGTAGCCGACTGATACTTTGACTGAGACTGACTTTTTAAAGCTGGTTTTTTAAGTTTTGGTGTTTTTTGTTGTTAGTTGTTTTTGTTATATTTTTTCCGATGAAATATGTTTCATAGTCATGTGTATTAATTAAGTTGTTTATGAGTCTACAAGTATCTTTAATTTTCATTTGTTTTTTTAAGTGGCTAGTTTTTGTGGCAATGGCAAAAATACACATTTTGGGAAATTGTTGCTGAGTGTTTTTAAGTGAAGATTAAGTTTTTCCTCATTTAAACTATGGTTCCTTACAACCCCACATAGCAGTACATTTACATGTTTATATGTTTTAAGGAATGCGGTCAATTCAATTAATAGTCTTGTTGGGTTTGTATCATTTGATCCAACTATGAAGAATGAAGAATGTAATGAGAGTGAATGAGGCGAAAGTTGTGTGTCAGGATCGTAGCGACTGGAGATCCGTGGTCTCTGCCTACCCCTTTGGGAAAGAGGTGTGACTTTATGTATGTATGTATGCAGGCATCATCGCATTTTACATACCTTCCGATTCGGCAACAGCGAAACATACATTTTGGAATAACACTGAAAAAAAGACTTCAATCAATCAACCAATCCTACCAACGAAATGTGACCTACCTACCTAGGTATCCCTCTAACTAAATTGTGGTTAACATCGTGTGTGGACCACATTATTATTATTCTTTGCATTTGCCTCTTAATGTAAGCTAAATGTAAGTACTAGGTTTATTTATAATGTAGTTGTTTGTTTCCCCGAAATAAGATAAAAGATTTAATAAAAAGTAAACTCGGCTTCTAAATAATAATACGTGTATTAAGTTTGCCCCTAGAGTACCACAAACTTATCTGACCCGGTGACAGAGGCGCTTTGGTGTTGGCAGAAAAATCAATTTTAGAGTAAATTTCGTTAGTTCCTCTTTTGGCCACCTCTTTTGTTCGACATGCTAATAAAACAGATTTTACTCACATACTCCGACAAGAATGTAACACAACATGGCTAGACAAAATTGAAATCACTGTGAGCGAATGAGCACACACATCACTTTATAAATTAAATAATTTTCCTTATTCTCCACCTACCTATAGGTACCTAACGTCTTAATATTTATTACAAACAAGGTCTTAATATTCATTAAAAACAAGTTATACGGGTTACATACCTAGATTTGTAGTCTAGCAAACAGCTTTTTGACCTTGGTAACTTAGTAGTATGAAAAAGCGCTTGTGGTCGTGCTTACGAAGTCGTTCTTGATAGATCGTCGAAGTTAAGCAACGTTCGAAACGGTCTGTAAGTGATGGGCGACCGCCAGTGGCATTTTCATCTGAGCGCTTCCGTGCTTCGGAGGGTACGTTAAATTGTCGGTCCCGGTCGTTAAGCCCTGACGGAGGCCTTAAGGCGGCCTAACTCCGTCACCAGAATTGGCCACCAGAGTTTGTTAGATTCATTTTTTTTAAACCCTGAAATAAATAAAAAAAAATAGATGTATTTTTTTTTAGTCCACTGCATTTCCACAATAATTAAATAAAATTAAAAAATAGTCAGATTTTGCAGTTAGGTAAAGCAACTTTGAGAAGGAGGCCAAGAGAAGGATTCAGCTGGGTTGGGCAGCATTTGAAAAACTACGTCGAGTCTTCTCGTCACCCATACCGCAATGTTTGAAAACGAAAGTCTTCTATCAGTGCGTCTGTCATTTAGGGGAGGCCTATGTCCAGTAGTGTTATAGGCCGATGATGAGATGATGAAAATCTAAGCGCCAAACCAATCATTCCAGACGTTCCAGACCATGGATTTAGCATTTTACCTCTTTGGTACATTATTTATCTTAGTTCCAGACAAAAAAATTTATACATTTGACATTGACTTCTTCAACACAAACCACTTCCCCTCCCCGCAGGCAATTATCGATGAACCAAAAAGGTTCAATGCTAAATCTATGGTCGGGGGATGTTATCCATTCTTTTTGGAAAACATTTTGTTGTTATTTTTGTCTATGCCAAGCCCGGGCCCTTGATTACGGATCTCGCGACGGGCTAATCTCGTAGTCACCGCTGTCAAACTTGTGTTAAACGGACGTAGTTATGCGTAAAGGAACCAATCCACACTAATGTCGAAATTGAGTTAAATATAATTCAAACTCGACATGAGTGTGGATTGCTTCCTTTACGCTTAACAACGTCCATATAACACAAGTTTGACAGCAGTAATTGCGAGATTACGCCTGTCCCGCCCCTTGATTACGGATCTCGCGACAGGCGTAATCTCGCAATTACTGCTGTCACACTTGTGTTAAATGGACGTAGATTAACTTATAGGAAGCTTATGTCGAGTCTAAATTGTATTTAACTCAATTTCAACATGAGTGTGGATTAGTTTCTTTACGCATAACTACGTCCGTTTAACACATGTTTGACAGCAATGACTGCGAGATTAGCCTGTCGCGAGATCCGTAATCAAGGGGCCGAGATTCGTAATCAAGGGGCCGAATTGACATGTTATTTTTGTACAAAACACGAAAACACATCGCTGCGGACTCGGCTTAAGTATTTATTTATTTTAATAAGGTTTTAAGGCGATGTAGGTCGCAAAACTCACGTTTTAATTGTCAAGTCATTTTTAAGGCATAAAAACTTTTTTGTTGATGACAATGAATAGTTTAGGATGTTAGTTTAATAAAAGGTTATATGCTAAATCCATGGTTTATTAGTTCTGGGATTCGAAACACGATTGACTTAATTTGAATCGATAGAAAAAAATCACAAAGTTACCTCTAAATCTTCATCATAAAGCAGTTTCATTTGCTGGTTGTTTAATTGTTTTTAATGAAATTTTTCTACGTGTTCCCTAATAAATACGGTAGCGGATTACGGATTTATTTTATTGCCTATAATTATTTTGTAGCAAAAAATACATTTATAAATAACGTTCAGTGTAGTTGCGCGCGGGCCGGCCAGCACACCATCAGAGGGCCTAGGGAGCTAGGAGGGTGGCGAGCGCGGCGAAAGCCAGATCTCACTTCACCTTAAACAAACAAAGCGAACTTTGTTTTGCACCCGTTGTTGTATTAAGACTAGTTAGGTATTTTCCCGTTTTCCTCCACATTTACCTTATAAGCACTTGAAGTTGTAAGAAAGGAATTTATTCCTGCATTATCGACATTTGTCTGCTGGTCAATAGGTACCTGGACGATTCCGAGCAAAAATTACCCACTCAAAAATGGCCTGTCACACAACTTTCGACTCATATTCTGCAGGCTATTGATAATTAAACAAGGGTTTTTAACAACATCGTACAATATAATTCAAAAACTGATTAATTAAATTAAATAACAAAAAGCTCATAAATACGTTTTTTTCGCAAAAATATTGGCAAAATAAGATCTCGGGAGGCTGTTTTTTCGAGTGTCACACCCAACTTTTGAAATTCCCGAAGGCAAATTTTTATAGCTACCCTGCTTTTTGCATGTCATTTTTATGCTTTTTAGAAAGATCTTATGCACGAAATGCAATTTTATACCCTGAATACAACGTTTATGAGTTAAAACTAAAAAAATACTATTTTGTCTTGAGACTAAAATCGGTACCGGTGGAAAATTCCGCTTACGCTACGATCAGAAATCGATATTTAGAGAATAATATCGATTTTTAACAGTTGTTTTAGGATTATGGCAATATTTTAGACCATAGATAAACATCATATTAGATTTTTAGGCGCAGTAGCGCCTGTGACATGGATTAGAAAGATCGTGCGTCACGATGTTCTGTTTTTGATTTCCACCACGAACTTGGATTTTCTTGATAAGTAGTATTCGTTAGACATACAACTTTTAAAGACTAATTACTTTATCTATCTAGATTTTGATTTAATGCAATATTCAGTAGAAATGTAATAAACAACTACGTTATTTGAGTTTGTTTATTGACCGGCATCATTACGTTACGTCCGCAACGCGACGTGATGTATAAGCGGAAAGCAAAATGTGACGTAATGGAACTTTTTAAGCCTGGTTTACATTGTGCCTGCAATAATATCGCCTACTATTATATTATTATCCGACTTATGGATGCTTATAATGCATTTCGAATAGAATAAAATAATGCTGGTAAAAGTTTGTTTGTATGAAGATAGTAATCACCAAAAGAACTCCCTGTGATTTCAAAATAACTGTTATCTCAGTCTGTGTAGTTATCGACACGATACTTAAACACAAACAAACATTATGATTTTTTTTTGTCTATCTGTCTGGTGTCCCGGGCTAATCACTGGAGTGGCTGAACTGATTTGAATGGGACGTTCAGTGAAAGATAATTTAAACGTAAATTTACTTAGCTACGTCAATTTACGTTATTTTCCAGTTATTTACTACGAGAACAACATAAATAAACAAATTACAGCAATTTATGTAAAACAACGCGCCTAATAGCGCTCATCCAGCTGGGCGATTTTGGATTTCGTTGAGTGTTGGGATGCTGTACCTACCCTATTGGCTGACTCTATTGGTAGACGTCTTTTTACACCCAGTATATTTTTTACTTTTTTCGAATTTTTGGATGCTCTATAATGATAACAAACAATATATCTATACTAATATTATAAGGAGAAAAAATTTGTTTGTTTGTTTGAATTGAATAGGCTCCGAAACTACTGGACTGATTTGAAAAATTCTTTCACCATTAGAATCCTACATTATCTCTGATGATTATAGGCTATATTTTATCACGGGAAAGTGAAGTTTTCCCAAGGGACCGCGGGTAACACCGCGACGGATATCTAGTCATCAATAAATGCGAAAAATACCAGAGTGCGGTCTCAAAAACTCATCATGTATAGCTAAACAATATTTTTCGGCTACTAATGTTTGTGATTTCGGTACCTAAATACCTAATAATTAAAATTACAATTGTTAATTTTTATTAAATTTGTTGGAGTGGCTGATATATTTCGCTGTTAAAATATTTTATAAAAAATTTTCATGTGCAAATCTCTCTTGATTGATTCAAAATCATGGGCATAATTATTATAATTGGTCTTTAAGGCTATCAGACACATTATTATGTTAGTGGTGGTACTGACCCTTTGTTCATGTAAGCCCTGCCCTATAATTCCTAAACGTGACGTCTTTTCCACTAACGTCACTTGTCACATATTATTGTGATATTAAATTTAACTTAATTTTATTAATTTGCAAATTAGAACGCTCAAATTTAAGACAAATAAGTAGAGTAATAACTAAAGTTTCGTTTAAATTTAAAATTACATAACTATCATACATAATACCAAAGTTAAGACAAAAAATGTGCAATTGAACTTACCATAAAGTAGCGTTTAGGAATTGATTTGTTACATATTATGTTTGTTTTATGTTATTTCCTACGTGAATGACGTATTAATTGAAGGCTGATTGGTTTCTAAGGTACTTAAATAAATGGTTAACTTGAATTCCCACTGCATTTTATGTAAATCATATCTAAACTTTGTGACGTAACGGAATTTTTGATGGCCCATATTTCATTCAAACATAAATTTCTTACTTATTCAAAACATTTTCTTTGAAACTTTGGTATTGTTTTAAAGATAGATATATTGTACATCAAATAAGATAAGATTCGATAGATTTTATATATTTTTTTCCGGGTGGAAATCCATTACGTTACGGTCACTTTCTCTCGGAATCGTACTTACATTTAAAAGCGGTACAAGTGAATAAACCCTTTAAAATCATTAGGTATCATCAATGATTTAAATCCCATGATACAGCTGAAAGTTTGCGAGTTTGTTTAGATGTTTGTGTTTCAATCACGCCTTAAACCAGTGAACCGATTTGGGTGAAACTTGGAATAGGCGAGATAGTGACCTGGAATAGCATATACGCTATACCAAATGTTGCTACCACGTGCAGCTATTAAGTACCATTGTCTAAAATCTGAACAAACACGTACAAACTGTCAAAATTATATCCAAAATTGTATGGACCGAGACAAAATATGTTTTTACATACAAATCTTCGATCAATCGATGTTTCAAATGGAAAATGGCGGTTTTCAAAAGTCAAACAGTATAATCAACCTTCGTTGCTAACTGTAGGTACTTATACTTGTATGGGGGAAAAGAGAGCCCTTTTTTATGACACTTAGATATTGAGTGTGATAATGAGAAAATAAAACAATGAAAGTATCTAAGATCTTAAAAAATAATTAAACAAGGACCACTCGACGGGTATAGGCCTCCTCAAAAGCTTTCCAGACATCTCTATCTTGAGCTTTTTCGACCCATGGTTTACTTGCCGTGACTATTTCATCTTTCCATCTTTCTTGTGGTCCCTTATTTTATTTTCCCAGTTGGACCTTTCCAAAGAGTTGTTTCACGGGTCCACCTGGGTAGCGATTGACTTCAGCGGAATGCATTCGGTTTGGAATAGGCATGATGTCTGTTTTATGTTGTTCAGAATGATTTGTCATGTGAAAAAAAATATTTCAGTAGAAAATACTAAAAGGTTTTCAAACATAAAAATCTAATTTGAAATTCACGCCAAAACGCTCGTCGGTGTCATGGCGGCTGTTTTGACGTCACAGCTCACCACTGCAACAGCAAAAACTACGTGCATAGACACCTCAAAGGAAACAAAACGGCGCAGTTTTGGTCTAATAAATTGAGTAATGACGTCACGCGCTCTGATTGGTGTACAGCTATCATGGCGGATTGTTGTATTTTGTAGATTTATTTCATTAAATAATAATTTACTTAATAATCTCGACATTATTAGGACAATAAATGCATTTTTGTCAATCCTTGAACCCTATTTAATTAGACCAGTTAAATATTTTGGCGAAACTTGATTACTGTCACCATGCCTATTGATCCAAAACTGACGTTTCCTGCACTGTGATTGGTTGAGGTCGGTTGAACAGCTGACCTATTCCGAACCGGATCGCTCCCCTTCTATCCTTTAAACAGATCTACTATTAAATAAAACAACAAATAACAATCATTGTGCGTTTATTTAAAATGTAATACTAGAAAATCACAAGTAGTTAATGCATCTAAAACTATTAAAACTCGATCAACGAGTATTTTTGGATAGAATGGCAACATTATATACCGTTTCATAATGTTAATTAAATCGCCTCATAAACTTGGTACGCAAAATCTTTAGCTCTCTGAAGCTGCGCAGAAACCATTTTTGATGACGCCTGAGACGAAGACAGCGTTGTTATAGCTGCCTCGCTCACTCGCTTATTTTGTTGCGTCTCGCCAACTCTTCCCAGCCTGCGCAATTGCACCTAACTTCAGACAGACAAAGCTCGCGTACTGTATAACTGATAGTTTTCTGCTTCCATCCATACTACTGAGGCGTTTGATGCATGACACTATTTCGTATGAAAACGCCACTGCGCATTCAAACTGCTAACTGAGTCAATCAACTATTTTACCCACACAATTCTGTCACACAGAATGAATGAATGAACACTTTATTACACCAAAACAACAACAAAAACAATACATTGGAAACAATTACAAGTTCAGTGGTACAATGGGCGGCCTTATCGCTGAAAGCGATTTCTTCCAGGCAACCTTTGGATGGAACATAAACTCAAGAAGCCGAAATAGGACGGTAGTGCACAAAAGTTAGTTTCTTTTTTTTTTAAGTTAGGTACTTAACTATATTTAACACAGAGTTCTTGGTGGACGGGCAACTTGACGACACAACCAGAGGATACCACCGCGCCATGCGAGCGAAAGCAAACATAAAAGAAGCTAATTACGGTAAAAGGTGCCATCTAAGTGTTTCCAGTTGCAATGTATGAGGGTAACTCAGCATACAAATTCTAGTATGTCCTATCAAAATTCGTATGCTGAGTTACCTCTTAAATATCGACTGGAAACACTTAAATGGCACCTTTTACCGTAATTAGCTTCTTTTATCTTTGCTTTCGCTCGCATGGCGCGATGGTATCCATTGGTTGTGTCTTCAAGTTGCCCGCGAATAACGATCTAATAAAAGTGCTCGATTACAATTGTGTGGGTAAAATAGTTGATTGACTTCACAAACATCGAGATCAAAGTAATTTGATTTTACGATCTTTTATTTAAAGTGCTTTGGTTATCCAAACTGCGCTGCATAACTGGACTACTCACCAGGCGCGGTCCGAGGGGGGTGGTCACGGGGGACACGACCCTCCCAAAATCGTACACGTCCAATAGTAAAATCTTGTTTATTGTGCAATAAAGTCAATTATTAGTGTAGTGACCCCCCCAAAATTTCAGGCTGCGACCGCGCCTGCTACTCACACACCGCGCCTGCTACTCACACACCGAACAAATCACACTCGCTGTCCCGCTAACAAAATGGCTGCCATGCACACTCAAGTTTCAGGGGCGATTTCCTTAACTATGTATTGTAAGAGATTAATAAACTACTCAAGAACATAGCTGTCTGCACAGTACGCAAAATCTCTAGCTCTCTGAAGTAGCGCAGAACCCATTTTGGTGACGCCTAAAAGATGAAGACAGCGTTGTATAGCTGTCTCTCTCACTCGTTCAGTTTGTTGCATCCTATCTCGCTTCTATCAAACCTGCGCAATCGTTTAGTGCACATCTTCAGAGAGCTAGAGATTGTTTGTACGTGTTATGAACTATTCAAATTGAATATTAAAAATAATATATAATACTATGTTAATAAATACCTACACCTAATGATAGTGAAAATTGATATTTTTTATCTATTCTTATCTTAACATAGTTTTTGGAAAAACCTTTGATAACACACTTTAATACATAAATACAATTTAACATAAGCCGGAAGACACACTGCTTTATGGAACGATGACATTGATAAAGACCGATATTATAATATAATGCTGGACATTTCACCCAGCATCATCTAGCCCCAAACTAAACAAAGCTTGTACTATGGGAACCAGATAACTGATATACTATTAATATACTTTTTGTTTGTAAATACATACATGTTATATAACATAGAAAACACAGACCCCGAGACAAATACTTGTAGATCATATCATACAAATATTTGTCCCGCGACGGGGATCAAACCCGCAACCTTCTGCGTCGCAAGCGGAACTCCCACTGCGCTACAAAGGTCGTCAAATATCCATAGACTATTACAAAATTATATAATGATTCTAGTTCAGAATTTAAAAACACTTACAGTGCCACAAATTTATCTGGACCGGTGACCAAACGAATTTTACGATAAAATTTATTTTTCCGCCATCAAATGCGATAAAAAGTAAGGCTATATGTTTGTGTATCAATCACGCCTAAACCAGTGAACCGATTTGGATGAAACTTGGTATAGGCGTAGATAGTAACCTGGAATAGCATGTAGGCTATGCAAAATGTTGGTACCACGCGGACGAAGCCGCGCGCAGTAGCTAGTAAAGAAATGAAATGAAATGAAAAAATCTTTATTGCAACACAATGTAACAAAATGTAGGTAGGTTTGTACATAGGTAATGCATATACTAGAGGTTATTACATAGAACCATTGGTTGCAGTTGGTCTTATCTCTAGATCGCGATTTCTTCCAGACAACCTTAAAATGCAACTTAAAATAAAAAGAATACTTAATATAAAAATTATTCTTAATCTAGGATTTCAGCAAACGGTAACATGTATTGAAAACAGAGATAAAAAACTTATAGATTAACTTTGGTCTAAGACTTTTGCCCAGCAGTGGTCTTCGGGATATCTAATCTGTCACCAAGGATGGAGACGCTCTTAGCGCGTATAAAGCAATGCAGTAGTTGTATTGGTCAGAGATTTTCTTTAGTAGACAGCGGCCATTTTGTGTTCATCCGCCATTTTGTTGTGTTGAATCAGAATTCTAAAATCTATATAACTTTTTTAGATGTAGATAATTCAAACATTTAATTGTTTTTTATTTTGTACAGTCACTTGCAATCTTACTACATCAATCTAAAAATTACATAGGGTGTAAAAAGACGTCTACCGAAGCCCAGGTACAACATCGCAACACACAACCAAATCCAAAAGGATTTTTCAAAAAATCATTATATCCGGAGAAAATAGCGTTTGAAGAGTACTGTTTGCGTATGTTCTTGGCGAGTTGTTTTACGTAGATTGCTGGATTTTGAGTTTTAGAAAGATAGATAGAAAATACTTTATTGCACACCACATAATAAAAATAAACAAAAATGGAAAACTAAAAAAAAAAATACAATGACATACAATCGGCGTTCTTATCGCTAAATAGCGATCTCTACCAGACAGTTTTAACTGTATTTTTTTCTTTTATAAATGAAATTATTAGGTAGGTATGGTCTTATTATGTTGTACTAGTAGTAATTAACCGAAAATAACATAAAATGAGAAAACTAAGTCAAAAAAAAAATTGCGTTATTTTGTTTCGCATGTTTAGAATCATGGTCTGATTGCAACCCCTCAGTTTTCGGTAGTTATCTTTTTACACCCTGTATATTATGTCACAGTAAACATTATTACACTCGCCAGTTCCACATCTAATCTATCCCTGCTGGTAGGGAAGAATGGATGTTTTTCCACCTATACTTTACCACTTATATCTACTGTTTACTTAATATTACAGGCTGATTATGACATACCTAGTCATATATTATTTAAAATTGTGGATTTATTACATAATATTGCAAGTGACTGTACGTGAGAAAATCCCAAAATATTATTTCTGTAAAAACGTCTACTACAGACAGTCAGAGACCAATGTTATTTCATCGTTAGGTATGGTCAGAGAGCTAAGGAGAAAATACCCATTAAAAAAAAAGTAAGTTCGTATGAGTCAGTGGCCAACTCTGGTGACGGAGTTTTTAGGCCGCCTAAGGCCTCCGTCATAGCTAACGACTTAAATAGCCGGGACCAACAATTTAACGTGCCCATTTAATAGCAGAAGAAAACTTAAGTTCCATAAATTCATGAGCTCCGCTTAAGGCTACATTGAAATGTAGTCTGGGACATTGTTTGAGATGGTATAGGCTGCATGGCTATTAGGATAAAAACCTTGGACTCGATCAAAAAGAAACATACATACATACATAAAGTCACGCTATAACGCGCACTACTGGTTTTAAATTCAAATTCAAATGGACCGCGTCGCGCCAGTATAAAAGTAGATACTTTTCCGCGACGCATTTAAATCCCTTGTCGACCAGCGCCATCTGACGCCGCAACCGCGCAACTCACTAGCGTTCTGCGCGCGGCTCGGCGGGAAACAGTGATCAAATGGCGTGCGTTTTTACCGGACAGAGACTAACTCTTGTGATTTTATCTATCTTTTTATACACTTTATTCTATTGTTTTTACTGTTCCTGTGTTTTACAACTAATATACGTGTTTTAACTTCCACTGTGCGTTGAACTCATTGAAAAGAACCCCTGTTGAGCTAGCTAGCCGGGCTGGCGCTAAAACGCCTCTTTCCCTGTGGGGTAGGCAGAGACCACGGATCTCCACTCGCTACTATGACACACAACTTTCGCCTCATTCACTCTCATTACATTCTTCATACATGCTCGTCGGTTTAGGGTATTGACCTGGCCCTTCTCCAAAATGTCGCCATTTTGATCCAAGAAGGTTCGCCTAGGCCTTCCCCTTCCAGCTGTCCCATGCACACTCGTCTCATACACTTGCTTTGTCAAACGACTGTCATCCATCCTCTCTAAAAGAAAGCTAGAACTTAATTCAGGAATTGACTTCAACCACTGGCTCCCCACTGGAGCTTGACTTTTTAGTTTTAAGATGGATCACCTAAAAGAATGCTAGGCCCCAAACCGTGTTTGTTGCCCTGATTCTTCACGGTATTGCTCGCGCAAGAACAGGAGTAAAATTAGTTCTAAGACTATTCTAAGTGATCCCAGCGGTCCTACTGAAGAAATTCATTTTGACTTTGATTTTCACAAATAAATTAAAAAATATTTATGTAATGTTTTTTTTGTTTTGTTATGAAAATCCCGAGAAAATCGATAGACTCTTACTTAGTCAAATCGAGTGTGCATGTGTGTTTGGATGTAGCTGCGCTGCGATTGGTGGAACGTCTGTTCTCCTTAAAAATCAATGACATTCTTCCCTTCTCATTACATGCCTCACCATGCTAGCCTGTTGCTCCTCATCTTTTCATTCACTGGCGCCACTTTCACACTTCCTCATATCATTATTTCATCAGAAAATCTGTAAAATGTATTTAAAAAAAACTACTTGGAACAAGGAATTAGTGCGATCAAATTTTCTTTGTCTCGATGTCGCAGCCAACTGGTTTAATCAGCCGTTTAATTAAACGCCTAGCCATTTGATTAAGCGCCGTCCAACTAGCCGCCTGAATGATATTAGGCAAATGGCTTGGAGCTATTACGTTAACTACTTGCCTAGTCAAGTCATTTCTTAGGTAAAAAATTGTACATTGTACCACAAGAGAGCCAAATTCGTTTTTGTTGCGAGTGCTGAGTTTGAATCTCGAACAAACAAAGGATTCTATATTTGAATCCTGAGTGTAGTGAGAGATTCAAAGGCACAAGCAACAAATTATTTTGCTCTCGTGTGATACATACAACTTTTTACCTTACTAGCGAAAAAATACAAGATGTAAGGAAAACCGATTCCCGCTATTATTATTTTTTTGAGCTAGTAAGGTGAAAAGATCAATTCAATTCAAATTCTGACGCATCAGACTAGCTGCGCTCGCTCACCTTCCGCGTAATTTTTCACTTAACCCAACCAACTAATGTATGTATGTAGAAAGTAAATCTTAGATCAAAGTCAGTTGGTTAAGTTATGTTAGGATAGTGAATAACTCAGCGCGAGCGAGCGCAGCGAGCGTGCCGCGGACTATCCTAAGATAGTGAAAAACTCAGTGAGCGTAGCGAGCGTGCCGCGGCAGCGGTCGCTGATGAGCAAGAAATCTATTAAAACTATTTAAAACACCCTATTGAATAGCCTAAGCACCCAGCCAGCCAGTTCATTAAATGTTTGTATTTAACCGCCTGAATATCATTCAGGCGCCTTTTAATCAAATAGCTAGGCTTTTAATTGAACGGCTGATTAAACTACTTGCCTGCGACATCGATATCTAGTAGACCATTGAGTTATAATGTACTAACGTACTAGCGACGCTATTTCAAACAAAATTAGCGCGCGGACTTGATGACAGCGGGGTATGCGCGGGGCAAGCGGGGGGTGTTATGTTCTCATAGATAACAATCAATGCGCGCAGATGCGACATAATTTTATTATTCTGCCTACTTACTATTGTTCGTGTGTGTAGGTAGGTACTTAGAGAATAAATAAAAGAGTATTGAAACTGTAACAATATTTAAATTTCCTTTATAAATAATATAAGTTTTAATTTAAAAGTTAATTTAAAATTTTACAACAAAACTTCACACACATCATCACACAAGCGCTTGGTACAGACTAAGTGAGTCGGAGTGCGTACACTCTAACTAGTGTTACAAACAATCGAGTAGAGGTGTCTTCGCTATTACGTTAGTAAATTATAACTCAATGTAGTACTTGGTTTTTTATATCCTATTTCATCTACATCAGCATATCCGTGAATAATTAATCAACTAAGCAGAACAATAATTGTCGCATCTAGTTTAAATCAAGTTTTTTAGATAAATCTATCTTCTTAAGTAACATTGTGCTTCGTATACATTTTCCGTCATCAATTTTGACAACGTTTTTTATATCTATTTGAGTTTCTACGTTAGATGTAACATTTTCTTTGTCAACTGTACTGTCTTTTGATGTTGATGCTAAGGCTTTAATATTTTCAACTAACTTATGATATGTATCGAACGTTTTATTATTTATCGAGACATTTGTATTATCTTTGTCAATTGAATGATTATATAAAGTTGAATTATGAAGTTGATTAACTAACGTTTGTGTTTCGAAATCTTTATTTTTGTCTTTTTCTATAGTTCTATCTAGTTCTTCATTGCTCACATCAATATTTTCATTTTTAATTGTATTTTCAAATGCACCTTCTACAGATTTAGATTTTCGTGTTAAAATTTGATTTAGTTTAGAACTCGTAGATTTTTGAATATTTTCTATTTTATCAATTTTAACGTTTGAATCTATATCATTAGCTTCTTTGTCATCTTGTATGTTACAGTCTCTGAGATTATCTACCAATTCGTTAATAGTTTGAGTATTCCTTGGAACTATATTGTCTATATCATTATTTTTATTATAAATTTCATCTGTATTACGTGTGTTTTGATATTTAGAACGATTCCAGAAATTCTCAGCTTCTTGAAAGTATAGATATTTCAACTGTTCCATGTTCTTATCGAGGCTGCGATGTATATTTTTATGTTTCTTCTCTGTTACTGATCTTCCATTATCAATATATTTATCTTTTGTTTCTATATTCGAATCTTTTTTTTCTATCTCTTGTCTTTTGTCATGATCCACAATCTTGTTGTCTATTGAACTATTTATTTTATTTTTATTGAAGACACTATTATTGATATCTGCTGTAGAAGATTTAATATCTTCATTGTATTTGACAGTTCTACGTTTGATAAGTTCAAAGTATTTACTTTTTTTATGTTTTTCATCTATTCTAACTTCTTTCTTATCTGATATATTTCCAATACTAAGTCCTACACTAATTCGATCATTATTTTCTGAACCTTTTAAAGTTTTATCTTCTAAATCTATTTTCTCTATATCTCTCATTGAACTATTATCTACTAAATTTTGACTTGTTCTACTTGCTACATTAACATTATGATATTTCTGTTCCAATCCGTAGTTTTCTACATCAAAATCGATTAAACCGCTATTTATATTAAGACCTACGTTATTTTTAATCAGATCAATTCCTTTAACACTTACAGCTACCGCGTCTTTACTTTCAATTCTTTTCAAATCCTCAATTCCCATTTCACTTTTAATATTCCTAGCACCTACTCTACTAATTCTTTCATTATGATCTACACTATCTCTATAACTACCCTCTACGTTTTCAAGAAAATTTGTATCATCTCCTTCCTTCCGACAAGCAAATTCAACTTCACTAGGATCTCTTCTTACGTACCTACTTTTATCATCAATATTAAGACAATGCTGATCAATTTCTTGATTATTTTCATTCACACCTACAATTTGACCTTTATTTAACTTTTCAGTGCTATTTTCGGCGTTTCTTTTACCGTTATCATTCCTACCAGGCATTTCTCGAACTTTATTATTTATAATTTGACGTATTTTATCAATTTTAGCCCTATTTTGACCGTTGTTTTCATTCTCTGCCATTTCATTTCCAACAATTTGACCTACATTCTCTTCTTGATTGACAACATTCCCCTCTCTCCCTTGATTTTTATGACCTACAATATCCATTTCAGCTCTATCCTGACCGTTATTTTCATTAACCTCTTCAATTTCTTCATCAATAACCTTAATTTGACTACTATTTTGACTATCTTCTCCAACTATGTCTCTATCAACCTCCCCCTCTTTCCCGTTGCCAAAAGTTCCCCCTCTCCCCCTGACCAAGCCTTCTAGAACGTTCTGCATAGAGTTATAACCGCGCAGACCGTCTCCCGCCTAGGCAAACAGGAACTTTGGATCGGCGTCGGCCAATTCACAAGCGAATTGGTCTTGTTCTTGGGGTTTTTTGATCCAACGGCCGAGTTTGGCGCGTTCAAATGCATCGAAGAGACGAGATTTCGCTTCCTGGGAAAAAGAAAATTTAGATCTATACTAGATTATTTATACAGCGCCAGGAGGTCTATGCCTACAGACAAAACTGGGCACAGTTATAATTGGGCACAGGGGTATTTGGGCATAGGGGCAGCTGAGAATTGGGAACTGCACACGGAGATAATTGGGAAAATAAGCATAGGTGAAACTGGGCACAGGCATAACTGGGCACAAAAGGGATAACTGGACAGAATGGCAGCTGGGCACAGGGGCTAGCGAGCAAACTGGGGTTTTAAATCCATAAAAAAATTACAGCAACTATACTACTTATTAGATATAACATAATTTACAAAATACAATAGAATCAGTCAAGCTATCTAAGGATCATTAAAGATTTATATATAATAATAAATAATTATCTATAGATAACTCAATTGATTCAAGTCACTGCCAGCTACTAAATTATAAGTAACTAGCTGTCCGTCGCGGTGTTCCCGAGGGATCGCTGTCCCGCGATCCCTCGGGAAAACTTCACTTTCAAGGGATAAAATATAGCCTATGTTCATCAGGGATAATGTAGGATTCTAATGGTGAAACAATTTTTCATACCGGTCCAGTAGTTTCGGAGCCTATTCAATTCAAACAAACAAACAAACAAATCTTTCTCTTTATAATATTAGTATAGACTAGGTCCGTCGCGCTGTCCCGCGCTCGGGATTTTTCCGGGACAAAAAGTAGCCAATGTCCTTCCCTGGGATACAACCTTTATCCATGCCAATCTTCAGCCTAATCTGCTCAGTGGTTTGGGCGTGAAAAGGTAACAAACAGACAGACAGACTTTCAAATTTATAATTTTTGTAATTTTATAGTGCTAATCCACACTTGGTATTTCATTAAGAAATGAAAAGTCTTATCAAAATTTTGGATTCCGACGGGATTCGAACCCGCATCGATCAGACGATCCTCTTAAAGCCGGAGTGCCTTACCGCTCGGCCACGAAATCCTACTTGCCGGTATCCAAATTTTCGATAAGCTCATATTTTTCAAATTTATAATATTAGTATGGATTTAATTACCTGGTACGTGGGACATAGCTGTTTAGCCTCGTTGTAGAGAAGATTCTCATCTATCCGCACTTGCTTCTGTTGCTGAGACAACTCCTCCTGTAAAATTATCACATCCATAGGCGGATCCAGGGGGGGGGGCACGGGGGCACGTGCCCCCCACCTCCCCAGACGATATTTTTGTGTACCTACTAACTACGAAAAATTAATAAATTGTGAAATTTTTGTCAGTTTTTGTTTCTTGTGCCCCCCCCCCCCCCCCCCAGAACAAAATCCTGGATCCGCCCATGACACATCGTAGATGACACATAGTATAGGACTTTGTCTTAGGTTATACAGGGTGTGACCAATTATTACCGCATCAAGAACAACATTTTGCCACACCCTGTGTGCATAAATTTTTAGTTTACCAATCACAGTGCAGGAATTGATCTAAAACTGACGTTTCCTGCACTGTGATTGGTTGCGGTCGGTCGAACAGCTGTCCTATTCCGAACCGAATGCATTCCGCTGAAGTCAATCGCTACCCTGGAATAGCATAAGTATAGGCTATTCAATATGGTAATACAATCAAAATCATAGCTTTATGGCTGGTTTCACCAAATTTTGTCTAACAGAGCGTTAATTAATCATCCATTTTAAAATATTAATTGCTTTTTATGTATGCCTCCGTCCTCAGTTCATTCTAATCAAAGTTAAAAAAAATAAAAAAAACAAAGTCAAATTAATGATAAGGGTGGTTAATGATTATTGTTTGATGACCTCTGTAGCGCAGTGGGCGAAGGCCCGCCTGCGACGCAAGAGGTTGCGGGTTCGATCCCCGCGGAGGGACCAATGTTTGTATGATCTACAAATATTTGTCTCGGGTCTGGGTGTTTCTATGTATAATATGTATGTATTTACAAACAAAAAGTATATAAGTAGTATATATCAGTCATCATAGTACCCATAACACAAGCTCTGCTTACTTTGGGGCTAGATGATGCTGTGTGAAAAGTCCAGCATTATTTATTTATTTATTTATTGTATTGCTGTGAGGGACACACCTTCACAGGCGGCAGACGATTCATGAGATACTGCCAGCGAGCGAACATGCTTTGTTTGCAGAGAAGCGATGGTTGACCGCTTTCTAGCTTCCCTGTCATCGCGTTCAGGACCTCTGGGATCTGGAAAATGTTAATTTGAAATGTTAAGAGGATTATACAGGGGGTGAATTAAGTCTTGGGTTGGTTCACATCTGACGGTAGATGCGTCGTATTCAGCATCAGCAGTCTTTGTTTATCATCATGCGTATCATCAACCAATACGGCGTTGAATGTTTTCGTGTAAAAAGACGTCTACCGAAGCCGAAAGGGGTAGGTACAGCATCCCAACACACAACCAAATCCAAAAGGATTTTCCGAAATATTCATTATATCCGGAGAAAACAGCGTTTGAAGAGTACTGTTTGCGTATGTTTTGGGCGCGTGTTTTTAGGTAGATTGCTGGATTTTGAGTTTAAATGTTTTTTTTCTTTTATAAATGAAATTATTAGGTAGGTATGGTCTTATTATGTTGTAATAGTAGTAAATAACCGAAAATAACATAAAATGACTAAGCTAGGTCATAATATTTTTTTGCGTTTTTTTTCGGTAAATATGTTTAGAATCATGGTCTGATTGCAACCCCTCAGTTTTCGGTAGTTGTCTTTTTACCTGTATAATTGTCTGTTCTGGCGTTATGCGACCGATAATACGCGACGCATCTTGCGTCAGATGTGAACCGACCCTTAAAGGAAGACGATTCCACTGCTGTACCTTTGCGAAAGTAAGGAATGTTGAGTTTCGCAATTATTTAAAAAAAAATTCCAAAAATATTTAAGTGTGCTAGCAATTTGCGCCAGCACTATCTTGTGCAACTTGAACTTGTAAGAAATACAGCCATACATTTAAACCCACTACTAAGTAGTGAGTACTAACTGGCACAGTAACGCTCCAGAAAACGCTGGAAGAGGACTGTCTAGTGATCGTAGAAGTGGCTCGCCCCAGCACTGTCTTGTGCAGCTTAAACTGCAACTAGAAATCATAGCGCCTCAAAACTTGCAGACAGAGTCAAAGTCAAAGTCAAAAAGCATTTATTCAGTAGGACCACTGGGATCACTTTGAATCGTCTTAAAACTAGGTGATTTTACTCCTGTTCCTTCGCGACCCCTGAAGAAGAGGGGTTTGAACCTACGACCTGATAAAAATGATAAAAATACTAACCGGTGCAGTAACGGAAGCAAAAGTGAAGGAAGGCGCGAGAGCCTCCGTGCTAGCAGCTCGCACCAGTACTGACTTGTGCAACTTGAACAGCAGCTAGAAACCTTCGATATGCCCCAAAAGACCAACAGGATTTGAATCTACGATAGATACTACTACTAATGACTACTTACCGGCGCAGTAACGCTCCAACAAACGCTGAAGGAAGGCGCGCGAGCCGGCGTGCGAGCCTCCGTGCTAGCAGCTCGCGCCAGCACTGGCTTGTGCAACTTGAACGGTGGCGGCAGTGACGAGATGAATCCTTCGATACGCCCGCAGAGAGCTCTGCAACAAACAAATAATTCTTCTTGAGAACTAATACACGACAGTGTATATTTCGTAACCTGATACACAAAAATACACCACTCAGCTGTAACGCACGCTTCTTCTTATTTCAAGTCACGTTTAGTTTACGTCAAGTTTTATCACGCTATTCAGAGCCATTTGGCATTTGGCCATTTGGCATCTTCGCTCCTCAGACAACCTCCTCCTCAAAACTCCTACTCATAGAACAAGTTTCTATGCAGACTCCTTCTCCGTTCAAGCTGTACGAAAACGTACTAAAGTTCAGAACGTTGGGGTCCGCATTATGGGACTCAAATGGAGCTGAGCAAAATACATCGCGAAGCCAGGTGATGATGGAGTAGGGTCGAGTGGTGGCCAAGAGATGGTAATCGAAACGTTGAATGTCCGACCGCGAGATGGGCAGTTGACATGACCAAAGTCGTGGGCCGTAGATAGATGGGATAGGCGCGGGATCGTGTTGGATAGCACAAGCAAGGGAAGGCCTACGCCCAGCAGTGAAGAAACACAAAATAAACGATATTATTTTCTATATCGAACTTGTCTTGCGAACCAGTGAAAGGATTTTGTTGTAATTACATGTGGCGACCACATAATTAGCCTTTATAAAACTATCCGACATCAACTGTCGGCCGAAAGGCCCCAAGGTAAGTGGACCAGATGGGTCGACCTTGGATCAAGCGAAATTTTCCATACATTGGGGATTCCACCTACCCCCAACACACATTAAACATAGAAAATACATCTAGTAAGTTTGTTTATACCTAAGCAGAATGATAATATACCTTATACAAAGTCCGTAGCGATTACGACATTAGCCATATAAAGTGAGTTATCATAACCAAGGAAGCATTTTACAACTGGTCTAGTCTAACAGGTTGTAGAACTTGGATCCTTGAAAGTAAGTTCGTAGTGGAAAACTAGTGACTGAGTTTTTAGGCCGCCAAAAGGAATTCGCCATAGCTTAACGACTTAAAGGGGATTAAGAATTTTACGTCAAGATTTAATAAGTCTAAGCTCAAATGACGAAAGACCAGCGCTGGTTGTTCACAACCCAGCATATGCTGAGTTAAGGCCCGTTTTGCAACATTTTATATATTTCTTCTGTTTGTACTGTTGCAAAATAAATATTTTTCTTTCTTTTCTTTTCTTTCTTTAAATGTTTGTGCCAGACAAAAAGTTGCGATTTTTAGCCTCAAAGACGGTTTCCGGTTCGGAACACTTGGCCCTTGGCTCAGTTCAGGCCGAGTTCATATTATTTTGTTATCCTTTAATATGACTTGTTTAAAACGACTGATCATTCAGCAGCAGTTATAAAATATTATCTGATGTACGTAACTTACTAAGTAATAATTTCATTCAATCAATCAACAAAAACAACCAAAAGTTACGTTGTATACTTAGCAGACCATAGCGAAGTGCACCGCTTATGATAGGATTAAAGTAAACCACAAACTTGTCTTTAGTTATTACGGTTTTCCCCTTTTCGCCTCTATAATAAGAATTTACAAAACTCCTTAGCGCTCCCCTACATCACAAAAGACAGGCCTAAAGTAAACCTCAAACTTGCCTTTCTTTAGTAAGTAAGTAAGTTCGTATGAGTCAGTGGCCAACTCTGGTGACGGAGTTTTTAGGCCGCCTTGAGGCCTCTGTCATGGCTTAACGACTTAAATAGCCGGGACCGACAATTTAACGTGCCCTCCGAAGCACGGAAGCGCTCAGATGAAAATGCCACTAGCGGTCACCCATCCACTTGCAGACCGTTTCGAACGTTGCTTAACTTCAACAATCTATCAAGAACGACTAAGCAAGCACGACCACGAGCGCTTTCTTTTTTTTTTTTTTTTTTTTTTTTTTTTATTGATGGCTCCCAAAACTGGACATCTCACTTAAAAAAAAAAAACTATTTAGACTTATCATAATTAAGATACAAGTGAATGTCCTTCTAGAAGGGAACACAGCATGCATAAAAAGAAACTTACACTTAAAAGTTACAACTACTCTTACAATTCAACTAAAATTATTATTAATACCTAACTTAAAATTTATGATTATTGAGACAGTCTCTTAATAGAAGAGACTGTAGTGTGGAAAATATCTATGTCTTTACAGATATCATTGTAAAAAGAACACATCCTGTTTATGGGCGAGTGTTGTCCATAATTTGTGCGACATAAAGAAAGCTCGAACGTCTTCCTGTTACAGAGACGACTTGAAGACCGAGGAATTATTAATTGAAGTTTCGCAAGTAAATTGGGGCTATCTATTTTACCGTTAATGAGTTTGTGTAGAAACACAATGTCCATTAAATATCTTCTGTGTTCAAGCGAATCCATGTGGTAGTGATCGAGTCTAGATTGATACGAGTCCAAACTACGGCAAAGGTTATTCGCGTACGCAAGATGGTAAAGGAACGTTTTTTGGAGTCTTTCTAGTCGTTTAATATGTACTTGGTAAAAGGGACTCCAGATAGGACTACAGTATTCCAATAGGCTACGAACGTAGCAATTATATAGAATAATGGGGATTTCGAAGTCTTTGAAAAATTTACATTGACGTATAACAAATCCTGCCAAGCGAGCTCCCTTTTTTATTACATAGTCGATGTGGTCTCGGAAATCCAGTTTAGAGTCGACTAATACACCCAGGTCGCGCATTGTTGAGACTTCAGTTATTGGAACATTGTTGATGTAGTACGTGGTCTTAGAAGGTTGAAGCTTTCTACTGAAATTGAGGTAAAAACATTTTCCTGGGTTGAGTACCATCATATTTTGGGTGCACCACTTGTTTATAGCGTCGATATCCGCTTGCAGATGATGGATATCATTCTTTGAGCGAATAGTTTTGTACAGTTTAAGATCATCTGCAAACATTAGGTAATTGGATTTTAAGTTGGTGCATAGATCGTTGATAAATGTTAAGAAGAAGATCGGTCCCAAATGCGACCCTTGGGGGACACCCGAAGGAACAATCCTAGGGGTGATTTGAAGCCACGCACGATGACTAGCTGGGATCGATTATTAAGATAGGACTCACACCATCTTAACAGAGAGCCACATATCCCCAAATGGCCGAGCTTCTGACTGAGGAGTCCGTGGTCAACCACGTCGAATGCTTTAGAAAAGTCCGTGTAGATTGCATGAACTTCATGTTGGTTCTCTAACTCTTGTGTGATATCATTAACATATTCAAGAAGGTTTGACGTAGTGGACCTGCCTGGAATGAAACCATGCTGTTCGGGTACAAGTAATGGTTTTAGGTGGTAGAATATTCGTTTTTGAATGATGGACTCAAATAGTTTTCCAAATGAAGATAATATTGATATTGGCCTATAAGTTCCTATATCTGATTTATCACCTTTTTTGTGGATTGGAGTGATATGAGCAAGTTTCCACTTAGAAGGAAAATAACCGCGAGTAAGTGAGTCATTAAATAATAACTTGAGCGGTTTTGCAAGTTGTGGTGCGCAAGTTTTCAAAAATACCGGAGGAATTGAATCTGGGCCAGGACCTTTATTCGGGTCCAGATTCTCTAATGATTGTAGAATCTCTAACTCGGTAAGATGACAGGAGCCAAGAGACGAATGATTGGAGTTAAAGGTATTACTAGTGTCTGCATTTGTCCTAGGTTGGTTAGAACTTTTGAAAACTGAGTAGAAAAACTCCGAAAAAAGCTCACTAATGTTTTGACCACCTTGGACAGATTTATCCCCCAAGAACATTTCATCAGGAATATCCCCATCGCTATTAGATTTGAGACTCTTTTAGTTACATCTATACTAGAATAGCGGCTACGTTTTTCCCCTTTTTCGCCCCCATAGGGGAAGAATTCACAAAACTCCTCGGTCCTCCCTAAGTTTCACGTTTCTTGGACTGATGATTTAGGCTAGATTGATATGTCAGTCAGTCCCTAGTCACTACACCAAAGCCATAATATAATAGATGATTTATGCAGCGTCAGGAGGCAACAGATACTTACACTTGACGGGACGCTAGTGCCTGGGACATAGTTTGAGATGGAATAGCACACTGTATAGTGCACATAATTTTTTAGGCAGAAAAACTTATTCGAATCCACGACGACGACGACCTAATCATCCTCTTTTAGTAGACCCTATTTTTAGCTGATGTTTAAAAACTTAACCAAGTGTTAGCTCGTAGGTGTAGCTTAGTCCATTTACTGGTTAAACTTATTATGCCCCTCTAAGCGACGGTAAAGTGGGATACACCCTGTAACTGCCAATGCGTTGAGAATCGTCGCACGCGCACGTTCGAAATTCAAATATCGCATGTTCCAATTTCAAATATTTCAATTCGAAAAGTGAATTTGTCAGACCTTTTTTTATGACAGTTGTGTTTTTTTAATATGTTTATGCAAATAGGTTAATTTTATATAAGTGATATTTTATTTTTAAAATTTCTTGAGATTGTAAAGTAAATATGCAAACTGCAGTGCCGTTAGCCTGTTTCCTGTCCGTGATACGTAAGTTTTTACATAGTAGATTATTGCTCTTTTAAACCAGTGTGGCGAAGGGGTTTTAAGTGCACCTTGAACATCCTTTTATACACAATTTGACGACCTCTGTGGCGCAGTGCGGTTGAAGTTGCGGGTTCGATCCCCGCCGCGGGATAAATGTTTGTATGATCTGCAAATATTTATCTCGGGTCCGGGTGTTTCTACGTATAATATGTAAGTATGTATTTACAAACAAAAAGTATTTAAGTAGTATATCAGTTATCTGGTTCCCATAGTACAAGCTATGCTTAGTTTGGGGCTAGATGATGCTGTGTGAAATTGTCCAGCATTATTAGAATAAGAATATATTTATTTGACACACACAACACGGTTACAGGCAATAAAGACAACACACATACAGGCATAGATAACAAAGAACGAGACGGGGAACAAAAATCAATTACTATATAAAAAACAATAAAAAAAGAAGATAAAAAAAAATTATAACCAACAATGTACCTATGCTGTGGTGCCAAATAGGTCCAGTCTCAGCTTTATTGCTGCTCCCAAGGGAGACAGCGCTGATTTTCAGACTGGGCCTAACAGGGTGACATCACGCGGTGGACACTGACAATAAAGTTTACAAGTGACATTTTTATGTTTTTGAACTGTAAGTTCTACGACATGCCGATTACCTCACGATTGAGTCACAATTTGTGTTTGGTATGGTGCATATCTTTGGACAGAAAGACCGGTTTCGAGCCCATGGTGTTAGATCGGATGGCGGAGCCACTTCTACTAGACCAGTGCTTTGAAAATCTGCAGCCTTATTGTCTAACTTGAAATCCATTAGCAGTTATCATCCCAATTGAGCTCAAACAATCACACGATACAAACTACTCTCTTCAAAGCCTTCTGCTCCAGTTTTTACACATGCAGCCTGTGGGTGAATCATACGCAGAAGCAGTACAGCGCCTTACGGGTTCAATATAATAACGCGTTCAGAGTGCTGATGGGGCTGCCTCGGTTCTGCAGCGCATCAGGGATGTTCGCTGCCGCGCGAGTGGACTGCTTTTACACCACCATGCGCAAGCGTGGAGCATCTCTGGTGCGCAGGGTCCGAGCCAGCTCCAACAGCATTCTCACCGTGTTCGCTGATAGGTTTGACTGCATTTATCTGTACCACACACAACTCTAGGATGCATGCCTTAACTAATAATAATAGTATTAAGTTTAATTATGCTAAGTAATTGCTATGGAGTAAAATTTGATGTCTGAAATAAAGAAAGATTTGATATTTTTTTTTTGATACGAAAATAAGGTGTTTTGTCATTTTCGTGTTGTGATTGGTTCTAACCACCCGTGGTTCTTACTCATATCATCTTTCACACCATCCATCTTAGGCCTACTTCTACTCGTATATCCATCACCACCAAATAATCTTCTGGTCGCATGACATTCTTCCCTTCTCATTACATGCCCATCATGACAACCTGTTGCACCTCATCGTTTGTGGTGTCACGGGTATTAATGAAGCGCTCGTGGTCGTGCTTGCTTAGTCGTTCTTGATAGATCGTTGAAGTTAAGCAACGTTCGAACCGGTCTGTAAGTGGATGGGTAACCGCCAGTGGCATTTTCATCTGAGCGCTTCCGTGCTTCGGAGGGTACGTTAAATTGTCGGTCCCGGCTATTTAAGTCGTTAAGCCATGACGGAGGCCTTAAGGCGGCCTAAAAACTCCGTCACCAGAGTTGGCCACTGACTCATACGAACTTACTTTACTTACCACCCGTGGTACTTACTCATATCATCTTTCACACCATCCATCTCTTCTTAGGCCTACTTCTACTCGTATATCCATCACCACCAAATACTCTTCTGGTCGCATGACATTCTTCCCTTCTCATTACATGCCCATCATGACAACCTGTTGCACCTCATCGTTTGTGGTGTCACGGGTATTCATTACTAGCTGCGCTCACGCGGTGTGACCCGTGATGCCTCAGGTTTTTTTATGATGAATGGGTCGACTCTTGACCTCGAAACTTACATAGGCAAGGAAGAGGTCTACGATAGAGCGAGCCTACCCAGAAGGTGCCTATTAACTCTCTTCTTAAAAACAACAGGATCGTAGCTCAGCGGAAATACAGACGCGGGAAGCTGATTCCTTTTGCAGTGCGCATAATAAAAGAACTTTGAAAGCGCTTAGTTCTAATAAGTGGAATATCAACCAGGTATGGATGATAATGAGCTATGCGTCTGAAGTCCCTGTAGAAGAACGGTGAAGGCGGAATAAGGTCGTGTAGCTCCTGGGCACACTCACCGTAGTACAATCTGTAGAAGACCGACCAACTCGCTACCTCACGATGGCTCAGACTGTCCCTCACCGGAACAGATATCCTTGTGGGACTATAGTTAAGAAATTTGCTGTTTCTCCGTGTCTGTCTACGTATAAGGGGTCCTTACAAATCGTCATCGTAAGCATATTTTTAACCGACTTCAAAAAAAGGAGGAGGGTCCCAATTCGCCTGTATGTTTTTTTTATTTTATTTTTTTCTCTTGTCACGCGATTACTCCGCCAGTTGTGGACCGATTTTCAAAGTTTTTGTTCGAAAGGGTATGCTCCAGAAATGGTCCCATATAAATTTTATTCCTGAGGGTTTGATAGTTTTCCCGTAAAACTCGAAAAACCTTCCCTCCTAGCCATTGTAAATCGAATCGACAGATAATACTAAGACTATTTATGCATTATGTCAAATTGACGCTTTACTAATGCCAGGAACTCACGTGCCGCGAAACTTGACATAAAATGTATGCAGTTTTGGTAATTAATGCCCTTCGACGCGGGTGGAGCCTAAGCATTATCTGTCGATTTGATTTCTTTTTCTTATTTAGATTTTTATGTATGGCTTAAGAGTGTGCTAGAAACGATTTCGTACTTCTAAATCGTTATTTATCTCAGAATCTGTAAAAGCTACCACCTTCATATTTAGGGAAATGATACTTCGAACTTTTATCTCGGATTACTTCTTTTTAGAAACACGATTGGTTAACATTTTCTCGATAATATATTTTTTTGAAAAATACATGTTTTGCACAGAATTTGCTATTTATCTCAGGAACAAGACAATTTTTCTTTGGGGTTTTCGATTTGTCAAGAAGCCTTGAAGTAATTCTTTAATTTTGTGTTTTCATTTTTCGATAGGTTGTTTAATTAACTTTTAATTATATAAAAACTATTTTGGCGCTTACGTCGTTATAAAATACGGTGCGCGGCTATCGCTCTGTACTACTCACTCACGAGAAAAGCATATCTTGCCATTCCGCTCGACGCTCTGTAGTCAGTTGGCTACGGCATTGCGAGCGGGACGGACCTGTGCTTGTCTGCGTCACACTTTGAATATAAACAATTTTTTTTCTATTTACCTACCTAGGTATCGTTTTTCATAAAATAGTTTTAGGTTCCAACCCAAGTCGATTATAACATTTAGTGAGTGTTCATAAAATGGGGAAACCGAAAAAGAAAATGGGTCGCCGGGCCTACAAAAACTATTTGAAGGAAAAATGCCGGAAATTGGGAGAAAAAAACATGTAAGTACTTACATATATAATACATGTAAGTACCCTACCCACTACAATAACTACTAGTAAGTATCTTCTCTTCCTATAAACAGATACCAGGTAGGTATCTGTTAGGTAGGTACGTACATTATTATTAGTATAATTAGGTAGGTACCAACGTATACCTACCTACTTACCTACGTATACCTAATAATATCTACGGATGGAACCTTGTCGAAGAATCTAAACTATACCTTTAATAATCTAAGTACTCCGTGAGTATTAGTTAGCTCGAGAACCTAGGTACTTACTAGGTACCTACTTTGAAAAAGTTCCAACCCATTCTGATTGCGCGCGATTTATCTGCCAAATCTTGTCTATGATCAATACGGTGAAATACCTAATTAGTTTTTGTTGCGAGTGCTGAGTTTGAATCCCGAACAAACGAAGGATTCTATAATTGAATCACAAGCGAAGCGAGTGATTCTAAGCTAGAATCCCGAGTGTAGTGAGGGATTCAAAAGCACAAGCAACAAATTATTTTACTCTCTCTTATTCCTTCCTACCTACCGTAGTAGCTAGAATTATTTATTGTGTACTTACTACCTAATCAGACAGCCTACTGATGTTAGGTAGGTAGGTTACAAGTGTTAGGTAGGTATGTATACATTCCTACTAGTATGGTTTTTTTTATTCTATTGTTGTTTTTTAGAAAGGAAAACCTAACAGAACTTTTGAATGTACAAGAAAGCGCAAGCGGCGCCAATGCAGCTGCCTGTGGCAACGTCATGGGCGACTCGTCAATGATGGCCGTTTCACCGATAGCGGTGGATGCGTCGGCGTCGCTACTGAAATCGATTGATAGTACACCAAGGTGAGTGAATATGACATGTACCTAAGGCTCAATGCACATCGAATTGGTAAGCGACGAGGTCTGGCTAAGCCATCTTGCGGGCCGCGCTGGCTTGATCACCTTATTCTACAAGCGTTTCTATATCTTGTACTATTGTTTATAAGGTTTATAATGGCTTGCTATAAAACTAGTTGACGCGTCGCTAGCCAATTCAATGTGCATTGACCCTAAAAGTGCAAATTCCGTTTGATCATTCCCAGTTTTATTCTATTTTTAGGGTTCCATGGTCATTTATAATTATCAATTATGTCAAGTATTATAGCAATGAGTACTGTGTGGTGTTAGTAGGTAGGTACGGTAGTAGGCTCAATATTATTGTCGAAAAAATATTTTTATATTCAGGGTTCTGTGGTCATAATAGATTTTAATTGTTAATCCGAGAAAGAATAAGTAAGTTATTTTGATAGTTTTTATAACTAAATTAAAATTGAAGTCCTAAAAGGTGCAATTTGTAAGGGTTCCGTAACCGAAGGGTGAAAACGGGAAAACTTTTTTTTTTCTTTAAAATATACCTATAGTTTTCATACAACAAAAAAATTAAAAAATGCATTAAATAAATGAATTTAATAAAATTAACAAATGCATTTAAAAAACTTTTTTTAATATGCGAGAATCCAAAAATGCGAAAAAAAAACAATTTTCTAGGAAAATAAAAAACTTTTTTTATTTTATAAATGCAGTTCTTAATTTTATCAAAATCGAGCCTGTGACTCCCAACAACATTGTTCCATAACTATAGCCGTTAAGATTTTCCCCTCCAGATGATGCTGCGTGAAATGTCCAGCATTATTTATTTTATTTATTTATATATTTATTTTGAGTGTTTTACGGTTTCCAATAATAAACTTAGTAATACGAGGTCTCTTTGTTTCAGATTATCGCCTAGTGTTTACATTCCTCCTAGTGATGATAAAGTGAACGACGATGATGAGCTTGAAGACTTACAGTATGACTTTCAGAGGTAATTTTATACTATCTACTACTATAATGATCCTGACTAAAAATGTATATTTAGAACTATAACTAGAAGTATATAAGTAGTGTATCAGTTATCTGGTTCCCATAGTACAAGCTATGCTTAGTTTGGGGCTAGATGATGCTGTGTGAAATTGTCCAGCATTATTTATTTATTTTATTTATTTAGAACTATTTTAGGACAAACTCAAGAATTATCCTGGCATGATGCAGTCATCATGCCAGGATAATTCTTGAGTCAGTACATCTTCCAGGAGATTTGAGATGATGTCTATCGTGCAATACGTTTTTACTAAGTTTTTTTTTTTAGGTTTCCGGATGAGAACTCTGAGACTATAGTGTTCGCAGGAGCATCAGATTCAGATGAGAGAAGAATTGTAGACCTAAAATATTTTCTTGAAGAATTAAAAAGAATATCCAATCACTCAAAAGCTTTTGGTTGTGGTATAGATAATTTAAAATTGATAGGAGAGCAAAGATTAGGGCTCTTATCAAATTTGAAATTTAAATGTAATATGTGTAATCTTGAACTAAGAATAAAAACATCCAAACCAAGTCCTAGTGAAAATTTAAATCTAAATACTGCTGCAGTAACAAGTGCCGATGTTACAGGTGTAGGATATACACAATTACAAGAAATATTTACATCAATGAATATTCCATTCATGTCAGAAAAGAGTTTCAAAATAATTGATGGTCAGGTAAACGATGAGTGGGAAAAGGTAGCCACTGCTGAGATGGAAGCTGCAGCAGCTCAAGAAAAGCAATGTGCGTTAGATGAAGGCAGAGTTAATGCAGATGGAATACCTGTAATAGAAGTGATCGTTGATGGGTGCTGGGCCAAAAGGACCTATAAAAAAAATTACTCTTCATTATCAGGGGCTGCTGCGATAATTGGTAGGAGGTTTGGAAAAGTATTGTATGCAGCCGTAAAAAATAAATATTGTTGTGTGTGTGTCCGTGCCATAAATAAACAAACAGCACCGAAAGAGCATAATTGCTTTAAGAATTATACAGGTTCTTCAACTAATATGGAATCTGAAATTATATTGGAAGGTTTCAAACAATCTTTGGACATGTATGGTCTCATTTACGGAAAAATGGTAGCTGACGGAGACGCTTCAACTTATTCTACAATTCTACAAGCCCGTCCATATTCTAACTTAACCATCGAAAAAATTGAATGTAGAAATCACTTACTCAGAAATCTCTGTAATAAACTACAAGCCCTCATCAAAGATACTAAATATCAACTGCAGCATAGAAAGTATTTGAATACACAAAGAATATTAGCAATCAGAAAAGTAATTTGTTCGTCAATAAAACATCTGAAAAATACCAGTGATTCCCGCTCAAAACAAATAAACGATCTGTATGTAGCAATTTCTAATTCATACAATCATGCCTTTGGCTGTCATAATGATTGTCAGGAGTTTTATTGTGAAAGTAAAAGGACCAGTGAAGATGTTACTGTAAAGCTAAAAAATACAGCGTTCGAACATCAGATAAAAATGATAATTGGCTTCACAGCAGCAAACGCACGAAGTCTGATTGAAGATATAGACAGTAATCCTTGCGAACAATTCAATGCAATAATTGCAAAGTGTGTTGGCGGAAAACGCATCAATTATTGTCTTCGGCAATCGTATCAGGCGAGATGTGCAGCAGCAGTGATATCATTCAACACAAAAAGACCGCTATACAACTTGCAAAAATCCATGCTAGGTGTTAGCCCTAAGTCAAAATCAAAACGGTTAGAAATACAAAAACTGAAAAGAAATAGTTTAAGATCTAAAACGAAACGCAGAAAGTTAGTGTTCATACAAAACAAGAAAAAGGCACACGATGAAAATTATGGGGAGAATTGTATTAGGCCTGATTTACCGGTCGAAGACTTAGAAAGGCTGAAGGTAACATTTTTAAAAAATTTAGTAAAAACTGATGAAGAAATCAGCGATATCGAAAGAGAGACAGTTCTCCAAAGTGAAAGCAGCAAATGGATGGAAATTAGAAGAAACATACTAACGGCATCCAATTTTGGTAAAATTGTTAACAAACGAAGCACAACGTCAGCCAGCTTAGTTAAAAGCTTATTATACCAAAAAGATTTATCACACGTCCCATCAATACAGCATGGCAGAATAAATGAAAAAAATGCATTAGTTCAACTGGAGCACCAAGAAAATATTAAAATTTTACCATGCGGTCTATTCATAGATAAAAATAATCCATTCCTAGGAGCAACTCCTGATGGAGTTATAGATGAAAACCGAATTGTAGAAATGAAGTGCCCTATTTCAAGCTTTAGAAACTCTTTAGAAGAAGCTGTAAGAACAAGGAAAATAACTTTTTGGAATAAAGACTTTGAAATAAATAAAAAACATCACTGGTATTTACAAGTGCAAGGGCAGCTAAATATTACAGGGAGAAGAGAATGTATATTTGCAGTGTGGACAGGTCCAAATCATCCTATCAAAACGGAAACAATCAAACGTGACCAAAACCTATGGACGAAGGTTATGGTACCAAAACTGAAAAAGTTTTACCTTGAATCTATGCTGCCAGAATTGTTAGACCCTAGACAAACTAGAAATATGCCTCTTAGAGAAACAAATTTTCAGACCACCAACAAAACTACAAACAAAATAAATCATAATCCTAATAATTCAGAACCTGCTACCAAGAGTAATAAAATACAGGAAAAACAAATTACAATTGAATTTAAAGATATGTAGGTAATAATTACTGTCTCCACTATGTATATAACCGTAATATCATCATCCACATTTCCGCAATATGCACTCTTCTTTCATCTCAACATCCACATTTCCGCAACATGCACTCTTCTTTCATCCGTCTCTTTGGCTGCCCAGCACTCAGATCCAACAACAGGTATAAAAAAATTGTGGCACTCCGGGAGTGCCAACAGGAGTGAAAACTTGAACAGCTAGGAACCTACGTGTGTATTTTTTTACTACAGGTCATTTTTACCCATCTCAAAAATGCCCAACGCGCCTAAAAGAAGTTTTCACTTCAAAAATCTTTGTGCGATGTGCCACATATATAATAATGTTACGGAACCCTCTACGCTTGCTCAAATGAAACTCGGACTTGACGGATGTATTTATTATTATTTTAGTAATTATAGTCTTATCTTTATAAAACTTATCTACTCGTGTGTTACGGAACCCTCACGCGTGATTGTAACTCAAACTTGATCGATATATTTATTATTAGGCATGTCGAAAGTAAAATGATCTTCTTTTTGTTTTATGCAGCGTATACCTATGTTACTTACGGAACAGTCCGGTTACAATCACGCATGGGGATGCGTGATTGTAACCGGACTTGACCGATTGCATAAAAAATTAACTTTACATTATACCCTTCTTCCAGTGTTTTTTATTCGCCCAGACATTTCTACATTTTATACAAGTAGGTAGGTACCTACTAACGCAGGTCATTAGGTAGGTAAAGTTGTACCTTTAGTGTAGGAAGCTATGTCCTTCTTCCTAATAATTACCTATTATTTTATTTTATTTCATGCTGACATTCTAGTAGGCCTATCCTACCAGCTAAAAAATCTAAAACAATCGAGTAGGTACTTACCTACCAATAGCATATAGGATATTCAAAATGTTGGTACCACGCGGGCGAAGCCGCGCGCAGAAGCTAGTAAATAATATTCATGACATCACACAGTTTTCGCTGATTTGCTGTCCTACTACTTATCGTACCGTGCGTAAATAAGCCGGCCAAAATACATTGGCAATGCGCGACTCGAACTCTCGCACTTTGCCGCGTTGGCGGTGTTGCGTATTTAGGCAGAAGGGTGAGGTGAAGTGGGGCACGAATCCGTCTCGTTCGGCGTCTCCTGCGCACTCTTAATTATTCTCTGAGTCACGCCGTGTGTAGAGTCGAACATTGAAGTCGGTTTTTCTTTTAGTTTTAAAACGTAATTATTGTATTAATAGACAATTATGGGACACTCACTAAGGTACACTATAAATAATAAATAATGCTGGACTTTTCACACAGCATCCCCCAAAGTAAGCAGAGCTTGTGTTATGGGTACTAAGATGACTGATATACTACAATATACTTTTTGTTTGTAAATACATACAAATTATACATAGAAACACCCAGACCCGAGACAAATATTTGTAGATCATAGAAACATTGGTCCCGTCGCGTCGCGGGGATCGAACCCGCAACCTTTTGCGTCGCAGGCGGGCCTTCGCCCACTGCGCTACAGAGGTCGTCACTGTGCTTGGCTTGACAACATTTGATCAGTTTTCAAGTGATTTTCAACATACAAAGTAATAGAGCAGAAACGCATGCTAACAAGATTTAATGAATTCGTTTAGCAAGGTGTCAGGCAGCGGTCCGATGAGCAGCTATTTGGTACATTTCATAAGTTGCCCGATATTTATGTAATTTATCGAACATAATGTAGTAACACTTATTGGAGGCAATTGATGGTTAATGACTATGACAATATAATTTATACAATTACATTGTTGCGTTTTTGAGTACATTGAGGTCATTTTAAGTACACAGAAAGGGATAGTGGAGAAAGAAATTGATAGAAATTAATAATACTTCACTACATAGTAAAACAAAGTCGCTTTCTCTGTCCCTATTAAATTATCCCGCTTAAATCTTTAAAACTACGCAACGGATTTTGATGCGGTTTTTAATAGATAGAGTGATTCAAGAGGAAGGTTTATATGTATAATACATGCGTAATATAGTAGAGGAGCACTGATAATTTTAGAGGTTTCTAATGTGATGTCGTAAATAAACATTTTTTTTGCGCTTAAGTTGCAAACGCTGGCTGAACCCTAATATTTAGTAACAGCGTTGCACCCGTGCGAAGCCGGGGCGGGTCGCTAGTAGTAAATAAAATTAATAATGGCTTTTCTATGGAAATTTCTTTTTTTCTGCAAAATGTGGGCATGTACCACATAGATATTCTGATTACCACTAAGACATCTTCAAAGGTAGGTAGGTTAGGTACACAAAAGATAGGAGTTTTGCATGAACTCGAATAAAATTGACATTTTGGGCGTCGGATCTACAGTTTGTTCATAATAGACCAATCACGAAGCACAAGCGAAGAAATCAAAATCTCGAAATATCCGAGCTTTGTGATTGGTCAATTCAAGCGCGCGTGATCACGTGATGTCAATGTCCTACGTACAATACACACAACCAATCTTTAGCTCTCTGAAGTAGCTGCGCAGAACCCATTTTAGATGACGCTTGAAAGACGAAGCGTTGTATAGCTGCCTCGCTCACTCGCTTAGTTTGTTGCATCGTGCTATCTCGCCTACTCGCGCAAACCTGCGCAATCAAGTGCACCTAACTTCAGAGAGACAAAGATATATTTTGTAGAGCCAAACATACAAAATAATATCAAAAGCAACTAAGAACTTGCGCAACCTCAGTAAAACTGGAAAAACAAGGAAAGCCTAGATTATGGAAAGTCCAGTCTGGCCGAGGATATTAAGTAAGATATAAATTACATCAGTCCTCTAAGTGGGCAATGTGGAGAACTATTTTTACTCCGTACTGCGAAGCAATATACAGGGTTATTTGTAAAACACCGGTAACTTCTCAGGACTGTATTACTCTCATCATAAACAACTTTTGTTCTATGACTTTTAAAAATTCATCATAATTTTAGTTCATCAGGTTTTCATACAAAAATAAAAATATTTAAATTTAACACTAAATGTTACGAAGTCTATGCAAAGCTACAGAAAGCGATAGTACAATAGCGATGGGATAGAGCGTTAGGGCGGAGGGGGCCGAAATGTTAGGATAACAATATCTTGAATGTTTGTTTTTGGTACTTAAAAGTACAAAAGTCATAGAACAAAAGTTGTTGTTTATGAAATTATGATGATAGTAATACAGTCCTGAGAGGTTACCGGTGTTTTACAAATAACCCTGTATAGTTTAACAATCTGCGCCAGGGACTTCGTTCGCGTAATGCGAATGCAAAATCGGTACAAAATAGGTTAAAACACAGATTTTTCCCGCAAAAATCTCGCTTCCGTGGGCATTTCGGGATAAAAAACCATGCCCTTTAAATTCCTCAATCTTCCAGTGAAAGTCTCATTAATATCGGTTAAGCCGTTCCAGGGATAAGCCCGGACAAAGAGAAAGACAACATTTTTTTAAACGGTAAGGCACTCCGGCTTTAGGAGTTCAAAAACTTTGATAAGACTTTTAATTTATTAACATTTTTATAAGTCTACTAGCTTCTGCGCACGGCTTTGCCCGCGTGGTACCATACCAACATTTTAAATAACCTATATGCTATTCCAGGTCACTATCTACGCCTATTCCAAGTTTCATCCAAATCGGTTCACTGGTTTAGGCGTGATTGATATTTGATACACAAACATCTAAACAAACTCACAAACTTAACTTGAGAAAACAGAGTTATTTTGAAATCACAGGCAGACACTTCAATTTTATTTTTTAGGTATATTGCGTATTGATTGATGGAAGCAATCATACAAACATGTACCACAAAATCAAACTAGCATCTCTTGCGTAGCAATCGCCTACCACGCCACAGTCATGTGAGGCAAGATTCGAATCCTATAAAATAACATTGTAACTTGTGGTTGAAACCGCTTATTAGATAGTAAGTATTGTGTACTTACGTAAGATGTTGCATAAGAAAGCATTGTACATCTTCAACGTGAGAAATTGGGACTTGAGAAAATATGTAATAGGAATTACCTCGAAAGACCGTGTGCCACCAGCCAACTCTGGCGACGGAGTTTTTGGCCGCCTTAAGGCCTCCGTCATGCCCGACTTTAATAGCCGGAAGTAAGCAAAAGTCGTCGATAATCAATTGCATAGAAATTTCCTACAGTCTGCACTCCGCTATTAAATAAATAATCCTGGACATTTCACCCAGCATCATCTAGCCCCAAACTAAGCAAAGCTATGGGAACCAGATAACTGATATTCTACTTATATACTTTTTGTTTGTAAATAAATACATATTCTACATGTCATAGAAACACCCAGCCTGTATTTTATACTGCATAAGTCAAAAGTGCGAAAGCCGGCACTAAGCTCCGAAATCGACAATTTAACGTGCCCTCCGACAGAAACGCACAGTTGATAATGAAACTGGCAGTTACTCATCCATTTACTGATCGTTATCTATCAAGAACGAATTGGCAAGCTACACCAACCACAAGCGCTCTCTCTCGTTGAAAGATGCTGCGTTTCAGACACAGACATCCGTGATTTCGGAAAATATGCGCATTAGCACGAGCTCTCGATGAAGAACCAGTACCTGAGTATTCTGATAGATGGCAATGGGTATGCAAACTTGTCGGCGGGTTGGTCATAATTGTGTGTATGCACATGTATGTTGTTTCTGTGTGCGTAAGGCAGGTCGGTAACAGCAAAGTCGGGGCGGCGGCACGGGCGAAATGGACGTGTGCTATTCGACGAGGCGTTCATGTCTTGTTTCATTCATTCAACATTGTCATATTCGAAAGATGAGTAGAGACAGGTGATTAGGAGTCGCGGGCGACCCCTGCCTCGCCCGCGCCTCGACTCTTGACTTTTGTTTTTTTTTTTTACTTTTTTTCAACGAGATTTGCGCCCGCACCGCGCCTCCGCCTCGACTTTCGTTTCTGTTAGCGCCACGCCTAACGCAAACGCTCTATGGACAAATCTACACAGACAAAACGAACCCGCCTTCGTGAAAACAACTGTACAATACGCACCACTAAACGATTGCGCAGGTTTGGTAGAGTAGGCGAGATAGGATGCAACAAACTAAGCGAGTGAGCGAGGCAGCTATACAACGCTGTCTTCGTCTTTTAGGCGCCATCAGCGTACTGTACCTATGTGTTGTTTTCTCTACAGGGCCTCCAGGAGTTCAATATGAAAACTCATTGCTTCAAATAGCGCCAGTTGACAAGTCCAAATGCCCCTACATGAAGGATGGGAACGACGTCGCTTTCCAACTGTACACCAGGTCAGTTTTTGGTTTAAGTCAGATCTTACTATAAGTGAGAAATGTGAGGATGTATGGCTGAAAGGCACAGATAAAGTTTGGAATAAGTCTTATGCTACTTTTATTCTGGAAAAATGAAGCATTCCCCAAGGACCGCGGATAACACCAGCTAGTTTATTGTATTGGTCGCGAAGGAACATGAGCATATTCAGCTAGTTTGAAGAAAGAAAGAAAGAAAGAAAAAAACTAAACAAACAAATCAACAAACAACTCAACTAAGTAGATAAGAAAATAAAACAATAATAAAATTTACACAAATGAAAAATGACTGTTGAAAAGGCAACTACTCAGCAAATTGCCTAGATCCAAGGATCAGGCGCTGTTTTTCAGTGTCACCTTAGAGGGAGGGGAGAGGGGAAGGGGGGCGGTGTGTGTAATATGCTGTAACTGTAATGTCCCGGTAACAAAAGTCTCTTGAGAGCCAGGGTTACACACAGGGTGAAGACTATTCTAAGTGATCCCAGCGGTCCTACTGTAAATGATTTTCGACTTTAACAAGCCCGTAAACCTTGCTACGAAAAAACCCCGCCACTTCTAGAAAAAGTAGACATAAGGAAGTTAGTCAGATCCCCTCAACTATTAAAGAGCTGATGATCTTCAAACGGCTGATCAGGTCATGGCTGCCTTACCATATACTTTCAATATCATTGAAGTAACACGGTACCTTTCGAATCGATCGGACATAAGGAGGTGTTCCCTTTGGGAAAGAGGCGTGACTTTATGTATGTAGATAGTTCGTTTTTGAGTCATAGATATTTTATCCCGAGTGTTCTTAGCCATGTTTCATGAAAATCTGTTCAGTCGTTTGAAGATCATCAGCTCTTTTCTAGTTGATGAGGGGAACTCCCTCACCAAAGGGGTAGGCAGAGACCACGGATCTCCACTCGCTACGATCCTGACACAAAACTTTCGCCTCATTCACTCTCATTACATTCTTATACATGCTCGTCGGTTTAGGGTACTTTTAACGAACTATCTATGACACGAAAATCGGTTCATCCGTTTGGGAGCTACGATACCAGACAGATACTCAGACACGTTACACTTATAACACCCCTCTCTTTGCGACGGGGGTTAAAATTAGTCTATAACGTTTATTAAATCCAGCAAATCCATACCCAAGTCTCCATTGATCAAAATATTTCAGACACAACCCAACAGTATTCCAAGATCTGAAGTTAGGAGATGATGAGAAACTGTTCGCATCCAATATGGACTTCCACGACAAGACGGTTCTGTACTTCCATGCCTGGATGGAGACCCCTGAAGACGGCAGCGCGGTTATGGTGAGAGAAGGTAAGCAACCTTAAAGGGGGTGGATAAGGTGGGTTTTTGCTTCGCACGAAAGCGATGGCATGATGATTCAGCAGATCTTTGAAAGAGAAGAAACCAACAGTCGGACTTTCCAAGAAACATCAGCTGTTTGAAGACAAAAAATTCCGATGAAACAACCCTTCGTAGTAGATCTTAGAGACCCGTCGGTAATCTAGTGCATAATTGTCATTTTAGACTTCTAGCTCATTCCTGGCAGTCTTGCATACGACCAATTCGACGAGTGGGCAAAGGCCTGAGCCCCAGGTTGCAGATTTCATTTCTGCCCGGGACAAAATTGAGATTGAATATGAGATTACAATGACATTTGGACATCTAAACCAATACTATTATTATATATGTGAAAGTAACTCAGTCTATCTGTCTGCTACCTTTTCACGCCCAAGCCACTGAACAGGCTGAAAATTGGCATGGATAAAGGTTGTATCCTACGGGGAAAGGCATAGGCTACTTTTTATCCCGAAAAAATCCCGAGCGACCGCGAGTCACACCGCGAGCTGGTGTTATTATAGTCTCATATTTTTATCTCGGGTCTGGGTGTCTATATTATCACTTCTACAGTTCACATAACACAAACTCTATTTACTTTAAAGCTAGATGATGTGTAACATCTTCAGAATAAAGAGAGATCTTGTATGTTTAATGGTTTTCCAGCGTATATGCAGAGAGGAGACACGAACGTTATAATGGTGGACGCGCGAAGTCTCCAAGCGGGCCCTTGGTACTTCACAGCGGCACAGAACACGTGGTATATCGGAAGGTTCGCTGGCCAGTTCATCGAGTATTTGGTCACCAGGTTAGTATGCTTTTATGGGCTTCACTCGTAGATACCTTATATACATATGGGTGATGATGATGATGATCACCCATTTTGGGGGTAGGTGTTATTCTCCCAATCTATGACAAAGAGCCTTTACTAAGATCGACGCCAACTGGTCCACTTATCTTAGGGCTTTTCAGCCGACAGATAATGTCGGATAGTTCTATATAAGTTCATTTGCCAAGATAATGTTACTTGCGAGATGTAGAACTCGGTTCACTTTTTGTATTATTTGATCCCAGCGCCATCTAGTGATAATGCGGTGAAGCTCTGCAGTAGCTAGGTCGGCAACTCTGTTACGATGCCCTTGTAGTTCAGGCGATCGCGGTTAGAGGTCGCCACATACACAACGTAAGACGGGAAGACGGTATATGATGGCTGTGGTATGGCCAGGCAAAGGTCACAGAACACTTTCTGCGACCTTTGCCTGGCCATACCATACTGACTATACTATCTGACTGGTGGCCTGCCTAGTGAGGCAGGCCACCAGATCAGATGGTATAGTTAAAACAGCGAAAGCCCTTCGGTTCGACTGGCATAAGACCTAAAACAGTGGCGTGAAAATGAGGCCTATACTAAGCAGTTGCTAGATGTTGACTGATTGACTGATTAGATATGATGTATATGAGTAATATCAGTTGTCTGGTTCATAGTAAAAGCTTTGCTTAGTTTGGGGCTATATGATCTTCGTTTTCTTCCTGCCCTTATCTCACTAAGTGGGGTCGGCACAACATGTTTCTTTCTTCCATTCCCCTCCGTCATATCAGAACTCACTCCTTTCACAAACATATCTGCATTCACACAGCCCATCCATCTTTTCTTAAGCCTACCCCTACCAGTATATCTATCCACATTCATACTCATCACTCGTCGTGTTATATGACTCTCATACCTCCTCATGACATGCCCATACCACGCCATCCTTCCACTTCTCAATTTCTCAGTTTGGGGCTAGATGATGCTGTGTGAAATTTTTTGATTGTTTATTATTTGAGGTAATAACGAAGAGGCGATAACGGTGTATGAGGCGAGTGTGTATGGGACAGCTGGAAGGGGAAGGCCTAGGCGAACCTTCTTGGATCAAATTGGCGACATTTTGGAGAAGGGCCAGGTAAAAAGTACCCTAAACCGACGAGCATGTATGAAGAATGTAATGAGAGTGAATGATGCGAAAGTTGTGTGTCAGGATCGTAGCGAGTGGAGATCCGTGGTCTCTGCTTACCCCTTTGGGAAAGAGGCGTGATTTTATGTATGTATGTATAACGAAGACCTAAAATGTGTTCATTCCACAGGGGTCTAAATCTGAACAACACACACTTAGTGGGACACAGTTTGGGAGCGCACGTCGCCGGTGTAGCTGGCAGTGCCCTTGAATCTGGTAAATATACTCTTACAACACATCATTCTACCCTACACTATAGCAATCGGATCCGTAATTGACGAAACGGTCTGTAAGTGGATGGGTAACCGGCATTGGCATTTCATCTGAGCGCTTAAATTGTCGGAGGGCACGTTAAATTGTCGGCCATTTAAGCCGTTAAACCATAATCATCATCATTGGCAGCTCAAATGATAGCCAACTGCAGGACAGAAGCCTCCTCCCTCAAACGCCACTTCAATCAGCCCTATGCTGATCTTATCCAAGTCTTTCCCTCTATGGCCTCTATGTCGTCCACCCATCTGGCTGCTGGTCTGCCCCGGCTAGCGCTTCTCCTTGGGTTCTCCACAGAGCTTTACGTTACACGTTAAGCCATGACGGAGGAGAACTTACATGGTCAGAGCTTCATAACACATTCTCCAGTAATTATATTGTGTGGCCACTTTATTTCAGGTAAGGTAGCCAGGATCACCGGATTAGACGCAGCTTTGCCGCTGTTCGACAATCTACCGCTACAACAGAGGCTTGATCCATCTGATGCGCTGTTCGTCGATACCATACACACGGATGCTGGGATATTTGGTAAGACATTATGGCATTGTACCTGCAGGCTGACCGTCATGGGCCTTTTTTATCCCACTGCTTAGTAAGATTGATTTAATTCTAGATGTGGTCCATTATACATTGTTCCTGACTCCAAAACTCAAATAAACCTCTTGTAATTTTCTGCGTAGTCCAACATTGAATACTGTTTCCATTATAATTTATCTGCTGCTGTTGCGATTGCCGCGTTTCAGCAGCGCCTCGGGCATGTTCGCCCAGTACCATACCGATACTTTTGACGCCATCTGGCGGAAGAAGACAGCCTCGCTGCTTAGCAAAACTCGAGGTATCAGCAAGAGCATCCAAATTGCGATAGCTGATTGATTGTCCTCTGATGTTCAAACTAATTCAGAGGACTTTGATTACTAATACTATTATAACCCCTAGAGATAAGTCTACTAACACAATGGACTGTATAAATTAACTGAAATGCATTATATAATTAAATTTTCTGATACAGGATACAAAGCGCCGCTTGGACACGTGGACTTCTATCCCAACGCTGGGATAAGCCCGCAGCCCGGCTGTGAACTAGAAGTAGTGATACCACAGCAGATGCTGCTAAACAAATGTACGTTACCCTTGAATACTCATGCTTGCCTGGTACTTTATTTATGTACAGCTCCTTGGTCCCTCAGGAATATTTCACTTTTTTCGGGATAAAAAACCTATGTGCTGTTACATCTATCACTGTGCCCAAATTTCATCCAAAATCCGAACTCATACTTTGCGTGAAAGAATAACAAAAACCCTGACATGGCATAAGCCATGACGCCCACTAACAATATCCTGTACCAGTTTTTTGCAAGCTTTATCTGACTTGTAAGCACCAAGACCTAAAACCCTGACATGGCTTAAGCCATGACGATTTCTAACAATTTCCTGTATCCCTATTATTTCGAACCATTGACAATTGACATACAAACTAATATGTACCAAAACCTTATACCCTGACATGGCTTAAGCCATGACGCTCACTAACAATTTCCATCAGTTTTCTGCAGCCATTGGCGATCGTACCAGTACTACACAGAGTCTGTTATCCGCCCTATTGGCTTCAAAGCGACGGAATGTCGCTCGTGGCGTGAATACAAGAGCGGGGCGTGCGCGTTTGGACGTACGATACATATGGGATACGGCGTGGATACAAAGTGAGACTTTATGTGGTGGGAATAGAGTTGAAAATTGCACCATGTTTGTACAGCAAAATTTTGATCTAATTTTGAACGACCAATGGGATACGGCGCGGTTTAAATGAGGCTTTATGGGGTAGGAATAGAGTTGAGAATTGCACGGTATTCATGCACGGATTTCGCACGTAATTTGCCTATAATAAAAACATTTTCTATTTGAATATTCACAAATAATGATTCACGACTTAAGGGCACTAGATCAAGTCAATTTAGGTCACATTTGAATCAGTAAGAAGAGTGAACTTGTACGAAAGAATTTGAACCTTATTAACGAAGTATTTCAATACAAAATTGACAAATGTGATATTTGACTTAAGTAAAATGCACTGTATTCTAGCACATCCACTTTCTGCTTTTACAGGTGATGCACGCACACAGACAAATGGCTTCTACACATACTACCTAAGGGATAAACGAGAAACGACCTTAGACCGTAATAGTTTAGAGTACAAATTGGAAAAACTGTTCGCGTTCATACAAGCTGTGAGGGCTAAGAATAGTAGGAATGATAGTGAAGTTACTTTAGATAAAGTCAAGGCTAATATAGACAGTTTGAATAAGTTCAAAGATGGCGTTGTTGATTATTTAAATTATGATGATAATGATGACGATAAAACAACTGATATAACCAAAATAACAGAAGAAATGAAACCTGATGAAGATCATTACAAGCTTAAGAACGTTGTAATAGATACTGAAGAGAGCGAAAAAGTTATTGAAGACAATATCGAAGTGAACAAAACTTTAGACGATAAAGATATAGCAATAGATCAAGTAGCAGAAGAATCAGATGTGACGAAAGCAAATATTGATAATAAGAATGACAAGAGATTGAATAAGAGTGTCCGAAGAAAGCGGGAAACATCAAACAAAAGCGAGAGAGAACTGACTGTTGTAAGTGGAAATCTTACAGTGAGACAAGATGAACGAAATATTGATCAGAACAATACAAATAATGAAACAGATAAGACTTATGTAAATATAGATGACATAGTTGTTAGACAATCAGAAACAGACGCAACAGCTAGTAATGATAATGACTTCGAAATAAGTTTAGATGATGAATTAACTAAAACAACAAAAAAGAAAGAACAAATGCCGCTAAAGTTCAACCTATTTAGAAGAAGACCTATACTAGGATCGATAATCCGGATACTTCCAAGGCTTTACAGGAAAAATAAATCAAAAAACAAAAAAACGACTTTTGGATTGTTTAACAAAGAATCGAAGATAAAAACGAAAACAGAACCAAAATGGAACTGGAATTCAAAATTTAAACAACACATTTTGAAACGACAGAAAAGATTCCTACCTTTTTTTAGACAATCTGAGGACAGCAACAGCGTACTATTCAAGATGCTAGATTTTCTAATAAAGAACAGAAAAAATGTATTGCCAGTGTTCACAGTGATGAGAGAGATAAATACGCTAGTGAAAAGCGCAAATGGGGAGTTGAATCATATAAGCAAAGAGAATAATAATTATATAGGGGCAACACCGCCGGTTTTTACCCCTTTATCGTACACACTTGAGTTGGGAAACGAGAATAGAGTGATGGCATTTGTGAAGAGAATTTTAGGGATTACCCCGAAAGGGGATAGGTTGACGATAGGGAGTGGAAAGTAACTAATATGATGATAGAAGATGATAGTTGAAGACAAGGCTCCTAAATATACTTAGCAAATAGAAATCAAGCAGGTAGATTCTTCTATGAGAAACTCCCCCGAAATAATGCTGATAATTTTCCAAACAGCTGAACTGATTTTCATGATTATACAGGGTTATTTGTAAAACACCGGTAACCTCTCAGGACTGTATTACTATCATCATAAACAACAACTTTTGTTCTATGACTTTAAAAAAATCATCATTATTTTTTTTCATCAGATTGTCATACAAAAATAAAATATAAGTAAAAAAATTAATTGTTTTTGGTATTTACCAAAAACAATTTATACAAAACATAATACATTTGTATTATGTTTTGTAAAAGTCATAGAACAAAAGTTGTTGTTTATGATGATAGTAACTCCTGAGAGGTTACCAGTGTTTTACAAATAACCCTGTATAAGATAAGATTAGCGGATTAGTAAGATATTAAAAATAGTAAGGTAATATCTAGATATTTGCTTAATATTTTTTATATCTCGCCTGAATCAATTCAATATCTTCAATACACTTTGTAACCCCAAGGCGCGATAGACATTCTCTCAGATCTTTTGTGTATATCAGACTCTAAGAAGAATTGTATTTTGCACTGCTTTTAAATGCTGTCACTTTAAGGTTTTGTGGATATAATTAAGATATAATAAATAAGTTTAGTTAATAACTGTTTTATTTTAGGGCCCGAGGAACTTACTATCTAATGACAAGAAGAACATCACCTTACTCACTAGAATAATTATTTGTTATTTTAATTAAAATCATATTATAAGTAGACAACCTTGTTTTATTTTATTAATTCATCATTATCAAATTTAAGAGCTCAGCTCTTGTCGGTGCAATGATGCAACTTCCTCCACCTCTCCCTTTCCAATGCGGATTCCTTTACTTCTTTATACGACATGACAGCGATCTTCTCCTTTATGTGACTCATGAAATTGATTCTAGGCCTGCCTCTTCCTCGTCTTCCTTCCACTTTTCCTTCTATGATGTTCTTAATAAAGCTGTCATGTCGTATAAGATGTCCAATCATTTTATTAAATACTAGCTGTCCGTCGCGGTGTTACCCGCGTTCCCTCGGGAAAACTTCACTTCCCCGGGATAAAATATAGCCTATGTTCATCGGGGATGATGTAGGATTCTATTGGTGAAAGAATTTTTCAAATCGGTCCAAAATTTCGGAGCCTATTCATTTCAAACAAACAAACAAATCTTTTCTCTTTATAATATTAAGTTTAGACTTATAATTATTTAGCCGGGTATACTTATTACGTCCGCAACGGATAAAGGCAATCTTGAAGTTAGTTTCAATGCGCTAGACACTTTTTCATAGAAAACTGTTTACTACGCAAAGCAATAGCCAACTTCACTCAAGCCTAGATCGCACACACACTCACACGCACACGCGCATACACACACACACACACACACACACACATACACATGTATTCAAACTTTCAACTTCACTCATTTCTTTATAAAATAAATCCATCGTAATCATAAGAGCTGTGGATTTTGCTTATTAAATAAACAAATAGGACTTAAATTACGTGTACAAGCTGTGACTCGTCAAAACAGGTTAGGTATATGATTTTCCAAAAACGATCTATTTCATAGTAATAATATTATTTGGTAAATAAAATATGCTACGTTCTGACTCTGTATTTAGTGTTGTCAAACATTTTTGTATGAAACAAGTATTTAAAATTGTGTTTTTCAAAGTTGAACCAAATTCGAATAAAAAAAGTATCTTAAACAGCTTTTATCAAGGTTTAACCAAATTTTTTGTATAAAACAAGTATCCAAAATTAAGTTTTTCATCCATACGATTTAATCGTCTTTTTTTTAAGAAAGTGATGTCACCAACTAGGAGCAGTCTGAAAACCAGCGTTGCTCTGTACCTCCCCGGTGCAGAGCAGCACAAAGCTGAGATTGTTCCTTTTTGGACTGCACCAACACATACGTCCATCACCTGCTTCGTTATTTTCTTTTTTTTTTTGTTTTCTTTGCATACTTTTCTGCCTTTGTTTGTAGTAGATTTAACTATTTTGTTTTTGTATTGTGTGATCCTAGATCTAATACATTTTTTTTGCTGTGTCAGTTGTACCTAGTTTTTTTTTTTTTTATTATTTATTTATCATAATAAAAGGATTATATAAACAATTTGTATAAATAGTATTCAGTAAACCACTAAGGTTTATAAAAGAAAAATACTATTAGCGAGTCTTCATCAACTTAACTACATAATCTTATATTCATAATACTTACAGATAAACATAAACTAGTGAAGTAGGTAGGTAGGTGCGTTCACAAATATACACTGAGTACGAGCCTACCCAGACAAGGAAACAAATAAAGAGATAGATAATAAGAAAAAGTTATGTTCGTCTGTGTGTGTTTTCCCAAATAATTTTTTTATCTATCTATCTATCTATATGATCATCATCAGCCTATGGTAGTCCACTGCTGGACATAGGCCTCCCCTAATGAGCGCCATTGCGCCCTGTCCTCGGCTCGACGCATCCAGCTTCTGCCAGCAACCTTTCGCAGATCGTCACTCCACCTGGCCGGAGGGCGTCCCACGCTACGTTTGCCGAGTCGCGGTCTCCACTCAAGAACTCAAGATCTATATGATAGGCAGTACTGACCTGTACATATGATGATGGTGCAGCAGAGAGCCCAGCACCAGCGAATGCAGATAGACCGGCCGCAACAAACGCGATAGTAACGCGCCTTGCAGACCTACTACGCACCAACGGGCCACTTTGTCTGAGCATGACATTGTTAGGAGACGTTCGCCCTGTGGAAAGAAAATTTACAATTAAAAAGTTACTTTTACATAAACATAATACATTTACCAAAAAAGAAACATTTAAGATTTCGTTTTCCTATCTAAAACATTGTCCTATCGAACACCTTTCGGCCCCCGCCGCCCTAACCCCGCTCTGTACTATCGCTTTCTTTTGACTTCGTAACATTTAGAGCGTTCATTTTAAATATTTTTATTTTTGTGTGACAATCTGATGAAAAAAAATAATGTTGAATTTTTAAAAGTCATAGAACAAAAGTTGTTGTTTATGATGATAGTAATACAGTCCTGAGAGGTTACCGGTGTTTTACAAATAACCCTGTATATGGGGGTAGGTATGGCAAAGAGGGAGTACAGTTTTAAACATGGTCTCGGTGTCTGTGACTGATCACATTCATGTAGTTAAAACTCAAAAAAAAAATAAGTCAAGCAAGTGTATGAGGCGAGTGTGTATGGGACAGCTGGAAGGGGAAGGCCTAGGCGAACCTTCTTGAATCAAATTGGCGACATTTTGGAGAAGGGCCAGGTCAATACCCTAAACCAACGAGCATGTATGAAGAATGTAATGAGAGTGAATGAGGCGAAAGTTGTGTGTCAGGATCGTAGCGAGTGGAGATCCGTGGTCTCTGCCTACCCCACAGGGAAAGAGGCGTGACTTTATGTTTGTATATGTAAACTCAAAAGAGAAAAAAAATTATAACCTCAAAAGGAGACGAGTCAGACATGGATGTATGATAGCTACTGCGGTTTTACTGACTGGAGATGTAACGAGAGCATAGTTCGACTGAGTCTGTACGCGATTGTTGTCTATAGTACTTATTTGTACAGTTTTCATATAATTTCGTTCGGTTTTGGTTGACTACAATCCTCAATAACTTTGTGATAGTTAAATAAAAAAAAGTTCTGACCATGCCATTATTTTCTGCATCTGCTGCAACTGTCCTTAATTTTTTTTTTGTAGTCATGAAATAGTATTACCTGCATAACACCATCCCACGTTTGGACAATATTGGTACAGTTTTTGACAGGTATAGTCCCTTCTCCCGACTCTATTTTCGTTCTAAGCTGGCCTCTGGCTTGTCTGCAACAAAATCATTTAATATTTGTAATTTAGGTTAATTGAACGGAAATTAATGTAAGAAAGTCTAAATCAATAGTTTGCGGGCTCGCTTGGCTCGCCTATTTAGATGTCTATTATTTGCGGGCTCGCTTGGCTCGCCTATTTAGATGTCTATTATTTGTGGTCTCGCTTGGCTCGCCTCTTTAGATGTCTTATTATTGGCGGGCTCGCTTGGCTCGCCTATTTAGATGTCTATTATTTGCGGGCTTGCTTGGCTCGCCTATTTAGATGTCTATAATTTGCGGGCTCGCTTAGCTCACCTATTTCGATGTCTATTATTTGCAGGCTCACTTGGCTCGCTATACATATTTAGTTGTCGATTGTTTGCGAAAATATTGTGCTCGCTGCATACATATTTAGTAGTCTATTGTTTATATTGGGCATATTAAATTGTCGGTCGTAGCTATTCGTTAAGCCAAGACGACTCTCTTCACTCAGCTGTTAGGACTTGAAATGTCTATCAGGTGTGGGCTCGCTTAGCTCGCTACATACATATTTAGTTGTCTATTGCTTGCGAAAATATTGGGCACGTTAAATTGTCGGTCCTGGTTTTTAAGTTGTAAGGCATGACAGCTCGCTTCGCTCACCTATTGGGATGTCTATCTGGTGCGGGCTCGCTTGGCTCGTGAGGGCTGAATATCCGACCGTCGCCGCAGGGCGCGGTGCTGACGTATAAGTGTAGTTGACGGTTCGCTTTAAGTTGGTAGCCGCCGCCTACAGCTGGTTCTAAGTCGGATTCTGGGATTGTTTGTAGTGGATCTGGAAGATTTGGATTTTTTAATACAGAAAATAGACGAATGAAATAAATAAATAATGCTGGACATTTCACACAGCATTATCTTGCCCTAAAATCAGAGCTTGTGTTATGGGTACTACATGACTGATATACTTCTTATACAGGGTGTCCGTCACGGTGTTACCCGCGATCCCTCGGGAAAACTTCACTTCCGCGGGATAAAATATAGCCTATATTCATCAGGGATAATGTAGGATTCTAATGGTAAAAAAAATATTCAAATCGGTCCAGTAGTTTCGAAGCCTATTCAATTCAAACAAACAAATCTTTCCTCTTTATAATATTATTATCCCACTCGTATAATAAAGCTGAAAGATTGTGAGTTTGTTTGGATGTTCAGATATTTGGATGTTTGTATGTTTGTGTAACAATCACGCCTGAACCAGTGAACCGATTTGGATGAAACTTGGAATAGGCGTAGACAGTGACCTGGAATAGCATATAGGCTATTCAGAATGTTGGCACCACGCGGGCGAAGCCGCGCACCAAAGCTAGTATAGTATAGATAGGAGGAATTATACATGGAATGCTGTGACAGGAAGTCTACAATACTTACTTGGTTGTGCTGCGTACTTCAACAATTGGGCATAGAGGTACCGTTGGAGACATCGTCTCGCTGCCACCTATAACAATAAAACTACAATTAATTGACGACCTCTGTGGCGCAGTGGGTATGTAACTAAAAGGGTGATAGAAATGAATGTGAATGGATATGTGAGTAGAGGTAGACCTAAGAAAAGATGGATGGATTGTGTGAAAGAAGATATGGAAAAGAAAGGAGTTGATACAGAGATGACGAGTGATAGGGGAGAGTGGAAGAGGAGAACATGTTGTGCCGACCGGATGAGCGGGATAAGGGCAGGCCAATGATGATGTGGCGCAGTGGGTGAAAGCCCGCTTGTGACGCAGGTTGCGGGTTCGATCCCCGCGGGATAAACGTTTGTATGATCTGCAAATATTTATCTCGGATCTGGGTGTTTCTATGTATAATATGTATGTATTCACAAACAAAAAGTATACAGGGTGTAAAAAGACGTCTACCGAAGCCGAAAGGGGTAGTACAGCATCCCAACACACAACCAAATCCAGAAGGATTTTCCGAAAAATCATTATATCCGGAGAAAACAGCATTTAAAGAGCGCTGTTTGCGTATGTTCTGGGCGCGTTGTTTTACGTGGATTGCTGGATTTTGAGTTTTAACTGTTTCTTTCTTTTACAAATGTAATTATTAGGTAGGTATGATCGTATTATGTTGTAATAGTAGTAAATAACCGAAAATAACATAGCATGACAAAGCTAAGTCAAAAAAATTTCTTGCGTTTTTTTTTTTGCTTAATATGTTTAGAATCATGGTCTGATTGCAACCCCTCAGTGTTCGGTGGCAGTCTTTTTACACCCTGTATAAGTAGTATCAGTTATCTGGTTCCCATAGTACAAGCTTTGCTTAGTTTGGGGCTAGATGATGCTGTGTGAAATGTCCAGCATTATTTTTATTATCTTCACCTCTGCATGACTATCGTTGACAGATCTCCCTCGGACTGACATGTGTTCACCGGAGACACATTTTGTCCCTGTTGTGACTGCTATCACCTGAAATAGTTAATTTTATTCAAATTCAAATTCAAAACAAGGGTTAACAATAGATGACTGGAGAAATATATATGCACAGCCTTGTTCAGCTTATCAGCATGCAAAATGTTACCTTAAACAAAAAAAAAAAAAAAATCTAATTACATTTTTAAAAGCTTTATTGGTATTGATTTCAAGATTTCAATTATTAATATTGAGAAAATCCTTAGTTTCGGTAAAAAAACAGAAATAAATACCAATTTTGTCCAGCTTTCGAAATATAATCATTTTATTATAGCTTATCTATCAAAATTTTGAGAAATCTTAGGAAAAAGGCAAGCGCGCCGCCCACTTCGCACGCATCGCGTTCCTTGATGCATGTTTGCGTTCAACGCGTGCGACACGTAAGAGGTTAACAGAAATGTATCGGTTAACCTCTTGTTTGGATTAACCGGTATTCAAAAAAAAAAAAACAAACAGGGTCACGACTGTATCCCCAAGGCGCGGTAGACATTCTCTCAGATCTTTATATTCCAGATCCTTTGAAGATGTCTAAGGGGGTAGTCAGAGGCATGTACAAATACATATTTGATACATGCCCACATCTTGCAGAAGTTAGTATTCCATACGTGACAGGTTGCAAGCCCATCGCCGCCTATAAGAATACTAACTGGTTTCCTCACGATGTTTTCCTACACCGTTCAGAGCTCGTGTTAAAGCGCATATAAATTTTACGAAACGCAAAATCCATTGATGCACGACCGGGATTCGATCCCACGACCTTCGGATTGAAAGTCGAGGTACAACCCCATTCGGCCAACACAGCTCGTCCGGTATTCATTTCGGTTGTCAACCTTAACTGGTATATCCCCGCCTAAAACAGTGAACCGATTTGGATGAAACTTGGAATGTGTAGATAGACTTGGAATAGCATATAGGCTATTCAAAATGTTGGTACCACACGCAAAGCCGCGCACAGTAGCTAGTTCATAATATTACACGTTATACCATACTAGCTGTCCGTCGCGGTGTTACCCGCGATCCCTCGGGAAAACTTCACTTTCCCGGGATAAAATATATGTTCATCAGGGATAATGTGGGATTCTAATGGTGAAAGAGTTTTTAAATCAGTCCCGTAGGTTCAGAGCCTATTCAATACAAACAAACAAACAAATCTTTCCTCTTTATAATATTAGTGTAGATTATTTACCTTAGCACCTTCTGTTTTGTTGTCTATGGTCAACACAATCCCAGCTAAGACTTTTCTCTTTGAATGTGTGAGATCATCTTTCATTAGTTCATTGAACTTCTCATTCACTAATCTGAAAAAAGTTTAGTAATATGTATGTATTTACAAACAAAAAGTATACAGGGTTATTTGTAAAACACCGGTAACCTCTCAGGACTGTATTACTATCATCATAAACAACAGCTTTTGTTCTATGACTTTTTACAAAACATAATATATTTATCAAAAACAAACATTCATTTGGTTTTCCTATCTAAAACATTGTTCTATCGAACACATTTCAGCCCCCGCCGCCCTAACCCAGCTCCTTTCGCTTTGTACTATCGCTTTCTTTTGTTTCGCATCGACTTCGTAACATGTTAAATTTAAATATTTTTATTCTTGTATGAAAACCTGATGAACTAAAATTATGATGTTTTGTATAAAGTCATAGAACAAAAGTTGTTGTTTATGATGATAGTAATACAGTCCTGAGAGGTTACCGGTGTTTTACAAATAACCCTGTATAAGTAGTATATCAGTTATCTTGTTCCCATAGTACATGCTTTGCCCTCTTAAATATCGACTGGAAACACTTAAATGGCACCTTTTACCATAATTAGCTTCTTTTGTCTTTGTTTTCGCTCGCATGGCGCGCTGGTATCCATTGGTTGTGTCTTCAAGTTGCCCGCGAAGAACGATCTAATAAAAGCGCTCGATGACAGAATAGGCTATTTTACACTTGTTTTAAAACTGTTTTTTTAACACCCTTGCTCGTAAAGCTGATGTAATTCCACCGGTTTTAAATATGTAAAGCGGGTCATAACAAACGCGTGTGTTATCAAAGCAAATAGTTATGTTATAGTCCATACAAATTCCATAACAGCATTATTTGCCATTTCAAATATGGAACTGATCGCCGCCGAGCTGGAGTCGTGCCTCCAGCTAGTGAGCAGCGCGCTGTTGCTATTCAAAGGAGAACTAATCGCCGCGCGGCGCCACTCAGTAGGCAGTCTGTTCAAATGGTGGGAAAGCAACAGTGTGCATTCACAGATTGACTATAATTCAAATGTTTTTTTTTCTGTTTCCTCGCAAATGTGTTAAAAAACGTCGTACGATATACGTGCGTATTGGTTATAACATGCTCGGCTCAATTACGCCCTCGCCTGCGGCTCGGGCTGAAATTCCGCCTCGCATGTTATAACCATTTTTACGCACTAATATCGTAATGTACTATTCTTACATGGTGTAAAATAGAATAGAATAAGTAAGTACATAGCACAACAGACACGAGAAAAACTTAATTAAAAAAAAATGGTTGTCTGTAAAGTCGGTTTACTGACGATAGTTGAACGTGATAACGTTTGTGCTTTTTTTTTTGACCTTGACCTTGACTTTGACTTTTGATCGGTTTACTGACGATAGTTGAACGTGACAACGTTTGTGCTTCTTTGTCGCTCGTTCCGCGCTCTCGCTTGCACTTCAAGCCTTACATGGAACGCCCCAGAGCGTGGTAACGACCCATGACGTCATGTTTTTTCGTGCGTGCAGCCGGCTCCATCGAATTATAAGACGTTAACACGTCAAAATTGCTGCAAAATGGAGCCAACTCAGCAATAAGCGGATTGTTGAGTAAAAACAAACCGCATTGATCTTCCGTTAGGACCAATTCTGATTTGCCAAATAGCTTATTGTGTGGGTAAAGTAGTTGATTGACCCAAGAACGACTGAGCACGACCACCAGCGATGAATACTTACTTAGAGACATGATCAGCCAGGGTCTGAGGTAGGGCTCCATCGCTGATCTCAGAGGGGCATTCAACTCGACCGTCGCATAACACGGCCAGTGCCGCCCGAGCTGCTGCTAACTTAGCCAGTTTCTTACTGGACCCTGTGGACAGGGAGTGTTAAATGAATGAATGAATATATGTCTAAACTAAAGGTAATCAGAGGCATGTCCGAAAAATCCCACTTCATATAATAAAGCTGAAATTTGTTTGTATGTTTTTTTTTATGGAAGAGGGGGCAAACGAGCAGGTGGCACATCTGATGGTAAGTGATTGCCACGCCCACAGACCTGCAGCATCAAGAGTCACTGCAGATGCGTTGCCGGCCTTTGGGGTAGGAATAGGCTCTTTTCTTGAAGGCGCCTAAGTCGTATTTGTCTGGAAACACCTCTATATGTTTGTGTGTTTGTGTTTCAATCACGCCTAAACCAGTGAACCGATTTGGGTGAAACTTGGGTTAGGCGTAGAATAGCATATAGGCTATTCAAAATGTTAGTACCACGCGGGCGAAGCCGCGCAGTAGCTAGTATTCAATACATGCCCACATTTTGCCGCCTATAAGAATACTACTAGTTTCCTCGTGATGTTTTCCTTCACCGTTTAAAACGCATGCATACAAAATTTCAGACATAACTTACCGTAGCCTTCATAAATTTGCTCCTTAATCTGACAGACGACTTTAAATCTCATGCTGTGACTCAGTTGCAGGGGCGCTGTGAATAAAAGCAATCACATAATAATTAGTAACTTTAAAGATTATATTTTTATAGTGTTAGACTCAATGCACATTGAATTGGCAAGCGACGCGTAAATTAGTTTTATAGCGCACCATTATAAACCATACGCACCATTATAAACATCTACAAGCGTTTCTATATCTTGTACCATTGTTCATAAGGTTTATAATGGTACGCTATAAAACTAATTGACGCGTCGCTTGCCAATTCATTGTGCATTGAGCCTCTATGGGTGCAAATTTTTGGGATGAGTTTAAAATTTAAAAGTAACTTTTTAATACGAATAACAATAATTAAACAAGTAAATAGCTGCGTACTGACTGAGCGAGCATCCTCAAACATTTGCCTCAGGCGTTTGCCTCGCAACGTTTACCAAGGCAGTGTGCGTTTGCAGCGGGCGAGGCTTTGCCTCGCACGGCTGCCTCGCCAGTCAATACGCTTAGTCAGTACGGCTATTGACGCATATTCTTTACCTTATAATCATACTACAAAGCAAACACGCATGCGCTGCCTCGCCCGAGCGTGTCGCGGCCCGAGCCGTTGTCGGTTTTTCTCAATGCTCAAAGACGCCTCAGCAAGTTCGCCGTGCGCAAGACTTGTGTTTGCCTCGCCTAGGCAAACGCCCGAGGCAACTCGCTCATTTCTGTTACCTTGAGGTCCATTCAACGGTGATCCATCCCCAAAGGTGCATAAGAAGGATAATCCTGGATAGTTCTCGTAGAGCAGGTTAATAGGACTCTTGGTGAAGCTAGGAGCTGCAGGCAGGCCTCCAAAAAGAGCGGTTGATGGTGAAACACTGGTGGGAGAATCTAGAACAAATAATTACGTTCTGTAAAAAGACCGACTTGAATGCTATAGTCTTTTTCACGGCGGAACGTATGCATGACACTTCGAGATGCTGTCAAAATCAGTCAAATAGTAATGTCCTAAAGTATAATCGAGATTATCAAAATCGATTTTTGTTTCACTACTATCAATTCATTTCATTCGATTACAAGGTTCATTCATAGACAAATTTAAACCAACGATTATTTTTTTACTTATCGATTCATCGATTGTTTCGATTTTCATTTTCGCACTCTCTAATAGGTTACGTTCCATTTTACTCAGTACTGTTATTTGGCGGAGTTTTTTAGAAAATGTTTATTGTTTATTTATTTATATTTTATGGGTCGTTTATGATAATTTATGAAATATTTAAACAGGAAATAGACACAAACATTTTTTTTTTGTATGTTTTATTGTTTAATTATTTTTCTTGATTTTTTTGTTTCAAAATTGTTGTGAACTACACAACGTGAAATGAAACAAGTTCAATGTGTCATGCATACGTTCCGGCGTGAAAAAGACTATAGACGAGAGAAATGAGTTTACTGAGTGAAACGTGTAGATGGCGCTAACCGGTGCTTAACCGTTATATGAGCTCATCAAACATGAGTTTATAAAAAAAATCAATTGCGACGATAAGGGTTCCGTGGCCGACCGGCTTTAGGAGGATATATAGGATAGGAGGAATCGAAAATTTTGATAAGACTTCATATCTCAATAAAAAAAAGTTGGTTACCTGGTAATGACACGGTTTCTTCTGTTGTAATGTTGGCGGTGTGTTCTGAACTTGGTGTTGAGTTATTAATAGGTGTTGTGTTCAAATTCGCTTCAAGGCATTGGAACTCCGAAACTGAAAGACATTAAGCTGTGTTATATGGGTCTTTAATTTTAAACTAACTATATTCAGGAATTGGGTTCAACAAATAAATTAAAAATATTTATGTAATGATTTTTCTTTTGTTTTGTTATGAAAATCTCGAGAAAATCGATTAAGACTGTCCTTTAATTGATTGTTGCTTCTTGTATAACTTAGTCCATTCGAGCGTGCGACGTTGCTGCGCTGTGATTGGTCAACGTCTGTTCTCCTTGAAAATGTTATGTAACATGTCATAAAAAATCAATAAAAGATACTTTTTGAAGTGAAAACTAAAATCGGCTTAGGAATTCAATTGATACGGTCAAACGTCTATTTACAACCCAAAAATGAGGCCTTGTCAGTTTGTGTAGTTTAAAATGAAAGACCCTGTATACAGAGTTAGAGTAGATATCATGTCAAAATTACAGTAAGTAATAGTTAAATAAAGATATTATTATTGAAGAGAAAACTTTAGGCGCATTAGGCATTATTGAGAAGGAAAAAATCTATTGAACTCGGACTGCGCGTTACCGACACCGCCATCAGCGCCATCTAGTTTTGAAATCCGTAACTAAACACGATAAAGAACCTTTATAATGCCGTTATCGCGCCTGGTGAGGATTCAAAAACATTTCCTGACGATTCCAAAAATACATAAGTCATTGTTCAAATTTTCACTTCTGTTGGCACTCCCAGAGTGCCACTCTGGCGCGGTCCGAGGGGAGTGGTCACGGGGGACATGACCCCCCACCCCAAAAATCATACACGTCCAATAGTAAAATCTTGTTTATTGCTATTTAGCGATAAGACCGCCGATTGTATGTCATTGTGTTTTTTGGTTAGTTTTCCATTTTTGTTTATTTTTATTATGTGGTGTGCAATAAAGTATTTTCTATCTATCTATTGCGCAATTAAGTCTATTATTAGTGTAGTGACCCCCCAAAATTTCAGGCTGCGACCGCGCCTGGTGCCACTTTTATTTTTTCATACCCAGACCAGAAGAAATATCATCTCATTTCTTAAATCCGTGTTCATACCTGTGAACTCTGTTCACACTGACGACCTTTGTGGCGCAGTGGGTGAAAGCCCGCTTGGGAAGCAGAAGGTTGTGGGTTCGATCCCCGCCGCGGGATAAATGTTTGTATGATCTGCAAATATTTATCTCGGGTCTGGGTGTTTCTATGTATAATAATGTATGTATCTACAAACAAAAAAGTATATAAGTAGTATGTCAGTTATCTGGTTCACATAGTACAAGCTTTGCTTAGTTTAAGGCTAGATGATGCTGTGTGAAATGTCCAGCATTATTTATTTATATTTATTCATACCTGTGAACTTATCACTAAGATCGCTGGTGAAGTCCACCGGCTGGGTGTGAGCGGGCATAACCCGCCCAGCGCGGGCCAACAGCGCGGACAGACACGAGCGGGCGGCGGCCGCGCGGGCGTCGCGCTTGCTGTGGCCCCAGCCTTCAAATGTCATGTCCGCTACCTGCAAGTGATCAATGAGTAAGCGAGATAGGATGCAACAAACTAAGCGAGTGAGAGAGGCAGCTATACAACGCTGTCTTAGTCTTCACCATTTTAGGCTTCACCAAAAATGGGTTCTGCGCTACTTCAGAGAGCTAAAGATCGGTTGTGCGTAGGAAGTTAGGTACCTACTGTACATAGCTTCATTCATATTTCGCAAGAAACAGTTTCTGTGAAATTTTACCAAAACTGACGTTTCCTGCGATTGGTTGCGGCCGGTTGTACAGCGGAACGGATTCGACGAAGTATGGCTCAAGCCACATTGAATTGGCAAGCGACGCGTCAATTAGTTTTATAGCGCACCATTATAAACCTTATGAACAATGGTACAAGATATAGAAACGCTTTTAGAATTAACCGCACGAAAGTGTTCGAGCCAGCGCGGCCCGCTAGATGGCTCCGCCAGAGCTCGTTAATTCTACAAGCGTTTCTATATCTTGTACCATTGTTCATAAGGTTTATAATGGCTTGCTACAAAACTAATTGACGCGTCGCTTGCCAATTTCATTGTGTCTTGAGCCTATTAATCGCTATGCTGAAGCTATGGGGCTTAATAACTTAGCAGATATAGTGAATTTAACGTGCTCTCTATTTACGGCGTTAAAACACTTTTTAGCGAATTTATTAAACAACCAATCGAAATACACAACTAAAGAAATACTTACTAGGTTTCTTGACAAAACAAAAACTCAACCAAAAAAAAGTGTGCTTCTCCTGAGATAAATAGCAAATTGTGTGCAAACCATGTATTAAAAAAAATGATCTAGAAAACTTTCACCAATCGTGTTTTTAAAACATGTAATCCAAGATAAAACAATAAAGTATCATTTACCTAAATATGAAAGTTGTAGCTTTCACAGATTCTGAGATAAATAACGATTTCGAACTACAAAATTAAATTGCTTAAATCGCTCCTGCACACTCTTAAGCATGGAACAACAAACAACCCACACATCTTATATTTAAGAAGGCCACAATTAGCTACAAACTTTTTTGATAAATTTTCTAATCTAAACCTAGTTATATTGTGCAAACCGCCTTCCATTTATGCCTATAATGCTTTTCTCACGTAAATGGTTGCCTGGAAGAGATCGCTTTCAGCGATAAGGCCGCCAGTTGTCTACCTAAAGTTAAGTGTATTTTTTTCTTCTATATCTTCTTCGCTGTGTGTTTGTGTATACAATAAAGAATTATCTATCTATCTATTTTCTGCAGGAGGTAGGTAGGCTCTACCTAGGTACTTTAGAGTGCAGAAAAAAACGAAAGTGTGTAGGTATACCTACCTACTTGTATAAGAAATACATCCTACTATCTATATAAAGTTGAAAGTTTGTAAATCTTTGGGTCTATTGACTGACCGATGGTTTTCGACAGAATACCAGCGCCTCGCTACCTCGTTGTGGCGAGGCATTATGCTGAGTCGAAGCCCTTTTGCTGCTGTAGCACACATAGGTACATGACAGGTTTCTTTTTTTTTATTTTTGTTTAATCTTTTTATTCTTTTTTTCTCATTTTGTTACTGTATTTTGTGTGTGCTTGAGTGGCATATAAATAAATTATTATTATTATTATTTATAATACACAGGCAGCTCTCAGAGCTGATGCGTGTATATCTTAGTCCTTGTCAGTGCGCTTTAAATATTTGTCCAGTCTATTCTTGAAAGAGTTCACTGAGGGGGCACTTATCACTGACTCTGGTAACCGGTTCCAGTTGTGCACGACGCGATTGGGCAATATGTGCTCTCTGGGATTGCTGGTACTTGGCCCACGATGCAGCTTTAGTGTGTCTATGTCTATGAGTTTTAGATATTTGGATGTCTTCATGTTTGTGTTTCAATCACACCTAAACCAGTGAACTGATTTGGATGGAACTTGGAATAGGCGTAGATTGACCTGGAATAGCATAAAGAGTACTCAAAATGTTGGTACCACGCGGGCGCGCAGTAGAGTTAGATATTATTTTTTTTTAGCTTATTGTGAACTGCCGCATGCCAGGTGAGCTGTGGGCGAAGGTAGCCACCGAGTGGCGCCCCGACCCAGCGAGAAGGCGACGCGGCAGACCAAAACGTAGATGGCGAGACGAGCTCGACCAGTTTCTGACGGAATGGAGGAATGTTGCTGGGGATTGAGATGTCTGGAGGGAGTGGGGGGAGACCTTTGCCCAGCAGTGGGACACTAACGGCTGAAAATAAAATAAATAAATAAAAAATTGTGAACGAGGGGAAATACAAACCTGAACGGCTACACCGAAGATTGGCTTATGGTCTTCACCGAGCTTGTAAATATCTTTAAAAGCAAACTCCAACCCGAGTTCGTTCAGTATCATTATAGGATGCTTGCTTTTCAAGTCAAGTTGGATTTTAGATTTAATATCAACCATTATTCTTCTGAAAGTTGGGTGTGGCAGAAAAAACATCAGAGTAGAGTGAATGCTGTTGAAATGAGAGCATTGCGTAGTATGTGTGGGGTAACGTTGAATGATAGAGTGAGAAATAGTGTGATAAGGGAACAGTGTGGAGTGAAAGAAGATGTAGTGTTGAGGATCGAGAAAGGTATGTTAAGATGGTTTGGGCATGTAGAGAGGATGGATGACAGTCGTTTGACAAAGCAAGTGTATGAGGCGAGTGTGCATGGGACAGCTGGAAGGGGAAGACCTAGGCGAACCTTCTTGGATCAAATTGGCGACATTTTGGAGAAGGGCCAGGTCAAAAGTACCCTAAACCGACGAGCATGTATGAAGAATGTAATGAGAGTGAATGAGGCGAAAGTTGTGTGTCAGGATCGTAGCGACTGGAGATCCGTGGTCTCTGCCTACCCCTTTGGGAAAGAGGCGTGACTTTATGTATGTATGTATTCTTCTGGTACCTGGCGAGGAAGAACCGAGAGATTGCTGAGCTTGTGGCCGAGCCTTATATCATTGGCGAAATTAAAGCACACAGAATATGCTGTCGGACGACATCAAGGAGGTTGCGGGATCACTCTGGCTGCAAATAACAAGGAGCAGATCAGAGTGGAAGCGGTTGGAGGAGGCCTATGTGTCCACAGGACACGCTGAGTAGGACTGGTGTGACAATTAAGCAAAAATGTAAAACCCTCAGTATAAAGGCTTTGAAATTGAATACGCTGGCTCGGTCATGTGTTGCGTATGAGAGGATCGTGCAGCTGGGCGGGCTTTTCATGGGGTGCCAGTCGGCCGTCAACCAGTCGGCCGTCCCAGATATAGGTGGAAGGATGAAGTGGAGAAAGACCTTCGTTCACTTCAAATCCTTGCACCGGACTCGGTGGAAGCGGCGCAAGACAGAGACCGATGGAGACCAGACTTGTTATTGCCCTATAGTTGAGACGGAATATACGTACTTCGGCTCGTAATGAGTAGAGAAGTATAGCCCGGTCTCAACTATCGGCCGATAGAAAGTCTGTAGTCTGCGAGGGTATAAGGTCCATGAATAATAGAATTGAGAGTTGGTAATCAAATGAAAAACCTTTTTGCATTCACACACACACTGAAACCTTTCAGCACAAATAAAAACTATTTTGAGTAGAGAAGTATAGCCCGTCTCAACTATCGGCTGATAGGAAGTCTGCAGTCTGCAAGGAGTCTAAAAGTCCATGAATAATAGAATTGAGAGTTGGTAATCAAATGAAAAACCTTTTTGCATTCACACACACACTGAAACCTTTTAGCACATAGCACAGAAATAGTTCCGTTTTATTCACTTGTTTTCACAAACACTCGAAAGTCGAAACACTTGTAAATCGACGAAATTAACGTAACAAACAAAACACTGTTTGAAAACGAAAATAATTGATCAGACAATTTTCGTACGTTTCGTTCTAATTTTGCTTGGCGCCAAAAATCTATTCCAGAAAACAAAACACACACAAAAAAACGTTTCGTTCAAGTTACACTTAACAAACGTTTCGTTATTCGTTCTTATAGATGTGCAGTAACACAGAAGTTTTTATTGAAGTGATCACAATACAATCATTGTCCAGAATAAAATAGCATCATTATGTACAAACAAAAAGTATTTAGGTAGTTTAGTAGTTATCTGGTTCCCATAGTACGAGCTTTGCTTAGTTTGGGGCTAGATGATGCTGTGTGAAATGTCCAGCATTATTATTACTAAATTATCTTGATATCTACAATTTTACAATCATTAATATTTGAATCAATACTCATCCTCCTCGCACAAACATGTTTCAGTGACTCTTCTCAACTGAAATTGTACCTAAGTACCTACATTATACCTACGCAGGTACTATAGAAACCGGCCAATAATTTGTTAAAAATGTAGGTAACTTACGTAGAGTATTAGAGGTACCTACTCAATTTCCAAGAAGTCTAAACTTATGACATTGTTGTTTATATTCACGACAGTAACAGTCTGTTTGGGAAAGGGATAGGTAGAATAAGTAAGTAGGTACAGTCATCAACGGAAGTTGATAAAACTTTTGTTTTTTTAATCTTTGTATCCGTAAAATAACATTGGCTTATATTACACTAGATGGCAACACAGAAAATAAGATTAAAGATCGTCACAGATACCTACTATCGTTGAGTTTTTCTTCGGTGCTGTAGGTAAGTAGCCTACTTACCTACAGCACCGAAGGTAGGTAGGTAAGGTACTAGTTAACTAATTTTTTTTTTTAATTTTGTAACTTTATGAGTGATATCGCCTATTGGTTAACTTACAGAAGCACTTAAAAACTTGTCAATGTTTTTGGAGATATTGACTCGAAACTGTTTTTTAATAGCAAGTACTACTGTATTGTTTGAAATTTGGAAAAAAAATATTAACCAAAATTGCGTTATGTTTCTATAGACACTGACTGAACATAACATATTAATACGGTGATTCTTTTAATATAAACAGTTGGAGTAGACCCTCGGACGAATAGTAGACCTTAAGGTCTTCATTACAGTACAAAATCTCGACTTACTTTTTATAAGAATCACAAATAATATCTACTCACTTTAAGCGCCACAGTGAAGATAGGACAGTGGGCGGGCCCGCCCTGCCGCAGCAAGGAGTAACTGACCCTGACGCCGAGCTCGTTCAGGGCGGATACAGGGGATTTCCCGCCCGACTCCACCGCGTCAGCCGCCGTCGCCAGCGCCTGTTTAATACTCATGTTCAAGGGTATTCTGTTCGATGAAAATTGCTGCAATGCTATTCAGTTGCATATTTAGTAGCAGCAATCAAAAACTCGTTCCATTATCTTTAGAGAGCATTTACACAGAATAATTTCAACCGATAGGCACGATTTACCACATCATCGACTCGGCTGTTACTATACGATGCTAGGTAAATGACATCGGCTTTAGCAAAACGAGACAAAATTGCATTGTGTAAATGTTCATTTATTGAGCGAATGGACAGAGTAAGGAATGAGTACATAAGAGGAAGTGTGATAGTGGCGCCAGTGAATGAAAAGATGAGGAGCAACAGGCTAGCATGGTATGGGCATGTAATGAGAAGGCAAGAAGGTAACTAGGAGAGTGCTTGGTATGAATGTGGATGGATTGAGTGGAGGTAGGCCACAGAAAAGATGGATTGTGTGAAGGATGAAGATGTGAAGTAAGAAAGGAGTGAGTGTTGAGATGACGGCTGATAGAAGAGAATGGAAGAACACATGTTGTGCCGACCCCACATAATGTGGGAAAAGGGTAGGAAGATGATGACGAAATGCTCATTTATTCACTGATGCTGAATAGGTAATGAGGTGCAGTGCAACCTCGGCGAGGTTGTATGCCAGACGAGTGGTTGCAGCAGTCGGAATCCCAGTTATCTTTGGAAAACGTAGCTTTTGTATTGATTTTCACTAAGTATTCGCTTTATGGGACAGTCGCGATAAGTACAGTCAGCAATAAAAGTTTTAGAAGATTAACAGGAGCAGTCTGAAAATCAGCGTTGCCCTGTACCCCGGGGCAGAGCAACATAAAGCTGAGACTACTCCTTTTTGACTAACACCAGCGCAGACCCTACTACATACTGTTAACTTTTGTTTTCTTTCTTTCTTTTTGCACTTTGTGTTATTTTACTGTTTATATCTTTTTTTTTGTTTTGTGTTCTTTTTAATTGTATGTAGGTGAGTAGGTATAGGCACAGAGGTTCCTAAATAACTCTGTCACCTACTTACCTCATAGCTACTTTTGTTTTTTTTTTTTTCTGTATGTACCTGTTCTCTATTGATGTAATGTGTCTGTGTGTTGTCAAATAAAGTTATATCTATCTAACAGTTTAATTTCTTTAACACGACGCATGCCCCATAGACTTGGACTGGTGATGGCAGGTGGTGTAAGGCTCTGACCGAGTGGTACGGGAAGTGCTAGAAGCCGAGGCAGACCAGCAGCCAGGTGGATGATAGAGGCCATAGTGGGAAAGACTTGGATAAGATCAGCATAGGGCTGATTGGAGTGTCGTTTGAGGGAAGAGGCTTATGATAAGTGGGCTATTATTTGTGCTGCCACTGATGATGATGCCCTATAGAAGCAGGCACAATTTAGCTGCAGCAGTTTAGCTGGTCCGACTGAATAAATGATTTTTGATAACAAATATTTCTCAATATTTTGTTAAATTTTGATGAAAATGACAGATATAGATTTATCGGCTGAAATAGCAGTCTATAGTATGAAGTATTCAAAGGTACCGCGGGTAACACAGCCTCAGACAAAATAGAATGGGCAAGTTATTGACAGAATTCCCCTATCAGCATTTTCTGCCGGTTTTTGCGGGGGACGAGGTAGCACACGAACGCATTTTACATACACTTGTGCATAAAAAATGACAATACACCCTACTTTTTAAGCACTCTTGCAAATTTTTTAAATTACGTACGTAATACTACAAGACGTACATGATTCGGAATCGTGTACATTAGAGGAAATACAAGGTAAAGGCTCATCCCGTCTTTATGATCTAAGAACACAGCGCAGCTTTTTTCTATTTTTGACAGCTGGGGCGTAACTCGCTTTGATTCACCCCTACCACTAGATATTTTGTAGATTAAACAGTTAACTTTATTAACAACGGCAACGTATTAAATACAATGTTTATAGCAACGATATTGAGATAGCAATCTAAAACCATTAAATATGAAAATTACGTAGAACGATAGCGCTGAACTTAAAAACAAAAGATTGGATAGAAAACATTGATTTCATTGGATTGTATTTTATGAAATTTATTTTAGACAAACAAATATAATCATGGCGAGTGTGCATGGGACAGCTGGAAGGGGAAGGCCTAGGCGAACCTTCTTGGATCAAATTGGCGATATTTTGGAGAAGGGTCAGGTCAAAAGTACCCTAAACCGACGAGCATGTATGAAGATATTATGAGAGTGAATGAGGCGAAAGTTGTGTGTCAGGATCGTAGCGACTGGAGATCCGTGGTCTCTGCCTACCCCTTTGGGAAAGAGGCGTGACTTTATGTACCTATGTAAATATAATCATGACTAGGTATATCGAGGCGTGGTTGACTAGACAATAATCTGAATTTAGGTAATTTATCAATATGGTTATCAACCCGGAAACCAAATCAGCAGATCATGCAAAATTTTTTGTTCCGTAGCGACAATCGAACTCCACTTCTTGCGTCTCAGCAATACGAGGATGTCCATCCGCTTTAATCATCATCATCTCCCCTTATCCCATTTTATGTGGGGTCGGCACAACAGGTTCTCCGTCACTCCGCTCTATCATCTCAATACTCACTCCTTTCTTACCCATATCATCTTCACACAGTCCATCTTTCTTTGGTCTGTCGCTTCCTCTACATTCTTACATTCAAACCTAACATTCTTCTCGTGGCTCTGAACCTAGAGTACCTACCCATTGAAACATTTAGGAGTATAAACAACTGACCTGCAAGTTCCACTTGAAAGAGCCACCAACTCGTATTGATGCAGCTGGTTTTTTCGCTGGCGGTTCACCATCTGAGAACATAACACTTTTTACTGGTAAATTAATTTACGAACTGAACTAGATACATCATCATCCAGAGCTCTTGGAAAACGACCTAGGTACCTATAATAATGGACTGTTTTAACTAAATGATTTATCCATCATGGAGATAGCTTTTGCCAACCGTAGGAAGCTGTAATGCCTGGCATATTGTTTGAGGTGGAATAGTTTGTAGCCCCTAAACCATCCTCTATTTAATCAACCTCATTAATAGGTTAGACATGCGTACCTATAGGTACTAACTATAACGAAACGCTGTAGTGACTGGGACAATTTTTTTGGACATAATTGAGAAGGAATTGCCTAATGCCGGCCACCCACGATCAAGTTTACCATCCAGTCTGCAGCGGACTGGATGCGGCGTCCAGTAAACTTGACGGTGTATTGGTATGGGTGTGCACGACAAGCGAAAAAGAACTTCGTTCTGCCGACTTGATCAAGTTGGCAGCGCTGCAAACTGGACGGTAGACTGGGTGGGTGGCCGGCATAAGACCCCTCGCAGACTGCAGACTTTCTATCGGCCGATATTTGAGACGGAATATACTTCGGCTCGTAATGAGTATGGAGAAGTATAGCCCGTCTTAACTATCGGCCGATAGAAAGTCTGCAGTCTGCGAGGAGGCTTACCCAGCACCAAGTAAAAATTCTACAGATTAACTATAAATACCTTCTTCAACGTTGCAAACGGTAGTTTCTACCTCGCACATATCTATCAAATCAATAAGAAACAATATATTCCAACAAAAAAACTTAAAACGAAAACTAGCATACGAATATTAAATCCCTTTATCGAAACGACGAAATATGCAAGAAAAAACACGACTACCACGCACAAAAATCAGGGAACTACAGCGGGGAATAATGTCAAACCAGATGTCGAAAAATGATAATCTAAATCTACCTTCATTTTCAAACATTTTTATTGTGTTCGATTTTTGAACGGTCGGTTGTCAATAAAAAAGAATGCAGCCATTGTTTATGACAGCGGAATACGTAGGAGTCCTCAGAAAAGAGATAGAAACGGCGTAAGTTATTTTCTTTACGTTTTTTTTTTAACAAGAAAGAAATAAAAATAAGTAATGGCAATCCAGAGGGCTGATTAGATATTAATCAAATAGTTCTTTTTCAATATTTTTTTCTGGGATATTGTAATAAAAATACTTTTTCACACCCGGTACCTCGAAAACCATACATTTTTTCGTCTCACATTCTTAACAGAAAGTAAACTATTACTCCCTCCTAAAAAACAAAATGGCCGGCGGGAGGTAAAGTTGTATGGGATTTCATTTCTCCCTCTGAACCTCATGTGAACAGATAAGTAATGAGATTTGAATTTCGAACTTCAACATTTCTATTAAAATTATTACTATTGAGTCCACACCCAATAGAACATATACGAAAAAAAAGAAAAAATGTGGCAACTAATCTTTTTCTTCCGAATTTATTTTTGATGTTTCTACGAAAATGTTTACCATAGAGACCTGCACCAAGTAAAATTTATTCAAATTTAAGGAAAAAGTGTGGCTAATGCCTCCAAACTATAGAGCGATCTAATGTTGTTGCATATTACCTAATGCTAAAATATTTTTTGAGAACGAAAGGACGACCTCATTATAATATTTTTTGAGAATAAACGGACGACCTCGACTCCTTCGATAGCGGGTGGTGGGAGCTATCGAAGGAGAGAGATGGTTGGAAAGAATTGGGGGAGACCTTTGCCCAGCAGTGGGACAGTATAGGTTGAATAAAAAAAAACGAATTGATTATTATTATTCTACCTATAAAACCTGACTTGCTTGCTATTTTCTGGGTGTAAGTATTCACTAGTTTTCTCGCAGTACCTATGTGTGAAAAGCAGAGTATTCACCTCGGGGTTAAAGCTGTCATAGTCTTGGGCGCTCTTGAATCCCTCGTTGTCTCAGGATTCTAGTCATTAACTCCCTCGTTGCACTCGGGAGTTAACTATAAACACCCTCGCTATCGCTCGGGAGTTAACTAAAGAATCCTTCGATGCGCTTGGGATTCAATATGGCGCCCGTGACATAATACACTGCTTTATCCCCTTGGTGAATAATCTACTATTTATAGTGTAGCAAAATCGAAATGATTTGGTAAAGTTATTTTGGAAAAAGTTTTTTCTGGTGGGAAATTCCGTCAATTGGTATTTTTCGCCAAAATATAATTTCTAAGGTTGACTGTAGATTTTTATCCTATAGTACCTACCTACTTAGTTTCCTAAGAACATCTAACAAAAGAAATGAAATTGAATAACATTTTGCCTCATTCTGTATACGGAATTCCAAACACTGAATCCGATTCGCGCTTAGCCATTTTCTACGACAAAAATATTGCGTACCCGCAAACAGAAATAAAATTAATTTTTTATACATAGATTTTCATGTTACCAAGTCGTATATTTAAAAAATATGTGTTCAATAGTTAAAACTAAGTAGAGCGGCCTTGTAAAAGCAGGCGAAGCGTTGCGTGCGTGATTTCAAACAAATATAAATTAAAGTAATTACCCCCTTTACTTATACATACTTATGTTTGCATTTTAGCTTGACAAGTGACAGGTCACGAATGTTAATCCGAGTACGTACTTCGGTTGATAAGTAAGTACAGTACGCTTAACCGATCTTTGTCTGTCTGAAGTTAGGTGCACTAAACGATTGCGCGGGTTTGCGCGAGTAGGCGAGATAGCACGATGCAACAAACTAAGCGAGTGAGCGAGGCAGCTGTCCAACGCTGTCTTCGGCTTTTAAGCGTCATCAAAAATGGGTTCTGCGCATCTACTTCTGAAAATTGGTTGTGCGTATTGTACCCGAGATAGGTACTACCTATAATACTGGGGCGGTGGCCAGGGTGACCCCTCCTGTACCCTTCTGGAGAAGGGACAGGGTTTCGTGGCTACGGAATGGGGTCACCTAGCCGTTGTGGGCTGCTACATTTCCCCCAACTGTACCCTCGCTGCTTACGAGGCGTACTTGGACGCGGTGGGAAACTGCATTCGCAGGTGCCTTCCGCGTCCCGTCCTTATCCTGGGCGACTTCAACGCTCACCATCGTGAGTGGGGGAGTCGCCAGGACAATATAAGGGGAAGAACCATTGTGGAATGGGCGGCGGGTATGGACCTCCGGTTACTCAACCAGGGGTCCGTAAGCACATGCGTGCGGTGGCAGGGGGAGTCGATCGTGGACCTTACATGGGCGACTCCCTCGGCCACCCACCTGGTGTCGGGATGGAGAGTGGCGGAGGATGTGGTCACTTTATCCGACCACCGCCACATCTTCCTAGATGTGGCCCTCCGTCCCCCCGACCGTGCGTCCCGCCGTGACAGCAGCCCGCCGCGACGATGGTCCCTCAAGCGGCTCGACAGAGATCTGCTCGAAGCCGCCGCCATCGTCGCGGCCTGGCCGGAAGGCCATGAGATCCTGCCCGATCCTGATACTGAAGCGGCCTGGTTCCGGACAATGATGACGTCGATCTGCGACGCATCTATGCCCCGAACCACGCCCACCCAGTTCCGGGCGGTGTATTGGTGGTCGGTCGAGCTCACGCGATTACGCGAGGCGTGTCTGCGCTCCCGACGCGAGTACACTAGGACCCGGAGAAGAAGGCGAGCCCTTGCCGAAGAGGTGGATGGAGCATACAGGGCCTACCGAGACGCTACCAAGGCGCTCCAAACCGCTATAGCGGACGCCAGGTCTCGGTCATGGAGCGAACTCCTCGAGGGACTGGAGAGGGACCCCTGGGGCCGCCCGTACAAGGTTGTACTGGGCAAGCTCCGACCATGGGTCCCTCCTTTGACGGAAACCCTGGACCCTGTGTTCGTAGGGGGAGTGGTTGATACGCTCTTCCCTAGGGTCCAGGATAGTCCCCATGCCCCCGTGTCTTCGTCGGACCCGACCATCTGGGTCGATGAATTGGGGGTATCTGACGAGGAGTTGGACCGAGCCGTTAAGCGTCTCAAGGCTCGTAATACAGCGCCTGGCCCTGACGGGATTCCGGGTCGGGCCTTGGCGCTGGCTCTATCCGCCGGACTGGGGGACAGGCTGAGGCGGCTGTTTGACGGCTGCCTCCGCACCGGTGTTTTCCCCCAGGATTGGAAGGAGGCAAGGTTGGTCCTCTTGAAGAAGGACGGCAGGGCCGCAGACTGTCCCTCCGCGTACCGTCCCATCTGCCTGCTGGACGAGGTCGGCAAATTGTTCGAGAGAATAATTGCCGACCGTCTATGCTCGCATCTGTCGCGGGAAGGTCCCGACTTGTCGGATTACCAGTTTGGTTTCCGACGTGCGCGTTCGACAGTGGACGCGATTCTCTGCGTCCGTACACTGTCGGACCAGGTAGTGTCCCGGGGCGGGAGCGTGCTGGCGGTGTCCTTGGACATCGTGAACGCGTTCAACTCCTTGCCCTGGAGGGCGATCAGGGAGGCGCTCGTGTATCACGGAGCGCCCCTCTACCTGCAGCGCATAGTCGGCGCCTACCTGCGCGACAGATGTGTGCAGTATGTGGGCAGGGACGGTACCCTTGTACGGAGGGAGGTGTCGTGTGGGGTTCCGCAGGGGTCCGTGTTAGGCCCCCTCCTATGGAACCTCGCGTACGATGCGGTCTTGCGCGTCGATCTCCCACCCAGCGTACGAGTGGTCTGCTACGCGGACGATACACTCGTACTTGCGGGCGGAGACTCCTTCGACAGGACCAAAGAGCTCGCCGATATAGGGGTGGCATGTGTCGTGGACAAGATCCACGAGCTGGGTCTACGGATAGCGCCTCACAAGACCGAAGCGCTATGGTTCCACAAACTCCCGAGGGGGAGGGAACCACCCAGCTTGTCGGTTTGCGTAGGTGACGTTGACGTCCAGGTGGGGCCGTACCTCAAGTACCTTGGCCTCACTCTGGACAGTCGCTGGGACTTCGGGGAGCACTTCAGTCGCTCCGTCCCCCGGATCCAGAGGGTAGTGGGTGCTCTGCACAGACTGCTGCCCAATCTCGGGGGACCCAGGGAGGGTGTTCGCCGCCTGTATGGCGGGGTCGTGCGATCGATGGCCCTCTACGGAGCGCCCGTCTGGTCGGGGAGGCTGACGGGTGTTAGGCGCTACAGGCAGCTCTACAGCAGCCTACAGCGTCCTATGGCCATTCGAATCGCGCGAGGATACCGGACCATCTCGTTCGAGGCGGCGACCATCTTGGCGCGGTTCCCGCCCCTTGACATCTTGGCGGCGATGGACGCACGTGTGTACGTTCGTCTCCGCCAGGACGATGGGAGCGGAGCCGCGCCTACTGAAGTGCGGGTGCAGGAGCGCCGGCGTGCGCTCGGGATGTGGCGCGAGCGGCTCGACGAGCCGCGGAGCTCGCGCCAACGCATCGTCGGCGCAGTGGCGCCAAACTTCGAAGCCTGGCTGGGAAGGGAATATGGGAACGTCACCTATAGACTTACTCAGGTACTCACCGGACACGGTTGTTTCGGTGAGTACCTGAGTAGGATCGGGCGCGAACCGACACCACAATGTCACCACTGCGGGTCAGACCTCGACTCCGCTCAGCACACGTTGGAGCACTGCTCGGCGTGGTGCGCGGAGCGTAGAGTCTTGGTCACCAGGATCGGGCAGGATCTCAGTCTGCCAAGCGTAGTAGCAGCTATGCTGGCAGACGACACGGCCTGGAGGGCCGTGGCCTCTTTCTGTGAAGCCGTTCTGGTCCAGAAAGAGGCGGCTGAGCGGGATCGTGAGAGGGCCGATCCCGCTCGGAGAAGGAGGCGGAGGCGGGGCGCTAACGGCCGTCCCGCACCGCCTGCCCCCCCGTGAGGGGGCGGAGTGGTATCCCCTGCCAAACAGGGGACTTTCCGGGTCCGCGGGTGGTTGAAGTGGGGACTTCGACTGTCCATGATGCGGACCCCGGGAGGGCGGCGGCGCTCTGTGGCGAGCGCTGCCGTAAGCACCGCGAGGGTGCCGGGCGTGGCTGTGGGTGCCATTCCCGGGACAGTGCTTAGGCAAAATGCGAGAGGGGCACCGCTGTGTTCCGTAGGAGATCGCGGAGCCCCTTGACATGCATGGAGGCAGGCCACGCGTCAGTTTTTAGTCGGTGAGAGTCCGACATAACCCTTCCGCTGTCCCCACGGCGGCAGGGTATCCATAATGGATTTTCTGACGTTATAAAAAAAAAAAAAAAAAGGTACTACCTATAAAGTAATTAAAGTCCGCGCCACGAAAAATTTTTTTCTTTTTGTTATAAAATGTGTTCAATAGACTTTGTAAATAATAGTTTATAACTAAAAGATTACAAATATAAGTTTACTAGCTTTTGCGCGCAGCTTCGCCCGCGTGGTACCAACATTTTGAATAGCCTATATGCTATTCCAGGTCACTATCTACGCTTATTCCAAGTTTCATCCAAATCGGTTCACTGGTTTAGGCGTGATTGTTATACAAACATACAAACATCCAAATATCCAAACATACTCACAAACTTTTAGATTTATTATATTATTAGGATTAGGATAAGTATATGATCTCATCTAGATTATCGCATTAGATTTAAAATTAATCTGTTTTTTTTTTAAATCTTTATTTATTAAAGAGGGTTTAATCAACATTGATTAAAAATTAATCTGTAATGATAATTTAAAGTGAATAAATAACTGAATAACTGAAGTCCCAGAGTTGCGCTTGTTAGGTTAGGAACAAGACTAAAATCACCTAGTTTTAAGACTATTCAAAGTGATAACAGCAGTCCTACTGAATAAATGCTTTTTGACTTTTGAGTTAGGGTGCGCAGTTACTACCAACCTTAAATATTTTTATTAGTGGAACCAACATAGACTTTATCACTCGAGAAAACTTTAGATTTTCATCACATAGACTCATACACAACTTGTCTGTGCTTAGACGACTCATGATTCTATCTATCCGTAAGTTTGGGTATTTCTTTATCAAGTTTTCTTGGGGTCACGTGAGCCGGATGGACCGGGGAAAATGGGCCAACATAGTCACGCCATGGATGCCAGAAGGACGGGCGTAGAGGTCGCCCTCGGAAACGTTGGCGAGATGACTTTGAGGACTTTGAGGACGATTGGTGGAACGTGGCAGAGGATAGAGACCATTGGAGGAGTTTGGGGGAGACCTTTGCCCAGCCGTGGGACGAGATAGGTTGAAAAAAAAAACGTTTTCTTGACATAGCAAATGAGTGAGTGAGTTCGTATGAGTCAGTGGCCAACTCTAGTGACGGAGTTTTTAGGCCGCCTGAAGGCCTCCGTCATGGCTTAACGACTTAAATAGCCGGGACCGACAATTTAACGTGCCCTCCGAAGCACGGAAGCGCTCAGATGAAAATGCCACTGGTGGTCACCCATCCACTTACAGACCGTTTCGAACGTTGCTTAACTTCGACGATCTATCAAGAACGACTAAGCAAGCGACCACGAGCGCTTCATAGCAAATAGTATCATACAATAAACGTAACTGACTGTAAGTAGGTACTTTATGGTCTACCACTTCCTATTATTATTATTAATACATTTATTTCAGACCAAGTCCATAGTCCTATGTTAAACCATTATTTTTATAATTTAAAAAGAACCATTGTACGTTAATTCTGTGAACTGCATGTACTACCTCGTATCAACAATGAAACTTATTGTTATGCAAACAGATAACGATTTGAAATGTTTAAAAACGAATAAGAAAACCTACTTCAATTAATAATAAATAAATAATTGTTTATTTCAGAATACTTTCCATATCAATTAGGTACAATTATACTAGTAGGTTATAGCTATAGACCTATCAAAAATATAGTATATAATACAAGCTACATTATGTAGAAGTCACTTTTTATTCTCGCTGTGGTGCACAAATGTCCAGTGACGATAAAAATCATTATCTGGACATTCAGCGATTGTCTTTCTATAATGTTGTTAGATGCCCGTAGACGCGCCCAAAAGGTCACGATTCGAGCACGTAGGATAGCGTAGAAGTCAGGAAGGCCTGCCTAATAATAATCAACCTAGCCGTTTTCGGCTACAGTGTCTTGGCTTTAGGACTGAATCATTAGTGAGTTAATTAATGAGGGCTTGGGTGTTTTGCCCTTATATGGTTTATGTAGCCTATTTTGGCACTAAAAGTTCTAGCGCAGGTTACACAGGTAGGTAAGGATACCATTGGTGTAGTTGTAGTGGATATTGGCGTTTATCGTCCAGTGCGCGCCGCTTATCGTCTTCAAAGCTCACTTTCAGTTATCTGGTTCCCATAGTACAAGCTTTGCTTAGTTTGGGGCTAGATGATGCTGTGTGAAATGTCCAGCATTATTTATTTATTTTATTTAATATTTATTTCACCGCTCGTATAATAAAGCTGAAAGTTTGTGATTTTGTTTGGATCTTTGTATGTTTTGGTTCAATAAAACTAATCGTATTAGGCGTGGATAGTGACTTGGAATAGCTAAAGTTAGTAAGTTCGTATGAGTCAGTGGCCAACTCTGGTGACGGAGTTTTTTGAGGCCGCCTTAAGCCTTAAGGGTCATGGCTTAACGACTTAAATAGCCGGGACCGACAATTTAACGTGCCCTCCGAAGCACGGAAGCGCTCAGATGAAAATGCCACTGGCGGTCACCCATCCACTTACAGACCGTTTCGAACGTTGCTTAACCTCGACGATCTATCAAGAACGACTAAGCAAGCACGACCACGAGCGCTTCGCTTAAAGGCTATTCAAAATGGTACGCGGGCAAAGCCGCGCGCAGTAGCTAGTCTACACTATTATAAATAGGTAAGATTTGTTTGTTTATATGTTTGTTTGTTTAAATGGAATAGGCTCCGAAACTACTGGACCGATTTGAAAAATTATTTCATTCCATTAGTACCCTTTTTTTTTTATGCTCTGGGAAAAATGCATTACGCATCCCCGCCCATTGGAGGATGGGAGGGGTATGTGGGACTCCCCAGCCCTGGGGGCTGGTATACCCACTAAACAACCCAGCGGCGCTCAGACCTCGTCTATGTGGAGGGGGACTGGGAAGCCGGCAGAGCCTTTACATCCAGTCCCCCGCCGACGACCGCCCACCTTTACAGCGGATTCCATTAGTACCCTGCATTATCCCTGATGAACATAGGCTAGCATAGTTTAATGAAAACTTTACTCACAATTTCGTCCATTGTACGGCCGTTTTTGGATCATGGGCTCATCTGGCATGATGAAGTCCGAAGTAGAGCTGATGACTCTGCTTGATGTCTGAAAACATCATCATTACATTGAAGTTCACTAGTGAAACGTGTAGATGGCGCTAATCGGTGCATAACCGATAAATATGTATAATCCACACTTGGTATTTCATTAAGAAATGAAAAGTCTTATCAAAGATTTGGATGCCGACAACTAGGGTTCTGTGGCCGAGCGGTAAGGCACTCCGGCTTTAGGAGGATCGTCTGATCGATGCGGGTTCGAATCCTGTCGGAATCCAAAATTTTGATAAGACTTTTCATTTCATATAGGTACTACATGACTGATATACCTACTACTTAAATACTTGGTGGATCCGCGCCTGGTTCAGCATTGTTTATTTATTTAATGTGCACTGTGCAGTAGAGTGGGTCATTTTTGTTTTTTTCATTTTTTTTTTAGTCTAATATTGATAAAATTGTGTTAATGGTAGAATAAATAAAATGTGCAAAATATTTTAAGTCTCCAATTTGATAAACTGCCTCCGGATTCACTTTTAAGTTGAAAAAATCTCATACATAGGGGTATTTAATAATTACACTCGAACTGCCGCGATACAGGCCTAGCCTAGTGCGGGGTTCGATGTAAATTATTTATAATAATTGTAATTTTATGTATTAAGTTTTAAGTTTTATGAATAAATTGAAATTGAATTGAAATTGAATTTTTTATTTTTTTTAAATTGTGTTTTACTATACATTTTCGACTTATTTACACGTAAAAAGAGCCAAATCAGCAAGAAAAGGCTTCATCAAGGCCCAAATAGAATATCGCCAAGATATACCAAAAATGTCAGCAAAACAGATTCTAAGGTAAGTGAAATAAATAATTAACATAATTTTACTTCATTTTCAGTCCTTCTTTTTCTCTTATCAATAAATATGTGAATAATACTTGTGTTTTATTGCAAAATAAAACACTATAAAAAGTATTTTCATATAAATATTACGATTTGAACTCAGCCATTTTCGCTAAATTTTAAAGTTTTGAGATCAATCCGGAGGCAGAAGATAATATCCCATCTTTACAATTATTTGCATATGAGTTAAAGACGTACCATAGCACCCTTTTATCGCTATTACATAAATAAATAAGACAAAAAAAAATTCATACATTGGTGGTCCCACCCTACTGTGCAAAATGCTTCAGATTTTTGACCACAACAGCTACCTTCACAAATGCAAAAATCTTTTTATGGTTATTATGATGATGATTTTCTCTGTAATTACAAACATTTAATATACCTACCCAATACAAACTGTACTTACTAAATTTTTTGTTTATTTCACTATTTTTTTAAATCTATTTCACGAGACATTAGATAAAAAACTTAACTAATATAATCTTTGGCCAGTTAACTCATTTACTAGGTTGTTTAATAAACGCTACATGTGTGATTTTACACAGAGTATTCTAGTTTAAGTCTACCCGACAGAACCGTTACCTACTCTTCGAACCACATTCTATTAATAAATTAGGGCATGGGGATTACATCTAACCTACTTCAATATTGTCTATGATCTTAAAATAACTTTAAGTAGTTTCATTGATTAAATAGGATTCGATACACTTACCAAAGTCTCAGTTGCTGTGGCGGTTATGTAAAAAATAAATTATTAAGTAAGTTATGGATTGTCTGGTCATAAAGGTAACAACACCGGTATTCACAAACATTACTATGAGGTCTCACAGAGCGCGCACACAGGGACCAAAAAACCTTCTCATTTTGGGACCCTGTGCGTCCGCGCGCACTGTGAAATGTCATAGTAATGTTTGTGAATACCGGTGTATATACTGGTGGAATACTGACTTCTGCAAGATGTGGGCATGTATAAAATATGTATTTGGACATGCCTCTAACTACCCTTAGACATCTTCAGAGGATCTGGAGTACATAAAAAGATCTGAGAGAATGTCTACCTTTGGGGATACAGTCGTGACCCTGTTTACGTTTACCGGTGTATATTGCATGCATTTTTTTTTTTCAAGAATATTTTTAACTATGTGAAACTATCAATAAAAAGACAAAATATATTTTAAATAATTCTAATAGATCCGCTAGCTAGTAATAAATATAAGCAATGGTTTTATAGTATTAAAGGAATGCTCTGTACTAGAAATATGTCTGTTTTTGTGAATTTCGCGCCATCATACACAGCTTTGCCCTACCATGCACGGCGATCTAATTTGAGGACGCTGCTTATTAAATTATATCGACTATGAATAAAACTTACCATTTATAGCGAATTTTGAATTTTTGGCCTGAAAATCCTGGTAAAAATGCATGAATAAAGGAGAAATTTTAGGGACCTTTATTGATTTTTCATAGCTTGCTGAATAGAAAAATCGAACGCTTAAAATAAAAACTTTAGAATATTATGTTTGTAAAATACGGGGCTGTCTTACCATTTAGCTAATTGTAAACCAAACAAATTAGTTTTATTGAACCACAACAAAACAAATCGATCGACTTCTCAGTTCTTAATAATTTTCAAATGTTGCCAACTGAATACACTGAATCTGCGACAATCACTTTACAATTCTATGGATTGGCTTGTGGTTGTTTATCCCAATAAATCAATACATTTGATTTTATCTAGGATGATCTAAAAATACGTAGTGGCTTATAACTCATCCTTCATCATGAATGCGGATTTAAAAATTTGTTTTTTAAACAAAATTAACAGATTCGGGGAGCTTAATAAGATCTATTTCGCTCTAATCAGCTACAGTAGATGTAGTTGGCAATACTATTTTTGACGGTGACGTTAAGTCTTTCGTTCAAAAAGTTCGATAATAAGTATGTAGAGTCGACCCATTCATCATAAAAAAAAAAATGTATATCTTGCGTTTATACCAAGGGTGGAAGTTAAAAATTTGATGACGTAGCAAGTGATTTTTATCGTTCTTTGCTTATTACTCTTATTACATTACATTAAGTTAAAGAGAGTCAAGTATATTACTACCAAGGCAGTTTTGGCCTTTCCGTACAGGGTTTCTGGTTACGTAGGTTACATAAACCTCTGTCCTATGAAACCAAATTAAAGAGGTCAGAGAAACTGAAAGTTTACCTTCTTGTTGAGTGACATTATTCCGTATCCATGGATTGTTTACGTGGAAACGTCATTTTGATGAAGGCTAATAAAATTAAATTTTGTTATAATTACTAAAAGTTTTTGAGAAAAAATTAGAAACAAGTAAAATTAATGATCTAAACTATGTCTTGTGCAGTGCCATGCTGTAGGTTTCATTCATCAAGACGCCAAAATAATGATGAAATCTTACGCTACCAACGGTAAGTGTTTTTTGGTATTGTAGTATCAAAGTCTTAATTTTAATGCATTCGGGGGATAATTTCATACAAAATACTATCATGGAATCTTGTTTAATAAGGATTAATCGAATGCTATAGGCAAAATATACAAATCATATTTGTTATCATAGTGTTGTACTCGATTCTATCGACATCGATAGTTTTATGTTGGTGGTTGGTGAGGCTGAACTTATTTTAATTTTTTTTTCCGGATTTATGGAATTTAGTACAAATAATAAATACTTAATTAAATGGCTAGAAGGCTGCAAACATTCTAGTACGTTTTAAGATAAGATAATGTTTATTTAGAGACAAGTATTATACAAGCTTAAAGTAATGTAACAAACAATTAAATTTAGTTATAATAATTCATTCATTCATTCATTCATTCATTGATTCAATGAATGAATGAAAAGTTATAATAATAATAGTATAACTTAGGTATGTGATTGTACCTATTTATGCTTGCGTAAACAATAATGATGTGCGCTAAGAGCCGGACTAGATTTTCTGTGTCCCGGTTCCCAGCGCCCCCTTTCGGATTAGATTTGTATGTATGTTTGAATGAATGAATGAATGAATAAACGTTTGTTTGTTTAGTGATTGATGAAAAAGTTATACCTACCTACCTAGTAGGTAGAACTTTATTATTAGAATCATTCATGTTTGGTTAACGCTAACGTAAATCTAAAACTGTTTCAGGAAACCGTAATAATAATATAGACGAATGGAGCTCCAAACCGCAAGAAGCGCTTTGTAAGAAGGAAATGCAAAAATTATAATTTAAACTAATGGTTGGAATGGAAGGAATCAAACTGCAAGTTTCTTGATGGTCCTTCTTGGATTGATCCAGGAATAAGGCGCTTAAATTCATCTAGCTTTAAATGATTCTAAACCTAAGTTAATAGCATTATGTAAGGCTCAATGCACATTGAATTGGGAAGCGACGCGTCAATTAGTTTTATAGCAAGCCATTATAAACCTTATGACCAATGGAACAAGATATAGAATCGCTTGTAGAATCAACGAGATCTGGCGAAGCCATCTAGCGGGCCGCGCTGGCCCGAGTGGTTCATTCTACAAGCGTTTCTATATCTTGTACCATTGTTCATAAGGTTTATAATGGCTTGCAATAAAATAATTGACGCGTCGCTTGCCAATTCAATGTGGCTTAAACCTAATAGTAGGTAGGTAAACAGAGTTATACTTTAAAGAAAATTCAATTAAACGACTGAAATATAGGCACATACATACAGGTAAGTAATAGCCAGTCCCTGCCCGTGGTCCACCACAGGTCCCGTAGTACCTACTAATCGGGTGTTAATGGTATTCCTGAACACAACATACCTACTCCATACCCATCGGTGAATATTATGGAAACCCAATCAGTAGATTAGGATTGGTACCTACTTTAAAAATATTGTTACAAAATAAATACTTTTTGACTTTGTCCTCATTGATTTCAACAAAAAATAGCCCCCTAAGTAGCACTTTTTTCATGGTATTACGGAAGCTTACAGTCCCTGGAAGTTTTAGAAAATACTCAAATTTTTGGATTCCTAATTTTATGTTTAAAATTAAACGTTGACTATCTTAAACACAATATCGTAACTTTGGATCTAAACTTTTCTACTTGCACTAATGCTAGACACCTGAGTTTTGTATGTATGAAAGTACAATTCAAGTTAATTTTTTGACAAGAAAATAAATTTGAAAATTCTCCCTTTTTTTTGATAACTAATTCGTTCCAATCGGACATTCTCATTATAAAGCTTTAAATGCGTATAACTCGAAAACTAAAAAAAATCGTAGAACATAGGTACATGGGGTATTTCTGGATAGCCCTGGATTGGATGGATGTGAGAAACTTATTATTTTTCCTATTGACGTCACTGAGTGGACCACCCTGTATTTTAAATAATAGGTATCTGGGTAATAGCTATAATCAACTTTTAACTTACTTCTTCTTGTCGTGTCACTAGTTCTTCCGAACCAGTAATTTTAGAAACTTTTATCGACAAACAATATTTTCGATGACACTTATGTTCACATCTCTATTAAAATCTATAATTCTCTATGGAACAAATTAGTGTGTACGGAAAGGACAAAACTGCCTTGATAGTAATATACTTGACTCTCTTTAACTTATTGCTATAAACTTATGAGCAAGAAGGAAAGTACGATAAAAAAACCTTACTACTTGAAAACATTCTATCTTTTCTAGCGGAGCGGCCGCGTTCTCGGACGAAATATAAAGAGGACGTCTGATTGAAGGAAGTCCTCATACAAAATTTTCTGTCAATTTTTGCGGGGGACGAGGTAGCACACTAACGCATTTTACACACACATACGCATTTCGTTTTTGTATCGCTACACAAGCACACTACATAAAAAATACAACACACTCTCATTTTTACACACACTATTGCAAATTTCGTATAAACATAATGTAGCGACGTAAAACAGAAAGTAGCACACATCAAGAAAATTAGGGAAGGGAACGTCAATAATATTATCGTTATCGATTATATGCGTGAATGAGTGAATGATGACAAATTATTTCTTCCATTTCTCAGTTTCTATTAATCGTATATTTTGCATTGTGAATAAAATTAACTTAACAATGCTTTACAATGTAGTAGATAAGTTAATAACAAGTAAAAATTGGTTAGACCGTAAAATTTAATTGTACAGTGCCACCAAAATATCGAATTTCGAAACTATTAATGTGTGTAAGCTATCGGTCTATTGATGTCGTCCCACTAGTTCTTTCGAACCAGTGTGGCGAAAGGATTTCAAGTGCGCCCTAAAGAGGCGTCTTTATACGTTGACGATGACGAGTTTACATAGGTAGGAACTTATATTTTCTGAACACTTAGGTACTGTAAAACTAGTTTATTTAAATCTAATAGCCTTGAACCTTCATTACAATTACAGCTACTTCTGCCATATGTAAGTATATACAGGATGTCATAGGAACGACAGTCAAGCGGAAGTCCAGTGATGCAGACCACTGTTGCTGCAATGTCACAAAAATATGAATAACTTCTAAACTACAAAAAATCGTTGAACATACATGGGGGTGATTTGGGTAGCCCTTGGGATGTTGCATCACTAGACTTTTGCTTGACAGTCGTTTCTGTAGGGATGTTTGTTGCTTTTGTAGTACTTAAACCTCAAATGGTCCCATAGGCTTTTTCGATCCTTACATGAAACTGAATCGATTTTAGTACAAAAAGTATAGGAAAAGTTTTTGACAATTTCTGAATTTTCTAGTACTCAAACGACCCCATAAAGTCTTTTGATGTTTACCTGAAACTGAATAGATTGGAATCAATTTTTTTTTCCTTTTGCCATTTTTGTCGCTGTCTGTACATTTTTTCAAAATCTGCGAATGCAGTTTAAAATATCTCAAAAAGATAGGGAGCGTTTTCTTGTAGCTACAATGGTTAAGGTACCTGCCCTCCATGGCCCATCTCAAAAATCCACCTGTATAGTCCGAGTAGGCGTCCAGGATGGATGTCTATTGCATGCTTGTTTCCATTTTTCTTTAATAATCTCTTGGGAACATAAAATCAACAAGCAAAGAAAAGTAGGTACATACAAAACTTTTAAAAATGTTCATCTTCCGTTCATTCATTTAAATCATCGATATCAATACCACTGCACTATAGAACATTTCAACTAGTCAAGTTAGGGTTGTCATCAATTTGAAATAATTATGACTATGTTTTAAAATGCCTGCCAAGCGTGGCGATTATGGCAATTCCTCCAAATGTTTGGGAGAGGCCCTTGCCCAGCAGTGGGATCCCTACGGGCTACTAAAAAAAAAAAAAAAAAAAAATGTTTTAAAATAAATTACCCATAATTATTTTGCGTGGTTTCATTTTATTTTTAATTCACAATATATTCATAGTTATTATGTCGGATTGGGGGAGGGGGGATCAAAGTTCCCACTTTTGGGCTTTTCGCTTATATTCCGATAGCGGTGCGTCGTATGACAAAAAGTTTGTAAATTAAATGAAAGATCATATAATTCTCTACGACTTTTGTAATATACTATTCCGAATTTTCATCAGGTTTTGCGGTTTTGAGACACACGCTCCGGAAAAAGGCAAGCTACACGCTCCGGAAGAATAAAAGGAAGCTACATTCCTTTTCAGCTTTATAACTTCAGAACCAGTCATGTTAAGCTACAAGGGTTAAAAAAACCTAACTTAAAGATAAAAAAGAAAATTTTTACGGAGCTTGAAAACGGTTGGAAATTCTGGAAAAGGGTATGGAGTTGAAGAAAATTTTATGATCTTTCATTTAGCATAAGTAAATTAATTTGGCATAATAATTGCATTGAAACGCACCGTTTTTGATAAATTAGTCAACTCCCTCCCACTCCGGCTCACCTCCTAGACATCAGTACTTTTAGTATGTTCACTTCCTAAGCACCCAGAACAAGTTTCTTAAGGAACCGCTTAAATACCAGCTCACGCATTCTACAACTCTCTTTTAATAACTGAACTGTTGGCAGTTTATTAAATGTTAAAAATTATGGAACACATTATAGAAACGCAATTAAAATGTAACTAGATTAAAATAAACGTGTTTTGATTTTGAAAAAACTTAGTGACATCCCTGACTCGCTACATAGATTATTACATAGTATTGTAGTCACGTGAATAGACTTATTCATTCATTCTTATGGCGGAAAATTCAAATTACTCAAATATAAATATCATAAATTCATAAGGAAATTAATAGTTATGTTACAAATTAAATACTCACAAATGAAAAGAGATGCCGTCGCTTTTGAAATTTGATGTTGCCGACTTGTTTCGATAACAAAATACAGCACAAATAGGCATTTTATGGCAGCTCTGTTCTCGCTCAGGAGGCTCATTCTGTAAACTCATTTCGAACCTCGCTAAGCTGAATCCGCAGTGATTTACGAGTTTCGTATTCTGTAGAACTCGATAATGCTTGTAGCGCCTCAGTGACGAGCGTGGTAGTGAAATGAACTAAGTTGAGTGAGATTCTGACATTTACTCTAGTGAATGACGTACAATTGGCATTCTGTAAGGGAATTCCCAAATCATCTCGACACTCGTAACTCGAATTCACTTGTCAAATAAAAAGCTACAAAGGAGTGATCGAATTTGGTTGTTTGAGTTTAATTTGTGTGTTTGTGAACCAAAGACTTTAACGAAAAATCTTTGTTGTTAACGTGATATGTCTCGGTTATTCATATTTCTTAGTTTACTGAGAGAAGCTCACGAGTTAGACATTAATACTAGCAGACGCCAAGCTGAAAATTTCAGACGTGTAAAAATATTTAGCAGAAATGAAGACTATGTGGCATTATATCGATTATCACAGGAGTTGATCGAAAATTTGATAATAGAAATACAGACTTTACTTCCAAGTTCTCGCAGACCACGTAGACGCTTTTCGACAAAAGTAAAGGTAGGTACCTATGAAAAAAAACTTAGATAATGTTTACACATTAGTACATTTTATTACCTACTCTGTTTTACTCATGTAAATAAGTACAAATAATAATTTATGTGAATGGATAAGTACCTAGTACCTACCTAACTTCATCACGTAATCGTCCACTGTTGGACATGAGCCTCCTGTAAGACTGAAAGTCCTAAGGGCCGGCTTCGTAAGCCGGAACCACCACAGCAAGCATCTAACATAAAGTAGGTTTTTGACCGTGTATTTTATTCAATGTTTCAGTTGCTGTGCACACTATCGTTTTTGGCTAGCGGAAGTTACCAAAGAATACTAGGCAGAGATATAAATACCTTTTTGTCTCAACCATCGGCATCTCGTTGTATTCATGAGATGGTTGAAACCTTATGTCATCCTAGTATTGTAAGAAAGTATATAAGATTTCCACAAAATATTGAAGAAAGACAACAATTAAAAGAAAGGTTTGAATAAACAACATTTAAATTGTTTAAGTAGTAAGGTAGCTTTCCTTTATTATTCATTTCTTTCAGATTTTATGAAAAGTTCAAGATTCCAGGAGTAATTGGAAGTATAGATGGAACATTTGTTGCCATGGTGAGGCCTAAAGAAAATGAAGAGCGGTACTATTGTCGCAAAGGGAACCATGCAAGGAATATTCTCTTGGTAAGTTATTTTCTGTCAAGATTATGGCAAATTCCCCCATTGCATATGTTGGGGGAGTCCTGTAGTTGACATAGGCTTCCTCCAACTGCTACTTTCGGGCTGTTATGATGATGATGATACAGTTATTTATTAATCTTTTGAGTTAAATTTGGTTAGTGGTAGTTAGTAAATAGCTACAATATGTGTAACCTTAATTAAATATTACCTGTTTTTTTTAGATTACCGATGCGGATCTCAATATTTTGCATGTTGATCCAACTAATGGGGGTGCATCACATGACAGCTTTATTTTTAATAACAGTGTTATAAAGACACATTTAGAGGATTTGGTGAATGCTAATGAAACCGTTTATTTGCTAGGTGAGACTATAAACTATAATATTTGGTACATTTATCAATGTTGTATTAACCACGGTAATTAGGTAGGTATCTCTCAACATTTAGTTCCGAACCAATTCATTAAAATAAGCCAACAAAGAGACAATTACGTACCTAAATTAGTTTTTACTAACGCATAAATTACTAGGTACCTATGTATTATGCACCTAGTTTCATTTATACAATTATTTACTTTCCAGGGGATTCTGGATATGCACAGCGTTCATACTTGATGACTCCCGTGCCCAATGCCGAAGAGGGAACTCCCGAAGGCTTTTACAATAAAATGCACGCTACAGCGCGCAACACAGTGGAAAGAGCCATAGGCAGGCTGAAAGGTAGATTTCGGTGTTTGCTGGTTCACAGAGTGCTTCACTACCACCCTGATAAGGTTGCTAAAGTGGTGATAGCATGCTGTGTCCTACACAATATCTGTAATAGAGCTGGATTACCCGCGCCCGTCTTAGATCACCGCGATCATGAAAGGGAGGCAAGCTTTCGCGCCGCTGCTCGAGCACGTAACGAGACAACAGGCACTCAAAGCGAAATTGTAATTGGCCAGTCAAGTAGAGAAGACCTAATTAATAGTTTGTGGCGCGCACGCAATTTATTATAAAATAAAAACAATAAAATTAAAATATTTTATTAAAAAAGGAAAAAAAAACAATCAAATAGTAAAACAGTAATATAAGAATAGTAATGATAACATATTAGTACAATAGTAATATATGACAATAAACACTAAATCAATAAAACAACACCATTTTTTTATTTTACCTCCTATCTGCTAAAGTTTTTAAGGCTTCTGCGATTGAGTTAAGCGCCTGTGCAATGGCTTCATTTTGGCTCTGAAACGTTGAAGTAACAGCCTCTAAAATGTCGGTGTTCCGACGATCTAGCTGTAATCGTTGTTCTTCCAACCTCAAAAATCTGTCAGTGATGCTAGTCAACTGAGATCGGCGCTGTGATGGTGGTGATGAAGGTATCAATGCGCGTCTACGGCGGCGTGGACCTGTAACATTTTAATTTTTAAGCAATAGCAACATACTTAAGATTTTTGAACAGGAAAAGGAAAGCAAATAACTTACTTGTATGCAGAGGTGGCAGCTGGCTTGGTGGTAGTGAATCGCGAAATTGTTGGTGGTGTGTAGGAGATGCAGAGATCGGATGAACACCCTGTCTGGAAGGAGTGTGCACATTGGGGTGCTCAACCAAAATTGATGGGGTCCTGGGTGGTGAAGCCATGGCTGGAAGAGTTTGTGTAGACACCTAGAAATATTTTATATTACATTTTATTCAATACTACAAGGATAAACAAAATATGCAAACAAATATTTATGTACTTACAGCTGGTATAATATAACTTGTATGTAACCGGTATGGAGTCCCAGAACCGGTGTTTGTGTCAGCGATTGTGTTCTAAAACAGATGGAGAAACAGAATGATGATAAAATATACTTAATTATGAGTACCTATTTGTTTCTTCATATAAAATTTGAATCTAGGCATACCGTCATAGTGTCTGTTGCTACCTCTCCCAGCCTTGAAGGTCCTGGTGAATTTGATGGCAATCCTTCATTTTGGTGGGGTTCCTAAAACAATATAATATGAGCTTGAGTGGCAAATAAATAAATGTCTATGTCTATATTTATCATAAATTAAATTACAAAACTTAAAGTAGGTTCTGTGAAAATACTAAAATTATATTACTAATAAAAACTTACACTAAAGGGATCAATAGCTAAATGCCTATCACCAATAGCAAAGCTTTCACCACCCATTAGTGATATGATCCGCTCCTCCACCTCAGATATATCTACCACCTCCTCCACACCACCACCGGTCCTGCGTCGGGCTGCAGCACGTAGAGCAGCTTTCTTTTTAACTGCACTCTTTTTGTCGGCCCAGTACTAGAAAAGGCACATAGTTTAAAATAGATAAGTTTATATTATTTTAAAAATTTTTAGAAAACTTACAGCTAGGAATAAAAACAATAGGTAGGTAAACAAATAAATAGTATGCAGCGGAAGGCTACATACTATAGGATGGCTAATTACAAGTTTCCACAAACAAAAAAAACTAAATTAGTTGCCCATAATTAATCATCAAACATAAAATGTTAATTAATAGATACGAACCTTCCATTGTAAAGTAGAACCCACACATACCTTAGTCCACTGCTTCCAAGTCTTAGCGCTCCCTCCCATACTATTGAGTTGGAAGGCCAGCCTCTCCCAGTGTTTCCGTGCAGCATCCCTAGCACTGGCAACCTTAGAGAAACCCTTCGCAAGGCTTGGGTTTCTTTCTAAATATAGTAGAAGAGCCTCTATTTGTTGCCGGCTAGGGTGAGACGATCGTTCGTTGGTACTGTAATGGTAATTAATATTACAGTATAAACATAGTCACTAAAGTAAAATCTACACATAAACACTATTACTAGATTGTCAAGAAAACTTTTGCAAACAGGTAGGTACCTACCTAGGTACTTTTACTTACTTCATCTTCTCTTCAACTTCTCTTCAACCGTTGAAACTCTTATTAAGTCCGTGCAAAAAACATGCCCCTTACAACATAAACAAATTGTACACAAAACACAAAACAAAACCAATGTAATAGACAACTTGTGCATAGACAATAAAACAAACCAAGGCTCATTGTCTATTCCACCAAACAAATGTTAAGTTTTTTTAATAATTTTATTCATTTTACGTAATTACAATGTAGACTTAGCCATTTTACTAACATAATATTACGAAAAAAGTTTATTTATGTTCGTTTTATTGTAAAAAACTCCAAAAAAGTTTCATCGATTTGTCGATTATAGCTGTGACGCATATGCTCAATCCCTAGCTCATTTCGTTACTCACTTCACTTCACTTGTGCTGCGAAACTTATACAGAATACCATTTCAAGGTGAAGTGGGTCGGCTTACGAAGTGAGCTCGGTCACTTGAGTGAATTCGAGTTCGAATTCGAAATTTTACAGAATGAGCCTACAGGTTCAGAAGTATTGTGTCAAAATGGCTACCGAAGTAGTTTTTATAAACTGAAACGACTCGGAGTCGTCTACATTTGACAGAGGGGAAATACAAGTTATGGCGCATCCCTACCTTAATGATCGAAGGCCGCGTTTGATCATCTAAGGTTTATACCACCCACGGAGTACCACCTATCCGTTTTTTGAACGAATCTTTTTCACGTTTCATTTCACGTAATATAGGCTGCTATAGTGCCATTGCTAGTATTGAATACAACCTTCTTTCAAAGCGAATTCAGCATTACATAATACCCAACACATCTTTACCACAAACTTCAATGAATTTTGAAATCAATTATTCTAGGCAAAAACCTTAGCGTAAGAGTTCGTGAAGAATTCTTCTAACAATTCTCTCTACTCATGACTGACTTACAAGACAGAAAAGAGTATGTGTTAAAACTATGTATGAGGAAGGATACAAGAAACAAGCACCATCACTTCATATAATTTTTATTAAGAATTCAGTTGGACTGCTGGGATCACTTTGAATCGTCTTAAAACTAGGTGATTTTACTCCTGTTCCTTCGCGACCAATACCGTGAAGAACCAGGGCAACAAACACGGTCTGGGGCCTAGCTTTTCTTTGGTGATCCATCTTAAATCTTACTTATCTTAGTAACCAATTGCTTTAATTATAAACAATGCCTTATTTTATCAGTATTTTACTTTAACCTCAACATCAATCTAATTCTCTCACCTGTTATTTTGAAACAGATATCATATTCTAAGAAGACAATGCACTTTAAATAATTATAATTACATAACTACGCACGGAACCCAATTACAATGAACAATACTTCTTTTACACTACTAATAACACTTTCAATGCTATAATCACAAAATAGAAACAGCCTACTAAGCTTTCTACCATTCTACAACATATGTTTTTACTTAACTTGCTCATTTCTCCTTCACCAAAAACCGCATGCCGACTGAATCTCTCTGCCCGCTGCATTCGCCATCTTTCTTTCCCTCTCCCTCCTATTTCCGCTACTTGCCAATAATATTCAACCGAAAAGGAACACTAACCATTATTTCTATTGTACCAAAAATCACTGTTAGTTTTATAAAGTTATGATACACGTAACAAATTATTTTCGGTCCCATATTTTTCACATTGCAGCCGTAAGAAAAGAACATGACATTGACCTCTTCCTATCTCAAATCAAAACAAAACAGTATTGTAATCATTGTAATCTAGCAATTATTATTTAGATTTTTGTTGAATGGCTAAATTATCTACTTTATTAATTCCTAATTATAACAGTTCGTCCATCCTGACATAATTTGATACCACGCAAATTAAGATCGATTAACATTTTAACTACCATTAAACATAGGTACTTACTCTAAATTAATTATATTCCTATAATTAAGTACACCTTAATAGCCATTTATGTATACGTGTTAATAATACGTGTTGTTTTATTTTAAAGGTGGCTTCTGTGATAAATCCTGTGTTATCACCTGAAAAAGAAAATTAAAATCTTAATAGTCAAATAAGTATACTTTTATTTTGCACTTTTAACTGTCGTAACCATTTTTTTGTTTTCTTTTTCCATCACAAGAAGTATTTCATAGTGTATCTATCTATCTATCCCAATATAATTAACTTTTCATCATTCAGTTTTCATTTCAACCAAGTTTTCAGTAGGCTTAAAGAAAGACCCTTAGGAATATGATTTTACCTAGACTGGGTATAATATAATATACCTAGTCTATTTCCTCACACCTATACCTACTTTAAGTAGGTATCTCATCGTCTTTTTGGACGACCCATATTTATTTTCATCCTTTAGCAAACTGTTTATTTCATCTTCCAATCAAACGGCCTTATATTTTATATTCATCGTTTAACAAACTGTTTATTCCATCGTCCAGTCAGACGGCCCTTAATTATTTTTGTCGTTTAGAAAACTGTTTATTTCATCGTCCCGTCAGACGGCCCTTGATTATCTTATCATTTTTACCAAATTGTTTATTTCATCGTCCAGGCAGACGGCCCTTATTTATTTTTATCATTTAGCAAACTGTTTATTTCATCGTCCAGTCAGACGGCCCTTATTTATTTTTATCATTTTTACAAAATTGTTTATTTCATCGTCCAGGCAGACGGCCCTTCATTATTTTCATAATTTTTGTTTTTTTAAACTGCATCTTTCATCGTCCAGTCGGACGGCCCTTTTCTCGCGTATGTATTTGTCTAAATGCTTAACATACCCTTCTAGCAACGCAATGAGCTCTTCCGTAGGACCCCTAGGACTCCACGGAACTAATATCATTATCATCAAATTTCCTAAGGAATCTGATTCCACAGTTTTATATTACTTATACTTTTTATATCCATAATACTATTATTTATTTTATTTACATCCTCATGTGTTCATGAAGTAACTAAACCAATCAAAACTACATAACAGCACCGTTTCCGTTCGGGTAATTCTGTCTCAACCTAGGTTCAAACTTAGAACCAGACCTGAGTGAGTACTCAACATACATCGTCTGATACGATTAGTTTGCAATACAGCAAAACCTTTATGTAATAAATAATAACTTTATCACCGATAAGGTCTTTATTACCAGTTACTGAACTCTATCTATGAACGTAAATTTTCTTTGTCAATCACAACAGTGGTCACATTAGCTACTTTAAATTTTAACCGGAATTGCTCACGCGCATTCCTGGATCTTATTTATCATCTTTTATCATCCTTATATCATCCTTATATCATCCTTATATCATCCTTATATCATCCTTATATCATCCTTATATCATCCTTATATCATCCTTATATCATCCTTATATCATCCTTATATCATCCTTATATCATCCTTATATCATCCTTATATCATCCTTATATCATCCTTATATCATCCTTATATCATCCTTATATCATCCTTATATCATCCTTATATCATCCTTATATCATGCTTATATCATGCTTATATCATGCTTATATCATGCTTATATCATGCTTATATCATCCTTATATCATCCTTATATCATCCTTATATCATCCTTATATCATCCTTATATCATCCTTATATCATCCTTATATCATCCTTATATCATCCTTCTATCATCCTTCTATCATCCTTCTATCATCCTTCTATCATCCTTCTATCATCCTTATATCATCCTTATATCATCCTTATATCATCCTTATATCATCCTTATATCATCCTTATATCATCCTTATATCATCCTTATATCATCCTTATATCATCCTTATATCATCCTTATATCATCCTTATATCATCCTTATATCATCCTTATATCATCCTTATATCATCCTTCTATCATCCTTCTATCATCCTTATATCATCCTTATATCATCCTTATATCATCCTTATATCATCTCGACCCTCATCTCGACCCTCATCTCGACCCTCATCTCGACCCTCATCTCGACCCTCATCTCGACCCTCATCTCGACCCTCATCTCGACCCTCATCTCTACATTATCTGTATCTCTACCTTTATATCTCTACCTTTATGTCTCTACCTTTGTCTCTACCTTTATGTCTCTACCTTTATGTCTCTACCTTTATGTCTCTACCTTTATGTCTCTACCTTTATGTCTCTACCTTTATGTCTCTACCTTTATGTCTCTACCTTTATGTCTCTACCTTTATGTCTCTACCTTTATGTCTCTACCTTTATGTCTCTACCTTTATGTCTCTACCTTTATGTCTCTACCTTTATGTCTCTACCTTTATGTCTCTACCTTTATGTCTCTACCTTTATGTCTCTACCTTTATGTCTCTACCTTTATGTCTCTACCTTTATGTCTCTACCTTTATGTCTCTACCTTTATGTCTCTACCTTTATGTCTCTACCTTTATGTCTCTACCTTTATGTCTCTACCTTTATGTCTCTACCTTTATGTCTCTACCTTTATGTCTCTACCTTTATGTCTCTACCTTTATGTCTCTACCTTTATGTCTCTACCTTTATGTCTCTACCTTTATGTCTCTACCTTTATGTCTCTACCTTTATGTCTCTACCTTTATCTTTATCTTTATCTTTATCTTTATCTTTATCTTTATCTTTATCTTTATCTTTATCTTTATCTTTATCTTTATCTTTATCTTTATCTTTATCTTTATCTTTATCTTTATCTTTATCTTTATCTTTATCTTTATCTTTATCTTTATCTTTATCTTTATCTTTATCTTTATCTTTATCTTTATCTTTATCTTTATCTTTATCTTTATCTTTATCTTTATCTTTATCTTTATCTTTATCTTTATCTTTATCTTTATCTTTATCTTTATCTTTATCTTTATCTTTATCTTTATCTTTATCTTTATCTTTATCTTTATCTTTATCTTTATCTTTATCTTTATCTTTATCTTTATCTTTATCTTTATCTTTATCTTTATCTTTATCTTTATCTTTATCTTTATCTTTATCTTTATCTTTATCTTTATCTTTATCTTTATCTTTATCTTTATCTTTATCTTTATCTTTATCTTTATCTTTATCTTTATCTTTATCTTTATCTTTATCTTTATCTTTATCTTTATCTTTATCTTTATCTTTATCTTTATCTTTATCTTTATCTTTATCTTTATCTTTATCTTTATCTTTATCTTTATCTTTATCTTTATCTTGGAATTCATTTCATCATTAACTTCATTAACATCATTTCATACTCTGACATCATTCCTAACATGGTACATGTAGGACAGACGAAACTCACTGTCACAAAAATATCGAAAATCTTTAGGTACTCGCAAAAAAAAATAAACACCTAAGTACCTACCTTAAATAGCGAGTACTACACGTGTGGACACTGATACCGATCTAGCGTTTCTCATAAAATTATAATATACACTAAGAAAAACAAACTTCAATGTATCTAACCGGAATGTAAAGAACAACCATCTAACAACTCAACTACGAAAAGTAAGCGTCAAAGCAGATTGTAGTATTAACCATACTTAATTAGATCACATACAACTACAACCCTCAAATGGCTCTCATTACCTCTCTTAATGAGACCTTCCCTTCATCTAGAGTCTGTGACTTGCAGGTCATGACCACCAACACACAACATTATACAGTACGCCTTTAAGACCCAGGTCACCACCACAGCCTAGCTGTCCATCGCGCCCTGAACAACTCTCAACTGAGTTGCAGTTACGATAACAGACCGGTGCGTGCAGCGCGACCCCTGACTATGTCCTTACTGTTTTATTAGCAAGAGGTTACCCTCACTATCTATCTATCACTACAACCAAATCTAACTCTGTATTTAGATCGCTTAGATGACCTCTTCATATACGTCTCCCTTCACGAGAGAACTATTAGGTTCTATTACCATTCAATCTAAACCATCACGTTTATTCACTTACAAAGACTAGCGAACAGGACTAACTTAACTGACTTGGAATTAGCAAATCATATTTTATAAGCACTAAAATTGATAAATTTACGCACTATTTCTCGTTGTTGTGAACCTAGTCGAATCAACCAAAGTTTGTATCGACGAACTCTGAAAAAGTGTAGGTACGCGCTTTTACTGGTGCAGGTCTTTAGGTCTGGGAATCTGACTACCTGTCACTGTACCTAACAAGAAATAATCACGTTTACCTATTAATGTGAAAACAACTTATTCCAATCTCTGCCCAACAGTTTCTCTAAATGTGGGTAGATCCCTTAATTTTTATTCCGAATCAAGATAAAACAATAAACCGGTTTTATGATTGACAAGTGAGGCTTAGCTTACTGTCACACCAACATTCAAATTATTAGAACCAATCTCATTACGGAATAGCCTAGGTCATTAACCTCGTCCAGTGAAATGAGAATAAATTATAGTCTACCTCACTATTAATTATTCGATACTGTAAACATGAACACAGATTTGAAATTTCCTGAGAATCGAAAGTATTTTCTGTCTAACGCTTTAGATATTCTAGCTTCCAGCTGAATTTACCTAGATGTCATATATTGTATCGCGATATAACCAATTTTCTAAATTCAACACTTGAATCAAAATGAAAAGTACATAATACGCTCACCGGATAATCGTCCATTCGGGTTCGTCAGCAACCTTGTATCAAGATCTAAACAAAGCCGCTACAGCTGTTGCTTGCTGCCACGGTATATAGTGTGACTGCCACCGATTGTACCACACCGTTGCCCGAGCTATACTTCCTCACCGTGGAATGAGTAGCACGACTTATTTGCATAGTGATCGGTACCACTTCACCATCGCTTCTTTACAGGTCTATCAGCATCGTCTCGATGACTTCGGTCAGGTTCTCGTACACGTTTGGGCATGATTAGGAATCCCACCTTCTGAAACTGTTAAAACTATGTATGAGGAAGGATACAAGAAACAAGCACCATCACTTCATATAATTTTTATTAAGAATTCAGTTGGACTGCTGGGATCACTTTGAATCGTCTTAAAACTAGGTGATTTTACTCCTGTTCCTTCGCGACCAATACCGTGAAGAACCAGGGCAACAAACACGGTCTGGGGCCTAGCTTTTCTTTGGTGATCCATCTTAAATCTTACTTAACTTAGTAACCAATTGCTTTAATTATAAACAATGCCTTATTTTATCAGTATTTTACTTTAACCTCAACATCAATCTAATTCTCTCACCTGTTATTTTGAAACAGATATCATATTCTAAGAAGACAATGCACTTTAAATAATTATAATTACATAACTACGCACGGAACCCAATTACAATGAACAATACTTCTTTTACACTACTAATAACACTTTCAATGCTATAATCACAAAATAGAAACAGCCTACTAAGCTTTCTACCATTCTACAACATATGTTTTTACTTAACTTGCTCATTTCTCCTTCACCAAAAACCGCATGCCGACTGAATCTCTCTGCCCGCTGCATTCGCCATCTTTCTTTCCCTCTCCCTCCTATTTCCGCTACTTGCCAATAATATTCAACCGAAAAGGAACACTAACCATTATTTCTATTGTACCAAAAATCACTGTTAGTTTTATAAAGTTATGATACACGTAACAAATTATTTTCGGTCCCATATTTTTCACATTGCAGCCGTAAGAAAAGAACATGACATTGACCTCTTCCTATCTCAAATCAAAACAAAACAGTATTGTAATCATTGTAATCTAGCAATTATTATTTAGATTTTTGTTGAATGGCTAAATTATCTACTTTATTAATTCCTAATTATAACATATGATCATATCTACCTACCGACATGCGTCATATAAAGAAGATTAAATGAGTATCATGAATTTACATACATACATACATACATAAAGTCACGCCTCTTTCCCAAAGGGGTAGGCAGAGACCACGGATCTCCAGTCACTACGATCCTGACACACAACTTTCGCCTCATTCACTCTCATTACATTCTTCATACATGCTCGTCGGTTTAGGGTACTTTTGACCTGGCCCTTCTCCAAAATGTCGCCAATTTGATCCAAGAAGGTTCGCCTAGGTCTTCCCCTTCCAGCTGTCCCATGCACACTCAGCAAAACAAAACTTTAAATAAAACAAAAGCATTTTTTGATATACATTGTACTTTTAAAACTTAGCTTATTGTATTTCTAGGATTGTACACTTAATTCTTTGGCATATTTAATTTTCTATTATTAATCTTTACTGAGATCTGTGATCATTTAATTTACAACGGTCCATTTTGATGGCTTCTCACAATTCCCTTTATCTGGGCATAGTCTATTAAAAGTAGTTTTGCTATCAAAACCCAGTATTTCTCGTTCTTCTTGAATCCTGAATGAAAAAGTGCTTTCATGGGTTCCAATGAAATAAGCACTTCGGGAACAAATAATTTGCTCGATAATAGCTATTTCACCATCAGAGTAACCATCAATATCTTCTTCGTTTTGAATATAGAAGTATGCAGTGAGTTTGAATTTTTTCAGCTCTTTTTCTAATGCATGAAGTTCGGAATCAGTTGCATCGGATGCTATGAAAACCTTTTTTGTGGTTAGTAGGTTTTTTCTAACAGCTTGTTCAATTTGTTTTGCAGTTCCAGGGATTGATGGAACATCTTTGGAGCGATAGCGAGCAAAGTCTTGCCGTCTCCAGTGTACAGACACATAATTTGGACATTTCCTTGTGTTGCATTTCAAGTGTTCCGATATATATTTCTCAGCTGATTTTACGAGTTTACTGCTGAATTTCATGCTCTTGCGGCATTCCCAATAAGGTTTAGTACCATAGGTGTCATGTAGAGGTATCTCTCCATGAGCAAACATCACTTTTTTATCAGATAAATGAGTAGCCATTAGTTCCCATAGCTGAGATATTTTTCCTTGGAATTTTACACAGAGGACTTCCTTTGCTGTTATGTTGCTGTATCCCCAATAGCTCCCATCGTACTTACAAGGCCCAGTGATCTCCCATTTTTCCTCAAAAACCCCATTTTCAAATGCATTCTCAAAGTTTTGTAGAACATACAAAGTATCAATTTGAAGGATTTTATTTGGTGTATCTAATGCCTCATACATTTCCAGAACAGGAGCATAGGATTTGAGTGAGTTCAGATCGAAGAACACGTTCCACGGCATAGGTTTGTTTGAATGAGACTCTGACTTCCAATGGTATAGATTGTACCAAGGTGGCAAAACTAGATGCCATTTTTGCTTAATCTTGCTTTTTCTAGACTCTGCAAGCATAATAGCAAACCTCATATAAACGTCGCGTCTTAAATTGAAGCCCTCAGGTGGATTCACATCGTAGAATATAAGTTTGCTCTGATCTTCCTGGCTGTTGACTCCAGAGCATGTTTTATCTTCTTTATCACAAAACCCATTAGGATTGACAACTTCTGCTGTTACTAGCAGAAGATTCACAAAAAGTACACTCGAAAGTATCATTTAATTTAGCTTTAATTTAGCAGTTTTTCAACACAACAAAACAAAGGAGGGAGCTGGACTGGGTCTCTGTGGACTGGGTCTATAGATGACAAATATATTGATCAACCAATAAATTAACCTAATAAGTAAATTAAACCATCATATTAGATAACCAAGATTAACAAAATTGAATAAATATATCAACTCTACATTTTCTAGTACAAATATCAGAGATCAACACGATATGATATTTTTAACACTAAGTACTGCATTTAGATTTCAACTCTATATCGTAAGCTTTAAGAAATATTTTTCTACTCGATTCGTGCGTCGCTTACTACGTTATGACCCCAGCCGGCCGGAGTCCTCCGGATTGACTGACGTAACGTGACGTCACAGTGCGCGCACAGGTTGTTCGTTCACTCATTCAACTTCATAAAACAGTCACAGCATTCAATAATAAGTTCTATTACACTCAAAATAAAGCCTAATTATGATTTTACGCAGTATTGATAATGATATTGATATTCATACGAAGTAATCGATATTCTTAACTGGATGCAATATGTTTATTTTAGCTAGCGGTCGAGTGCGTCTGATATTCTGGCTGAGTGGGGTACCGTTTTTTTGTTGTTTTGTATTCGGTTTGTAAGTACCTACAAATCTTCACTTTTAGGCAGACCGTATGTTTAGTTCGAAAAATAAAATGTAGTTCAAAATATAAAAAACCGGACAAGTGCCACGGATTACATGAAAGTTATAAGGTACTCGTACATGAGAAGGGAAAACATTATTTTTACATTTTTCGTCACATGTCAAAAACTATACATCCTAAAAATAATTAAAAATCTATTTAAGCTTGTGCCAATGAAGCTCTTTCATACGATACCCCACAGTTAACTCACTTCTAAATTTCATCCCCCATTCCTTGCATTAGGCTCTGTTTTTTTGGGATTTACTTAATTAAAAATATGCGGTTTTCAGATTTTTTCCTGTATTTGTAGTCTAAGTTGATGCTACTTGCCAAATTTAATAGTTCTAGGTCAATGGGAAGTACCCTATGAATTTTGATTTATTGAGTGTCGAAATATATACTTTTTTTGCGGCATAAACGGCCGTATCATTTTTTTTGCGTTAAATTAGGAGTTTGATTTTTTTCACATCATAAAGGGACCGTAGACCGGAGTATACGGTTTCAATTTCAATTTATACCTCTACCTCTACGCGTTCCCGAGATAAAGGGTCTTTACAGACAGACAGACCGACAGACAGACAGACGGACGGACAACAAAGTGATCCGATAAGGGTTCCGTTTTTCCTTTTCAGGTACGGAACCCTAAAGAGACAAAAAAATCAATCACTTAACTTTTTGACAAAATCGTATCAGTCCAAAACCTGTTCACGTATGAAGGAAATTTACCTTCATCACTCAATTGTATTTATTTCTATCAGTAATATTGCATCAAATAACAGAATATTCAACTTTATCAAAACTCATACCTAGTTCAATAAAAATAGCAAGTGATATTTTCAACCAAAAAAAATATTGATATAAAAAATTAACACATAGCAGATAACCAATAAATATTTTGAACTAATATTGACACCACTGACTGGGTCAGGCTGGGTGGCTCCGGTTGGCTCTCGGCTGGCTGGTGACAGACGCACACAGACAGTGAGTGATGATGGTGGATGACAGACTCGGACGAAATGTAAGATGACAGATGACTGCAAGCCTCCTAGTTTTTACAAGTCGCAAAAGCCACATTGAAGTTTTTTCTTCGGAAGAAAACGTATCCTGCGTGAAACGGAACCTACTAATTGATTTGACATGTGTCATCAGATCTATCGGTAATTTTGATCCACGCCCTAGCATGAGAATAAGATAGCAAACTTTGATTACTAATAGAGTAAAAGAGAAGCAAGATATATTCTGTGCTGTCCAGTTGGTGAATTAAATTTCTTGGAACAAATTTCCAACATAAAAAAACATACCGAATGTGGAAATTGCTGAAATTAATCTAAATACCTCATTTTTTAAGATAAATCATCATCAAATAGTGTAATATGGAGTTAAATGATGTGATAGTTAACCAGCCCGTCGTCATCGACAATGTAATTACTTCAAAAACATACATAATACAAAACTTTATTGGCGCACCTAATATTTTTGCAAATGCCATTGGATTATCGACAAAGCCATACAATAAGAAAGATTATTATTCTTTGTTGTATTTTCCCACATATTTAAAGCGGTTCTTGTGTATATTTACAGTAATTTATGCGTTCGGTGACTCATGAATGACGTCGACACGACCAAATGTGTTTTTTGCTTTCTAGGGCTCCGGTGTCATCAAAGCGGGCTTCGCTGGAGATCAAATACCGAAATGCAGATTTCCAAACTAGTAAGAACTATTTTCATTCTTCTGCCACGATTTAAATCTTATGATTTTTGTCAAGCTGATATTTACTGTTTTTTTTTTCACTAAAATGTATGTCTGTCTACTTACTACATATTTAAACAGCAGTTTAGACTCCCAGCAATATCCCGAAACCGATTAATAGTAGACATTTAGTTGAGTCCATATTATAGTGCATGCCGTGGCGTCCTGTATCTAGGAAAACACTAGATATAAGTAGCTTAGTTAAGAAATTGATAATACTTTTGTGATTTTTCCGTTGGATGTCCTTAAATAAATAAATAGACATTTCAGTTAGCTTACAAATTGAACACATTTTGGCAATGGTCATCAGAAGTCAAAATCCATTATTCAGTAGGAGATGGATCACTTAGTCTAAAAACTAGTTTTACTCCTGTTCTTGTGCGACCAATTCTGTGAATAAAGACAACAAACACGGTTTGGGGCCTAGCATTCTTTTGGGTGATCCATCTTTAAACTAAAAAGTCAAGCTCCATTAAGGAGCTAGCCAAACGAAATTGAGGCTCGTCAAATAAGTTAAGATGCTCATAGTACAAGTCGAGTTGGTCACTAACTCTTAAAGTTTCTACCTTTAGCATTGGTCGTCCGAAGCACGTCCGTGTAATGGCGGGGGCTCTGGAAGGCGAGCTGTTCGTAGGCCCTCGGGCTGAAGAGCACCGCGGCCTTCTCACCATCAAGTACCCAATGGAGCATGGCATTGTTACCGACTGGAACGATATGGAGCGAGTCTGGAATTACATCTACAGTAAGGTAAGATGCTACTGTTACTTTGGTCAATTCGTTTAAGAACAAGCTCGACTGGCTATGAACTAATAAATCAGTGCTAAAGATTAACCAATCTTGAACAATCGGGACTATTTCAACACTGTGATATACACAACTAGCTGCGCTCCCGCGGTGTAACCCGCGGTCCCTCGGGATTTTTTCGGGATAAAAAGTAGCCTATGTCCTTCCCTGGGATACAACCTTTATCCATGCCAATTTTCAGCCTAATCTGTTCAGTAGTTTGGGCGTGAAAAGGTAACAAACAGACAGACAGACAGACAGACAGATAGACAGACAAACAGACAGAGTTACTTTCACATTTATAATATTAGTATGGAAGTATGGATCTATCATCGATATTATTTTTTATTTTCAGCCTATATTGTCCCACTGCAGGGCAAAGGCCTCCCTCCCTTTTTTCCAGGTCTTTCTATCCATGGCTGCAGTGGGCCAATCTGGAAGATACACATCTAACTCGTCCCGCCATCTCCGTGGTGGTCTGCCGCGTGGACGTCTTGCGTTGGGCACCCATTCAGTTGTAGTCTTTGCCCACAAGTCGTCCGACATGCGACAGACATGGCCGGCCCAATCCCACTTGAGCTGGGCGGCTTTTTTGCCGACGTCGTAAACTTTTGTCTGGGAACGCAGCTCTGAGTTCCGTATTCGGTCTGTTAACCGAACGCCTAGTATGCTGCGTTCCATAGCCCGTTGACATAAATAAATAAAAAATATAAAAAATAAAACGGTCACAACTGTATCCCCAGGGCGCGGTAGACATTCTCTCAGATCTTTATATTCCAGATCTTTAAATAAATAAAGATTATACGCCAGGAAGCATTCACCTCATCTTCTTAGTCGGCACAACTGATCGCATTATAAGAATCAACAAAAAACTTCCATTCCTATACTCTAACTGCTCTCTATCTGCTAATGAGCACAATTAAAGAGCAAATCAGGTGTAGTACATCACCCCAACCAGCTAGCAGCCCAGCTACTTCAACGGAGCTACCAAACAAGACTAAAAAGACAAGAAAACGCTGGATCAAAGAAGCTAGCACAGGCCTAAGGAGTTGCGCTCCAAAAGTGGAGCACAAACACTGACAACACATTCGCGTATCTATCCCTGACTAACTGCAGAAGCGAAACAGCCCTAACATCATCCTGAAAATGTTATTGTATTGGACAAGGAGCCGTTCCAAGGGCTTTTAGGAGAAACTTGATCTTGATTGTCGAAGTTAAGCTACATTCTGAACTGTCTGTAAGTGGATGGGTGACCGCTAATGGCATTATCGGAGTTTTTAAGCCACACAGGCGATGCAGGTGGAAGATAGTATGTAGAACAATTTATACACTACTAGCTGTTCGTCGCGGTGTTACCCCCGCGATCCCTCGGGAAAATTTCACTTCCCCGGGATAAAATATAGCCTATGTTCATCGGGGATAATGTACGATTCTATTAGTGAAAGAATTTTTCAAATCGGTCCAGTAGTTTCGGAGCCTATTCATTTCAAACAAACAAATCTTTCCTCTTTATAATATTAGTATAGATTATTGGGAATTTTACAAAAGTACAAAATGAACTCAGAAACAATTTAAACCAATAGGGACCAAAAATACGTCCGCTCAGTACGAAATCCAGCAAAGAAGAGAGCGAGCGCCGCTTGTGGCGTAGCTTTTATAGCTGCCCGACCGTCTTGGTTCTCATCGCCTCTAGTGGTATCTATAATACTATTTATAGTACAAGCTTTGCTTAGTTTGGGGCTAGATGATGCTGTGTGAAATGTCCAGCATTATTATTTATTATTATTTATTTATGTCATCAGGACCAATTATCAACATTCTCCGAGGAGCACCCAGTACTGTTAACGGAGGCTCCGTTGAATCCACGTCGCAACAGAGAGAAGGCAGCCGAGGTGTTCTTCGAGACCTTCAATGTACCAGCTCTCTTCTTGTCTATGCAAGCTGTGCTTAGTTTGTGAGTATGACTTAGCTCCTGCGCGCGGCTTCGCCCGCGTGGTACCAACATTTTGAATAGCCTAGTTAACCCTGTTTCAATCACGCCTCAACTGGTGAACGAGTTTGGATGAAACTTGGAATAGTATAATGAATTTTGTAATTTTATAGTGCACTTGGTATTTCATTAAGAAATTAATCTGATCGATGCGGGTTCAAATCCCGTCGGAATCCAAAATTTTGATAAGACTTTTCATTTGACTTGACAATGAGCATGAGTTCACTAGTGAAACGTGTAGATGGCGCTAATCGGTGCTTAACCGAAAAATATGAGTTTATCAAAAAATTGGACAGCGATGACTAGGATTCTGTGGCCGAGCGGTAACGCACTCCGGCTTTTGGAGGATCGTCTGATCGATGCGGGTTCGAATCCCGTCGGAATCCAAAATTTTGATAAGACTTTTCATTTCTTAGTATAATTAAATTATGATTATAATCCTATTTACCTTTTCACATTAGATACGCAACCGGCCGTACGACGGGAGTGGTATTAGACAGCGGCGATGGCGTCACTCACGCAGTTCCAATTTACGAGGGGTTCGCTATGCCACATAGTATTATGAGGGTTGATGTCGCTGGCAGAGACGTTACACGATACCTCAGGTATAAATAAATAATGCTGGACTTTTTCACACAGCATCATCTAGCCCCAAAGTAAGCAGAGCTTGTGTTATGGGTACTAAGAAGACTGATATACTACTTATATACTTATTTTTTGTAAATACATACATATTATACATAGAAACACCCAGACCCGAGACAAATATTTGTAGATCATACAAACATTGGTCCCGCCGCGGGGATCAAACCCGCAACCTTTTGCGTCGCAGGCGGGCCTTCGCCCACTGCGCTACAGAGGTCGTCATATGTAGATATATATGTATATTTATTCATTATTAATTAACCTTTTCTAAACTTTTCTTGGGAAATTATTATGAACCAAGACTTTATCTTTCAGTATTTGTAAAATTTTTGATCATGATAATTATTTCAGATATATTCAGATTTATGAAACATCGTCTTTCTAGAATAATATCTATATATATACAGTGGTGGACATATAATTAGAAACACTTAGTCACTTGCTAGTTTTTTCAAGTAAAATAGCATTTTCATGAAATTAATTGAATGCCAGGGATAAATTTAGTAAATCACAATTGGACACTCGTATCTCTAGTATAATAGCGAGCTTTAACATTTAGACCACCAGTGCAATAATTTAAAAAAATATTGATTTAAGAGGAGTCGATATAATCATTAGTACTGGGGGTTGGACAACTAATTAGAAACAAAGTATGACTTTGGTACTAAAATGATTTTTTTGACCCAGAAATAATTATTTTTAATGATATTATATTAGGCGTTTTGTCATCATTCTTTACCCCATTGGTTAGGTTATCTTTTATTAGATTTCTTTAGTAATGATGGCTTAAAAGAAGAGCTGTGATGCAGCAAAAAGAAAAACATTGTATTTCAACTTTTTTTACAAAAATATACCAAAATAGTATAGGAAAACATGAAGGGTGTTCCTTAATGAAGTATTGCATAAGACAAATAATATGGAACATCCGACCGGGTGCCTAGAAAAGTTAGGCCAAACAAAGACCACATGATACGTTTGGCTACGATTTTTTCCCTTAAAAATTTGCTAATGCTTTAAGGAAAGAAGTAGGTTTTTCTCAAGATAAAGCTCGTAACGTGTCTACAAGACTAGTCTGTAGGCAGTTAGTTTGAAGATTTGCTAGGAAAATGCCACTGCTTGCCACACGACATGGAGGAAACCGTCTAGGCTTCGCTAGATGTTACTGTAGGTAGTTGGATGTTCATCAATGGAAACAGATTTTATTTTTAGAAGATAAAACTAATATAAATTTGGTGAATTCTGACGTAAAACGATACTAAGCACGTCCAATCAACAAGGTTTTTCCTAAAAAGTACACTAAAAAGATATTTAAGCATGGCAATGGAAATATTAAAGTGCGAGGTTTTATATTGGAGTTTCTCGGGATACGGGGTGGGTCCCAAAAAAATATTGAATGGCCGATGGTTCAGTACATGTACAAATTCATATTAAAAGAGGCAATTACTTCATCATCCAAAGATAATTAAGCCAGGTGAGCTGGCTTTTTCAGCATGACAATGACCCAAAACACACTGGTGATAGTGTTAAAGTGTTTCTGAGAAAGCAGCTGGTGACATTGTGAGAGTGACTTGCTAACTGTCTGGACTTAATATCGATAAATTTATGGAATACTGTAAGGAACTCTTTGTTTTATAATAATATCGCCGATTGCAATGAACATTATCATGCATTTGTTGAAGCTTTGAGATGAATTTCGGTAGAAACATGGGAAACATTTATGGAATCAATGCCACGTCGTTTTTAAGCAGTTTTTGTTAACAGATGTTATCCCACCAAATAATAATCGGTTGTTGATGAAGAATTTACAATATTTATCCAAATGATTTACCATTTTCTTCACTAGAGTTTGTTTTTAATTTTTTTTTGTTTTTGTTTCTAAATAGTTGTCCAGGCCAGTCTATGATGTTTTAGTCGATATTTAAGAAAATGTATTAATTTTATGAAATTGCTGTGGATTGTTATTACTAAATTGGTATAATAATACTTGCTATGCACCGATTCATTCAAATAAATACATAGGAACTCTATAACATACTTAAAAAATTGGTTAATATCATATTTTATAATTTCTGTAATTGTTTTATAGTGCTGATCCACACTTGGGTTCGAATCCCGTCGAAATCCAAAATTTTGATAAGACTTTTCATTTCATAATATCATATTTTGTTAGGAAAATATAACTCAAGGTAAGTGTTTCTAATTATATGTCCACCACTGTATATATTTGCGATGGCCTCTCCAAGATCTATCCGAGCTCAGAATAAGTGTCAAAAATTTGACCCTAAATCGGGTATATCTAAGAGAATGGAAAGTAGACAGATAGATAATGCCAACAAAAAGTCCAAACAAATCGATCAAAAATTCCAAGATACCGAAGTTTAAAAATTTCAAAGATGGCGGCCAAGATGGCCGACCAAACAAAAGTCTGCTACAGCAAAAATCACTCAATTCCTACCTCGTTTTTATGAACTTACGTGTGTTTCAGACTCCTACTTCGCAAAGAAGGCGTTAACCTCCGCACATCAGCCGAATTAGAGATAGTCAAGGCTATTAAGGAGAGGGCTTGCTACCTCTCACCCAACCCACTTAAAGAGGAGACCTTGGATACAGAGCGGGCGCAATACCAGCTACCAGATGGCACTCAGCTTGAGGTTTGTTCACTAACTGCCCCCTATAGTCTTTTTCACGGCGGAACGTATGCATGACACTTCGAGATGATCTCAAAATCAGTCAAATAGTAATGTCCTAAAGTTTAATCGAGATTATCAAAATCGATTTTTGATTCACTACTATCAATTCATCTCATTCGATTATAAGGTTCATTCATAGACAAAATTACTAAACCAACGATTGTTTTACTTAACGATTCATCGATTGTTTCGATTTTCATTTTCGCACTCTCTACTAGGTTACGTTCCATTTTACTCAGTACTGTTATTTGGCGGAGTTTTTTAGAAAATGTTTATTGTTTATTTATTTATATTTTATGGCTCGTTTATAATAATTTACGAAATAATTAAACAGGAAATAGACAAAAACATTTTTTTTGTATGTTTTATCATTTAATTCTTTTTCTAGATTTTTTTGTTTCAAAATTGTTGTGAACTACACAACGTGAAACGAAACAAGTTCAATGAGTCATGCATACGTTCCGGCGTGAAAAAGACTATAGCATCTCTACTTACCCGAATAGCCCGTCTACTTATTTCTTCTAATCTATGGTTGCTTGTATGATCTTTTTTCTAATTTGACAGTAAAGCTCAATGAAAGAAAGAAAGAATAGTAGATTGTTAGCCTAGGGTTGAATCAATTCCCGAGGTAGTTAGACGGCTATAGTCCGAGTAGGAATTGATTCTTTTCCCCGTAGCAAACACTCTACTTTTCATTTAGAATCTGAGAATTTTTTTAATATTCAATTCAAATCTTAGCACAAAAGTCCGTCACAGATACATAGAAACAGATTTTAGTATCCCGCCAATTTGTGTTGACTTTTTTAAATTTGAAATATGGAACTCGCGCTAAATTCACACTTGGCTGTTTAGAAAGTCATGCATGACATTTTTTAAATTAGTTTTTTTTTACATAAAACTCTTCACAGCTGACAGCAGTTCTATTTTTATGGTTAATTCCAGCCCGAGGGTATGAATTTGTTTGAGTTTTTCCCTCCCTATGAAAGGAAAGCAGCATTTTCCACACAATAATCAAATCAAAACAACACTACTTTCCGAGTATGAGAAATGAAAAATATTTTATTTACTTATACGCAACATACATAACACGCATAATAAACCTAAAATATGCCTAAATTACGATTTACAATAGTTGTGCTAGAGTCATAGCAAACACGGCCTCAACTCAGCAATGTGCTGAATAAGTACACACTGGTGTGGTGTGCCTACTCAGAGTAACGTCACGACCAGAGGGCATAGACAATGTAACAATAGGCATGATGACAGTAATCAAGTTTCGCCAAAATATTTAACCGATCTAATAAAATAGCATCCCAGGATTGAGAAAAATGCATTTATTGTCCTAATAACGTCGAGACTATTAAATTATTTAATAAAATAAATCTACAAAATACAACAATCCGCCATGATAGCTGTACACCAATCAGAGCGCGTGACGTCATTACTCAATATAATAGACCAAAACTGCGCCTTTTGTTTCCTTTGAGCTTGAGTCATTAGTGTCTATGCACGTAGTTTTTGCTGTTGCAGTGGTGAGCTGTGACGTCATAACAGCCGCCATGACACCGACGAGCGTTTTGTCGTGAATTTCATCATTGAGTTTTATGTTTGAAAAACATTTATTTTCTAATGAAATATGATATTTTTCACATAACAAATAATTCTGAACAACTAAGAACAGATTTTGAAAAATTGTCATCATGCGTATTGATTTATCAAAAGCGATAGTAGGAATGGAATCGACAGATAACGCTAAGACTTGCGTCCTGCGTCCATTTACGGGGAAGATGTTTGTAAATTATATTGTGTTTCAGATCGGCCAGGCGAGATTCAGAGCACCAGAAGTGCTGTTCAGACCAGATCTTATTGGAGAGGAATGTGAAGGTAAAATTAAAAATATGCTAAATAATAATAAAAAAAACAATGACACTCCCGAGAGTGCCGAGAGAAGTGAAAACTTGAACAAGAAAAATGTTATGCAGTTTTATTAACCCGTATAGTTATAAAATGAGCGTATAGTTATTAAATGTAAAAATATTGCCGTAAAAGTTTACTGAGTACTTAACTAGATGGCGCTAATGGTAGGGTGTCTGTGAGCATGTGTGGTGGATTCGCCCCGAAAAAGTCACGTGTGCGTCACGTGACTTTTTCGAGGCGAATCCAAGAATTTATTCTTATCTCAAAAATGCACTTCAACAATATAAATCCCCAGGTCTTCACGAAGTATTGATGTACTGCATCCAGAAGTCGGACATGGATCTCCGTAAGGTGCTGCATCAGAACATAGTCCTGAGCGGGGGCTCCACGCTGTTCCGCGGCTTCGGAGACCGGCTGCTGCAGGAGATACGACGCCTCGCACCCAAGGATATGAAGATTAGGGTATAAAATAGTTTTTTTTTGTTTATACTAAAAAGTAAGTTCGTATGAGTCAGTGGCCAACTCTGGTGATGGAGTTTTTAGGCCGCCTTGAGGCCTCCGTCATGGCTTAACGACTTAAATAGCCGGGACGGACAATTTAACGTGTCCTCCGAAGCACGGAAGCGCTCAGATGAAAATGCCACTGGCGGTCACCCATCCACTTGCAGACCGTTTCGAACGTTGCTTAACTTCGACGATCTATCAAGAACGACTAAGCAAGCACGACGAATAGGCTCCGAAACTACTGGACCGATTTGAAAAATTCTTTCACCATTAGAATCCTGCATTATCCCTGATGAACATAGGCTACATTTTATCCCGGGGAAGTGAAGTTTTCCCGAAGGAACGCGCGTAACGCGCTAGTATTTTATTAAAACATTGTTCGTCATTTTGTTATATTTGTAGTAAGGTTGATAATCCGTTAATCTACTATATAAAAATAAGTCGGGTTTCCCTTCCTGACGCTATAACTCCAGGACGCACGAACCGATTTCCACGGTTTTGCATTCGTTGGAAAGGTCTCGGGCTCCGTGAGGTTTATAGCAGAGAAAATTCAGGAAAAATCTGGCGGCATCTGGTGGCGAAACGGAGTTCGCTGGGTTTGCTAGTTACATACAAAATCGAGGCATATTCTCGACTCTAGCTTTTTATGAGACGACATGATTAAAAAACTCGAATTTTTTCATACTAAAATTTTCCATTTCAGATCTCAGCGCCTCAAGAACGGCTCTACTCCACATGGATAGGGGGTTCGATTCTCGCGTCATTGGATACTTTCCGCAAGATGTGGGTCTCTAAGCGAGAGTATGATGAAGAAGGACATCGCGCTGTACTGAGAAAAACATTTTAGACTTAATATCATTGAAAACAAAGTAAAAAAAGCACGAAAAACAGCCTTTCAAAATTTTTAATAAATAATTGAACAGGCAATAAATGCTTTGGGTTATAATTAGACGCTATTCAAAGCTTTGTGTAACTTGCAAATGGCTTATTTAAAGTCAAAAAATTGGTTGTCTGTAAAGTCAGTTTACTGACGATAGTTGAACGTGACAACGTTTGTGCTTCTTTGTCGCTCGTTCCGCGCTCTCGCTTGCACTTCAAGCCTTACATGGAACGCCTCAGAGCGAGGTAACGCCGCATTTTTTCGTGCGTGCAGCCGGCTCTATCGAATTATAAGACGTTGTCACGTCAAAAGCATTTATTTAGTAGGACAGCTGGGATCACTAACCCTGCGTCTTACGTGGGCGATCTGGATGCGGCGCGATGCGGCGCGGAAACAAACAGTCGATTTACTATTGAAGTTTTCTACGTGACCAGTGCGCAGCGGCGCGGCGTGTATTATAAATAATAAATAATGCTGGACATGTTCACACAGCATCATCTAGCCCCAAACTAAGCAAAGCTTGTACTATGGGAACCAGATAACTGATATACTAATTATATACTTTTTGTTTGTAAATAAATACATATTAGACATTTTGGAGAAGGGCCAGGTCAATACCCTAAACCGACGAGCATGTATGAAGAATGTAATGAGAGTGAATGAGGCGAAAGTTGTGTGTCAGGATCGTAGCGACTGGAGATCCGTGGTCTCTGCCTACCCCACAGGGAAAGAGGCGTGACTTTATGTATGTATGTATACATAAAAACAACCAGACCCGAGATAAATATTTGCAGATCATACAAACATTTATCCCGCGGCGGGGATCGAACCCGCAACCTACTGCGTCCCAAGTGGGCTTTCACCCACTGCGCCACAGAGGTCAGAGAATATTGAATCGAACGCGATCAGAATTTTAACGAATTTTGACACAATGTATGATTTGACGTAAACTATGTAGGACGATTCACACGTACGTAGGACAGACTCGCGCCGCGCTGTATCGAATCACTTCGCAATCAAACAAAAAGTATATGAGTAGTATATCATTATTTCGGGTCGTTGTTTCTTTGTATATGTATGTATGTATTTACAAAACAAAAAGTATATAGTAGTATATCAGTTATCTGGTTCCCATAGTACAAGCTTTGCTTAGTTTGGGGCTAGATGATGCTGTGTGAAATGTCCAGCATTTTTTTTTTAAATCGCGCTCGCGTCAAGTCGCCCACGAATAATGCAGGGTTAGCACACGTCATTCTTTGATGATGAAATTCTGGCACCTTAGACAATGCATTATTATGGAGAAGCTGTTTAAGCTGTTATTAAAAGTAAAATATAGTACAGTCATAACCTTTAGCTCTCTGAAGCTGCGCAGAATAAATTTTTGATGACGCCTAAAAGACGAAGACAGCGTTGTATAACTGTCTCGCTCACTCTTTTAGTTTGTCGCATCGTCCTATAACGCCCCTACGTTACGTGTGGAGTTCTCTAGGGACTAAATAAAAGCTTGCGTCATTGAAAATATTTTTATTAAAATGATTGCGTGACGCATTTTGATGGCTGCTGTGCTGATGTTATTTGTAATAAGTCATAAAATATGCTATTTATTGTAAAATAAAGTAAATCAAAACTTTTATGTATATTGTTTAATATCTCACGTAGCCTGTAGGTAGATCCGCTGCAATTTCCACTGTTTCACCCTTATTCACAAACATTACTATGAGGTCTCAGTGCGCGGGGACGCACAGGGTCCCAAAAACCTATTGATTTTAGGACCCTGTGCGTCCGCGCGCACTGTGAAACGTCATAATAATGTTTGTAATACCAGTGTAAATCAACTCGATTCTAATTTCTACTATTTTAAAGATACGTTCATAGTTAGAGACGTAGAAAATCCGGTCGTGAAAAATGTGACTGACACAGACTGATACGTCGCCTGCTTGACGCGAACTGAAGAATTTTTTTAATATCATTGAGCCCTAACTCTAACAGTTAAAATACATCGATTAACACAGAATGAACAACATTTATGTTAGCTTAAAGCCGGATCCACAGCGCCGTGTTTTAGTGTTTTCTAACATGTTACCATTGTTTTCCACCAATGGCACACACACACAAAAACAGCGCTTTGGACACAGCTTACGATAATTTTGGTAGGCACGAAGGGTACGAACTAAGTATTAAAGACATTCATTTTTTTTAATAAATAATTTATACCGAGAACTTGTTTTTTATTTGCGAAACGATAAGTTCCAAGTAGGTACGAGTTTTTACTCTTACGATTTCGATTTGTATATAAGCATAGACCTCAGACAAAATAGTAGGGACCCGCCGCTATAGACAGAATTCCTCTTAAAAACATTTCTGCCGATTTTTGCGGGGGCGACTTGTTTATGCATAAAAACTGACCCTCATTTTTATGCACACTTTTGCAAATTTCGCATAAGTACTTACGACGTACGTAATAAATAAATATTAAACACAGCGCGGTGTTTTCGTGTTTTTAACATGTTACTAACCGAATAGACGTGTGTCATTAGTGGAAAACACGGCAATGTGGACCCAGCTTTAGGATGCACATGATTCGGAATCATGTACATTTTGGCAGAAGGGGGAAATTACCATCAGTTAATAACTAATACTACTACTGATGATTACCCTTACTACACTAGTTTTATGCATACCTACTTACTCTTAGTGTCTGAGGCTATAGGTCTTTTTCACGCCGGAACGTATGCGTGACACTTCGAGATGATGTCAAAGTCAGTGAAATAGTAATGTACTACAGTTCAATCCGTTTAATCGAGATGAACAAAATTGATTTTAATTTCACTACGATCAATGATCTCAATCGATTCTATGGTTCCTTACCTAATGATCTAAGTCTTCGATCATTCGTCCGAGATCTAAGTACTTAAAGTTAGTTGTCGTTTAATAAAAAAAGAAAATGAAGGTGGAAAACATTGGAGAAAGCATGAAACGGGTGAAACCAGGGGGGGTTAACTCACTATGATTGGATGGCGGCAACACATTTTTATGTGTACAATTCGATTAAAAACTTTACCTTTATGGACAATGGTAATAGTAGATTATTCACCAAGGGGATAAAGCAGTGTATTATGTCACGGGCGCCATATTGAATCCCAAGCGCATCGAAGGATTCTTTAGTTAACTCCCGAGCGATAGCGAGGGTGTTTATAGTTAACTCCCGAGTGCAACGAGGGAGTTAATGACTAGAATCCTGAGACAGCGAGGGATTCAAGAGCGCCCAAGACTAAGACAGCTTTAACCCCGAGGTGAATACTCTGCTTTTCACACATAGGTACTGCGAGAAAAATAGTGAACCCAGAAAATAGCAAGCAAGTCTAATAAGTAAAGTAAGTTCGTATGAGTCAGTGGCCAACTCTGGTGACGGAGTTTTTAGGCCGCCTTAAGGCCTCCGTCATGGCTTAACGACTTAAATAGCCGGGACCGACAATTTAACGTGCCCTCCGAAGCACGGAAGCGCTCAGATGAAAATGCCACTGGCGGTCACCCATCCACTTACAGACCGTTTCGAACGTTGCTTAACTTCGACGATCTATCAAGAACGACTAAGCAAGCACGACCACGAGCGCTTCAGCAAGTCTAATGAACAGGTTTTATAGGAAGAATAATAATAATCTATTCGTTTTTTTTATTCAACCTACACTGTCCCACTCCTGGGCAAAGGTCTCCCCCAATTCTTTCCAACCATCTCTCTTCTTTGATAGCTCCCACCACCCGCTATCGAAGGAGTCGAGGTCGTCCGTTTATTCTCAAAAAATATTATATTGGTGACGTCCTTTCGTTCTCAAAAAATATTTTTGCATTATTATGCAACAACATTAGATCGCTCTATAGTTTGGAGGCATTAGCCACACTTTTTCCTTAAATTTGAATAAATTCTACTTGGTGCAGGTCTCTATGGTAAACATTTTCATAGAAACATCAAAAATAAATTCGGAAGAAAAAGATTAGTTGCCACATTTTTTCTTTTTTTTTCGTTTAAGTTCTATTGGGTGTGGACCAAAGTGTGGACTCAATAGTAAAAATTTTAAAAGAAATGTTATAGTTCGAAATTCAAATCTCATACTTATCAAATCTCATTACGTTCACATGAGGTTCAGAGGGAGAAATGAAATCCCATACAACTTTACCTCCCGCCGGCCATTTTGGTTTTTAGGAGGGAGTAATGTTACTTTCTGTTATGAAGGTGAGACGAAAAAATATATGGTTTTATTGGACCGGGTGTGAAAAATAGATACCATTTACAGTCTCTACTTTGAGTGATCAAAAACTATGCAAACCTTGATCATATTCTCATTATTATGCATGTAGGACCTCTTAAATATAATAAAGTTTACCAAGAGCACATAATTCCGTAAAATATCCTACTTCGTTCATAAATTATGGTCGCCCTTTATATAGTGACAAGGTTTTTTATTTGTGTCCCTTTCGGACCGCGTTTTGAAATAAGTAGGTTTTCTAGTTACTACTGTAAGTAGTATCCGTAGTATCCCATTTCTCTGGTTGCCACTCATGATCGAAGATTGCCATGTGTTTGCCATTATTATACAAGAAGAAGAGTTTCGTGACTCGACGACTCCACAGACCACAGACAGAGACATACGCAGTATCCCTAGTACGACAGAGACGCTCTCGTTGCAATCTATATTAACCCTTAATCAAACAAAAGTCATATATGTACCACTTAGGTTGATAACAAAAAAAACTATTTTCTATTGTTTGGCAGGACTTGAATTTGAAAGTATTGTAATCTCTGATATTTTTGCTATCTATTAGGCTGGCAACTTTATCCTTGTCACTTTTGCCTGTCAGTGAAAAATGATGTAAATTTTTTTTTTGCGCCAAATTTGACATTTAGTTCGTATTTTTGCGTGTCACTTTCAAACTTTTGGAATTTTTGTTCGGCGAAGAATTCGGTAGGTGCTCTTGGAGTTCAAATAGGTAAACTCTATTATATTTAAGAGGTCCTACATGCATAATAATGAGAATATTATCAAGGTTTGCATAGTTTTTGATCACTCAAAGTAGAGACTGTAAGTGGTATCTATTTTACCATTGTCCATATAGGTAAAGTTCTTAATCGAATTGTATACATACAAATGTGTGTAAGTATAGTGTGACTTTTGAAAGTAAATTGTTTGTTTTAGTAAATTACCATGTTTAAAAAACCTAAAAGAATCATTTTTCAAGGAAACAACATCTTCCAAACCACAGCAGGGCTCTAAATGGCATCTCAGACCAAAAGTTAACAAGTTTAATATAAAATTAGACTAGATGAGAACAAAAACTAAAATAACAATCATAAATAAATGGGAAATTGTGGAAAAAACCTTTTACGTAGGTAAAATCCTATTTATTTTCATATTCTCAGGCTAATTATTTTTTACACCTGTAGTCACGGGAAACAACTAGTCTAAAGTTATGAACAGACCGTAACGGACAGTGGTAATATACGTACCACCAACGAAAAAAATTTCAAGTCCTACATGGACAATGGTAATATACATACCACCAAAAAATCACCCCCTTCCACCCCCTTTTTTTGATTTTTTCCAAAAGAAATGGAATCAGAGACCCCTAATTACCCAGAAACCACACCTTTTTTTAAAATATCATGGCCAGGGGCTCGCGTTTGTTTAAGGGTTAATCTGTAGTTGCAATTATAGAAGAAGATTGCAAAAAAAAAAGTGTGTGTGTGATTTGTGTGAAGCATTGGTGAAACGAGGCACCAAGCTGACCAAGCCCGCAGCTTTTGCATTGCTCTACTCGGATAGGTACACAACACATACAACATCAAAAGTTTTATCATTAAAGTATGTCAGCAGTATGCAGAGCGTGCCTAGTGGGCGACGTTAAAATGTATTCCCTCGAAAGCCACATCTTGGACATCTATGGGAAACTCACGAATACTAAGGTATGTACACGTACCTGCATAGATTCAAGCCCACTAAACCCCCTGGGGGCCTCATGTCCAGTCCAGTCATCTGTACAATCGTTGTATTCCAGCTGAGCGCGCGCGGGCCGCAGGCAGTGTGCTACATCTGCCACTCGCTGCTGCAGAGATGTCACAGGTTCGCCGAGATGGCTGTCTGCTCTGAGAAGACACTCCAAGATTTTCTAGCCAATGGCATTGAGGTAAATGTTATACAGTATTTATATTATACTCGTGTAATAATTAATTGGTTCAAGACAGTAAGTTTGTATTCATATTGAAATCAGACAAAAATTTTCTGACATGCAATATCATGTTTTGTACCTTTCATCCTTATAGCAGGTAATAATGTGTATTATTTATTTATTTATCAATAATTGATGAGCAGCTGTTGCTGATGTCTATATCACAGTGTTATTTATTTATTTATTTTTCAGTGTTGAAATAGTGATAACAGACTAATATTGAGAATGTATTTTTATTGTCAACCCATCTGGTCCCACTGGGCAAAGGTCTCCCCCGAACACTTCCAATAGTCTCTATTATCTACCGAGTTCCACCAATCTCCTCAAAGGCATCAATGTCATCTGGCCAACGTTTCCGGGTGTCCTCTACATCGCGGTCCTTCTGGTATCCATTGCGTGATGACGTTAGCTCATTTTTCCCAGTCCAACCGGCTCAAGCGACCGGCCCAGTCCCACTTGAGCTTGGCGGTTTTCGTAGCCACATTGTAGGTATCGAGATTTGTGAATGTATTATCATCATCAGCCTATAGCAGTCCACTGCTATAGGCAGAGACATATGTCCTCCCCTAATGAGCGCCATTGCACACTATCCTGGACTCGACGCATCCAGCTTCTGCCAGCAGCCTCTCGCAGATCGTAATTGTATACGAGTATGATATTAAAATGGTAGGAATAGAATAACTAACCTCAGCAAGTCAATCATGCAAATGTTTATTTTCAGGCATCACATGAAATTACCCTCAAGCTCAACACCACAATATGGAGTAGCCTGTCTGTATCCCCCATGCAGATCATACCTCCAAATAATATCGAAAATAGTGTTGATACTTCTCATATCAAAGAAGAATATAACACCAGTGAGGAAGAATTTGTTGTAAAAGTAGAATTTACAATGGACGAGCCAGTAGCTACAGCAGAAGACTTGCCAGCCGTAGTCAGCCAACCCATGGAGTATTCGACAGAGTCCTCGTTGTCTGAGAGCACTGAAACTAATCAGAAAATAAAACTTTCAACTCACATTCAAACTCGCAAGCAAGCCTCTTTTGCCTGTGATATATCGCACCCCACAACTAATATAGTCGTAACTCAAAAAAGGCGATTTTGAGATACAGCGTTTTGAAGTTTTGAAAAATCATACCGCCCAGAATATTAAATATTATGCTTTTTCTTAAATGCACAATTGTAGATATATTATCTGGCTTTAATAATTTTATATTTTTGATTATATACAGCTAATACATTCTGAGAAATAAATTTTATTTTACTAGTACTTTGAGTTAAGACTATATTGCCTATCAGTAAAAAATCAATTTTGAATTACGACTGTAAGGCCTGTTCAAAAACTAACAAAAATGCGTTTTGACGGGCGTTTTATTTTAATGAATATGTATGAGACTTACATCATATTATCGAGTTGTAGGTACAATCTACTTATATTATAAGAAGATATAAGAAGATTGTTCACCTGGATATCTCCAGGCGACAGATATCCCAACCAAATTGACTACTTTCCTACATCATGATCAATACCCGCTGGAGATCTCCACCACCAATGCAAAACCTTTCCCATGAAAAGATTGCGGCATAGACCACACATTATTCGTAGTGTAACGTGGTTCTCCATGCGTCTGAAGGCAACACTGGAATGCTAGTGCATTCCACTGTTTTGTTGATTTTTTTGGAACCTGTAATAGTTTACAGGTTCCAAAACAATCAACAAAACAGCTATCTATCAGTCAGCAGCCAAGCCGTAGATATTAATCTTAGGGTAGGGACAACGCACTCCTCTCCACAAAGCACGCTCACAGACTACATACAGCAGACCTGTTAAAAAAAGACTCCAAATCAAACCAAAGTCCTATGCTTTATAAGATGCACAAGGTAAGCACTATCTTAAGACTAGAACCGATAGCATAAAGATGGTGTGAAAACTGCGAAGACCTCTACAAAGACACGTCAATTGTCAGCTTACCTCACATATTTTAGCCAATTCACATGACCACGAATAAAGAGGATAATAAGTCTCAAAAGGGAAGTGTATGCTGAGATTAAGAAGCTTAAACAAAGCATCAGGACCTGATATGATTGTGGCTGAAGTCTTGAAAGCTCTAGGTGACGCTGCGGTGGACGTGTTACACGGAATCTGTAATAGTGTCTTTCGGACGGGTGTATGGCCTCAGGACTGGTCGGATTCTACTAATATATCGATGCACCGAAAGGGTTATACTAAGAAGTTTGAAACTTATCCCTCTCTGTTATATAATTCACGCAAGCGAAAACTACTGATTATAATTAACAGCAGATTGTGGCATTTATTGTACTGGCAGATATCTCCGAAACAACCGGGATTTGTGAAAGGATACATTCTGAATATAAAGCAGATTATCGAGAAGTGCTATGAATATTCGACACTCCTGGAGTAATTTTGCTTTATCAACTACAGCAAGGCGTTTGACTGCGTTAACTGATCCCTTTTTTGACAGATTTTGGAGTACCACAACAACTTATCTCCCTCATCAGATCGCTAAATGCCATCAGTCGGGGGGTAGTATAAGGGTCGATAAGACTTTTTATCAACCATTTAAGTTCAGGAGTAAGGCAAGGCTGCATCCACTTACTAATGGTTTTCAACATACTTAATGAGAAAGAAAAAACCTTAATTAAAGGTCACTACCCTCAGTTATGTGGAATCGACTGTGGACTCTTTCTGTAAATAAATAGATATTTAGCAAAACTGAACAGGCGGAACCGTCATATTTATAGTTAACCCAAAATATCGAATAACTTTCGCGATGATTTTAACAGGTCATACAGTAGTAACTCAAACAAAACAGTGGCAATATAGTCCTAAGTCGAAATATTTTTCGTAATAATCCACGAAAGGAAATTATTGACAAGCAATAAAGTCTCAACTTGTGATGTAACGCTCATATTTATATTTTATTGACAGGCAAAAGTGTCACAACTAGATAATAAGACTATATTGACTACTCACTTGTGTTGTTTTTGTATAAAAGCTGACAATCACTATGTCTTATATTAACATGAGACAGGTTAAACACGTTTGGACTAAGTTGTGACGGTGTTACTTGTCGAAAGAATGAACGAGATTGACAGTCAATAAAGTTTTATAGTACTACCGATTTGCGATAAAAATAGGTAGAAATGTAAGGGTCTCACCAGTCTGTAGAGAAAGAATTCTTCTTCATGGTGGCATACTTAACTCAAAAGTGCAAAATTTTGAGTTACGACTATATTAGTTGTGAGGTGCGATATGTAATCAAACATTTGCAAGTAAACATTTTTTTAAAAAGCATTTATTAAACCACAAAAGAGGAAAACCATATTATGCTTGCGATTTATGTAATAAGCAATTTGCTTCGAAGATTACCTTGAAAAGACATATTATGGTTACTCACACAGCTAAAATGCCTTATAACTGTGATAAATGTGAAAAGAGTTTTTGTCATATGTCTAATTTGACTATTCACATGAGAATTCACACTGGAGAAAGGCCATACGCCTGTGATGTATGTGCTAAGACTTTTTCTAGAAAGTGTCATGTGACTGATCACATGAGAACTCACACTGGAGAAAGGCCATATGCCTGTGATGTATGTGATAAGACTTATTATCAAAAGTCTAATTTGTCTACACACATGTTAATTCACACTGGAGAAAGGCCATATGCCTGCGATGTATGTGATAAGACTTTTTCTAGAAAGTGCCATTTGATAGATCACATGAGAACTCACACTAGAGAAAGGCCATATGCCTGCGATGTATGTGATAAGACTTATTATCAACGTTCTCATTTGTTTATTCACAAGAGAACTCACACTAAAGAAAGGCCATATGCCTGCAATGTATGTGATAAGACTTTTTTTACAAAGTCTAATTTGTCTAAACACATGTTAACTCACACTGGAGAAAGGCCATATGCCTGCAATGTATGTGATAAGACTTATTATCAAAAGTCTAATTTGTCTAAACACGTGTTAATTCACACTGGAGAAAGGCCATATGCCTGCACTGTATGTGATAAGAGTTTTTTTTCCAAGTTTTCTTTTGCTGGACACTTAAGAACTCACACTGGAGAAAGGCCATATGCCTGTGATTTCTGTGATAAAAAATTCTCATATAAGCATCATTTGACCAGGCATATGAGATATCATGGTACAAAGGTATAAAACTTTGACTCCCCACTGGAGCTTGACTTTTAGTGTTAAGATGGATCACCTAACAGAATGATAGGCCCGTGTTTGTTGCCCTGATTCTTTACAGAAGTAATATTAGTTCTTAGACTAGTTATGTGATCCCAGAGGTCCTACTGAATAAATGCTTTTTGACTTTGACTTTGAAAGGGGCCATAGGCATGCAATGTATGTGATAAAAAATATTGTCAATACTATAATTTGTCTTAAGACATGGGAACTCACACTGGAGAAGGCCATATGCCTGCGATGTTATGTACGGAAAGTGCCGTTTTGCCGCACGGTGGCTCGAGCTAACTTCCCCGTCCCGCGCGCTCTCACTGCACTCAATGCTGTTCGTGACTCCAACCCTGACTGCGACCTGTTCACTGATGGCTGGTCCAAAATATTAACTGAATGTTTTGTGAGCGTCTTTCTTAATTCTTATAATTATAGTACATTGTATTGTGTACCTATGTTTTATTTAATAATAATAATATAGCCTTTTTTAAATGTTTTATTTAGTAGAACTGAACTGAAGAACTGACTATTGTAGAGTAGAACTGTTGGGGCAGAAAAGTTCTTGAGTGGAGGCCATACACCGGAAAGCGCAGTAGAGGACGGGTCCCAACTAGACGGAAAGACGATCATGTGCAGGTGATTGGGAGCCGGTGGGTGCAGGCTGCACAAGATCGATCGCTGTGGAAATCGATGGGGGAGGAAGGCCTATGTTCAGCAGTGGACGCCAGATGGCTGAGATGATGATTACAAAAATAATAATAATTGTTTTTTTTTTTTTTATTTACACCAAAACATAAAGGGCTTTGTCGCTGAGCGACAACATCGCCCAATCAGTAACATCTTATTAACTAATTAAAATTATGTACATTTTAAAACAACTAGTTAGTAAACAGAATGAACAAAAGAGAAGAAAAGAAAAAAAAAAAAACTAAGAACTTCTTAAAAACTTAAGAAACAAAATATAAAAAAATTGAGCCTCTTCAGACAATGGAGCCGCCAGAGCGCTATTTATGCGACCAATGTTATAACTACTGGAATATAATGCTCCAAAAAAATTTTTTCTATCATTAGCATTCTGAACACATTCCATCAACACATGCTGTATATCCTCGATGGAAGAGCAGACATCACAATTGGGTGATGCCACTCTCCCCATCAAGAAAGCAAACTTGTTGGATGGGATGTGTCCGGAACGCAGCCTGAGAGCAGCCACCAAAGTTTAACTATTAGCACTAAACTCGTCTATCTATGGCCTTGACCCGATTTGAGGCTGTATAGTGCGGTACCAAATACCCTTCTGTATGGATCTTTCATCGAAATATTCTTGCCACAACTCTATGCATTCGACCCTCAACCACCGGACGTATTCAGTGAATAACGGCTGGACTGGCATAGGCACACCATCGTCGATGGCCTGCCTAGCCAAAACATCCACTACCTCATTCATTATCTCCTAGTTGAATGTGTGATGGGATCCACTGTAGAATAATAGATCTGTGTTTTGATTGTAACTGTAAAATGCTTTTTAAAATCGTGTAGGCTATTGGCGTACCTCGCAAGTGTGAGGTACATCGAGATATGTGTTGTAAGGAACTTTTTTAACACCCTTGCTCGTAAAGCTGATGTAATTCCACTGGTTTTATTTTTATTTTATTTATTTTACAAATTTTGGGAAAACTAACAGCTAGGTATAAACAATAGAATATAAATTATAAATAGTATGCAGCAGGAGGCTACATATTATAAGGAAGGCCAATTACAAGTTTCCGCGGATAGATATTAACGAACTATATAAAGAATGAAACGAACAGGTGACGACATGAACCAAAAGTTACTCTAAAATGTATAAAACGAAAATTTTTACCTAAAAATAAATACAGCAAAGCATCTAATACATACACACTAACAGGCTTACCATAGAACGTGACATAAAGTTATTCCGGAGTGTAAACTGTCAAAATGTATGGTTATTCTTGATTTATTCGGTGGAATAACTTTATGTCACGTTCTATGGTAAGCCTGTATGAATATTGCTTTTGAGTGCTTAATCTAAACGTCAAAGAAAATGTCATTAAGCAAGCGTTTCAGCTTACTTGTGCTGGTGTTAAATAAATCTACGTCACAGTTTGCCTTAACTAATTCATTAAAAGAGCTAGAAGCTCTATAGACAAATGCATTCTGCCTATAATTTGTCCTGACGATAGGAACATAGAGTGTATTAGGTTTCCTCAGTGCAACTAAGCTTGCGCGTAGTCCTAACAGCTCAAGAAGTTCGGGGCAATCGACAGTGCCGTTTGCTATACTAATTAGGTAAGATAGATCAGCCATTTCTCTGCGTTTGCATAACGGAAGAAAGTGAAATTTACGACACCTTGTGTCGTAGTCAGGCAAGAATATTCACGCTCTAAATTGAAGGTAGCGTAGAAACCTCTTTTGTATTGCTTCTATTCGCGTAGAATACGTATCGTATTGAGGATTCCACACCTGGGAAGCGTATTCAAGGTGGCTGCGTACATAAGCACAGTACAATATTTTAAAAGTTTTGATATTAGTAAATTCCGACGACATTCTTAAAACAAAACCAAGCGAGCGAGAAGCCTTTTTGACTATACTATCTATGTGATTGTCAAATAACAATTTAGAATCAAAAGTTACACCTAAGTCTCTAATAGTATCCACTCGTGCTAGTGGAGCGTTGTGAAGGGCATAATTAAATAATATTTTAGTAGGTTTACGAGTATAGGTACATACATAACATTTTGATACGTTTAAGTCTAATTTATTTACAACACAATAATTCTCAAATCTAGTAAGGTCCTCCTGAAGGGAAAGGGCATCATGTATTTTATTAATATTACGTAAAATTTTCATGTCATCGGCATATAAAAGTATCTTAGAGTTTAAGAAACAGGAAGAGATATCATTTATCATAATCGTAAAAAGAAGTGGCCCCAGTAAAGACCCTTGGGGTACGCCTGAAGGGATATCTCTAGGCAATGAAGAGTAGCCACCCAGAACTACTGTTTGACAACGGTTGCGGACGTATGACGTGAACCACCTGAATAAATTCCCTCTTATACCTATTCTCTGAAGCTTATCTAGCAAGACTAAGTGATCAATACGATCAAAGCATTTAGAATAATCAGTATAGATAATGTCAACCTGGGAGGGTTCCGACATGTATCTCGAGAGAGACTCGGCACAAAGCAAAAGATTAGAAGTAGTGGACCTACCTCTGAGAAATCCATGTTGATCCAAGGAAACGCTATGTTTAATTGCAGGATAAAGTTGGGAGTAAACAATTTTTTCTAGGACCTTTGCAAATAAGCACAGTTTTGATATAGGCCTATAATTTTCTACCTTATTTTTAGGGCCTTTTTTGTGAACGGGAGTGATGAAGGCAGCTTTCCAGACACTAGGGACTATACCTTCGGTCAGAGAGCGCCGGTAAAGCAGGGATAGTGGGATAACAAGGCTCTTTGCACACTTAACTATAAGTATTGCCGGTATGTTGTCCGGACCAGCAGACTTTGATAGGTCTAAGGATTTAATAAAATTGAGAACGTTCGTTTCTATAACTTCCACTGCAGAAATATCTGCGGCTGAGTCATAGTGACATGGAGGGGTTGAATTGGCCTGGGGATTAGAGGGAGGGTGATTAAGAAAATTAGAGTGGAAATATTCCCCAAAAAAATTACAGATATCGTCACCTTGATCAGAGCTGAGGTTCCCATATTCCAGTACAGAGGGAAAGGTGCTTGACTGTTTTTTACTTTTTACAAAGGACCAAAAAGCACGTGGGCTCTCTTTAATGTAGTTCTCAATGTTCGAGATGTAGGTATTGTACATGGTCTCCTCCAACTCACGGGCCCTTTTCCGCAATAAAACAAATGAGTCATGATCGTAGGTATTGCCATAGGTTTTAAATTTATTATGAAATTTAGCCTTTTCGCGTAATAATTTAATCAAGGGTCGCTTGTACCATAAGGGGTACTTATGGGAGGGCGCAACTAAAGTGGAAGTGACAAATTTGTCACGCAAGCTATAAATAGTGCTGTAGAAAAAGGACACCGCTTCATCCAAGTTTCCTTTACCAAGTTCAATGTGCCAGTCAATTGCGTCAAGATTAGTACATATTGAGTTAAAGTCCCCAGTATTGTATAGGTACTTAGTGTAGGGGCGCGCCTTAATTGTGTGTAACTGTACAAATTCAGCAGTAGTAATTACAGACCGGTGGTGTGGGTCCTCCTCGACAAGCGGACAATCACAGGCATTTACATGAACGTCATTATTAGAAAAAATCAAATCCAAAAGCCGACCATGACTAGCGTTCACAAGATAATTATATTGTGAGAGATTACACAAGTTAAGACTATCAATTAATTGTATTTGGTGGGGCCCATGAAGGTTAGAAGGAATAAGTGATATTCCATCATTATTATCTATAGCCCAGGAGACCAAGGGCATGTTAAAATCGCCAAAAACAATTATTTTATCCAACGGATTATCTAAAGTAATTTTAGTCATATTTATTGTAAAATTAGATAATTGAACTGACATCGAGTTGCCCAGATTTTCATCACAGATATAAACTACCCCAATATGCATTTTATAAGTGAATCTTGGATTACGATTTTTTAATGTTAAAGTTACCCATAAATCCTCGGCACTTGAAGACCATTCGTGACGGCATACCGCGGCTAAATCACGGCGAACAGCAATTAAAACACCACCGCCCTTCTCCTGGTCAGTTAATTCATAATTACGATCGCGCCTCCAGACCATAAAACGATCGTCAAACAATTCACTATTTAAAAAACAATCATTCAGCCAGGTTTCCGTAAGACAAACTATATCATATGAACACAGAGAAATGTTTCTGAGAAAGGTAGCTGTTTTGGTCCGAAGACCACGGACATTTTGATAATAAATTCTAAACGGAATCATTGTTAACAGAAATAATTTTTAGTTTATGAATAGGCAAAAAAATATTTAGATAGTTAGCTAGCACTATGGATAAGATAAGGTTACAATAAGAATGCATAAAAAAGGCAATTAGTGACAAAAAGGCAATAAAACGATTAGCAAAACAAAAGGAATAAAAGATAATGACTATTAGACTTACGTATGTGGGTAGCGGTAGCAATAAGCGAGCGCAAGCTGTTGCACTGGGCGAAACATAACCGGTTAGCGAGTCAGCGCGGGCCAACCGCTGCAATACCGGGCCCGCAGCAGAAGTCGATGTTAGCATGAAGATATAGATTAAGCACACAATAAAGCAAGTTATAATTTTTTTAACTTTTTTAGATCTGATTCCGCTCTTATGGTGATCACAGGAGAAGTAGGGTTTTTTCTGACATAGATACGACATCCTTTTACCCAAGTAAATGCGTATCCACACTCCTTGGCCATCGCCTTGACTTTATTCAGCAAGATCTTGTTTTCGAACGTGAGATGGTCATTAACGTAGACCCTACTGGTTCCCTGAAGCCCAAGGTCGGCAGCATGGATGGTACATTTCTTGGCGGCCGCGACAAACTCTTCTTTAATGTACCTACTGTGCACAGCAACCACAATGGTTTTATTAATTTTATCATTGCGCATCGGGACTCTTGCAATGTAATTGATTTGCTCTTTCGGCAGCTCACTCTTGATGTGCGCCCCGATGTTGGCGATGATACTGAAGAGGTTCTCATTGAGCAGGACGGGCACACCTTTTATTTCAATATTGTTAAGGCGTGAACGTTGATCATCCTCTTTGATTTGCTGCTCAAGCTTCAGCACACGTAGATGTAGGTGTTCCACGTCGTTCTTTGTTTTCTGGAGACTTACGATCTCTTTTTCCAAATCACAGATTTTATCGGAGAGTGCTCCTATTTTGTGGTCTACAAACTCAAGTGACGACTTAATGTCGGATACCTCAGTCTTAATGGATTTCAGCTCTGATAATTCCAACTTGATAGATTGCATGCTGGCGTTAAGTTCAGGAAGCAACGCTACTTGGCCGGAGAGCCGCTTTAGTTCTGCCAGCACTGTGTCCATGTCAGCAGGAGCAGGGGACCTAGGTGGTGGAGGAAGCGGGCTACCCGAACGGGAGTTTTTGCAAGAGGAACATCTCCATGTTGCTTTTCTTTCTCCAAGCCTCCGGTATCCCGTTTCGGTAACTCCTGCACAGGCGAAGTCAAAATTTCCATGACATATAGAACACAGCGCTCCATCACGGAATTCATTATTACAGCTCTTGCAGGTAAACATCTTGAAGCAAGGTATGCGGGCCGCGCGCGGAATCAGTTGCGGATCGGTGCAGTGTGGTAATAGTGCGTAGCTGGTTAGTGTATGCGTGCGTACGGTTCGCCGACAACCGACTGACTGTGTGTTTTAGATATGTAAAGCGGGTCATAACAAACGCGTGTGTTATCAAAGCAAATAGTTATGTTATAGTCCATACAAATTCCATAACAGCATTATTTGCCATTTCAAATATGGAACTGATCGCCGCCGAGCTGGAGTCGTGCATCCAGCTAGTGAGCAGCGCGATGAGTGTCAGAATGGCTGGTGTACCAGAGCGAATCGAGTCGTGTTTGGTATCAAAAAAATGTACCAAAATTGTACTATTTAGTACCTCTGATCAAAAAATTTGTACCTCTCTGAAACCAAAGTTATAGCGATTTCAAAGGTACACCAGCCATATTGACGTCAAAGTGGCTGGTGTACCTCTGATATTTTAATAATTAGCCATTACACATAAAAGATAATTACACCAAAAAAATGTACCTAAATTGTACCTCCATTTAAAATAAACATACACTTATTCGGTTGGATAGTTACTGAGATAATAGACATTATTTTATTTATCGACTATTATTCTACCGATTTTAGAAGGTTAGTGCTTTTCTTTGACCATCGAAACATGGTCGGATTATCACTGTCATGCAATCCATAGAGTTACAGTCCGACCAGAAAGAGTAGAAAATAAATGAGGGCGCTACTATCGTTTACATGGTATCACCATATAGTATGGCAGATCGCTTTGATACTTGATATTATTAAATATATTTATAACATATTGCAGTCCTCCTCCATAATTAATATCTTGTGTGGTTCGAGATATCTTTAAATGAACATGACTGATTTTACAAACTAAAAATGATATTTTAAAGAGCTTTAACGAACAATCACACAAACAAACACAATATGCCAACTTTCATCTCAATTAGTCATCAGGTCAGTTAGTCTCGTTGTCATCATATTATTCAATTGGACACAAAACTAGACCGGTTTTCCGACTTTCAACTCAATTGGCCTATTTTCTGAGGAGTTCTGTTGAACAGCTATTGGTTCCATCATCAGGTCAGCTCGCTGTCATCATATTATTCAGTCGGAGATAAAACTTGACCGATATACCGACTTTCAACTCAATTGGCCTATTTTCAGAGGAGTTCTGTTGTACAGTAAAAGTAACATTCGGAGCCAAATAACTCCGACCGAATCCACAGGGACTTGAGACAAGCGCCTTAGTAGATTCGACGACCTCTGTGGCGCAGTGGGTGAAAGCCCGCTTGGGACGCAGAAGGTTGCGGGTTCGATCCCCGCCGCGAGGTAAATGTTTGTATGATCTGCAAATATTTATCTCGGGTCTGGGTGTTTCTATGTATTATATGTATGTATTTACAAACAAAAAGTATATAAGTAGTATATCAGTTATCTGGTTCCCATAGTACAAGCTTTGCTTAGTTTGGGGCTAGATGATGCTGTGTGAAATGTCCAGCATTATTATTTATAGATATTTTTACACTTAGAAATTAGTGTACCTTTCAGTAGTGTTAGTCGGGTTAGGTGCATTTATTTTTATATTATTTTAGCGATGTATAACTTTCAGACACAATTTTAAAATTGTTATTGAATAAATTGAATTGAATTGAATTTCCAGCCATATAAAACTTATTGCTGTTGGAGCGGGTACCAGCTTCCATACATTTTAGCCCATTGTCCTTTCATTGCATCTTCGATTTACAGCGTTACCCACTTTAAAAGGCGCAATAGCCTGTCGATTCTGTGTTCATCAGTTTAAGTCTGCTTAAACAATGTTTTGAGCATGTTATTTTTGCATTATTTTATGTTTATAAGCAATCTTTAAAAAAAAAACAAAGTTACTCTATGGATTGTGCATGACAGTGTTAACCCAACCATGTTTCGATGGCCAAAGAAAAGCGCCAACCCTCTAAAATCGGTAGGATAATAGTCGATAAATAAAATAATGTCTAATATCTCAGTAACTATCCAACCGAATAAGTGTATGTTTATTTTAAATGGAGGTACAATTTAGGTACATTTTTTTGGTGTAATTATCTTTTATGTGTAATGGCTAATTATTAAAATATCAGAGGTACACCAGCCACTTTGACGTCAATATGGCTGGTGTACCTTTGAAATCGCTATAACTTTGGTTTCAGAGAGGTACAAATTTTTTGATCAGAGGTACTAAATAGTACAATTTTGGTACATTTTTTTGATACCAAACACGACTCGATTCGCTCTGGTACACCAGCCATTCTGACACTCATGCAGCGCGCTGTTGCTATTCAAAGGAGAACTAATCGCCGCGCGGCGCCAGTAGGCAGCGCTAGCGCGCTGTTAAAATGGCGGGAAAGCAACAGTGTGCATTCACAGATTGAGTTTATTTAAATGTTTTTTTTTTCTGTTTCCTCGCAAATGTGTTAAAAAACGTCGTACGATATACGTGCGTATTGGTTATAACATGCTCGGCTCAATTACGCCCTCGCCTGCGGCTCGGGCTGAAATTCCGCCTCGCATGTTATAACCATCTTTACGCACTAATATCGTAATGTACTATTAGAATCACAGAGTATTACAAATTTATCGCAGCTAATGGAATTTATGTATGACAAAGCTTCTGCTATGGCAATTAACTCAAGGTGCATAATGGAAATATCTGAATCTATTTTAAATTTCATATAACTGTTAGAAAGTGGATCCAGGAATGCAGAGCCCCCATGCACTCCGATCTTTGAACCATCTGTATAAATTTTGTAACAATCGTGATAATTTTCATCAATAAACTCTTCACAGATAATTTTTAAATCATGGTCTGTAAAGAAACGTTTTGCACGATCTATTTTCGGAATGCTATCTTTCACTATACCATCTAAATTAATATTGATCATCCAGGTTTCTAAAGAGAACATCTCAAGTTGACTGCTGCTATGTAGGTATTGGAAACAAATTTATAGTTGAATAAATAGGTATGAGAACCGGTAGCTTCCTATACGACCAATACCTACTGTGAGAACTTAATTTAAGATCCTCCATGTATTTAACGGGCTTATTATTACAAAAAGACTTAGATTTCAGACAAAATTTACCGGCCAAAAATCTTCGTCGAATGCTAAGAGGAGGCAAGAATAAGTCACTTTGCATTACGTGTATGGGAGTACTGCGTACATAACCTCCAATCACGCGCATGGCCTGGTTCTGAACTCTGTCTAATTTAGTCAAATTCGAATCACAGCTGTTGTCGTACAGAAAACTGGCATAATCAATTCTACTACGTAATAAAGATATATACAATCGTCTTAAATGTTTCGGGTGTATTCCCCAACTAGATCCTGCTAATACCTTCAATAAATTCATAAACTTTTGCACTTTCGTAACAATCTCATTAATATGTTTAGTCCATCTTAAGGAGCTATCTAACCACAAACCTAAATATTTCACATTACTACAAATCTGAACAGGGAAATTATTTAAAACAAAGTCCGTTGAACCGCGATAACCACCTTTTTTGAAAATACATATTTTACTTTTACTAGGAGAAATCTCCAAACCAATATTTCCTAACAAATCACTAATCTTACTTAAAGCAAACTGTAACTCCCTCAAAGCATCGTTTTATTCCCTCAAAGCATCGTTCATTACGTGTGATGAAGATCACAAAATCATCGGCATATTGAGAAATCTCCACTACATTTACACTCCTACAGATGTGGATAGTTGCTATATTAAATAACAGAGGAGATAATGGATCTCCTTGAGCTAAGCCTTGGTTCGTCCATCGTATCATCACACATTCTTCCGTTGAAATATGCAGTTTTCTCAAACTCAGGAAATCCCACAAATACTTACACATTTTAGATCCAACCTGAAACTCTTCGAGCAGTCCAATCAAACACGCTACATCTACATTGTTATAAGCATTTTTAACATCGATAAAACATGCTACTGTAGAAAGATTCTCGGTAAATCCCAACTGAATGTGTGATGTCAACGAGGTAAGGTTATCCAAACATGATCTAGACTTCCTGAAGCCGACCATGGCCTCAGGGAACAACTGTTTTTTCTCGAAATACCATTCTAGCCTCCTATTAAGAATTGAGTGAAGGATCTTACAAATACATGACATGAGGGAAATGGGTCTTAACGCAGATGAATTATTGTTTTTGGGAATAGGAATGATTTTAATCTGTCGCCATTGCGACGGAACAAACCCGTTAGAATAGCAGCGATTATAAAGTTCTAGCCAAAGTAATTTACCCGATAAAGGGAGGTGATCTATCATAGAAAATGATATTTCATCGCAGCCTGGAGCTGTGTCTTTCTTCTTGATACTGTTTAGTAATTCCTGTATCGATATAACTGTAAAAGAGGGGTCCTCGGAATAAAACTAATAGTGGACTGTATTAATGCTGGTGTAGCGCGGGATATTTATTTAGGGGCAGCATTCGAACCCTGTTGAATTCGCAAAGGAACCCTGAAAACCGCGTTACAGCGCTGTCCAATGGGGACGCAGAGCGTCATACGAACGTTGCGCGCGAACAGCCAATCAGGGATAGCGTGGGTCGTATAGTTCGTCTTTTCCTCACGTGGAGGCGCTGATTGCTGGACGACAATCGTGCGCCGCCGCTACCGAGTCAGTCGGCTTGATATACGAGCGTGTTGAGGTTGTCTCGCAGCCACTCCTCCGCGATCCGACCAACGCCATATTTAAAGTAAAATTGTGTGCGTTACAATCAGAACTGTATTCTTGTAAAGAACTTTAATCTCGTTTCCCTTTCTTGTGTTGCCCCTTGTACTTTTATGTGTTATCGTGCTTATTTTATTATTATAACTTTACAAAACTATTTAACGTGTTTCGCATTTGTGAAGAAACCCCAAGTTCCGCAAATAGGAGAAAGAATCCCGTTAAATCTGGCGCCCAACGTGGGGCCGAAACACGGAGAAGATATTATTGGTGTGATCAGCTCAAGGGTCACCATCACAGAGGAAGAGGTACAACATCACCTGCCGTGTACCTTGGCGTTGAAGATAACACGGAATTCCTGCACCTGTTGTCGCCGCAAACATGCCGACAACCAGGCGGAACGCTCTCCGTCACCAACACCAAGATGAGCACGAGGAGGGTGACGCCACCCTAACAGAGGAAACGAACTCCGACACCAACAGCGTCGTCGAGCAGGCCGCCGCCAGGGTAGCACCGGCGCAGCCCAAGTTCTTACAACCATCGGATCAGTTCCTGGCAACGCTCATGGAGACCATCACCAGGGCGCAGGCGGAGGCCAACAAGGCCCTCATCAGCGCGTTCCTGAGCGCGCCCCGTGGAGATCAGCACTCCGGGGCGGCATCTCCATATGCGCCAGCACCGCCAGCACCCGGCGTGTACTCGCCGTTCGCAAGCGGCGCCCTCAAACCAACATCGGCATCGACCGGCGACTTTACGAAATGTTCTGCGCGATTCGACGGGACGTCGAACGACGCGGAGGTCCTGGAGGCCTTTCTCGACGCGGTGGAGGTCTACAAGGAGTGCGCCGTCGTGTCGGATGAGCATGCGCTGCGCGGCCTCCCCATGCTGCTGACCGGCGCTGCCGCCGTGTGGTGGCGCGGTGTGCGCGCCGGCGTCGCTACGTGGACGGACGCCAAGCAGAGACTGCGCTCAATGTACGGGGCCCCGCGGCCAGCATATAAAGTGTTCCGCGAAGTGTTTACCCGCGAGCAAAGTGCCGCCGAACCCGCCGAGAGGTTTTTAAGCGAAAAGCGTGCCCTTCTGGCACGCTTACCGTACCGGTTGGCCGAGGAGGTCCAGGTGGACATTACGTACGGACTCCTCGACCGTCGGATTCGGAAGCGGGTTCCCCGTGAGTCCATTATAGACATGGACCACATGTTGGAGCGAGTGAGGATAGCGGAGGATTCGCTGAAGGAGACCGGTAGCGGAGAGGTAAAACCTCAACAGGCAAGTCCAAGTCATTTTAAACCCAGCTCGAAATCGACCCCCGCTTATTCCCCCGATAATGATTTATCCGCGAGTTGTGTGCCGAGTCAGAGTTCGAGTGCTGTCCGCCCCAAGCGAACTCGTTGTAGCTATTGTAGACTGTTCGGTCACACTTCCGACGAGTGTCGAAACCGCGAAATCGCCGCCAACAAACCAATAACCACGAATAATAATAATAGTCCAGGCATCGCTAATGATGGTAACAACAAAGTTATTCGTTGTTATGGGTGTGGCAAAGTAGGGGTAGTACGATCTAAGTGCGACGTTTGTAATGCGGACCGAAAGTCGACAGATTTTAACGTAGCGTTCGTCGAGAGTAGGGCCGCCGAATTCGCGAATGAGTCCGACGTCGAGAGTAGGGCCGCCGAATTCGCGAATGAGTCCGACGTCGAGAGTAGGGCCGCCGAATTCGCGAATGAGTCCAACGTCGAGAGTAGGGCCGCCGCCGAATTCTCAAAGGAGTTTTTTGTCGAGAATAGGGCCGCCGGATTCACCAACGCGTCCGATATTCGGAATCATTTCGATCGGAAAGGTCGACGTGAAATTGAAGCTTCGGCGGCACACGCGCGTAGTGCAGTCGCGTACAAAAGTGCTTCGCATCCATTAGTAAACATTAGCGTTATGGGTCGTAGCGGTGTAGCGATTGTTGATACCGGCGCTACGCATTGCATAGCTAGTCCGAAGCTGTATCAAATATTGGTAGATTCCGGCGTGAAATTCCGCGAAACCGAATGTCGAATCCGGCTTGCTAACGGCTCTCGAGTAGAGAGAAGGTTGTTGGAAGCCGAGGTACTCGTGTCGCTGGAAGGGCGTAAAATACCAGCTGACTTTTTAGTGTTGCCAGGCGATGAGACTAGGACCCTTTTAGGTGTCGAGTTTTTGTCCCGTGCTGGCATGATCATAGATGTCGCCCGCGGCAAGTGGTCTTTCATAGACGAACCCGGGCGATCATATAATTTTGTTCGCGAGTGTCCCGTGGGTACACGGCTCGACACTAAGTTGATGCGGGCCGAGTCCACAAACTTGTCGGCGCGCGAAGAAGTGTGCACGGGGTTCTCCGATGACCAGCGTCGTGAACTAAGGAAGGTCATTGATCTCAGGTCTGCGCAAATCGCCTACCTAGGGCCCGCCACTGCCGTTGACATGCCGAACAGGAGCAGGGAGGACAGTCGAGCGAAACATAGTGCTGATCCGCATGATCCTGATAGGTACGTTCGTTCCAGGGGGAGGCTCTGTTCTTACGGAGCGTACGTAGGAGGCCAGTCCGCGAAGTTTATCGCTCGCCGCGACGGCCCACATCTGATACGCGAGGTCGTGAGTCCCACTACTTTCGGAAGTACGAATGGTAACGAACTATCAGTCGGAAATTATTACGTTTCGCACCCCTCACCGTTTGCCGGCCCGATCAAGCCTCCCATCAGGGAGAAGTGTAAGCGTAGGAGACCGCGCAAACGTAGGTATAGCTAAATGATAGCCCAACAGCGAGGGCGCTAAGTAGGGCTATAGGGGGAGATTGTAGCGCGGGATATTTATTTAGGGGCAGCATTCGAACCCTGTTGAATTCGCAAAGGAACCCTGAAAACCGCGTTACAGCGCTGTCCAATGGGGACGCAGAGCGTCATACGAACGTTGCGCGCGAACAGCCAATCAGGGATAGCGTGGGTCGTATAGTTCGTCTTTTCCTCACGTGGAGGCGCTGATTGCTGGACGACAATCGTGCGCCGCCGCTACCGAGTCAGTCGGCTTGATATACGAGCGTGTTGAGGTTGTCTCGCAGCCACTCCTCCGCGATCCGACCAACGCCATATTTAAAGTAAAATTGTGTGCGTTACAATCAGAACTGTATTCTTGTAAAGAACTTTAATCTCGTTTCCCTTTCTTGTGTTGCCCCTTGTACTTTTATGTGTTATCGTGCTTATTTTATTATTATAACTTTACAAAACTATTTAACGTGTTTCGCATTTGTGAAGAAACCCCAAGTTCCGCAAATAGGAGAAAGAATCCCGTTAAACTGGTATAATTCGTATCGAATACAAGTAGAAAACTGACGATGATAAAAGTTAGTTTAAATCGCGGGACGTGGGTCTGTGCGCGGTGGGGTCCCGAAGGCGAGTGCTGGAGTGTGGAGGGGCTGCGCGGGCGCTGGCCCGCGGTGACCGCGATGACGTCAGCCTCCCCGCTCGTCTCCTCCCGTGCGTAAAGGTTCGGTCTTGGACATGCTCCCCGGGTTGAAGGCTGCTGAGGGCTTCAAAGATCTGGAAGGGGGCAGATGTTATTAAAGGCCCTCCGAATGGTGCCCCGCTTTGTTTTCAACTCGGCGACTCTGACTACGCCGTCGGTGCCGGGGTAAACATTGACGACTCTTCCTAACGACCACAGAAGGGGAGGAAGAGTGTTGTCTTTGACGATGACAAGAGAGCCAAGTTTGAGATCGTCCTTGTTGGTCTGCCATTTCTGCCTCTGCTGCAACTGAGTGACATACTCCATGGAGAAGCGACGCCAAAAATGCTGCTTGATATGCTCTATCCTTTTGAACCGATCGAGACGAGTGATGTTGTGGTCTGTTACTTGTGGATGCGGAATGGATAAAAGCGATCGTCCAATTAAAAAGTGAGCAGGAGTAAGAGGAGAGAGATCAAAGGGATCAGAGGAGAGTTGGGTCAGGGGACGAGAGTTCAAAATAGCCTCAATTTGAGTGAGACAAGTGGCCATTTCCTCGTAAGTAAGGTGCGTCGTGTCTAAAAGACGCTTAAGATGATGCTTGGTTGAGCGAACGGCGGCTTCTGCTAAGCCGTTGAAGTGGGGAGTATAAGCTGGAACAAACTTAAACTCAATCCCTTCCTGTGCTACAATACCCTCAAGATCAGATTGAAGTAGGAATTTAGAAAGTTCGTTATATGTGCCAACAAAATTTGTCCCGTTATCGGAAGTGATGCTTTGGGGTTTACCACGCCGTGAAACAAAACGATTTAAAGCGGCTACATAAGCATCGCTAGATAGGGCCGTAACGAGCTCGATATGTAAGGCCTTGACCGAATTGCAAATGAAAATCGCCAAGAATGACTTTAAAAGTTTGCAACCTCTGCCTTTTCGGTCTGCTATTAGCACTGGCCCAGCGTAGTCAACGCTGCAATGCAAAAAAGGGAACTCTAGTTCAGTTCGAGACGTCGGTAGTTGACCCATGATGGGCTGAACGGTTTTAGCTTTATACCTACAACATCGGACACATTTGCTCACGCATTTTTTAGATAAGTTACGGCCACCCAATGGCCAAAATGATTGTCTAATATTAGCCAATAAAAGTTGAGGGCCAGCATGTAAATATTTTAAATGAAAATATTCGAAAAGAATGATAGTAAGGTGATGCTTACTACAAAGAAGTATGGGATGTTTTACATCATACTTATAAGGGGAATTATTGAGCCTGCCACCAACTCGAATAATGTCATTGCGATCTAAAAAAGGGCACAAAGAAATAAGACGATTTTTGTTGGGCAATGATTTATCAGTTTTTAGAATGGCATACTCATCTTGAAACATTTCAGGTTGTGCTTTACGAATGATTAAATTCAATTAATTTTCAAGTTCTTGTACCGAAAGATGACCAGAGATTTTATTATTTTTAGGTTTACAATTATTTATAAATCGCAATAAATATGCCATTGATCTTTGCAAAGAAGAGAACTTGGATTTTTTGTTAATAAAGCCACTAATTAAGTCTACAAAGCCACTATCTACATCAGCATTAGGTTTACAAGTGTGCGCTAAAGAACAAGTGACTAACTCAGGTAGATTCTGTTTCTCACATTGGTTGGGCATTTGAGGCCAATGAGTATCATCATTTGACAAGAAAGTAGGACCTGACCACCACAAGCCTGAACTGCTGATCAGGTCAGCCTTCAGCCCGCGGGAAACAAGATCCGCCGGATTGTCCGCCGACGGTACGTAACTCCACGTGTGACCCTCCGTGCTCTCTTGTATTTCGTGAACACGGTTTTTGACGAAACTTTTGAGTTCACTAGGTGGAGTTCTTAACCATCCCAAGACGATGGTTGAGTCGCACCAAAACTTACATTTGCTTACTGTTATAGTCAAAGAAGCTAACACCTTTGTACACAGCCTTGCTGCCAACAAAGCTCCGCAAAGCTCGAGGCGAGGAATAGTGGTTGGCTTTATGGGGGCTACCCTACTTTTTGATGTCAGTAGGCAAACCTTGACTGATCCAAAACAGTCAATGGAACGAATGTAGACACAGACTCCGTACGCCCGTTCTGAAGCGTCTGAAAAGACGTGAACTTCATGCATATCAGAGTCATTATTAAGAACCCAACGAGGAATTTTTAATTGGTTAAGAAAGGGTAAGGTGTTTGCGAAAGCTAGCCACAACTGCTTAATTTCATTTGGGACCTCTTCATCCCAAGTGCATTGATTAATCCATAATCTTTGCATGACAAGTTTAGCCTCTACGACACATGGGCCCACTAGACCTAAAGGGTCAAAGATTTGACTGATAACCGAAAGTATGTGTCGTTTTGTTACCTTTTTATTTAAATTTATATTTATTAAAAATGATAAGCAATCAGAATCACAAATCCAGTTCAAGCCAAGTGTTTTGGAAGGTGTGTTCATATCAAATTCGGCCAAGTTTAAGATATCATTTGAATTAGAGGAAGTTGGGCAAATTTGATTCAAAATTGACTGACTGTTTGATTTAAATTTACGAAGCTTGAATTGTGCAGTTTCTAATGTGGCTATGACGCCTTTGCAAATCCTTACTGTCTCTTCTATAGAAGACGAGCCCCCCAGATAGTCGTCGACGTAGAAGTCTCTTTGAATCGCCTGTCTTACGTCATCATCTGGTGCACTCGAAGCCAAACTTACTAAACACTTGGTTGCCAGATACGGAGCACAAGCTGTCCCATACGTGACAGTGTTCAGAGTGTAGGTTCTCAAGGGACTTTTACTATCTGTGCGAAAAATGATTTTTTGAAGAGGGCGTTGAACCGGGTTAAGCTCAATCGCCCTATACATTTTTTCAATGTCGCCTGTTACGACATATTTGTGTTGACGAAATCGCAACAAAATCGAATAAAGGTCTTCTTGTACAGTAGGCCCGACCATCAATATGTTATTGAGCGATAGACCTGATGTTGTCTTGGCCGAAGCGTCGAAGACTGTACGAAGTTTCGTGGTACTACTTGACTCACGTAAGACGCCATGATGTGGCAAATAATTATCAATATGATTAGTCTGTTGAAGACAGCTAGCTGAAGGCTCCTTGCATTCGGTCATGTGACCCAAGTGCTCGTACTCGAGCATGAAATCTACGTACCTATCCTTAAAGACAGGATCCCTTGCGAACCTACGCTCTAAAGATGAAAAACGACATTGAGCTTGATTGTATGAATCGCCTAAGACTGAGGGGTCTTCCTTCAGTGGCATGGTCACGACAAAGCGACCGTCGTCTTTCCGAGTCGTATTTGAGAGGAAACTCTGCTCACAGGCACGTTCTTCAGGAGATAAGGAGTGCTTTGCTGCTACAGTATCTAATTCCCAGAAACGAGTCAAGTCTGGATTGGGTTCCTCGTTTAAAAAATGACAAACGAGAGATTGAGAAGAGTGCTTAAGACGGGAGACATACCCAGACACCAACCAACCCAGTTTCGTTTCGTATAACTTGGGTTGATTTTTACCCAAGTCAATGTGGTTATTACCTAAGACGGACCAAAATACATCGGCCCCTACTAATATATCTATAACCGAAGGTATATTAAAGGTAGGATCAGCAAGACTGATTCCTTTCGGAAGAGGAATGTGTTCAATATCAATGAACGACGAAGGTAAGTTTTTTGTAATCTGCGGCAGAACATGACAGTCAACAGTGACTTTAAAATCGTCATGAATTGAAGCTAAAGTAAGGCTACAAGACTGTGTACTCTGGGAAGTGCGATTATTAATACCTGTCACCGTGGAGTTCGCATCGCGGCAGGACAGACCCAGCTTACCGCACATCGATTGCGTTATGAAATTCGCCGTGCTGCCATTGTCGAGAAGAACTCGTGCGGAGTGCATGTTGCCCGCTCCGTCGAGTGCATTCACGATCGCTGTGGACAGTAACACATGCCGAGGAGTAGTACACTGCGTAGTGGCATTACAGTTATTTGCGAAATTGTTTATGTTGTTAACTGTGTGAGATGACTCTGGCTCATGCATGTGTAATAGTGTGTTGTGTCTCTTTTTGCAGTACCTACAAGGGACAAGACTGCATTTATTGTCGATATGACCAGGCCGTAGGCAATTAAGACAAACATTTGTTTCCTTGGCCTTTTGAATCCTATCTTCAATCGTTAGGGATCTGAATGTTTCACAGTTGAATAAGAAGTGACTTTCATTACACAGTGGACATTTGAATGATTTTGCAGAGTATGTGTTTTGTGTCGTTTTGATGTTTTTGTTGTTGTACATATTTGTTTTATTGTTAGTATTGTAAGTACTTGTTCTGTGTTTGTTATGTGTATCAATAAGAAAGTTTGTGTTTTGTTTGTAAGTATCTTTTTGTGTTTTACCTTTTTCTTGTAGTGTTTCTAATAAGTCTGCCCTGTTGCTAAGAAAGTTAATAAATATGGCTAAAGTAGGAGGATCTTTTAGTTCGTTTCTATGTTCCTCCCATTCTCTGTGGGTAACGTTATCTAATTTTTCAGCCATCATATGTATGATTAAAGTGTCCCAATGTTCAGTGGGTTGTTCTAATGATGATAAGGCGCGCAAGTTTTTATTTGTGGCATCTATGAGATAACGTATGGAAGAAAACGATTCTTTCTGCATACGCTCAACATTGAACAAAGCTTGGACATGATTGTTTATCAGTAAGCGCTTGTTGTCATACCTACTGCACAACAACTTCCACGCGGCTTCGTAATTATCGGCTTTAAAATCCAAATTATCAATTACAAGCAAAGCGCTGCCTTTGAGAGAAGCGTGTAGGTAGTGTAATTTGTTAATGTTATCCATGTCGTGTCTCGAGTGAATTAGAGAAATGAATGTGTCCCTAAATTTGAGCCAGTGCTGATAGTGACCATGAAAAATGGGTAAGTCAATTTTTGGCAATCGAACGCAATTGGATCTAGGGTCACTCGCCTGTACATCCTCGTAGCACGATACGGAACCATCTCGATTAGGCTGGTTGGTGCGGGCGCTGAGCAGGTCACGCGCCGCCGCAACCAGGGAGTGGTACTGCTCTTCAAATTGCTCGCGATCCTCAATTTCATCGGCAGGATCCTCCGAAAGCATCTCGATGTCTGACTGTAATTGGTCAAAAATGGGGTATATGGCATCAAATTTATTAAAACGGCCTTCCAGGTCTGTAAGTTGTATGCTGCTAAGCTTAGGAGAACTTTTAAGCAAAGATAAATAATTATTGAAAATCGTTAACTTTGATTTTAAGCCGCTGCGCTTTTTAATTAGCTTTTCTCTCTCTCTTTTGTCTTCGGCCATAATTACCTATTCGCAGTATAAAAGGAACTAGTTAAAATAAACTGAATGAATTTAAAATGATGCGAAAGATAATTGCAAAAGAATGCGGCAAGCAGAGATAAGAAAAAGCTCGGGCTTAGCGAGAACAAAAGAACAGGTGTGCGTAGTGCGATAAGCGAATATAATAGATCAGCTGATGCACTTGAAATGATTTATAAAAATGATTTGTATTTAAAATTGATTATACGCACTTAACGAATGAATTTAAAGTTATTTTTTGTAGCAAATGAATTTATAAAATGAACTATAGGTATTTAGGCTTCCTATTTTACGATAAAAATGGAATTACTCACTCACTAAATCGATCTATAAATCGGGAATAGTGCAAAGAAAGGAAGAAAATAAGGAAATAATTGGAACAGACTCACAAATACCCAAACCGCCCACTTTTGACGTCTCGAACATTCGATGGGTCCGAAAGTCCAAAGTCCAACTTGCGATTGACCTCTGGTTGTTCTTGAGCTTGCGCGGTTGCAATATGCAAATTCTTCGACAGGAACAGGAAGTAAATAAGACTGCCGGAGATATCTTGCTGCTGAAGACCACACTGAAGAGCTTCTGAACTTGACGCGTGTCGAGTTTCTTTGTTCCAACCGAATAATGTTCCGCGAAGGACCAATGTAAAAGAGGGGTCCTTGGAATAAAACTAATAGTGGACTGTATTAATGCTGGTATAATTCGTATCGAATACAAGTAGAAAACTGACGATGATAAAAGTTAGTTTAAATCGCGGGACGTGGGTCTGTGCGCGGTGGGGTCCCGAAGGCGAGTGCTGGAGTGTGGAGGGGCTGCGCGGGCGCTGGCCCGCGGTGACCGCGATGACGTCAGCCTCCCCGCTCGTCTCCTCCCGTGCGTAAAGGTTCGGTCTTGGACAATAACTGAATCCAAAGAAGTATTGCTTAAATTTAAAAACTCTATTGAAGGACTGACAAAATCAGGAGTTAAATCATGTAATAATATTTCTGCATTTTCTTTGCTTATACACTGTTTAGATGAATAACGTCCCTTAATCCATCTCATTTTACGCCACATATCAGAAGCGGAGCAAGCCTCATCCACCGAAGAGCAGAAGTTTCGCCAAGATTCACATCTAGCTGCGCGAATTAATCTTTGTGCGTCACTTACCTTATTTTTATATACCTCCAAATTGATGGGCGACGGACAACGCCTGAAATTCGCTAGAGCTAGTCGACGTTCTGCCACCGCTTTTAATAAATCCGCACTCCAGTAAGGTTTTGGGGTAAACTTGTTGCTAATATCTTGAGAAATTTTAATGTTTGGAATATGAGCATCAGCAGCATCTTGCAGAATATTAATGAATTGGTTATAAAATGTTTGAAGATCGTCAGGAATAACAAAGTTAGTCAAGGTATCATCTATATACGAAGAATATGCTGTCCAATTGCCTTTTTTAACCGACTTCAAAAAAAGGAGGAGGTTCTATGTTCGGGCGTATGTATGTTTTTTTTTTTTTTTTTTTTTTTTTTTGGATGTATGTTCATCGATATCTCCGTCAGTTGTAAACCGATTTCCAAAATTTTTTTTTTGTTTGAAAGGGTATGCTACCATAGTGGTCCCATAAAAATTTTACTCCTGAGGGATTGATAGTTTTCCCGTAATACTCAAAAAATCACCGATCTTTTCGAAAAATGTGGACCGATTTGCAAAATTTTTTTTTTTGCTTGAAAGGGTATCCATATCTAGGTGGTCCTCATACTTTTTTTTCCTGAGGGATTGATAGTTTTCCTGTAAATCTCAAAAAACCTCATTCTCACTACAAAATCTGAGTCAACCATTGAATAGTTTGACATGTTTAAATACGCTCGAGGTGATCCCATATAATTTTATTCCTGAGGGATTCTCACTCTAACTTCTTTGATCTTGACTATTCCAATATCTAACCTAACCTACTATATTATTTACACTAAAAATTGAAAAATAAAAATTTTTGAAAAAAAAATTGAACCGACTTCACATAACACAAATAGACACTAAGAACCTTCTATGTACCTACACTAAAAAGAGAAAAATAAGAATATACACATGCAATTATTACTTACAGTATTCAAATAATAAATTATTATGTTATATTATATTTGAAGTCGGTGCCAACTATTCTACTCTAACTACTCCATACAATTTTGCACCCAAGTTCTATTGTAGGTACTCGTAATTTCTTCTTAGATGTAAATGCATAGGTAGTTGGCACCGACTTCAAATATAATATAACATAATAATTTATTATTTGAATACTGTAAGTAATAATTGCATGTGTATATTCTTATTTTTCTCTTTTTAGTGTAGGTACATAGAAGGTTCTTAGTGTCTATTTGTGTTATGTGAAGTCGGTTCAATTTTTTTTTCAAAATTTTTTATTAAAGTTTCTTTTCCTTATGAACCTACCAGAATTATTTATGATACAAGAAATCTTAATTATTAAATGATCACTACCAAGTGATTCATTAGTAGTTTTCCATGAAAAATCTAAAGCTAAATCTGAAGAAACAAAAGAAATGTCTGGAGAAGATTGCTGTAGAACGTTCCCAACCATTTTAATTCTAGTATGACTGCCGTCATTCAAATATGAAAAGTTGGAATCTAACATTGATTCGATGATTTGATTACCTCTACTATCAGTTTTATAAGACCAATTGGTGTGATGTCCATTAAAATCACCCAAGATAAGAGTTTTGCTGCTACATAAAGAAAAAATATAATCCCAGTCATTTTGAGTTGTGCGGACAGTAGAAGGACAGTAAATAGATATTATATTCTCAATAAGCCGACAATTAAAAATCCTCACGTGTATCAACTGTATACCAGTGTTCAAACTCTGAGTCGAACAAAGAAGTGAATTTAAAGATTTGCGAGTGAAAATAGCTACACCTCCGTACGAGTCATCGCGATCCAGACGAAAACTATTATAGCCGCTAATATTAAATCTACTCTCATAGTTAGGGAGGCGAGGTAGCTAAATGGCGTAATTCAACGGGGCCGTCGAGACCTATCAAAATCGAAAGATAAAATAATTTCGAAAAAAAAAAGCTCGTATAGTAAAAACCATTTTAGCGGTGGGTTTGGCTACGGTTTTTCAAAAATGTTAAAAAAAACAGTTACTTGGGCATTCTCGAGCGCGTCAGATATTCATACTACGTATGCCCCAAGTGCCTCTGATAACAACGGTATACTAATCTGCCGGTTTGCGTGGTGGGGGTAGGCATATAAAGTAGTCAAAAATGCAAAAAAAAAAAGTTTACTCGTGCGCGTCAGATTTTCGGAAGGGGTGTTAAGTAGGCCCCAAGGAAGCTACCTTTAAAAAAACTGACGATTTCGGCGTGACGATAAGTTACGATGAATTTTTGAAATACTCGAGCGCGTCAGATTTTCATAGGGGAGGTTTATCTTGGTATACTGAAAGCATATTTTCTTAATCTGACAAAAATGTTGGTGGGTTCTCTTAATCTGACCGAAAAAGGTTTTTTGGTTTCTTTTTTTTCCTTTGTTTCTCCTTGATAAAACGGGGAATTCATATCAATTTTTTTCAACACCCTCAGTTTTCGAGATATACTCAAAAAACCGGGAGTTTGAGTTTTGTATGATGCTTTCTTTGGACAAAAATGTAAAAAGACCTTTTTTGTGTAAAATAAAATTACCGTTTTTGTTTATTCAAACTTTTTTTTTGTAAAATGTATCGTTCGCGACTTGACTTATATGCCGCAACGCGTTTTTCGGAAGACGAAATGGCTCCTCCACACTTCCGGTCATGCGGAAACCGGCAGATTTTGTATTTTTAGTAAGTTTTAGATTATATTCTTCAAAATAAAAAAAATAAAAATCGCGCTGGAGAATGCCGGATTAACGTTTTTTTTTTACAAGTTCGCGACCCTATAACTCGGCGGCGTCAAGGACTTATCGTCAGATTAGTTAAATTTAGTCTTAAAACACTAAAATCAACCCCCAATATCTTAATCTGACGCGCTCCAGTATTTCAGACTATCGATTTTTTTTTACTCATCTGATCGTCTATCCTAGGTGCGCGTCACTACATATAGAGCTAAATACTTTACAAGGTTGTTCTATTAGGTCTAAGGTATCTCTCATATCTTAAACTGCCACGCTCGAGTATTACCGAAAATTCCCCTATTCGCCTCCCTAACTATCAGGCTCAAGCCACGTTTCACTGAGGACAGCTATGTGAACTTTCTCCTGGTTGAGAAGTAACTCAAACGATTGAGATTTCGGCCTTAAACATTGACAATTCCATTGAAATAAGTTTACAGAATGACTATGGAGACTAAAATCCATAATTAAGGACAGAACTGAGGAAAGATCTGGCCGAAGTCCCACCGAATACTTTAGTAATAACCCATTCAACAAGTAGGTACCTTAATAACTAACTCGATCTTCTTCCCAGTCGATTGTCCACTAAAAACAATATTCATTACCTCACTTAGCAACTGTGTAAATCCAAAGTCTTTCCCGGCATGCTCCGCTTCTTTCGGTCCCGAACGCTCAGACTTAACAGACTGCTCCTCTTCAGAGCACTCCGATTCGTTATCCCAGCCAAACGTACTGACCGGCGGAGGTTGGGCATGTTTTCGTTTTCTTGGTTTCCTCTTAACTCGCCCTACGCCTAATCCTTCTCCTTGTTCGGTTATCTGCCTTTGTCCTGCTTCCTTTTCCCGATGCGATTGTCCTTGTGACACGCCCGACTCTGGCCTGGAACTTTGTTGCATTTGATGTTTTCCAGCGGTTTCGCTAATAGTAACTTTTTTAGTGTGAGACTTCACCTTATCCGCGTACGAAGAGCCATCGAATGGAATATTAGCGTCTATCGGCTTACTAACCACCGCCATTGGTACCGGAACTGTTGTTTGGTGACCTTCATCTTCTTCGGGATGTCGGATCAATCGCTCTGACACCGGCGTGGGTGGCACATACATTGCTAAAGCTTTCCTGTATGTAACATTACATTCTGACATTAACTCACGTACTCGTTTCTCCTTCTTAAAGACTGGACAAGTTTTATTCATTGGCATATGATAACCATGGCAATTGACACATTTAAAAAATGTAATTTCGCAATTTTCATGCTTTTTGGTACATTTCGGGCATACTATTTTCTTACTAGGGCAAAACTTTGTCGTATGACCAAATTTCCAGCATCTGCCACATTGGGTCACTGGAAACGTGTAAGAATCAACCTTTATGCGCATTTTGTAAATAAATACATGAGATGGTACTGATGCCCCTTTAAATCCAAGTCTAATGGACTCGCTGGAAATCCATGCAGCACCTTTGTCATCCATATTGCGTCTCATTAGTCTCTTGGCTGATATTACTTCATACGAGCTTGTTATATGCTTTATTAGTTCATCCTCAGAAAGGTCCATTTCAATATTTCTTATCACACCATAGGATAGGGCAACCTCAGATGTTTTAATGCATCGCCATCCCAACTCAATAAAAGCTTTCGTCTGTAGAAATTTATCTGCTTGAGACTCATTGTCAAAAGTAATAATAATTTTAGAACTGCTGACATACTTAACTTTCGCAATATTGGTTACAGCATTCTCTTCAAATATTCTTGCCAAAGCAAACTGTTTGGGCAAAGGATTTGGACTCGTTACGCATACTTGTACTGTATTTCTTCTTCCTCCAATTCTCCATCTTTACTCACAACTTTTTTCCCGCGTGACACGCGCGTCCATTCTTCCTCGGAATTACTTGATTCCTCCCTACCTTTTCTTTTCCTCATACGCGAACTGGCGTTAGAGGATTCCAACTCCATATCTTCTTCAATGAGAATTTCGGTATCTTCTATCATAGAAATCTCGACCGTATGTGACCTCATTAGGATTAGAATCCATATTGCACGGCAAAGCCGGCTGATCCAAAATGTTGGAAAACTTTATTATTTGCAAGTTTTCAATTTAATTACACTTGAATATACTTTTATTATAAATCTTAGGGAAAGGAGAAGCAGCTTGTCGCCTTAATGCAATAAATAATAATTAATTTAAAATTTTTACATATTTTGTAAAGCGCGCCTTTTTTTTTTTTTCTAATAATTGTAATATACTTAACTAATTATTAGAAACTAAGTAGGTAGATTGGTTAGGTATTAAAAAGTATGACTAATTTATATTTAAATCAAATCAAATAGTTTAATAATCCAAAAGAAGGAAACAGGTTACAAGATAACATTCAGTGGACCCCGCACTAGGGCTAGCCTGTATTGCGGCAAGCTTATCATGTAACTCGTGACCAGTATGCAACAGGCGTAAATCTCGCAGTCATTTCTGTCAGACGTCAATTTTGTATCACCTATCAGCAGAAATCAGCAGTTACTGTAGCAACAGCAATCGAGCACTAGGTCGCCCTCTGCCGCACAATCAGTAAACTAAAAAGTGCATTCTGATCGTATTGTTGGTACAATTTGATATTACGTAAGCACTTTTGACAGCAGCACGACAGCGGTAGCAAGGCGTTTTGAAGTAACAATTAGCAACAACCCCAGCACTTGTTTTTTGGCGATTGCTGAGATACTTTGTTAAATTTTGTGAAGTAAAAGTTGTGTGTGTGCTATGTAAGTTGTAATTTCTAATTAATTACAGCTACTTATTCAATGAGAATGTGCTTTGTACTGTTTTTTTACATAAGTATTCAATAACCTCTAAGTTACATAAGCAATGTAAATAATGATGAAGTAGTTGGATTGTGCTCTAATTTGGTACCTAATTAAACTTACATCAATTAATGTTTATTGTAGTACCTACTGTATGATTATTGGTACCTAATATTATAATTATATTGTTTTTCAGATATGGTTCAGTGATTTGAACATTTTACATGTTGATGCAACCTTTGGATGAGCCACCCATGATGCATTCATCTGGGCGTCAGTCAGAAATATATCCACACATCCTACAACTCCATAATGATGGGGAAACTCTCTGGCTTTTAGGTAGGTTCCCCCAATTTTGACCAAACTCTTGCCAATAATTTAGGTGAGTTGACTAAAACCTTGCTAATATTATATATATGCTTACTTATTTATTTAAATGATTTTCTTGCAGGTTACTCAAGGTATTGTCAATACTGGCCCTGAGACTCCTGAGGAACATTACATAAATGTTCACTGCAAGGTCAGGAACACTGTTAAACGATGCATAGAAGTACTAAAAGGCCCGTTGGCATAGTTTACTGGTTCATAGAGTGCTGCCTTAAGACCACTATACTGTAGCGAAAATAATAAATGTATGCTGTGTCCTACATCACATGGCCAATAGCGAGAGGCGTCCTGTGCCTGAGCTGTCACCCACAGACACCCAAGCTGAAATATATCAGCAAGAATCACATAGGGATCAAGTTGAGGACCAGAATGAATCCCAGAAGTTACAAAATGGTAGTCAACAACTTTCTATAACTGTAAAGAAGTTGTGGGATTATAGAACATAGCTCTGCATCACTATTTATTTTTATTGGGTAATACTGATACTTACTGTGTAGTTCTATATGATCCTTAGTATATGTTGAATAAATGAATGAATGAATGAATGAATGAACACTTTATTGTACACCAAAACAACAACGAAAACAATACATTAGAGACATTTACAAGTTCATTAGTACAATGGGCGGCCTTATCGCTGAAAGCGATTTCTTCCAGGCAACCTTTGGATGGAAAATAAACTAAAGAAGCAGAAATAGGACGGTAGTGCACAAAAGTTTGAGAACGAAGTACCTAACTATATTTAAAAATCCGAATACATGTATAAGTAATACAAAACAATAGACTGCTATATATTAATATAAAATAAGAATACTTAAAATACTACATACGAAACGCTAGAAGAGCAAACGGAGAATGTTGATGTCCATCTAATGTTTATACTTGTGTGTTTTATACCTACTGTGTAAGGTCATCATAATATGTACCTATATATTTACCTACATTGATCTAAAATAAAATAGTGGGCAAGTAAAAAACATTTTTATTTTTTTTTCGACATCACCACGTCACATGTCATAATTTATTGAACATTATACTTGGCTCGTGCACAGCCTTTGCAATAGAGAGATGCCTCCGCCTGCATTTGCGCCTTCTGTTGATACAATGGCGGCATCAGCTGCTTGCACTCTGCTCTCTTCAGTGACATACAATAGATTCATTCTTTGGCCTGTAAAATGTTAAAATAAATTAGGATAACTGTCGATGACATTATAATAATTAAGTAATAGTCTAATCTTGTATTCTGACCTTACATCTAGATACAGCTTTGACTTTTTTAAACATTAAAAATATTATATGCATAATATATGAGATTTTTTTATTTTTAGCTGTGTCGATGACATTTAGTCATTAATAAAAAAAAATAGAAAATAGACTTACCAGTCAAAACAGCTGCCTCCGTGACACTGTTGTTTTGGTTTCTGGACCCTCACGGTTGTCTATAAACTGGGCTTTCTGAAACAACAAAGCAATAGAAATAGTATAATGTTACACTTTTACATAGTAAGTACGGTACCAATTCAACTTTCTGCCTTAGTAATTTGAAAAATGTGCTTTGCATTAGTCTTGGGAACCAAGCTTCCCGTCTACTTGAGGCGGCCCCACTTTTAGTTTTGAACTTCAAGTCCGTCCAGTACTAGGAATATAAGAAAACGTAAAGAAAACCCCTATTGTTACCTAAGGTAACCCAAGCCTCTGTATTCTGTGCCCAAGCATGATACGTGAGCTTGAGATCTAAATGTAAAACAAGAATTCATACACGTTTCCACCGCTGCCCAGTTTTAGTGGCACCTCTTCCGTGAGCGTTGAGCCTGGCAGCGAGAGAGATCATTCCACCCACGATCTATGGTCTTGTTTTGTTCCTTTGATCTAGCTCCCAGACCAACGCCTGTGGCAAGGTTCGAGAGCATCATGAGGTGCTGCAGCAACTCGTCCATTTGTTAGGCGGAAACTTGATGTTCCACTGAAATTACAAGAACATGATAGAGACAGAAAGAAAACAAAACTACGCATTAAAGGTACTTCATTGATAACTTACTTTTCCAAATTATTCAAAAACTCTTGGTAAAAAACTCGTCAACAAAGCAAAGCAATAACAAAGTCAACCAACCACAGATTATGCAATCAACAAAAAAGGCGCGCACGGAATGAACATTTTACCACAGATAACGTTAAAAACTGCATTAAATTTGTTTCCGCTTATTGCTGCTATCGCTGGTGGCGCTAGTGTTCACGGAAAAAGTGCATCCAAGCAACAACCTTGCGACAGGCGGGCAAAAGGCTTCCATGATACGGCTTTTAGTAACAATTTGCAACCATTCGCGTCGCGGTCGCGGTCGCGCTGCTTCCACTTTTGCTACTGCAAATTTTTACGTGATAAGCCTGCGGGCGTCCGACTAAAGTTATTGTTAGTTAGCAAGTCGCATGGTTATTCTCAAAAATTATAATTCTGACTTTAATTCTCAGTCCTACACACCCTTGGCCCAATCACAGAGTACAAGTCTCATATTAGGGCCCAATATTTAAATTAATTTGACGAAAAAATTCCGTTGAAGTTTTGAACAAAACAAGCCTCAGTGTTTTGTTCAAACCAGTGACAGGACTGACTTTACATTGAAAACTTGACATTGGCAGAATTAGAAGTTGTTTGCCATTAAATTAAATTTAAGAAGAAGAAGAGTTTCATGAACTTTGCTCATTTCGCGGAATAATTAAATTAACCGCAAATAATTGTAACTTATTTAATGAGTAGTTATCAAAATTTTCGTTGCAATTAAAGAAGAAGATTGCAAAAAGTGTGTGTATGTGTGTGTGTGTGTGAAGCATTGGTAAAACGAGGCACCAAGCTGACCAACCAAGCCCGCGGCTTTGCATTGATCTCCTCGGATAGGTACACAACACATACAACATCAAAAGTTTTATCATAATCAAAGTATGTCAGCAGTATGCAGAGCGTGCCTAGTGGGTGACGTTAAAATGTATTCCCTCGAAAGCCACATCTTGGATATCTATGGGAAACTCACGAATACTAAGGTATGGTAAGGTACACGTACCTGCATAGATTCAAGCCCACTAAACCCCCTGGGGGCCTCATGTCCAGTCATCTGTACAATCGTTGTATTCCAGCTGAGCGCGCGCGGGCCGCAGGCAGTGTGCTACATCTGCCACTCGCTGCTGCAGAGATGTCATAGGTTCGCCGAGATGGCTCTCTGCTCTGAGAAGACACTCCAAGATTTTCTAGCCAATGGCATTGAGGTAAATGTCATACAGTACTCTTCTAAAATTAATTGGTTCAAGACAGTAAGTTTGTATTCATATTGAAAATATGAGACAATCTTTCAGAATTTTCTAACATGCAATATAGTTTTTTTGGATCTCAGTGAATGAAAAGATGATGAGCAGGCTAGCATGGTATGGGCATGTAATGAGACGGGAAGAGTGTCATGTAACTAGGAGAGTGCTTGGTGTGAATGTTGATGGATCGAGTAGAGGTAGGCCAAAGAAAAGATGGATGGATTGTGTGAAGGATGACATGAGAAAGGAAGGAAGAAGAAGACATGTTTTGCCGACCACATACTGTGGGAGAAGGGCAGGAAGATAATGATGCGATATCGTTTTTTATGCCTTTGACTTAGGTCAGATGCCCATTCTAAAAGTAGGTAACGTACAGGGTTACCTACTAATATCTGGTATGCTAACAAACTAATGTTGTGAATGTAGATTTTTTTATCAATCCATCTCTTTGCCAGATTGTAATATTATTAGGGCTAATAATAGTTACACACTAATTAATAAATAAACAATCCGTCTGGTCCCACTGGGCATAGGTCTCCCCCAAACTCTTCCAATAGTCTCTATTATCTGCCGAGTTCCACCAATCTTCCTCAAAGGCATCAATGTCATCTAGCCAAAGTTTCCGGGTGACCTCTACACAGCCGTCCTTCTAGTATCTATTGCGTTATTGCGTTATGTTGGCTTATCTTTCCCGGTCCATCCAGCTCACGTGACCTGTCCAGTCCCACTTGAGCTTGGCGGTCTTCGTATTCACATTGTAGAGAGTTGTGAATGTATAGGAGTATGATATTAAAATGGTAGGAATAGAATAACTAACCTCAGCAAGTCAATCATGCAAATGTTTATTTTCAGGCATCACATGAAATTACCCTCAAGCTCAACCCCACAATATGGAGTAGCCTGTCTGTATCCCCCATGCAGATCATACCTCTAAATAATATTGAAAATAGTGTTGATACTTCTCATATCAAAGAAGAATATAGCAATAGTGAGGAAGAATTAGTTGTAAAAGAAGAATTTACAATGGACGAGCCAGTAGCTACAGCAGAAGACTTGCCAGCCGTAGTCAGCCAACCCATGGAGCACTTGACTCAGTCCTCGTTGTCTGAGAGCACTGAAACTAATCAGAAAATAAAACTTCCAACTCACATTCAAACTCGCAAGCAAGCCTCTTTTGCCTGTGACATATGTAATCAAACATTTACAAGTAAATATTTATTAAAAAAGCACTTATTAAACCACAAAAGAGAAAAACCATGTTATGTTTGCGATATATGTGATAAGAAATATTCTTGGAAGATGACCTTGACAAGACATATGGTTACTCACACAGCTAAAAGGACTCATCACTGTGATATATGTGATAAGAGTTTTTGGCATAAGTCTAATTTGACTTATCACATGAGAACTCACACTGGAGAAAGACCATATACCTGCGATGTATGTGCTAAGACTTTTAGTCAAAAGTCTAATTTGTCTATACACATGTTAACTCACATTGGAGAAAGGCCATATGCCTGTGATGTATGTGCTAATAGTTTTACTACAAAGTTTTATTTGATTGATCACATGAGAATTCACTCTGGAGAAAGGCCATATGCTTGCGATGTATGTGATAAGACTTATTATCAAAGGGGTCATTTGTTTACACACAAGAGAACTCACACTGGAGAAAGGCCAAATGCCTGCGATGTATGTGACAAGAGTTTTTCATCCAAGAGTTATTTGACTATACACAAAAGAACTCACACGGGAGAAAGGCCATATGCCTGCACTGTATGTTATAAGAGTTTTTCTTTCAGGAGTTCTTTGGCTGGACACCTAAAAATTCACACTGGAAAAAGGCCATATGCCTGTGATATCTGTGATAAAAACTTCTCATATAAGCATCATTTCACCCAGCATATGACCTCTCATGGTACAAAGGGGCCATAGGCATGCAAATTCAAATTCAAAGTGTTTATTTGCATTCAAGTTGTGTTTGTACATAATTGTAGGTCTTATAATTTATTGTACATGTGGTTATAACATGAGTCCTGGAAGGACATCGCAAAAAATAAAATAAAAATACTGGGTTGTTATTGTTATGCCTAGTATTTTGTTATAAATTTTAAAGAAAAAAGTCTTAAAACTATGAGATCTTCAAAGGTAGGTAAAATCTTAAAATAAAAACAATCATAAAATTCGAGTTGGGTACCTACTAAATAATAATATAGGTAAATATTAATAAGTACCTAATTATACACTATTAAAGCCTAATTATTATTATTTTTTTACCTACTTATCTAAGTAGGTACTCTTGCAAGGAATAGAAGCTGTTTCTAATTATGTATTTTTTAAACTGGGTTTTAAATCTTGAGAGACTATTTAGGTTTTTAATATCTGGAGGGATTTGGTTAAATATTTTGACAGACATTGCATACGAAGCAAGTTTTGAGAAAGGAAGGTCTAATTTACTTTTTTGTCATAAGTTTTGGGGGCGGGTGTAAATTTTAAAAAGATCTATATGTTTTTTGACAAATGTTCCTACTTCTAGAATATATAAGTTAAGAATTGTTGAAATGTTTTTCTCTATAAAGTATGGTTTGCAGCTTTCCATGAGATCTAGATTATAAATAATTCGTAGGCATCTTTTTTGCAAAATAAAAAGCTTGTGAACATCTGAACTATTTCCCCAAAGGATAATTCTATTTTTGCACAAATGCAATTTCAAAACAAGGTTGTTGCGTTGTGCTGTGTCCATATCTATGAACTTTGGACATTGCATCAGCACGTGTCTTCCCGCGCAATTAGGGCATTGTCCGAAGGAAGTGTGTAAAGTTTTTGTATATTTCTTGAACTCGTAGTTTGTGGAGCAGCAGCGTTTAGGACTCGTGATGCATAGCCGGGATACCTACGGATCCACAACCTCCGGATTCATAGTCGACTTGGCTATGATTTAAACAGTCAGTCAGTCAGGTTAAGGCTTTTAGATATAAACATAGAAAGACGTGTTCGACACTGCGATCCGCCCCGGACAGGAGCTAAAAACTCAATGTAGTCAAAGCCAAAAAGCATTTAATCAGTAGGACCGCTGAGATCACTTTGAATCGTCCTAGAGCTAGGTTTTTTTTTTTTTTTTTTTTTTTATGATGAATGGGCCGACTCTTGACCTCGAAACTTACATAGGCAAGAATGAGGTCTACAATGGAGCGAGCCTACCCAGAAGGTAGGTGATTTTACTCATGTTCCTTCGCGACCAAAACCGTGAATGAATCTGATTTAAGAGAGCCACGCAATCAGAAGCGCTCGTGGTCGTGCTTCCTTATTCGTTCTTGATAGATCGTTGATGTTAAGCAACTTTCGAAACGGTTTGTAAGTGGATGGGTGACCGCCGCCAGTGGCATTTTCATATTATTTAGCATGGTACCTTTTTTATTTAGACTGTCATATTAATTTTATATCCTAAATAAGATTAACGAAAAAAACACGCGGAAACCTTTAAAGCTCAATATCTCAGTTTGACATGTCTTTGGATTGGAACATTTATGCATAACTGTGATCAATTGATAGTAGTGAAATATAGTTACTCTGTGGTAGTGAACAAAAATCGATTTTGATAATCTCGATCAGTCTAGCAGTCAATGATGTTGTGTAGTATAATCCCATTTCTCTGGTAGCAGTAGCAGAAGAAGTTGACGAACCGTTGAAGTTTTGAAGAAAACAAGCTTAAGTGTTTTTTTGTTCAAACGTTCAAACCAGTGACAGGACTAAATTGTCATTGAAAACTTGACATTGGCAGCATTATACCTAGTTGTCTATTTGCCACTAAATAAAAGAAGAAGAAAAGTTTCGTGAAATAAATAAACAGATTTGCCCATTTCGAGGATAAGCTACGTTCGCAATTAGCAATTATTATTGATTATAGGAGTTATCCAAATTTTTGCTACGCTCTCGTTGCAATTAAAGAAGAAGATTGCAAAAAGTGTGTGTGAAGCATTGGTGAAACGAGGCACCAAGCTGACCAAGCCCGCAGCTTTGCATTGCTCTACTCGGTTAGGTACACAACACATACAACATCAAAAGTTTTATCATAATCAAAGTATGTCAGCAGTATGCAGAGCGTGCCTAGTGGGCGACGTTAAAATGTATTCCCTCGAAAGCCACATCTTGGACATCTATGGGAAACTCACGAATACTAAGGTATGTAGACGTACCTGCATAGATTCAAGCTCACTAAACCCCCTGGGGGCCTCATGTCCAGTCATCTGTACAATCGTTGTATTCCAGCTGAGCGCGCGCGGGCCGCAGGCAGTGTGCTACATCTGCCACTCGCTGCTGCAGAGATGTCACAGGTTCGCCGAGATGGCTCTCTGCTCTGAGAAGACACTCCAAGATTTTCTAGCCAATGGCATTGAGGTAAATGTCATACAGTACTCTTCTAAAATTAATTGGTTCAAGGCAGTAAGTTTGTATTCATATTGAAATGAGATGATCTTTTAAAATTTATTAACATGCAATATCGTTTTTTTGGATCTCAGTGAATGAAAAGATGGATTGTGTGATGGATGACATGAGTAAGAAAGGAGTGAGTGTTGAGATGAAGCCTGGTAGATGGGAATGGAAGAAGAATACATGTTTTGCCGACCACATACTGTGGGAGAAGGGCAGGAAGATAATGATGCGATATCGTTTTTTATGCCTTTGACTTAGGTCAGATGCACATTCTAAAAGTAGGTAACCCTGTACTAAAATCTGGTATGCTAACGGACTAATGTTATGAATGTATATTTTTTAATTAAACCATCTTTTGGCCAGATTGTTATATGATTAGGGCTATTAATAGTTACACACTAATTAAAAAATAAACAATCCGTCTGGTCCCACTGGGCAAAGGTCTCCCCCAAACTCTTCCAATAGTCTCTATTATCTGCCGAGTTCCACCAATCTTCCTCAAAGGCATCAATGTCATCTAGCCAAAGTTTCCGGGTGTCCTCTACACAGCCGTCCTTTTAGTATTCATTGCGTAATGATGTTGGCTTATTTTCCCCGGTCCATCCAGCTCATGTGACCTGTCCAGTCCCACTTGAGCTTGGCGGTCTTCATATCCACATTGTAGAGAGTTGTGAATGTATAGGAGTATGATATTAAAATGGTAGGAATAGAATAACTAACCTCAGCAAGTCAATCATGCAAATGTTTATTTTCAGGCATCGCATGAAATTACCCTCAAGCTCAACCCCACAATATGGAGTAGCCTGTCTGTATCCCCCATGCAGATCATACCTCCAAATAATATCGAAAATAATGTTGATACTCCTCATATCAAAGAAGAATATAGCACTAGTGAGGAAGAATTTGTTGTAAAAGAAGAATTTACAATGGACGAGCCAGTAGCTACAGCAGAAGACTTGCCAGCCGCAGTCAGCCGACCCATGGAGCACTTGACTGAGTCCTCGTTGTCTGAGAGCACTGAAACCAATCAAAAAATAAAACTTTCAACTCGCATTCAAACTCTCAAGCAAGTCTCTTTTTCCTGTGATATATGTAATCAAACATTCGAAAGTAAATCTTTTTTAAAAAAGCACTTATTAAACCACAAAAGAGAAAAACCATGTTATGTTTGCGATATATGTGATAAGAAATATTCTTCGAAGATGACCTTGACAAGACATATGGTTACTCACACAGCTAAAAGGCCTTATCACTGTGATGTATGTGATAAGAGTTTTTGCCAAAAGTCTAATTTGTCTCAACACATGTTAACTCACACTGGAGAAAGGCCATATGCCTGTGATGTATGTGATAAGAGTTTTTGTCAAAAGTCTAACTTGTCTATACACATGTTAACTCACACTGGAGAAAGGCCATATGCCTGCGATGTATGTGATAAGACTTATTGTCAAATGTCTCATTTGTCTAGACACATGTTAACTCACACTGGAGAAAGGCCATATGCCTGCGATGTATGTGATAAGACTTATTGTCGAATGTCTCATTTGTCTAGACACAAGAGAACTCACACTGGAGATAGGCCACATCCCTGCGATGTATGTGATAAGACTTTTTCTACAAAGTGTTATTTGACTGATCACATGAGAACTCACACTGGAGAAAGGCCATATGCCTGCGATGTATGTGATAAGACTTATTATCAAAGGTCTCATTTGTTTAACCACAAGAGAACTCACACTAAAGAAAGGCCATATGCCTGCGATGTATGTGATAAGACTTTTTATCAAAAGTCTCATTTGTTTACACACAAGAGAACTCACACTGGAGAAAGGCCATATACCTGCGATATCTGTGATAAAATATTCTCATCTAAGCATAATTTGACCAGACATATGAGATCTCATGGTACAAAGGAGCCATAGGCGTGCAATGCATGTGATAAAAAATATTGTCAAAGTTCGAGAACTCACACTGGAGAAATAAATAAATAATGCTGGAAATTTCACACAGCATCATCTAGCCCCAAACTAAGCGTAGCTTGTACTATGGGACCCAGATGACTGATAAACCTCTTTAATACTTTTTGTTTGTAAATACATAAGAGAAAGGCTTTAGCCTGCGATGTATGTACGGAAAGTGCCGTTTTGCCGCACGGTGGCTCGAGCCAACTCTCCCGTCCCGCGCGCTCTGACTGCACTCAATGCTGTTCTTGACTCCAACCCTGACTGCGACCTGTTCACTGATGGCTGGTCCAAAATATTAACTGAATGTTTGTATTTTTGTGAGTGTCTTTCTTTATTCTAATAATTAATGTAAATTGTATTATGTACCTATGGAGATATAATAATCAGAGTTGAAGAGTTTGCAACGACCTTTTTATGTGACTATGACCAAACATAGAAAACATCATCCCCGCCCTTGCATTCAAAGGCAAATTCTACCACGAGCTGAAGGTGGCAGAGGCATCATAGACCCCAAACTCTTTTAATAGTCCCTTTTATCTGTTGAGTTCCACCAATTTTCCTCAAAGGCATCGATGTCATCTGGCCAACGTTTCTGGGTGTCCTCTTCACCGCTGTCCTTCTGGTATCCATTGCGTGATGATGTTGGCTTATTTTTCCCGGTCCATCCGGCTCATGTGACCTGCCCAGTCCCACTTGAGCTTGGCGGTTTTCGTAGTCACATTGTAGGTATCGAGATTTGTGAATGTTTTATAGCAGTCCACTGCTATAGGCTGAGACATATTATTATGTCCTCCCCTAATGAGCGCCATTGCACACTATCCTGGACTCGACGCATCCAGCTTCTGCCAGCAGCCTCTCGCAGATCGTAATTGTATACGAGTATGATATTAAAATGGTAGGAATAGAATAACTAACCTCAGCAAGTCAATCATGCAAATGTTTATTTTCAGGCATCACATGAAATTACCCTCAAGCTCAACACCACAATATGGAGTAGCCTGTCTGTATCCCCCATGCAGATCATACCTCCAAATAATATCGAAAATAGTGTTGATACTTCTCATATCAAAGAAGAATATAACACCAGTGAGGAAGAATTTGTTGTAAAAGAAGAATTTACAATGGACGAGACAGTAGCTACAGCAGAAGACTTGCCAGCCGTAGTTAGCCGACCCATGGAGTATTCGACAGAGTCCTCGTTGTCTGAGAGCACTGAAACTAATCAGAAAATAAAACTTTCTACTCACATTCAAACTCGCAAGCAAGCCTCTTTTGCCTGTGATATATGTAATCAAACATTTGCAAGTAAACATTTTTTAAAAAAGCATTTATTAAACCACAAAAGAGGAAAACCATATTATGCTTGCGATTTATGTAATAAGCAATATGCTTTGAAGATGACCTTGAAAAGACATATTATGGTTACTCACACAGCTAAAATGCCTTATAACTGTGATAAATGTGAAAAGAGTTTTTGTCATATGTCTAATTTGACTATTCACATGAGAATTCACACTGGAGAAAGGCCATACGCCTGTGATGTATGTGCTAAGACTTTTTCTAGAAAGTGTCATGTGACTGATCACATGAGAACTCACACTGGAGAAAGGCCATATGCCTGTGATGTATGCGATAAGACTTATTATCAAAAGTCTAATTTGTCTACACACATGTTAATTCACACTGGAGAAAGGCCATATGCCTGCGATGTATGTGATAAGACTTTTTCTAGAAAGTGCCATTTGATAGATCACATGAGAACTCACACTAGAGAAAGGCCATATGCCTGCGATGTATGTGATAAGACTTATTATCAACGTTCTCATTTGTTTATTCACAAGAGAACTCACACTAAAGAAAGGCCATATGCCTGCAATGTATGTGATAAGACTTTTTTTACAAAGTCTAATTTGTCTAAACACATGTTAACTCACACTGGAGAAAGGCCATATGCCTGCAATGTATGTGATAAGACTTATTATCAAAAGTCTAATTTGTCTAAACACGTGTTAATTCACACTGGAGAAAGGCCATATGCCTGCACTGTATGTGATAAGAGTTTTTTTTCCAAGTTTTCTTTTGCTGGACACTTAAGAACTCACACTGGAGAAAGGCCATATGCCTGCACTGTATGTGATAAGAGTTTTTTTTCCAAGTTTTCTTTTGCTGGACACTTAAGAACTCACACTGGAGAAAGGCCATATGCCTGTGATTTCTGTGATAAAAAATTCTCATATAAGCATTATTTGACCAGGCATATGAGATCTCATGGTACAAAGGTATAAAACTTTGACTCCCCACTGGAGCTTGACTTTTAGTGTTAAGATGGATCACCTAACAGAATGATAGGCCCGTGTTTGTTGCCCTGATTCTTTACAGAAGTAATATTAGTTCTTAGACTAGTTATGTGATCCCAGAGGTCCTACTGAATAAATGCTTTTTGACTTTGACTTTGAAAGGGGCCATAGGCATGCAATGTATGTGATAAAAAATATTGTCAACACTATAATTTGTCTTATGACATGGGAACTCACACTGGAGATAGGCCATATGTCGGCGATGTATGTACGGAAAGTGCCGTTTTGCCGCACGGTGGCTCGAGCTAACTTCCCCGTCCCGCGCGCTCTCACTGCACTCAATGCTGTTCTTGACTCCAACCCTGACTGCGACCTGTTCACTGATGGCTGGTCCAAAATATTAACTGAATGTTTGTATTTTTGTGAGCGTCTTTCTTAATTCTAATAATTATAATACATTGTATTGTGTACCTATGTGTTATTTAATAATAATAATGTAGCCTCTTTTAAATGTTTTATTTAGTAGAACTGAACTGAAGAACTGACTATTGTAGAGTAGAACTGTTGGGGCAGAAAAGTTCTTGAGTGGAGGCCATACACCGGAAAGCGCAGTAGAGGACGGGCCCCAACTAGACGGAAAGACGATCTTGTGCAGGTGGTTGGGAGCCGTTGGGTGCAGGCTGCACAAGATCGATCGCTGTGGAAATCGATGGGGGAGGCAGGGCCGGATTAAGCCTGTCAGGGCCCCTAGGCAATGCCATTATCGGGGCCCCTTTTCTTTATCATCATTGCCTTTTACCCGCGTTACCGAGTAGGTACCTAGACCTACCTACAATTCCCGGCATGGGCATGGATGTTAATTCTGGGTGTTTTCTATGTACCTTACCTAGGTATAAAATACATACCACCCGCGACTCCGCGGACTTTATTTTATCAAATAGCCAACACCGCTCCCCGTAATAAAGATTTCATACAAATTATGGACACTACGTTTCATCCCTTTGTTGACACGCTCTTAGCTTGGTGTGTGTTGTTATGTTTTTAAGTAACAGAATCTTTGAACGGGGTTTTCGCCCACTTTAAAACGTCGGCATTGAAACTTTGCACACTTTTTTTAAGAAATTGAATCGAAACGTATTTTTTTTAAATACAAGTAGGTACTGTATTGTTTTAAGTTTCAAAAAAAAAAACAATTAACCAATATTGCGTTCTGTTTCTCAAAGATTTCCATAATAGATAAAGGTAGGGAAAATCAATCCCAGTTCTTGCAATGCCAAGAACAAAACGATAGCGACAAGTGGAGTAACATTTGCCGCAGCGAGCTTCAAGAGATGCGAGCGAAGCGAGCCGCAATTTTTTTTTAAGAAATTGACTTGAAATGAAAATTTTAATTATAATAGCAAGTAAGTACCTACACTACCTACTGTATTATTTTAAATTCCAAAAAAAAATATTAACTAATATCGAGTTCTGTTTCTATAAAAATTTCCATAAATGATAGAGGTACTTTCGATCGCATCCTAATGGGCGAGCGAAGCGAGCCGCTATTTTTTTTATGAAATTGACTCGAAATGTATTTTTTTTAATAGCAAGTACCTTACCTACTATATTATTTTATATTCCGAAAAAAAAAGAATTAACCAATATCGAGTTCTGATTCTATAAAGATTTCCATAAATTATAGAGGTACGTACTTTCGCTCGCATCTTAATGGGCGAGCGAAGCGAGCTGCAATTTTTTTAAGAAATTGACTCGAAATGTATTTCTTTTAATAGCAAGTAAGTAGTATTGTTTAAAATTTCAAAATCATCAATAAAGTGATGAAATCGTACTATCTTTGGAAACGCTTTGCACCACCCCTAGGGATAGTTTTGCAAAAATAAAACATACGTGTAAAGTTACCCGAGGTTGGAGTGAAACGGATCAAGGAATAAAATTTTCTATACAAATTTTAACACCACACCCCTAGGGGTTTATTTTTGAAATTTGATACGCCTGTATGTTATTCCAGTACTTAAACTATCCACATCTACATTCCAAATTTCATCCCAATCGGTTAAGTCGTCACGGAGATACGCGGTGACAAACATTCGCACTCTCAGACTTTCTCATTTATAATATTAGTAGGGAGTATGTGTGTTTGTCTGTAACATCGTCTAAATGTCAAACGTCGCAAATGATTCTGATTTAGTTTTCTTTCACTAAAATGGTCTTTTTAATTAATCTCATGGAGAGGAAAAAGAAATAAAACGGGACGCAGTTTTTTTTTGCTACGGTCAAATGCAAAAGTTTTGTGAAGTAGGTAGGTACTTTCAGTTTAAATATTGATGATGATGATGACGTCCTAGCCGTTTTCGGCCATGGCGACTGATTTTTTCCTGGACAGGCATATTTAACTCTCTCTCTAAGTTATGTTTAGGCGTCGCTGATCTGCCCTTTGGTGCGCTCTTTCGTGACTTGAGTACCCTATTTTATTGGAGAAGGTACGTGCGCACTTGGGGCATGTAAGTACCCCGTTAATGTAGTTGTACGAAATGGCCACATGTGGTCTGGCTTTTAGCTCATCTCGTTTTCTGTCCAGAGCAAGACGGCGCTCTTCCTCATACTCATTCGCATGTACATGGATTGTCCGCCTCCACTCTGTACGCTGAGCTGCGTTCTCCTCCCACTTAGATGGCGCAATGTTACATCGCGTCATGTGTCTTTTCAGAACATCCTTATATCTTAGGTACTGGCCACCGCGTTTACGCTTACCGTACTGAAGCTCTGAAAAGAAAATACGCCTTGCTATTCTACTCTCTGACATACGGGACACGTGTCCACACCATCGAAGCTGTCGTCTCATCAGATACACCTCGATGCCTCCAACGCTAACTTTTTTTTTAATAGGGATGTATAGATAATTTTATGATAAAATTTTCACCATTGATTGGATTGTTCGTGTGTTGTGATCGAAAATCTGCCTAGAGAAAAGGAAATTTTCGTTCGATGAAAAATGAATTTTTTTTGGTGCGCGCACGGGGCCCCTAGTCGATGCGGGGCCCGTAGGCAGTTGCCTACTTTGCCTAATGGTTAATCCGGCTCTGGGGGGAGGGAGGCCTATGTTCAGCAGTGGACGCTAATGGCTGAGATGATGATAACAAAAATAATAATAATTGTAATATACTTAACTAAGTATTACTAGGTAGGTAAATTGGTTAGGTATTAAAAAGTATGACTAATTTATACCTATTTAAAGTTATTGAAAGTTAGTGAGTCGCATGGTAATTCTCAGAAATTATAAGTCTGACTATGACTTTTCAGTCCTACACACCCTTGGCCCAATCACAGAGTAAGGGCCCAACAATGATCTCTTACTAGGGCCCATTATTTAAATTAATTTGACGAAAAAATTCCGTTGAAGTTTTGAACAAAACAAGCCTCCGTGTTTTGTTCAAACCAGTGACAGGACTGACTGACACTGGCAGAAATTTAAGTTGTTTGCCATTAAATAAAAGAAGAAGAAGAGTTTCATGAACCTTTAACCTTCGATCTAGGCATGTCGATTCATTTTAAAAAATATCAATCTCCGATTCGATTCAAATCGGACATCTAGAATCGATTCTTGTTTAAATCGAACATTAAAAGATCGATTTTCGATTAATCGAGCCAATTTCAAACATGACTAATTGCCTAATAAAGATACAGGACATTACTGATGACCATTTACTGCAAATACAAGTAATTGGATAGAAGTATTATTAAGTTAATAAACATAATATCACGCCTATATTCCTTCGAAAGAATAGGTAGAGGTGGGAATCGAAACCAGGATCTTTTGCTCAGCAGTAGTGCTTGCGACCACTAAACTAATGTGGCAGTTTAAATTTCTAGTCTCGCCTAAGTACTCGTAAGTCGGTTAATAAATTAATCTAAGTTCTAATCTAGATAAGTTTTTTTAACGCAAGTAATGCCACCTTCGGAAGCGTTCATAAATATTTACTCTATGATGCGTTCAAATTATTGACCAAGTACTACCAGTTGGTTTTGCGTCCGACAACAGCAAAAAATAAAAAAAACTAAATACAGCAGCCAATTGAGGAATATTATCGCTTTGATTTGAATGGATCGGTCCGATTCAGGAGGTTTATGAATCGATTCATTGAATCGATGTAGGGTTCAAAATCGATCTGAAAATCGATTATATTACTCTAAATAATCGATTAATCGATTTCAAATCGACATGCCTACTTCGATCATTTTAATCGTCCGAGCCTCTAACTTTGCTCATTCGTTTCATTTGCTCTCTACAGCTACAGGTTCGCAATTATTTGTAACGTATTTACATTGAGTTATAATGTACATTATCTCGATGCTTATATAATGAGAAGTTATCCAAATTTTCGTTACGCTCTCGTTGCAATTAATGAAGAAGATTGCAAAAAGTGTGTGTGTGTGTGAAGCATTGGTAAAACGAGGCACCAAACTGACCAAGCCCGCGGCTTTGCATTGATCATACAACATCAAAAGTTTTATCACAATCAAAGTACCTATGTCAGCAGTATGCAGAGCGTGCCTAGTGGGCGACGTTAAAATGTATTCCCTCGAAAGCCACATCTTGGACATCTATGGGAAACTCACGAATACTAAGGTATGGTAAGGTACACGTACCTGCATAGATTCAAGCTTACTAAACCCCATGGGGGCCTCATGTCCAGTCATCTGTACAATCGTTGTATTCCAGCTGAGCGCGCGCGGGCCGCAGGCAGTGTGCTACATCTGCCACTCGCTGCTGCAGAGATGTCACAGGTTCGCCGAGATGGCTCTCTGCGCTGAGAAGACACTCCAAGATTTTCTAGCCAATGGCATTGAGGTAAATGTCATACAGTACTCTTCTAAAATGAATTGGTTCAAGGCAGTAAGTTTGTATTCATATTGAAATGAGATGATCTTTTAAAATTTTTTAACATGCAATATCGTTTTTTTGGATCTCAGTGAATGAAAAGATGGATTGTGTGATGGATGACATGAGTAAGAAAGGAGTGAGTGTTGAGATGAAGCCTGGTAGATGGGAATGGAAGAAGAATACATGTTTTGCGGACCACATACTGTGGGAGAAGGGCAGGAAGATAATGATGCGATATCGTTTTTTATGCCTTTGACTTAGGTCAGATGCACATTCTAAAAGTAGGTAACCCTGTACTAAAATCTGGTATGCTAACGGACTAATGTTATGAATGTATATTTTTTTATTAATCCATCTTTTGGCCAGATTGTTATATGATTAGGGCTATTAATAGTTACACACTAATTAAAAAATAAACAATCCGTCTGGTCCCACTGGGCAAAGGTTGCCCCCAAACTCTTCCAATAGTCTCTATTATCTGCCGAGTTCCACCAATCTTCCTCAAAGGCATCAATGTCATCTGGCCAAAGTTTCCGGGTGTCCTCTACACAGCCGTCCTTTTAGTATTCATTGCGTAATGATGTTGGCTTATTTTCCCCGGTCCATCCAGCTCATGTGACCTGTCCAGTCCCACTTGAGCTTGGCGGTCTTCATATCCACATTGTAGAGAGTTGTGAATGTATAGGAGTATGATATTAAAATGGTAGGAATAGAATAACCAACCTCAGCAAGTCAATCATGCAAATGTTTATTTTCAGGCATCGCATGAAATTACCCTCAAGCTCAACCCCACAATATGGAGTAGCCTGTCTGTATCCCCCATGCAGATCATATCTCTAAATAATATTGAAAATAGTGTTGATACTCCTCATATCAAAGAAGAATATAACACTAGTGAGGAAGAATTTGTTGTAAAAGAAGAATTTACAATGGACGAGCCAGTAGCTACAGCAGAAGACTTGCCAGCCGTAGTCAGCCGACCCATGGAGCACTTGACTCAGTCCTCGTTGTCTGAGAGCACTGAAACTAATCAGAAAATAAAACTTTCAACTCGCATTCAAACTCTCAAGCAAGTCTCTTTTGCCTGTGATATATGTAATCAAACATTCGAAAGTAAACCTTTTTTAGAAAAGCACATATTAAACCACAAAAGAGAAAAACCATATTATGTTTGCGATATATGTGATATGAAATATTCTTGGAAGATAACCTTGACAAGACATATGGTTACTCACACAGCTAAAAGGACTCATCACTGTGATATATGTGATAAGAGTTTTTGGCATAAGTCTAATTTGACTGATCACATGAGAACTCACACTGGAGAAAGGCCATATACCTGCGATGTATGTGCTAAGACTTTTAGTCGAAAGTCTAATTTGTCTAGACACATTTTAACTCACATTGGAGAAAGGCCATATGCCTGTGATGTATGTGATAAGAGTTTTTCTTCCAAGTTTTCTTTAGCTGGACACTTAAGAACTCACACTGGAGAAAGGCCATATGCCTGCGATGTATGTGATAAGACTTATTATGAAAGGTCTCATTTGTGTAGACACAAGAGAACTCACACTGGAGAAAGGCCATATGCCTGCACTGTATGTGATAAGGGTTTTTATCTAAAGTCTAATTTGTCTAGACACATGTTAGCTCACAATGGAGAAAGGCCATATGCCTGTGATGTATGTCATAAGAGTTTCTGTCAAAAGTCTAATTTATCTAAACACATGTTAACTCACACTGGAGAAAGGCCATATGCCTGTGATTTCTGTGATAAAAAATTCTCATATAAGCATCATTTGACCAGGCATATGAGATCTCATGGTACAAAGGTATAAAACTTTGACTCCCCACTGGAGCTTGACTTTATGTTACTCCAAGAAGTAACAGTTCTGAGAGCAGTCTCGGATTTAGCTAGAATTAGGGTTTTCTAATTAATAAGGCGGTTAGTGTTAAGATGGATCACCTAACAGAATGATAGGCCTGTGTTTGTTGCCCTGATTCTTTACAGAAGTAATATTAGTTCTTAGACTAATTATGTGATCCCAGAGGTCCTACTGAATAAATGCTTTTTGACTTTGACTTGAAAGGGGCCATAGGCATGCAATGTATGTGATAAAAAATATTGTCAAAGGTATAATTTGTCATAAGACATGGGAACTCACACTGGAGAAAGGCCATATGCCTGCGATGTATGTACGGAAAGTGCCGTTTTGCCGCACGGTGGCTCGAGCTAACTCCCCCGTCCCGCGCGCTCTCACTGCACTCAATGCTGTTCTTGACTCCAACCCTGACTGCGACCTGTTCACTGATGGCTGGTCCAAAATATTAACTGAATGTTTGTATTTTTGTGAGCGTCTTTCTTAATTCTAATAATTATAATACATTGTATTGTGTACCTATGTGTTATTTAATAATAATAATGTAGCCTCTTTTAAATGTTTTATTTAGTAGAACTGAACTGAAGAACTGACTATTGTAGAGTAGAACTGTTGGGGCAGAAAAGTTCTTGAGTGGAGGCCATACACCGGAAAGCGCAGTAGAGGACGGGCCCCAACTAGACGGAAAGACGATCTTGTGCAGGTGGTTGGGAGCCGTTGGGTGCAGGCTGCACAAGATCGATCGCTGTGGAAATCGATGGGGGAGGCAGGGCCGGATTAAGCCTGTCAGGGCCCCTAGGCAATGCCATTATCGGGGCCCCTTTTCTTTATCATCATTGCCTTTTACCCGCGTTACCGAGTAGGTACCTAGACCTACCTACAATTCCCGGCATGGGCATGGATGTTAATTCTGGGTGTTTTCTATGTACCTTACCTAGGTATAAAAAACATACCACCCGCGACTCCGCGGACTTTATTTTATCAAATAGCCAACACCGCTCCCCGTAATAAAGATTTCATACAAATTTTGGACACTACGTTTCATCCCTTTGTTGACACGCTCTTAGCTTGGTGTGTGTTGTTATGTTTTTAAGTAACAGAATCTTTGAACGGGGTTTTCGCCCTCTTTAAAACGTCGGCATTGAAACTTTGCACACTTTTTTTAAGAAATTGAATCGAAACGTATTTTTTTTAAATACAAGTAGGTACTGTATTGTTTTAAGTTTCAAAAAAAAAACAACCAATATTGCGTTCTGTTTCTCAAAGATTTCCATATTAGATAAAGGTAGGGAAAATCAATCCCAGTTCTTGCAATGCCAAGAACAAAACGATAGCGACAAGTGGAGTAACATTTGCCGCAGCGAGCTTCAAGAGATGCGAGCGAAGCGAGCCGCAATTTTTTTTTAAGAAATTGACTTGAAATGAAAATTTTAATTTTAATAGCAAGTAAGTAGCTACTGTATTATTTTTAATTCCAAAAAAAAATATTAACTAATATCGAGTTCTGTTTCTATAAAGATTTCCATAAATGATAGAGGTACTTTCGATCGCATCCTAATGGGCGAGCGAAGCGAGCCGCTATTTTTTTTATGAAATTGACTCGAAATGTATTTTTTTTAATAGCAAGTACCTTACCTACTATATTATTTTATATTCCGAAAAAAAAAGAATTAACCAATATCGAGTTCTAATTCTATAAAGATTTCCATAAATTATAGAGGTACGTACTTTCGCTCGCATCTTAATGGGCGAGCGAAGCGAGCTGCAATTTTTTTAAGAAATTGACTCGAAATGTATTTCTTTTAATAGCAAGTAAGTAGTATTGTTTAAAATTTCAAAATCATCAATAAAGTGATGAAATCGTACTATCTTTGGAAACGCTTTGCACCACCCCTAGGGATAGTTTTGCAAAAATAAAACATACGTGTAAAGTTACCCGAGGTTGGAGTGAAACGGATCAAGGAATAAATTTTCTATACAAATTTTAACACCACACCCCTAGGGGTTTATTTTTGAAATTTGATACGCCTGTATGTTATTCCAGTACTTAAACTATCTACATTCCAAATTTCATCCCAATGATACGCGGTGACAAACATTCGCACTCTCAGACTTTCTCATTAATTTATAATATTAGTAGGGAGTATGTGTGTTTGTCTGTAACATCGTCTAAATGTCAAACGTCGCAAATGATTCTGATTTAGTTTTCTTTCACTAAAATGGTCTTTTTAATTAATTTCATGGAGAGGAAAAAGAAATAAAACGGGACGCAGTTATTTTTTGCTACGGTCAAATGCAATAAATTACAATAACAAAAGAAAAAGTTTTGTGAAGTAGGTAGGTAGGTACTTTCAGTTTAAATATTAACTTTTTTTTAATAGGGATGTATAGATAATTTTATGATAAAATTTTCACCATTGATTGGATTGTTCGTGTGTTGTGATCGAAAATCTGCCTAGAGAAAAGGAAATTTTCGTTCGATGAAAAATGAATTTTTTTTGGTGCGCGCACGGGGCCCCTAGTCGATGCGGGGCCCGTAGAAAAATTCCGTTGGAAGTTTTGAACAAAACAAGCCTCCGTGTTTTGTTCAAACCAGTGACAGGACTGACTGACACTGGCAGAAATATAAGTTGTTTGCCATTAAATAAAAGAAGAAGAAGAGTTTCATGAACCTTTAACCTTCGATCTAGGCATGTCGATTCATTTTAAAAAATATCGATCTCCGATTCGATTCAAATCGGACATCTAGAATCGATTCTTGTTTAAATCGAACATTAAAATATCGATTTTCGATTAATCGAGCCAATTTCAAACATGACATTACTGATGACCATTTACTGCAAATACAAGTAATTGGATAGAAGTATTATTAAGTTAATAAACATAATATCACGCCTATATTCCTTCGAAAGAATAGGTAGAGGTGGGAATCGAAACCAGGATCTTTTGCTCAGCAGTAGTGCTTGCGACCACTAAACTAATGTGGCAGTTTAAATTTCTAGTCTTGCCTAAGTACTCGTAAGTCGGTTAATAAATTAATCCAAGTTCTAATCTAGATAAGTTTTTTTAACGCAAGTAATGCCACCTTCGGAAGCGTTCATAAATATTTACTCTATGATGCGTTCAAATTATTGACCAAGTACTACCAGTTGGTTTTGCGTCCGACAACAGCAAAAAATAAAAAAAACTAAATACCGCAGCCAATTGAGGAATATTATCGCTTTGATTTGAATGGATCGGTCCGATTCAGGAGGTTTATGAATCGATTCATTGAATCGATGTAGGGTTCAAAATCGATCTGAAAAATCGATTATATTACTCTAAATAATCGATTAATCGATTTCAAATCGACATGCCTACTTCGATCATTTTAATCGTCCGAGCCTCTAACTTTGCTCATTCATTTCATTTGCTCTCTACAGGTTCGCAATTATTTGTAACTTATTTACATTGAGTTATAATGTACATTATCTCGATGCTTATTTATTGAGAAGTTATCCAAATTTTCGTTACGCTCTCGTTGCAATTAATGAAGAAGATTGCAAAAAGTGTGTGTGTTTGTGAAGCATTGGTAAAACGAGGCACGAAACTGACCAAGCCCGCGGCTTTGCATTGATCATACAACATCAAAAGTTTTATCACAATCAAAGTACCTATGTCAGCAGTATGCAGAGCGTGCCTAGTGGGCGACGTTAAAATGTATTCCCTCGAAAGCCACATCTTGGACATCTATGGGAAACTCACGAATACTAAGGTATGTACACGTACCTGCATAGATTCAAGCCCACTAAACCCCCTGGGGGCGTCATGTCCAGTCATCTGTACAATCGTTGTATTCCAGCTGAGCGCGCGCGGGCCGCAGGCAGTGTGCTACATCTGCCACTCGCTGCTGCAGAGATGTCACAGGTTCGCCGAGATGGCTCTCTGCGCTGAGAAGACACTCCAAGATTTTCTAGCCAATGGCATTGAGGTAAATGTCATACAGTACTCTTCTAAAATTAATTGGTTAAATATAGTACTCTTCTAAAATCTGGTATGCTAACGGACTAATGTTATGAATGCATATTTTTTTATCAATCCATCTCTTGGCCAGATTGTAATATTATTAGGGCTATTAATAGTTACACACTAATTAATAAATAAACAATCCGTCTGGTCCCACTGGCCAAAGGTCTCCCCCAAACTCTTCCAATAGTCTCTATTATCTGCCGAGTTCCACCAATCTTCCTCAAAGGCATCAATGTCATCTAGCCAAAGTTTCCGGGTGACCTCTACACAGCCGTCCTTCTAGTATCTATTGCGTTATTGCATTATGTTGGCTTATCTTTCCCGGTCCATCCAGCTCATGTGACCTGTCCAGTCCCACTTGAGCTTGGCGGTCTTCGTATCCACATTGTAGAGAGTTGTGAATGTATAGGAGTATGATATTAAAATGGTAGGAATAGAATAACTAACCTCAGCAAGTCAATCATGCAAATGTTTATTTTCAGGCATCGCATGAAATTACCCTCAAGCTCAACCCCACAATATGGAGTAGCCTGTCTGTATCCCCCATGCAGATCATATCTCTAAATAATATTGAAAATAGTGTTGATACTCCTCATATCAAAGAAGAATATAACACTAGTGAGGAAGAATTTGTTGTAAAAGAAGAATTTACAATGGACGAGCCAGTAGCTACAGCAGAAGACTTGCCAGCCGTAGTCAGCCGACCCATGGAGCACTTGACTCAGTCCTCGTTGTCTGAGAGCACTGAAACTAATCAGAAAATAAAACTTTCAACTCACATTCAAACTCGCAAGCAAGTCTCTTTTGCCTGTGATATATGTAATCAAACATTCGAAAGTAAACCTTTTTTAGAAAAGCACTTATTAAACCACAAAAGAGAAAAACCATGTTATGTTTGCGATATATGTGATAAGAAATATTCTTTGAAGTTGACCTTGACAAGACATATGGTTACTCACACAGCTAAAAGGCCTTATCACTGTGATGTATGTGCTAAGAGTTTTTGTCAAAAGTCTAATTTGTCTATACACATGTTATCTCACAATGGAGAAAGGCCATATGCCTGTGATGTATGTGATAATAGTTTTACTACAAAGTGTTATTTGATTGATCACATGAGAACTCACACTGGAGAAAAGCCATATGCCTGCGATGTATGTGATAAGACTTATTATCAAAGTGGTCATTTGTTTAGACACAAGAGAACTCACACTGGAGAAAGGCCATATGCCTGCAGTGTATGTGATAAGACTTTTTGTCAAAAGTCTACTTTGTCTAAACACATGTTAACTCACACTGGAGAAAGGCCATATGCCTGTGATGTATGTGATAATAGTTTTACTACAAAGTGGTATTTGATTGATCACATGAGAACTCACACTGGAGAAAGGCCATATGCCTGTGATGTATGTGATAAGAGTTTTTCTTCCAAGAGTTATTTGACTAGACACAAGAGAACTCACACTGGAGAAAGGCCATATGCCTGTGATGTATGTGATAAGAGTTTTTCTTCCAAGAGTTATTTGACTAGACACAAGAGAACTCACACTGGAGAAAGGCCATATGCCTGTGATGTATGTGCTAAGACTTTTTCTAGAAAGTATAGTTTGACTGATCACATGAGAACTCATACTGGAGAAAGGCCATATGCCTGTGATGTATGTGCTAAGACTTTTTGTCAAAAGTCTTATTTGTCTGATCACATTTTAGCTCACACTGGAGAAAGGCCAAATGCCTGCGATGTTTGTGATAAGAGTTTTTCTTCCAAGAGTTATTTGACTATACACAAGAGAACTCACACTTGAGAAAGGCCTGCACTGTATGTGATAAGAGTTTTTCTTACAGGAGTTCTTTGGCTGGACACCTAAAAATTCACACTGGAAAAAGGCCATATGCCTGTGATATCTGTGATAAAAACTTCTCATATAAGCATCATTTCACCCAGCATATGACCTCTCATGGTACAAAGGGGCCATTGGCATGCAATGTATGTGATAAAAAATATTGTCCAAAGTATAATTTGTCGACCTCTGTGGCGCAGTGGGTGAAAAGCCGCTTGGGACGCAGAAGGTTGCGTGTTCGATCTCCGCGGCGCCGGCGGGATAAATGTTTGTATGATCTGCAAATATTTATCTCGGGTCTGGGTGTTTTTATGTATAATATGTATGTACTTACAAACAAAAAGCATAAGTCTAACAGTTATCTGGTTCCCATAGTACAAGCTTTGCTTAGTTCAGATGATGCTGTGTGAAATGTCCAGCATTATTTATTTATTTTTAATTCTCCAGTGCGAGTTCTCTTGTTAATGCTGGCGCTAGACTTGCTTCAAATGTTTAGAACTAATGTGTGGCACGGCACTTTGACTATGCGGTGGCGTGGCACACATCAAAATGTTCGAATGTTTGTGTAGCCTGACACACGTCAATTCCAGTGCGCGAGCGGAACGTGCTTGTATTGTTTTTGTTATTTTGTTGCAAATGTAAAAAATAATTGCATGCACATAAATAATAGAACACACTGCGTCCACGAAATCGTCGTCCATTCGGTTTGTCTATACCACGGATATATTAATGGACATTTATATATCCGTGGTCTATACTATAGACAAACAGAATGGACTTGAATTTTTGTATTAGGACTTGACTACAGACAATCATTATTAAGTGGACGTGACTCTGCCTTCCTCTCCCTTCCCCAAGGATCTTGTATGAGCCATCTGAAAATATATACCGTGCTTGTGATGCTGTTCTATCTATTAAATAAATATAAGGGACATTTATTTACAGAAACTACAATATGAAAATACACATAATGTGTCTAATGTAAAATAAATAAATAACATATTCTATTTCTAATGTTTTTGATTGTTTAAATAAAACGGGCCTCATAAGAAGGCTCAAGGTCGCTCAACGAGCTATGGAAAGGGCTATGCTTGCAGATGCAGATACCTACGTAGCCGGCAACTAAACAAATTGAGAGTGTGGATGACTAGTACTCCTGCAGCCTCCACTCGCTAAGAATCGTGCGAGGGCCTCTCGGAGGCGCATCGTAGAATGTATACGCGTCATTAAAACATAATCGCCATTTGAGTAGAAAGCATAAATATTTAGAACACAACACCCTCATGAAAAAAGTAGCGCCAGTGACTGAAAAGTTGAGGAGCAATAGGTTAGCGTGGTATGGGCATGTAATGCGGAGGGATGAAAGTCATGTAACTAAAAGGGTGATGGAAATGAATGTGGATGGATATGTGAGTAGAGGTAGACCTAAGAAAAGATGGATGGATTGTGTGAAAGAAGATATGGGTAAGAAAGGAGTGGATATGGAGATGACGAGTGATAGAGGAGAGTGGAGAAAGAGAACATGTGCCGACCCCGCATGAGCGGGATAAGGGCAGGCCAATGACGACACTACCCTCATGAAAATCGCAACGATAGCGCGATCTAGAAAAGTGCCATCTAGTTATTTTTCTTGAACTAAAGTTGACTATACATTTTAGACACCTTTTCTTTAACGTTCTATTTAATCATCATCATCTCAGCCATCTAGCGTCCACTGCTGAATATAGGCCTCCCCCATCGATTTACACAGCGATCAGTCTTGTGCAGCCTGCACCCAACGGCTCCCAGCAACACCTTTACCAGATCGTCTTTCCATCTAGTGGGGGGCCGTCCTCTGCTGAGATTTCCGGTGCGTGGCCTCCACTCGAGAACTTTTCTGCCCCAACGGCCGTCAGTTCTACGAGCTATGTGCCCCGCCCACTGCCACTTCAATTCAACTTGCTAATCCTGTGGGCTATGTCGGTGACTTTAGTGCGTCTACGGATCTCTTCATTCCTGATTCGATCTCGGTAGAGAGACACCAAGCATAGGTACCGCCCCTGACGGCGCATCAGGGATGCTGTTCTGTTGCGGATGATAGCGTAAAAGTCATCGACGCGAAACTCTGCAAACATCCCGGACGCGCTACAGAAGCGGAATAATTATGACTATGAGAAAAACTCGCTTGGTTTTCTCAAAATCTCGGGCCTAACTTTTAGAATAAGAGCACATTGTGGGGTAATGTTTTGTCTATCTGACACCCAAGTAGGGGTTGTTCATGTGTTAGGTAAGGGCGAAACGAAAATAAACAGCTCACATCAACTTTAGCTATTGTTCAATATATTTATTTGATTTATACATTCTTTCATGGGCAAGGCATCTCATTCGACGACGCAGATGCGACTTAGCTTCCAATAAAACTTGCCTATCGAACTAAAGGTCTACAAACTAATAAACAAAATAAATTACTAAAAATGGAGGTAATGGCGTCGATTCTGTTGTTCACTGACTAAACTTCATTAAAACTAAAACTGGCACGTTCTTATTTTGTTCTCACTAAAGACGAAAATGGCATGTCGTTGAAAGTGACATAACTAAAAGTATAATCAAAATGGCGCCTCTGAGCTTCTTTAGCAGCCGTTTTACACGGCAAGAAATCTTGACTAAATCTACCCACAAATACTTCACTTTTACTAAAATTAAGAAATTTTAAGAATGCCACTGTAATAGTCATTCCATTTTGGATTTTATCGTTAACGAAATAAAAACGAAGCATTTTAGTTTAGTTAACTTTAGTCAGTGAACAACATAATCGGGGCCAATGAGGCGTTTTTAACGACGTTTGGATGATTGTACAATTCTTATTTAAATCGGTCAACGCAACGCATTCGTGAATCTTATTGACGTGCGCAGTGACTCCTTTCATTCGTTAGGCTCAATGCCCATTGAATTAGCAAGCGACGCGACAATTAGTTTTATAGCAAGCCATTATAAACCTAATGAACAATGGTACAAGATATAGTAACGCTTGTAGAATTAAAGAGGTCTGGCGAAGCCATCATAGCGGGCCGCGCTAGCTCGAGCACTTTCGTGCGGTTCAATATACAAGCGTTTCTATATCTTGTACTATTTTTCATAAGGTTTATAATGGCTTGCTATAAAAGTAATTGACGCGTCGCTTGCCAATTCAATGTGCATTGAGTCTATTGCGCATCAAAATGTTTTTACGAATGCTTAAGATCTATGGAGGCCTTAAGGCGGCCTAATCATCACCAAAGTTTGCTTAGCTCGAAATTTTCGCGCTATTAAAATCCACAGACTATGTAACGTTTGGTAATGATTTTTATCCACAGATTATCTGAGGTGAAATAGTTTTTTCGCGCTATTAAAATCCACAGACTATGTAACGTTTGGTAATGATTTTTATCCACAGATTATGTGACGTGGAAATAGTTTTTTCGCGATGTAAAAATAAAAACGCCTCGATAAAAATAAAAAAGGTTTATAAAAAGCACAATGTATATTACACAAAAGCAAACGCGCATCTGTTTCGTACAAAACTAATCTATTTATAATTACAATTACTTAATTATTCAGCTTTATACAAAAAAAAATATTGAACGTTCAATGACACGCACACATAGAAACATTAGAATTTGACATAAATCTAGCATTTAACTCTAAAATAAAACCTATTTCCTTCTATACCGTGTATAACAATTTGTATATTACAATTAATTACAAGACTAAGTTCTGTAGTGGCAGAACAGAAAGTACAGGTATCCTGTTCTGTTGAGACAAAACAGAACAGGGTGACAGTTGTTTTGCCTCTACAAAACATAATAGAGCGCCGAAATCTCGAAAGAGGCAGAACAGTGAGACGGCATCCTTTTGTACAGCCAGAACAGAACAGGCTTTGCCTCTACAGAACAGCTCAGAGAGCCGGAGTCCTGCTCTATTAAGCTTAAACTGAACAGAGTATCGGCAAATATGTTGAGGCAAAGTTATCGGTTGCTTTGCCTCAAAGAACAGAACAGAGCGACGACTGTTCAGAAATAGGTATAACTGTGAGACAGCATCCTTTTGTACAGCTAAAAACAGCATAGCGATTCATACATAAGCGACGCATCCGAGACGGAACCGGTCAGCTGTTTAACCGACCGCAACCAATCGCAGTGCAGGAAACGTGAGTATCAATTCAATTTCAATTTATTCATAAAACTTAATACATAAAATTACAATTATTATAATCGTTTCGGATCGATTCAGACGGTTTCGTTCCGCTGAAGTATGGATCGCTATACAGGTTGCTTTGCCTCTACAGAACAAAGCGACTGCTGGCTTGCCCCTACATAACAGAACAGAGCGCCAGAGTCCTATTATATTAAGTAAGGTCTGGGTGTTTCTATGTATAATATGTATGTATTTACAAACAAAAAGTATATAAGTAGTATATCAGTTATCTGGTTCCCATAGTACAAGTTTTGCTTAGTTTGGGGCTAGATGATGCTGTGTGAAATGTCCAGCATTATTTATTTATTTATTTTTATTTATTTAAGGCAAAACATATATAAAACGAATGTTACTCATGTTGCCTGAAATAAATTTGATTTGCCTTAACAGAACAGGGTAACTGAGTCCTGTTGTATTAAAACAGAACAGTATGCTTACCGACATCCTGTACTGTATACAGAACAGGGTGACGATTGTATTGCCTCAACAGAACAGACTGATCAATGCCTGTTCTATTTTGAAATCGTTCCTTGCCAATGTAGGCAGAATTATTTATAGCAAGCCATTATAAACCTTATGAACAGTGGTACAAGATATAGAAACGCTTGTAGAATGAACCGCACGAAAGTGGTCGAGCCAGCGCGGCCCGCTAGATAGTCTCGCCAGACCTCGTTCATTCTACAAATAACCCTGTATAAGGCGAAGACAGCATCGTATACCTGCCTCGCTCATTTTTGTTATACACGCCTACATTACGGCCTTATTTATAAACGCGGTGTAAAGTTACGCCAGGTAACTCAAAAATTGTATGGTTACTCATAGGTTACGCTTACAACACCACGTTTATTAATATGGCCCCTAGTGTACAGATCTAGCTTTATTGCGACTCTGTTCATGAAACACACTATGTCGATATTTATTAATATAATGGCGTCGATTCTGTTGTTCACTGACTAAACTTAATCAATACTAAAACTGGCACGTTAATTGGTTCTCACTAAAGACGAAAATGGCATGTCGTTGAAAGTGACATAAATAAAAGTATAATCAAAATGGCGCCTCTGAGCTTCTTTAGCAGCTGTTTTACACGGCAAGCAAAATGGTCTTGACTAAATCTACCCACAAATACTTCATTTCTACTAAAATTAAGAAATTTTAAGAATGCCACTGTAATAGTCATTCCATTTTGGACTTTATGGTTAACGAAATAAGAACGAAGCATTTTAGTTTAGTTAACTTTAGTCAGTGAACAACAGAATCGGGGCCAATCTGTTTCTAAGTTATAAGTTAGGCATGGCAGACCAAAGCGGCAGTGATGCTAATATTTCAACTAGTCACGCCCGCGGCTTCACTCACGTGGTACTAGAAGTTCAACAATTTGAGAATTAAATAATTACGTTTTAAAACTAAAAGAAAAACCGACTTCAATGTTCGACTCTACACGCGAGTTCCCGGCATTAGTAATTCGTCAGTTTGACATAATGCATGTCTTAGACTTATCTGTCGATTCGATTTACAATGGCTAGGCGGGAAGGTTTTTAGAGTTTTACGGGAAAACTATCAAACCCTCAGGAATAAAATTTATATGGGACCACCTCTGGAGTATACCCTTTCAAACAAAAAATATTTTAAAAATCGGTCCACAATTGGCGGAGTAATCGCGTAACAAGATACAAAAAAAAACAACATACAGGCGAATTGAGAACCTCCTCCTTTGTTTGAAACCTTATCATTGCAGGCAGACTCTCAGAACTATTTATGTATTCCAGATCCTTTGAAGATGTCTAAGGTAGTCAGAGGCATGTCCAACTATTTGATACATGCCCACATCTTGCAGTAGTATTCCATACGTGACAGGTTGCAAGCCCATCGCCGCCTAAGAATACTAACTGGTTTCCTCACGATGTTTTCCTTCAATATAATGTTTGTGTTACACAAAAAACTCCACAAGGAAAAATTATACTGATCAGTCGAAATAGCCATTCGTGGCCGGGATTGGGACTCGAACTGGCTACCTTCAGATTGAAACTAAAGCGCAATACCCACTGAGCCCGCCGGGCCGCCGACATAAGTCGGCAACTTTTTGTCGGCGGGCTAGTTGGCGGCTTCACTTATTACAAGTCGGAAAATTTGGTCGGCGGCATGTCGGCGGCTTGAGATGAGTTGTGTGGTTGTGTCATATAATTTAACCCGCCGGGCAACTGAGCGCAGGCAACCCAAGCCGCCAACATGTCGGCGGGTAACACGCGCCGACATGTTGCCGACATGATTCTTTTCATACAGGCCGCCGGGTTGTGTCGCCGGGCTTTGTCGGCGGCCCCGCGGGCTCAGTGTGTATTAAGGGTACATTCCATTTAATGTACATAATAATAGTTAGAAGGTATCTTTTTATACATTTTGAAGATATTGCCTCGGTAACGGTCGTCTCTTCATGTTTCAACGCTCGATCTTGCAATTTGTGATAATTCCATAGCGATATTTCAATTTTACCTGAAAAAGGAAAATGTTAATAAATAAAATAGTGGATTATAATTTTATAAACCAAGGAGAAAGGTAAGTGCAAAACGAGGTGATCTTCAATCCATTTATGAGGATGGGCGATCATCTGTTGTATCCCACACCTTCGAGGGGTTATTTTCCGAACGAAAATACGTTTTAAGAACTAAAAATAGTTTACATACATACATACATAAAGTCACGCCTCTTTCCCAAAGGGGTAGGCAGAGAGCACGGATCTCCAGTCGCTACGATCCTGACACACAACTTTCACCTCATTCACTCTCATTACATTCTTCATACATGCTCGTCGGTTTAGGGTACTTTTGACCTGGCCCTTCTCCAAAATAGTTTAACCACATGTTTTATTTGTCTAATAATACAGTTCATCTTTTATGATCAGTTTCACCAATTTTGATTGAGGTTTTCCTCGTCGCCAATTATAGCAAATACAGGGTGTAAAAAGACAACTACCGAAAACTGAGGGGTTGCAATCAGACCATGATTCTAAACTTATGTAGCGAAAAAAAAAGCAATTTTTTTTTGACTTAGCTTAGTCATTTTATGTTATTTTTGGTTTTACTACTATTACAACATAATAAGAACATACCTACCCAGTAATTTCATTTATAAAAGAAAAAAACAGCTATAACCAAAATCCAGCTATCTACGTAAAATAACGCGCCCAGAACGTACGCAAACAGTTTTACACCACGCAACAGTTTTAAACATTTATACACCCTGTATACAGGGTGTATTTTCGCTAAATATGTTTAGAATCATGGTCTGACTGCAACCCCTCAGTTTTCGGTAGTTGTCTTTTTACACCCAGTATAGTTTACAAAACCTCGTAGCCAATAATGAGTTTTATCTAGTTTAGTCTTTATAACGCGCTAACTGGAAACATATCTATAACTTTTTAAATAAAATATGACATAGTCTCATACCTTATTTCTCGTGCTCTCTAGGAAAGCTTCTCTATGAACAAAACCTCGTCGCCAATTAAATGACTTACCTAATCTAGTCATATAATTCGTCTCTCTCAGGCGGCGGAGCGCGGGGCGCGGGCGGGGGAGCAGCCCCGCCGTAGTTGAGGAAGTCCCACACGAGGATGGTGTCGTCGTGAGATGACGACACTATTTGAAACTCATCGAACTGCAGCCGGAATACTCGACCCGTGTGCTCCTAGGACAAGTTCATTATTAAATAATATTCTATTGTGTGAAAGAAGATATGGAAATGAAAGGAGTTGATACAGAGATGACGAGTGATAGAGGAGAGTCAATTTCAATTTCAAAATTTCTTTATTAGGATACTAGCTGCGCCCCGCGGTTTCACCCGCGTAAGTCCCGTTCCCGCGGGAATATCGGGATAAAAAGTAGCCTATGTGTTAATCCAGGGTATCACCTATCTACATACCAAATTTCAACCAAATCGGTCCAGCCGTTTTTGCGTGAAAGAGTAACAAACATCCATACATCCATACATCCATACTTACAAACTTTCGCCTTTATAATATTTATAGGATATAGGATATCTTATGGAAACCGTGGAAATCGGTTCGTGCGTTCTGGAGTTATAGCGTCAGGAAGGAAAACCCGACTTATTTTTATATAGTAGATAGAGGAGAGTGGAGAAAGAGAACATGGCCAATGATGAAGTATATTATATAGTCTCACCACAAGTGTACGTAGACAGAGATCGGAGTGCGGCGTACGAACGTCCAACGCAGCCGGAAGGTCCCATACTTTGATTTTACCGTCGTACGCGCCTGAAACTATTCGCTTGTTGTCGAATCTGAAACAATTTATATATATTAAACAATCTTCTATTTACTAATATAATAAACATACAGGGTTATTCCTAAAACACCGGTAACCTCTCAGGATTGTATTACTATCATCATAAGAAACAACTTTTGTTCTGTCTTTTAAAAATTCATCATTATTTTATTTCATCAGATTTTCATACAAAAATACAAATATATAAATTGAACGCTCTAAATGAAATTAATGAAAATGAAAAAGATTTATTTCAGTAAAATAAAGTAACAAAATATTACGAAGTCTATGCGAAACAAAACAAAGCGAAGGGAGTCGGTTAGGGCGGCGGGGGCCGAAATGTGTTTTAGATAGGAAAACGAAATCTTGAATGTTTGTTTTTGGTCAATGTCAATTATGTATTAAAAAGTCATAGAACAAAAGTTGTTGTTTATGATGATAGTAATACAGTCCTGAGAGGTTACCGGTGTTTTACAAATAACCCTGTATAAATGTAAATATGAGTTTGGCTGAGACATTTAAAAGTAGAGGAAGACCGAAGAAGGTATGGAATTGTGTGAGAGAGGATATGAAAATTAAAGGAGCGAATGAACAGTTGACAAGTGATAGGAGTGAATGGAGAAAGAGAACATGCTGTTCCAACCCCACCTAGCGTGAGTTAAAGGCAAGGGAAGGATGATGATAATCAATCAGAAAGTATGTGTGTTTGTTTAGATATTTGTATGTGTGTGTCACGCCTAAACCAGTGAACCGATTTGGATGAAACTTACAATAGCATATATGCTATTCAAAATGATGGTACCACGAGCGAAGCCGCGCGTAATATTGTAAATAATAAATAATGCTGGATATTTCACACAGCATCATCTAGCCCCAAACTAAGCAAAGCTTGTACTATGGGAACCAGATAACTGATATACTACTTATATACTTTTTGTTTGTAAATACATACATATTATACATAGAAACACCCAGACCCGAGATAAATATTTGCAGATCATACAAACATTTATCCCGCCACGGGAATCGAACCCGCAACCTTCCGCGTCCCAAGCGGGCTTTCACCCACTGCGCCACAGAGGTCGTCAAAATGTGACAGTAATTGTGTCTGTTAAAAGTAGCCTATGTCCTTCCCTGGGATACAACCTTTATCCATGCCAATTTTCAGCCTAATCTGTTCAGTGGTCTGTCTGTCTGTTACCTTTTCACGCCCTAATCACTGAACAGATTAGACTGAAATTTGGCATGGATAAAGGTTGTATCCTAGGGAAGGACATAGGCTACTTTTTAAACAAAACAGGGTCACGACTGTATCCCCAAGGCGCGGTAGACATTCTCTCAGATCTTTATATTCCAGATCCTTTGAAGATGTCTAAGGGGGTAGTCAGAGGCATGTACAAATACATATTTGATACATGCCCACATCTTGCAGAAGTTAGTATTCCATACGTGACAGGTTGCAAGCCCATCGCCGCCTATAAGAATACTAACTGGTTTCCTCACGATGTTTTCCTTCACCGTTCAGAGCTCGTGTTAAAGCGCATATACATTTTACGAAACGCAAAATCCATTGATGCACGGCCGGGATTCGATCCCACGACCTTCGGATTGAAAGTCGAGGTACAACCCCATTCACCCTTAAATTACTTACTTACTTTTTCTCCCGAAAAAATGAAAAAATCCCTTATATAAACATTACATCCACATACCGTATACACCTGACGAGCTCTTCGTGTCCCTCCAGCACTCGGATGCACTGACCACACTCGATGTCCCACAGTCTGATGGTGTTGTCTGAGGACCCGGAGACCACCAGTCGGTCTCTGTACTGGAGGCAGGCGATGCCTCGCTTGTGCCCGTTCAGTGTACGCACGAATTCGCAGGAGGATGTGTTCCAAACCTGAAGATTACAATAGGCATTTCATTAAGAAATGAAAAGTCTTATCAAAAGTCATTTGATTCTGAATGTAATTTCAGACAATGAGCATGAGTTCACTAGTGAACGTGTAGATGGCGCTAATCGGTGCTTAACCGAAAAATATGAGCTTATCGAAAATTTGGATACCGGCAAGTAGGATTCTGTGGCCGAGCGGTAAGGCACTCCGGCTTTAGGGGGATCGTCTGATCGATGCGGGTTCGAATCCCGTCGGAATCAAAAATTTTGATAACACTTTTCATTTCTTAATGAAATACCAAGTGTGGATTAGCACTATAAAATTACAAATTATACAATAGGCATGATGACAATTTTTCAAAATCTTATCTATGTTGTTCAGAATTATTTGTTATGTGAAAAAAACTATCATATTTCAGTAGAAAATAAAGGTTTTCACACATAAAAATCAAATTTCAAATTCACGCCAAAACGCTCGTCGGTGTCATGGCGGCTGTTATGACGTCACAGCTCACCACTGCAACAGCAAAAACTACGTGCATAGACACTAATGACTCAAGCTCAAAGGAAACAAAAGGCGCAGTTTTGGTCTATTATATTGAGTAATGACGTCACGCGCTCTGATTGGTGTACAGCTATCATGGCGGATTGTTGTATTTTGTAGATTTATTTTATTAAATAACTAGCGACCCGCCCCGGCTCCGCACGGGTGCAATGCTGATACTAAATATTAGGGTTCAGACAGCGTTTGCAATGTAAGCGCAAAAAATGTATTAGTAATTCACGACATCACATTAGATACCTCTAAAATTATCAGTGTTCCTCTACTGTAGGGGCCAGGACTTCACCACACTGATTGAGAACACCTTTTTTATATTTAAACACTTTATTGTTATAAACTGTGTACAGTTTATGAGGATTTTAAGACTTTTTTAACAATAACAAAACTTTCTCTTAGCGCGAGCTCAAAATGACGCCGAGCGCAGCGGCGTACATCGAACGACTACCGGCTCAAGAAAAATCAAAGTACCTACACTAAAAAAAAATACAATTCTATGCATCGCGTCGCTTACATAAGCCCCACCCTAGTGCTGCAGGTGCAGCACTAAATTACTCTATAGAAATCCTAGCGACGCGAGCGACAGATCTCTTAAGACTACCTGACTGCGTTCGCACTTGTACCACTCGCACTCTGCCGTCCTCTCCAGGAAAAACCTCATCGATTATACCTCGCGGCCACACGTTACGAGGTGCACTAGGATCGACAACAAATACCAAGTCACCTACTTGAAGGGATCTCTCTCCATCTTGGGTCCACTTTTGACGCGGTATCATTTCAGGCAGCACTTCAGTAACCCATCTCTTCCAAAACATATCTGTTAACCTTTGTGCTATGCGCCATTGCCGTCGCTGAAACAGATCAGAGTCGTCAAAGCTACCCATCTGCGGCGAAGTGGAAGACGAGCCAAGCAGGAAGTGATTGGGTGTTAACGACTCCTTGCTGTCGACGTCGACTGACACGTGACTCAGTGGACGTCCGTTCACAATTGCTTCGACTTCAGCCAGCAGTGTATTGAGCGTCTCCTCTCTAGGTGCTCTTTCTTTAAGAACGACTTTAAGTGCCACCTTGACACTCCGAATAAGGCGTTCCCATGCCCCACCCCAGTGAGGGCTGGCCGGTGGTATGAAGGTCCAGTGGACACCATGAATGCTGGCAGAAGTTTGCAAAGATTGTTCATCTAGCTCTGCTATTGACTTCCTGATCTCAGCATCAGCTCCTCTTAAATTTGTCCCATTGTCGGAGTACAGGTGAGCGGGCCATCCACGCCGTGAAGCCATCCTACGAAGAGCCATAATGAGTGAATCGGTACTGAGGGTCGACACTGTCTCTAAATGAATCGCTCGAACGGTAAGACAGGTGAAAAGTACTCCGTACCTTTTCTCTCTTCGTCTTCCAATTGTGACTTCCATTGGGCCAAACAAGTCGACACCGCAATGGGTAAAAGGCCGTTGGTGATGAGCCATCCTGGCGGCAGGTAGGTCACCCATTTGAGGCATCTGAGGTTTCACTTTTTTAATTCTACATATCATACATTTCGCGGTTATTTCTTTTATAGTGGGTCGCAATCGTATTAACCAATATTTTTGTTTTATTGTGTTTACTACCATTTCCTGGTTGCCATGTCCAGCTTTCACGTGATAATATCTCACGATTAATTTAGCTATATGACTTTTTCCATCCAGAATTACAGGATGCTTCATGTCGAAGGTAACGTCAGCAGCGGCACCTATGCGCCCGCTCACTCGAACTACACCGTGCTCATCTAGAAAAGGCGTTAATGGTAGTAATTTACTGCTTTTATCTAAACCCTTCCCGCTTTTTATTGTAGATATATCAGTGAAAAATGATTGTATTTGCGAATAACGTAGAAGCAGTATTTCAGCTGATTTCATAGCAGTACAATCATCCAGTTCCATTTTTTTACATTTATTTACAAATTTTAATACTACCGACGCACTTCTCAATAGTCGAATCCAGGAAGAGAACCGACTCGGATCGGGTACAGCTGTGTGCTCAGGTAGACATTCTGTATGTACAATATTCGTAACATATTCCAATTGAGACTCTTCAACGCTAGGTATAACTGCACTTGTAGGCCATTCAAATTCACTTTCGTACAAAAATAAGGGCCCATTAAACCACTCGCCATTTAGTTGAAGACTATCATAATTTTCACGAGTAGCGATATCCGCAACATTCAAACATGTAGGTACGTATCTCCATTCTTTAATTCGTGTCAACTCATCGATTTCGCCTAGGCGATGAGCGACGTAAGGTTTATAATTCCTATTGTTATTACGAATCCAGTGTAACACCGTTGTAGAATCACTCCAAAAGTATCGATCAGCTGTTTTTATTCGATGTGTGGACTGTATTGTGTTAGCTAACCTGGCAGCTAATATTGCTGCCTGCAATTCTAATCTAGGGACTGTTACAGGTTTGACAGGAGTTACTCGACTTTTACTCGCTATAAAACAAACTCTAATCTGTTTATTATTGTCCAACCAACGCCAGTAAGCAACCGCACACATAGCCTGTAAAGAAGCATCACAAAATACGTGAAGTTGTAAACAACTATAGCTAGCTTCGTCAGTTATACATTTTTGTGTCGGCGCAGCTAAGTTATTGAATGAAGCGCTTATCAGCTGTGAGTCATTACGGGCATTCACTTGCCGATAGCAACGAGGTATTCTGATGCTACTAATTGTTTTTAATAATTTCAACCATTTAAACCATTTAGCAAAAATATTATCGGTAACGATTTCATCCCAACCTACATTTGATTTCCAGGCTTCTTGAAGTAATATTTTACCGTTAATGGTGAAAGGCGAAAGAAACCCATATACATCGAATAACGACATAATAACTTTTAATAATTCGCGTTTCGTAGGACGCTTAGATCCATTCATTATCTCTTCAGGTATACGTTTAAATGAAGTTTCAAAACCTAGGGTGTCCTCATCAGGATACCATATCGTTCCTAGGGCGCGTTCACCATCATGTCGAGCTCCGATCTGCACAGTAGCAGCAGAAGCTGAGAGCGAGTCTTTAGGTAGACTATTTAAAACTAGCGCGCTATTACTTAACCAGTTACGAATTTCGAAACCTCCCTCTTTATGTATATGTATAATATCGCGAGTTAAATCAATGCAAGCGTTTTCATTTGGCTGGCTATCTATGTAATCATCCATGTAATGTTGAACGCATATAGCTTGAACTGCCGCGGGCTTTGACGATTGAAATTGTTGAGCATTTTTGTTTTTAACAAACTGTGCAATAAACGGCGCACAGTTGGCACCAAATATTAATGACGTCATTTTATATGTTTTTACAGGGCCGTTAGGCTTATCGCGCCACAGGAATCGAAAGGCATCTTGATCATTAGATAAAATCTTTACTCTTAGAAACATGTCTTTAATATCGCCCACTATGGCGATTTCGTGCTCACGAAAGCGCAACATAATACCTAATAATGACACCAATAAATCGGGACCCATTAATAAATAATCATTGAGAGATAAGCCACGAGTTTTCGCTGCCGCATCAAAAACCAAACGCAACTTTTTTTTATTTGGATTATCTACCCCAAAGTGTGGTAGATACCACGTTCTATTTGTTTTTGTTATGTCTGAGATTTCCTCAGCGAAATCATTGTCTAGCAAATGTTTAATCCGCTCGCGGTACCTTTGTGCATATTCCGCGTTACAGGCCATTTTCTTTTCTAAGTTATGTAGCCTAGATAAAGCCATACGTTCTGAGTCAGGCATCTTACAGTTATTGTCCTTCCACGGTAGACCAACGTGCCATCGACCATTTATACATTTTGACGTTAGTTCCAGGTGTTCCAGCGCACGCAAATCGTCGGAGTTCTGCCGCGGTGGCCCGGATATTCCCATAGATTCGATAGTAAATGACTTACTAACCATCTCGTGCAGGTCTTCCAATGGAGCGTCTAACTCTGATTGAACCTCAGTAACGTGAAGCGTGGAGTGACAAGTACGCGTTGAGAGTGGTGCAGGTACTACACCGTGTATGCACCATCCCAGCGGTGTACGAGTGGCGCAAGGCTCATTACATTTGCCAACTTTAATCTCCAAAGGTAACATCAAATTATAATTATCCTGACCAATCAGAATTTCAGGTTTCTTATTACTACAGCAAAATTCGCTTTTAACACTACTTAAATGAGCGTAATTATCTAAATTAACTAAACTATAATTTTGCACAGGTAAGCTAAAGTTCGGAAGACTGCGTACAGAAATATTAAATCTCTCACCAATATTGTTCGCTATACAAACATTCATGACGTCCGTATCGCACACAAGCGCGCTGTCGTCCCAGGCACCGCGTACGCGCAGCGCCTCTCGGCGCCCGCGCGCCCCGACTCGGGCCGCAAGCGATGCACTGATAAGAGACACTGTGGATCCGTCGTCTAATAATGCACTTGTGTGAATAATCCCGTTTGGTCCGTGTAAGCTTACGGGCACTACTTTTAACAACACTTTACACTCACTATTTTTAATATGTGTTACTGTTTCAGCAGGTGTCGTGGGCTGCTCAGATGCGGTATTATTGGGACACTGTGGGACACTGGGACTGTCTGGGACACTGGGACACTCGTTACTATTATTCACCGCTGGACTCAAGTTGTAATGCAACAACTTGTGGTGGGCTTGTCCACAGTTCTCGACGTCACACGCCACCGCCGGACAGCTCGCTCGGTCATGGCTTGATTCTATACATTTATAGCACAACCGATTCCGTTTGACGAAACTCCAACGATCCTTGCGTAATGCTTTGCGGAATTTCTTACAATCCGATAATTTATGTTTTGATAAACGACAGAACTGTCATTTTTCACTCTTATCGCCAGTTGTATTCAATAATACTGTATGTGTGCCATCTGTGTATTTTCTTTTGTTGTAATTATTATCAGTGATTTGTTTAACGTTCAATAAAGCCATTGCAGATACTTTGGTTGCTTCTTCATTTAAAAACTCAGAAATATCAAACCATGTTGGCCTTTTTCCTTGCTTAGTGAACGTATAGCTATAGTCGGCCCACTTTGATAGCAAAACAGATGGCAACTTTGATAGTATGCATGTAGTTATGCTTATCCCATGCGAGTATTCATCAAGACCGATCACTTTCACAGCGGCTACACAATTACGCACTTTGATTGAAAAGGGCACAATATCTTTGTGATATTCTTGTGATACTGGGTGTAACTTCTTGATGTCTACCATGATGCGTGACAATATAACGTCAGGATTCCCAAACTGTAGCTCGAGGGTCGACATGACTGTCTCAGGCGAGGTTGCACTTATCAGCAGGGCCGAGACAGCTTCGCGAGCTGATCCTTTTAGACATTTTCTAAGGCGCCACAAGTTTTCATTATCTTTGAAGTTACAGACTTTAGACGATTCTTCATACGCCTGTTTAAAATGAAGCCACTCCATTGGGTCACCAGAAAATAATGGTAAATCTTTAGGTGTACAAATTCTACTCAGCAGGTTAGTGTTGAGACCGTTACTTGTAGAAGCGGCTGCCAGATCCTTAAGTGCGCTGGCCAGCAGGTGAACTGTACCATCAGTGCCGGCATCCAGTGCGGCCGGCGGGCACGGCACGTCCGTAGTTTGACCCTGGTCGTGGACGGGCTGTGCTTCCAGTTCTCGATGGCTGCGCTCCAACCACTCTTCTACGTCCTTGTGAGTATGGTCCGACTGTACACTACACTCGTCGTCTATCTCCGCTAAGTTCGCCGCTAAACGTTTTTCGATCAAATCCATCTCGATCTTAGCTCGTGCTTCTGCAGCCTCCAATTCCAACTTTTTCTTCCGTGCAAGCACTGAGGAAGCTGAAGACCTCTTGGACTTGGCTTTAGGAACATTGCATGATGTTGAAGGCATAGCTTGAAACGTACATAACGGCGGTTCAGACTTTACCGCGCTACCCACAACATTTTTTTCTAGAAGGAAAGTTTTATTTCGTTGTAAATTATCTGGATTCAAAGGCTTCTCCTCCCTCAGTGGTGGAACTGGCACATCTTGAGCATCATCCTTTTTGGAAGTCTTCCGCGTGCTCACCCCCATACTTTTTGGCGTGTGGAACATTGATCATTTACGGTCCGGCGCGAAGTGACCACAATGTAGGGGCCAGGACTTCACCACACTGATTGAGAACACCTTTTTTATATTTAAACACTTTATTGTTATAAACTGTGTACAGTTTATGAGGATTTTAAGACTTTTTTAACAATAACAAAACTTTCTCTTAGCGCGAGCTCAAAATGACGCCGAGCGCAGCGGCGTACATCGAACGACTACCGGCTCAAGAAAAATCAAAGTACCTACACTAAAAAAAAATACAATTCTATGCATCGCGTCGCTTACATCTACTATATTATGCATGTATTATACATATAAACCTTCCTCTTGAATCACTATGGAAAAAAACCGCATCAAAATCCGTTGCGTAGTTTTAAAGATTTAAGCATACATAGGGATATAGGGACAGAGAAAGTAACTTTGTTTTATACTATGTAGTGAACACAGGCTATATTTTATCCCGGGAAAGTGAAGTTTTCCCGAGGGACCGCGGGTAACACCGCGACGGACAGTTCAAAATCAAATAATAATAAAAACTTGTTACCTTTATAGTCCGATCCCCACTGGCAGACACGATATATTTCTCGTCGAAATCCACCACGTTGACAGCCGCCCGATGGCCGACCAGCACTCGTCGTAGCATGATCTCTGACGTCGACGTCATATCCCAAACTGCGATTGATCGGTCCTGGCAACAACAAAATAAACAATAGTTATTACAAATCATATTAACTATGGGTGATGATGATGATCACCCATTTTGGGGGTAGGTGTCCCCCAATCTATGGTAAAGAGGTAGTACTACCTGTACTAAGGTCGACTCCAGCTGGTCCACATACCTTAGGGCTTTTCAGCCGACAGTTAATGTCGGATAGTTCTATATAAGTTCATTTGCCAAGATAATAGTAAGCTTGTAGTTCAGGCGATCGCGGTTAGAGGTCGCCACATCAACAACTTCTTACTTTAACAACTAGCTATGGCGGCGACTTGGTTCGCGTGGGCAAATAAGTTTTACCGATTTTCCCCTGCGTAAATTCCCCTTTCTCTGTTCTCGCCTGGAAGGAGACTATTTGGCCAAGGAAAAAATACTCCTGGACTTACTCAATTCCCACTTCATCAACGACCCTGCGCTTCGTGCTATTCGTCATAAGCTTGTTCGTTGACATACCTATTCCTCTTCAACACTGGCATTATGAATAATTAAATAATGCGAACCTTCTTGGATCAAATTGGCGACATTTTGGAGAAGGGCCAGGTAAAAAGTACCGTAAACCGACGAGCATGTATGAAGAATGTAATGAGAGTGAATGAGGCGAAAGTTGTGTGTCAGGATCGTAGCGAGTGGAGATCCGTGGTCTCTGCCTACCCCACAGGGAAAGAGGCATGACTTTAAGTATGTATGTATAACGCTGGACTTTTCACACAGCATCATCTAGCCCCAAAGTAAGCAGAGCTTGTGTTATGGGTACTAATATGACTGATATACTTTTTTGTTTGTAAATACATACATATTATACATAGAAACACCCAGACCCGAGATAAATATTTGAAGATCATACAAATATGGTCCCGCCGCGGGGATCGAACCCGCAACCTTTTGCGTCGCAGGCGGGCCTTCGCCCACTGCGCCACAGAGGTCATCATATATAACATACCTTACTGCAAGTGACCATCATTCCACTGCAGAATCTGAGATGTAGAACCGCCTCACAGTGGTGTATAAGTGTGTTGAGCATAGCACCCGTGGCCACGTCCCAAACTCTGACAGTACTGTCCGAGGAGCCCGAGATTATTGCGCGGGAGTCGTACTGCAGGCATAGGACTGAACCTGTGTGCCCTTGTAGCTCCTGAAAAAATAATCAGTGTTATAAAATAAGTTCGTACTAGCTAATGCGCGCGGCTTCGCCCGCGTGGTACCAACATTTTGAATAACCTATATGCTATTCCAGGTTATTATCTACGCCTATTCAAAGTTTCATCCAAATCGGTTCACTGGTTTAGGTGTGATTGTTACACAAACATAACAACCAATCGAAAAATTACAGTGCTGTTTATGAGATAAATAGCAAAATGAGTGCAAAACATGTATTTTTCAAAAAAAATATTTGATCTAGAAAACTTTCACCAATCGTGTTTTCAAAACACATAATCCAAGATAAGACAATGAAGTATCATTTACCTAAATACGAAGGTTGTAGCTTTCACAGATTCTGAGATAAATAACGATTTCGAACTACGAAATTGCATAAATCGCTCCTGCACACTCTTAAATAGTTGGCCACTGACTCATACGAACTTACTTAGGCTCAAGCCACATTGAATTGGCAAGCGACGCGTCAATTAGTTTTATAGCAAGACATAAAAGTAAGTAAGTTCGTATGAGTCAGTGGCCAACTCTGGTGACGGAGTTTTTAGGCCGCCTTGAGGCCTCCGTCATGGCTTAACGCCATATCATTAAATAGCCGGGACCGACAATATAACGTGCCCTCCGAAGCACGGAAGCGCTCAGATGAAAATGCCACTGGCGGTCACCCATCCACTTGCAGACCGTTTCGAAAGTTGCATAACTTCGACGATCTATCAAGAACGACTAAGCAAGCACGACCACGAGCGCTTCAGCTTCCTTAGCAAGCCATTATAAACCTTATGATAATGGTATCATAGAAACGCTTGTAGAATGAACTTGCGCCGGCGCGTCCCGCTAGATGGCTTTCCAAGAACTCGTTAATTCTACAAGCGTTTCTATATCTTGTAGCATTGTTCATAAGGTTTATAATGGCTTGCTATAAAACTAATTGACGCGTCGCTTGCCAATTCAATGTGCATCGAGCCTTACTCTTAAATAGCCGGGACAAATGCTGCTGGCGGGTGACCGCCTACAGACCGCCTCGAACGTTTCTTAACTTCTACGATCTATCAAGAACGACTAAGCAAGACCATGAGCACTTCCAAAAATATTAATACTCACTCGAACACATTGTAATGTTTTTCTGTCCCATATTTTGATAGTGTTATCTCTGAGGCCAGATACAATTTTATTGTCATCGTATTGCAAGCAGTAGACACCTTTTGAATTCTCTGATCTGCAGTTTATTCTCTGAAAAATAATAACAAAAATATTATCAATTAAATAATTTTAGACATTATACGCAGCGTCATCTAGCCCCAAACTAAGCAAAGCTTGTATAGTCCCACAAGGATATCTTTTCCGGTGAGGGAGGCGATGCTATCGTATTTGGCATAGAGAAAGTAAATGTCTATGGCATTTGGTGTTGCCAAAAAAATAATTCACACCAAGCAAAAAAGCAATGGGGGATATGGCAACTGAAAACGAATTTTTTTTGTAAATACATACATAATACACAAACACCCAGACCCGAGACAAATAATATAATAATGCTGGACAATTTCACACAGCATCATCTAGCCCCATAGTAAGCTGAGCTTGTGTCATGGGTACTAGATGACTGATATACTACTTATATACTTTTTGTTTGTAAATCCATACATATTATTATACATAGAAACACCCAGACCCGAGACAAATATTTGTAGATCATACAAACATTTTTCCCACGGCGGGGATCGAACCCGCAACCTACTGCGACGCAAGCGGACCTTCGCCCACTGCGCTACAGAGGTCGTCAAATGTTGACAAATATTGGTAGGATCATAAAGAATGGATAAGTAAGTAAGTTCGTATGAGTCAGTGGCCAACTCTGGTGACGGAGTTTTTAGGACGGCCTCCGTCATGGACTTAACGACTTAAATAGCCGGGACCGACCATTTAACGTGCCCTCCGAAGCACGGAAGCGCTCAGATGAAAATGCCACTGGCGGTCACCCATCCACTTACAGACCGTTTCGAACGTTGCTTAACTTCGACGATCTATCAAGAACGACTAAGCAAGCACGACCACGAGCGCTTCTGGATTTCGAAGAATGGATGATTATACATACACCGCTATTTTATGACTACCAAAAAAATTTTAAGGGTAGTTACAACAGATGCAGAAAATGATAATGGCATGGTCAGAACTTTATTTTATTGAACTATCACCAAGTTATCGAGGATTGTAGTCAACCAAAACCGAACAAGATTTTATGAAAACTGTACAAATTAGTATAGACAACAATCGCGTACAGACTCTCATTCGAACTATGTTCTCGTATTGTCCCCAGTCAGTAAAACCGCAGTAGCTATCATAAATCCATGTCTGACTCGTCTCGTCTCCTTTTGAGGTTATAATTTTTTTTTTCTCTTTTTTTGAGTTTTAACTACATAAATGTGATCAGTAACAGACACTGAGACCATGTTTAAAATTTTGTTGGTAATTAAAAAATAGCGGTGTATAAAACACATTGCATTTTACCTGTAAATTGTGTTTGCCCATTCTCCAATTGTCCTCTATAGACTGTATATCCTTGATAATCTTGGGGTACAGTTGTCTGTAGAACGAGTGGGACGGATGTTGGCAGCCTGGCTTCGGCTTGAACAGGTATTGGATCCTGAGAAAAATGTAGTTTTATTGAAAAAAAAAATCAGCAAGTACAAGCTTTTAATAGGTTACCGTATGTACCGTAGTAACCTATCATTACATACATACATAAAGTCACGCCTCTTTCCCTGTGGGGTAGGCAGAGATCACGGATCTCCAGTCGCTACGATCCTGACACACAACTTTCGCCTCATTCACTCTCATTACATTCTTCATACATGCTCGTCGGTTTAGGGTATTGACCTGGCCCTTCTCCAAAATGTCGCCAATTTGATCCAAGAAGGTTCGCCTAGGCCTTCCCCTTCCGGCTGTCCTATCATTACTCCAAGTGTATCTGATGAATGAAGCATCGACACAACAAGAAGAAGAATAGGTTACCGTGAGCTGATTGAACTCACCGATGTAAGTACAAAATTTCATTTCAATCAACCTATTTTCTGAGTAGTTCCGTTCTCCATCATCGTATCAGCTCGCTGTCACCATATTTTAAAATTATAGATGATACTTGATCTACAAACCGAGTTTCAACTCAATTGGCCTATTAACTGAAGAGTTCTGTGGAACAGCTCATGACTCCATCATCAGATCAGCTCGCTGTTACCGTATTATTGCATTGTCACCGAGGACCCATAAGTGTACCAAAATTCAGCTCAATCGGACACCGGGAAGTGGCTCAAATTCAGCTTGCAAGATTTGACCCGGACAAACATACAAACATTGCAAGTTAATTAAAAGCTTTTAAAATTGTAGCGACCGCTTTCCAATATCGTCACAACTAAAATGTTTAGTTAACTATACCACTAGATGGCGCTGGCGCGCTACTCCCATACAAAAGACGCGATATGAATTCTTCTAAATTCGAGAGCTGGCGATTTTTTGGCACAAAGAATCAGCATTGCCATTCAGCGTGGCAATGCCGCCAGTGTTTTGGGCACGCTTCCAACTGGCAGTGACCTGGATCAGTTGAGCTATCTATAGACCGTTTTTACGACGATCCTTAGATAGCTTGACTGATTCTATTGTATTTTGTAATTTTATGTACATATTGGCGTCAATTCTGCTATTCACTGACTAAACTTTATTAAACTAAAACTTGAACGTTCTTATTTCGTTATCGCTAAAGACCAAAATGGCACGTCATTGTAAGTGACATAACTAAAAGTATAATCAAGATGGCGTTTCTGAGCTTCTGTAGCAGCTGTTTTACACAGCAAGTAAAATGGTCTTGACTAATTCTACCCACAAATACTTCATCTACTATATAAAAATAAGTCGGGTTTTCCTTCCTGACGCTATAACTCCAGAACGCACGAACCGATTTCCACGGTTTTGCATTCGTTGGAAAGGTCTCGGGCTCCGTGAGGTTTATAGCAAAGAAAATTCAGGAAAAATCTGGTGGCGAAACGGAGTTCGCTGGGTTTGCTAGTTTTTACTAAAAATAAGTAATTTTAGGAATGCCACTGTAATAGTCATTCTATTTTGGACGTTATCGTAAAGGAAATAAGAACTATTAACTTTAGTCAGTGAACAACAGAATCGACGCCATTGTAGTAGCTTAGATTCTTCTCTAATCTCTTATATAAACTCACCATCCCCGCCTCTCAGCCAATCCGCGCCACAGCGAGTCAGTCCTGACCTTCCGTTCCACCAGCTTCTTCCACAGCATACCCTCGGAGATCACGCGCTGCCATTCCCGACAGACCAGTTCAGCGGCGCAAAGAGAACGCGCGTCTAAGTAGGATAGGATGTTCTCTGCTACGTGGTCGAGGCCTTTTTCTGGAAAAAAAGGTTTTATTTCAGACCTTATGATAAAATAAGATAAATATTCATTAATTACTTATCAAAATAGTCTCAACATCGAAACTTCTTGACCATAATTATCTTAATTCCTAATAATATAATAAAGCTGAAAGTTTGTGAGTATGTTTGGATGTTTGTATGTTTGTGTAACAATCACGCCTAAACCAGTGAACCGATTTGGATGAAAATTTTAATAGGCGTAGATGATGACCTGGAATAGCATATAGGCTATTTAAAATGTTGGTACCACGCGGGCGAAGCCGCGCACATTAGCTAGTTTGAAATAAATGTAGGAATATGTAATATTATTTAAGTATATAAAAAAAACAGGGTCACGACTGAATCCCCAAGGCGCGGTAGACATTCTCTCAGATCTTTATATTCCAGATCCTTTGAAGATGTCTGAGGGGGTAGTCAGAGGCATGTACAAATACATATTTGATACATATGCCCACATCTTGCAGAAGTTAGTATTCCATACGTGACAGGTTGCAAGCCGGCGGCGATGCCGCCTATAAGAATACTAACTGGTTTCCTCACGATGTTTTCCTTCAACGTTCAGAGCTCGTGTTAAAGCGCATATAAATTTTACGAAACGCAAAATCCATTGATGCACGGCCCGGATTCGATCCCACGACCTTCGGATTGAAAGTCGAGGTACAACCCCATTCGGCCAACACGGCTCTTTTTAAGTCTGTGTAGTTGAATTAAACTAGGTATTTATTGTAGGTATATAATTATGTATCCACGACCTGACGGATTGAAAGTCGAGGCACAGCCCCATTCGACCAACATGGCTCACTTTTATAAAACTGATAAAAACTACAGTTTTCTTGAAAACCTGTACAAATAAGCATCACAATTTGCAATTCGAAGCCGCGACACGTACAGAGTCGATTTAAATTGCTATTGGAGCTATATGAATTGGAGATACGCTCTTAAAATTCATATTATCCCGCCTTCACATAACAAACTTATTGTATAGCTTAAAACTTCAAAACACCGTTACTAAAAGTATTAGTTTTTTTTCTACATTTTCATCTGCGATCGGTCTTCTGACTTAAAACTTGGGTTAGGTGTAGATAGTGCCCGGGAGGGCGGCGGCGCTCTGTGGCGAGCGCCGCCGTAAGCACCGCGAGGGTGCCGGGCGTGGCTGTGGGTGTCATTTCCGGGACAGTGCTTAGGCAAAATGCGAGAGGGGCACCGGTGTGTTCCGTAGGAGGTCCCGGAGCCCCTTGACATGCATGGAGGCAGGCCACGTGTCAGTTTTTAGTCGGTGATAGTCCGACATAACCCGTCCGCTGTCCCCACGGCGGTCGGGTATCCATAGATAGATAGATAGAAAATACTTTATTGTACACCACATGGACATTACAAAATACAAACAAAGATACAAGAAAACATTTAAAGCGAAGTACAATATGTAATATGAAGTATCCATAATGGATTTTCTGACGATATAATAAAAAAAAGAAAGGTGAAGAGCGACGTGAGATATCTCTTGCACGAGAAACGAGAAATTAGTAGATTGTGAAGACATTAAGAATCCCGGCCGTGTATCAATGGATTTTGCGTTTCTTAAAATGCATATGCGCTTTAACACGTGCTCTAAACGGTGAAGGAAAACATCGTGAGGAAACCAGTTAGTATTCTTATAGGCGACGATGGGCTTGCAACCACGTATGGGATACTAACTTCTGCAAGATGTGGGCATGTATCAAATATGTATTTGGACATGCCTCTGACTACCTCTACTACTCCAAAAGCGCTGACATTACACTTCGTTTGTCACGGCACGAGTAATTTCTCGTCATTACCTTGCGAGGACGAGATAATTGGCGATAAACGTGTGAAGGCACAGAGTGGAGTTTGATCACAAAAATAGCTGCGGTATCTATCTTGCTTGAATTATGTTCTAACAACCTACCACTACTAGTTGTGGTATGCATGTTAAATAAGCCAAAATCGACAAAATTTACGTTTCTCGTGCACGACAGCTAGCCGGGCTAGAGATAGGTAGGCTATTCAAAATGTTGTAGAAGAAATTACGCGGCTCACATCTCGAAAAATTTTCTAAATCTAATATTTTCTAAGCCACTTACTGGGCAGCATACTGATGAAATCTCGTTGCAGCATAGGTTTGAGGTACGCGTTGATGTGGCCATGCTGGTAGTGGCACATTCGCGCCAACAACTGCTCCACGAATTCCACCTGACGGACAATAAGTAAATATTGGAGATCATCTTGCACAGAGTCATCTCAAAACTAAGCTTAGTTATTTTTGACGACCTCTGTAGCGCAGTGGGCAAAGGTCCGCTTGCGGCGCAGAAGGTTGCGGGTTCGATCCCCGCAGCGGGACAAATGTTTGTATGATCTACAGATATTTGTCTCGGGTCTGGGTGATTCTTTGTATAATATGTATGAATTTACAAAAAAAAGTATAAGTAGTATATCAGTCATCTGGTTCCTATAGTACAAGCTTTGCTTAGTTTGGGGCTAGATGATGCTGTGTGAAAAGTCCAGCATTTTTTTTTTTAATATATAAATAGTCCATCCATACTAATATTATTAATGTGAAAGTAACTCTGTCCGTCTGTTTGTTACCTTTTCACGGCCAAACGACTGAATAGATTAGGCTGAAAATTGGCATGGATAAAGGTTGTATCCCAGGGAAGGACATAGATTACTTTTCATCCAAAAAAAAAGAAAAAATCCCGAGGGACCGCGGGTCACACCGCGGGAGTATAATTGATGGTAACAATGCGTTAAATACCTGGTCCGTCTCGTTCCATCTTCCGAAGTAGTTAAGGCAGGCATCTCTTTCGGCTGTATAAGCAGGACTGCTCGGTGTCGGCCTGACTCCAGTATCAATGCATGTGATGGACGTAACCTGCATAACATTAATGTCTAAGAACCATTGCTCACTCACTTTCAAAGCTTACAAGTCAATCATCCAGTTTCACGATGGGACGACGACAGAAGCCCAAAACGGAATAGGGGCCGTATTCGCGTGCATTCTTTCGTTCGTTTGATGAATATTCGGAAGCTTCCCACCACGATTTCTGACTTCAAGGGCCAAGTTTTCGGTTTGGAATAGTTGGTCCTAGGTTAGGACAGTGTTTTAACGTTTGAAAAATTGGCCCTTGAACTAAGAAGTCGTGGTGGGAATGTGCTGCATAGCGATGCATGCTGGTTTGGGCATGTAGAGAGGATCGATGACAGTCGTTTGACAAAGCAAGTGTATGAGGCGAGTGTGCATGGGACAGCTGGAAGGGGAAGGCCTGGGCGAACCTTCTTGGATCAAATTGGCGGCATTTTGGAGAAGGGCCAGGTCAATACTCTAAACCGACGAGCATGTATGAAGAATGTAATGAGAGTGAATGAGGCGAAAGTTGTGTGTCAAAAGCGAGTGGAGATCCGTGGTCCCTACCCCTTTGGGAATGAGGCGTGATTTTATGTATGTTTGTATGTATAGCGATTCATTCACGCTTATGCGACGAAAGCTTTAAAATGTATACAAGTTCTCTAGTTAAGCCATATAATATAGCTGTTTGTTGTTCCGTAATAAATAAAATAATAAAAAAAAAAAAAAAAAAGAAAGTGCTACATGAAATTCATCCAAGACTGTCATTTCCTGGACTGTGATTGGTAGCATGTCTATAATGCTGATGGCTAGATGGCACCTGTGTGAACCTGGAACCCGACTTGAAGAAATCGGTTTTTTTTTAAATGCATACGTTTGTACTCGGTATGTACTTGTTTGTACCATCTTTTTTTTTGTTTGTACCTTAAAGGGTTCGGAGATACCGAATTTTTAAAATTACTCAGAACCCGACTTTAAGGAATCGATTTTGTTTTAAATGCATACGTTTGTACTCGGTATGTACTTGTTTGTACCATCTTTTTTTTTGTTTGTACCTCAAGGGGGTCGAACATAGCAAGTTTTCAAAACTTGAAATGAAGGTAAATCGGTCATTTTTCCAGATAATCAAAATCTGCGAGCTGGGTTGGATTCACCATCGTTTGTACCCGTTTGTACCACCGAGCGATTCGTTTGTACCTCAAGGGGGTCGAACATAGCAAGTTTTCAAAAGTTGAAATGAAGGTAAATCGGTCATTTTTCAAGATAATCAAAATCTGCGAGCAGGGTTGGATTCACCATCGTTTGTAACCGTTTGTACCACCGAGCGATTCGTTTGTACCTCAAGGGGGTCGAACATAGCAAGTTTTCAAAAGTTGAAATGAAGGTAAATCGGTAATTTTTCCAGATAATCAAAATCTGCGAGCAGGGTTGGATTCACCATCGTTTGTACCCGTTTGTACCACCGAGCGATTCGTTTGTACCTCAAGGGGGTCGAACATAGCAAGTTTTCAAAAGTTGAAATGAAGGTAAATCGGTCATTTTTCAAGATAATCAAAATCTGCAAACAGGGTTGGATTAACCATCGTTTGTACCCGTTTGTACCACCGAGCAATTCGTTTGTACCTCAAGGGGGTCGATCATAGCAAGTTTTCAAAACTTGAAATGAAGGTAAATTGGTCATTTTTCCAGATAATCAAAATCTGCGAGCAGGGTTGGATTCACCATCGTTTGTACCCGTTTGTACCACCGAGCAATTCGTTTGTACCTCAAGAGGGTCGAACATAGCAAGTTTTCAAAAGTTGAAATCGGTCATTTTTCAAGATAATCAAAATCTGCGAGCAGGATTGGATGTACCATCGTTTGTACCCGTTTGTACCACCGAGCAATTCGTTTGTACCTCAAGGGGGTCGAACATTGCAAGTTTTCAAAAGTTGAAATGAAGGTAAATCGGTCATTTTTCCAGATAATCAAAATCTGCGAGCAGGGTTGGATTCACCATCGTTTGTACCCGTTTGTACCACCGAGCAATTCGTTTGTACCTCAAGGGGGTCGAACATAGCAAGTTTTCAAAAGTTGAAATCGGTCATTTTTCAAGATAATCAAAATCTGCGAGCAGGGTTGGATTCACCATCGTTTGTACCCGTTTGTACCACCGAGCGATTCGTTTGTACTTCAAGGGGGTCGAACATAGCAAGTTTTCAAAACTTAAAATCGGTCATTTTTCAAGATAATCAAAATCTGCGAGCAGGGTTGGATTCACCATCGTTTGTACCCGTTTGTACCACCGAGCGATTCGTTTGTACCTCAAGGGGGTCGAACATAGCAAGTTTTCAAAAGTTGAAATGAAGGTAAATCGGTCATTTTTCCAGATAATCAAAATCTGCGAGCAGGGTTGGATTCACCATCGTTTGTACCCGTTTGTACCACCGAGCGATTCGTTTGTACCTCAAGGGGGTCGAACATAGCAAGTTTTCAAAAGTTGAAATGAAGGTAAATCGGTCATTTTTCAAGATAATCAAAATCTGCAAACAGGGTTGGATTAACCATCGTTTGTACCCGTTTGTACCACCGAGCAATTCGTTTGTACCTCAAGGGGGTCGATCATAGCAAGTTTTCAAAACTTGAAATGAAGGTAAATTGGTCATTTTTCCAGATAATCAAAATCTGCGAGCAGGGTTGGATTCACCATCGTTTGTACCCGTTTGTACCACCGAGCAATTCGTTTGTACCTCAAGGGGGTCGAACATAGGAAGTTTTCAAAAGTTGAAATCGGTCATTTTTCAAGATAATCAAATCTGCAAACAGGGTTGGATTAACCATCGTTTGTACCCGTTTGTACCACCGAGCAATTCGTTTGTACCTCAAGGGGGTCGATCATAGCAAGTTTTCAAAACTTGAAATGAAGGTAAATTGGTCATTTTTCCAGATAATCAAAATCTGCGAGCAGGGTTGGATTCACCATCGTTTGTACCCGTTTGTACCACCGAGCAATTCGTTTGTACCTCAAGGGGGTCGAACATAGCAAGTTTTCAAAAGTTGAAATCGGTCATTTTTCAAGATAATCAAAATCTGCGAGCAGGGTTGGATTCACCATCGTTTGTACCCGTTTGTACCACCGAGTGATTTGTTTGTACCTCAAGGGGGTCGAACATAGCAAGTTTTCAAAAGTTGAAATGAAAGTAAATCGGTCATTTTTCCAGATAATCAAAATCTGCGAGCAGGGTTGGATTCACCATCGTTTGTACCCGTTTGTACCACCGAGCGATTCGTTTGTACCTCAAGGGGGTCGAACATAGCAAGTTTTCAAAAATTGAAATGAAGGTAAATCGGTAATTTTTCCAGATAATCAAAATCTGCCAGCAGGGTTGGATTCACCGTCGTTTGTACCCGTTTGTACCACCGAGAGATTCGTTTGTACCTCAAGGGGGTTGAACATAGCAAGTTTTCAAAAATTGAAATGAAGGTAAATCGGTCATTTTTCCATTTTACCTCATTAGTTTATGTTTATCTGTAAGTATTACGAATATAAGATTATGTAGTTAAGTTGATGATGACTCGATAAATAGTACTTTTCTTTTATGAACCGTAGTGGTTTACTGAATGCTATTTCTACAAATTGTTAATATAAACCTTTAATTATGATAAATAAATAACAAAAATAATTATAAGTATTTTTAATAATCCGCGAATAGCTTAGCCGGCGAAGAACTATTCGAGAAAAATCAGCTGTCGCTTTCTTATAGAAATTGTTTACTTACCTACCTACTTATTGTATCTACCTACTTAAATTTACAAGGTAGGTGCCTATAATTTTGTAATAAGTAGATTAGATACTACCTACCAGTCAATGATGTTAAAAAATATAGGTTGAAATTAGGTCATAGTTGCTTGAACAATAGGATAGGAGATAGATAAGAGAAAAGCTATGTTAACCGTCTGTTTCATTTCCAAGACCGGTGGTGCCATCTTACGGTATTCTAAACTTGACAGTGTCAGTACTTTGGATCAGAACTAGATGTCGCTACTAAAATTGTACAAATCCTTAATCGCGCTGACGAAAACGCGTGGCTAGCAATGACATTCGCTCAGTGATAATCAGTTTTTGATTATCTCGAAAAATTACCGATTTACCTTCATTTCAAGTTTTGAAAACTTGCTATGTTCGACCCCCTTGAGGTACAAACGAATCGCTCGGTGGTACAAACGGGTACAAACGATGGTGAATCCAACCCTGCTCGCAGATTTTGATTATCTGGAAAAATGACCGATTTACCTTCATTTCAACTTTTGAAAACTTGCTATGTTCGACCCCCTTGAGGTACAAACGAATTGCTCGGTGGTACAAACGGGTACAAACGATGGTGAATCCAACCCTGCTCGCAGATTTTGATTATCTGGAAAAATGACCGATTTACCTTCATTTCAACTTTTGAAAACTTGCTATGTTCGACCCCCTTGAGGTACAAACGAATCACTCGGTGGTACAAACGGGTACAAACGATGGTGAATCCAACCCTGCTCGCAGATTTTTTATTATCTGGAAAAATGACCGATTTACCTTCATTTCAACTTTTGAAAACTTGCTATGTTCGACCCCCTTGAGGTACAAACGAATCGCTCAGTGGTACAAACGGGTACAAACGATGGTGAATCCAACCCTGCTCGCAGATTTTGATTATCTTGAAAAATGACCGATTTACCTTCATTTCAACTTTTGAAAACTTGCTATGTTCGACCCCCTTGAGGTACAAACAAAAAAAAATATGGTACAAACAAGTACATACCGAGTACAAACGTATGCATTTAAAACAAAATCGATTCCTTAAAGTCGGGTTCTGAGTAATTTTAAAAATTCGATATCTCCGAACCCTTTAAGGTACAAACAAAAAAAAAGATGGTACAAACAAGTACATACCGAGTACAAACGTATGCATTTAAAAAAAAAACGATTTCTTCAAGTCGGGTTCCAGGTTCACACAGGTCTAGATGGCACTCGTAAACACGGAAAAATTAAACACAAATCTTTAAAACATCTATTCTTTATTGTATTTTCCTACATCAGTCATGAATCATCATTCCTGCCTATTAAGATCTTAGTAGGCAGGGATATATAGGGCCTTAACCGAGTGAAGTGAGAAAGCTATCGAAACGTTGGACGGCAGCGAGATGGGCATTTTGTATTTTTTATGTATTTATTTGTAAATTTTGTTTACTTGGGATTAGTAAAACCCCAAGTTCACACAAACAAAAATGTTGTATACATACTCTGGGACTTCAAAACAACAATTTAGATATAATGTTTCAAGAAAACATTTTGACAACAACTTACAGTGCTTATGAACAGAGAATGAAGAATACCTAGATCTGGTAGAGATCGCTATTTAGCGATAAGACCGCCGATTGTATGTCATTGTGTTTTCTGTTTAGTTTTCCATTTTTGTTTATATGTGGTGTGCAATAAAGTATTTTCTATCTATCTAATACCATCAATATATAAAATAAATAATGCTGGACATTTCACTCAGCATCATCTAGCTCCAAACTAAGCAAAGCTTGTACTATGGGAACCAGATAAATGATATACTTTTAGCTATGTTTTGCAGCTTAGTGTGAATGAGGGTTAAATAATTATACCATATCATTTTGTGTGGAGTTTTATGGAGCATCTGAGGGGTACATTAATAACTTTGGTAATCGACAACCTCTGTGCCGCAGTGGGTGAAAGTCCGCTTGGGATGCAGAAGGTTGTGGGTTCGATCTCCGCTGCGGGATAAATGTTTGTATGATCTGCAAATATTTATCTGTTTCTATGTATAATATGTATGTATTATTATTATTATTTTTAATACACAGGCAGCTCTCAGAGCTGATGCGTGTATATCTTAGTCCTTGTCAGTGCGCTTTAAATATTTGTCCAGTCTATTCTTGAAAGAGTTCACTGAGGGTTTACAAACAAAAAGTATATGTAGTATATCAGTTATCATGTTCCCATAGTACAATCTTTGCTTAGTTTGGGGCTAGATGACGCTGTGTGAAATGTCCAGCAATATTTATTTGATGGTTCTATGCTTGGGATCAAGAATATTATAGATTTAGAGTCAGCGCAGCAAAACCGTCTCAGAACAGCTCGCACGTTATTTTGTTTAGCATTTCACGTTTTTTGTGATGAATGATCGTAAGTTTAAGATAATGTTCTGAGGATTTGTGACATTGTTACTGGATGCAAAGGGTGTAATTAGGTTAGACTTAAAACTATTTTGTCACGCGGACAGAATTTAGCTTTGTTTTTTTATGTCTTGATCGAAGGTTCTATGCCTCTATTCAATATTTTAAATTTTATAATGGGACTTAATCGCGTAGGTATAACTTTTGTTTATTTACCTCGACGTTTCAGTAGCGTTAGAGCTACCGTGGTCACGAGAAGACTAATAATGTCTATTCAATATTGTTTGGAAATTGTTGAATGCCTTCTAAACGAGCTGTCTTTTTTTGCCTATTCTTAAGTTAAACACAACTGATAGGAAGTCTTTAGGCGCAAGCCCCACCTAACTGGCGTCTTCCTATTCCATTCAAATGTCATAATAAATCATCATTGGCCTGCTCTTATCCCGCTTATGTGGGGTTGGCACAACATGTTATCTTCTTCCACTCTCCCATATCACTCGTCATCTTTGTATTCACTCCCTTCTCACCCATATCTTCTTTCACACAATATTATATACAATATATATATAATATATACCATGAACAGAAATGAAAGGTTGAGAGGACACTCACTAAAGCTGCATCGTGGGCCAAGTACCAGCAATCCAAGAGAGCACATATTGCCCAATCGCGTCGTGCACAACTGGAACCGGTTACCAGAGTCAGTGATAAGTGCCCCCTCAGTGAACTCTTTCAAGAATAGACTGGACAAATATTTAAAGCGCACTGACAAGGACTAAGATATACACGCATCAGCTCTGAGAGCTGCCTGTGTATTAAAAAAAAAAAAAAAAAATTAACAATCCATCTATCTTTTCTTAGGTCAACTCACATATCCATCCACATTCATTTCCATCACCCGTTTAATTACGTGACTTTCATTCCTCTGCATTACATGCCCATACCACGCTAAATGTCATAATAAATGCATGGAAATAAAGCACAAATTAGGATATACGGTATGTCGTTGATCGGACATCCATTTAGATGTGGCCTGCGCCTTAGATATAACAAAAATGCATTTACATGGATGATGATGAAACAAATTGTGTGATTTTGTAACCATTGCATGCAAAAAAAGTAGAACTACAACATGTTATATCACATTTCTGGATTTTGTCTCACCAGTTGGCGTATTGCGAAATAACTAAGTGAAACGGCGTTTTTTCTTGTAAATATTTAATTGATAGTCATTGTGGGTGAATGTAGCTTTGATAGTGAGCATTCGAACAGTTCATCCCGATTGTTTCTACGAGAAATTTATCAAAGTTTACGTATGATTTTCTTATCAGTATTTGACTAATATGGTCTAATAATTACTGGTATGGGTAGGTATTTGTAAACAGGAGCCTTGTTGGAGACTTTGGATTGGTCAAAACTTAGCAAAAAGCGAATATCCGCGAATATGAAGACATGATCCGCATTGCAGCAACGAAAAATGTTTTTAGCTCCGCACTAATGCTTTAGTCATACAAATTAGTAATAACTTATGAAATATACGAATTCAAGGGTCAATCATTGACGGTACGATGCCGAAACCAGTGATAAAAACACAAAATACTGAACCAAAATCTTGAGAAAGATGGCGGAACGCCATGACATTACGGGTCTTGTCCCAATTACGGATTCCAGCCGTACCTGTGGTGGTATGGTATCTTCTATCATCCTCTCGGTCTCCATTTTTGCTGATTCACAAGTAACATCAATGATTGTTCACTGTACACCACTAAAACTCAAAATCACAGTCGCTGAATTGAACACTACTCATAGCTCGCGTGACGTCAAGAACAAGAAACTTCAACTTTTTAAAATCTTCACTGATTTGACGTCTTGGATCTAGGGCAGTGGTAAGTACCGTTATTCAACCAAATACGAGTGTTTCCATTCGCTGGTGTATGTTATTGAAATAATTGTGCCACTATTTATTTGCTTGAGTGTGAAGTGAGAAAGGGTTGAATTAGTAAACTATGAAAATACCTAAATACATTTTTATTTGTATATCACGAACTTAAATCATAAGGACGGGATGCGCATTACTTGAATTTTCCCTCTGCCAAAATATACACGATTCCAAATCATGTGCGTCTTTTATAAATAAATAGCTGACCCGCACAACTTCGTCTGCGCATTATTAGGAACAAAGTGGAGGAGTTTTCAGTGAATCGAGAGTACAAAATATAAAACTCCGTCGCATGATATGATATTTTTTTTATATATGTTTCTCTCAAGAATTATTTAATAGATAAAGGTAGGAAAAATCTTACCCAGATCTTGCAATGCTAAGAACAAAACGAATACGGTAATTGGTACAGAATCACTGAAGCAAGCGCAGCGAGTTTCGAACGATGGGCCCGATGGGCTCGCAATTTTTTTGAAGAAATTGACTCGAAACGTATTTTTTTATAGCAAGAACTGTGTGGTTTTAAATTTCGAAATAAAATTATTAACTAATATTGCGTTATGTTTCTCTCAAGAATCCCATAATAGATAGAGGTAGGGAAAATCTTACCCAGATCTTGCAATATTAAGAACAACACGATAGCGGCAACTGGTGTCTGATTTGCCGAAGCGAGCGGCAATACCTACCCGCGACTTCGTCAGCAATATAAAATATCGAAAACTCTAAGCAAAAATCTCCATTAACTTTTCGGAACTCAAAATGATCGATCTCCGCTGTGCCTCCGCTATAGTAGAAACGCCACCTAGGAGAAAAAGTATAAAGTAGTTTGACCTCGGCGATGTAGATGGCGTTCTAACTATAGCCAAGGAAAAATATTTTAATATCAAAAAATCATAACTTCGGAGTTCGGATATATTGATGGGTGGGAACACACATGTTACATGTTTATCATTAATTTTAAAATAATTTATAATGCAAAATACAAAAAAAAAAGAAAAAATTTAGAGTGCAAAAAGTGGCTCCGGGGCGGTCACCCATCATCTTTATGGCGGCGCCCAGGGTTGCTTAACTTTTTTTCCCATACAAACTTGCAACCCTTATTTTCAAGCCCCCTTATGATTATTTAAAAAAAAAAGTAGCCTATGTCCGTCCCTGGGGTATAATCTTTATCCATGCCAAATTTCAGCTTAATCTGGTCAGCGGTTTGGGCGTGAAAAGGTAACAAACAGACAGACAGACAGAGTTACTTTCACATTTATAATATTATAGTATAATAGTATAGTATATAGTATAGTATGGATAGTATGGATAGGTATTTGTTTAATTCAGAATACAAATTTCAAAGTAGATAGATAGATACATAAACGCTATATTGTACACAAAAACATAATACAGAGAATACATAAAAATAGACATTGTACAATGGGTGGCCATATCGCTAAAAGCGATTTCTTCCTGGCAACCATTTGTATGGACAGGAAAGTAGTTTTATTGTATCTACGTCTTAAAACGAAATTTGCAAGAATATGCTTAAAAAAAGACGGTGTATTGTCATTTTTTTATGCCTAAGTATGTATAAAATGCGTTCTCCCCCGAAAACCCACAGAAAATGTTGAATGAGGAATTCTGTCAATAATTCGTCATTCTAGTTTGTCTGAGACCACGAAACACGATACATAATACGTATTAGTATTATGTTTAAGTGTACTTTATTATGTTAAGATAATACACACGATAATGTAGGTAAAAACTTGAGTACCTACCTAATACCTGATTTATTGTAGGTTTTCCAACATTTTTGGTAGCAACTGAGGTAGCAACACTTTTTTCTCTTGCTGTCACTATCTAACGTTTCTTATTTTGTCATTGTCACATTTTTCGACAGCTTGTCACATGTTTTCATTCATTCAAGTTTTATGGTTTTAAGTCAATGTCAGTGTCAGTAAGATTAAGTACAGTCATCATTATAGATTCTAATGCCCCTGTAAAACTACTGTCCTGACTCCTGTATTCTGTGCTACTGTACTGTTGAGACCACGGATATATAAATGGAGGGGATTGGCAATGGGGGCGTGTTTCGCGTCGCAGCAGTAGGTCCGGACGACCTCATTACATCAAAATCGGGCAGTAGTCGCGCTGCATGAGTGATCGCGTATGCGTCCTTAAAATTTTCGCAAAATGCCAAGTTGTGCGGTGATTTCATGCAGAAACAAAAGTAACCATAAAACTACAGTAAAGATGGGATAACGTTTCACTCGTAAGTACTCAAATTAACTTGTTTTTACTGTTTTTATCCTCAAATCAATCGCAAGGCCAAAAAAATATTTCAAAATTATTCGAAAGTTTTAAATTGGTACGAAACGTATATAACATTCAATGTTCGAAATACATTGCTGCGTGTATCTTGAGATGAGTCACAATCCTACCAGCAAATTGCGCAATGGACTACACAGTCCAACGATAACCTCGACACTACGCGCGTTGCGTGGTACGGCCGCTGCTTGTTGCCGCCAGGTAGTGTTGTGCTCGTTCATTTCAACAAATAAATTTGTCGATACCTACTTTTAATTAATGACCAAGAGCGAACTGAAATAAAACGATGAGTACGATGTACGATGAGTTTGTATTTGTATAATACATCATGCATACAATACAATCTATCTATACTTATAAAATGATTTGTCCTGAATGACTGACGGATCAACGCACAGCCTAAACCACTGATCGTAGAAACATTAAACTTGGAGTGTATGTTCTTTGTATGACGTAGGCATCTGATAAGAAAGAATTTTCCGAAATTCTACCCCTAAGGGGGTGAAAAGGACTAAAAACGTTTGTATGAAAACTTGTATTCCTGGTACTTACATACTTAAAATTTAGCATTACGATTGTTCAACAATTTTAATGAAAGTCTGCATTCACAAAAATTCAAAACTGCCCCTAGAACGGGGTGTAGGGGGTGTTAATATTTGTATGGGGTTTTTTGAATGCGTGTTCCAATTTGCTTCAAACTCGGTATAAGTATTTAGTTTTTCCGGTCCGGTTTACTACAGCTCGGTATGATTTCTTATGTAGTGTACGGTTAGCGGCGCCAACTGGTAACCCCCCTGCAGAACAAACCGCCTTACTGAGGGGGTTACCAATTGGTGGCGCTGACTGTACCTACCTATTTTTTCAGTTTTCCGAAAGATCCCAAAATTAAAGAAAACTGGATCGAAGTCACAGGTAGAGGAGCCAGCTGGTTCCCTCACAAATATAGCACGATATGCTCAAATATATTAAATCATTATTACAAAAATATTAAATCATTTATTGAAATTCAAAGTCAAAAAGAATTTATTCAGTAGGACCGCTGGGATCACTTACAATATAGTTTTAGAACTTAGACCTAGAATTTCGCATTAACATTATAACTCGCACTCCCATTATGTCTTCTCATACCGAATTTCAAGCATGTCACGCATTCATGATTTCACTAGCTTCTGCGCGCGGCTTCGCCCGCGTTGTACCAACATTTTGAATAGGCTATATGCTATTCCAGGTCACTATCTACGCCTATTCCAGTTTCATCCAAATCGGTTCACTGCTTTAGGCGTGATTGATACACAAACATACAAACATCAAAATGTCTAAACCAATTCAGAAACTTTCAGCTTTATTATATGAGTGGGAAGTGGGATAAACAAATCTTAACAACCCTATTTCCATTCTCTTACACCATAATTCAGGGGATTTTTTGATATCAATAAATAATTCTGAATATTTTACACAGCGTCATCCAAATATAAAACTGGTCTTACAAAACCTCCAGTATTGATGACTTTCTACTTGTGTATTTCTTTGGTCAATTTATGTTTGATAAAACAATATATGATTATTTCCAAATTCTATTTGTGTTAATTCCGAAAATCCTCCCTAAGTGTTCTCGCTTTATAACACCTTAGTTATACGAATTAGAACAATTACCCACTATCGATAATATTTTATCGATATTGTCAATCCCTAAGTTTTTATGTTAGTGTGATGTACGAGTGGTGTGCGAGTGGTTCGCTTTGATTGGGTGATTTGTCAGTGTGAATGGGTAAGTAGCCAATAAGATCTATGCGTTCCGTGAGTGTGTCGCGCGAGTTTATTATCGTACGAAAGCTTTATTTGTATGTGTAGGCAAGAGTGAGGGAAATCCTGCGACATCGTGTTTCATAGGATTTCTACCGAATCACCCATCACCCATCCCTTCATTTATATATCCGTGGTTGAGACCTACCGTCCCATGAATGAAATTGTTTTAATAATTTGATGACTCACAAATGGTGGTTAGTAACTTAACAAAACACGTCACCTTCATAACTTTGGTCTCGTATTACAAGTTAGAGTCAACTTAAAATTCATAAATTTGTATAATGTAAGCGGTATGTAGGTAAATACAACAACTTGGGATTTTGATGGTGATTCTATCTAATCATCATAGTTCTTGAATGCATGTAAAATGTTAGTGAACAATCCTGAAGTGACAATCACAAAAAGAAGACATGTGTGTAACTAAATAAATAAATGTCCAACCAAACTAAATAAATGTGAAGCAATAAAAGTTTTGAATTAAATTGTTTTTTATTATTTATTTAGTTGACTGTACATAGTGAATGAGTGACCGGCGTTTATATTTGAATCGTTCAAAATGTTCGTTCTCTTGTTTCAGAGAGAGAGAGAGAGAGAGTAATATTGTTCCGTGGAGAGAGATGAGAAAGAAAGAAAAAATCCTCATCAAAAAAGCCTCACTCACTCGACGAAGTCTCGGAGACGAAAGAATTTGTTGAAAATATTTTCTAAATATTTACATTATAATTGTATTATTTTGCCTTTCGATATTGCAATGTTACGTTACCAGCGTAACCTAGAGGACGGGAAGAAAAACCCAAGTGCGTCGTGAATGAAACTGTGTTTTAAGTGCAAACTCTACGCAGAAACAGAACCTATTATTTCTGATTGTAAAGGGATTGTAGACAAAATAGGACAAATCGGTACGTATCCCAGATATCTTGCTTGCTCGCGATATTGTTTACTGTCTCCCTCAGCTGTCTACTGAGTACATATATACACATAAGAGTGCCACAAACTTATCTGAACCGGTGCCGCGGTGGCTAAATGAGGAACTAACGAATTTTACTCTAAAATTTATTCTTCTGCCAACACCAAATGCGATAACAGCGGCCCCCTCACCGGTTCAGATAAGTTTGTGCACTCTACAATAATTTGATGCCTGATCCTTTCTGTATGGATCCAATAATTCATAATATCATTAGCAACATCAACAAACTCTGTGGCACAGTGGGTGAAAGCCCGCTTAGGACGCAGAAGGTTGCCGGTTCGATCCCCGCTGGGGGGATAAATGTCTGGTAGAGATCGCTATTTAGCGATAAGACCGCCGATTGTATGTCATTGTGTTTTTTGTTTAGTTTTCCATTTTTGTTTATTTTTATTATGTGGTGTGCAATAAAGTATTTTCTATCTATCTATAAATGTTTGTATGATCTGCAAATATTCTCTTGTCTGGGTGTTTCTATGTATAATATGTATGTATTTACAAACGTAAAAATTTACAAAAGTATAAGCTGCATCGTGGGCCAAGTACCAGCAATCCAAGAGAGCACATATTGCCCAATCGCGTCGTGCACAACTGGAACCGGTTACCAGAGTCAGTGATAAGTGCCTCTGGTAACCGGTTCCAGTTCCTCAGTGAACTCTTTCAAGAATAGACTGGACAAATATTTAAAGTGCACTGACAAGGACTAAGATATACACGCATCAGCTCTGAGAGCTGCCTGTGTATTATAAATAATAATAATTAGTCCACCAGACACACCAGAGTCAGTCATAAGTGCCCCCTCACCCCCAGTTTCTATATTTAACAGATAGTCGTATGTAAGAGCTACGGCTCGTTTCCACATACAAAAGTTTGACAGCTAGAAACCGGGCGTAAGTTAGCTGTCAAACTTTGTATGTGGAAACAAGTTGTAGCTCTTACCTACGAATGTCCGTTGATTATAGATACCGGGCATCAGTGAACTCTTTCAAGAATAGACTGGACAAATATTTAAAGCGCACTGACAAGGACTAAGCTTCTTAGCTTAGTCAGGCAGCTCTCAGAGCTGATGCGTGTATAGTCTTCTATACACGCATCAGCTCTGAGAGCTGCCTGTGTATTATAAATAACTAGCTGTCGGTCGCGGTGTTACCCGCGATCCCTTGGGAAAACTTCCCTTTCCCTGGGATAAAATATAGCCTATGTTCATCAGGGATAATGTAGTATTTTAATGGTGAAAGAATTTTTCAAATCGGTCCAGTAGTTTCGGAGCCTATTCAATTCAAACAAACAAATCTTTCCTCTATACATTATAGTATATATAATAATTATTATTAATTATTGATTGACTTATCTTGTCAGTGGAAGGCCAACAGTTTGCCATCCTTAGGCACTCAGCTCTTCAAATCAAATCAAATCATAAAGTAAAGATTTATTGTGTGAAATACATGTAGTACATGGTGGTATTTTATTATAAAAACTCAATCCGGAAACAATGTATTCTGCCAGTGTGGCGTGCAATTTTTTTAATTCATTATTTAATATCAAATCATTTATTGCATCTTTGCTCCACCTGTCATATCCTGTGTAATATGGATTAGTTGGGTATCTAAAATTGTCTAACTTTACTTTCAGGGAACAATGTTATCTGAAGACAGTGTGGAGAACAGGCATGTGCCGCCCGGAGTCAACTCCAGATCGCTCACTGCGACACATTCGGCTGGGGATCTTGAGGTAAATAATGCAATGTTATGATGTGAACACACATTGTCTTTCAGCCTAGAAAATTACACTTTGACTTTCCCATGAATATTGGACTTCCCATGAAACCTTTTACAAACTTTAAATAATTTCTTGGGTAGGTACATAAAAAAAAGCCTCAATTTTACCTTTTTTAGGATTCTATACCCGTAGACTCCGCTGTCTGTCCATCTGTCTGTTGTCAGCAGGCTGTATCTCATGAACCGTGATAGACAGTTGAAGTTTTCACGGATGATGTATTTCTGTCGCCGCTATAACAACAAATACTAAAAAAATATTTCGGGGGGCTCCCATACAAGAAACGTGATTTTTTTGCTGTTTTCTACACTTCTACACTAATATTATGAAGAGGAAAGATTTGTTTGTTTGTTTGAATTGAATAGGCTCCGAAACTACAGGACCTATTTGAAAAAATCTTTCACCATTAGAATCCTGCATTATCCCTGATGAACATAGGCTATATTTTATCCCGGGAAAGTGAAGTTTTACCGTGGGAACGCGCATGGGCGGATCCAGGATTTTTTCTGGGGGGGGGGGGGGGGGGGGCACAAGAAACAAAAACTGACAAAAATTTCACAATTTACTAATTTTTCGTAGTTAGTAGGTACACAAAAATATCGTCTGGGGGGGGGGGGGGCACGTGCCCCCGTGCCCCCCCCTGGATCCGCCTATGGGAACGCGGGTAACATCGCGACGGACAGCTAGCCCTTCATGTGGGAGTCCCGTTTTTTTTGCAATCTATTCATTTATTTCCCTAGAGGGCAGGATAATCTTTGTATCTGTATCTGGTGACAATGATAACGAAACGATAATGAATATTGACCTTTCAGGTGCTCCGAGAGATAGAAAATGTATACTTCCAGCCCCCCAGTGAGTTTGACGCAGCTCGGTATGTTCTGCAAAATGTTCCTGAACCTCTTTCCTGCGAGGAGATTGAAAGAATGTTCAGTACGCTCAAACGACAGCAACAGGTAACTCATTTATTAAGTAAAAGTACAATTATTGCGCGAAAATATGGTCCATCTCCAGTGCTTTACACTTCGACAGGGCGAAATAGTACATGCACCACAAGAGTGCAGATTTCGTTTTTCGCTCTTTTTGAGTTAATAAGGTGAAAAAAATTTAAAAAAGATTTTATAATTGAATCCCTCACGACACTCAGGATTCTAACTTAGAATCCTTCGCTTGTTAGGGATTCAAACTCAGCATTCGCAGCAAAAACGGATTTTGCTCTCTTGTCGTACAATGTACTAATTATACTCTTAGCGAAAAGATACAAGATGTAAGGAAAACCAATTCCCGCTATTTTGTTTCCCCCTCAAGTGGCAGGCTACAGTCCTGCCCCCTCTCCCTGGCCGCCGCCGCCTCGCCGGGCGCACGCTGCGGCCTGTAATACTCGATTCTCATTGGTTGCTTGCAGCATTCTAAATTCAAATCACTTTTCCTCATAGTGTGAGCAAAGTAGAGTTTTGCTCACTGTTTTTACGCGGCAAAAGCGCCCTTTTTGAGCTAGTATTTTTTTAAATTTTTTTTTTTAACCTTGGGTTCACATAACCACTAGTTCCAGTGATTTCATTTTTATTGGCGCCAGTCCAACAACCAATAATTGATCAGCAATCAATCGCTACATATGAGGCGGCCATTTTGTGGAATTTATAGAACTGTTTCTTCCAGGTGGTATCAGGCAAAGCTCTCCACCTCATATCTCAACAGCGCGACACATGCGACCGCGAGTTCGCCGAGATCCAGAACATCCGTGACCAGCTCTCCAAGACCTTGGAGACCTGTCGGGAGGCCAGGGTCCAGCTCCGAACCGCCTCCAACCACCTCACCATATCCACGTTCGTGATCCTCGCTAACTTCAGGAAACGGCAGCTGATTCGCTCCGTCCTGAAGTCACTGGAACTGCTGAGGAGTTTACGAAGCGTGGAGAGAGACGCTGCGGAACTGCTCGAGAAGAAAGAATATTACGATGCAATAGAACTTATTCTTAGGAGCAGAAGAGCAGCAGCGAATCATAAGGAGTTCACTTGCATAGCAGATTTAACGGCTAGACTCCAAGACACCCTAGACATGACCGAGGAAAAGCTAGATTCGGTTCTATCAACCATATGCTACAACTTTGAGGAACACACCTTTAGGAAGCTAAGGAAGGCGTATGCTTTACTAGGCAAGACACAAGCAGCGATGGAACAGCTCCACATGCATTATTCATCAGCTGTGAACGAATCAGCTATGGACGCGGTTAGATGTTGCATTAATGATGGTTCTGAGATGAAGTTCCAAGAAATGTGTCAGTCCGTCCAAGCAAATAAAGCCCCGAGCTGTCTGCTTAATCTCTGTGAGAATTTGTTTCATATTATGAGGAGTTATTATTTGCTGGTGAATTGGCATACAAAGCATGATGATGATGAGGTTCCAAGCGCAAATAATGTGTTGGAAATTGAGAAGAATGTTAGCAAAGAGTATATACGACAGAAACTGAAAGCAGGTCTCGCTAGGATCTGGCATGATGTTCAAGCCAAAGTCTCAACGTTCCTCAAGAGTTCTGCGTTAGAGGATTATCCGTTTGAGAAGTTTATCCAAATGCTTGGGATTTTGAGGAAATTAACGCAAGTTGCTGAAGTTTTCTGTGGAGATAAATGCGATCTTTTACAAGACTTTATTAAGACTCAAAGTGTAACGTATATTAAGAATTATCATCGAGGACGAATGGAGGAATTAAGACTGTTCTTAGAGAATGAGGGATGGGAACAGTGTCCGGTTAGATCTACATTCACGTTACTGAATCTACAAGAGTTTAGGCAGTTCAAACGGTATATAACAAGAGCTGATACAACGTTGAACACCAAAGCGCTGTCGGATGGAACTTCGTCCGTCCATTCTCAGGAAGACAGCGTTTATATATCCAAATACTTTAAAGAGAGAAGCAATCACACACCATTCGAGATATTCAGGAATGAAAATGTCACTAATGATGATATATTCGGGCTTGAAAAAGAAGAATCTGAATTAGAAGAGAGTGATGATGAATTGGACGAGCTGAAGCGAGATTTTGTCGATGAGAGCGAGAAGCGTATAGACAGTCCCTCAAGAGTGAAAGAGAGCGTTATAGTTACGAACACAACGCTCTCAGTTTTGAGACACTGCGGTCAATACCTGCAGATATGTAGGTACCTACCTCAAATTTCACTTGAAGTTATCATGCTAATGAATCAATTATTCGAGTATTATCTATACACAGTTCATTTATTCTTCAGCTCAGATTTAGAAGTGGCATCATCAACTCTATACACTCCAAAACTGAACGCAGCGTTGAAGCGGATAGCAATTAACATAGAAACAGGGGCAGAGGGAGATAGCAAGATTCTCTCACCCCCCTCTCATTTACAACTCATCTCTGAAGAGAATCTACACGGGCTCGCGGAAAGAATCGTCGCTGTCGAAAGTCTAGTGTTTCTAGCGAAGCAATTTCAACTGTTACACCCGTATTTAGAGTCTATAGTCGCGCAGCATCAGCGTATGTTGATACAGCATTTCAGAGATAATACATTATGTGTCGCTTGTGACCTACGAACACCTGTTTATATGTGTTCAGCTTCGAGAAGCGTTGACGCTCGAGCTACTTTATCCGCTATGGCGCAAGTCAAATGGGATGTTAAAAGTGTCGCGGTAGAACATAGTCCATACATCGATATGGTAACGAGAAAAATACAAGTATTTGCGTTGAGATTAGAAACGATTTCTGCTAAGGTGACTTTGAATATGGAAGTGATAAATTCTGTATGGAGTGTGCTATCCAAATTTATTGTGCATTTATTGGTTGAAGGTTTTTCTAATGCAACAAAATGCTCAAACGGTGGCCGGGGATTGATGCAGCTGGATTACAGGCAGTTGTTCCTCAAGCTTGAGAAGATATCTAGTCTCAAGCCAGTACCCTACCAAGATTATGTTGATAGGTATGTGAAAGCTTATTATCTACCCCGGAAAGGGTTGGAGGAGTTTTTGGTGGAGAGAACGGAGTATTCAAATAAACATCTAATGGCATTGGTGACTTGTGCGTGTGAGAATAAGAAAGATAGACAGGCGCTTATTGCATTGCTAGAGGGAAGAGATCTTAATCAATGATAAAACTGTTTCAAGCTTTAGAGAAATGAAATAAAAAGACTCGTACACTTGCTTTGTCAAACAACTGTCATCAAGGAACTTTATGTGCCCAGTTACGCAAAAACTGGTTAAATAACGCGACTTGTGGGCGAGAACATTCAGATTGACCGACAGACAAACACAGTTTTTGACCAATAAGGTTGTGGGCATGTCCACCGTGCCCATAACGGTGGATCCGCGCCAGAAATAACTTTATTTGGCTAGTAAATGTGAGGAGTAATTCGTACAAAAGCTTGGTGCTAATCAAGGAAAGTAAAATTGTTCTCTACATAATTACACAGACAAGAATACAACATTGTATATTGCAAATTAAAAGGAATTCTTAATATGTAGAGCGTTTTGTAAAAGGGACCTTATGCGCTTAGGTTTTAGAAAAATGTGAGCCCTTACTAATAAACTTGACGTAATGTTATGTCATGCATATGCTATGAAAAACCGTCTTTATGATCTAAGGAAAAACCTTACAAATTTTGAGTCTGCATAACACTCAAGAGTAACTATAGACTACATAACTTTATTTCAAGTTTTTAGTAAGGGTTTTTAAGGGCCTTAATTTTTACGTCGAAAGATCTGTAATAAATCATAAATTTATGTAGAATTAAATATTATGCTGTGTACACTGTACAAATAAAAGTATTAAATATGTACTTAATTAATCAATTATTTTTATTTAAAATCACTGTCTTACTAAACAAAGTTTAAAGTTATATCAGGTTTATACAGATTATTATGGTTCGTAAACTTGGATAGCGATAATCATCCTACCTTCTATGGTATGGTTAGTCTGAGGTTTATGATTTAGAACACATCCGTCGGATTCCACTTTCGTCAGAAGTAGTTTTTTGTATAATTTCAGTTCAGTTTCGTCATGAATGACGGATGTGGATAACTTCTAATGTCCCTTTCGTCAGATTCCGCTTTCGTCATAAATCTTCAGTTCCTAGTCTATCTGCGAATATAATTACCAAGCAATTTAGATTACTAGAGGTTAAGGGTCGATTCACATCTGACGGAAGATCCGTCGCGGATTATCGGTCGCGGAACGCCAGAACTGACAAATGTATAGAAAAACACTCGACCGTTCACACTCGACGGACTAACGTATCATCCGTCGAGTGTGAACGGTCGAGTGTTTTTCTATACATTTGTCATAGACATAGACATAGACATTTATTTTTGTCAGTTCTGGCGTTCCGCGACCGATAATCCGCGACGGATCTTCCGTCAGATGTGAATCGACCCTAAGGTGTGCGCGAGATGCAAGCAGAGACTGTATAGATGAATCACCCAATATTTTTTTTCCCCAATCATTATATTCCTATTCGCCTTTTCCCCCATATTGTTTAATTTCCAGACGTCATTATCACCAGCTTATAATTTCTCACGCTTTTTTATTTCCTATCATTTTATACGGTAGGAAGAAGTCGGTTCTGGCACTCGCCGGCCGCTACCGCGGCACGCTTCGCTCGGCTCGTGCATGGTTTGGTCACTATTGATACCATGCTCGTCGCTACGCTCCTCGCAACCTATTCTACAGGTCTGTCAGCCTGTTATATAAGGCAAAAAAAAGTGATCTGACGAAAGCGGAATCTGACGGACGAGGAATCACGAGAATTGCTGTTTCGTCACTAGTTTTGAAAATTCTGACCTATACGGAAAAAAAAAGTGATCTGACGAAAGTGGAATCTGACGGATGTGTTCCTTACCGGCCCATCTGGCCCACTTATTAACGGGCTGGTCTTACGGCCAACGGTTGAAGTTGAATAGTTTATTTGCTTATTTTTGATCTCAGCGCCATCTAGTGATACTGATACTGATGTAGGTACTCTTTTAGCTAGGTGGTATAGCTAGTTTATATGGCGATATCGGATAGAGGTCGCTACAGAGACATCACGCTGTATGTGGGAGAAGGTGGGATCGGCGGGATAGATTTTTATTTCTCATCTTAGGGTCGATTCACATCTGACCGAAGATCCGTCGCGGATTATCGGTCGCGGAACGCCAGAACTGACAAATGTATAGAAAAACACTCGACCGTTCACACTGGACGGACTAACGTATCATCGGTTGAGTGTGAACGGTCGAGTGTTTTTCTATACATTTGTCAGTTCTGGCGTTCCGCGACCGATAATACGCGACGGATCTTCCGTTAGATATGATCCGACCCTTAAACCCTCCTACCTCGACATGGGTTAAGTTTCATACCATACAGAGCTAATTATGCGGTATCTTAATTGCTCCAATTTAGATAGTTCCAACTAAAAACCTCTTACCGTTTATTTAGGTAGTAGGTATATACCTTTTTTTTTTTTTTTTTTTTTTTTTTTTTTTTATAACGTCAGAAAATCCATTATGGATACCCGACCGCCGTGGGGACAGCGGAAGGGTTATGTCGGACTCTCACCGACTAAAAACTGACGCGTGGCCTGCCTCCATGCATGTCAAGGGGCTCCGCGATCTCCTATGGAACACAGCGGTGCCCCTCTCGCATTTTGCCTAAGCACTGTCCCGGGAATGGCATCCACAGCCACGCCCGGCACCCTCGCGGTGCTTACGGCGGCGCTCGCCACAGAGCGCCGCCGCCCTCCCGGGGTCCGCATCGTGGACAGTCGAAGTCCCCACTTCAACCACCCGCGGACCCGAAAAGTCCCCTGTTGGGCAGGGGATACCACTCGCCCCCTCGCGGGGCAGGCGGTGCGTTCCCGCCTTCCATCCCGAGTGGGTTCGGCCTCGCTCCGAACCCACTCCGCGGCCTCCTCATCCAGACCATACAAGGGACTGGTGCCAAGGCAAGTCAGTCAGTGTGTATCCGACCGAGTCGCCAAGGCACCCACATCCCTTGATGCCGGGCAAGAGTAGCGAAGGCGGTGATATCGCGTACCACGCGCTCTCCAGAGCGAATCTTGGAGGTACCACCGCCTTCCACCTCTTCGGTGTTCCGCCGCCTACGAGCCTACCAGCTCGTCCTAGCTTCATCCACTGCGCCATCTGCGAGTCAGAGGGACGCGCGGAGAAGCTACCTCCCGTCAGACCATTGGTTATCCGACAATAGATTCCGGTTTATTGTCGGACTTAACAGGGCACACCGGCCCTTCAACTGCTGTTCCCCCCGGTTCCTCCCCGGATCCGTAAGGGACAAGCAGCTTTGGGCACACGAGAAGGTTGTCTGACCTGGTGCCCCAGTAGGTATATACCTACCTGCCTGTCTACCCACAAAAGCATAGAACAGAACCTACGATAAGCCTTTGGAGAGACTCCCTTGAAGACTGGTTACCTACATATCAAAGAAAAAATGATTTTTTTTCTATTTTTTTGTATTTTCCAATTTTATAAAAAAGGTCGCAAACATTTATTACAGTCCGGGGTTCCTGTTAGCTCTTGTGAACAAAATCTTCTGTGAGGGCCTCTTGTTCAACCCAGCACACAGTCCCTCAGGACATGAGGTTGGGAACGGTTTCTTAAATTCCGGAGTAGCCAAATATGAGAAGCAGTTAGGTGGGGCGTAAGGCAGATCCCGTTGTTCCTTCGTGGGTAAGACCTTGGGCCTGCAGAGCGGGCAGGCATTGAACTTCGCCTTGGGGCTACAAAGCATGCACCAGTTGAAGCCAGAATTGTTAGCTCCCGAGAAAGTTTTGCCCAGCGTGTCGCGGAGGTTTGAAGGAGCCCTACAGCTCGTGGAGAAGTAAGCCACGAGGGTTGTGTTCACGAGCGGAGACATCCTCTTATTCAGTGAAGGTTTGGGCTTGTTGAACGGGTAGGTCCTAACAAGTTTGGGGCTGATGTCTGGAATGGCATTTCCTCCAACGGACGACTTAGGGGCTGCAGTGGGGCTTTCGGGAGCGTCTAGGGGAACTGGTTTAGCTGAAGAGTCTTCCGCTTTCGGGTCGATGGCCGAGCATGAGCTGAAGATGCCGAACGGGCCGCGGCTGCAAGGGCCGCAGGGGCCGCCGGGGGAGATAGGTCCGATGGGGATGGGGCCACAGGTGCAGTTGAAAGGACCGCAAGGGCCGCATCCGCCGCACGGGCCGCATCCGCCGCACGGGCCGCATCCGCCGCATGGGCCGCAAGCGCCGCATGGCCCGCAACCACCGCATGGGCCACAACCGCATCCACCACAGCCGAAAGGACCACAGCCTCCACAGCCAAAGGGACCGCATGCTCCACATCCGAAAGGGCCACAGCCACCACAGCCAAAGGGACCGCATCCTCCACAGCCGAAGGGACCACATCCACCACAGCCAAACCCGCACGGGCCACATCCGCCACAGCCGAATCCGCAGGGGCCGCATCCACCACAAGGTCCGCAGCCTCCGCATGGTCCGCAGCTTCCGCATGGTCCGCAGCCTCCGCATGGTCCGCAGCCTCCGCATGTTCCGCAGCCTCCGCATGGTCCGCAGCCTCCGCATGGTCCGCAACCACCCCACCCGCAGCAGCCGTAAGGCCCACACCTACAGCCAAACGGCCCGCATCCACAGCCGCAAGGCCCACAGGAGCAAGGGCCGCAGGGACTGCAGCCCCAGCGACCCCAAGGAAGGCAGGGACCGCACCGACCGCACGGTCCACAAGGGCCGCACGGTCCCCAAGGACCCATTGGACCGCACGGACCCCAAGGTCTGAAAGGACCACAGCATCCCGCGCAACAAGGTCCCAAAGTGCGACACAGCCTGCAGAGCGGACTAGGGCATGTTCTGAAATACTTGCTACAAGAACACGGGCCGCAGCCGCGACACAATCCACACGCTGTTGTTCCGCTAACAACCGGTGGTAAGGAAGGCACCGCGCACGCCCCAGCTACGGGACCGCAGGGCCCTCCAGGACTAGGAGGGTTCGGGCCGCACGGGCCACCAGGAGTCACCGGGCCGACGTTGCATACCCCAGGTGCAGTTGAAACATTGTAAGGGCCGCAGAACCAGAAGCCATGTGGGTAGTGATAGTAGCCGAGCATGGATTGGAGGCAGCTGGTGGGAGTGTTGCAAGGCGGGGGCAGGCAAGACCCGCAGCCGCACGGCACGGGGCATCCGCACGTCGTGCACAGCTGCCTCATCACCTGGGAGGCGTTGGAGTCTTGCACCTGAATGGATTGCTCGAAGAATATCGGAGAAATGTCGGCGTTGTACGAGCAGGGGAAGTAATATGAACGGAAGAATGGAGGCACGCTGACGTTGGGCTCCGTCGTCGGTATGTATTGAGAGGTGATCAAAGGGTTGAAGGGTTGGACAGAACTGAAGATGGCCGATTGAGATCTTGGCATGCATTGGCACGAGCAGTATGGGCACTCGGTGGGGCTGCTCATGAGACAAGGGCAGGATTCGCTCTTGGCCAACGAATTCTCACTCCTCTGCGGCTCTTCTACATTCACCGGCTGCATCTGCTTCATTCTCCGAATAGGAATGTTGCGAAACGCTCTGAGTTGCTCTCTCAAGCCCCTCTTCGATCCCAGATTCGCTGAAAGGATGATTTCTCATTGTAATCGCAATCCTCGCTGACTACCACTAACCTAAACTTTATTACCGGCCGCAATAAAACGATTACATAAGTACCAAATAAAACAAATTCAATTGATTCAACAGTGTTTATTCGTGTATGGATTTTTACAGAGTTTCAAATTATTGATTATCATTGTGCTCACTGTGTGTATTGTGTTTTGTGTCAGGCTTGGGTCTCGATTTATGCTTAGGGTCTATTTGAAACCAAAAGTATTGAAGGAATGAGGGTAGGGGTTTTTGTAGCTTGGAACATTCTTATAGTCAAAGAAGCCGGGCTTGACTTTGGGCTTGTCTCTTTCCGCCTGGGTCAGGATGACCCTCGGCCTATCCAGTGTGGGACAAGCCTCAAACATGAATCTGTTCGAGGATCTTTTGTGACGAATGGGACTCCTACTTTTGTCATAATCGGAGAAGTATCTTCCGATGTAAGTAGATTTAGGACAAGATTTGTTGATGCTGAAGCAGGACTTAGGGCCGCACTGGTTGGAGCTGGACTTTTGGTCAACGTTACTCTGCCGATAGGCTTCAGAGCTGAAAGATTCACTTTTTTTAGGGGCAGCCTGGGTACTGTACGGGGTAATTAAAGATGACAGGTTTGGGGGCATCCTATATTGCATTTTGGTTTCTTTCGGAGCCATGGCCATCGGCGGAGCTACAGTGTTAAAGGGGAAGAACTTAGAAATGCCGGTGCGGGTGTGGCTGGGGCTGTCTCTCGGCAAAGGAGTCTGGATTTGGTTTCCGGGAACTACACCTGACTTAGGCGGGCCCTTTGGACCAGATCCCGCTTCACCGAGCATCGCGGGGCACACGCAAGCTGGACAAGGGCATTTACCGCAAGGACCGCAAGGCCCGCAAGGTCCGCATGGTCCACATGGGCCGCACGGGCCGCAAGGTCCACACGGGCCGCACGGACCGCAACCTGGACCGCAGGGTCCGCAGGGCCCGCATGGACCGCATGGACCGCACGGCCCACATCCTCCTACAGGGCTACAAGTTCCACAAACATGGTACGGCCCACAGAACCAATAGCCATACGGATAGTAGTAATAGCCGGTCATGTACTGAATGCAGCGAGGGGGGGTGTTGCAGGGAGGCGGGAGACAGCCACACCCCCCGGCGCAGCCGCAAGGGCCACAAGGGAACGGACAGGGGCATCCGCAGTTGCAGGGCTTGCAGCAAGAGTAGTTCCTCTTAGACGTGACCTGGGAAGTGTTGGTCTGCAGGAGACAAGGGGAGCGACCTAGCGAGAAGGGCAGAAGGGCTGTGCTGAGTGGGTGGAGGGTATCGTAGGGCACGGGCCTAGTCCTGGGAGGGCTGAAGTGTCGCAGCGGCACGCGCGGCGCGGTGCGCGACTCTGGCACGAGTGTGGGGCACGACACGCAGAACCGCAGCGGCAACACTCGCGCCGTTGCGCGCCGCCCCCGCGCGGCGGGCAGCTGCCTCGTTTGCTCAATCTTGACGCAACCGAAGGGCCGCGCCATGCTCTCCTTCAAACTTCGGCAAGGCACCGCCGTGGCTGCAAAGGTATTTTACGCTGTTCACCTCGATTAAAGCTCCGCTATTACGAACTCACTAATGATCGCAGAATCCCTGAACCCTGACAAGTCTCAATTGAAAAGAACAGATAAGGTTTGATATATTTATTGAATAAAATAAAAATTATCTCAAAAACATTTCAATGTGCTTAATTAACGGATTGTGAACGGTAATGATCTATCATTTATCATGGAGTTAACTTAACAGCGCCGGCTGCGCTTATTCGCGAGGGCATTTTTTTGTCTTCCTTCTTGAACTCTTCTTGTTTGTAAGGTATCCCCGATGGAGCAGAGCATGTAGAGCACGAGCCGCATTCGCACTTCTTCGGTGGGCACTTCGGGCATGGGCACGGGCAAGGGCAGCAAGGCCCGCAAGGGCCGCATGGGCCACACGGCCCGCAAGGTCCACAGGGGCCACAGGGACCGCAGGGGCCGCAAGGGCCGCATGGACAGGGGCAACGACACGGTCCGCATGGTCCACAGGGGCCGCATGGACCGCAAGGGCCGCAAGGTCCACACGGGCCGCAAGGTCCACACGGGCCACAGGGGCCGCAGGGTCCACATGGGCCACAAGGACAAGGGCAGCGACAGGGCCCGCAGGGTCCACACGGTCCACATGGGCCACAGGGACCGCATGGCCCACACGGGCCGCAAGGGCCGCAAGGGCCGCAAGGGCCGCAGGGGCAGGGGCCACAGGGGCAGCCGCACGCCGGGCAACCCTCATCCTTCTTGTCATCCTTCTTCTCGGCGAAGTGGCGCCACGAGCCACGCTGGTCTCCGCAGCACAGCAGCTTAGTGTGCCCGATGCACAGAGTTTCAAATGCAGACGCACCGTTGCGAGCCACTGCAAAGACATCCAAGTTATAATACTGGGCGAGAAAGCCGCTGGTCGGCTCGTGCTATTCGAAGAACGTAGGGTGCGCTCTCGCCGAGTATTATAGCATGGAGGTCTTGCGGCGGCGACAACCCTTCTCCGAAATAACACAGCTACCAGCAGCGGAGCCTAAACCGGGTTCAGAGAGCCGCGCCATTGCATAACCGCAAAACCGAATGACAAATGTCATAGTGTCAAGTGTCAACTTGACACGTCGCGTCATTTTGGGGATTTACAAATAAAAACCGTTAGGAACACAGGCACACATTAAGAACACAGGCAAACTACCTACCTTTTATTAAATTACTTGCAGAAACTGGATGACACAGGCTAGGTACAAACTAGATAAGATGGATCAACTGTCAACTGGAAGTTCTGACAAAATTTTATGGCTCGCTAATAAAAAAAAGTCAACCGTCTTACGTCACGGAGCTAATGAAAGATGGTAGTTCCTACCTAATAAAGAAGACTACGAGCAATCTCTTTAGACAAACATTTATTTACCATGATACAACTAGAACAGATAATACCTACCTACCAACAATGTTATGATATCAAGCCAGACTACCCTTACCTTAGAACCTTCTCTAGGACTAACTAAAGCTACTAGGAATATAGAATTCTAAAGAGCAAATACAAAGTAGAGAAACTTACATAGAGATGCAGGGGTTTTCTTGTTTGCCGTAGAGGCAAGAGATCTTCCCTTGATACATTTCAGCAGGGATACGTTTTTCGGCAGAACAGCCTTCCTCAATACTAGAGCCATGTTTTACAAAGAGTTTTATTGCAATTTTGTACTATTAGCCGGTTTGGAACTTGAATAATTTTGGGTTTTGTGGTATTTCACTTGAAAATTTGGGCCATGATAGGAGAGCGTGAGCGACCAAGCCTGTGGGCCGGAACAAAAGATGTGAGGCTTTCCTTCGCAATTTGAATTTCCGTTTTCTTCTTTTTCAATTTCTGTGTATTCTATTTTTCTATGAGCTTTAATGAGGTTTTATTGGATAGAAGAGGTCGGATATAATTGTGTAGAGCTGAGAAAAACATCATTTACTTGTGATATTTTAGGACGTTGACAAATTGAGAGGATATCAATTGATACATCTCTTGATAGCAACAAAATAAGTCGTATGTACTTACTTAATTATTTTTAATACAGATCTAATGGTACAAATCTTTTTTTTTCCATCTACAAAAACTTTTAAATAAAACCGCATTGCTCTCTCGACTTTGACTTGAAAACATGACTTCGAGACTTCAACAGACTTCAATACTTCAACATCACTAGTTTGTAAAAAGAGTTTTAAGGAGCGTCATCCTCTTTCTTTTTAAAAAAGGAGATTCTAATCCCGGAAGTGCAGCAGTAAGCTTGCAACATATATGGATTGCTAACTTCTGCAAGATGTATCTACCTAACCTAGGCATAAGCATGTACCAATGTAGGTATCTATTATCTACCTACGAGGCAATGCTAATTGTGACACCGGTGAGGGGTGTTTTGTGGAAGGGGGCTTAACACAGTTAACACCAGCAATGGGCTATCATTCGATCTGCCAACGATGAAGATGATGACCGTAGGACGTTTTAAACAGTAGTTAAAATCCTTGAGATGATCCCTTTTCAGAATAAAACAAAATAAATTCTTCTTAAAAAAATTTTGTAGGTACTTACACCAACCTAAATTGGTAAAATAGAGACCCACTACATCGACCTATGTATAAGGTCTGTATATTCCACCTATGTTCAACAATAAATAAATGATTGATTGATTAAAAAAAAAAGTTCATTTTAAATTATTTATTCAAAAACGTAGGCATACCTATTACATTATTACATACTTACATGGATTGACACACGAAACAAACAAAACTTACAATCACAGAAAAACTGGAAACTTATATCCACCCTTAAATCTCTTTTTCTGCGAAAACACGCAGAAAACACGTATCACAAAACTCGTTTACCCCCTTTCAAACTAGTTTACCCCTTTTCCCTTTCATTATGTGACAGTGGTAGCTCAATGGAAAGTGGTAAACATTTCCTCTTTCTTTTTACTTTTTTTGTATTCAAAATGAAGACTAGATGTAATTTATAATTCCCGTCTCCAGGAAGCCTTTAACCTTAGATGCGTGTGCTTTCTTGCTCACCCATATTTACCCCATGGCCCAAACTTAGCAAATGCTTTCTTGTTTACGCTCCACCTCTCTCCTATGGCCCCAGTAACTCATTTCCTCAATCATCATTTCCGAAATCATCGTTTCCGAAATCATCAGACATGCCTGTATTAGGCGGGGAGACGTTCGGCTGTCCATCTTGGCCCATACCCCCAGCACCTGGTCCCATGCCACCAGCACCTGGTCCCATGCCACCTTGACCACCGTCCTGACCACCCTGACCGTCTTGCCCATGGCCCATGCCGCCCATGGCTCCGGCTGCGAGACCTTGGCAGCACGAGCAGAAGAGGCATGTCAGGCAGGCCATAAGTGCGCCACAGCCCATAGCCTGCCCCATGCCACCTTGCTGGAGGAGGCCTTGTCCTGGGGCTGGGGAAGAAAGTTTACTAGACTAGTTAACAATAATCAAAAGCAAGTTAGTGGTCAACTCTAGTGACGAAGTTTTTAGGCCGCCTTTAGGTCTCGGCTTAGCGACTTAACTCCGAAGCACGGAAGCGCTCAGTTGATAATACCAGCAGTTACTCATTATATTCAGAGTAACTACCATTATACAAAAGTTTGACAGCTGAGCTGCTTAGAAAGGTTGCCTGGAAGAAATCGCTTTCAGCGATAAGGCCGCCCATTGTACTAAGAACTTCTTATAATTGTTTTAAATGTTTTGTTTTTGTTAATTTCTTGGTGTACAATAAAGTGTTCATTCATTAATTCTTAGCTTAGCTGTTAAACTTTTGTATGTGGAAACGAGCTCTTACCTACGAATGTCCTTTGAATATAGAAACCGGGGATTAGTGACCATTCAGAACGTCGCTTTCTTCGAAGATCTAACAAGACTGACTGCCAAGCTATACCACGATCTCAACCCTCTACATCCTCTACTTAAAGTCATCATCATCATCATCAGCCTATAGCAGTCCACTGCTGGACATAGGCCTCCCCTAATGAGCGCCATTGCGCCCTGTCCTCAGCTCGACGCATCTAGCTTCTGCCAGCAACCTTTCGCAGATCGTCCCTCCACCTGGCCGGAGGGCGTCCTACACTACGTTTGCCGAGTCGCGGTCTCCACTCAAGAACTCGTTAAACTTAAAGTACCTAAGTTGAACTTGATGTTGTATCAAATTCATTCATATCAATAATATTAATTTTAACAACTTGCGTGAAGACTACTACAATTTATTTATTCCAAGATTTAAAGTAGTAGTAGTTTTTCAAGATTTTTTTTTTTTTTTTTTTTTTTTTTTTTACAAGATTGCTTTTCAAGAACAAAAAATGAAACGTTAAGATTTTAAGCAACCCAAAAATTGCACGACCTTCGCCGATCAATGGTGACTCAGAAAATGACGGAATATACTTCGGCTCGTAATGAGTATGGAGAAGTACCTATAGCCCGTCTCAACTACCGGCCGATAGAAAGTCTGTAGTCTGCGAGTGGTATTAATGTAGATTGAATTTACCATTTTGCCCTTGCGGAGGGTAGCCTTGCTGGGGGTAACCTTGCTGCGGCGGGGGGTAGCCTTGCTGCGGCGGGGGGTAGCCGGGGTAGCCGCCTTGGCCTTGCTAAACCAACAGTAAGATTAACAAAAACATGAAATAGGTAGCTACTGTTTATCGAAAAGTTTTCGAAGGTAGGTGATTCGACTTAAGCTACAGGGATCACGACTGTGTCCTCAATGTGCAGATCTTTTTTAAGTATCTGTTCCTGATCCTTTGAAGACGATTTAGGTAGAGGCCAAATACATATTTGATAATGCCCACATACATATTGCAGAAATTATTACCCACCTTTTATTTTTGAGAATGAGATCTCAAGTTACACATAAAACAGTTATTACCGGTGGAGGGTATCCAGGGGGCTGCCCAGGGGGTGGCCCGTAGTTAGGAGGAGGGTACCCTCCTCCCGGGGGATAGCCGCCTGGAGAAGGGTAGCCGGGGTTGTTCGGGTAGCGGGGCTGGAAGAGATTAAAGGAATGGCCAGTTTAGCCTCCTCGCAGACTGCAGACTTTCTATCGGCCGATAGTTAAGATAAGATAGATAGATAAAGAAATTATTTGAGAAAACACACACACAGACGAAAATAACTAGGTACAACTGACACAGCATAAAAAAAAACAAAATGTATTAGATCTAGGTAGATACTACACACAATACAAAAAAAAATATATATATATATACATCTACTACAAAAAAAGAAAGTAACGAGGCAGGTGAAGGACGTCTGTGTTGGTGCAGTCCAAAAAGGAACAATCTCAGCTTTGTGCTGCTCCGCACCGGGGAGGTACAGAGCAACGCTGTTTCAGACTGCTCCTAGTTGGGTGACATCACGTTCTTTAAAAAAGACAATTAAAAAGAAGACGGAACATACTTCGGCTCGTAATGAGTATGGAGAAGTATAGCTGTCTCAACTATCGGCCGATAGAAAGTCGGCCTGCGAAGGGGCTTAGGGGGAAGTTTTTACCTGGGCTATCTCTTAAATATCACCAGTGCTCCAAAGCTATTGCGTTGCTGGAGCAAATGCTGAGGTGGATTTGTAGTAGGTACTTTCTACCCGGTGCATATACCTACTTTTAAAGAATAGAATAGAAAACAGGCACAAAAAGCTTACATACATACATAAAGTCACGCCTCTTTCCCTGTGGGGTAGGCAGAGACCACGGATCTCCACTCGCTACGATCCTGACACACAACTTTCGCCTCATTCACTCTCATTACATTCTTCATACATGCTCATCGGTTTATGGTTTTTAAAAAAAAGAATAGACAACATGCACAAAAAGCTTACATTCAATTTAAAAACTGTAATACTACGACACAAAATTAGCCACCACTCAGCGTGTGCTGCAGCAACTTGAAGGTGCTGGAGCGCTGGTTTTCTGTGGTGCCGGTTAGTTCGTGTGTAGCAGCTGGACACGCAGTTTTTGTTTTACTTTTTTAAGTTGTGTGTCTTGTATTAATGGTGAAAACAAAATGTAATTTCATTCTATTCTAATTTGAACCAAGTGTGTTCGTTAGGACTTCTCTACCGGCTATCCCTGGCTGTCCAGTAGTAGGTAATGATGATGTAGAATTGTCTTTTGAGAGAATTGTATTTTGTATTTTCTTTGTTCGGGTCAACCTATATGTTATTGTAAGGAAATATCAGGACTTACATCCATATATTTTAGAGTTTCATGTCATGAAAAAAAACAATAATTTCATCTTTGTTAACCGTATTTACAAACAATTTCGGCGTGAACTATCAAATGACAGGATCTTGACTGTGACAGTCCCAGGCAAGACAGAAGATCTGTCAGCCAAAACTTCTGGTTTTTAGCCGACTTAAAAAAAAATAGGTTCTCAATTCATCGGAATCTTTCTACTTAAAAAAGGAGGAAACTCGGCTGTAGTTTTTTATGTTCATCGCATATCGATGTTCATCGACATCAATGGCCGAGACCGATTTTAATTATTTTTTAAATAGATTACCTAAAGTGGTCCCATATACCTAAGTTTCACTCCTGAAGGATGATGGAATGAATACAAATCTATTTATTATATTCAGGAAACACAGGTTATGTAGAATTAATATTATTATACCTACCTACGGTGGTCCATGCACGAGGCAAGCCTGTATCGCGGGAGGCCGCCGGTAGGTATAGGTACCTGCTCAAAAAATATTATTCTCGCTTGCTATTTCCGATCCTACATTGTATTTAGGATTTCTTTTTCGTTTTCAAAACGTACGTATTTATTGATGTTCCCCGTAACACCATGGGAAGACTCGCTTCTCGCTAATCGCTGACGATGAGACCAAACCCTTGCGTGTACAAGGTTGATAATTTTTCCATACTGTAAATGATGTGAGTCAGTGGCTGATTCGAATTAAGGTTGGGTCTGTCTGTGCCGCGACTTCGCTACAATGGTAGCTGTTTACCAAAACCTCTAACGGTTTAAGATATTGAATTGATTCAGGCGTGACTTTGCGGAAGTCCATTGCAAGATATTAAAAATGGTAGGTAAGGAATTAACTAGTACTAATACGCTAAACTATATTGATTTAAAAAAATCTAATTAAGGTGTTCTTTTGCTTGCGCCCCGGTGCTGCTCACGGTTCCAGATTGCCGAGCCTAAGTTGTAGGAGGCTTGGCAGAGGTTAGTGGGTGGTTGGGTGGTTTTGGGGTGAGTTTTAAGAAACCTTTGTTTGAGATTAGATTAGCGGATTAGTACTAGATAGTAAGTACCTATGCTGTCGTGACAGCAATTGCAGCAATATTCAAGCGTAGCAAGCACAGTAGCAAGCTTTTGTCGGACATTTTTCGTGAAGGTTTTCTTGCAAGGAAAGAAAGGAAAGAAAAACATGGTGCAAATAGTTATTGACGAAAACTTACCTGCCTACATAATACCTAGTGGTATTTGAGGAAAGAAAATAGGTCATTGTACTGTTGTTAACAGCCATTTTATTTAGATAATTGACTTCGGTTGTTTGTTGCCGGTATCTTTAAATAGGAAAATTAATTGTCTCTACAATTTGAGGACATCGATCGGGCGATAAATAGCTTGTACATATCTAAGCCAAATATAATATTAATTAAAATTTGTTATAAACTAAGTGAAATTGATGAAATCAAGATAATAAATGTTGGTATTTTCGCTGTTACGATTAGAAAAAATATTTCTGTTAGCTAAGTCTGTTATTAAAGCAACAGTATGGTCAAAGATGGAGGAGCATGCTCCTATTGACTCTCTATTTGAAGACATCGGCCTTATCGCAAATACAAGCTACTGCAATTATGAGGTTGCATGTTTATAAATTAAATGAATGAAACCTCTTTTAGTGCAGTTTGGTCCATTTCCTCTAATGTTTCCAGCAACGAAAAAACTGCACAATTATTTTTACGACCAAAGAGGTTTACCTATTTACTTTTTAAAACTGGCTACATTTTAAGGTTTTAGAAAAATAACCTCATACTCAAACGCTATTCTGGACTCCGATAGTCTTAATATTTTAACATATAATGTTAGAACACTAATGAGCGACGAACGTCTCATTGAACTGGAAAATGCCCTCATAGACATAAAATGGGACATTTTAGGCCTGGCAGAAGTTAGACGGCTTGGCGAACAAACCATTGAAAGGGACGATGCTGTATTTTTTCACTTCGGAGAAACCCAAAGTCTCTACGGTGTAGGTTTTTTGGTCTCAAAGAAGTGGAAAAATAATATAATTGAATTCAAAGGCTATTCTGAACGTATAGCTGTTCTGAGATTCCAGGTGACACCTAACAAAACCATCACTATCATCCAAACATATGCCCATACATCAGCATCATCTGACGACGACATTGAAGATTTTTACGACCTACTTAACCGCGCTTGTGATGAGAATCGTGGAACCTGGAATTTAATCCTCGGCGACTTTAACGCAAAAGTCGGCATTCGACAGCCCAACGATAATGATCAAATCCTCGGAAAATATGGTCTTGGGGATCGGAATGAACGAGGAACTCAACTTTTGCAATTTGCTTTCGGACAACAACTAAGTATCGCTAATAGCTACTTCTACAAAAAATTAAATAGGCGCTGGACATGGGCCTCGCCTGGCGGTAATGTGAAGAACGAGATTGATTTTGTATTATGTTCCAATAAAGAAATAATTAAGGACATAAGCGTCATAAATAGAATCAAATTCAGTTCAGACCACAGACCAATCCGTGCCAAGGTTAAATTCAACTTTAAACTTCATCGTGCTAAAATATTTACTAGTAAAATTAAAAAAGTATCAAAACACATTCTTTTTAACAATGCAGAACAGTTTAATTTAGACCTGTCAAACTCGTTTAAAAGTCTAAAAATTGAAGAAATAGATGATGTTAACGACCAATACACAATAATAAAGAAAGCTATAGAAATAAGCAGCAAAAATATAATAAAACCTAAAGATAAAAGTTGTAAACTCACAAAAATCACACAAACACTTATAAATAAGAGAACAGAGATGAAAATTGGCTCCATTGAATACAGGAAAATAGATAAACAGGTTAAACGTAGCGTTAGGAATGACATAAGAAATCTGAACTGTCATCTTGTACAAACAGCCCTTGAAAGAAACAGGTCCTTGCGAACAGCCAAACAAGGAATTAGTAAAGGGAAACTTTGGATCAACAGTTTGCAAGATGAACAGGGTAAAAAACATAACTGCAGATCAAAGATATCAGATATTTGTACCAATTTTTATAAAAATCTATATGCAGACCACACAAAAGATTCAATTATTGAATCTTACTCCTTAGATAGTAATATAAATTTCATAACGGGAAAAGAAGTTCACGAGGCACTCCAAAGCATGAAGTACGATAAAAGCCCTGGGGAGGATGAAGTAACATCAGAAGCCTTAAAGATTGGTTCATCGATGCTTTTACCGCATTTAACCAATTTCTTTAATTCCATTTTACTTAAGGGCACTATTCCACCTGATATGTGCCACTCAAACATTATACTCCTCCATAAAAAAGGCGATAAAAGTAATATTAATAATTACAGACCCATTAGTTTAATATCACATATTTACAAATTATTTATTAAAGTGTTACAAAACAGGATAGATAAGCAACTGGATGATCATCAACCCCCTGAACAGGCCGGATTTCGCTCGGGATTCTCTACTACCGACCACCTACACGCACTCAACCAAATATTAGAAAAATACCACGAATATAACAAACCTCTTTATTTAGCCTTCGTGGACTACACGAAGGCGTTTGATAGCGTTAAACACTCCGCAATCTTTGAAGCCCTTGAAAAGCAAAATATTAACAAAACATACATTGACCTCATTAAAATAATCTATAAAAACAGTACAGCAAACATAAAACTTACAACACCTGGACCGCATTTTTCTATTAACAAGGGTGTGAAACAAGGGGACCCTTTCTCCCCCAAATTATTTACGAGCACGCTAGAAGAAGTCTTTAAAACACTGTCACGATCTTGGGAAACAAAAGGCATCACAATCGGAGACAAGAAGCTTACAAACTTGCGCTTCGCCGATGACATTGTCCTTTTCGCCCCAACTGCAAAAGAGCTCCAGAACATGCTCGTAGAGCTGAACACTGCAGGCCAAGAGGTTGGACTTCAGATGAATCGGTTAAAGACACAGACCATGACTAACAGTACCAAATATAAGATCAAGGTGGACGGGCAAGAATTACAATATGTCGATGAGTACATTTACCTGGGCCAGATAGTCTCCTTCAATAACAGGCAGGACAAAGACATCGACCGTCGCGTCGAAAACGCCTGGAGGAGCTTCTGGTCCATGAAAACGCTAATGAAGGGAAACCTTCCACTGTGCCTTAAGCGAAAACTCATCGACATGTGTATTCTACCCGTCCTTACCTATGGTGCCCAAACATGGTCTTTAACCGAGGCGCAGAAGTCCAAACTCAAGGTCTGCCAAAGAGCTATGGAACGCAGCGTGCTAGGGGTGAAAAGGATTGACAGAGTCAGAAATTCCAGTCTTCGGGCAAAGACCGGGATTGCAGATGTTGGTGAAAAGACTGCAAAGTTAAAGTGGAGCTGGGCGGGACACGTGAGTCGTATGAATAGCGAGAGGTGGGCAGGGATTGTCACGCCATGGGTACCTGCAGATGGGCGACGAAGCCGGGGCAGGCCGAGAAAACGTTGGCGTGACGACCTTGATGCCTTCCAGGAAGGCTGGTGGGATGTGGCTGGGGATCGAGATAAATGGAAACAACTGGGGGAGACCTTTGCCCAGCAGTGGGAAAGTATAGGTTAGATAAAAAAAAAAAAAAAAAAAAAAAAAAAACCTCATACGAACTTACTTTTTGTGGGCCAAAAATATAAAAATGTAACTGCAATCTACGTAGACGTTTCAATATTTCGTAGCACCGACGTAGCGGGTACAAAAGACATAAACGCGCACACGTAGAAACGCGTAGCAGCTCTACGAAATCGTTCGTATGAGAGTCTGTGGCCAACTCTGGTGACGGAGTTTTTGGAAGTAAAAATTTATTTATTTGAAACTAGCTGTCCGCCACGGTGTTACCCGCGATCTCTCGGGAATAGGTACTTTACTTCCCCGGGATAAAATATAGCCTTTGTTCATCGGGGATAATGTAGGATTCCAATGGTGAAAGAATTTTTCAAATCGGTCCAGTAGTTTCGGAGCCTATTCATTTCAAACAAAGAAATCTTTCCTCTTTATAATATTATATTAGTAAGTATAGAAGACAAACAAACATGTGAAGCGCCACAGAAAATCAGCGCTGCAACAACTATAAGTTGCTGCAGCACATGCTGAGTGGTGACCTATTTTGTGCTTAGTTAAGTTAGTTCGTAAATATTGTAAACCTTTTTTTTTGCACAAAATAAATGACTTCTATTCTATTCTAAGCGCAGTACATTACGAGTAATTTTTAACTAATCTAATAGAAAGCATTTAATTAACAAAACAAAACTATAAATACTTATTATATACGGTGCAATAGAACATTATAATTAGTGCACTAACTCCCACCCTAGGAAAACCTGTGTTGTGGGTAGTTAGTCCTTTCGTGTTGGGTCAGTTGTTATTGCAAATTCTTACAAGTGCGCTAAAAAATAGTGCGACAGTGCAAATAAAATTAAGAATATTATAATATTTTTTGGGTCTCAAATCTAACTACTTACAGCGTTACCATAAAATGTGACATAAAGTTATTTCTCGGAATAAACCAAGAATAACCATAAATGACAGTTTACACGCAGTAATAACTTTATGTCAGGTTTATTAGTAGTAATTTAACGAGTCCTCCAAAACACAGAAGCGCTCAGTTGATAATGCCACTGGCGGTCACCCATCCACTTACTGACCAGTCAGAACGTTGCTTAACTTCGAGGATCTATCAAACTAGCTAGCTACACCACGAATGCTACAAAAAAAGGGTGATCGCACAGTCCAGCCGAGCCGAACGCGCCGAGCTATCAATTCAATAGAGAAAATGCTGCTGACGTCAGAAGCGAGCCGCATTTTATGACGTCATCAGCATTTATTGTATAGAAAAATGACTGCGGCGGGTACGGTGCGGACAAGTGTGCGATCAGGTTAAACTGATACTTACCTATAGCACGTTTTGTCACTTTTTTACCCGACTGTCAACAGAAGGGTTATGTTTTTACCCAAATCGTTTTCAGAGATACGCGTAAACACTCAGACAAACTAGAACATCTAAGCGTGAATATTAACCGCGAAATTCGGAAAATCGTACCTACATACAACGTAAACAGGGTCACGACTGTATCCCCGAGGCGCGGTAGACATTCTCTGATCTTTTTTTTATATTCCAGATCCTTTGAAGATGTCTAAGGGGGTAGTCAAGAGGCATGTACAAATACGTATTTGATACATGCCCACATCTTGCAGGAATTAGTATTACATACGGGACAGGTTGCAAGTGTAAAAGGTGTTTAATGTAGGCAGAGAAATGAGACAACAAAATGGTTGATCGTGGCTATAACTCGGCAGCACTTCGCCTTTTATATTGGTTCATTACAAAATGGTCCCCGACCATCCAATAGTCCGGCCTCCATCCTCATTTTTTTACAACCGCCTACCTACCTCACCTTTTCTTACAGTTCCGGAGAATACATTATAAAAGTCATACAAACATAACGATTTAACTATGCGAAAATACATTAAATATTTAGGTTTGAATTATTAGAATACTTGTAATATTTTTATAATACTTAATAATAATCTTTAGCCAACTTATTCATCTTAATTTTATAACATAACCGACGTAAGAATTTTATTATACCTACAAACTTAATTATATAAACATTAACTATATACGATAATTCATGAAATATTTAGATACGAATTATAATGTATTAATATGGATTTTATAAATTATTTTAACAAAGTTTATCAATACAGTAATTTAATGTTAACTGATGGCAACACAAATGGATTCATTTTAATCATAGAATTAATAACGAAGCGTTAGCTAGCTTCTACTATCACATGTTATGTAACTCGATATAATAATTAAATATTGTGTTGTAATTAACGATAGGCAAAATCTAATTAGCTAACGTAACTTTAATATAATCATTCATCATATCATGACGTGACGTAGCACGGCATGTAGCTACTTTTCTAACACAAGCCCATCGCCGCTCTACATATAATATAATAACAGAAAAGTCGCCTCACCGAAACCTCACTTTAATTTCCGCATATATAACCGAGTTCCATCGCTCGATTTCATTTTGGTCTCGAACCTCACACAGATAACACGTATCGTGCTTGATCAATATTATTATTATGGCAGCGGCAGCACCTATCATCTTCAACAATGGGCATACTTGCCCGGTATTCGGACTGGGCACATGGAAAGTAAGTCTTTTAATCATTTTCAAGGAAATTTGGACATGCCTCTGATTACCCTCAGACATTATAGGATCGCAACGTAAAAGATCTGAGAAAATGTCTTTCTTGCTTTAAGAAGCAGTTGTGATCATGTTTTTTGACGTGACAACGTCTTATAATTCGATAGAGCCGGCTGCACGCACGAAAAAATGCGGCGTTACCTCGCTCTGAGGCGTTCCATGTAAGGCTTAAAGTGCAAGCGAGAGCGCGGAACGAGCGACAAAGAAGCACAAACGTTGTCACGTTCAACTATCGTCAGTAAACCGACTTTACAGACAACCAATTTTTTTCTTAAAGTATATCTCTAGTCATACATAGTATATTGGAATCGGCCTTTTGATCACATGGTCGTGGGTTTGAATCCAGTCGACTCTCAAACGATGAAGGCTAATACTTATTACTCCAGAGGTGGTCCCATATAAAGTTTATTCCTGAGGGTTTGATAGTTTTTCCGTAAAACTCTAAAAACCTTCCCTCCTAGCCATTGTACATCGAATCGACAGATAAGTCTAACACCGGTATTCACAAACATTACTTTGACGTGTGAGACACTGTAGTAATGTTTGTGAATACCGGTGTTAGCAAACTGACGATTTACTAATGCCAGGAACTCACGTGCCGCGAAACTTGACATAAAATGTATGCAGTTTTGGTAATTAATGCCCTTAGACGCCGGTGGAGCATTCTCTCGATTTGATTTCTCTTCTTAGTTCGATTTTTATGGTTGGTTTATTGATTCCCTTAGTCACGCCGCGTGTAGAGTCGAGCATTGAAGTCGGTTTTTCTTTTATTTTTAAAACGTAATTATTGTTTTTTTCGTAGTCCCGTAATTTGTCCCATTAATGGGACCACAATAGAGAGCTGTTTCTCGTAGTCCCATTTTCCTAGCGTGTTGGAAGACTGGCGTAGATTTGACAACAACTGACTTTCAAAAGGCGCAAATATATAAATCTTGATCGGGTTTATATATTTGAACCATTTGGGGTCGAGACCCTGGGTCCGTGGGGTTCCGGGGCCCATCGCGTCTTCAAAAATCTTTCAGGGCGTCTGGTCGAAGCGTCGCGTGATTCGAGAGCTGGCGACTTTTTGGCACAAAGAATCAGCATTGCCATTCAGCGTGGCAATGCCACCAGTGTTTTGGGCACGCTTCCGACTGTCAGTGACCTGGATCAGTTGAGCTATCTTTAGATCGTTTTTATGACGATCCTTAGATAGCTTGACTGATTCTATTGTATTTTGTAATTTTATATTGTAGTAGCTTCGTTTCTGTAAATAAATCATAATTAAAGATTCAATAAACAAATAAAAACTGACTTTGATCATGATATTATCTTCTTCCACAACCACACATACCAATAAGACTTCGAGAAGCAGTTCTTTGGTCCCATTAATGGGACAAAATAATGACACCACGAAAAAACGGCTGTCTTTTTCTATGAAGTAGTAGCTTATCTAATAAGTATGTCGTTAAATCAACAATCAATATGTTTGTCCGGCCTTGCGTCCCATAAACAATTCACTGTGAATTGAGCTGGCCTTGTCGAAACTTCCTCGAATGAAATTTCATCGATTTTTTCTATAAAAACATACCATGGGGTGGTTTATTTCAGGTAGAGTTTATTTGGTAGATTTTATCCACATGTGACCTCATTAGGAAAGTTTGAATACTACTCGTAGGTTCATAGGTACCTAGGGGGCGAGGGATGGGGGGGGGGTCACAGGGGACATGAGCATACATACTGTTTGACGACCTCTGTGGCGCAGTGGGTGAAAGCCCGCTTGGGACGCAGAAGGTTGCGGGTTCGATCCCCGCGGTGGGATAAATGTTTGTATGATCTGCAAATATTTATCTCGGGTCTGGGTGTTTCTATGTATAATATGTATGTATTTACAAACAAAAAGTATATAAGTAGTATATCAGTCATCTTAGTGCCCATAACACAAGCTCTGCTTACTTTGGGGCTAGATGATGCTGTGTGAAAAGTCCAGCATTATTTATTTATTTATACATCTGTAAAATGCAGGTATGTGACAAATATGTATTTGGAGATGCCTCTGGGCGACTGATTACATACCCTTAGATCCCATTCCCTCCACTCAGATTTTCAAACGATTTGGAGTTCACAAAAAGAAAGTTTGAGGGATTAATTTGAACTTGTTGAACCATATTGAATTGATTCAGGCGTGACTTTGCGGAAGTGGACTTCCGCAAAAAAATAGACAGTATATTTTTGATATCTTACAATGGATTGTAAGATATCAAAAATGGTAAGGAAATATATAGTACCAATCCGCTAATTAGATTAGCGGATTGGTACATTTACAATTAATATATTTACAATTTTGGCTTGATATATTTACAATTTTTGATATCTTGTTGAACCATATTAAACTGATCGCACATTTGTCCGCGCCGTACGCGCCGCAGTCATTTTTCTTTACTTAGAAATAAATACTGATTACGTCAGAAAATGCGGCTAGCAGGCGGCTTCTGACTTCTGACGTGTCAGCATTTCCTGTATTGAATTGACAGTTCCGCGCGAATGGGTCGTGCGACCACCTTTAAGATGAGCGTCCACAGGTCAGTATCGTACGCATCGGACGTATCGCATTTTCGCGAAGGCCCGCCTGCGACGCAAAAGGTTGCGGGTTCGATCCCCACGGCGGGACCAATGTTTGTATGATCTACAAATATTTGTATCGGGTCTGGGTGTTTCTATGTATAATATGTATGTATTTACAAACAAAAAGTATATAAGTAGTATATCAGTCATCTTAGTACCCATAACACAAGCTCAGCTTACTTTGGGGACTAGATGATGCTGTGTGAAAAGTCCAGCATTATTTATTTATTCTTTGTATAGAAAGTCACACCAGTGCGTCCACTGATCCACATCGTACGGATCGCACATCGGTAATGCACTTGTGTGACTTTCTATACAAAGAATAAAAATGCGATGCGTCCGATGCGTACAATACCGACCTGTGAACGGTTATCTTTAACCATCCACATTTTACAGTCTATGCTATGTAGTGTATGCTATTTATATGTATTTATACATGCTATGCTATGTAGTGTATGCTATTTAGCGATAAGACCGCCGATTGTATGTCATTGTGTTTTTTTGTTTATTTTTCAATTTTTGTTTATTTTTATTATGTGGTGTGCAATAAAGTATTTTTTATCTATCTATCTGTTACAGTCGAAGCCAGGTGAGGTGACGCAAGCTGTCAAAGACGCAATCGACGTGGGATACAGGCACATCGACTGCGCGCACATCTACCAGAACGAGACGGAGGTCGGCGCTGCGCTCGCTGAGAAATTTGCTGAAGGAGTCATTAAGAGGTAGTACCTATTTGAACCTTGAAATGAAATTAAATGGGATCACATAATTCACCAAAATATTTCACTTGAGTGAATTTGAGTTCGGGTTCGTAATTTCACAGAATGAGTCTCGTATGCAAATTTTAATGTCAGGGCAATGTAGTTGAATGTTTTGCCTTTACAGTAATGTAAATGTAAATCTTTACTTGTTGATTTATGTATTAGTATTTTTCACGTAGGAACATATCCCTGACACATAGAACTTTTCGACATGTAATTCTACGCGATAAAGGAACATATGGAGAGATTTAGGAGAGGCCTTTTTTTTTTTTTTTTTTTTTTTTATAACGTCAGAAAATCCATTATGGATACCCGACCGCCGTGGGGACAGCGGAAGGGTTATGTCGGACTCTCACCGACTAAAAACTGACGCGTGGCCTGCCTCCATGCATGTCAAGGGGCTCCGCGATCTCCTATGGAACACAGCGGTGCCCCTCTCGCATTTTGCCTAAGCACTGTCCCGGGAATGGCATCCACAGCCACGCCCGGCACCCTCGCGGTGCTTACGGCGGCGCTCGCCACAGAGCGCCGCCGCCCTCCCGGGGTCCGCATCGTGGACAGTCGAAGTCCCCACTTCAACCACCCGCGGACCCGAAAAGTCCCCTGTTGGGCAGGGGATACCACTCGCCCCCTCGCGGGGCAGGCGGTGCGTTCCCGCCTTCCATCCCGAGTGGGTTCGGCCTCGCTCCGAACCCACTCCGCGGCCTCCTCATCCAGACCATACAAGGGACTGGTGCCAAGGCAAGTCAGTCAGTGTGTATCCGACCGAGTCGCCAAGGCACCCACATCCCTTGATGCCGGGCAAGAGTAGCGAAGGCGGTGATATCGCGTACCACGCGCTCTCCAGAGCGAATCTTGGAGGTACCACCGCCTTCCACCTCTTCGGTGTTCCGCCGCCTACGAGCCTACCAGCTCGTCCTAGCTTCATCCACTGCGCCATCTGCGAGTCAGAGGGACGCGCGGAGAAGCTACCTCCCGTCAGACCATTGGTTATCCGACAATAGATTCCGGTTTATTGTCGGACTTAACAGGGCACACCGGCCCTTCAACTGCTGTTCCCCCCGGTTCCTCCCCGGATCCGTAAGGGACAAGCAGCTTTGGGCACACGAGAAGGTTGTCTGACCTGGTGCCCCTTAGGAGAGGCCTACGCCGCCGTAGAGGCGACTTTTGCTGAAGAACAGTAAAATATTAATTAAGTATAGCAACAATAATTTCTAATTTAGGTAAGCAATAGCAATAGGATTTTATTTTATTTTATTTATTTTGAGCCGTGTTGGCCGAATGGGGTTGTACCTCGACTTTCAATCCGATGGTCGTGGGATCGAATCCCGGCCGTGCATCAATGGATTTTGCGTTTCGTAAAATTTATATGCGCTTTAAGGGTCGATTCACATCTGACCGAAGATCCGTCGCGTATTATCGGTCGCGGAACGCCAGAACTGACAAATGTATAGAAAAACACTCGACCGTTCACACTCGACGGACTAACGTATCATCGGTCGAGTGTGAACGGTCGAGTGTTTTTCTATACATTTGTCAGTTCTGGCGTTCCGCGACCGATAATACGCAACGGATCTTCGGTCAGATGTGAATCGACCCTAACACGAGCTCTGAACGGTGAAGGAAAAACATCGTGAGGAAACCAGTTAGTATTCTTATAGGCGGCGATGGGCTTGCAACCTGTCACTATGGAATACTAACTTCTGCAAGATGTGGGCATGTATCAAATATGTATTTGTACATGCCTCTGACTACCCCCTTAGACATCTTCAAAGGATCTGGAATATAAAAGATCTGAGAGAATGTCTACCGCGCCTTGGGGATACAGTCGTGACCCCGTTTACGTTTATTTATTTTATTTTAAATTCTACGCTGTAAAACTGAAAAACTTTGAAATACGAGTAATAAAATGTAGGTAGTTAAAATACTAAAAGATACAACTTCAAAAAAAAATGTATTTGTCTATTTCTTTTTCGATTTTAAGTGCTCCTCAAGTACACCACTTACATAAAACACGCACTGAACGTAATCACTTAAACACTTTGATTGGGGCCCTAAAGAACATCAACCGATGCAGGTAATCTGTTTAAATTGAACACTGGCATAGGTAATCACATTTTTTACGACCTTGGTACTGTACTTATCAGACGATCGTATCAGACGATTATACGATCGTGGTACTTATCAGCTGATTTACTCGCGCGTATTCGCTATCCATTGATATTAATCTCAGATAGAATAGAAAACGCTCAATAGGTGCCTTTTCACCTTCAACTTTCGTTTGGCGCTTTCAATGAATGCGTCATCGAACGCAACGCCAATAAAAATCATTTTTAACACCCTTGCTCGTAAAGCTGATGTTATTCCACCGGTTTTAAATATGTAAAGCGGGTCATAACAAACGCGTGTGTTATCAAAGCAAATAGTTATGTTATAGTCCATACAAATTCCATAACAGCATTATTTGCCATTTCAAATATGGAACTGATCGTCGCCGAGCTGGAGTCGTGCCTCCAGCTAGTGAGCAGCGCGCTGTTGCTATTCAAATTTCGAACTAATCGCCGCGCGGCGCCAGTAGGCAGCGCTAGCGCGCTGTTAAAATGGCGGGAAAGCAACAGTGTGCATTCACAGATTGAGTTTATTTAAATGTTTTTTTTTCTGTTTCCTCGCAAATGTGTTGAAAAACGTCGTACGATATACGTGCGTATTGGTTATAACATGCTCGGCTCAATTACGCCCTCGCCTGCGGCTCGGGCTGAAATTCCGCCTCGCATGTTATAACCATCTTTACGCACTAATATCGTAATGTACTATTACAGTCATATTAGTTTTACAATCAACTCAACGCATGCGTTAAGGGCATGCCTCACGTGCGATGTTGACTGCGCTATGACGCATGTCCTTCATAGACAAATTAGGGCACAGTGTGGACATAGCTACTCTTAACTCTACTTACAGTTCTTTTAATGGATCTAGGCATTCGTGAATTCGTCCGAGGTGAAGATAGCCGTTTCGATGCGCAGAACACAATTCTATATAAAAAAGCGGTGACTGCGCAGACAAAGTCAAAGTCAAAAATCATTTATTCAGTAGGACCGCAGGGATCACTTAGAATAGTCTTAAAACGAATTTTTTAATACAGTTGCTCAAAAAGTGGCGTATTGCAGGGACGTATAGCGTTCGGGATGTGGGCTATTACACACTCGTGCTTTTTTTTTACCTTTCCCGAACTCGTGCGTTTTCTTTCCCAACTGTCACGGCAAAGGAAAACATCCTGAGTAAAACCAGTTGATAGTGAGGATGACAGATAGGAGCGCGCCGCCACCTGGCGCGGAGCAGGCGAACCATTCACTAATGATATTTGATTTTTAATACAATTTCAATGTACCTATATGTGAATTATAACTTTTATAAGAAATAAATGTTAAGTTAGTTGAGTTTATTGTGTTTTTATTAAATTGCTTAATTTTTTCGCAGCTGTATTAAAAATAGTCGTTCAGTACAAGTGCGGAACCGTCATTGCAACTTGTTCCGACTGTCAACCCTCGCCTTCGGCTGCGCCTCGGCTCGGGTAGACATTTGTCGGAACTCTTTGCAATGACAGCCTTTCCGCACTTGTAATGAAATATACTATTACTCCTGTTCTTTCGCGACCAATACCGTGAAGAATCAGGGCAACAAACACGGTCTGGGGCCTATCATTCTTTTAGGTGATCCATGGATCCATTGAGTTGACATTGACAAACCTACGAATGCCTTTTGAACGAGATTAGTAATGGTAATGGTTTCCAGAGAGGACATCTTCATAACCTCGAAGCTGTGGAACACGTTCCACCGACCGGACTTAGTGGAGGGAGCTGTGAAGACAACCCTCCAGAACCTTGGCTTGGAGTACCTGGACCTGTACCTCATTCATTGGCCGCAGGCTTATAAGGCAAGTGTGGGCTTAATAAGGTCAGTGATTGATTGAATGAATGAAGAATTAGCTCAAGGCAGGTAATTGATTGAATGAATATCAGGCTTACAAGGCAAGTGTTTGAAAAAAATAATAAAGAGCCAGCTCAAGGCAAGTTTTTGAATGAATGAATGAATGAAGAGCAGGCTTTCCCAAGCTTAGTAAGCAATGACTTGATTAGTGAATGTATAGCAAGCCTACAAGACAGTCATTTAATTATTGATGAGCGAGCTTACAAAGCAAGTGATTGGAGTGAGCTTTGGTAGTTGCTAAGCATTACAAGTGATGAATGAATGAAAAGCCAGCTTACAATTTGAAGTTTTTTTTTTATCTAGGAGGGAGACGAACTAATACCCAAAGATGATGAAGGCAAAATGATTCCATCTGACGTGGATATTGTGGACACTTGGCGCGCGATGGAAGCCCTGGTCAGCCAGGGTCTGGTGAGGAGCATCGGACTCTCCAACTTCAACAGGCGGCAGATTGACAGGATCCTGGAGATTGCGAATGTGAAGCCAGCGATGCTGCAGGTGTGACCAAAAAGTCTCAGACCATTATAATTTTCCATGAAAATTTAATTTTTCAAAAATGTAAAGAAATCTAGTCTAGGTAGTACTTACCTAAAAAAACAAAAATCATTACTGACTCTACCTATAAGCACCTACCTACCTATTTTAGGTCCACAAACGCATTAAGGAGTGGGGGCTATATTAATTCTGAAAGTTCCAGTAGTCGCTGTAATAAACACATTCATTCATTCATTCTCTAAGGTCATGTCAAGGTCACGTGAATGAACCTAACCCTAGGTATAAAACAAATCCTTATTCTAGATTGAAGTCCACCCATACCTGAACCAGCAGCCACTCTTCGACTACTGCAAGGCTAACGATATCGCAGTGACAGCGTACTCTCCCCTGGGTTCGCCGGACAGACCCTGGGCGAAACCTGGGGACCCTCAGCTCATGGATGACCCTAGGCTCAAGGAGATCGCTGATAAGTACCAGAAGACTGTCGCTCAAGTGCTCATCAGGTAAGGTTAGGATTGTTCCCAGCAGGGCTATTGTGTAACTCAATGAACATCGGCTTCATTTTGTTATTTGAAACCTAGCGTAGATTCAATTGTCATATTCGTATTGTATTTTTAGATGGGAGAAAAATATCAAACTCAGTCACGTGACTGTTACGACCTTTTCTTCGTTCGGGCACAGTTCGGGTCACAATCGGTCAGCTGTTCAACCGCCGCAACCAATCACAGTGCAGTAATTGATAAAACTGACGTTTCTTGCACTGTGATTGGTTGTGATCGGTTGAACAGCTGACCTATTCCGAACCGAATGCATTCTGAAGTCTGAATGCTACTTTTTTATGTAGCACGTTTTTATGACTGTATTTTCCATCAGATACGCAATCGACCGAGGCATGATCGTAATCCCAAAGTCAGTGAACAAGGCCCGTATTGCGCAGAATCACGACGTATTCGACTTCCAGCTGTCGCTTGAAGATATCCAGAAAATTGCTACATTGGAGTGCCATGGACGCATTTGTGATATGAATGAGTGAGTATCTACTTTATAACTAACGGATAGAAGCACGGGTAGAAATGTTCCGAACTAAAAGTGAGGACTTGTATATAATCTGTGCTTGATCAGAAAATGATGTATGACAACGAATGAGTCGCTATTTTGGTATAATGAACGATTTCGATGTATTGAATGAATGATTTCTATGTCTACTATAGATAATCTGTGTTGGCCGTTAACGAACGAAATTACGAATTTGTTTACTGTGCATTTGTTCACTACCTAATCTGTGGATAGAAGCGCTCGTGGTCGTGCTTGCTTATGCCGGCCACCCACGATCAAGTTTACCGTCCAGTCTGCCGCGGACTGGATGCGTCGTCCCGTCCAGTAAACTTGACGGTGTATTGGTATGGGTGTGCATGACAAGCGAAAAAGAACTTCGTTCTGCCGACTTGATCAAGTTTGCAGCGCTGCAAACTGGACGGTAGACTGGATCGTGAGTGGCCGGCATTAGTCGTTCTTGATAGATCGTCGAAGTTAAGCAACGTTCGAAATGGTCTGAGTGGATGGGTGACCGCCAGTGGCATTTTCGTCTGAGCGCTTCCGTGCTTCGGAACGTTAAATTGTCGGTCCCTTAAGCCATGACGGAGGCCTTATGGCGGCCTAAAAACTCCGTCAACAGAGTTGGCCACTGACTCATACGAACTTACTTTAGTGCGCTTCAAAGACAGCCTAATCTTAATTCAAACTGAGTATGTATAATCTCTCAATTTTACAACAAAAGTTTTTTTTTTTTTTTTTTTTGCGGTTTTTATAGATTTTTTTTGTCAGCATCATCTAACCCCAAAGTAAGCAGAGCTTGTGTTATGGGTACTAAGATGACTGATATACCTACTACTTATTAATACTTTTTGTTTGACATACATAATTATACTGGGTGTTTCTATACACCTAGACCCGAGACAAATATTTGTAGATCCCGCCGCGGGGATCGAACCCGCAACCTTTTGCATCGCAGGCGGGCCTTCGCCCACTGCGCTACACAGGTCGTCAAAAATAGATAATGGTACGGCGGAACCCATCGTGCGCGGATTTTTTTATAAAAACTTTTTTACATTTTTTTTATTAGGTTCTCAAAACTGGACGTTCACTTTGGGAATGCTTTCATTACAATTTTAGAAAAAACTAAGGCGAGCGAACTACCTTCTCGATGAGAACACAGCATGCATTTAAATAGTTACTAACTCACGAAATTAAGAGAAACTTATTTGAAAAAAATAAAATATAAAGCAAAAATACAATATTATACACTAAGCGTCTTACCATAGAACGTGACATAAAGTTATTCCGGAGTGTAAACTGTCAAAATGTATGGTTATTCTTGATTTATTCGGTGGAATAACTTTATGTCACGTTCTATGGTAAGACGCTTAACCTAAACAAAAGTAGTCAAGGCCTGACTACACTTTGAACTACATATTTCTTCCAAACAGTCTCTTGATAGAAGAAACTGTGATATAGAAAATATCTATTTCATGACATTTATCATTATAGGATGAACACTTACCAACCTTTTGTTTTTTTTTCAGCACACATCACCCCGAATACCCTTTCCACGATGAGTACTAACGCAGCTTCGCAGTGTCCACAGCTTCACACCAAATCGTTGTAAACTTAGGCAGATTGAAAAGCCTAGTTATAGTGTTATTTATGTTTAAGCACATGCAATAAATGAATGTTTGTTTATACTTTTTTTTATTAAATAGGTCAGCATTTGAGCTCACTCTGCCTGATGTTAGTAGTGAGGTCTAAGATGGAGCATGCTTACCTAGAAGGAACCTATTTACTCTTGATTTGAAGACCCCTATATTGTACTTTTAGGGAAATACAGAGCCCGGCAATGAGTTCCACAATTTGGCGGTGCGTATGAAAAATGTGTTTTATTATAAAAAAATATACAGTATAGTCTAGCTAGATAATATAAAAGAATAATAATCTCTTCTATAAGAAATGCGAGTCAGGCAGTACAGTTATGCGCAGTCCTCGCGAGGTAACGGTGAGCGGTAGCGAGGGAGGCGGCGCCTCTCCCTCGCTCTCAGAGTCAGTCTCGGAATCTGATGCGCTGAGCAGCGACAGTGGCGCCACCTGCGCTGACAGTTCTTTGGCTTGGCTGTCTGTTATCATCACCTGCATCACATAAGTTAACACTTGAATTTTTTTTTATACAAATTATAAAAATAATATAGAAATTAAACTACTTTTTGTTTGATAGGCTGCTCCGTCGCGGTGTTACCCGCGGTCCCTCGGGAAAACTTCACTTTCCCGGGATAAAATGTAGCCTATGTTCATCAGGGATAATGTAGGATTCTAATATTGAAATAATTTTTCAAATCGGCCCAGTAGTTTCGGAGCCTATTCATTTCAAACAAACAAACAAATCTTTCCTCTTTATAATATAGTATAGATTACCTGTAGCCAACAATCCTTAGCTGCGTAAGGCTCTTTTTCAGTAGCTAAGGCCCCCCGCACACGTGGCGCGACCAGCGTCACCGCAGCGGGCCCGCAACGCCACGTGAAGTGTGCACCTGCCCTTACACGCGCGCTGAAACAGTAAGTAGTACATTAGTAAAGTATGCTATAGCGCTACAAAGATATCTGTTCCGGTGAGGGAGGCGCTGCTATCGCATTTGGCATAGAGAAAGTAAATGTCTACGGCATTTGGTGTTGCCAAAAAGGGATTAATGTACAAGATTCTGTGATTGCAGTTCCAATAATTTGGCGACCTCTGTGGCGCAGTGGATGAAAGCCCGCTTGGGACGCAGAAGGTTGTGGGTTCGATCCCCGCAACCAATGTTTGTATGATCTACAAATATTTGTCTCGGGCTGGGTGTTTCTATGTATAATATGTATGTATTTACAAACAAAAAGTATATAAGTAGTATATCAGTTATCTGGTTCCCATAGATAGATAAAAAATACTTTATTGCACACCACATAATAAAAATAAACAAAAATGGAAAACTAAACAAAAAACACAATGACATACAATCGGCCGCACAACACACTTTGCTTAGTTTGGGGCTAGATGATGTGTGAAATGTCCAGCATTATTTATTTATGATAGATACGTACTCAATAGCGAGCGGCAATAGGCTCGCCCCCTCAGCATTCATAACTATATGTGCACCCGGCAGGTGCTGAACCCGCCCCTCACCGCTCCAACCACTCTGAAATAATGTAACAGATTTGTTTGTTTGTTATTACCAGCATGTGTGTTGAGTTTATCTATCTATCTTGTAGATGATCGAATCAAAACACGATGCAGTTCCAACGGCAGAAGAAAGTTGGGGGTGCAAACAGAATGCAAGATATGCGCTTCAAATATCTTTAACTCATTGATCGCCGCCCTAGAAAGTAACGTCGTTCCCCCATGCCCGCCCATCGGCGGGCTCGGCACTGAATGAGTTAAGCAATATTGTAGTTTGATATCGTTATTTATCACAGAATCTGTGAAAGCTACAACCTTCATATTTAGGTAAATGATACTTCATTGTTTTATCTTGGATTACGTGTTTTGAAAACACGATTGATGAAACTTTCTAGATCAAATATTTTTTTGAAAAATACATGTTTTGCACTAATTTTGCTATTTATCTCGGGAACAGCACACTTTTTTTGGTGGGGTTTTGTTTTGTCGAAAAACCTAAAAGTATTTCTTTAGTTGTGTCTTTTAATTTTTCGATTGGTGGTTTAATTAACTTGTAATTAGCTAAAAAGTGTTAAAGCGCCGTAAATAACGTTGCGTATCCATAGCTCTGTACTCCTCACACGCAGAACAATTCACACTCGCTGTCACGCTTACAAAATGGCGGCGCATGGCACACTCTTAACAAAGGTGTGTCTCGCTTCGCTCGCTAATACTCACGTCCAATGTCTCAGGTATCTGCGGCAAGGCTCGCTCTATGCTCGACATTTCGAAACTATCCGTCGACATTTTTCCGGGCTCTGGAAATAACATATTAAATAACATTTTTTTTAATATCCATACTAATATTATAAAGGAATGAGTATATGAGGGGAAGTTTGAAAGTAGCGCAAGTGACTGACAAATTGAGAAGTGGAAGGATGGCGTGGTATGGGCATGTCATGAGGAGGGATGAGAGTCATATAACACGACGAGTGATGAGTATGAATGTGGATGGATATACTAGTAGGGGTAGGCTTAAGAAAAGATGGATGGACTGTGTGAATGCGGATATGTTTGTGAAAGGAGTGAGTTCTGATATGAGTGATAGAGGGAAATGGAAGAAAGAAACATGTTGTGCCGACCCCACTTAGTGGGATAAGGGCAGGAAGAAGAAAAAGACTAATATTATAATCTAGCTGTCCGCCGCGGTGTTACCCGCGGTCCCTCGGGAAAACTTCACTTCCGCGGGATAAAATATAGCCTATGTTCACCAGGGATGTAGGATTCTAATGGTGAAAGAATTTTTCAAATCGGTCCAGTAGTTTCGGAGCCTATTCAATTCAAACAAACAAATCTTTCCTCTTTATAATATTAGTATAGATGTATCTTAATAATCATACTTATCTATTTTTAACCGACTTCAAAAAAAGGAGGAGGTTCTCAATTCGCCTGTATGTTTTTTTTTGTATCTTGTTACGCGATTACTCCGCCATTTGTGGACCGATTTTCAAAATTACTTTTTTGTTTAAAAGGGTATACTCCAGAGGTGGTCCCATATAAATTTTATTCCTGAGGGTTTGATAGTTTTCCCGTAAAACTGTAAAAACCTTCCCTCCTAGCCATTGTAAATGGAATCGACAGATAAGTCTAAGACTCTCTTTGCATTATGTCAAACTGACGTTATAGTCACGCCGCGTGTAGAGTCGAACATTGAAGTCGGTTTTTGACGTGTTAACGTCTTATAATTCGATGGAGCCGGCTGCACGCACGTAAAAACATGACGTCATGCGTCGTTACCTCGTCATGCGTCGTTACCTGACGTCATGAGGCGGGAAATGTAAGGCTTGAAGTGCAAGCGAGAGCGCGGAACGAGCGACAAAGAAGCACAAACGTTGTCACGTTCAACTATCGTCAGTAAACAGAGTCAAAGTCGAAGTCCGAGGTCGACCTCGACCTCGAGGTCAAAAAAAAAAGCACAAACGTTAACACGTTCAACTATCGTCAGTAAACAGACTTTACAGACAACAATTTTTTTTCTTTTAGTTTTAAAACGTAATTATCAGCCAAATTACCTTCAAGTTTGAGAGAGTCCGAGCTCATAGCGCTGAGTCCGCGTTGTAAGGTGTCCTTTATCTGCTGTTCCATGCCGGCTGATAGAGAAGGAGTTTCCTCCACAACCTGGAATTCAATTCAATTGATTCATAAAGTTAATACATAAATATTCATTCATTTATTAAATTTTTGCTGGACATTTCACACAGCATCATCTAGCCCCAAACTAAGCAAAGCTATGGGAACCAGATAACTGATATATAGATCAGACGATCCTCGATCAGACGATCCACCTAAAGCCGGAGGGCATTACCACTCGGCCACGGAATCATTAGCGTCACAATCAAAATTTTTGATAAGCTCATATTTATTGGTAAGTAAGTTCGTATGAGTCAGTGGCCAACTCTGGTGACGGAGTTTTTAGGCCGCCTTAAGGCCTCCGTCATGGCTTAACGACTTAAATAGCCGGGACCGACAATTTAACGTGCCCTCCGAAGCACGGAAGCGCTCAGATGAAAATGCCACTGGCGGTCACCCATCCACTTACAGACCGTTTCGAACGTTGCTTAACATCGACGATCTATCAAGAACGACTAAGCAAGCACGACTACGAGTGCTTCAATATATTTATTGGTTAAGCAGCGATAAGCGCCATCTACACGTTTCACTCATTTGATAAGTTTAGATAAGAATTTTCATTTCTCTGCGCGCGGCTTCACCCGCGTGGTACCAACATTTTGAATAGCCTATATGCTATTCCAGGTCACTATCTACGCCTATTCCAAGTTTCATCCAAATCGGTTCACTGGTTTAGGCGTGATTGAAACACAAACATACAAACATACTCACAAACTTTTAGATTTATTATATTATTAGGATATTAGGATAATGATTGATGAAATACCTGTAACGGCGCCCAGCTTAGTTTAGCGGAGACCCCAGCGAGCGGCGAGCGTGCACTTGTGTTGTATGAAACTTGTACGCGCGATGCAGACCGACGTCGCCGCGGCCGCGTCACCAGCCATGTACCGCCGCAGCTGTAATAATTATTTACACTCAATGCACATTGAATTGGGCAGCGACGCGTCAATTAGTTTTATAGCGCACCATTATAAACCTTATGAACAATGGTACAAGATATAGAAACGCTTGTAGAATTAACGAGATCTGGCGAAGCCATCTAGCGGGCCGCGCCGGCTCGATCGGTTCATTCTACAAGTGTTTCTTTATCTTGTACCATTGTTCATAAGGTTTATAATGGTGCGCTATAAAACTAATTGACGCGTCGCGTGCCAATTCAATGTGGCTTGAGCTTTATACAGATGGTAACGAAAAAGGACGACCTCTGTGGCGCAGTGGGTGAAAGCCCGCTTGGGACGCAGAAGGTTGCGGGTTCGATCCCTGCTGCAGCATAGTTGTATGATCTGCAAATATTTATCTCAGGTCTGGGTGTTTCTATCTATGCGTATGTATTTACAAACAAAAAGTATATAAGTAGTATATCAGTTATCTGGTTCCCATAGTACAAGCTTTGCTTAGTTAGGGGCTAGATGATGCTGTGTGAATAAAACCTGTTCATTAGACTTGCTTGCTATTTTCTGGGTGTAAGTATTCACTATTTTTATCGCAGTATCTATGTGTGAAAAGCAGAGTATTCACCTCGGGGTTAAAGCTGTCTTAGTCTTGGGCGCTCTTGACTCCCTCGCTGTCTCAGGATTCTAGTCATTAACTCCCTCGTTGCACTCGGGAGTTAACTATAAACACTCTCGCTGTCGCTCGGGAGTTAACTAAATAATCCTTCGATGCGCTTGGGATTCAATATGGCGCCCGTGACATAATACACTGCTTTATCCCCTTAGTGAGTTTGGTGAGAAACAAAATGGAAATGGGCCGGTCACATATCATGTCTAAAAGACAAGAGATGGACCGTACAGACCACAAAATGGAGAGGACCAGCTGGCAAGAGAAAGGTTGGCAGACCATGTAGACGGTGGACTGATGATATAACGCTGACGACCTCTGTGGCGCAGTGGGTGAAAGCCCGCTTGGGACGCAGAAGGTTGCGGGTTCGATCCCCGCCGCGGGATAAATGTTTGTTTGATCTGCAAATATTTATCTCGGGTCTGGGTGTTTCTATGTATAATATGTATGTATTTACAAACAAAAAGTTTATAAGTAGTATATCAGTTATCTGGTTTCCATAGTACAAGCTTTGCTTAGTTTGGGGCTAGATGATGCTGTATGAAATGTCCAGCATTATTTTTTTTATAGCTGGGAACGCCTGGATGGATGCAGGAGCCGATGAGGAATCATGGCTGAAGATGGAGGAGGCCTTTACCCAAACAGGGATCCATTTCTCCCAATAAATACTAACAATAGGATCAAAAATTAGATATAAGATATTACTAACAAATACAGTTCATTATAATTAAGAAGAACCATGTACTTATGAGATTTGGAAAATAAAAAGGCTATCATTATTATCCCCTTGGTGAATAATCTACTATATAAAAATAAGTCGGGTTTTCCTTCCTGACGCTATAACTCCAGAACGCACGAACCGATTTCCACGGTTTTGCATTCGTTGGAAAGGTCTCGGGCTCCGTGAGGTTTATAGCAAAGAAAATTCAGGAAAAATCTGGTGGCATCTGGTGGCGAAACAGAGTTCGCTGGGTTTGCTAGTCTACTATAAAAACATAGATACATGACATTTTTAATAAATCATTTCATTTCATAAAGCGAAGTACAGTCAACAATGTAAGTGGATTAACATTTGGAGTTTACATACAACGCTGGATATTTCCAAAATCCATAACAAAAATCTTGAAAAGAAGATTCCGCGTTAATTTCCCAGAAAAAGTTACCTTTTTCTTTGAAATTGAAAACAAATTACATTTTAAGAAATCAAACTGTTAATCGACTTTCGTTGCTGACTGTACAATGGGCGGTCTTATCGCTGTAAATTGTGACTTACTTAGGATCTTCTCCGATGAGTTTGAGAACTTCGAAGCCCGAGCCTCTCTGAGCCGCCTTCAGTTCACGTCCCGTACAGCCGACTATCTATAGAATAAATATAATTGATATGTCTGTCTGTGATATCTGTCACTCTTTAAGCAGGAATTACGACACTAACAGACGAACAAGATTTATTTTTACATTTTTAATATTACTAGCTTCTGCGCGCGGCTTCGCCCGCTTGGTATCAACATTTTGAATAGCCTAATGCTATTCCAGGTCACTATCTATGCCTATACCATGTCATGTAACTAGAAGAGTACTTAGTATGAATGTTGATGGATTGAGTAGAGGTAGGCCAAATAAAAGATGGATTGTGTGAAGAGACATGAGTAAGGAAGTGAGTGTTGAGATGACGGCTGATAGAGGATGGAAGAACACATGTTGTGCCGACACGTAATGTGGGAAAAGGGCAGGGAGATGATATCTACGCCTATACCAAGTTTCATCTAAATCGGTTCACTGGTTTAGGCGTGATTGAAACACAAACATCCAAATATCCAAACATCTAAACAAACTCACAAACTTTCAGCTTTATTATATGAGTGGGAAGTATGGACACAGAATACAGAGAACAGAAGGCTCACTTCACGAAACAAATTAAATAAATAGCGACTCTTGCAGCGACGCAACAAAGTTCAATTCAGCTCGCGCAACCGCAAAACGTCCTTGAGATGATTGCCTAAACATAGCTCAACGCTTCTAACTCGTAAGCACTCGTAGCGCTGTCCCTTTCTGGGGCGTTGCGGTGATTTCGTAATCCTTTGCCCGATACTCAAACAGTAGCGCGGCGGAATCAGTGGCGTAGCTACCGGAGGGCTAGGCGGTGCTGTGCACCAGGGCCCCCAAGCTCAAGGGGCCCTCGGGCCCCGGACTCTAGAGTCCGTAAAACGTTATTGAATTTTTCAATACAATTGTTATACAATTTGATTTGACATTTATTTATTGGAAAACCAACAGCTATTACACGGTGTCCTTAGTAACTACAATAGAAATAGTGAGCTAATTACAGGTCTTCGCTAATAGTAGTAGAATAGCTAGAAAAAATGTGAACACTAGTCTTTTTCACGCCGGAACGTATGCAAGACACATTGAACTTGTTTCGTTTCACGTTGTGTGGCTCACAACAATTTTGAAACAAAAAAGTCAAGAAAAAAAATTAAACGATAAAACATACAAAAAAAATGTTTTTGTCTATTTCCTGATTAATTATTTCATAAATTATCATAAACGAGCCATAAAATATAAATAAATAAACATTTTCTAAAAAAACTCCGCCAATTAACAGTACTGAGTAAAATGGAACGTAACCTATTAGAGAGTGCAAAAATTAAAATCGAAACAATTGATGAATCGATAAGTAAAGAAATAATCGTTGGTTTAGTAATTTTATCTATGAATGAACCTTGTAATCGATTGAGATGAATTGATAGTAGTGAAACAAAAATCGATTTTGATAATCTCGATTAAACTTTAGGACATTACTATTAGACTGATTTTGACATTATCTCGAAGTGTCTTGCATACGTTCCGCCGTGAAAAAGACTAATAAACTAAATAAATAACTAATAAACAACTAATAACTAATAAACAACTAATAAATAATACTTGTATACATACTTATCTATCTTAATATAGATACTTAGAATAAAAATATAAAACATAAATGACATGGTTGATAAAAGTGTTCCTGATGGGAAAAAGCGTCGATTGAGACTGATTGAGACCAACTTGTTTTTTTTTTTGACAAATGTCAATTTGAAGTGAGACTATTTTTTTTTTCTTTTTTCTTTTTAAATCCTAAAATGCATTTGATTTTATTTCTCAAAATACTTAAAGCTGCTCAATGTTGTAAAATTTTGTCACACCCTGCATATTTTGTTGTAACAGGGTCAAAGAACACAGTTTTTGCAAATTTCTTTATTCAGTTCAACTCTCACAATTATTAACCTACAAAGCTTAGCTCAAAAGAGTCAATGTCAAAACATGACATTTAGTTTATACTTCAACACTCTCCCTTAAACTAAACCAAAAAAAACAAATTGAAACTTTTACCTTAAAAGTAGAATAACAATCTTCGTTATTTATAACAACAATGATGTTAAAAAAAAAATTATATCATTGACAACAAATTAACAAAGCATTTATTTTCTTACGGATAACATCTGAGACACAAATTTATGATGTTTGTCTTTTGACAAAGGTTTTGTTAGTAGGTCAGCTATCATATCATCAGTACATAGATACCGGACATCAACGATACCATTGCATACATTTTCTCTTATGAAATGGTGTCGCATGTCTATGTGTTTTGTCCTTGAATGAAACATATAATTCTTAGTGAGTTTATTAGCAGACTGATTATCATTATGAATTGCAACTTTGGGTGTTTTGCCTAATATTTCTTGCAAGAGGTTGCGAAGAAATAAAGCTTCCTTACATGCGTCAGAAAGTGACATGTACTCTGCTTCCGTACTTGATAGAGCTACAGTTCGTTGTTTCCTACTTTCCCACGAAACTACTGACTTACCTACTTTGAACATGAAACCAGTGTAGGAACGTCGATCAGTTTCGTTCCTGCCCCAATCAGCATCAGCAAAAGCGGAAATCTCTATTCCTCCCTTTTGGAAAAGCAAACAATAGTTTTTCGTACCTTTCAGATAGCGCAGAACCCTCTTTGCAGTCTTCCAGTGAATATCAGCATAGCAGTCATTGAATTGACTTAAATAACTTACTGCATGCGCAATGTCTGGTCGTGAACACACTGCAATGTACATTAGAGATCCAATCAAGCCTCTGTAATCATGATCACACTTATTATCATTACCTTCATGTTCTTTTGATTGCTTAATTTTTGTCAGTACTGCACCTGCCTCCATGGGCGTTGGAGAAGGTTTACAATCTTCCATTTTGAATTTCCTCAAAACTCTATCAATATAGTTAGATTGATCTAGAGTTATGTTGCCATTTTCCCTACAGATTTTCATACCCAATACATTGTGTGCTGGTCCTAAATCTGTAATATCGAATTCACGCATTAGTTTATCCTTAATTTCCTTTTTGTCCAGTGAATTTGGTGTGCTGAACAGAATTATGTCATCAACATAAAGTGCAATTATAATTAACGAGTCCTTTCTTGACTTATAGTATACGCATGGCTCAGAGGATGATTTTCTTAACTTCAGTTTTTCACAGCAAACAGTGTTTATTTTGTCATACCAAGCTTTTGATGCTTGCTTTAGACCATAAACAGCTTTATGTAACTTGTATACTTTATCCTCTTTACCTTTTACAAGAAAAGCTTCAGGTTGTTCCATGTATACCAACTCTTGAAGATCTCCATTAAGAAAAGCTGTCTTTACATCAAGGTGCTCAATATCCATATTGTATTCGGCTGCAATGGCTAATAATGTACGAACTGTTGAATATCTCACCACCGGAGAAAATGTTTCATTATAATCAACTCCGTATTGCTGAGTATATCCTTTGGCTACTAACCTTGCTTTGTACTTCAGAAGTTCACCATCAGCGCCATATTTTTTTTTAAATATCCATTTACATTTCACTGGCTTCTGATCTTGTACTCTGTCAGCGAGCACCCAACATTTGTTAAAGATGAACGAATTGTATTCGTCTTGCATGGCTTTTCTCCATTTATCAGCTTCTTGTCCGCTCAGTGCCTCCTGCACTGAACGAGGATCATCGTCTTTACCGTCTATTTCGTCGACGAGATGAGCTGACATAATAATGGAATCTTCAAAGTTCGAAGTGTAAGAATCAGAAGAGGACTCTTCCTCTTCGTTTAGAACATAAGTTTCATCTGCACTATTATTTGCGGTGCTCTCTTCACTGTCATTCACCAGATCAATGGGACTCTGTAGTTGCGGCAGATTCCTATCAGGTTCAGACTGAAAAGTCACTTCACTAAAACTTGGATTACTATAATGATTATCCATATCTCCTGTGAATAAATCACTTTGGGCTACTTGACCATGTTCAGTAAATTTATTCTCTATAAATGTTACATCTCTAGCTTTAACAATCTTTGTTGGACATTCCAGGTCTAGTAATCTGTAACCTTTTGTGTCGTCACAATAACCCACAAAAATGTATTTCTTAGCTTTTGGATCAAGTTTTGTGCGAAAGTTAAGTTTTTGAGCATAGGCTACACAGCCAAATACTCGTAGATGAGAGATTGAGACCTTTTTATTCGACCACTTCTCTTCTGGAGTGCACCCTCTGACAGCTACTGTTGGTGAACGATTCTTTAAATAAACAGCTGTATTTACTGCTTCAGCCCAGAACTTCTTTTCTAAGCCCGCTTCTTGTAGCATACAGCGCGTTTTATCCATTATAGTTCTATTTGCACGTTCAGCCACACCATTTTGCTGAGGAGAGTGGGGTACAGTGGACTCATGTCTAATTCCGTGGTCTCTCAGGAACGTCTGGAAACGAGAATTCATATATTCTCCACCATTATCGCTACGAATAGCTTTCAGTTTTTGGTTTGACTGATTCTCTACTAAAGACTTCCATTCCAAAAACTTATCAAAAACTTCATCTTTACTCTTCAAAAAATAAACAAAAGTTTTTCTCGAAAAATCATCAATAAGTGTCAGAAAGTACTTTGATCCACTAATTGAATTGCAGGGCATCGGGCCACACACGTCTGTGTGAACCAATTCTAATATATTTGTGGCCCTTTTAAAGGATTGCTTCGGAAAGGGCAATCTTGTCTGCTTCCCTGTGATGCATGCAATACATTGTTGATAATTACTTATATTATATGACATTCCTGAAACCATACCTTTTTTCAGAAGTTCCATGCTCCGATTATTTAAATGTCCCAGCCGACGATGCCAAACTCCTTGCTCGGCCACATCTCCCCTTCCTGCAACAGTCATAGCAGGCGGCACAGACTCACATGCAGCTAAACCACGGCTACTATCAGGCACAGTTGAAACAGAGCATGTCTCTGAAACATTTAGGGGTTTTTCCACAAAGTTGCATTTCATAATTGATCCTAACGCATCTAATTGATAAACTCCATTATGAAGTGTAGCTGTGGCTATTACTTTATTTTTATTGTGAATCATACAGCCACTTGAACTAAACACTACTTTGTAACCTTTGCGAACCATCGCGCTCACTGATAACAAATTTGCTGTTAAATTTGGTACGTAATGAACATCACTTATGGTCTTTACAGTATTGTCTTTCATTTGCACCTGAACTGTTCCATATCCCGCTGTGTATAGTTTCTCACCGTTTGCAATTTTAACTTCCAATGATTTATCACGCACAAGATCTGTTATTATATTTCCGTTATGACACATGTGTCCCGTCGCACCACTATCTATGTACCACTGGTCTCCGTCAATGTTGACTGACAGTGCAGTCAGCAAGGCATCTGCCGTAACACTGCTGCTGGCCTCTTCTGGTTTCTTAGGCGTCTTAGTACAATCTTTGATGAAATGCCCTATTCTTTTACATCTGAAGCATCTTGCTTGCTTACGGGCAATCAATGCAGACTCATCTGCCAAATTATCATCCTTGCGAAGATATTCACGAATTAGTTTTCCCTTCACTAATTCACTAGAAAGCTTGATGTTCGTATTTTCAATGGCCATGATAAATGGATCATAGTCCACGGTCAACCCGCTCAGCATGATGACCGCAACGAAGTCATCCTCCAGCTCTGCGCCCATTTCACTGAGTTGCTGTGAAATTTCTGTAATTTTATTTAGATACGTTTCCATATTTTGACTTTCACTAAGCTTTGTAGCAAAAAGTGTTCTCAGGAGTCCAAGTCTACGGCATAATCCCTTGTCTTGATATGCTTTTTCTAAAGCGTTCCACGATTCCGCCGCAGACTTCGCGTTTCGTATGTGAGGAATAACTGCTGGCGAGACTGACAGCGCAATCTTGGCCATAGCCTTGGAGTTTTTCTTCAAATCTCCGTCACCACCCTCGACGCACTCCCATAACTCTTCGTGGATAAGCAGCATTTTCATCATGAACTTCCATGAATTGTAATTCCCAATCCCGTTCAGTTTTTCAATAGCGTTCAAAGAAGACGTCGTCGGCGCCGGCGTCGCCATGATGACGCGACACGTGCATGCGCGTGACTATTTCTCTAGAAATTTTGTTTTCTTCTTGACTTTATTTGTAAAATACACAGGGACGCGTTATATTTTTATGTCCTGGGCCCATAACCTGTTGTAACAGGGTCAAAGAACACAGTTTTTGCAAATTTCTTTATTCAGTTCAACTCTCACAATTATTAACCTACAAAGCTTAGCTCAAAAGAGTCAATGTCAAAACATGACATTTAGTTTATACTTCAACATATTTATTTGCATACTAGCTGCGCCCCGCGGTTTCACCCGCGTAAGTCCCGTTCCCGCGGGAATATCGGGATAAAAAGTAGCCTATGTGTTAATCCAGGGTATCACCTATCTACATACCAAATTTCAACCAAATCGGTCCAGCCGTTTTTGCGTGAAAGAGTAACAAACATCCATACATCCATACATCCATACTTACAAACTTTCGCCTTTATAATATTTATAGGATTTACTTGATAAAACCTAAGCCGTTCAGTTAGGGCCCCAATTTGTTTTGCACCTGGGCCCCCTTGGTTACCTAGCTACGCCACTGGGTCGAACACACCTAATTCGGGAGTGACATGGTATGGATATGGATTAGTAGGAAGTAAATAAGATACCTGCAAGAATTCAACTCTTCCATGCACAGTATGAGCAGGTTCCATCCTAGGATCCTGCGCGACCAACAAATGCCTCAGTCTACCTCGCACCGAGCCCTCCAGCGGACGATGCCACGATATATGGTCACCCGCACACAGTTTGTTGCCTGGAACAATTCAAGTTTAATAAATACTAGCTGCGCTCCCGCGGTCCCTCGGGATTTTTTCGGGATAAAAAGTAGCCTATGTCCTTCCCTGGAATACAACCTTTATTCATCAGCCTAATCTGTTCAGTTGTTTGGGCGTGAAAAAGTAACAGACAGACAGACAGAGTTACAGAGCCCGGCAATGAGTTCCACAATTTGGCGGTGCGTATGAAAAATGTAGACTCAAAACGCTTTGTACGAACTCTGGGAATGTCGACCATGTACAGTCACGGACAATAAGATGTATTCACTCCATAATGTTTCAACCCATGTACAAGTCAACATGTCCAACAATGTTCTGGTATTTTTATAGATTTCGCCACTAGTTTAACGCGAAATCAATTTCCGCTTTTTGTTTTTAACCTACATCTATTAGTTTTAGTGTGATATTAATTTTAAAAGTATGGAGTGTATACATCTTATTGTCCGTGACAGTACAAGTAGCGTCTATTCTCTATGGCCGTTATTAGTTATTAATAAGCGTGGTGTAAAGTTACGGCACGTTTATTAATAACCTATATACTCACCAGTAGTAAAGACATATCTAGCGAGTGCCTGACAGAGCTGCGCGGGCCACAGCGGGGGCTGCGGGGCCGCGGACTCCAGCCGGAAGGTCAGCTCGAAGCCGTAGCCGGAGCACCCGCCGCGGGGGTGCACCCGCCCGTCGCCGTGCAGGTCGGATAGACCGAAACTAAAATAAAAGTAAAATAAATATAAGTAAGTAAGTTCGTATGAGTCAGTGGCCAACTCTGGTGACGGAGTTTTTAGGCCGCCTTAAGGCCTCCGTCATGGCTTAACGACTTAAATATCCGGGACCGACAATTTAACGTGCCCTCCGAAGCACGGAAGCGCTCAGATGAAAATACCACTGGCGGCACGACCACGAGCGCTACAGATAAATATAAATATCGGACTATATCGTGAGTACTTGGTATGAATGTGGATGGATATACGAATAGAGGTAGGCCGAAGAGATGGATGGATTGTGTGAAGGATGATATGAGTAAGGAGTGAGTGAGATGACGGCTGATAGAGGAGAATGGAAGAACACATGTTGTGCCGACCCCACGTAATGTGGGAAAAGGGGAAGGAGATGATGATGATCGGACTATATCGTGAGAACCTTTCAAAATAACCCTGTCACTCCCAGGAGTGCTGAGAGAAGTTGAACCATTAGGTGCCTAGTGTATTTGAATCGTCAGGAAATAGAGAAATATCGAAAGATAACACCTTCACCTGTTTAGTTAAAAAATGAGCTTTTAGAAATTTTATATTGCCGTAAAAGTTCACAGAGTACAGAACTAGATGGCGCTACTGGTCGGTGAGTCATGTGACTCGCACGTGACCTTTTCGAGGCGAATCCACGAATTTATTCTCATCTCAAAACTGCCCAACGCGTCAAAGCTTTCACTTCAAAAATAATTTTGAAATCGGTTCACAATTGACAGATATTGGTTATCATCTAAAAGACAACACATAGGTAAAACCGAAAATATATATAAATGAAAAGTATAAAAAATTACAAGTACTTAGATATAATTTTTTCAGATAACATCGAATTTACTGAACACGGCTTGTGTGCCATGTTAAGTTGGTCGAATGGGTTTAAATGCGAAGGTCGTGGGTTCGAATCCTCGCCCGGATTAAATGGATTTTGCGTTTCGTAATGCGCTTTATTTATGTACAGACCTGATGTAGTGCCAGTGAGGAGGTATGTGCTCCTCCGGCCTCCCTGGGTTCCAGTACATGCTGATGTAGTCCAAGGGATCCTCTCCGCCCAACCTGATACATACAATTTTGATAAATAACAAGAGATAAATGGAGGAAATAACATCAAAGTCAAAATGCATTTATTCAGTAGGACCGCTGGGATCACTTAGAACTAATTTTACTCCTGTTCTTGCGCGACCAATACCATGAAAAATCAGGGCAACAAACACGGTCTGGGGCCTAGCATTCTTTTAGGTGATCCATCTTAAAACTAAAAAGTCAAGCTCCAGTGGGGACACAGTCAAACAAAATTGAGGATCGTTAAATAGCTTTAAGACACTCCTAAAGTACAAGAAACTTTAACTGCATTTTTTTTTATTAAATAGGTCAGCATTTGACCTCATTCTGCCTGATGTTAAGCAGTAGTGAGGTCTAAGATGGAGCATGCTTACCTAGAAGGAAAGGTTCCTTCTAGGTAAGCATGCTCCATCTTGATTGACTCTTGATTATTTATGATTTTATTGTAATTTAAAGTAGTTTACCAGTATTTGAGTCTAGTGGTGACCTGCAAGGGGTTTGGCTGGTCGGGGTAAGCTTTGCAGCACGCATCACACAGTGCCTTTAGTCCAGGAGGCATTAGTCTATCTGAAATAAAAATATAACATTTAAAATGAGAACAGCCAAAAGTTTAAGAAAAAAAAAACTAATTACGACCCCTGTGGTGCAGTGGGTGAAAGCCCGCTTGAGACGCAGAAGGTTGCGGGTTCAATCGCCGCGGGATAAATGTTTGTATGATCTGCAAATATTTATCGCGGGTCTGGGTGTTTCTATGTATAATATGTATGTATTTACAAACAAAAAGTATATAAGTAGTATATCAGTCTGGTTCCCATAGTACAAGCTATGGTTAGTTTGGGGCTAGATGATGCTGTGTGAATTGTCCAGCATTATTTATTTATTATAGTTACTCAGTAGATATTTTATAGCTGTAACACAACAATGAAAACGCAGAATAACAAAAAAAACCGCTGGTTAAGTGACAAAAATAAAGTTATAGACAAAAACTATTATTATCGACACATAACATGACATGACTCAATATCAATAGGTGATTTGGGTCCCTCAACCTGATAATATTAAAAATTGCAGTAACTTACCAGCTTGGTTTGGCTCCGGGCTGGTTTCCTGCAAGTTTCCAGACCCTGAGGCATTATCATTCTGTGGTGTTTGCATCACCTGCGCAGACGCAACGAAGGATAATGCGCTGTTTTGAACCACTCCTGTCGTAGGCGGAACCCCAGAACCACTAGGACCGGACATTTTAAGTGAATTTAAGCTTTAATTCTAGTGATTATAGTAGATTTAAAGAATGATTGATTTCTGTTTGGGTTGGGTCAGCTGCTTGGGCATTGAACTCGCTCGGCCGACATTTTAAAAATATTTTACACTCTGTCTTGGTTTGGATGACAGTGTCAATAGAACTAAAGCGGATGAACGATATTTAAAACTTGACATTGGCAGAATTACACCTAGTTGTGTACAAGGGTGCCGGTATAGAACTCACCACTTAGCTGTCTTTATTTGGCAAATGTAGTGTTTAGGGCGCTAGAAGGAGAAGAACAATCACAGATTTGTGGGAACGTTCAATTTTACACACACATGCACGTACACTGTACATGAGTTTGGAGCAGTTTGGAGTGCAAAGCTATTGTGGGGTCATATCGATAGTATGATGTCGATAATTACTATGATTAGCGGGTTTGGTAATAACTGCCGCATATCTTATTTTATCAAATTTATTATAAACTTGAATAGAGTACGAATGTTTTGTTAAATTCAAATATTTGAGTCAAATAGAAAATAGAGTAGGTAAGTAGATAGAAGTCCTATGTATTCTTTAGGCAATATTCAGTAGTTACCTTGGCCACGTAAGTTATTATTAAATGGAATGCAAGTTTATAAGTAGGTATCTTCGCTTTAAATATTTTCTTGTATCTTTGTTTGTATTTTGTAATGTCCATGTGGTGTACAATAAAGTATTTTCTATCTATCTACATAAAAATAATATGTACATTATTTGGTAGTAGGATTTTATTAAAGAGGGTGCTATTTTTAAAATAAAACGATCTACTTGCATTTACATTTATTATGAGTATTTTTTTCCGGGATACAGTCTATACCTGTGTTGAACGACAACCTCCTCTATCTTCCAGTGAAAATCCCATTAAAATATTCAGCCGTTCCGGAGATTATCCTGACAATGCTGGCGCCACAGGCGAGCTGAAAGAGTTAAGTGTGGTCATTTCACAAATCTTTAAGTGTGCTATTTTAACTGATTTTTTGTGTTTTGCTACTTTTAACTGATAAATTACTGACTAAATACATCAACCTATCAACAGTAATCGTAATAAAAGATGCCCGCCTCACGAACAACGAACTTTTTAACACAAATTTTGTTGTACAAAAACCTATTGTACAAAAAATATCGATACCTTAGGTACAACACTAGTTGGAAATAACCTATTCAATACAAAATCAAATAAAAACTATCTAAAACGCAAAATTATCATACTGTAGGCGTAGCAGCATGATCAGCGATTAAAAATATTATGATGACGATGTATTTAGTCCACATTTTAATGAAAAAAGTAGCAAAACACTGAACTCACCAATGAACGCAAATGATTTCACGAATATTATCCGTTTTTGCTGTTCCTTTGTTTGAAATCACTGCACAAACCATGACAAACATGCTCTGGCTCAATCTAGTGTAGCTTATTTGCCTGTATTAATTGAAAATAGTTAATAATACATGAATTTGTAAATAACGCACTCTGGCACGACTTTGTTTGGGACCGAAACGCGAAAACTATCCAAAACATAGAGTATCCTATCAAGTAGGGATGACACTGCGCGATAGAGATAGCAATATAGAGTCTACGCGCTAAAACGAGACATCTATGTATCTTTCAAATTTAGCCGTGCAATAAGGCTCACACATGCAAGGAGTGCCACACTTGACAAGCAAATAGATTTCCTCTATAGTTATAGTTACTCTGTGGTTGTGTAGATTGCCCACGGAGAGATTGCCATTAAATAAAAGAAGAAGAAGATACACCGTTCTCACGACCTTACCCCGCCTTCGATCTAGTTCGTCCGAGTACCCCGCATGTACCTATGCGCATGTACGCATGCTTGTGACTCGATTTTTTTACCTGTGTTACCTTATGTATTGCGTGTACCTAAGTTAGTACTTTCCTCGGACCAAGAATCACACTGGACAGAGCCTGCGACGTTGCCGCTCTTGTATCTGTGTAACAAACCTAGTAGTCATGTATCTTTGTCTATCTTACGGAGCTTAGCTCCGAGTAAAAGAGATAGCTAGTGTACGTTTGGCAACGCAGCACTGTAGGTGTAAGTCGTGTCAGTTTATGACTACCTTGGTAGTCAAAACAGTGTGAGATCGTTGGAGAAAAATCAAGAAAAACTTAAAAATTACTGTGTTTAGGCTTAAATTAAATTGATAAATTGAAACTATGTCATGTTCAGCTGTGTATTGTTCATCAAGAACTACAAAAGGAGGAGTAAAAGACCCGGAATCGTCATTTCATGCGTAAGTTTTTGATAACATTTCCCCTCGATAAAAATGCTAAAATAATGAGTTCATGACTATAAAAACAGTAGTAATAGCATTGTAGCAATCTAGTTATTATGTTCATAAGTGATTTTGATTCAAAATAATGTAAAAACCACCAATTTAAAGCCTAAATAAATATAGCTTCTGTGCTAGTGATGCGCGTAGAGTCAAATCTAGTTTTATCGATAGTATTTAACTTTCATGTTTGTTAAATTTAACTTTTAACTTTTAGGTTCCCAAAATGCCCAGAAATAAGAACCGAGTGGATCAAAGCTGTTAGACGTGATAACTGGGAGCCTGCAAAACATTCCAAGCTTTGTTCAAAACACTTTGATGAATCCTGTTTTATCCACGGCTTATCAATAAAAAAACTCAAGAGTACCAACCATTTTTGAAGGACATCCAGTATACTATCAACCGGTAAGTTTTTCAAATGTAAAAATAAACTACATTCAGGGAACAATAACAGGGAAACGCTCTTAGGAGACCTTCCCTAACTTTTTGAGATATTTTGAACTGCATTCACAGATATTGAAAAAAAATTATAGTCAGATCCCCTAAGAGCGTTTTCCTGTTGCTATAACGGTTAAGGTACCTGTCCTCCGTGGCCCATCTCAAAAATCCACCCTGTATTATCAGTTATCTAGTACTAATAACCAAGCTCTGCATAGCTTGGGGCTAGATGGTGCTGTATGGATTGTCCTGCATTATTTATTTACTCTCTGTGTTAATACACTGCCCTACTGCGGGTCTATGATAGATTATTCTTTAGTCAGGTTAATAGATTTTCAAAATGAATGTTGCAGGTAGCGAAGAAAAGAAAACCACCTCAGCGCAGATATGAAATTCAATTGATTACTCCTAGAAATTTGTAATGAAGAATGCAGTCGCTGAAAGCCGCGTCAGAAATATGTATACAAAATTAATATTATTTAAAGGTCACTAAAGGTCAAGTCATTGTAAACTAACTGTTGTAATCTCTCATTGATGTACCTACCTACAGTAAAGTAAAAGAAAATTTTCTGAAAATGTTGTTAATAAATAGCTTAGTTAGATGGATAAATTGTTTTCCGGTGTTATAAGATTGTTTAATAATATAAAATATTATATTTATTGTACATATCAATTTTAATGAAAGTTTAATAAAGATTTAGACTTGATTAAGACCAATTAAAATGCTTTTTTTTTCATTTCGTCTTTATTCTATCGATAGGCTCGACAGCAAAGTCACATCTCTAGTCACGCACACTAATACAATTCTGCAACCGCACACTAGCAAAAAATGGACACGCGTAAAACGAAATCACTCTGTCCAGTATGATACTTGGTCCTAGGTACTTTCTTTAATTTTTTCTTTGAAAATTTTCTAGTAAAAGTTTCGTAGATACATAAATTGCGTAAAAGTATGAGCAAGACCTTTCTATAATGTATGGCATAGATCAACTTCGAGCCGAGTAACTAGGTACTTACCTAAATACACGCATTTAAGTTTGTACAAACTTCGATTTGAAACTCATACCACACTTAAAAATTTAGCCAGTGCTCATAGCCATCGATATCTTGGGCTAGCAGGCTAAGCTCGCAGGCTTCAAAAAGGTGTAGTGTTAGGTGCAAACAAAGTGATTCCCAATGATGTTGTATACTATAGTATCCCATTTCTCTGGTGATTCCTGAGTGTAAACTGTCAAAATAATTATTATTTTTAAACCGGGTATTTATCACGTACCTATTATTATTATTTCTTTTTTCCGACGTTTCGACGTTTCGTTTCATTGCAGCGCCCGTGGTCACGGATGAACAAGTTATGTCACCAAATCACGAAAGTTTAAAAAGTTTAACTGTCAAAATGTATGGTTATTCTTCTTAGATCATTTGTCTGAGTTATTCTTGGTTTATTCTGAGAAATAACTTTATGTCACGTTATCTTTAATATATTATATTATTATTATATAAAATTTAATATGAAAAGTCGAAGATTTGTCTCAAGAAAAACGGTTTCAAAATATGTTAAAAATGATTTATTAATTGGGTAAGGTTATTATCTACATTAACGTTACAAATAATCATGATAATATGATGGAAATACTTAATTTGATCATTATGTAAATTATAACTACCTACAATAATATTCAAACAACTTAAAATAGGTCTAACACCAATACTTAGGTACCTATACAATTCACAAAATTGATTCATAATTCAGACTAAATCTTTAGAAAAATATGTCATAAAATTAATAAAACTCAAATCGCATTTAGTAAAATACAATAACTTTAGCCTGTAATTAAATGCATCTTTAAAACTTATTGATAAAACTTCCAAGTCCAGTACAGTTCATCTCACAAGTTGAAGACTTCATTAAAAGAGCTCGTTGAATGGATAGTTCTTGTGTGTGTCACCCATCCTGCAACAAGGAAGACTGAATTCATATTTTATGTCTAAAAACTACTACTTTTATGTCTAGGAACTAAAAATACTTAAGTACAGTTCGCTCAACGGATCTAGGCATTCGTGAAGTTAGTCGTTTGTCTGCGCAGAACACAATTTGTATGAAAAAGCTCCCATACAACAAACGTGATTTTTTACCGTTTTTATAGACCCTTCGTGCGCGAGTCTAATTCGCACTTAGCCGGTTTTTTTATTATTAAAAAGTAAAAAGTAAGTTTATGAAATTATTATAATATTATTAAAGAAAGAATTATGCACTCACCCCTTGAAAATGAAGTTCCGTTTGTTCCTATTGAGGGCTCGAATGGCGTCCATCTGTGCGTCGGTCAGGCTGAAGGTGACAGCTTGGAGGTTGTTCCACAGGTTGGCGGCTGAAGACGATTTCACTACCACATGCCGCCCGGATTGTAGTTGGTACCTGATATTCAAAAGAGTAATCATCATCTTCCTATCTGTCTCTATGAAATGCTCAATAGTTTGGACATGCTCTGACTACCCCACTATAAAAACGCGTTCGTATGAACACTCAAATCGCGAGCGTAAAAAATTCGCCAACGCGCCGGTTTATAACGCGACGTATTTTTTACGCCCGTACGAACGAACTCTCACGCTCGCCAAGCCTCGGCCAACTTAATGTGCAAGTGAGAGAAATGGTAGGCACCGTCACTGGTGTGCAAGCGAGAGAACAGGAGTTTGGCAACGGGGTTTGCAAAGTGTAGACATCTTCTTCAAAAAATACGTATGAGGATAGAGGAGGATAGCACAGAGAAATGTAGTTTAACAAATCACTGGGGTAACACACACACAATAAAAATATATTTTGACATTTTATGATTTTACCTTATCAATAGTTGAGCGGGTGACACGTTCAGCCCTGAAGCCATGACTTGAATCAGCGGATCATCTATGGCGGGTGGTTGGCCACTCTTGTACTCTTGTGGTGTCCCCTGAAAATATTTGATCAGAATCAGAATAATGATTGCAGAACTGTTGTACAAAGGAAGGAAAAGTAATAATGGCAGGTTAGGATAAGAAGAAGCCGGTCTACGTCTCGACTAGATTTATTAGTTATTCTGAAATAATTGAATTTCTGACTCGATCAAAGATTTCGAATTTTGGAGCCAGCCAAACCAAACATAGAGGCTATTTACACGATTCAATATAAAAAAAATTGTGCAATTTCGGCAGCTATTTCGACGGTAGGAAACGGAAATGCGTTTTTTTTCTGTTATTTTGTGCAATTTTTATAAATTGCATGGCAACATTACAATTACTTCCGGTTTCGGTTTGTGATTCCTGCTACTGGACAATAGATGGCGCTACTAATGCTGCAGAAAAGTTTGAAACTAGGTATTTCCAAATACAACTGGGAATTAATTTTCCTATTGTCCAGTAGATGGCGTTGACTTTAAAACCAAAGCTTGCCTTTTTCATCGTTGCTTAGCTCGTAAAGTGGACTATTTAGGTCTACTAAGGCAAACAACAATATTCAATTCAAAATAGGCAATATACCTTAGAACCCAGAACGCCGTAGCAGCTTAGCGTGATATTCCTTTCGCTGCAGAAGTCGTCGAGTCTCTGCTGAGAGAGGTACGGATGGCATTCGACCTGCGATTAATAGAATAAGATGTTTTTTCATGAGATACCCTGAGTCGTGGGTGTCACAAAGTACGGGTAGGTACAGTCAACGACATAAGTTTGAACAAAGATGAATGAAGCTTTATTGGAGATTTAAAAGCTTCATTTTCATCATGATTTGTGAGGAAATTGTGTACGTATAATTTACAAATATTAATGGCGCGAGTCAAAGCATCCATTAAGCTAAAATTTTAGTTACAAACCAACAATTAACTTTCGAAGACAGAAGATTCAATAACATCAAATGTATGAACTTCTGTCATTCTACAACAGTGAAACCGGAGCTCTAGTAGCACTCTAGGACCACCAGCTATTGATGATAGATATATTTATTTCTCAAAAGTTAACAATCTTTAGTTAGTAGTGTTTCTAAGCCTATATTAGGTTTGTCTAAACACTACGTTCTCTTTTACAGTAACAAAATTATTATGTAGGTACAAAGTTTGAGTTTGATGACTGGTGTATGTAGGTACCTGGTTGACAACTGGTTTGATTCTCGCCCGGTCGAGCACCCGCTGGACTTGCGCGGCGTTGAAGTTGCTGAGGCCAATAGAACGCGCGCGGGCCCCCAACGCCTCCATGCCGAACCACGCATCCATGTAGTCGTGCTCGGAGTACTGGAGTACCGTCGCTATCTTCGGGATAGGGTCGCCTCCTTCCTGTAAGTACACGGTACTGTAATAGTGTGTTTGACTCTAACATAATTTAATGATATGACTTTTCATTTCTCAAGTCAGAAGCGCTCGTGGTCGTGCTTGCTTAGTCGTTCTTGATAGATCGTCGAAGTTAAGCAACGTTCGAAACGGTCTGTAAGTGGATGGGTGACCGCCAGTGACATTTTCATCTGAGCGCTTCCGTGCTTTGAAGGGCACGTTAAATTGTCGGTCCCGGCTATTTAGGTCGTTAAGCCATGACGGAGGCCTTAAGGCGGCCTAAAAACTCCGTCACCAGAGTTGGCCACTGACTCATACGAACTTACTTTTTATTTCTCAAGACTACCCCCATAGATTACCTATACTCTACTTCGAAGGGGTTTGCAGATAGGTAGGTAAGGTTACCTACCTATACAACTCACAATCGGGATCATTAAAGTTCGAACTTTTGTTTGTTACGTTTAAAATCTTTAACATTCGTACATTTTTAAAGTGAAAACTTCTTATTCACATTTTTGCGATGAGAAAAATCTATTGAACTCAGACTGACAGTGTTACCGACACCACCGTCAGCGCCATCTAGATTTGAACTCCGTTACTAAGCACGTTAAAGAACTTTTATCACGGAGTTTCCCGCCGCGCTACCGGTGACGATTCAATAATATTTCCTGACGATTAAAAAAAATACAGATATTTAAAAAACTGCTTTTTATTAAATAACTTCTCTCAAAATGTGGATTTCACACTTATTTATTTGCAACTCGAACGCTTTCACAGTTTTACGCACAAATGCACTATTTTTAAATTAATGTTAGTATTTACTATTCTTTCACATTTTATTTTCAAAAATCAAAAATCAAAAATCAAAAATCTGTTTATTTAGTTACATTATAATAACTTGTTGGGTTGGGATTCTTCTTTTAAGTTTTACAACCTGTGTTAGAAGAATCCCCTCTATTCTGTGGTCTTATAGCTACACTTGTAACATAAAAAATTTACTTAGGTAGGTAACTTATAATTAAATAATTTGTAGTAAACAAACAAATGTACGTAAGTGATTGCAATAATACTCGTATAAATAATGTGGGTAGACATTTTCTTTTGTATGTCTTTCGGTACTAAATCTAAAAGATTAGGTATAACTTGCGAATAGTAAGCACATGTGAAGGTTTGTTAATATTGTAGGATAGTAGGTACAGTATGGTATTGTATTAAATACATTAGGCATTGTATTCGCCATTTCGTATAATATAAATACTCGTGATTCGTGAAGCGATTGAATAGGTAGGTTTGTATGTAGTAGGTTTGTATGGGTATTACATTTTATAAGTGTAGGAACAAATACCTAACTTCGATTGTGTATTAAAGTGTATTAAAGTTTTCTAATTATAAAATATCAAGGTAGTTGTATATTGTATTTCACTTTCGCTTATAGAAGGCGAGTTGTGACGAGTTATTTTAAGTACAGGGGTGAAGAAAGTAGATTTTAATATTGAATAATTATCACAAAATGAACGAGGTTAAAACTATAAAATTAACTAGTTGTATGCTATTATTATTATTATTATTTAGATTCTATGATTGTGTGTATATATCGATGAGTATGTGTGTGTGAAAGGAAAAGGAAAAGTATGCACGTGTTGTGAGTTTGTTAGCTATCGTCGTATATGGACCAAGGCCAAATGATAGATTTTGACAGTTGATTCGAATTAGAATTTTAAAAGTCATTTTAATTCTGGGTGAATTATGTATAAGCTGGTGAAAGTATATCTTCAGTTTCTTGGTAGGTTAATGATTGAAGCCAATTTGACACAGTTTTTTTGCATTTCTGATAAGACATTGTGTAAATATTTAATATTTTGTTGATCGTGTTATAGATTTGTGTAGATTGGGAACAAAATTGTATTGCTGCGAATTTTGTTCTAGTTTTTGTGCAATAAATCACAGACCGTTGGGTACGTTTTCGAAGAAAACTCTGATCAACCGTTATAGTTTTGTGAGTTTTGAGCGTACATTGTAGTATGTATAGTTGTCTAACCGTAAGCACTTTAGCTTCACTATATAATGCACGAGTACAGAACCTTTTTCTTTTGTGTAACATTACTTTTAGAATGTGTCTTTGGGCCCGTTCTATGCTAACAAATTTAGTTTTATGTGTACCCCCCCATATAGATATGCAATATAATAGAATTGATTGGACTAAAGTTGTGTAAATATATGTTATTAATTGTACATCCGCAATGTCTCTTAAGTATTTGAATATCCAAATTAATTTTCTAGCTCGATTGGCAACAAGTACAAGTTGAGGATGCCAGGAGAGGTTTTTGTCAACCATTATGCCTAAATACTTAGTTGAGTTAACTCTTTCAAGGTTTGGACAAGCACATATGTTTTTATTGTTGCAAAAATGAGCCGTTATTTTAAGGTTTGGGTCTGGTCTGGTTGTAGAGAGTCTAGTATGGAGAAAGCTATGTAATTAGTTTTTGTTGTATTTAGTGTAAGCAAGTTTATGTTTAACCAATTAATTACTTTATTAAGGCCCTTTTCAGCTTGTAAGTACACCTCATTCCAGGTATTACCGTGGAAAAGTAATGCAGTATCATCTGCGTATGAGAATACTTTTCCATTTATGAGTTGTATGTTAGTGAGATCATTTATATAAGCCAAAAACAGGGTTGGGCCAAGTACGCTACCCTGTGGTACGCCATACTCATGAGTACTTTGATCAGAGCTATAGATGTCATTGCTCAATTTGATACATTGTGATCGGTCTTTTAAATAATCTGTGAGCAGTTTATGGAACGAGCCTCTAATGCCGAGCTTCTCAAGCTTTCGTATAAGAATGGGGACCGAAACTGTGTCAAAGGCTTTTTTTAAGTCTAGAAATATACACAACGCTTTATATTTGTTATCTAGGTGGTTGGTGATGTTTTTAGTTAGGTCTAGAATGGCATCTTCAGTGCTGATTCCCCCGCGAAAGCCATATTGCGATTTTGATAATATATTATACGAATTTAGAAATGAGCAAAGCCTACTGTTTATTAATTTTTCTAATATTTTTGAAAGTACCGGTAGAACAGAAATAGGCCTATAATTACTAATATCGCTTCGGTCTCCATTCTTATAAATAGGATGAATTATGGATCGTTTTAGTTCCCTAGGGAAGATTCCTTGTCGAAAACATAAGCAAGATAGGTGCGTTATAATTTGAAGTAGTTCATTTTTGGCCATTTTAATAAATTGTGTTGGAATTTTGTCCCATCCGGCTGCAGAATCTGATTTTAGGTTGTTAATAATTGTCTCGATTTCCGAGGGGTCTGGTTCAATTATACCTATTGAATTTAGCTGAGAAGGGATTTTATTAAGGTACTAGCTGCGCCCCGCGGTTTCACCCGCGTAAGTCCCGTTCCCGCGGGAATATCGGGATAAAAAGTAGCCTATGTGTTAATCCAGGGTATCACCTATCTACATACCAAATTTCAACCAAATCGGTCCAGCCGTTTTTGCGTGAAAGAGTAACAAACATCCATACATCCATACATCCATACTTACAAACTTTCGCCTTTATAATATTTATAGGATGATTCTGCGAGACTGGGATCAGTGGTTATATTTTTGGCAAGAGTTATTCCAACAGAGTTAAAATGCGTATTTATATACTCAGCAGATTCCACAGGAGAACTTTTGATGTTGAAGAGTTCTTTGTTTATTGATTTATCTTTTTTTAGGTGTGTTATATTTTTTATGCAGGTCCAGAGGGTTTTTGTATTTGTTTTAGCTTTATTTAGAAGATTTTTTTCATATTCTTTTTTTAACTTTTTTATGAGATTATTGCAGTAATTTCGATACCGTCGGTATGTTATTTTTAGAATTTCATTAGTGGCATCGTTACGTAATTTTTTTTGAAGTTTGTTTCTATTTCTAATACATTTTAGCATTCCAGGGGTGATCCAAGGTTTTATTGTTCTTTTATTATTTGATATATTGATTGTTATAGTGTTTTCATGCAAGCATGTTGTGATTAAATCAATTAAATTATGACACAGTATGTTTGGATCTTGAATGTCAAAAAACTTGTTTATATTTTTAGTTTTTAATGAGTTCACGGCATCTGTGTAATTAGTAATTGTTTTAGTGCGTTTAATGGTGGGTGTTTCTTCTTTTGAATAATAATTTAAGAGGACCATTTTATGATCAGTTATTGTTGTGTCTAGGACAGCTACCGCTACCGTATATTTTGCAGTATCAGAGTTAGTGAATACATGGTCGAGGCAGCTATTATTCCTTGTATCAAATCTGTGCCCAGGCAGTAGACTGTGGGTTGCGAGCATATCTAGGTAAAGTGCGGAATGATTGTGTGTGTTCCCATCCATGATGTTTATATTTATATCTCCAGCCAGTGCTGTGTTTATTTTTAAATGTGGTGCTTTTAAGTAGTTATCCAAAGATTTTATGAATTTTTTAGGGTTCTTTTCAGCTGGGGAACGATAGATACAAATCACTGTACTAGTGGGAGTACTGATTTCAAGACATGATGCTTTAAACAAGGATACTTCTTTAACTCTATGTGTTACAGTATTTTTTATAAAGACTACCACACCATCATTCTGATTTGTCATTTTAGTAGAGCTGTATGTTTTGTAGTCAGTTTTTATTGGTAGTGCTTTATCACGATTTATTCTACATTCAGTCAACACGACAATATCGATATTTTGTTTGAGCATTGTCATATTAGCTTCTAAGTCATCAATATTTGAAGATTTGTGGACACTTCTGATATTTTGTATAATTATTGACAGCTTAGGTTTATCTGACGGTAACTCATTTTGAAGATCACCTATTGTGCAGTTTATAGATTTGGTTGTTTGTATAGTGTCTAATTCTTGTAATACTATATTTTGTCTATCCATTATCAAGGTTTTGTCGGGGATTGAAGGTGTTATTTATCATGTGGTTATGTGTGTGTGAATTGTGATATATATAGTTCAAAGTTTCACTACAACAATAGTTAACTTCTATGTGTGTGCATACATATTGGCTACAAGATATAATAATTAAATGCAATAAGAGCGATTTCTTATAAAGTGGCGAATAACTAGAAGTGAGTGCGATCACTTTAAAATAGGTAGTCATGACGTTACTACATATAATGTACCAGTTAAGGAGAACTAAGGATACGATTAACTTAATTAGGAATTTACCTAAATCACAGCACATGCACTTTCCCCTAGGTAGTCACTGTTTAGGCAGTTGTTGCAGTTGAGCCTCGCTTGTGACCATGATGATAGGAGTGTTGTCGTCCATTCTCAAGTACACCTTACCATAACTGGTCCAGCAGTATTTGTACTTATTGGCGGCACGGAAATCTCTCGCCAGGAAGTAGAGTCTTGAGGACAAGGGTGTTAGGTTCTCCGATATAAATATTGGAGTATCTGCGTGCCTACAGATTCCTAAGGAATATGCAGTCAGCTTTGCGGTTTTATTTTTGTAATTGTAGGTTTTCGCCGCCTTCAAAAGGTCTGTCTTCACAAATGTATTATTTAGTTCAACAATGAGAGAACTTCTCTCTGTTTTAGGTTTTTTTATTTTAATAATATCTTTTACATCCGACCTTTCCAGTTTCAACTCTAGGTTATTATACAGCTTTTCTATCATCTGGAAAAGATCTTTTTTGCTTTCGTCGCCTTTTAGTGGCACATTTCTTATTTCAACATTAGTTTTTCGCTCCGTCCTTTGTAATCCTTCTACTTTATTTTCTAACAGAATGATCTGCTCCTTGTCTTTCTTTGCCTGTATTTCCATTTTTTCTATTTTAGTTTTAAGTTCGGCATTTTCCTCAGTCAGATGAGTTAAGGCACTCTGTACCAGTGAGTTCGTATGCTGGATGTCTTTTAAAGACGTTAGAATAACATTTATCTGAGCGTTCTGTGCCTCAGCAAGTCCATTTATTAGTTCTTTCATTTCTTTTTTTAACTCCGTAGTCATATCTTGAACTTGGGTAAGATTTAATTCATTTAATCTCTTCCTTTTGTGACGGACTGCAAGAAAATTTGGTGGAGTGCTTTCGTCGAGTGTCAACATGTCAGGAACTGAATTAGATTTTTCAGGTGTTTTCATCATTGTATGCTTCGATTCTTCGATTAGAAATCTATCCAAAGCAACGTGAGAACCAAAACATGCACTTAATTACAGTTTTGTGCAAGAAAAATAATTTAACAGTAGGATATGAAGTAAGTACGCAGCCGCCGTGCAATTCTTCGTTCGTAAACAAAACAAGCGAGTTGAGTACCGGGATTCTTTTGTTTATGCACTAGTACAAACTTGGTTAGCGGTGTGTGAGCAGGAAGGCAATTATGGTTGCAGCTGTCTCGCCTCCGCGTCGCTGGCTACGTTTGCGATGGTACTTGCAAAGTGCTAGAATCGTCCGATTCGGTGCGACTTTGAACCTTATGTCACGCGGAGCAGCAACACACGTCCGTTCTCGTTGGGACCACAGAGGGAAGAGGATTTTAGCTCTAAGTCTGGTGTCCTTTAATTAAAGAAACACATTGTTCTAAGATACATATTACCTTAGTTATAAGCTATGTGATTTCTTTGTTGGATGCCCTAAATAAATAAATTAAAAATAAATAAATAAATCATAATTTTAATCACCATCAGCGTCTGTTTAGGTACCTTGAACGACATCGGGTTGTGTATCATGAACAGGTCGATATAGTCGAGCCCGAGCGCCTCCAGCGAGGACTCGAAGGCGGCGCGCACCAGGTCGCGGCGGTGGAACGTGCTCCATAACTTCGACATTATGAAGAGTTCGCCTCTGTAACAGACGACAAAAAGATTTAATTCGTGCATCAATGGGTTATGCGTTTCGGAAAATGAACTGCTCCTGAGGAGATTTAGGCTCAATGCACATTGAATTGGCAAGCGCGCGTCATTGGTTTTATAGCAAGCCATTAAAGGCCTTATGAACAATGATACAAGATATAGAAACGCTCGCGCCGGCGCGTCCCGCTATATGGCTTCGCCAGATCTCGTTAATTCTACGAGCGTTTCTTTATCTTGTATCATTAATACGGCCCCTGATCCTTACGTCAACGTAAGATAATACTCGTAGTGCGAATTTAACTCACTGTTTTATCTACAGCGTTTCGTTGAGTGTATCAGACACAGTCTCAATCTTCCATTATTCATCTCTCAATCTTTTTTTTTCCATTATTCATCTCTTCATAGCATCTAAAGTGGAAACCTGTAATTGGCCATATTCTTAGTATCTAAAGCCTATTTTTAAGTTTCTCTGTATCGCTGTTGGTTTCCCAAATAATAAATAAATAAAATAAATTCCAGCGGTACCTAGGTACAGTAGGTACCTACCTGGTGACAGTTCCATCATGAATCTTGGCCCGGATAGCGTCGCCGATCGCTCTCTCGTTGCCGTAGATGTAGGCGGTGTCGATGGCGCGGTAACCGAGGTCAATGGCCGCGCACACCACGTGGAACACCAGGCGAGGGTCCAGCTGGAGCAATGTTTTAAAATCTTTTTTATCTTCGGAATGTCAGTTGATTAATATAGTTTCGGACTTGCGCACGAAAAAAAACGGCAAAAAGTCACGTTTGTTGTATGGGAGCCTTATAATGTTTATTTTTTTGTAATTTTTTATAGTGATAATCCACACTTGGTATTTCATTCAGAAATGAAAAGTCTTATCATAATTTTCGATTCCGACGGGATTCGAACCCGCGATGATCAGACGATCCTCCTAAAGCCGGAGTGCCTTCGATCGCTCGGCCACAGAACCACATGCGTCGAATTCGAAATTCTTGATAATCACAATCAGTGCTCAACCGATAAATATGAGCTTATCAAGAATTTCGGATTCGACACATGTGGTTCTGTGGCCGAGCGGTCGAAGGCACTCCGGCTGATCATCGCAGGTTCGAATCCCGTCAGAATCGAAAATTTTGATAAGACTTACATTTCTTACTGTTTATTTTATTCTGTTTTTTAGTATTTGTTGTTATAGCGGCAACAGAAATACATCATCTGTGAAAATTTCATCTGTCTAACTATCACGGTTCATGAGATACAGCCTGCTGACAGACAGCGGAGTCTTAGTAATAGGGTCTCGTTTTACCCTTTCGGTACGGAGCCCTAAGCCTCCTCGCAGACTGCAGACTTTCTATCGGCCGTAGTTGAGGCAAAATATACTTCGGTTCGTAATTAGTATGTAGAAGTATAGCCCGTCTCAACTATCGGCCGATAGAAAAGTCTGTAGTCTACGAGGGGTCTAAAAAGACCTTACATAACCAACACTCACCAGAGCAGTTCCAAGAGCTATAGCCGGTATAGCATGCCCATTAGCCAGCGTGATGGTAGGCACAGCCGTGGTTTCGTACTTCTGCTTAGCAGCCGCCAACTCCTGGATCCTGGTCTGCAGTTCCTGGGACAGCTCCTCGGGGGGAGGCGTGGAGGGCTTCGGGCATTGGGGTGGTTCCGTCTTCATTGGTGCTATCTTTCGCTGGAAGGAAGTTCGTCTAGAATTTTTTGTAACTCAGTACACAGTTAAGTAATCTATAGGTACTTATAAAATGCTTTGTCCTGAATGACTGACGGATGAACGCACAGCCTAAACTGCCCATCGTAGAGACTTGAAACTTGGAGGGTGTGTTCGAAGGGGGTGAAAAACGGGGGCAAAGTTTGTATGGGACAACTTGATTCCTTAGTCCAATCCACTTCATGCACAAACATTCTTTAACTACCTACTTCTACTACCATCCCCTATTTTTAATATAAAGAAGAAAGAAAGAAAGGCACAACCTACCTACGCAATGATTAATCCCGGGTACTACGAGTACAGCTGCGCTACAGCGTCCCGTTGAGTCTGGCATAGCGGTTCCCATACAAGGTATGACATTAGTGGCATTTTGCTATACATCCTTCCTATACGTACTAAAAAAAATATATACGTACTTATACTACTAGCTGTTTCTCGCAACTTCGTCTGCAAATTCTACCTATTTAATTATTCGTGAAATGTGTGTGTGAAAAGACCATGGCGATCACCCATCCTCAAAAATGACCGCACCCAACGTTGCTTTATTTGTTCCCTTAAAATTTTTTTTTGTCATTTTCGTGTTGTGATTGGTCGAGCTCAATTGGGATGATAAAGGAATGGATTTCTAGTTAGACATTAAGGCCTCTGTACCTACCTTTGTCTGTGTGCTTGAGTGGTAAATATCTGAGTCTATCTACTTACAAGTTTGGGATCCGGTAGGCAGACGCTGTCCTGCCACAAATCTCGCTCAAAGAATATCTTTGAACAAAATCTGGGAGGCTGAAAATATGGGATTTATTCATTATTATTTAATAAAGGACAAAAAAACTAGCATTGAAAACAGCGCTACCTACCGGCTCTAACTATATTACCTCCTAAATATTATCAAAATCGGTCAAGTAAGGAGATAAATGAATACAAATCACTCGCACACCAATATTGTAGTACCTATACAATATACGGTGGGGCATCTAACCTCATTGAGACCTTTTATTTTGTAAAATGTTTAGATAGATAAATAAACACTTTATTGTACACAGAAGAAACATACCTACATAACAGGAACACAAAATAACAAGTAGGTACAATGGGCGGCCTTATCGCTAAAAGCGATCTCTTCCAGACAACACAACAGCAACTAATTCCGGTATTCTACATAGGTTCTTCTACAAATAGGTAGGTATATTCTTTTTTCCGTTTGTGCTGTTCCAACTTCCGTATTTACGTCTAGATACGCCCTGCCTATCTCCACTTGATATTTTGCTTAATATAGTAGTATTTATAGTAAGAATAATGTTAAAATACTTACAATTAGCAAAATACACATAAATATGCAAATGTACTTCATCTTTCTTGGTTATATAAACCACACTAAATTAAATTTATCCGTTTTACACCACGATACACCGCGTCGACTATCGAAATATTTTTAAAGAAGTTGAGTAGGTGAAGTTATGTTAATCTACCCTCAATTATTGTTAAATATCATTTATTTCAAGTAGGTACAATATCGCACAAGGCAAGGTATCGTAAAAGGTAAACATACTAATATTATAAATGTGAAAGTAGCTGTCTGTCTGTCTATCTGTTTGTTACCTTTTCACGCCCAAACCAAACAGAAAGGCTAGAAAATGTCATGGATAAGGTTGTATCCCAGGAAAGGACATAGGCTACTTTTTACCCCGAAAAAATCCCGAGGGACTGCGGGTGCGCAGCTAGCTAAAACTAATGCAAGCAATGATCAGTAGGTAAGTCACCCTCAATTTTATCAAGTTATTTAGAGCATAAGACTTCAGCGCTTCTATGCTACGTAAGTACAATTTCGAAGGATCTTGACTCAAGATCGTCATCATTCATTATTTGCCTGCCGTCCCGTTGCGAGGTCGACACAACATGTTCTCTTCTTCCACTCTCCCCTATCACTCATCTCCGATCCACTCCGTGAGACTCAACCTTTGCTTTGAAATTGTACATGACAACCTGAGAATTTGTCTAACGTCAAGACTTGAGTGACTGATCTGAAAGAATGTCTACCGTGCCTTGGGGATACAGTCGACGACCTCTGTGGCGCTGTGCGTGAAAGCCCGCTTGATACGCAGAAGGTTGCGGGTTCGATCCCCGCCGCGGGATAAAAGTTTGTATGATCTGCAATTATTTATCTCGGGTCTGGGTGTTTCTATGTTTAATATGTTTGTATTTACAAACAAATAGTATGTAAGTAGTATCGTATATACTCGTAGTACCTACAAGCTTTGCTTAGTTTGGGGCTAGATGATGCTGTGTGAAATGTCCAGCATGTTTATAAGTCTTGAATACAAGGTGGATTATTGAGATGAGGCAATAAGAGTTACCCTTAGAGGTCAATCCGTAACATTCTTAGATATTCTGAACTACATTCACAGATTTTGGAAAAAAATAGGTACTGCATATAGTGGACAAAATGCCTAAGTACCAAAATTTTTTTTTTATGAAAATTTCCTGTAACGTTCAACCTGCCTCATCTCAAAAATCTCGGAAGTACACGCATTAACTTACCAGCTGTTTATAAAACAAAATTTTAAACGTTGCAATAAAAAGTTGTCAACAATTTGAACTTAGAACAGTCTGATGAAAAATTAAACCAACGAGCACCAACTGACATTACAACTGATCTTTGTAGTTCTTTTAATAACTTATTATTGTGATTTATCAATGATTAAATACCATTAGCTAATTATAACATTTGAAAGGACGTTAGATAACTAATTTTAACTAACTAGCTAGATATTTGTGTGCTGTGGAAGGCAAAGTCTAAGTTCTTTGTTATACAGGGTGAGGCATTTGTCGGTAGGTATATTTTTTAACTGTTTTGCATAAATTTCCGTTTTGATTTGGTGTTTACTTTGGGCATGTTCCTGGTGGGAAGCAGGACCAGTATACTTAATTCACCTGGGTGAACTAAATACACTATTTAGCAGACTTATTCACTTATTAGAAGAGTACTTGGTATGAATGTTGATGGATTTACGAGTAGAGGTAGGCCAAAGAAAAGATGGATGGATTGTGTGAAGGATGACATGTGATAAGTAAGAAAGGAGTAAGTGTTGAGACGACGGCTGATAGAGGAGAATGGAAGAACACAATGTTGTGCCGACCCCACATAATGTGGGAGAAGGGCAGGGAGATGATGATGATTCAGGTCATTTCCGGGTGCATTATGTGAACGAAGTAGATTTAAATCACGATTTAAACAACTAGCTTTATTTTGACGATTTTTCTAGGCTGACTTGAGGTACCAAAAACCTGTTCAAAACCCAAAAACGTTTCCAGTATTAAAACCTTCTAAAAATAGAAAAGTTCTCAATCAGATACCTACTTAAAATTTTGAAACATCTTTTATGAGACCGCTTTAAATGTAAACAGACCCGTATGTTTTTATAAAAAAAAACTTCCGCGTCAATAAAAATGCTGATAGGTATGTCATTTTTAAAAGGCTGCACTGTTTTTCATGATCCTACTTAAATCGAAATAGGTCAATCCTTTTAGGAGGCACCTACAAAACTACAGACAGACACAGCTTACACAAACACACAGACAAACTCGTTAAACTAACCTTTAACAGACTAGCTACGCTCCCGCGGTGTGACCCGCGGTCCCTCGGGATTTTTCGGGATAAAAAGTAGCCTATGTCCTTCCCTGGGATACAACCTTTATCCATGCCAATTTTCAGCCTAATCTGTTCAATATCAATCAAATGACTGGCTAGCTAGAACTACTCATACAGTGAAGTTTCATAATCTATTTCATCTACGGATTTCAAAATAAAATATGTGTCAATCAATCAGATATGTGATACAAGTTATCAGTTATGCATTAGAAGTTCAATTACCTCTTGCAAAACCGAAATATTGCTTGAAGTACGTAAACAATTTGTATAAGTAACATTATTTGTTGTTTTACAACTCTTTCTTCTTCTTCTTGCCCTTGTAGGTGAGGTCGGCACAACATGTTCTCTTCCATTTCCCTATCACTCGTCATATCAGAGAGAGACTCGCTCCTTTCACAAAAATATCACTCGTCATATCATAACTCACTCCTTTCACAAAAATATCTGCATTCACACAGTCCATGATAAGTACATCATTGATTTTTCACAACAATGAATATTTTTTATAACATCATGACCAAGCTTGTATGAAGATAATGTTTCTGTCCCTAATAATTTCTCTGGCAGTCTTTTTACTGTAATACTCAGTTTGCACTGTTATACGTAGGTACCTATTTAGTACTTGGTACGGAACCGAGAGTGGGCGAGTTCAACTCGCCACGTGTCCGGTTTTTTTATGAAATCGAAAAGAAAATGGTAAGTATTTCAATTAATCAATCTTTCATTGCATACAAGCCATATGGTGTCGCAAAACATCCCTTACGTTAAGAAATGAAAAGTCTTATCAAAATTTTGGATTCCGACGGGATTCGAACCCGCATCGATCAGACACAGATGAGTTCACTAGTGAACGTGTAGATGGCGCTAATCGGTGGTCAACCGAAAAAAAGAATATGAGCTTATCGAAAATGGATACCGGCAATAAGGGATTCTGTGGCCGAGCCGTAAGGCACTCCGGCTTTAGGAGGACCGTCTGATCGATGCGGGTTCGAATCCCGTCGGAATCCAAAATTTTGATAAGACTTTTCATTTCTTAATGAAATACCAGGTGTGGATCAGCACTATAGGTAAAACAAAAAAAAAATATAGACTTATACGTTGTCAGGAGGCGACCTATGCCTACACTCAACGGGACGCTAGTGCCTGGGAGATTGTTTGAGATGGAGGCTTGTAGCACCTAAACCATCCTCTCAGCTAAATCAGCCTCATCATCATCATCATCATCGGCCTATAGCAGTTTGACATCAGCCTTATCCACTGGAAATTAAGCTATAAACCATGACAGAAAGTCTTAAGGCGGCCTCAAAACTCCGTCTTCAACAACAGCGATTCAGACTTCATTCGGTTCGGAATAGGACAGCTGTTCAACCGACCGCATCCAATCACAGTGCAAGAAACGTCAGTTTTGGATCAATTCCTGCACTGTGATTGGTTGCAGGATATCAGCTAACCTATTCCGAACCGAATGCATTCTGCTCAAGCCTGAATCACTACCCAGACCTCATACGAACTTACGTTGCCCAACAAGATAGATCGTCGAAGTTAAGCAACGTTCGAAATGGTCTGTAAGTGGATGGGTGACCGCTAGTGGCATTTTCATCTGAGCGCTTCCGTGCTTCGGAGGGCACGTTAAATTGTCGGTCCCGCCTATTTAAGTCGTTAAGCCATGACGGAGGCCTTAAGGCGGCCTAAAAACTCCGTCACTAGAGTTGGCCACTGACTCATACGAACTTACTTACTGAAATAAACACAGAATACAAGATTTTTAAGAACTCACCTCAAAAAGTGCAATTTTCTCCGAAACGGACCTCTGTCTTGGCAATTCTTTTCGATTGATCGCAACCTCCTTTGTCTCCACTGCAATTTTGTCCATAGAGTTCATCCTATCCACCAATTTGTTAACTTTTCCTTTTACGAAATCACCCAGGTCCAACTCGGCTAGTGACTTTGCTTTCCTAAGTTCTTCATTTTTGGTTTTAGCATTGTGATAATCTTGTATGTACTGTAATGTTTTGAAATTGTTGTCATTACTCTCCAACGTTGTGTATTCGTGATCTCTTGATTTGTAGGATTTGAACCCATGTCTGGTTTTATCGTAACTTTCGAAAACTATATCTTTTGTGTATTTATCTTTATTTAAATTCAGTTTTGGATCCTTTTCTAAATGTTTATGTGTTCTCTCTAAAACTGTATTATTTGAGTCGCTATCTTTACTTGAAGCCAGATTTTCTTCAACTTCTATATTAACTGTTTCAATTTCATTCTTATTTTCAGGTTTCAAATCATTAAGGATATCTGTGACTGGTTTAGATTGATGAGTGAACATAACGTCTAAAGACCTTGGTCTAGATTCTGGTTTCAAAGTTTTGATGATTTCGCTTATTGGTTTTACTTTAGGTATTCTTTCAATTTTGTTACTTATATGATTATCATTATTGATGGTTTCATATCTTTTTAAAACTTCTTTGACTGGTACGAATTTCGGTACTATAACTGGTTTATTGACTTTATCTTGCCAACTTTTGTTTTCATCTGTAACATCTTCGGTTTTAGGTTCATATTCCCTTAACACTGGTGCTAGAACTTCTTCTGTGATTTTAGATTCTTTGATAATAAAAGCATCGGTTGTAATTTCAATCTTATTCTCTAGATCATATTGATTACTTTCCGGTGATTCGATGATAACCATTTCAGCCTTTACTATTTCTGTTTCACTATCACCGTTTGTAGCAATTTCAACCGTGTTTACGTCGTTATTGTGGACTACATTTACTTCAAAGGGTTTGAACACTTCCTCAACTATAAGTGGTGTGTGAACGTGGACTTTATTTTCTGGTATATGAGCAGTGTTGAGTTTTGGTAGCTTAGTCTCTTTCCTAGGGATTCTTGATTTAATAGCTGGTTCAATATCGTGACGCTGAAAATAGAATAACATTTTAAATGGTCTATAAAATCAAATATTATGGTGGATTGTGTGAAACAACAAACATGAGTGATGTGTGACATGAGTAAGAAAGGAGAGAGTTTTAAGATGACGGCTGATAGAGGGGAATGGAAAAACAAATGTTGCGACCACACAAAATGTGGGACAAGGACGGAAGATAATGCTGGTCTATCAAATCATGATTAAGTGATAGCTTGTTATACTAATTCACACATTATAATAAAAAGTATTACCTCAAACATAGCAATTTTAGACAAAACTGACTTCTTTTTTGGCAAATCACTACCAAAATCAATTTTATGTGTATCAACCGGCTCATGTGCATCAATTTTGTTTATCAACCTTCCAACTTTGCCTCTCAGTTTCGCTACATCCTCGATACTGCCATCCTTTTCCTTCATGAATGTTTTCTTATCTTCTATCTCAGTTTGATTTCTTAAAACTGAATCATCTATTTCATAAGATGTATCAACTATTTCCATACCAGTTTCAGTATTATTTATTACTTCAGTACCAACAGTTTCACTTTGGATCTGCGTTATTTCAACTTTGTCTTCAACTTTATCAGGCTCAGTATCTATATAATGAGGGGTATAAGAAATTTCCTCTTTGATATCTTGCGCGGGATCTCTTTCTTCTGTAAGTTCCTGTACTTGCGAATCGAATACTGGAATTCCTATTTGAATAGAGCCTTTGTAAATGTTTTCTTCTTCTATATGCCCGGTTGTTATTTCAGTGTTGATTTCGCTTGTTGAATTTGCCGTGACAGGTAAACTATCAAGGTCTTTTTCATCAATAGTTTGTTGCACTATAACATTATCAGTATCAATCAAGCTATCACCTGGTTCCATGTCTTCCTGATTCAGTTCGGACTCGTCAAGCGTTTTTTCTAATCCATCTATGATTAATTTTATTTCTTCGCTGTAATTACTATTACATTCTAAATCATCTAATTCATTTTTACTTATATTTGCAACACTAACGTAATTTTTGTCAATAGAATTAACTTCAGTATCTGTAGGTTCTTCGATATTCACTTCTAATGAACTTTGAACATTTAAGTTTATGTTATCATCAACCGCTTCTGCAGTGCCGGCTGATATTTCGTGTTCTACGTCATTTTGGTCGTCAAATTTCATCTTCTCGATTTCATCAAACACATTATTATTTATTTCCTCTTCTGTTGCAGCATTTTGGGCTTCATTTGGATTGTTATTTTCTTCGAGTTTGACATTATTTTGGGTAGCAGTATTTACTTCATTATTAATGGCTGCTTTTACTGAATTAATATGGTTTCGTGTATTTAATTTAGACTTATCAATAGTAATTTTAGCATTTTTGTCTGCTTTCCCATCAATAACTTCATCAGCTTTCGCAGAACTGCGTCTCATTCTCAGTTTATCTCTAGCTGCGATCATCTTACCACTCCTATCACCTCTCACATCAATCTCCTGCTGACTCTTTCGCTTCAAGAATGGTATTCTCGACTTCTTTATTTTCTCTACGTCAATCGGCTGAACTCGATTCTCATCGTAATCATGTATAATCTCTTCGAATTTACTTTCAAGTTTCTCCGGATCGTCTACTTTAGGATTGAGTAAGGATACATCGATGTTGATTGGCGTGGGACTGTGGATTACTTCTTCGTATAGCTTGTCGAACTCATCTTCAGGAGCAATTACTTCATTAGCGTCAGTGGCTATTGCTTCAGTATCTTCTGATTTAGCTACTATAGAGTCAACATCTTCTATTTTAGCTATTTCTGGCTGAGTAACGTCAGCTTTTGGTACTTCTGCTTTGGTTTTTTCAACCGGAGTGTTTTTTCTTACTGGTTTTATCGGTGCCTTGCCTGTCGCCTTTGGGATCGACGATCTCCGGATAGGAATGTGTGACTGTAAATTAAATGAAATAATAATCTATACTAATATTATAAAGAGGAAAGATTTGTTTGTTTGTTTGTTTGTATGTTTGTTTGTTTGAAATGAATAGGCTCCGAAACTTAGACCGATTTGAAAAATTCTTTCACCATTAGAATCCTGCATTATCCCTGATGAACATAGGCTATATTTTATCCCGGGAAAGTGAAGTTTTCCCGAGGGAACGCGGCGGGCAGACGCGACGGACATCTAGTGATAAATAATGCTGGACTTTTCGCACAGCATCATCTATCCCCAAAGTAAGTAGAGCTTGTGTTATGGGTATAAAAACGGCAAAAAATACTTATTTCTTATCTTACCTCTTGTTCCTTCTTGTCCTTCAGCCCTCGCCGTTCCATCTTCACCTTTTCAACAGTTTGTTTGAATCTGGACACGGGGATTTTGGTTCTCGGCTTCTTAGTTTCGATTTTATCTTTAAACAAAATTCAAGAATTGTTTTCAACTAGCTTTTGCGCGCGTCTTCGCCCGCGTGGTACCAAAATTTTGAATAGTCTATATGCTATTCCAGGTATCTACGCTTTTTTTTTTTTTTTTTTTATTTATAATAATTGTAATTTTATGTATTAAGTTTTATGAATAAATTGAAATTAAATTGAATTGAATTGAATTGATTCCAAGTTTCATCCAAATCAGTTCACTGGTTTAGGCGTGATTGATACACAAACATACAAACATCTAAACAAACTCACAAACTTTCAGCTTTATTATATGAGTGGGATGAGTAGGTAAAGAAAATGCTTTTAAAAGTAATGTTGGTCGAATGGGGTTGTGCCTCGACCTTCAATCCGAAAGTCGTGGGTTCGGATCCCGTTGGTGCATCAATGGATTTTGCGTTTCGTAAAATTTATATGCGCTTTAACACGAGCTGTTAACGGTGAAGGAAAACATCGAGAAGAGAGGAAACCAATTAGTATTCTTATAGGCGGCGACGGGCTTGCAACCTGTCACTTCTGCAAGATGTGAGCATGTGACCAGTATGTGGGTATTTGGACATAACTCTGACTGCCCTCTAGACATCTTCAAAGTAACTTGTATAAAAATATATCAATGTCTACCACGCCTTGGGAATACGTCGTGATCATATATTTTTTTAGATATATAGACTTTTTTATATAAGTAAGTATAGGGTGCATGATATTTACCTAATGTTTTTTAAGCTTACCAATTTTTTTTCAAATATAGGGTGCAGATAACATACCTTCATGGCTGGTATTGCTGATATTGCTATGCCTTCGATTTAGCTTACGATGGTCGATAGCCGGGGCTTGCACGCCGCTGTAGGAGTTGTTCCTGCGCACCGAGCTTTTTCGCTGGAAGCATAGTTACAATAAGGCTAATTTACACTTTTTTGAAAACTGTTTTATATCAATCCTGAGGACATAATAAACCAGTAGAATTCTTATTTAAATTTTTTAAATCCGTAAAATGCCTTAAAAATGCATTTAAATTTATGATTTTAAGTTGTCTTGCGAAAACGCGAGCCGCCATGTTGTGACGTCATATGGTTTGGTTTGTGAACAATACGACTGTAAAAGATAAACTTTTTGTTCCTGACTGAACAGTGACATCACAAAATGGCAGAAGGCGTTTTTGGTGGCTGGAAGATGGAAGAATAATTTCGATTTTTAAAATTGAAATATAAAATGTTTATTGCATTTTTATGAATAAATATCGACGTTTATCGTTTACTTGTAACGAAACCTATGGTATACCTACATGCATTTTTATGTGTTTTCTTACATGGTGTAAAATAGCCTATTACAACCTCCGTGGAGCATTGGGTGAAAGCCCGCTTGGGACGCCTAAGGTTGCGGGTTCGATCCCCGCGGCGGGATAAATGTCTGTATGATCTGTAAATATTTATCTCGGGTCTGGGTGTTTCTATGTATAATATGTATTTTACAAACAAAAGTACATAAGTAGAATCAGTTATCTGGTTCCCATAGTACAAGCTATGCTTAGTTTGGGGCTAGATGATGCTGTGTGAAATGTCCAGCATTATTTATTTATTTATTTATACTTCAACGGAACGCATCCGCATTGAAATCGTTCCGTGGAATTCGTAGCGGGAACAGCGAATGTTTCGTCGCGTTTCGCTTAATGTATGAATGCAGACGTCTTAGAAATCGGGGAACATATGATCCTGACGAATTGAACCTCCTCCTTTTTTGAGGTCGGTTTGGTTTAAAATGATATCTGAGTTTAGGCAAAAACATTTCTATTAATTGGACTTGACTTATTCGAAGCTTATTTAATGAGAGACGGCACTTGACTTCCCGCTTTCCTGTATGGTACTTTCCTGTCTTTGCTTCCGTTCTACCTGGTTTCTTACGTCACTTCCTCTAGGCAGTTTGCGAAATTCACTTTTGAGAATCGAAATTTTAAAAATTCATTGGCGTCTTGTTCCCCGCAGTGTTCGGATGTGCCAACACTTTAACAAGACATTACGGAGCTCTAGCTTCAAAAGTATTAACTACTTATACCTACTAGGTAACTTTCGCAATATTTAACAGAATTGTGTCCTGTACACGTAAGTACTTTACTTTCGTCAAGAATTGGTTAAAATGGTTATTATTAATCATTAAATTAATAATCATCAAATTTTGAAATGATATTTACTGTAAAATTTTAAAATTATTAACGGATTTTCCGTTCGTTTTTATTAAAGTTTTATACAAGAATCAAAGTGAGTTCTTGATATTTAATTTGGTTATTCCTTTCCTGTCTACCTGCAGTGTCCACATAGTTATTTCGCTTTATTTTAAATAATTTTATGTTTTTAGTATGGATGAATCCAATGCTATTATAGACCAAGATGCTGGTGAAGGTTCACCAGCACCTCCCAAGAGTTCTTCAAAGCCACGTGCTCGGTCGGACAGCAGCTCGAGTTCTAGCAGCAGCAACTCGAGCAGTAGTTCCTCCTCCAGTTCAAGATCCTCAAAACGAAGGCATCGCAAAAACAAAAGGGGGGGCAAACGAAGACGTCACCGAGCACGCAAGCACAGAAAATTAAAGAAAGAAATACACAGCCTTCGCAACCAAATAGCTAGTCAAAAAGGCAATTTTCAAGTAAGTGAGCATTATGATAATGATGCTATATCTCTCCTATCCGGGGTTAGTGGAACCTTTGATGAACATTTACACGATGAAGCTTCTATAAAATCTAGTCTCGGTAATAAAGAATTTACCATTCCAATTGAAACTAAATTGAAAGAGCCTTCAATACCAAAAACGTCGGATGAACACCTTCAACTGCTTGGTGAAATTCAACACTTAAATAAAAGTGATTGGAACGAAGTTAGGTATGCCGAGACCCAAAAACTTTACAATTATACCCCAGGTTTTACAGATTTAGAAATTAATGAAGAAGTCAAAGCCTATGATTCACCCCGTCACCTCGTGCAGTCGGACAAAGCTTTTGCAGCCCTAACTATGTGTGCTATTAAACAAAACGAGGCTTTGCAAAAAGCCTTACGGGAGCTGTTACTTTGGGCAAGAGATGGCGACGCTTTAAACTATGACAGTTTGCATCAGAAACTTAATGATCTTCTTTCCACAGGCGAGTTCCATAAAAGTTCTGCAGATTTATTACAGATAATCTGTGGCCATCGTTCTGAAGTCGTTCAATCACGGAGGGACCATGTCACAAAGCACGCTAAAGATCCCTTGGTCAAAGCTAGCTTAAAAAGAATCCCACCATCATCGACAAATCTCTTTGACGCAGATAAGTTCACTGCAGCTATCGAAAAAGCCGGTGGTGTACGAAAATGTTTTTGGCCAATTCAAAAAACAAATAATAATGCGACCTCGCAGGTAGATCCGAAAAAACCTGGAGGCTCAACTCAAAGACAAGCGTCATATCCAAAGCCTTCTCAAGGTTACTCTAATACGAGCAATCGTAACTATGCGCAAGCTCATTGCGCTTACCCGCCTCCGCAAGGTGGCTGTGGGCATGGGCATACTTGCCAGCAAAATTCGTTTGTACCGAATGCTAATAGGAATCGAAATTCATTTCGAGGAAATGCCTCTAGATCAAACGCTAGACAGCAAAGTCAAGCTAACTATGGACGCAAACGTTCGTCATCGTCTCCCGCTCGCCATAACAAAGACAGTAAGCGCCGTAAGTTCTGACTCAGTGGCGTTCAGGGCGGGTCGTCTAAAACGATATCGAGCTCAGTGGGAACATCTGGGAGCGCCTGCCTTCATTCTAAAAATAATATCAGGGTACCGCATACCGTTTTGCAAAAAACCACCGCTTGTTCTTACCAACCTGAACAAAAACTACCTGCAGGTGCCAAAGTCAGCTCAAATGACGTCTGTCATAAACAAAATGAAAGCTCAAGGAGTTTTAGAACAAGCCATTGTTTCTCCAGGCTTCCTATCATCAATGTTCCTTGTTCCCAAAAGCGACGGATCAGTACGCCCCATTTTCAACCTGAAAGCTCTGAATCGCTTTATAATAAAAGACCACTTCAAACTGATAAATGCTCATCGCATACCAGATTTTCTACAACCCAGCGACTGGCTGAGCAAAATCGACTTGTCTCAGGCATACTTTCATGTTCCTGTGGCTCAGAGTCACAGAAGGTTCCTGCGCCTAGTTTATTGCAACGAACTTCTTCAAATGACTTGCTTACCCTTCGGCCTGAGTACAAGCCCAAAAACCTTCGCAACCCTCACGAATTGGATAGCGCAACTTCTCAGACAAAAAGGCATCAGAATAATTGTCTACCTAGACGATTTTTTGATAGCTCACCAAGAAGAAAACATGCTACACAAACATGTCCGAATTGTAATCAACACCCTGGAAAAGTTGGGTTGGCTTATCAATTACAAAAAATCCCATCTGTCGCCGTCAAAAGGCCTAGTATTTTTAGGAATTTACTGGTGTCCCTGGACCAATCAAAAGTGTCTTCCCGAAGCGAAGATTCCAACTCTGACATGTCAAATAAACTTAATGCTGCAAAAGAAGTATGCAACCCTCAAAGCGCTGCAAAGCCTAGTGGGTTTTCTAAATTTTGCAAGTTTTGCCGTTCCAAAAGGCAGACTCAATTACAGAGCCCTATTAAATCTATTGAACAAAATCCTATACTCAAACCCGAGGAAAACCCACATGCTACCACCCGCAGCAATAGAAAACCTGAAATGGTGGCTTCACAATTGCGAGTACACCTCAACAATACACAACCCACCACCATCTCATTTTCTTACGACCGATGCGTCGGATACTGCTTGGGGTGCTCAGTTGGACAATTTGTCTTTAACAGGTTCGTGGTCAGAAACCGAGAAACATCTTCATTGCAATCAGAAGGAAATGCTAGCCGTATTAAAAGTTTTGCAAGGTCATTGTCAGCGCCTGAAGTGCAGTACAGTTCTAATACAGAGCGACAACAAATCGGTTATAGCATATCTTCGCCACGAGGGAGGTACCAAATCGGCTCCCCTCATGGAGTTAACTTTCAAAGTTTTCAGAATTCTAGAAGAGTTCCAGATTTATCTGAAAATATTTTACATCCCTGGTATTTACAACAGCCATGCCGACCATCTCTCGAGACTACGGGCAACACCAGAGTGGCATCTATCCCAGGAATGCACTCGCATGGTTTTCTCAAAATGGGGTACACCGATGATCGATCTGTTCGCATCCAATCGAGCCCACGTAGTGTTCAACTATGTATCCCTAGACTTGACCGACAGTCAAGCGCTGTTCCACGACGCGTTTTCTCAAGTTTGGAACTTCAGCCTGGCCTGGGTGTTTCCGCCTCCATACCTAATCCCCAAGATACTGAGTCATCTAAATCAAGCTCGGGGGATTTATCTACTGGTGGTCCCACGATGGGAACGAGTGTTTTGGCGGCCAGACATCAAAACACGCGCTCTAGCACCACCCTTCACACTTCTTCATCTCGACAGAGTCCTAATGGATACCGCGACAGGTCTTCCACCCCAGAATGTACTCGATATGACACTAGAGGTGTGGAAATGTGGGGGTGGTCAAGGTTATTGACCGCGTGGGATAATAACCAACTAAAACTTTTGGAAGAGGCTTGGCGACCCTCTACCCGTAAGGTTTATAGCTTTGCTTGGAAAAGATGGTATGGTTGGTGTAAGGATTTCGATATAAATCCTACCTCTCCAAAGGGATGTGACCTTGCTAGATATTTGTCAGACCTATATCTTAAATATAAGCTCTCATTCAACACAATTTTGCTACATAAATCTGTTGTATCGACTTTATGTAACCCAGAAATATCTGGCCAGTTAAGCTCTCATGTACTTGTGAAGCATATCCTTAAATCTATATCATTACGTAAGCCAATTTGTCATTCCAAGTTGCCTGTGTGGAACATAGATGATTTAGCTTCTTACTTAGTTAATTACTCTATAGATAAAAATAATAATTTTCAAGTTCAGAGGCATACAGCGGTCCTTCTGCTACTTTGCTCAGGAAGACGAATTCATGATTTGACGTTGCTCATAGTAGATTCAGCTAATTGTACCTTTCTAAATGATTGTGTAATATTGTGGCCGAGATTTGGATCAAAAACTGACTCTGCCAAATACAGGCAATCAGGATGGAGATTGTGTGTAAATACAGAGAATGAAAGATTAGACCCAGTCTTCTGGGTGAGGCTTACTATTTCACTCTTGAAAGATCGAAGGAGCACTTGTAATTCAAATAATCTATTTGTAAATGTTAGGGGTGAGCCAAAACCCGCATCGCGTACGTTAATTGCAGGGTGGATCAAGACTGCTCTAGCAGGCGCTAACATACAAGCAACTCCTGGAAGCATAAGGTCAGCTGTGGCTTCTAAAAATTGGCTCGATAATTACCCTATTGATGAAATACTTGCTAGAGGTAACTGGCGATCTCAAAATACTTTTTGTAAATTTTATAAACGTGAAATCAAGCCTGTTTGTAATTCATCATCAGTAACAACACTTTTTAACCCTGTTTCCTAAGTTATGCCTACTTGATTATGATTATGTGAATATCAAGTTCATTATTTGTGACTGATTGCAGATTTTGCTTTTGATTACGGTTATTGAAGGTATCCTCAATGCTTTTTTGATTACGAGGGTACTTTTCTGTACTGATTTAAGAATACCCACTATGATCTTTTGTTTGTTCAAATAAATGTGTTTCTACCTTCACTACCTATTGTTATTATTTCTCTGAATGAAAACCAGTAAGTGCAGTAGCATGAGTAGTATCTGCAACTGCCTGAGTATTAAAAAGTAAGTCTAGTTGATAATTGAATTAAGATGTCAACCATGAGTTTACAATTTTATCATCAAAATATGTTTATTCTTATAATAATGGATACTTATTTCATCATCATTCTTCTTACAATGTAGATACCTACAACATGAAATCACATTGGCGTCTACATCACTTCCACCAGGCGATAACAAACACGTCTCATTAAATAAGCTTCGAATAAGTCAAGTCCAATTAATAGAGACGTTTTACCTACCAATAAAACGCTTATTAATTACTTACCTTATTCGAAGCTTATGAATTATTGCTGCCTGGTAATTACCTACTTAAGACTCAATGAATTTTTAAAATTTCGATTCTCAAAAGTGAATTTCGCAAACTGCCTAGAGGAAGTGACGTAAGAAACCAGGTAGAACGGAAGCAAAGACAGGAAAGTACCATACAGGAAAGCGGGAAGTCAAGTGCCGTCTCTCATTAAATAAGCTTCGAATAAGGTAAGTAATTAATAAGCGTTTTATTGGTAGGTAAAACGTCTCTAATTCGTACATTTCATATTCTCTAATTCTACTGTAGATATAGGGTGGTCATTGTAGACTGACGATTTTGTTCGCTATCACACTCAGTTATAATTGTATCCACATTGTAACTAAGTTTATTTTATAGGAAACTAGCAAACCCAGCGAACTCCGTTTCGCCACCAGATGCCACCAGATTTTTCCTGAATTTTCTTTGCTATAAACCTCATGGAGCCCGAGACCTTTCCAACGAATGCAAAACCGCGGAAATCGGTTCGTGCGTTCTGGAGTTATAGCGTCAGGAAGGAAAACCCGACTTATTTTTATATAGTAGAAGATTAAATACTTCATGGTTTTTAAACCATTTTAGTTTTTTAAACTATCAAAAAACTGGTTAACTAAAAAGTATAAGTAGATAGTCTATATAATTTCAATAAAAGCATTATATCTTTGAGCAAATTACAAAAGCAAGTTTTTTTTTCAATTAATATTTATTATCTGCTTATAAGTTCATCTAGCTATTAAGGACATGTCTCTGACTACCCCAAGAAGGGCCCTGAATGCTGAGTCGTGTTCCTGTTTAATTTTTTTGCGTTATTTTTTCTAGGATTATGACAGGTTTTCAATGAAAAAAAGTACGCTGAATGCCATAAAAAATTGTCATTGTATATTTTGCTCTTTGTTTTCTCGAGTATTTTAACAAAACAATAAAATGAATATTAAAATATATATATTGTTTATCAATCATATTGTGGGTAGGTTTACCTACCTATTTAGGTGTTTTATTAAATTATCTTCCATTATAATATCATAAACATAATATAACCCACAATCGATAAAATATTTGCAATCATTCCATATCAAAATCATTATTTATAATCAAACTTTTGAATTTGTGTGACGACAGTTTTTCCCGGCATCGTCTGCTTCTTAAACAAATGTTGAAACGTCATCGAAATGTCTTCTGTTACTGTCACTTTTTGCAGTTTTAAATCTCCCTTCGTAAACGTCGCTTCATTCTTCGTCACTACTATGACCGGCTCAGAGTAGAAGGTACTTACTTCATTTCCATTCTCGTTCACATCTTCTCTTAGCTTCTGCTCGCCTGGTACATCGGATTCCACATTATTCGGGTTTTGGTATTCGAATTTGATTTTGACTGGATCCGCCATATTGTTTTTTTCACTAAAAAAAATTGAAAAGGTCGTTTTTAATTTGTTGCTATAATACACTATTTTTTTAACAATTAACAACTACAATAATAAAAAAACTAAGAGATTTATCATTTTGTGCCGATAAGTGTGGGATAAGGGCAGGAAGAAGAAGTAAACAATTTCTTTCGTAGGTTTTTTTTTCGTTAAATGCCTCTTTAGCCAAAGTAGGAGTAAGTAGCTATAGGTAGGCTTGAAATAACTGGGTTTCTCTTCACATCACGGGAAAACAGTTTTTTTCGTAGGAAGGAACCAGGGCTGAAATTAACGGTAAATAAATAATAAATACTTACGTGGACGGTAGGATGTACTTCAGCAATCTACTGTGCTCCATCAAAATAAGTAATTATGAATGATATCAGCATGATAATATTCATTGCATGTTATCGATAACTTATGATTGGCTAAAAATATTCTACAAGGTGATAAAATAGGATTACCATAAACGAAAACAACAAAAAAAAAATTTCCGGAAAAAAATATATCTAATAATGTACACAGTTGTTTATAATGTTGCAAAATATACCTAATAGCGCACATAGCATTTTTTTTTTATTTAGTTTTTTGCTATTACTTAGTAAGTAAAAATATGAAAGAACTAAATAAAAACGTCAAATCGTAATCATTACAATCCTCGTTTTCGGTAGTAGTCTTCTGACACCCTGTAGATCAGTTGAGAAAGCCATTAATGGTAGCTAATATACTACAAGTAGGTACTCTGTTTCTACATAGGTATATGTACCTACTCTTAAAATTCACAAATCATTTATTAATACAGAACAGACTTTCAAAAATAATACATATTAAGTAAAAAAAAACTTTAAGTAGGTATAAACTAAGTTAAGAAAATAAATATTATCAACGAATTACCTAAGTTTGTCTCGTAAGTTCGTATGAGTCAGTGGCCAACTCTGGTGACGGAGTTTTTAGGCCGCCTCAAGGCCTCCGTCCTCAAAACTAAAATACCAGGCTAACGATTACTCCAAAGCACGATAGACATTCTCAGAATAACACTAGAGCTTTTGAATCTAAGGGGGTAAACATAGATACGTCCATATACAGGATGAAAATCCATATAAAAATGACTACTACCGAAGCCGAAGGTACAGCATCCCAACACATAACCAAATCCAAAAGGATTTTCTGAAAAAAACATTATATCCGGAGAAAACAGCGTTTGAAGAGTACCTACTGTTTGCGTATGTAATGTACTGGGCGCGTTGTTTAACGTAGATTACTGGATTTTGAGTTTTAATTGTTTTTTTCTTTTATAAATGAAATTATTAGGTAGGTATGGTCTTATTATGTTGTAAATAACCGAAAATAACATAAAATGACGTAGCTAAGTCAAGATTATTTTTTGCTTTTTTTCGCTAAATTGTATGTTGAGAATCATGGTCTGATTGCAACCCCTCAGTTTTCGGTAGTAGTCCTTTTACACCCTGTATTTGTCACATACCCACTTCATGCAATTTAGTATTCCATACGTGACAGGTTGCAAGCCCATCGCCTTAAGAATAAGTACCTACCTACTAACAGATTTCCACACGATGGTTTCCTTCACCATTTAAATCACTAGGTACACATCGCCACACACAAATTTAGTGCTTATTAATTACCTCACGATGTTTTCCTTCACCGTTTACCACAACAACTACGCCACACACTTATAAATAATGATAAAATTGTTATTAATATTATTTGGGATAACTAATTTCGTTTACCATCTAATAATTTAAGTATATCCGCGTATCAGAACACTATAGGTACCTAATATTAGGTAAAAAAAAAACTAATTTAATCTACCATGAAAATTACATCTAAAACACATGTAAAAGTAGGTAAGTACCTACAAACACTACATTTTTTCAGTCCACAACAGAATGTTATCAGTGACTATTGATAGCGGTAGATTATTGATTATAGCGATACCATACTCAATGTCGATAAAATGCAAGGCGTTGGTCGTCCTTTCACGTGAATCATAACCCTGCTATGCATGAGCCTATGAGTCTTCGGTGACAATGCAATACAAGTTTTTAACTTAGTAAGAGCAAGGTTCAACGTTTTTAATTGTATAATACAGATACAGGTTTAAATTTCACTAAATAAATAGGTACCTAGGTACTATATCTACGTTATACACACACACCACACTAACACACACGCACAAACACACATACACACAAACAAAGACGCGCTCTAACTACACATTGCTCGTCGCTATTGCTCAACGCTATTGCTCATCGCTGTACTTTTATAATGAGTGTTTCTTTTTGTTTTTATTTACGAAATCTCTCACACACAATTCTAACTACACTTATTAACATTACGCATAGTTTTAGTAGTTAAGTATAATTATTTTCTTTTTATTTCACTTTGTCTTTGTTTTTCTAAAGAAATTCTGTAACGGAAGAGCGAGACCTCCTAATACAGGTATTTTCATACTTAAAAGGAGGTCTCAAACCCATGTGACTAAAGTAGATAAGTTACTGAAATAAAATATTTGATTTGATTTGAGTTATAACCTACCAATTACAACTTTTAACACTATAGATGAACGAATTTTATAACCTACTGTTTATTAAGTTTTTTTAAAAATAAATACTTTTGAATTAAAAAAAAAAGATATGGTGACAGCTGATCTGATGATAGACTCAGGAGCTGTTCAATGGAACTCCTCAGAAAATTGACCGATTGAATTGAAACTCTCTTGATCATACAATACATACATAAAATCACGCCTCTTTCCCCGTGGGGTAGGCAGAGAGCACGGATCTCCACTCGCTACGATCCTGACACACAACTTTCGCCTCATTCACTCTCATTACATTCTTCATTCACACTCTCTTGATCAAAATATAAATTATACTAAAGTAGAATTAAAAAACAGAATATTTTCATAAATATATATTTCTTAAATCAAATGCATTATTTACAATGAAATAAATGCAAGATTGACCTCAGTTCATTGACTTAGGCATAGGTCATCTAATTTTCTGCTCTTAAAAAAATAATGACGTTTACACCTTTTACTTGTCGGATAGTATATCAGCCAATTACGTATAGTCTTTTCACACTGGAACGTATGCAAGACACATTGAACTTGTTTCATTTCACGTTGCACTCACAACAATTGTAAAACAAAAAAAATGAAGTAAAAAAATGTAACGATACAACATACAGAAAAGTTTTTGTCTATTTCCTGTTTAATTATTTCATAAATTATCATAAACGAGCTATAAAACAAATAAATAAACAATAAACATTTTCTTCAAAAATCCGTCAAATAAGAACTGAGTAAAATGGAACGTAACCTATTAGAGAGTGCGAAAATCGAAACAATCGATGAATCGATAAGTGAAAAAATAATTGTTGGTTTAGTTATTTATCTATCCTTAGAACCTTATAATCGATATAACGAATTGATCGTAGTGAAATAAAAATCGATTTTGATAATCTCGATTAAACTTTAGGACATTACTATTTGACTAACTTTGACATCATCTCGAAGTGTCACGCATACGTTCCGGCGTGAAAAAGACTATAGTATAATAGACCATAAATAGATACATAAATGACGGAATTACAAGTTAGACAATAAAAAGATTGAATTGAGAACCTCCTGTGTTTTGTATTCGGTTAAAAAGAGCACTTGATGTCTAATTGTCTATTCTGCTCATGACGCCTTCAGCATGTCATCCAACTCCGCTAGCGTCATTGTAGCTGATCGTACCTGTAGACAAAAAAAAACATACATACATACATACATAAAGTCACGCCTCTTTCCCAAAGGGGTAGGCAGAGAGCACGGATCTCCAGTCGCTACGATCCTGACACACAACTTTCGCCTCATTCACTCTCATTACATTCTTCATACATGCTCGTCGGTTTAGGGTACTTTTGACCTGGCCCTTCTCCAAAATGTCGCCAATTTGATAAAAAAAAAACATGATTTATTTAATAAATAAATAATGCTGGACATTTCACACAGCATCATCTAGCCCCAAAGTAAACAAAGCTTGTACTATAGGAACCAGATAACTGATATGCTACTTATATACTTTCTGTTTGTAAATACATACATATTAGCTTATGTGGTACCAACATTTTGAATAGCCTATATGCTATTCCACGCCTATTCCAAGTTTCATCCAAATCAGTTCACTGGTTTAGGCGTGATTGAAACACAAACATACAAACATCTAAACAAACTTACAAACTTTCAGCTTTATTATACAGGGTGTAAAAAGACAACTACCGAAAACTGAGGGGTTGCAATCAGACCATGATTCTAAACATATTTAACGAAAAAAAACGCGTTTTTTTTTTTACTTAGCTTAGTCATTTTATTTTATTTTCGGTTAATTACTACCATTACAACATAATAAGATCATACCTATCTAATATTTTCATTTGTAAAAGAAAGAAACAGTTAAAACTCAAAATCCAGCAATCTAAGTAAAACAACGCGCCCAGAACATACGCAAACAGCACTCTTCAAACGCTGTTTCCTCCGGATATAATGATTTTTTCGGAAAATCCTTTTGGATTTGGTTGTGTGTTGGGATGCTGTACCTACCCCTTTCGGCTTCGGTAGACGTCTTTTTACACCCTGTATTAGTGGGATTATACATAAAAACACCCAGACCCGAGATAAATATTTGCAGATCATACAAACATTTATCCCGCGGCGGGGATCGAACCCGCAACCTTCTGCGTCACAAGCGGGCTTTCACACACTGCGCCACAGAGGTCAACATTCATGTCATCTTTCACACACCTTTCCATTTTGCCTCATTCCATTCCACTCATTATGTTTGTGTATCAATAACGCCTAAACCAGTGAACCGATTTGGATGAAACTTGGAATAGGTGTAGATAGTGACCTGGAATAGCATATAGGCTATTCAAAATGTTGGTACCACGCGGGCGAAGCCGCGCGCAGTAGCCAGTCCTTCATACCTGTTCAGCTTGTTTCTTCCCGCTGTCAGTGAGTGCGCTGAGGCTCTGCTTGAGATTGGCAAGCCGGCTGGCGACGCGCTTCTTCTCTTCTAGAAGCAGCTGCTTCGCTTTCTGACCTGGAATATGATGAATCAATTAATTAATTAATGAAAATGAATGAATTAATGAAAATGAATGAATTAATGAAAATTCTGTATTGCACACTATTAAAAACAAGTAAAATTAAAACAAACAAAAACAAAAGAAAAACCAGATAAAAATGTACAATGGGCGGCCTTATCGCTAAGAAAAGATCTCTTCCAGGCAACCTTTGGATGGAGAAGAACATCAGTGAAAAGAAGATTGGATGATAAGTCTGGTAAGTAAGTTCGTATGAGTCAGTGGCCAACTCTGGTGACGGAGTTTTTAGGCCGCCTTAAGGCCTCCGTCATGGCTTAACGACTTATATAGCCGGGACCGACATAACGTGCCCGCAAGCACGGAAGCGCTCAGATGAAAATGCCACTGGCGGTCACCCATCCACTTACAGACCGTCAAACATACATACGCTAAGGCCGTCATTAATAAACATGGTGTAAAGTTACGCCCGGTGTAACTTAGGAGTAACCATAAAATTTTTGGAGTTTACACCTGGAGTAACTTTACACCACGTTTATTAATAACGGCCTAAGGGTTAGGACATGCTCTAAGTAAGTGCATAATAATAATGCTGGAGTCAGTACACACATTATAAATAATAAATAAATAATGCTGGACATTTCACACAGCATCATCTAGCCCCAAAGTAAGCAGAGCTTGTGTTATGGGTACTACATAACGATATACTACTTATGAGACGCAGAATCTTGCGGGTTCGACTCCCGTCGCGGGATAAATCCCACTTATATAATAAAGCTGAAAGTTTACGAGTTTGTTTGTATGTTTATGTTTCAATCACGCCTAAACCAGTGAACCGATTTGGATGAAACTTGGAATAGCCGTAGATAGTGACCTGGAATAGCATATAGGCTATTCAAAATGTTGGTACCACGCGGGCGATGCCGCGCGCAGAAGCTAGTGTTTGTATGATCTGAAAATATTTATCTCCGGTCTGGGTGTTTCTGTGTATAATATGTATGTACTTATTTACAAACAAAAAGTATATAAGTAGTATATCAGTTATCTGGTTCCCTTAGTACAAGCTTTGCTTAGTTTGGGGCTAGATGATGCTGTGTGAAATGTCCAGCATTATTAGTATAATTTTAGTATGAAGTATGTGTTAATGTTTTACCTAACAGAGGCAGATAGTCTCCGGCTTTCTCCGCGCGTATGTCCAACTGGAACCAATCGTCAGCATCATCCGATTCCGAAGATGGTAGTTCCTGGGAAAATAATAAATCACTATAGTCTTTTTAAGCTGTGTGGTGCCGGCGGCGAATAGTACCAACCCATTTCATCCCGTGGGTGTCGTAAAAGGCGACTAAGGGAATAAAGGAACACAGAAGACGGGCAGCAGCGTCTCTGAACCGTTTGACATCTTACTGCGATCGCCAACCCGCCTGCCAAGCGTGGCGATTATGGCAATTCCTCCCAAATGTTTGGGAGAGGCCCTTGCCCAGCAGTGGGATCCCTACGGGCTACTAAAAAAAAAAAAAAAAAAAAAAAAAAGTATTTTTCACGGCGGAACGTATGCATGACACTTCGAGATGATGTCAAAATCAGTCAAATAGTGATGTCCTAAAGTTTATGAAGCGCTCGTGGTCGTGCTTGCTTAGTCGTTCTTGATAGATCGTCGAAGTTAAGCAACGTTCGAAACGGTCTGCAAGTGGATGGGTGACCGCCAGTGGCATTTTCATCTGAGCGCTTCCGTGCTTCGGAGGGCACGTTAAATTGTCGGTCGTTAAGCCATGACGGAGGCCTTAAGGCGGCCTAAAAACTCCGTCACCAGAGTTGGCCACTGACTCATACGATCTTACTTACTTTTTTATCGAGATTATCAAAATCGATTTTTGTTTCACTACTATCAATTCATGTCATTCGATTATAAGGTTCATTCATAGATAAAATTACTAAACCAACGATTTTTGTTTTACTTATCGATTCATCGATTGTTTCGATTTTCATTTTCGCACTCTCTAATAGGTTACGTTCCATTTTACTCAGTACTGTTTATTTATTTATATTTTACGGCTCGTTTATAATTTATGAAATAATTAAACAGGAAATAGACAAAAACATTTTTTTTTGTATGTTTTATCGTTTAATTCTTTTTCTTGATATTTTGTTTCAAAATTTTTGTGAGCCACACAACGTGAAACGAAACAAGTTCAATGTGTCATGCATACGTTCCGCCGTAAAAAAGACTATACATAGTATAAAACAAGGTCGCTTCCCGCTGTCTGTCCCTATGTATGCTTAGATCTTTAAAACTACGCAACGGATTTTGATGCGGTTTTTTTCCATAGATAGAGTGATTCAAGAGGAAGGTTTATATGTATAATACATGCGTAATATAGTAGAGGAACACTGATAATTTTAGAGGTATGTAATGTGATGTCGTGAATTACTAATACATTTTTTACGCTTACATTGCAAACGCTGGCTAAACCCTAATATTTAGTATCAGCATTACACCCGTGCGAAGCCAGGTCTGTCAGCCTGTTATGGCAACACCATAAGCTCATATTTAGAGCAATTATTATTTTATGTAATATTTCAGTTATATTTATAATAATTATATAAACTGCAACATCGTAAATTGATGACTGTACTTCGGAGTTAGTAAATCTATTTGGAATAAAATTCATGTTCTTATAGGCGGCGATGGGCTTGCAACCTGTCACGTATGGAATACTAACTTTGCAAGATGTGGGCATGTATTAAATATGTATTTGTACATGCCTCTGACTACCCCCTTTGACATCTTCAAAGGATCTGGAATATAAAGATCTGAGAGAATGTCTACCGTGCCTTGGGGATACAGTCGTGACCCTGTTTTTTTAAATTCATGTTTCCAAATAGTCCGTCAGTATAACAATTTGGAAAAAAAAACATCCAAACAGTTCGACTATCGAACTACTGGTAGGACTGGATGGAATAAAGGGCGAAGCCGGGGCGGGTCGCTAGTATATATAAAATGATCAATGGTATAATTACGTCGTAGAGGCTGCCATCTTCGCTGTGCGACTCGTCACTTTGTTCTTCTTCATCCATTCTTTCTGAATGCTTGCGGAGCTCCTCATCTGATTCCAATGCCTGTAACAATCATAATAAATAATGCTGGACATTTCACACAGCATCATCTAGCCCCAAATTAAGCAGAGCTTGTGTGGGTACTACATGACTGATATACTACTTGTATACTTTTAGTTTGTACATACATTATTAGACATAGACGACCTCTGTAGCGCAGTGGGTGAAAGCCCGCTTGAGACGCTGTTGAACACAGCGCCATCTGTGTGTCAACGGCTGTATTTAATATGTAGCTATCATAGTAACGTGAGCTCGATCTTTTTATTATAATAACTTTAATCGATAATACTTTTACAAATTAGTTCGGACAGTCGCCACAGTGGCGCTGTCCTGTTGCTATATAAGGGTTGTCTGACCTGTCATTCGGCCTCTTTTTTGCCATTTCGCCAATAATTTGTACCTGACCTGTACCGACGTAATCTAATAAATCCTGAATTTTCTGTTATAGCTGGTTTTACATTCCCTGCATTTTACAGACGCAGTTTGCGGGTTCGAACCCCGCCGTCTGATAAATGTTTGTATGATCTGCAAATATTTATCTCGGGTCTGGGTGTTTCTATGTATAATATGTATTTACAAACAAAAAGTATAGTAGTATATCAGTTATCTGGTTCCCATAGTACAAGCTTTGCTTAGTTTGGGGCTAGATGATGCTGTGTGAAATGTCCAGCATTATTTATTTATAGAAAACACTGAAGATGAATATTTCCAGATCATACAGACATTTGTCCCGGGATCGAACCCGCAACCTTCTGCGTCACAAGTGGACCTTCGCCCACTGCGTTTGACCTCACTCTGCCTGATGTTAAGCAGTAGTGAGGTCTAAGATGGAGCATGCTTACCTAGAAGGAACCTATTTACCTACTCTTGATTTGAAGACCCCTATATTGTACTTTTCGGGAAATACAGACATCAAACATAATTTAAAACTCACTACATCATCATGGAAGTTTTCATCCAAGAACTCTTCATTGATAGTCTCCTCTTCCTTCTTCTCCACAGTCTTCAGGATAGAGGACCCCTTGAGTGGAACTGATGTTATGTTACTTTGGGATTTTCTGAAAAAAATAAGTTTTTTTTCAACAAGTACAAGCTTTTAATGGTTTCAGGTTGGTCGATGCAAAAGTGACCTAGCCAAATGGGGTACAGGGGATCCTTCCCAAATCCAGTGTGAGTGCGGAGCCCCAACACAAAATATGTCGCATCTCCTTTCCTGTCCTTTGTGCCCAACCAGCTGCACCCAGGAAGACCATGTTGCGGCTTCAGGTAGGGCCATAGCGGTGGCTTCATTTTGGAGCAAGCTAATTTAATATGAGCACATTCTTCACATCTATCTTAATGAGCTTGTACGGACTTGGACAGACATTAAGCTATGACGCAATCTTTTTTAAATCCATCACCATTACTATATCTCACTTATCATCAAATCCACAGACGTTATCAACTGGTACAGGCTTGAACAAATGTTAAGCCATCACTCAATCTTCCTTAAAATCCATTACCAATACCACACCTCATCTAAAACCTTCTCAACAGCCATTATCAACTGGTCTGAACTTGAACAGACGTCAAGCCATGACACAATCCTCTTAACAACCGTTACCAATACTACACACTTCATTTAAAAACTACTCTACATGAATTATCAACTGGTCTAAGCTTGAACAGACGTTAAGCTATTTCTCAATCCTTCTTAAAATCCTTTAACAATACCACAATCTCACTTGCTAATCTCTCCACAGACATTTTCGACTGGTCCACGCTTGAACAGACGTTAAGCCATGACGGTACCTGCTGTAAGTATTGTGCTGGGGCTCCCGTTTAAGCTGGACTGTGTTGGTGGGCGAAAGCCTACGTTCGCGTGGGCCTTTGAGTAGTGAACGAACGCGATTCGAAGGGAGCGGGGTGGACGTGGCTATCTTTTCTGTAAATTTAAAAATACATATAAACATATTGAAAAGATCTGAAATACACAAAAATATTTAAGAGTATACAGGGTTATTTGTAAAACACCGGTAACCTCTCAGGACTGTATTACTATTATCATATACAACAACTTTTGTTCTATGACTTTTTACAAAAACAAACGTTCAAGATTTCGTTTTACATCTAAAACATTGTCCTATCGAACACATTTCGGCCCCCGCCCCCTAACCCCGCTCTCCTCGCTCTGTACTATCACTTTCTTTTGTTTCCCATAGACTTCGTAACATTTAGAGCGTTCAATTTAAATACTTTTATTTTTGTATGAAAATCTGAAGAAATAAAATAATGATTAATTTTTAAGTCATAGAACAAAAATTGTTCCTTATCATGATAGTAATACAGTCTTGAGAGGTTACCGCGTTACCCCGTATAACTCGTCTTGGGAAAAGTGATTTATCAAGTTTAATTTTTATAAATTTTTATCAATTCTACTATCCCAAACACTTATTTATTGAATAAACATCTATCTATCTATCTATCAATAGTGCCATGGGATAGTAGGATGAGATAACAGGATGGGAAAGTAGGATGGAATAGTAGGATAGGTGTTAGGATGGGATAGTAGGATGTAGATAGGTTTTACCTTTCCTCGGCCTCTCAACAACGCTGACAATACTCTTAGCTTCAGTTTCTCTGTATCGCACAGGTTTCGCTTGAGTCTTGCTGTTTCTCTTGTTTGAGAACATCTTTTGAACTGTTTCCGATCCATCTGACGACTGGAAATAAGTAATTTTTTTGTTAAAATGACAAAAAAAGTGTCACTCCAGGAGTGCCGGCATAAGCTAAACTTGACAAATGACCCGGTGTCGGTGAGTGACTGCTCACCGACACCGTGACTCGCGCGTGACCTTTTCTCTTTATCTCACTCATATATTAACGCTAAACTCATCCCACTCATATAATAAAGCTGAAAGTTTGTGAGTTTGTTTAGATGTTTGGATATTTGTATGTTTGTGTATCAACCACGCCTAAACCAGAGAACCGATTTGGATGAAACTTGGAATAGGCGTAGATAGTGACCTGGAATAGCATATAGGCTATTCAAAATGTTGATATCACGCGGGTGAAGCCGCGCGCAGAAGGTAGTGTTATAATATGAACCGTAGTTTTAAGTATTTATTATCTTTTTTTTATGATGAATGGGTCGGCTCTTGTACTTGTCTAATGTTGCCAGCAAAACACATGATTTAATTTGATTTTCGAGGCGAATCCAAGATTTTTTTTTCATCTCAAAACTGCTCAACGCGCAAAGAAGATTTTACTAAAAAAATAGGCTGTTGAGAAGGTTTAGCAGTAGCTAGTAGCTAGCAGTAGCTAGCTAGACTAGTCTACACTAATATTATAAAAAGGAAAGATTTGTTTGTTTGAATTGAATAGGCTCCGAAACTACTGGACCGATTTGGAAAATTCTTTCACCATTAGAATCCTGCATTATGCCCGATGAACATAGGCTATATTTTATCCCGGGAAAGTGAAGTTTTCCCGGGGGAACGCGGGTAACACTACGACGGACAGCTAGTCTAGGATAAGTAAAAGCCCAAGTTCTATACAAACCTGGTCCGAATGATCCATGTCTTGGGGTTCTGCCTTGGGAACCACTTTGGCTATAGATTTGGAGAGTTTTAATTTCTTTGCCGCTGCCTAAAAGCAGAGACAATAGTACATTGTACCACAAGAGAGCGAAATTCGTTTTTGTAGCGAGTGCTGAGTTTGAATCTCGAACAAACGAAGGATTCTATATTTGAATCACTCGCTGCGCTCGTGATTCTATGTTAGAATCCTGAGTGTAGTGAGAGATTCAAAAGCATAAGCAACAAATTATTTTGCTCTCGTGTGATACATACAACTTTTCACCTTACTAGCGAAAATATACAAGATGTAAGGAAAACCGATTCCCGCTATTATTATTTTTTTGTCCCTCAAGTGGCAGGCTACAGTCCTGCCACCAGCCCCCCCTGTCCGCCGCCGCCTCGCCGGGCGCACGCCGCGGCCTGTAATATTCGATTCTCATTGGTTGCTTGCAGCATTCTAAATTCAAATCACTTTTCCTCATAGTGTGAGCAAAGTAGAGTTTTGCTCACTGTTTTTACGCGGCAAAAGCGCCCTTTTTGAGCTAGTAAGGTGAAAAGTTATATTAAACAGTCTTTCATTTTAAAATAAAAAAAAGAAGCGCTCGTGGTCGTTCTTGATAGATCGTCGAAGTTTTTGACGACCACTGTGGCGCAGTGGGTGAAAGCCCGCTTGGGAGAAGGTTGCGGGTTCGATCCCCGCGGCGGGATAAATGTTTGTATGATCTGCAAATATTTACCTCGGGTGTTACTATGTATAATATGTATGTATGTACAAAAACAAAAAGTATATAAGTAGTATATCAGTTATCTGGTTCCCATAGTACAAGCTTTGCTTAGTTTGGGGCTAGATGATGCTGTGTGAAATGTCCAGCATATTTATTTATTATTTGTCGTCGAAGTTAAGCAACGTTCGAAACGGTCTGTAAGTGGATGGGTGACCGCCAGTGGCATTTTCATCTGAGCGCTTCCGTGCTTCGGAGGGCACGTTAAATTGTCGGTCCCGGGTAATTAAGTCGTGAAACCATGACGCAGGCCTTTAGGCGGCCTAAAAACTTCGTCACCAGAGTTGGCCACTGACTCATACGAACTTACTTAATCCTGAAATCCTATTTTATTAAACCAGTTAAATATTTTGGCGAAACTTGATTACTGTCATCATGCCTATTGTTAGACTTCGCTAACTATTGCAAAATGCTGAGTGACGACCTTTTTTGCTGATTCATCTAACTCTGGTTTGGGCATGTAGAGAGGATGGATGACAATCGTTTGACAAAGCAAGTGTATGAGGCGAGTGTGCATGGGACAGCTGGAAGGGGAAGACCTAGGCGAACCTTCTTGGATCAAATTGGCGACATTTTGGAGAAGGGCCAGGTCAAAAGTACCCTAAACCGACGAGCATGTATGAAGAATGTAATGAGAGTGAATGAGGCGAAAGTTGTGTGTCAGGATCGTAGCGACTGGAGATCCGTGGTCTCTGCCTACCCCTTTGGGAAAGAGGCGTGACTTTATGTATGAGTATGTCATCTAGCTCTTTTGAAATTGTATAATGTCTATTTGTTGCGACGCAAAATACAGCTTATTTTATTTTATTTAAAATTAGTAAGTTCGTATGAAATGATTGGACATCTTTCTTATACGACATGCTTTATTAAGAACATCATAGAAGGAAAAGTGGAAGGAGGACGAGGAAGAGGCAGGCCTAGAATCAATTTCATGAGTCAGATAAAAGAGAAGATCGCTGTCATGTCGTGTAAAGAAGTAAAGGAATCCGCATTGGAAAGGGAGAGGTGGAGGAAGTTGCATCATTGCACCGACAAGAGCTGAGCTCTTAAGTTTGATGACGATGAAGTTCGTATGAGTCAGTGGCCAACTCCGGTGACGGAGTTTTTAGGCCGCTTTAAGGCCTCCGTCATGGCTTAACGAATTAAATAGCCGGGACCGACAATTTAACGTGCCCTCCGAAGCACGGAAGCGCTCAGATGAAAATGCCACTGGCGGTCACCCATCCACTTACAGACCGTTTCGAACGTTGCTTAACTTCGACGATCTATCAAGAACGACTAAGCAAGCACGACCACGAGCGCTTCCGGATTTCAGGATTGAGAAAAATGCATTTATTGTCATAATTATGTCGAGATTATTAAATTATTTAATAAAATAAATCTACAAAATACAACAATCCGCCATGATAGCGGTACACCAATCAGAGCGCGTGACGTCATTACTCAATATAATAGACCAAAACTGCGCCTTTTGTTTCCTTTGAGCTTTAGTCATTAGTGTCTATGCACGTAGTTTGTTCTGTTGCAGTGGTGAGCTGTGACGTCATAACAGCCGCCATGACACCGACGAGCGTTTTGGCGTGAATTTCAAATTTTAATTTTTATGTTTGAAAACCTTTATTTTCTACTGAAATATGATATTTTTTTCACATAACAATCATTCTGAACAACATAGAACAGATTTTGAAAAATTTTCATCATGCCTATTGCGCTGGTATTCTGTGACGCCAGCGTGTGCAGCGCAGCAGCACATGTGATACACAGCAAATACAGGGTGTAAAAAGACGTCTACCGAACCCGCAAGGGGTAGGTACAGCATCCCAACATACCAGGCGCGGTCCAAAATCGTACACGTCCAATAGTAAAATCTTGTGTATTGTGCAATAAAGTCTAATATTAGTGTAGTGACCCCCCCCCCCCCCCCAAATTTCAGGCCGCGACCGCGCCTGCAACATAGAACCAAATCCAAAAGGATTTTCCGAAAATAATATTATATCCGGAGAAAACAGCGTTTGAAGAGAACTGTTTGCATATGTACGAGTATGTACTGGGCGCGTTGTTTTACGTAGATTGCTGGATTTTGAGTTTTAACTGTTCTTTTGTTTTATAAATGAAATTATTAGGTAGTTATGGTCTTCTTATGAAAATAACGAAAAATGGCTTAGCTAAGTCAATTTTTTGCGTTTTTTTTTCTCTAAACATGTTTAGAATCATGGTCTGATTGCAACACTTCAGTTTTCGGTAGTTGTCTTTTTATACCCTGTATATTTTTTTAATTAAATAGGTCAGCATTTGACCTCAGTCTGCCTGATGCCTCATATATTTTTCTACAGTTATCTGTTTATTTAAACCCTTATTTTATCCGGAAAAAGTAGATTTTTCCTAAGAGACTGCGGGTAACGCCGCGGAGCGCTAGTGTTTCAAATACTGACCTCAAAAACATAGTCATCATCATCAGTGGAGGCCTCCTTGCCGGCGCTGCGGACGTCTTTCACTGTCTTAGTTAATTTCTTCGTTTTGTTACCATCGTCGCCCAACATCCTCTGAAAATTAATACCATAAAAATAAAATTTAACTTTCTCACCACACAAAAGTCGTTGCCCCATCTTAGACCTCACTACTGCTTAACATCAGGCAGAGTGAGGTCAAGCGCAGACCTACTTGATAAAAAAAAAAGCCATGAAGGGGCCTTGAGGTGGCCTAAAAACTCCGTCAGAAGGCCACTGACTCGTACGAACTTACTTTTTGTAAACTTGGTGAGAGAAAATCATTGAACTCAGTCACGTGACTCTCACCAACACCATGTCTGACAGTTCTCTTCGGCAAAGATCGACAAACTTGTTCTTAACTTCGTCACACTTTGTCCAGGCGCGGTCCGAGGGGGTTGGTCACGGGAGACATGACCCCCCCCCCCAAAATCGTACACGTCCAATAGTAAAATCTTGTTTATTGTGCAATAAAGTCTATTATTAGTGCTACCCCCCAAAATTTTAGAAGTGACCCCCCCCCCCCCAAATTTCAAGCTGCGACCGCGCCTGGTACAAGATGGCGGTAGTGTATAGAGCTCTACTTCTGAGTGTGACAACCGCAAGTTCAAGTTCCAGTAGGAGAGTAACTTTTTGCACGTTTTTTTGTGTTTTTTTGGCCGTGTTGGCCGAATGGGGTTGTACCTCGACTTTCAATCCGAAGGTCGTGGGATCGAATCCCGGCCGTGCATCAATCCATTGATGCACGGCCGGAAACGCAAAATCAATTTTGCGTTTCGTAAAATTCATATGCGCTTTAACACGAGCTCTGAACGGTGAAGGAAAACATCGTGAGGAAACCAGTTAGTATTCTTATAGGCGGCGATGGGCTTGCAACCTGTCACGTATGGAATACTAGCTTCTGCAAGATGTGGGCATGTATCAAATATGTATTTGTACATGCCTCTGACTACCCCCTTAGACATCTTCAAAGGATCTGGAATATAAAGATCTGAGAGAATGTCTACCGCGCCTTGGGGATACAGTCGTGACCCTGTTTACGTTTACGTTTTTTGTACTTTTTTTAATTTTAGAACCTTTACCGAAACCTAGTTCAAGTTCTCTTCTGTCAGCACTCCTGGAGTTGCACTGTTTTTTTTTTTTTTTTACTACAAAAAAGTTAAGCATCTGTTGAACACCACGTTGTCACATGTCAAAACAAAACTAACACAAAAAAGCATTCTATGGGTTGTTTTTCGCCATTTTAGGAAGAAGCACTGCTCTGCTATTTTATTTTCTTTTTCTTGTTTTACTAAGTTTTATTATGTAATTTCGGTGGCATTTTACTGATGAAGCCTTGGATTTGAAACAGGAGATCTGGAAAATGGAATGGGGGAGTATTGAAGATTTCTCATTTGACGAAAAATTTCCGTTAGTTTTGAAGAAAACAAGCCGCCGTGTTTTGTTCGAACCATCGACAGGACTTGACTGACTGACATGACTATAAATCTATATTTCAAACTTGACATTGACAGAATTACACCTAGTTGTGTATATTGCCATTAAATATAAAAATTTTTGAAAAAAAATTGAACCGACTTCACCATAACACATACAGACACTAAGAACCTTCTATGTACCTACACTAAAAAGAGAAAAATAAGAATATACACATGTAATTATTATTTACAGTATTCAATTAATAAATTATTATGTTATATTATGTATTTGAAGTCGGTGCCAACTATGCATTTACATCTAAGAAGAAATTACGAGTACAATAGAACTTGGGTGCAAAATTGTATCGAGTAGTTGGAGTAGAATAGTTGGCACCGACTTCAAATACATAATATAACATAATAATTTATTAATTGAATACTGTAAATAATAATTACATGTGTATATTCTTATTTTTCTCTTTTTAGTGTAGGTACATAGAAGGTTCTTAGTGTCTGTATGTGTTATGGTGAAGTCGGTTCAATTTTTTTTCAAATTTTTTTATTTTTCAATTTTTAGTGTAAATAAACACTGTGTGTAGTGTAAATAAAGTGTAAGTGTAAATAATATAGTAGGTTAGGTTAGATATTGGAATAGTCAAGATTAAAGAAGTTAGAGTGAGAATGAGGTTTTTTGAGTTTTACGGGAAAACTATCAATCCCTCAGGAAAAAAAAGTATGAGGACGATCTAGAGATAGATACCCTTTCAAGCAAAAAAAAAATTTTGGAAATCGGTCCACATTTTTCGGAAAGATCGGTGATTTTTTTTGATTTACGGGAAAACTATCAATCCCTCAGGAGTTAAATTTTTATGGGACCACTATGGTAACATACCCTTTCAAACAAAAAAAAAATTTGGAAATCGGTTCACAACTGACGGAGATATCGGTGAACATACATAAAAAAAAAAAAAAAAAAAAAACATACATACACCCGAACATAGAACCTCCTCCTTTTTTTGAAGTCGGTTAAAAAGAAGAAAGCATTCTATGTATAGCGCTAGAAAGATATCTGTGGCCAAAAGAGGAACTAACGACGCCATTTAAAAATGTCACTGTCTGCAATTCGTTTCCAGTTGCCATATCCGCCATTGCTTGTTTGCTCGGTGTGTTTTTTTTTTCATTTGGTGCTTTGGTCTCTTACCCACTTTACTGTGAAATGTTTTTATTGGCAACACCAAAGGCCCGACATTTACTTTCTCTATGCCAAATGCGATAGCAGCGCCTCCCTCACCGGAACAGATATCCTTGTGGAACTATACAAGTATTTAGATTTTTTAGTAGTTGGTAAGTCTGTGATTTCAAAATAACTATTTTCTCAAGTGCATATAGTTTTAACACAAGCGTTTTGTCTGTCTGTTTGTCTGTCTTTCTGTGTCAGGGCTACTCTGGAATGGCTGAATCGATTTGAATAGGAGTTTTCAATCGTTTCAAGATAGAGCTATTATTGTGTTTCAGAAGTTTAACGTCTATCGTCTAGCTTTTTTTTTAACCTATCTCGTCCCAGGGGCAAAGCCTCCCCCAAACTCCTCCAATGGTCTCTATCCTCTGCCACGTTCCACCAGCGTCATCTAAATTAAATCTAGTTCGAATTTCCCTCAACAGATGGCGTTGCTCGTCTCTAGACGCGCTATCGTTGTTTCAGAATTGCGACACGGCGTCTCTCTTGTGTTGATAAATCTAGTTCGAATTTTCCTCAACAGATGGCGTTGCTCGTTTGTTTCAGAATTGCGACACGGCGTCTCTCTTGTGTTGAAACATCTTGTTCGAATTTTCTTCAATAGATGGCGTTGCTCGTTTGTTTCAGAATTGCGACACGGCGTCTCTCGTGTTGAAAAATCTAGTTCGAATTTTCCTCAACAGATGGCGTTGCTCGTTTGTTTCAGAATTGCGACACGGCGTCTCTCGTGTTGAAAAATCTAGTTCGAATTTTCCTCAACAGATGGCGTTGCTCGTTTGTTTCAGAATTGCGACACGGCGTCTCTCGTGTTGAAAAATCTAGTTCGAATTTTCCTCAACAGATGGCGTTGCTCGTTTGTTTCAGAATTGCGACACGGCGTCCCTCTTGTTGATAAATCTAGTTCGAATTTTCCACAACAGCGTTGCTTTCTAGATCGCGCTATCGTTGCGTTTCAGAGTTGTAAAGTGTATGAAGCTGAATTTTAGTAAAAGGTGGAAGGTGGCTCTACGTTGCATGTTCCGTGTGCAAGTGGAAGTCATAATTAGATGAATGTTTTTTGACTGGTTAAGGAACACTTGATAAGTGTGCCCTGCCATATTTGTATAAAAGAAACGAAATTAATTACGTTTTCACCTTACTAGTTAAAAAAGGGCGCTTGTGCCGTGTAAAAACAGTGAGCAAAACTCTACTTTGCTCACACAATTGTTTTTTTTTATTATGGTCGGCTCTTGACCTCGAAACTTACATACGCAAGAATGAGGTCTACGATGGAGCGAGCCTACCCAGAAGGTGCCTATTAACTCTCTTCTTAAAAACAACAGGGTCGTAGCTCAGCGGAAATACAGACGCGGGAAGCTGATTCCAAATTTTTGCAGTGCGCATAATAATAGTACATTGTACCACAAGAGAGCAAAATTCGTTTTTGCTGCGAGTGCTGAGTTTGAATCTCGAACAAGCGAAGGATTCTAAGTTAGAATCCTGAGTGTAGTGAGGGATTCAAAAGCACAAGCAACAAATAATTTTGTGTGATACATACAACTTTTCACCTTACTAGCGAAAAAATACAAGTTGTAAAGGAAAACCAATTCCCGCTATTTTGTTTTTTTTTGCCCCTCAAGTGGCAGGCTAAAGCCCCAAAACCAGAGCACCTTGTCCTTGGCTGCGCCAGGGCGCACGCGGCGGCCTGTAATATTCGATTCTCATTGGTTACTTGCAGCATTCTAAATTCAAATCACTTTTCCTCATAGTGTGAGCAAAGTAGAGTTTTGCTCACTGTTTTTACGCGGCAAAACCGCCCTTTTTGCAGCTAGTAAGGTGAAAATAATTTGTTGCTCGTGCTTTTGAATCCCTCACTACACTCAGCATTCTAACATAGAATCACTCGCTAGGCTCGTGATTCAATTATAGAATCCTTCGCTTGTTCGGGATTCAAACTCAGCACTCGCAACAAAAACTATAGTCGGTCCATTTTAATAAGCCACATTTGACATTTCATCAAAATTTAACAACGTAACTTTGTACCGGCGGCCATAAAATACTACTATTTTATCGAAGTTAGTACTGCACAATTGCTTAACTTTTTTTCAATTCCGGTTAAATAATTTATTGTATTAACGACACAAGAAGGTAATTTTATGATTTATTTCCTTATTACACCATCCAAACATATTATGTTTCACAACAATTTCTGTTTTAGAGAGAACTGAACGTTGTTACAATGTTGCGTCAGTAAACCCTTGTTCTGTTTTGACACTAGGTATGTTACCCAAAATAATCGAAATTTGAGAGTTCGAATCGAATGAAATGATTTCTCGTAAGGGAATATTTCACCTTTAATGATGATGAATGATGGCGCATTAAATACTTATTGTTTTTTTAAATAAACTTATTTATCCCGAAAAACGTTACTAAATACCAAAAAGTACTTATGTCTATGTAGGACAACGGGAATATCGCATAAAAACTTTTTTTCTCTGTTTGACATGACAACCATAAACTTTTGACTTTTCACTTTTCAAAATGAAGATTTGAACAATTTTTATCAAAATAAAATAATTAATGGGATTGTGACGCAGTCTTGATCGTTGTGCAAAGTGACTTTGCGTTCTTGGTGTGCTATTTTTTTCAGACCCGGTTTTTTTTAACTGATCATACCTACTCTTAGTTAACGGTTTACCTGGCGATAAATTTAATTCATGTGATTGAATCGATACGGACTTCGAACATAATCGAAGTTTTTAAGAAGGTCACCTCACTAGAAAGCTCAAACTGACAAACGTCAAATGTGGCCTATTAAGTTGGACCGACATAATTATGTTCTCTTGTAGTACAATGTACTATAACTCACCAATAAATCATCAGTATCATTTCCATCATCTTTTTCTTGTTTAATATTGTTGTTTTGAGCTTCGTTTGCGTCTGTTTTTTCAATTTTTCTGAAAATAAATGTTTATTTTTAGTTTTAGAATATCAAAATCATCTAAATAATATCGTTTCTATGTACTTATGTATTTACAAACAAAAAGTATATCAGTTATCTGGTTCCCATAGTACAAGCTTTGCTTAGTTTGGGGCTAGATGATGCTGTGTGAAATGTCCAGCATTATTTACTATTTATTTATTCATTATTTATCGATAGCATTGTTGGCCGACTGGGATTGTCCCTCATCCAAAGACCGAGAAAGTTTGTATGTTTGTGTTTCAATCACACCTAAACCAGTGAACCGATTTGGTCGAAACTTGCTATAGGCGTAGATAGTAACCTGGAATAGCATATAGGTTATTCAAAATGTTGGTACCATGCGGGCGAAGCCGTCTACACTAATATTATAAAGAGGAAAGATTTGTTTGTTTGTTTGAATTGAATAGGCTCCGAAACTACTGGACCGATTTGAAAAATTCTTTCACCATTAGAATCCCGCATTATCCCTGATGAACATAGGCTATATTTTATCCCGGGAAAGTGAAGTTTTCCCGAGGGACCGCGGGTAACACCGCGACGGACAGCTAGTACCAAATAAATGTATATTCTTTTCTTACTTGATCAAAAAATCATCCAAACTGGCCATCACATCTTTTTCAGGACCACCTTCGAGTGTGTTCAGAGCATCCTCAATGTTCTGTTCTGTTTTAGTCTCTACCACCTCAGGCTTAGGGTGTGTATTGCTTTGCAGCATGAACGCTTCGGGCTGTGACGTTTGGGAATCAGGAGCGGATTCCATCTGAAAAAAAGGCAAGTGGGAGTCTCGCAAATAAAGGATTCTATATTATGTACTACTAGCTGTTGGAAGCGCTCGTGGTCGTGCTTGCTTAGTCGTTCTTGATAGATCGTCGAAGTTAAGCATCGTTCGAAACGGTCTGTAAGTGGATGGGTGACCGCCAGTGGCATTTTCATCTGAGCGCTTCCGTGCTTCGGAGGGCACGTTAAATTGTCGGTCCCGGCTATTTAAGTCGTTAAGCCATGACGGAGGCCTTAAGGCGGCCTAAAAACTCCGTCACCAGAGTTGGCCACTGACTCATACGAACTTACTTACTACTAGCTGTGCCCGCGACTTCGTTCACGTTAACGGTACAGTTTTACAGGTTATTCCCGCGTAATTGTTTGCAAATATTTATCTCGGGTCTGGGTGTTTCTATGAATAATATGTATTTAGAAACAAAAAGCATATAAGTAGTATATCAGTTATCTGGTTCCCATAGTACAAACTTTGCTTAGTTTGGGGCTAGATGATGCTGTGTGAAATTGTCCAGCATTACTAAAAAAACCTAATCCCATGAGAATCCCGGGATAAAGAGTAGCCTATCTGTTTCTACATGGGTAGTTTATTCAAATAAACAATTAACATTTTATTATAGTAGGTAGGTAACACATAGGTATATTTTAAGTACCTATATTTAATATAATTTAATATTCATGTAGGTTCAATTGCATACTAATAGTACTCATTATTGTCAGTTATAGTAGTAGGTACTGGCCGTGACGAAACTACTCTGGCTGTAACTGAAAACCAGCGCTGGGTAGGCACACTACTGTACTGTGTAACCTATCCAGCACAATGCTGAGTTATGGCCATGTTTACCTGGACTCTGCTGCGCACAACTAGTTATAAGTAAATCGTAAGTTAGGCATAATTCTTAGGTTTAATCGTGTGTGTAGTGCTTAAGTGTCTAGGTAAATAAAAATATTTTCTTTCTTTTTTTCTTTCTAAATACTTTAATGCCCAAGACATTTCCAACCAGCTGAAATGCAGTACTTGAATAAATAAATAAATAATGCTGGACTTTTCACATTGACTCTGTATAGCATGTAGACAAGCCAATGAAGATACTCACAGCAGGATTGAAGTCATCATCAGTGAGGATTCCCTCACTCAACCACTCTTCTTGGCCTTCCTGACTCTCCGCAGCCTCCTCACTTTCCACCGAGTCCTGGAGACGTTCCTCCAACATCTCTGTACCTATAACAAAAGAATCCAACTCTCCAATCACAGAATATAACTCCCTGTGTGTATGTATAAAAGCTTGAAAAAGCGTTGAAAAAGCTTTTTATAATGTGAATGAGCTCTTGAACATTAATTCTTAGTGCCAAACACTATTTCAATATTAGGTATAATTAGTTTGTTTAAGTTCTTCTTAGTGCCAAACACGGTTTTTATATTAAGCATGATTAGTTTGTTTAAGTTCTAATGTTATCTTAAGGTAATTCGTGCTCCTGAGACCTAAGATACAGACCTCCAAGTCTAGTTATGAGTCTAGACGACCTCTGTGGCGCAGTGGGTGAAAGCCCGCTTGGGATGCAGAAGGTTGCGGGTTCGATCCCCGCGGCGGGATAAATGTTTGTATGATCTGCAAATATTTATCTTGGGTCTGGGTGTTTCTATGTATAATATGTATGTATTTACAAACAAAAAAGTATGTATGTAGTATATCAGTTATCTGGTTCCCATAGTACAAGCTTTGCTTAGTTTGGGGCTAGATGATGCTGTGTGAAATGTCCAGCATTATTTATTATTATTATTTATTATTAGTTTAGGCCTCGCTGTTAACTGTAATATTGTTTCGGTTAACCACCTAGTGTTCTCTCTTTTGGCAATAACAATATTTCTATTTCTTCTATTTCTATTCTATTCTAATTAGGTACTATGGAGATATATTTATATAACTATGACATTCTTTTGTGTATTGTGTTTGTTGACATCCATTTTTTTTTGTGTAATTTAATTTTTAGTTTGTTTAAGTTGTAAGTGTACGTTGAATGATAGAGTGAGAAATAGTGTGATAAGGGAACAGTGTGGAGTGAAAGAAGATGTAGTGTTGAGGATCGAGAAAGGTATGTTAAGATGGTTTGGGCATGTAGAGAGGATGGATGACAGTCGTTTGACAAAGCAAGTGTATGAGGCGAGTGTGCATGGGACAGCTGGAAGGGGAAGACCTAGGCGAACCTTCTTGGATCAAATTGGCGACATTTTGGAGAAGGGCCAGGTCAAAAGTACCCTAAACTGACGAGCATGTATGAAGAATGTAATGAGAGTGAATGAGGCGAAAGTTGTGTGTCAGGATCGTAGCGACTGGAGATCCGTGGTCTCTGCCTACCCCTTTGGGAAAGAGGCGTGACTTTATGTATGTATTATGTATGTAATTTAATTTTTGCATGCCAATGTTTTTTGGTGAAATATGTGACACTGTTTACATAATTGTTTAAGACCTTTTTGACCATATTTCGCAATAAATGATTTGATTTGATTTAAAAATTGACATGGTTTTTTTTGGAATGTAACATGCATTCCAAAAAAAAGACATGGTTTATTTTTTTTTATTCATGGACGAGCAAGTCAGTCAGTTTACAGTTAGCATGGGAAACAAAAAGAGATGGGCAACTAGTATGTGGTTTGAATCAATCAACTATTTTACCCACATTATCACTGTCCCCGAACATTTTCATTAGAATGTTCTTTGTGGACTGGCAACTTGACGACACAACCAAAGGATACCACCACTGCGTCATGCGAGCGAAAGCAAATATATAAGGAGCTAATTACGGTAAAAAGTACCATCTAAATGTTTCCAGTTGCAATTTATGAGGTTAACTCAGCATACAAATTCTAGTATGTCCTATCAAAATTCGTATGCTGAGTTACACATTTACCATAATTAGCTTCTTTTGTCTTTGCTTTCGCTCGCATGGCGCGGTGGTATCCATAGGTTGTGTCTTCAAGTTACCAGCCCGCGAAGAACAATCTAACAAAAACGATCGATGACAAAATTGGGTGGGTAAAATAGTTGAGTGACCTTTATTAGTAAGTATATTTGTATTTCTATATCAATTAAAACATATTTAAATCTTACTTCTACGACACTTTAAGCCATACTTGTCTGCGACACGGCTTTTATAAGCAAGTCAAAAAGCATTAACACTAATTAGCATTAGCGCTTTCACACATGCTCTAAATGGTGAAGGAAAACATCGTGAGGAAACCAGTTAGTATTCTTACAGGCGGCGATGGGCTTGCAACCTGTCACGTATGGAATACTAACTTGCAAGATGTGGGCTTGTATCAAATATGTATTTGTACATGCCTCAGACTACCCCCTTAGACATCTTCAAAGGATCTGGAATATAAAGATCTGAGAGAATGTCTACCGCGCCTTGGGGATACAGTCGTGACCATGTTTTTTTTTTGTTGTTGTTTTCAAAAAGCATTTATTCAGTAGGACCGCTGGGATCACTTAAAATAGTCTTAGAACTAATTTTACTCCTGTTCTTGCGCGACCAATACCGTGAAGAATCAGGGCAACAATCACGGTTTGGGGCCTAGCATTCTTTTAGGTGATCCATCTTAGAACTAAAAGTCAAGCTCCAGTGGGGAGTCAGTCAAAGAGAATTGAGGCTCATCAAAGTAAGTTTAGATGCTAATGCAGGCATTATCGCTTTCAAATGCTTTTGTGCACATTGAATAGTACATTATGGTACTAGTGTGTAACATTGGTGATTACCGCCGAGGCGCCATTGAGACCCGAGCCGTAGGCGAGGGTCTTAAGAGAGCCGAGGACGGTAATCATCAATACACACGTGTATCATACGACGTTTTTCAACACATTTGTGAATAAAATAACAATAAAAACTCATTTTCAACAATGAAAACGAGTTGTGAAAAATGATTTGCTATTAATAGAAGAAGAAGAAGAAGGGAAAAATTAATCAGTTTTCCTATGCGCGCGCATTGCGATCGGCCACAGACTAAATAAAGGCATGAGGGTTTTTTTTTTCCGCGCCTATTCTGCCACGTATGTACAAAATGGGGAATTTAACATTTTCTTTTATTACAGAGAAAACAAAAGTCATATTTGAGTGAAAGTTTTATTTATTAAACACGTACGAGTTAAAATTATCTATTTAAATAAGAAGTTGCATGAAATGAGCAAGCAATAGGAACATTAATTTAGTTGTTCTATTGAACACGATCTTTTTTTGAATAAAAACTTTTTTAAGAACAAAGCAAATCAACCAATAAAATTTTAAAAAAAAATCTATAACTCACTAGTGAGATAAAGTAATGAAAAAGTCACAGTTTGATTATGGGTGTCATTATGCGCCTAATTGCGGTGACCATAGAGCCACTTTATGAGCAAGTGTGTTGAAAAAATTATTATCTGACTGGATCCAATAATTCTGAATTGTAAAATCTATGTTTCACTTGTTTATGTATGTATACCTGGTGTGTACCTAAGTATATTTAATAATTTTTATTTAAGTAGTTTATATTATAATAAATATGTAACTTGTTTTATTTACTATTATTTTATAGGTATTTGTAGTATCTATGTATTGTATTATGTATTATATTTTTATTTAGTTTATTTATTACATATACATCTATATATATATATTATTAGATAATAGGTTAGGCAACTCTTAAGTTCCTTTAATTTTTTGCACCCGTTCAATCTTCCATGCATTTACACTCCTCTCCATCCAAAGGTTGCCTGGAAGAGATCGCTTCTCAGCGATAAGGCCGCCCATTGTGCATTGTATTATGGTTCTCTTTTCCACTGTATTTTGTAGTTATAAGGTGTGCATTGTACAATAAAGTATTTTCATTCATTCATTCATTCATTCATTGTTTGTATTCCTCAATAAATATATTTTTTTGATACAACGTTTTTCTTGTGGTGACAGTTACAGCGTGTTGCCACACATTTGGCATAAGGAAAACATAGTCTAAGTAGGTTCTTACCTAGATAGATTTGGCATTTCTCAGTCCATACATGAAGCAGATTTTAAAAGTATGGCTTATCTTAATAAGATAAGTACCTAATCTCAGTTCTTCATGATATCTCATTTTTTTTTTATCATAAAATGCAAAATACCTTCCATAGATATATTTTCAGCCATATCCAGTGACTCCTGAGCAACAGCTGGCAAGTCTGCCACTTCAGGCAAATCTGTAATCTCTGGCAAATCTGCTATTCCTGGCAAATCTGTGACTTCTGGCAAAGTGGTTTCTGGCAAATCCAATGTTTCTGTTATTGATGCATCTGTTAGGCTAGCCGCTGTTGTATCAGTCAATGCTTCTTCATCATTCTGTAATAATAGAATTAGTATAGGTGAGTACCAGAAAAGCTAGATATTTCATCATCTCCCTGCTTTTTTCCCACATTATGTGGGGTCGGAGCAACATATTGTGTTCTTCTTCAATTCTCCTCTATCAGCGGTCATCTGAACACTCACTCCTTTCTTACTCATGTCATCCTTCACACAATCCATCTTTTCTTTGGCCTACCTCTACTCAATCCATCAACATTCATACTAAGCACTCTCCTAGTTACATGACATTCTTCCCTTCTCATTACATGGCCATACCATGCTAGCCTGTTGCTCCTCATCTTTTCATTCACTGGCGCCACTTTCACACTTCCTCTTATGTACTCATTCCTTACTCTGTCCATTCGCGTCACTCCACACATCCTCATCATTTCATAACTTCTAAATTACCTTCTCTTCAGTAACAAAATAATTATAATTGCTACGGGGTCGCTAGGCTACGCTACGCGTAATTTTCCATAGAGTATACGCTACCCATTCAGGTCTTGTTCTACATTGAAGTACAGAGCAAGAATGATCCAAAAGTTTGCAAAACGCCGTGCTAAGTGTGACTGACTTTGTAAACTTTGTTTTTATTAGTTTAGAAGTAGGATGTACGAAAAAGGTACCATGCTAAATCAATGGTAGTAGGCCTAAGTATAGTTTGCCGTACTTTCTATGGTATTTATTATAAATAGTGCATTACCTACATACGTTTCCGACGTTCTGTACTTACGGTTTTCAGTACTTTTGTAGGCGGTTCTTCAGATTCTGACATTATGTTTTATTTTTAGAATAAAATTCACTGAAGCTTTCGTATTTGCGGCGTACACAACCAACACAACACAACCTAAAAATACAAATACCTTCCTTAGTAAATAGCTGTGGTAAATAGCATAAAAACAGAAACACATATTCAATAAAAGCTATTTCTCCGACTTTTTAATGTAACCGTTTTTCTCAAACTTGTTAAAAAAAAGGTCTCTACCCGGTATACTATACCGGCCCCCTGATTATGAAGCTCACAACAGGCTAAACGGACGTAGTTACGCGTACGCGTGTGTTAACGTAAATAAGCGTAAAGGAACCAATCCACACTCATGTCGAAATTGAGATTTATTACAAACTCATCATGAGTGTGGATTGGTTCCTTTACGCTTTTACGTTATCACAAGTTTGACAGCGGTGACTCGAGATTACGCCTGTCGCGATCCGTAATCAAGGGGCGGGTATACCTTAGACCTCTACCCAGGCGCGGTCCGAGGGGGGAGGTCACTGGGGACATGACCCCCTCAAAATCGTACACGTCTAATAGTAAAATCTTGTGTATTGTGCAATAAATTCTATTAATTAGTGTAGTGACCCACCCCCCCCCCCCCCCAATTTTATGCTGCGACCGCGCCTGGCTCTACCCGTATTATCCCTCCGTTCCACCACTACGAGTACGTGTTTTTACACTCATAAGCTTTACCTATTCTAATTAACTGTTACCTTTTCACGCCAAAACCACTGAACAGATTAGGCTGAAAATTGGCATGGGTAAAGGTTGAATCCCAGGGAAGGACATAGGCTACTTTTTATCCCGAAAAATCCTGAGAAACCGCGGGTTACACCGCGGGAGCGCAGCTAGTATAACATAAATAGATAAGTTCTTACAGTACAGCTACAAGTACACAAATTACCAATAAATAATGTCATTTATAGGTAAACCAATAAATAATGTCATTTATTAATTAATAAGCTCACTTTATTCATAGTCATTTACTAAAATAAACAAGTTTGATTATACTAAACATAATCATAGAATACTGAGTCATTAAGTAATTATTATAGTTTACAATAATTATTAGAAATAAGTAATAATAATAATAAATAAATAAATAATGCCGGACATTTTCACAATGTAGATTCTTAAGGTAGGTACTTATGTATTATTGCCACACGCTTTAAAAATATTTTTTGACCGTAAATAGGAATTTACATACAAAACTGTGTAAAGTGTAATATCTACCTAACTTTAAAAAATATAAGTACCTAATCATCTTGTGTAAGTACCTATTTGCATTAAAATAACGAAGTACTTAGAATTCATAAAATATAAATCAATCAACAAGGAATTTCGTACTGAATGTGATTAGGTATTTTGACTTTTATCACGTCGATCCATGAGCTAAATAATTTTTGCAAAATATTATGTTCAGCATTGGCTCTCTCAAATCTATATGGAAATTTCTGCCAAATCAGTAAACTCACCAACGAACGCTTAGAGAATACTAGGTACGGTCAAGCTTATAATATTATAACTGTCTAGTTTCCTCATACTTATTTTGCATTTACAAAGTTAGTTGAAGAAACCGCACATAGTATTTGTTTTCGTCTAATATTTACCACATTGTGAGACCACATTGTGAGACGTGGAGCCGACAATCTGGAAAAGTTGGTCATCGTTGGTCACGTGGAGGGAAAACGATCCCGTGGGAGATCACCGACCAGATGGACTGACCAACTTCGAGACCGAGAGACGTCGTTTTACAGTGTGGTACAGCTGGCGACAAACCGGAGTCGATGGAGACAAGCCGTCTATACTTGCAGAACGACACAAGGTGATCACGATCTTCAGAAATGAAGGACCGATCAAAGCAGAAGAATATTTACCTACATTTTACATAGCATGTGATACAGTATGACTTGTAGTGCGACTCACACTCCTTGCGTTGGCCGCTCTCCTACTGTGAACAAAAACATGATTAGTTAAGCCATATTCATCATCCACAGTCCCACTTCCTCAGTCTTCTTTCTCAGTTCTTTCCACAGTCGACCTTGTTCCGCCTTCACCGTTCTTTTACAGGGACTTCAGACGCACAGCTCACTATCATCCACACCTGGTTGATATTCCACTTATTAGAACTAAGCGCTTTCAAAGTTCTTTTATTATGCGCACTGCAAAAATGTGGAATCAGCTTCTCGCGTCTGTATTTCCGCTGAGCTACGACCCTGTTGTTTTTAAGAAGAGAGTTAATAGGCACCTTCTCGGTAGGCTCGCTCCATCGTAGACCTCATTCTTGCCTATGTAAGTTTCGAGGTCAAGAGTCGACCCATTCATCATAAAAAAAAAAACAAAAAAAAAAAAACTTTACTTATGCTGTGCCTCCATAAGTTAGTAAAGCTTCAATATTTTCCTACCCCTAAAGTATCATCGACTCGCAAATAGCATCGAGTGTCTTCCCGCTACATTGCTTATCGTTCGGCCAACGTGTTAGATGGTAGGTAATCTTTTGGTCTATTATGAGCGTCTCTTTGCCACTTTCTGGGCTATTATTATAAGATGCAAAATAATAGTGAAATTATTTATTATTATTATTATTTTCCTTAGATAGCTTGACTGATTCTATTGTATGTTGTAATTTTATGTACACATTGTAGTGGCTCAGTTTCTGTAAATAAATACAGATTTTTAAGTAGTTTCATGTTAACTATTGTTATGCCTTGTAAGTTGTAATCGATATAACTACAATAATCCTACCTAAACTGTTGTAAATTTTACAAATCATTGATCGTGGTTCCTTCTCTGTCCATAAGTGGTGTACGCCCTGGGAACTTGTCGATACTGCCACCACTCTAATGCTACTGTGACAGCGGCCACGACGACGGCAGCACCAATTACGATTCCTTTTACCAATACTTCCATCTGATGACAAAAAACATTTTGATTGTATAACATTTTCTGGTTTGACCTGGGTCTGATTGGGAGTAATTACTCATTGTGTCACCCAGTTTCATGACGACTGGCGGCGCCTAACGCTATAGATGATTGCACATCTATTGTGCATTTGTGTCAGAAACTTGCAGGAAACGACGACGGCTGCAAGCTTGTTCTACTTGCGAAATAAATAGTTTTGTTCCGAGTTAAAGGGGTAACGTGATTTTTTTTACGGATAAATAACATCAGCCACGGGTAAATGCTGTTACGTCAAATAAGTCAATGTCAATCCTACGTTTTAGAATGTTGATGCCTTGATGCTTGGTTGTCTCTCTCCTTGTTAATAATAATGGTTATTAATGGGTAGCTATGAGGGTAGAAGGTGGATTCATGAACAACACAGACAGATGACCTTTACGACCGAGCGACCGATGATAGCTAGGAGAAAGAGCATCTCTACCACATCTCTACTACCTTCGTACGGGCGATGCAGTTCATAGTGTTCTGTGATGCAGTTAGTTATTTCGGTAGTAGGTACCTAGATAAAGACATTTTCTCTACGCAGTACGGGTTGGTAGGTACCTTAAATTCCAAGTCTCGGCCTTCCGATATTCGAATTAAAGTAGGTAGGTACCTATGTATGTTTTATTCAGCTGATTAGCTGGGAGAAATCGAATACAAAACGTACAAGTCAAGAGCTCTAGAAAAATAATTCACAATCACACACAACAAATGTTTTGTCGATGACTCGTCCAGTCGAAATTTTATTGCTATTGCGTTCCATTTCACGCACGCATTTTAGTCTCAGCCCTCAGGCCTCATCAGCTCATTTCAAATGTAGTTCCTCACTTGGTTGGTTCCTAGGAAAACGCAGAATATAAACTATGTAGTTGGTTTATGATCTTTTTTTTGCTGCCTTAGTGTAGTTTCTATAATATTAATATTCGTGTGTTTATTCTTAATCTCATTCTTTTATAATCGATCGATTCACTTAATTTTGTCTTTACGGAAATCACTAACCTTTGTTCTACGTCTTTGACAATAATTGTAGCATATCAATATTCTGTTTCATGTTTAAGGTAGCTTTAGAAAGAGAAAACAACATGTTTTTATACGTTCATTTAGTCTATGGTTTGGTATTCACAAATCACAACACAATCATCCATCCGTCACGTCAACCAACCAAACCAACAAAACAACCAAACCAAGTAAACTTCACTTCACAACGACGACATCTTTCTGACGAATTAAATACAGAAGAGAACAAATTATAATAAAAATGAGTGTCCGAGAAGAAGATAGGAACAAAAACTGCCCAAGCCGCGGCCTTGGCTTGGCCGCCGCGGCCATAGGCGTCGGTGTTGGGGCTGCTCTGTACTACTTCTTCAGCAAGCGGCCAGAGAACCCAGCTGACGAAGGATCCACCACATCAGGATGGGAGGAGCAACCTCATGTCTTGTGAGTATTGAGCTAAGATTCAATTTCGCGTAGCAGAAATTTTGTAGGGAGGAAAAGTTGTGTCCTTGCCAAACAATTTACGCATTTTGTGTTGGTAAAATTTGTAATTGTATGCTATTTTTGTTTCTTCTATGTTATTTAGGTACTAGAGAATGTAACCATGCGCCATTTTTTTTAAGAAATTGTTTCATCGTAGAATTGCAAACTACCTTCAAAAAAATAACATGAAAAAATAGTATGACCTTGGAAGCAGCATTTTTTACGTTGCTATTCTAGTTTCTAGTTTTGTTCAGAAGGGAGCTGCTACCTAACTATTAACTTCATCAGTAATCATCAACTCCTTTTTCATGGATCTATGGTCTGTTATCAGATATTATTTATTTTTTACAAATTCTGTGAATGCAAATAAAAGCACTATTCTTTTAAAATTTATAAGCAATAAATCTTTAAAAAATACTTTAGGTAGGTACTTACAGTTCGCCCAACGGATCTAGGCGTTTGTGAAGTTAGCATGGAGCGCTTTTTCATATAAAATTGTGTTCTGCACAGACACACTACTAACTTCAGGAATGCCTAGATCCATTGGAAGAACTGTACTTAATTTACTTGCTTTCACAGTTAAAATCTGTTTCATCATCAATAAACCATCATACTCATTGAACCATAACAGGCATGAACCATACTCGAACCACGACTCATCATACACAACCATCTCCGAACACAGCACCACAGACACAAGCATCAACGATTCCTTCGATAACGATCGACCGAACATGCTGCGCTCCATATCTCGACGGCTCTGGGGCTCCACGTCATCCGTCAGTCTCGATTCTGAGATCTCGAGTGAACCATCAGATGATTCAATCTCTGATACATCTGATTCATCTGATTCTAGCTCAGATTCAGTGCACAGCCTTTATCTACCCAGCATGAATACATCAAACAATGATGTTAGTTTAGGATCAGATTTGGAAATGAATATGGATTGGGATGTGACAAATTCGTCTATCGATGTGCCGACTGATGAGAGAACACCTAATGTGATGCAGTTCGGTGAACTCACCGTACGATTGCTTAATCCTCACAGTGGTTGGAAGTAAGTTGGTTTAATTTACTTCAAAAATGAATAAATGATAAATTTACATTAACAATAAAATTGCAATCCAATGTAAAATGGGCGTCATCATCATAAGCTAAAAATCGGGCGTCATTATCATAAGCAATCTCTTTATCTTTTTGATGAAAATAAATATTAGTCGTGCAAACATTGTATCATTAAGACTTAATGCATCCCAGATATTGCATTTTCAATTACTTAAAGAGCCATAAGTTAACACACAAAATTAATGTAATGATGTTGATTATGTCTATACTTTAGTAGACTTCCACAAACCAAATCAAACTTCAATTCAATTCAATTCATTTATTCATTGCGATAATGGGTAGTACAACAAAGAGTCATGTCAGATTAAATAAAAATTACAGATCAGCCATTATCAACTTTTCAGCATTCAATATTTGGTAGTACATAATCATAGAATATTTTTATTATTAAGCTTAATTAATGTCATAAAATAGATTAATACTCTTTAAGTGTCCAAATAATTAATAAAAACACTACACTTTCAAATAATGTCAGTAGTTTTCAAGTTTAAGTCAAAATTTGTCACATAAATAATGTTCAACACTATAATATGCCTTTTGTAAAAGCAAACTTTTAACTTTACATTTAAAACCTTGTTGAGAAGCAGATTCGATGATGTGTGTGGGTAAATGGGCACTTATTTCATCGAACATTAGTCAAGTACGATATGTTAAATGCTTAAAACTATAGCCCATACTATAACATAAAATATTAATCAAACATTTATAAAAGAAACTTATTTTCTAGCATGAAGTGTCAACAAAATAAAAAGTCATGCTTAATCAAATCATTTTGCCATTTATTTCATACTAGCTTCTGCGCGCGGCTTCGCCCGCGTGGTACCAACATTTTGAATAGCCGATATGCTATTCCAGGTCTACGCCTATTCCAAGTTTCATCCACATCGGTTCACTGGTTTAGGCTTGATTGTTACACAAACATACAAATATCCAAACATACTCACAAACTTCTAACTATAATAATTATTATATATTGTATTATTAGGATAGGATTATTAGGATGTTAGGATTAGGATACTAGCTGCGCTCCCGCGGTGTAACCCGCGGTTTCTCAGGATTTTTTGGGATAAAAAGTAGCCTATGTCCTTCCCTAGGATACAACCTTTATCCATACCAATTTTCAGCCTAATCTGTTCAGTGGCTTGGGCGTGAAGCGGTATCAAACAGACAGACAGAGTTACTTTCACATTTATAATATTAGTATTGATATCATCATCATTCTCCATCATAATTATCTTTTGCCAGATCTCCATGGAAGATTTTTCCGAAATATTTCAGATCGGCTGAAGTGGAAATGAATAGACGGAGAGAGCAAGCATTGTAAGATTTTTGTGGTAACTTAGCCTGACTTACATCTATGATTTACTCTGCCTACTTTTGTTTGACTCCCCATGGAGCTTGAATATTTAAAAAGAAAGAAAAAGTATTTATTTATATATAACATCTATCGTAGAAAACAGACACTCATTACTTAGAAACTAGAAATAGAAACACATAAATATAGATAGCTGTCCGCCGCGGTGTTACCCGCGATCCCTCGGGAAAACTTCACTTCCCCGGGATAAAATATAGCCTATGTTCATCAGGGATAATGTAGCATTCTATTGGTGAAAGAATTTTTCAAATCGGTCCAGTAGTTTCGGAGCCTATTCATTTCAAACAAACAAATCTTTCCTCTTTATAATATTATTATTAGTTAGATAAAAACAAAACAGTTTATTTAGTTTTATGATGGACCATGTAATAAAAGTCTTGGCCCGTTTAAGGTAATTCTACTCCAGGGTAACGATTCAGACTTTAGCGGAATGCATTCGGGTCGGAATAGATCAGCTGTTCAACCGACCGCAACCAATCACAGTGCAGGAAACGTCAGTTTACTCAATTGTGCTTTATTTATTTAAATACTTTTATTTAATCATTCTTGTCATTAAGTTGGTTCAGTTTATTATCTTAGTGTAAGTAGTATAATATTATTTGCATGTATTTATGTTTCCCTACCTACGTCTAAATTGTACATACTTTTACGGCCGTGATGTCACTCTACCATGGGTTCTGCTTGAAAACCAGCGCTACTATGCTTGCTCGTCAGCGTTGTAGTATCTATGCTGAGTCAGAACCTATTTGAGTGGCCTAGGCTGCGCAGAGCGAGACTAATTGGCTCCGGTCCGTAGGTACTTACCTGTATAAGTTTCTTTGTATATGTGTTTACGTTTATTCTTCTGTCTTTTTTCCATTTACTTGTGTACCTATTTTTTAAGTTGTTTTATTATTAAGTTCTGCTCTGTGTTGTTTATGCTTCTCAAATAAATAATATTCTATTCTATTTGGATCAATTTTTGCACTGTGATTGGTTGCGGTCGGTTGAACAGCTGATTCCGACCAGAATTCATTCCGATGAAGTCTGAATCACTGGGCAGTTCCTACTCAACAAATACTAAAGAACCAGAGTAGGTAAACATTTGACTACCCCTTATCATATCAGCATTATACTTGGAAAATAGTTAAATTAAGCCAAATATAGTTGAATCCATAGATGTAAGTTCGGCTAGAGTTTGTGTTTGTTTGTATTTGTACCTACTAATCAGTTAGAGACTAATATATTTAAGGATAGAGACCTAATTAATTATCATAATTTATAAATAAGTGTAACCAATGAACTCTGTTATCGGTTTTATAGTTTGTATAAACGTAATTTATTTAATTGTTAATAATTATGAAGTTTTGTTATTTATAAATTTATATTGATAATCAAAATCTGGTGTGGTTTACATAATAAATAACAACCATTTAATTATGTTGTTTATCTGTAGTTTAAACTAACTAATATTGTAGTTAGGTAATGTGATTGTGTTGTTATTTGTAGTTTTACTTACTAAGGGCTATGTTTTAAATAATGTTTGGCAATATTTTATACACTAATAGGTTTAATATCAGTAGAAATGTAAGTATTGATATTTGTCATCCCAATCATCATCATCATCATTTCAGCCTGGTGTCACCCACTGCTGGGTATAGGCCTCCCTTCTTTTTCCAGTCATCCCAATAAATAAAAAAACATAACTTAGGCACATTTGTCCATCCCAATAAATTAATAAAGGTATAACTAAAACTACATAAAACTACCTTTTTTACTTTTAATTTAAGCTTGTTCCGGAAAACTCAGAAAAAGTTCCTGACAAAACCAAACGCTACATTCCACATCCTCACATTTTACCCCTAGGTAGCGATTCAGAGTTCAATGGAATGCATTAGGTTCGGAATAGGTCAGCTGTTCAATCGACCGCAACCAATCACAGTTCAGGAATTGGTCCCAAACTGACGTTTCCTGCACTTGATTGGTTGCGGTCGGTTGAACAGCCGACCTATTCCGAACCGAATGCATTCCGCTGAATGCACGCTAGAGGAGTAGAATTTTTAAAAAAACGTTTTTAGCAATTTTATTTTTCAGTCGCGAGCGTGAATGGACTCTCGAGGAATGCTCCATATGCTTCGAGGGTATGCAGAAGGACCAGGAGGTGTTCTCCCTGGCCTGCACGCATAGGTTCCACCAGGCTTGCATCCTGCCGTGGCTGGAGCAGCAGCAGACCTGTCCCAACTGCCGGAAGGCTTCCTAATGTGAGTCCTACGCTACACTTAATTTAACTATAACACAAAATTGTGAGATGATTGATTTTTTAGAACCATATGGCTCAATGCACATTGAATTGGCAAGCGACGCGTCAATTAGTTTGATAGCGCACCATTATAAACCTTATGAACAATGGTACAAGATATAGAAACGCTTGTAGAATGAACCGCACGAAAGTGCTCGAGCCAGAGCGGCCCGCTAGATGGCTTCGTCAGATCTCGTTCATTCTACAAGCGTTTCTATATCTTGTACCATTGTTCATAAGGTTTATAATGGTGCGCTATGAAACTAATTGACGCGTCGCTTGCCAATTCAATGTGCATTGAGCCTAAAGAAAAGTGTTAAAAAAGCTAAAAAAGTTTTTTCAATAAAATTTTATTTTTTCCAGTTTACACAACACCAGAGGTCATTGCACCCGCGGGCGGGATCCGTGGTACCTCCTAAAGGTTGTTGAACCTCTGAAGATGACAACTCCACTAAGAATGTCTCTAAGAAGATCCTATTTGTGTTCTTTCAAGGATTGTGTGACTCAGAGACTGCTTTTTAGTCAATGACATTCGTGAAGACGATGCGCAGTGGTGTTTTTTCATACTAACGTGTTTACTGCGCAAACTTAACGAATTCATAGATCTATCGTAGTGTACTGTCGAAGTCTCATACATCTGGCGTTCCTAGAATTGTTATTTAGGATCAAAGAGACGTATTTTCATAATATTTTATTCAAATCTTCAGACGTTTACCAACCAGTACTCAAGACTTATTTTTATGTATATATTTTTGACGTTCGTAGTATTAATTGGTTTGTAATTCTATTGTTATGTAAGGTACCTAATTGACGTGACACTATGGCTCAATGCACATTGAATTGGCAAGCGACGCGACAATTAGTTTTATAGCAAGTCATTATAAACCTTATGAACAATGGTAGAAGATATAGAAACGCTTGTAGAATGAACCGCACGAAAATGCTCGAGCCAGCGCGGCCCACTAGAGGCATCGTCAGACCTCGTTCATTCTACAAGCGTTTCTATATCTTGTACCATTGTTCATAAGGTTTATAATGGCTTGCCATAAAACTAATTAACGCGTCGCTTGCCAATTCAATGTGCATTGAGCCTATAGCGCCTCTTGTGTGTAGGCATGCATAATATTTTGCTTATAATGCTGTATAAATATTATTTAGTAAATATGTAAAGGGCTAAATTGTATTGACTTTGAAACTATCATAATTATGGCGGAAATATTACTTTCAACGGGATACTTACAATGACAATTTTTTTTTATTGATAAATGAAAAGTCTTATCAAAATTTTCGAGGCCGACTGGATTTTTAATTGTATTGTTTCCCGAGTAATCTAAAACTCTTATTTATTTAAGGAACGCAACAGCTTATGTATTAAAAATTAAATTTCGACTAAATTTTAGTAATAAAAACTAGGCGCCAAGCAATTTTATCCGCGATCCCTCAAGATTATCCAGACTTAATGTTTTTTTCAATATGAACTTTCCTGGCACTTAAAAATACAAGGCCTCCCACATACATCCTGACTGTCTTGCTGAAATCAGAATCTTAACACCTTCAACGACAAGAGAAAAACGAAGACGTTCCGTTCGGGCCGTGACGCCCACTGGTGTCCGGCAACTTAACTTTCCGTTCAGGCCGCGCCGGTCACAATGACCCGCGCGTCAGAGCTGTTTTCGATCTTCTCTAGGAGGCCGACGGACTTAGATATCATGCAAATTCATATGAAAGGGGACCCGCCTTGCCCTCTAGACTACCGATTCCATTTGGTTCTGAGTTTGCATTAAAAGCCTTAGAAAAATTCAACTTTAATTATTTTTAATGCGTTTTTCAGTAAATGAGTGAGTAAAATTACTATTTTTGTTAGAACACATCTTGATTGACACTGATACGAGTACTACATATACATATTACTACATATTTTTTCAGATGATGAATTTGTCAGTATGTGTGTGGCAAAAGGCGTTAATAGGGAATTCCGGGCCTTCTTAGAATCATAATCTGATTTTAAGATTCTGATTTCAGCAAGACATTCAAGGGCCGTATTTGCGTTCCTTTTTTCGTTTGTTTGATGAATATACGGATGAAAAAAATGAAAAAAAAAAAAAAAAAACCAATTTTCGGTTTGGAATATTTGGTCCTAGGTTAGGACTGGGTTTTAAAGTTTGAAAAATAAGCCCTTGAAGTCGGAAATCGTGGTGGGAAGCATCCGAATATTCATCAAACGAAAGAAAAAAGGATCGCGAATACAGCCCCCAGCATCAGTTCGGACAAATCGGTTTAGTCGTTTTCAAAGTTCATGACCAAGAGAAATAACGATTTTTTTTTATATTTGTATAGATTTAACGAATTTGTAAATATATAGTGCACAAAATGTAATTGCACAAAATCGTTCAATAGTCATTATCTTCTTGAAAAATCAAAATGAATACTCGAAATAACTGAATAAATGGTTTTTATTGACTTTCTATACTTAGGCTCAATGCACATTGAATTGGCAACAAAGCGACGAGAACAAGACATAAACCTTATGAACAATGTCACAAGTTAGAGAAACGCTTGATAGCTCGCGACCGCGCGAGACTACTCAAGCCGGCGTAAAGCTTCGCTACACCTCTTTCATTCTATATCTTGTTACATTGTTCTTAGGGTTTATAATGTCTTGTTCTGTGGTCTGTGGTCGCTGCCAATTCAATGTGCATTGAGCCATAGGCTCCGAATGGCTAACTAATAAACACGGGAGACAATTAGTTTATTATTATTATGAGCCCGTGATGTTCCACTGCAGGGCAAATGCCTCCCTTTTTTCCACTCAACTCAATCGTAAGCTAATGTTGTCTAATGTGGAGAGTAAGCGTCAAGTTCGTCTCTCCACCGTCGCCGTGTTAATGAATAAAATTAGTTTAATGAATTTAAAATAATCTAGTCCTAATGCGATTTCATCTATTGGAATTGGCTAATACTTGGATGGACTTGAATTTATGAATTAGGAACGTTTTTTGTGACTCATTTTAGATAGGTAGGTTATATAAATAAATATAGTCGATAGTTACTTTAAAACTTAAAAAAATCTCATTATTATGTAGTATTTTTGCGGAAGCTTATAAATAATTTAGAAAAGTACTTTAAAATAAATAAAAATATATGCAGTAGATATAGCACGTAGGTGAAGTTTATGAAATAAAATTATTTTGATATCAAAAAAAACTGTATTTAGTGTCTGAATATACTGCTGATCAAAAATGTGTACTTTCTTAAATAAATTAACAATTAATCATCTTGTGAACTAAAATTGTTTGGGTTATAGATAAGGTATTAAAAAATCTGTATAAATTAGTGTCTGAATATACTGCTGATCAATATTGTGTACTTGAATAGATTAGACATTAGTTGTAGTATTATTATTGCACTCATCTTGATTTCTGAATAAAATTTATCTAAAAATAACGATTAGTTTTATTTTGTCAAATATTTAATATCCCCATGGAAGTTGAAGCTTACATAAAAGGTTAATACATAGTTTAGATTGTTATTTACTTAATTATTATGTAGGTACTTACTTTAGTATGGATAATACTCGTAATTATCGCAGAGGAAGGTGACCAATGATTAAGGCTCATCAAGACATATTGGCATGCGACGCGTTATTTTTTAAATAACGATTTTAAAAATTGAATTATAAAATGTTTATTGCATTTCTATGAATAAATATCGATGTTTATCGTTTACTTGTAACGAAACCTATGGGGTAATACTACATGCATTTTTATGTGTTTTCTTACATGGTGTAAAATACCCTATTCTTGAAGGCAATTTTGTAGAGTGATAGTTTGGCTATGAGGAACAAGCCATAGTGAAATTGAAACAAATCAATATAATTTTATTTATTTTATTAACAAAAAAACTTAAAAACTTTACAATTCATGCGTTAAAATAATACTTGTCTTCTTGTCAAATGTAAAAAAAAACTATGATTTTACGGAATTTAACTAAAATATCGCCATGTTGTGATCGGCGCGCATATGATGGGTCCATGCTTGGATATCTTGAAAATCCTGAAAAAGAAAGTTATTTTTTTATTCTCCTTACTCTCTTAGCTCAATGCACATTGATTTGGCAAGCGCGCGTCAATTAGTTTTATACTCTACTCACATGGTCGCAGTACTGGCACGCATACAGCTGCATATCATGCGTGTGTGCGTGCGCGCGGAATGCGGCCGCGTCCGCGCACACTAGGCCACACGCCTCACATATTACGCCCTCTGGTGGAAAACAAACATTTTGTATCACCTTAAAATCTATAAGTAGGTAGGTACTAAATAGAATAAAATTGCGATATTACCTATCCCAATGCAACAGTTGAACATTTTGTAATCAGACACAATATTGTCATCAATGAAAATAAACGGATCGAAAAGATATATTTTTTTCTCAATTTGAAAGCCGAATTTGACCCACTTGTAATATTTTGGACATTTCACACAGCATCATCTAGCCCCAAACAAAGCAAAGCTTGTACTATGCTTGTATATTGACGCGTCGGCGTCGCTTGCCAATTCAATGAGCATTGAGCCTAAAAGTGTTTTAATACCAATTTGTATAACATCTTGCTTAGTTTGGCTAGATGATGCTGTGTGAAATGTCCAGCATTATTTATTTATTTATTTATCTTACCTTCCAAAGTGCCCTGTATGCTTTCATCAGGAAGAACGTAGGAGGAGGAAGCTAATTCTAGTTTTGGCTTCTTTTGTTCACGCGGCTCGAAGTAAGGACACGCTGTGAACAAATTGCATTAATATTTTTAGTGAGAATGTTTTCGAACGAGTGGAGATGAGTGGATGAGAGTGAGCGAGTGAAAGATTGAGTGAATAAGTATGATTAGAAATGACGAGATTGAGTGGATGGATGGATACCTAAGTGAGTGAGTGTATAAATGAGTGGCTGAGTGGCTGGGTGGATGAATGGATGTATTAGGGTGAGAGCCAGCGACCGGCAGACCTTCGTCATTTTATAAAGGCTGAGAGTTTGTCTGTGTGTAGTCCCAGTAGTCTAGGGTTATCTCTCAGGGGGTTGGAACTGTACTAGGTATCTGACAAAGGAAGACGTGATTTCTAATACTGTTCCAAGCCAAATATATCAAACTGAGCTCCATACTTCAAAGATTTCCTCATAAATTTCTCGAGCTTGCTCCTACGGCAGACTTTGAGGCTGACCGACATGATGAAGGAACCACCGCAGGTGTCTGCCTGCTTGGCAAACATCTTTTTATAGCTCCTCAAGTAACATACACAAAGTTCAGGCTTTATACTACTACGAAAGCATACTTACAATTACTTTTCTTTAAGGGTGACTATCACGGGGTTGGAACTGTTCTAAGTATCTGACAAAGGAAGACGTGATTTCTAATACTGTTCCAAGCCAAATATATCAAACTAAGCTTTATATCTTAAAGATTTCCTTATTAAAATCACCCGAGCTCGATCCTACGGTAAACTTTGAGGCTGACCGACATGATGAAGGAACCATCGCAGGCGTCTGCCCGCTTGGGAAACCTCTTTTTATAGCTCCCTAAGTAACATATATAAAATTCAGCCTTTATAAAATGACGAAAGTTGACTCGTAATTTTCCATACTTTGAGGCTGACCGACATGATGAAAGAACCATCGCAGGCGTCTGCCCGCTTGGGAAACCTCTTTTTATAGCTCCCTAAGTAACATATATAAAATTCAGCCTTTATAAAATGACGAATCTTGGGTGCTATTTTGGGCACCTTTGATGCCTCATAACTCCCAAAGCCACCCGGACCCAAACTTCATATTTGGGGATCGTACATAACCATACTGGGACTACACACAGACAAACTCTCAGCCTTTATAAAATGACGAAGGTCTGCCGGTCGCTGGCTCTTAGGCTATATGAGTTATTCAATAGTTGAAAGATGGCTAGATGGATGAGTAATTCGATGACGATGAGAAGAACGGATAGATGATGGGGGCTACGGATGAATACCTTGAAGAAATAAATCACGGATTTATAAAATTGAATTTGAATTTGAAAATGGATTTTATCTCCATTTATAAATCCGTGAAATAAATAAATAATGCTGGACATTTTACACAACATCATCTAGCCCCAGACTAAGAAACAAGATCTACTCACGTGTTCAACGTGCGTCTTGTAGAATGTGACGAACACGTTATCAAGCATCTGTGACGATGATGTGAGCAAAAGTAGATGAGTGGTTGAATGAGCGGAAGTGTTAGTGGATGAGTGAGCGAATGATTGAATGGACGAGCGACTTGAAGATTGATTGAATGGCAGAATAAGTGTGAGTATAGTGCCACAAACTTATCTGGACCGGTGGCCAAAAGTGGAACTAATGAATTTTACTGTAAAATTTATTTTTCTGCCAACACCAAATGCGATAACAGCGCCTCTCAACGGTTCAGATAAGTTTGTGACACTGTAGGTAGATGAATGAACGAGTGGATGATTGAATGGACTTGTGAGTCGAAGACTGATTGAATGAGAGAATGGCAGACTGAGTGAATGAATGAATGAGTGAATGATTAGTGACTCACGTCCGTGTCCGACGTGCGTCTTGTAGAATGTGACGAGCACGTTATCTAACGTCTCTGTGACGATCATGTGAGCGGGGCAAGCCTTGCCTGTCTTGTAGATCTGACGTTCTGGTGCGGGACGCTTGCCTTTACCCTGGAAGATCCCGGGTTAATTATTCGGGATGCATCCTACCTACTATCCTGCTAAACCTATCCCTACTATGAAGCGCTCGTGGTCGTGCTTGCTTAGTCGTTCTTGATAGATCGTCGAAGTTAAGCAACGTTCGAAACGGTCTGCAAGTGGATGATTGCCAGTGGCATTTTCATCTGAGCGCTTCCGTGCTTCGGAGGGCACGTTAAATTGTCGGTCCCGGCTATTTAAGTCGTTAAGCCATGACGGAGGCCTTAAGGCGGCCTAAAAACTCCGTCACCAGAGTTGGCCACTGACTCATACGAACTTACTTACTAGTGCTACGAATATGACAAATCCGAAACTTTGTGCGCATGTTTGAATGTTCGTGTTTTAACCATGCATAAGGCAGACTGTTTTAGATGAAAATTGGATTAGACATAGCTTGGTATAAATGTAGGTACCAGGCGAGCAAAACTGCAGATGGAAGCTAGTTTTAAAATGTTGTGAAGAGTAGATGATTCACCAAAAATAAAAGCATTTATTATCACTTTTATAATCTTATGACAGCTAAGGATAGATTAAATGAACAGATGAATGAAAGAACGAAAGCTGAATGAATGAATAACTGACTTGGTAAACATAGACGCCGGATTGGCTGCACATGTAGTGAGAGCGAACGCCCTCTATCGTCTGTTTGCTGGCTGTAGTTTTACGATAACGGAACTTAGTCTCTTCTTGAACTGCGCTTTTGAATAGGAGGAAATCTGAAAGATAACTACATTTTGAAACTACACCACTTCTCATCTACGTTGTCGCAAAAGTAACTATAACTACGACTCTCTCCCACGCACCCACACTGATTCTCTCTTATATCGACTCACTCTCTCTCACTGCGATCACACCAACTCACCGTCATATCCACTGCAACCATTAGGTATTATTGCACACAAACACCCAGTAACACTCTCTCTCCCTCACCACCTGCCCCCTGGTGAGTAAGAGTGGTAGTGAGCGTTACTGGGTATTTACAACTTACCTACCGTCTATGTTTTGTAACTGCGGCCACTACAGGTACTAACGCACACAACACTTACTCCCACTCACCATCCATTGTTGTGGATCTGCATTAATCTGCAGCCGCTATTATTGCAAACAAAGACCCACTGACACTCACTCTCACACACACCACCCACACTCACTCATTCCTCAACCATTCACTCTCACTCCTACTCACTCACTCACTCCCCCACTTACCACTTACTCACCCACCCACTCTCACCCACACCCACTCACCGTCCATATTATGGAACTGCAGCTGCTGCACGTGTTCATGAACTCGGTGTGCGTGCAACAAGTGAGCGCTGAAGTGAGCGCCGTAGCTCACTCGCTCACTGCATAGTGGGCAGATAAACGCTTTGCGCTTCTCCACCTGTAAGGGTGGTAAGGATAAGTTGGGAAGTAGAAATGGATGAGTATTGTGCATAGGCAGTAGGATACGATAAGATGGAATAGGCAGTATAATAGGATAGGCTATAAGATGGATGGGCATGAGATTGGAATAGCCAGTAGAACATGCAGTAGATAAGATAATTTATGCAGTAGTCTGAGATATTTTGGAGAATATGTAGAAGAGACCTTAATGATGAAGATGGATTAGTGGCCTTATTTAATTATTTAACAAAATCCACAGCTCTTATGATTATTATGATTTATAAAAACTTAAAGATTTAACCTACTACAGCCAATAATGGATTTTTATTATTTTTAACCAGCTAACCGACAATGAAAAGACTTAAGTTGAAAGTTTGAATACCTACATGTGTGAGTGTGTGTGTTTGTGTGAGAGAGAATGTGTATGTGTGTGTGTGTGTGTGTGTGTGTGTGAGTGTATGTTTGTGTGTGTGTGAGAGATAAAATGAGTAGACCTTTATAATTTCATCAATCTCATCTTACCTAAAGGTGCATTTACACGATGTGATTTTTTGTACAATTTGCTAAGCCCTACCCATCGAACACTTGTGAGAGAATGCCGTGCGATGCAATATCGTATGGGTCACCTTTAATGCAGGATGGGATATAGGTAGGTAAGTAAAATAGGATAGACGGTAAGTTGCGATAACTATGCAGTAGGAAAAGTCTTACGGGAGGCCTAGTCTCAATAGAACGTACTATTGAGACTAGGCCTCCCAAGAAGAAGAGGGAGGCCTGTGGGTGAAGTCAGGCTGCGGTTAATGATGATTAATAATAATAATAATGCAGAACTTTTCACACAGCATCATCTAGCCTCAAAGTGAGCAGAGCTTGTGTTATGGGTACTACATGACTGATATACTAATATACCTTTTGTTTGTAAATACATTCATATACATAGAAACACCCAGACCCGAGACAAATATTTGTAGATCATACAAACATTGGTCCCGCCGCGGGGATCGAACCCGCAACCTTTTGCGTCGTAGGCGGGCCTTCGCCCACTGCGCCACAGAGGTCGTTAGGTCGATTGAGACTAGGATACCTCAAGGCCATGAGTCTTCCACAGATGCTTATTCAGGATCTGCTTTTGGCTGAAGTCGCGGCTGCAGAGGTGGCATTGTTTCCTCTCGCGCTGTACCAGCTTTGTCGTTTGCTCTGTGCACAGTTTCACTACAAAAAATCTAGATTTTTTTACATCTTACTACGGATATTCGTAAGAGGACAAAGGTAGCTGATATCAGAGACCGTATTACTGGGGAGGAGACTTTGCCAGATTTGGTGATGGCAGGTCTGACCGAGTGGTACCCAAGGGGAAGCGCTAGGAGCCGGGGCAGGCCAGCAGCCAGATGGGTGGACGACATAGAGGCCATAGAGGGAAAGACTTGGATAAGATCAGCACAGAGCCGATTGGAGTGGCGTTTTAGGCTTATGTCCAGCAGTGGGCTATCATTTGAGCTGCTAATGATGATGGTGAATATGAATTATAAAGAGGAAAGATTTGTTTGTTTGTTTGTTTGAATTGAATAGGCTCCGAAACTACTGGACCGATTTGGAAAATTATTTCACCATTAGAATCCTGCATTATCCCTGATGAACAAAGGCTATATTTTATCCCGGGAAAGTGAAGTTTTCCCGAGGGAACGCGGGTAACACCGCGACGCTAGTGCATCCATATAATTACAAAATGGTGGCTCGGATATTCTTAATTTGTTAGCCAGGTAGCCCCACCTGATGGTCTGATGACATTGTTCAATGTGTCTGAGAAATAATAATAATAATAAATCTTTATTCAACACCTTAGGGCTACACGTTACAGAAAATATAATTATTATTATACTACGTATAATACTTATTACAATTAAACATAGGTAACAGAATACAATGTGCCTGAACTAGGCGAACCTGTGTCTCAGGCTGGAAAAGGCTAACAATATTCATTAGGCAGGTCAATAAACAGTATAATCTATAAACTTAGTGATAAAATAAACAAAAAGCAACTAAAATGACATTATAAAATAAACTAAATTAAAATGACCACTTTTATACAATTAATTACTTACTTTACTACAATTAATAGTTTCTCAGTTTCCTCGTAAGATAAATTAGATAAGGCAAGTTGTAGGGTTTTCTTACAGATAGTATAATTCATTTCATAAATGCCTAATTTGCGATTGAGTCTGTTATACACGAGCGGCCCTAAGAACACAAAAAATTTAGATGCGAAAGCATGTTTTAGTTGAGTGATGTTAGTGCGGATATCTTTACGTCTGTTGTTAATAGCTTCTGCACAAAAAGGAAGAGATCTATGTTGTCTTAATGCGGTGTATAGTATAAATAGCTGTCGAACAGTTAGCACTTTACAAGTCTTATATAAAAGGTTAGTTGGAAAACGATAAGGGCGAAAAGTTGCTACCTTTAATATTGCCCTTTGAGCTCTTTCTATAGTTAATATGTTAGTTTTACCCACTCCACCCCATGATGTAATACAGTACTGAATTACTGACTGACATAGGGCATAATATATTTTAAGAACTAATTGTGAATCTGCAAAACATCGCAACGTCTTAAATACATAGATTAATTTACGTACTCTATTGCTCAAGACCTGAATATGCAAGTTAAACGATAGAGTTTCGTCTATTATAACGCCAAGGTACTTGATATTATCGGCCTTTGAGATGACAGGGCAGTTACATAAATTGTAATTTGTAAATTGGTGATTGCATTGGTGTGCATATATTGTGCTACTTAATTGTGCTAGTTGCGATTTCCGCATCGTGAACTTAAGGTATTTTGTTTTGTCAGCATTTAACGTTAGTAAGTGACCTTGGAGCCAGTTATTTACAATATTGAAGCCGTGTTGTGCATATTCATGTACTTCCGAGTCCGAACTAGCTGAAAAAAGTAGGGCAGTGTCGTCGGCATATGAAATAATTTTTCCGTGCTCTAATTGTAAGTTACATAGGTCATTTATGTAAGTTAAAAACAATGTAGGACCTAAAATACTTCCTTGGGGGACCCCAAAAGAAGTGTTTTCTAATTCTAAACTGACGACATTATCTATTCTAACGCATTGGCTTCGACCGCTCAAATAGCTGGTAAGCAAATTGAGTTGTGTGCCTCGTATTCCCATATTTTCTAACTTGTTGAGTAAAATAGGGATAGACACAGTGTCGAATGCTTTGGCTAGGTCTAAAAATATACCGATTATCTTATTTCCTTGGTCGAGTTCTTTAACAATAAAATCAGTAAGATGGTGAACTGCATCAGCAGTAGAAAGTTTAGACCTAAACCCAAATTGAGTATTTGACAAGAGTGCATTACTTTCTAAATAATGAACAAGTCTATTGTTTATTAATTTCTCTAATATCTTAGAAATTGAGGAAAGCACGGAAATTGGTCTATAGTTTGATATTTCTGTCTTACTACCAGACTTATACACAGGCACTACAATAGCTTTTTTAAGACACTTAGGAAATACTCCCTCGTGCAGGCATTTTTGGATGGCAAATGTTAGAGGTGGAGCAAGTATATGTTTGTATTGCTTGAGTATTGTGGTCGGTATATTATCCCAGCCTGTAGCACATTCGTTTTTTAGCCCCATTATAATACTTTCAATTTCCTGTATGTTAGTATCCAAAAACACAAAAGACTTGCAATGAGAGTTCCTGCTGACTGGTTTGAGGCCGATATGATGAACCTTTTCTGCTAGTTTTTTCCCTACATTTACAAAAAATTCGTTTGCATGGTTGGCTGCCAAAAGCGGGGAGTGGTGTGAGTTTAACAAATTTGAAGTCGAATCTCGTTGTTTCGAAATGCAGGTGACATTTTTTACTATTTTCCAAACTTTTTTACTATCAGTACCAGCCTTCTCTAATGATGCTTTATCATAGTCGCACTTTACTTTTTTAAGGAGATCATTACAAAAATTGCGATACCTTTTGTAAGTAGTTTGGGCTATTAAATTATTAGGTTTAGATTTGGCATTCATATGTAACTTATCTCGATGTCTCATACACCGAAGGAGCCCTGGGGTAACCCATGGCTTAATATTGATATTTCTTCTGCTAATTTTCACAATTTTTGTGTTGGCACGTATTACTGTCTGGATGGTGTTCACTAAGCGTGTCATACAAGATTCTGCGTCAGCTGAATTGTAAATTGAATCAAAGCTAATTTTACATAGATCGTTTTTTAATTTATCATAATCCAGTTTAGAAGTTAATCTTGAGTGTATGTAAGTATGCTGTTTTAGGCTAAGTGTCAGTAAAACAGCTTTATGATCGGTAACGGAGGAATTTGTCACTAGGGTGATTGCTGGTAGATTCGATTTAAGCATGACATGATCCATGCAGGACCCACTTTGAAATGTTTGTAGAGTGTGTGTTGGAAGCAAGCCGTGAAACGAGCATCGGTTTAGGTACTCCTGCGCCGACGCATCACAAAAACCCGGGCGGATGTTAATATTTATGTCACCAACTACAACGATGTTTTTAAATGACGATAGTGATTGGAGATGAGAGTGCAGTGAATCAAGGAATGAGTCTGTATTATAAAACGAAGGAGATCTATACACAGCTAGAATTGCTAAATTGATATCTATTTTTACTAAAAGACTGGTGCAATCCTTTATGTTTAATTCTTCGACGGTAACGTGATTTAGAGTATTTCTAGCGTAAATGACTACTCCATCGTTTTGGTTATAATTTGTTTTGGTGCAATGAGTTCTATAACCTTCCAAAATAGGCAGGTTATTCATATGTATAGCAAGCCAACATTCAGTTAGGATGATTATGTCGCATTCGATATTAAGCCTTTGCAAAAAAATGCTGAAATTGTTAAAATTTTTATTAATACTGCGAATATTTTGTGTTAGTAATTTTATTGAGTTGCAGTAGGCAGAAATATACTGTTTGCAGTTTTCAACATCGCATGACCTTGACTCGGAAACCGAGAAATTGTCGAGGTCGTTAATTAATATTTCAGTCATGATAATAAATTGTCCCGTGTTCGGCTCCGAGATTTAAATATTTCACGTGTAGTAGCCTCCGCTACGGTTCAACTCACTCGCACATAGTTTAGCTCCATAAGAAAGAAAGAGATAACATATTCCATGCTACCCCGGTATCCGCGCCTGCGGGTAACTTCATTCGTTTTCGTGCGCGCACGACTACCGCACGTAGTTAAAAATATATTAGGTGTTATTTACGTAAATATTCATCATCATGCCGAAAAGAAAGTATAGTGATGATCGAGAAGAAAAGTGGCGTTAAAACATAAGGAAATATAAAGATGTTGACTAGAAGACGACATCGGTATGAATTTTGTTATGAAGGTTTGTACTGAATTTTAAAATATTATACCCGCTTTAGCGGAGTTTTGTTTTTCTCTGATCTAATACGTGATATTAGACCGTAGAATTTTAAATGCTTCGAGTCAATACGAGATATTGACCAATAGCAAATTAGCAAAAGAGTTAATACGAGATATTAACCAATAGCAAATTGGAAAATGAGTTAATACGAGATATTAACCTTCCCTGTTTTGCTTTTTATGGAGATCATCAGGAGTTTCGTTATGATTCACCTACTCCTCTATCTTGGCCCAACTTCCCATCATTGCCGACGGTCACTAGCAGTCTATCAGTCGTGACAACACCTTGCATTCCGCTGCGGCTGGACACAAGCCGAGACACAAATACCTACCTACGTATGATGTGCGTCCCGCAGACCCGGAGAGAAGTAGTCGGAAGAGTGGGGTCCAAATATATCATAGGACTTAGCGAAAAGATGGGAACCAATTTTAAACGATGGACTAAAAAAGAAAAAAAAAAAAACCTCCCGATCGCGATCTAGCACGCGCGCTAACTGTACTGGGTAGATATTACCTATAATAGGTACCTACTTACAAGATCTTTAGAAATGCTGGCAATACTCGGAAGCCTTTCCGATGCTTAAAAAGTTTTTACAAGTTCTCACTATTTTGAGACCGAAACTAGAAGATCTATGGTGCTGCCTATGGTTGATAAAACGTTCATCAAACCATTCAAGGATCGGAAAAGAGACCTATTTGGTGAAAAATTAAGCGATTTTATAAAATCCTCACGTGACATTCAGAAGACAGGAAAACTATTACAGTCGACAGTTTCTTCTGCAAGTAATTTAAACTCCAAGCTCGGCCTGCCCCGTGGCCTACCGAAGTACCGTGGTACACGGCAACAGAGTCGCGCCGGCGGCGCCGCCCGCCGTATCGCTGCCGCCAGACTGCATACCTGTACCTACCACCTGTAACAGCAGCCGTCCGCCAATGGTCGTGTCACTAACAGTCGGGGACGTCGAAGCAGAAGCAGTAACTTCCAAGGTACATGCAGGTCGCATAATTTTTTTTTTTTTTTTTTTTTTTTTTTTTTTCTAGAAGCTTGGATCATTAGGTATTACTAATGATAACTTCATACTGGATATAAAATCCCTATTAGGGATCCCTTTTTAATCTGTATTTTACCAAGATGACAGCTTTGTTTCTTTGACGATAGTTATGAAGATTGCTTTGAAAATCTTAATACTTACCTACAGCAAACATCAATTAAAGTTCTTACTGATCTTGACCTTGTAATAAGCTACAAAAAGAGCACCTGATTTTGTTCTGTAAAAGAATCTTGAGTAAATCTTGTCATTTTTTGGGATTTATCCTAAACTTTGCAAATATGATTACAATTACCAGAGAAAAGAAAAGTGATATTTTTTAAGAAACACTGAAAGGCTGAAAACGGTAAACCTATTGTTTTGTTGTTGGTTTGTAGCTTCACCCGTTTTTTTTTTGGGAACTCTTACTGCCTGCCCCGCTGTTGCATATGACTGGGTTAACAAAAAATCTTTAGAGCATTCTAGATATTTGGCTATATTAGGTAATGATGATAATGATCATACCGACTTATATACGCGCTTATTTAACGATACTTATAATGTATCGTTGTTGGTTAACAGCATGCAGAGAATCATAATGTCCGATCATAATATATATATATTTTTTCTCATTATTTAATTAATTTTACGGCTTTAAACCTGACAGGTTTTTTAATAAGCTCGTGCTAAGGCCCCAGACCTAAAAAGACGACCTCAGTGGCGCGGTGGGCGAAAGCCCGCCTGCGACGCATAAGGTTGCGGGTTCGATCCCCGCGGCGGGACCAATGTTTGTATGATCCGCAAGTATTTGTCTCGAGTCTGGGTGTTTATTTTTTTCTATGTTTTATTATGTATGTGTTTACGGACAAGAAGTGAATAAGTAGTATATCAGTTATGTAGTAAGTACATACCTAACCTACCCCTTACACAAGCTCTGCTTGCTTTGGGGCTAGTGGATGATGCTGTGTGAAAAATCCAGCATTATTTATAATTTATTTATTTAATTTTAATTAAGAATTGAATACTGATGCTTCTTGAAATGATTGGTGCGCCCTTAAAAAAAAAAAACGCAACGTTATTTGGGCTTAGTCATTCGGAAACATGCGTACTTACCTAATGTCTTATACTTTTACGTATCGACATTTATACGACGGTTAGTGCATAATAAACGGAGTGGCTGAAGTGCAATACCCACACCTTAATAATACCTATTGCTCGAAATATTTGTTGTAGCGCGAAAAACGCAGTATTTATTTATTCGCTTATTATATTTTATAAGATCTTCTGAGAATATTGATAGGTACTCAATATATCTCAATACTATCTAGTAATATAGATACTGAGTGGGAATTAAATTCTAATGCATTTAGACATATTCTTACATAATTGGAAAACCAGATATAACCTAGATCTCTTATTAGCTTACAGGTTGAACGCGAAGTATCGGAAAAATATCTCTTGTAAAAGAGATCTCGTTGCTTACAACGTAAACAGTGAAATTGGACATGTTCATTTAGGCATTTCCCCCGTTTTCGCTAATACTTAAGATGTTACAAAAATCATTACTGATCAGGCTATAGGAATAGGTGGTCACAAACTGGCCGTCGCAGTAAATCTCTTGTATACTACCTATAATTTCAGGGAAATCCACCCCTTCACCGACGCCTTTCCCTGGTGGTGATTGTATTATCCGGCAAGCCTTCACCACACAGCAAGTCCCTCAGTCAGCAATGACTGCGATTCTTGCGTCTTTGTCCAGAGTATACTCAATATACTTCTAGCTTTAAACTATGGGATTACTGTTGTACTACTTAAACATATTGATCCATACAATATCAGCGTACCTACCTATATAATGTAGGTACTAGACTTCCTAGGTGATTGTTTACGGAAAGGATAATCATATTATGGTACACCGCTGTTTTTTCTGTTATTTTCCCAGTCCATCCAAAGGTATGTCTGGAAGAGATCGCTTTTAGCGATAAGGTTATCCATTGTACCTACTTAGGTACTTGTTTTTGTGTGTTTCCTGTTATGTGTTTCTTTTGGGTACAGTAAAGTGTTTTTTCTATTCTATTCTATAATGGGACGTTAAATACCTACTCATTGTTCAGCTTTATCTCTTATTTCTATAAATAAGGTGGGCCAAGTTGAACGAGTCGAAAGGTTTCTTAGAAGGGTGCCTTTATGATAAAACCTAGCTTCCCTTAATATGTCAGTACTTGGAACCCAAATATTGTGCTTGATTTTCTTGCAAACCTGCATCAAGATCCTAGATCTCAAATCCGTGAGCTTAAAACAGCTCATATAAAAAAAAAAAAAAAAAACTTGTCGTTTTGTTAGCATTGTCTACTGGTGCTAAATATTGCCTCGATTCCAGCGCGCTAACGAGTAAATAGCTAAAATTCTTAAATCATTGATAAGAATCTCAAACATTAAAATCTATAGTGTGAGAATTGTACCTAATTACTCAAACAGATGTAATTAAAACGTCGGGTATAGATCGACCTCAACCGACGGTAAACCTAACTGGGACCTACACTAGTTTCGTAATAGCTATGACCTCAACTTATACATCAATTCATGATGACAGGCGTATTTTGTCCATTAAAAAAGCCTCGCCCAATGATCTTTTATGCTATAGGCTTCACCATCCTACTTCGCCCCAAACATTAGGGCGATGGATTAAATAAATGTTAACGTGAATCAGCATCGAAAATACGGTGTCTAGTGCGCATAGCGTCTCTCGTCACTCTACCACTTTTGCCGCCCAACGAGCAGGCGTCAGTGTTAACGTTATTAAGAAACCCGCTGGCTGGCTAGTCGGACCAGTCAGCAACCTTTGCGAATTTCTATAACAAATCCTTGAATAATGATGATTCAAACTTGGTTACCTCACTGTTTGATCATACGAAGATATTTTTTGAGATTAATGATTTATTTTTATAATTGTCATGGAATATTTAGTTATTGTTTACTTAGTAAGTACAAATAATTTGGTAACTTAAAAACAAAAAAAAAAAGGAATTATGTCTATTTGGATAAAATTCTATTTTTATTTATTTACTCTCCAACATTTAATTTCTCTGAACATCCTACACGTGAAATATTTAAATCTCGGAGCCGAACACGGGACAATTATATGATCAAACGAACTTACCAAGTGACGTTCGATCTTGATTGTCCCGTGTTCGGCGAAGAGATTTAAGGTCCCTCCCATACCCATGGAAACCCAAAAGTCAATGTTGGAGCTCTTATGTGTGCTTATCTCTAAACTAAATGAAGTTACCCGCAGGCGCGGATACCGGGGTAGCATGGAATATGTTATCTCTTTCTTTCTTATGGAGCTAAACTATGTGCGAGTGAGTTGAACCGTAGCGGAGGCTACTACACGTGAAATATTTAAATCTCTTCGCCGAACACGGGACAATCAAGATCGAACGTCACTTGGTAAGTTCGTTTGATCATATAAAAATAAGGTAAGACTTAACTTTTAACACGGCGCTCTTAGGCGCCTTCATAATCTATAGAATTTATGTACCTTTGCTCGGCCAATTTTTTCGCAGGGCAGTCCAAATCACCTGTCTTGTGATTGCTAGGTTTATTGAAGCGTAGGCAGGTTGCACATTTTGCTGGTGACGCTGTCTTTGGACACTCTTTGGACTGATGACCCAGATCGCCGCAATGTCCGCAAGTGTAGGCCTCCGCTTTGCATGTCTTAGCTGCATGTCCGTATTGTTGGCACTTGAAGCACCTGGTTACTAAAGTGAAGTCTCTTACCGGACAGGAAGACCAATTTATGAAGACGCGATCTTGCGATATGAGGGCCTTACGAATGGTGGCAGACACTTCAACGATGTAGTTGCAGGTTTCAGCGCCCTTCCTTCCTGATTTATGGCTAAGCTTGATAGAACCCAGGAAATCTTCTTTGGTCATATTTGTGAGTGTATTGGTCACATTCTGCTCATAAAGGCATTTGTAGAACTCCTGTTCCTGCATAATTGATGGAACACCAATGATCACTATACGTGGCTTGCGCTTGTGTGGTTCGTCCATAGTTAGTTCAGCTGTGGTGAGGTGTACAGACTTTTTTAGTTTCTCGAGGTCATCTTTGGTGTCTGTGCTGATGATGACACCCCCATTTCTGGTCTTACGTAGTCCTCTCACGTGCAATTTCAGTTCCTCAGGGCAGATAATTTTTTGTACCAAGTTTTTGGTGTCGTCACTGGTCTTTAGCTTATCTTTTGGATAGATTGCGACAGAGCTAAGATTCGAAGGGCGGATAAAGGTGTTGGCACTCTTTTTAACCATGTCAGCAAACGAGGTCTTAGGAGTCGGTTGTGATGACTCCCTGATGCTTTGTTGTAGGCCTTGCAGGCAGCCCGATAGGTTTTGGTTTTCTCTGAGGAATGTGATATATGTTTGGGCTTGAACAGTTTTTACCTTTAGTGATTCATATTGAACTGCTAATTGGGATGATGAATGGGATATTGTTCGGCATAAGTTGCTAATCCGCTGTTTCTGCTCGGAATTGAGCTTTCCTTCACATGCAATGGAGGTCACTTCACCAAGGCACTGTTCAATATAGCCCATCCACTTTTGAATTTCCGCCGTAGCTTGATATGTGACCTCTTCATGTCTTGGTTCTGGTCGCGGTGGAGACGACGGCCTTGACATCGGTTGGGGTGTAGGCGGAGGGCTGCGCACCACTTTATTACTTCGGTTAAAGGGGCTGTCCATGATGTTTTAAAGTCAAACACTGACATAACTTAGCACGACTGCTGAATCAAAACTAGGTCAGAGTTTTGTTTATTAACTAGCACTAATTGTTAGGCACGTCCGATCTCGGCGAGTGCAAAATATGTCGTATGTAGAAAGGACTGCGGACCGAACATAGTGGCGTTAAAGAGGCGAGTTCTATATTCTATACAAGATATGATTTTTGGGGCGCATTTTAGTATATTCTGTGACAGTTGGCAAGCCAAATACTCACGTCCGTGTTTCATCCGTAGATGCGTGAAGCAAGCCTTCTTACTGATGTAGACATTCTCACAAAAGTGGCACGGGTACTTCCGGCTGTCTAACTCTGTTTTACCGCCATGACATCTAAAAAAGCCATGAAAAATATTTCAACATTGATTAATAAGTTCGTATGAGTGGCCATCTCTGGTGACGAAGTTTTTAGGCCACCTAAGGCCTTATTGGAGGTCTTAAAGCGGCCTAAAAACATGTATAGACCATGAACCACTTAACATGTGAGTTGGTGTGAATGTTAGAGAGATTTGTGGTGAGTAAGAGAGAGTGAAAGTGAGCGGAGTATTTAAGCCATGAGGATTAACGACATAATAGCCGGGACCGACAATTTAACCTACCCTCCGAAGCACGGAAGCGCTCAGTTAATGCTACTAGCGAGATTCTGTGCTAGCGGTCACCCATGCACTAACTGACCGGTTAGAACGTTAATTATGTCAGATTATGTCTAACTTATTTTAATTCAATAATATTATAATGTACCTGCATTATAATATTCTTCTGTCTGTGGCACAAAATAAAAGTTTCTTTCTTTCTTTCTTCTTTCTTAATCTTCGACGATCTATCAAGAACGACTAAGCAAGCTACACCACGAGAGTTTGTCGTCCACAAACATCATACAATCCGCATAATTAAAGTAAGCATGGTTGAAGGAATGAATGAATGAGTGAGCGAAAGCCCCATAAAGTTGCTAAAAAGATAGCTCGCTTTGCTTGCTGATTGGCTCACACTTGTGGCTCGCTTTGCTCGCTCACAGTACTCACTTGTCTCGATGCTGTTCCAACTGTGCCACGGCGACTCCACACAGGTTGCATTCACTGAGGCGAGCCTCCGAATATGTGGGATCGTCAACATCCTCTGAAATAGTCAGAAAAAAATTAGGCCTTTTCAGATCTATAGGTACCTAACCTACCTACTAAGGTACCTAATACCTATACAGCGTCAGGAGGCAACCTATGCCTACACTCAACGGGACGCTGTAGTGCCTGAGATAGCATCAACTAGCCCCGAAAATGTACATTAGAAAATATGAAAATTGGGTCATTAGAGTTTAATTCTTTTGGAGATATCATGACTATGTATTTAGTTTTGACATTGAAGATTAATTAATGCTTAGACCATGCTTTCTCAGACAAAATTGTTTTTTTTTTTTCTCAAAAATCGAAAACAAATCAATTTTCATTAATGATTGTACAGTAGGTACCACTCAGCAAAAAATGTGGTGTACCACCATACGGTTGAGGTTCATTTGAACGTTATGAAACAACAAGGTTTATTTTACTATTATGACAGTTAGAAAAGTAAACCTTAGCGGCAGTTAGATTTCACAGAAACTGTTGTCAAAAGTGGTAGACCACTTTCTTTGCAGACCGTACAGTCAGCGTTACCAACCGGTCGCACCCTGAAGGTACCTAGTACCTACCTACCTGTGCCACCTACAAGCTACAAGTAAGAAGTAGAAGAATAGTACATGCTTTGCTTAGTTTGGGGCTAGATCACGTGTGGGCTAGATGATGCTGTGTGAAAAGTATAGCATTATATATTTATTAACTATAAAATAAATAAATAATGCTGGACTTTTCACACAGCATCATCTAGCCCCAAAGTAAGCAGAGCTTGTGTTATGGGTACTAAGATGACTGATTTAATACTCATATACTTTTTGTTTGTAAATACATAGGTACATATATTACATAGAAACACCCAGACCCGAGACAAATATTTGTAGATCATACAAACATTGGTCCCGCCGCGGGGATCGAACCCGCAACCTTTTGCGTCGCAGGCGGGCCTTCGCCCACTGCGCTTCAGAGGTCTACGCACTATCAATCTTACCTTCGTTCTCTTCATCGATATCAGAGTGTCGTTTCTCTTCGCTTGCTTTCACCTCTTCTAAGTCAAGTTGTTCCTTCACATCCGCTTTAGACTCGTCCTCGGCTAATATTGTCTCGTCTAGATATTCTTCATCTACAAAATAGATCATGAATGAATGAAAATGAAATGTTATGAATTTGGTCAGACCAGCGCAAATATCAAGCTAGTTAATGAAAACATGGTCCCTCATTATGGGCCTCATATGAAGGCTCAAGGTCGCTCAACGAGCTATGGAAAGGGCTATGCTTGGTGTCTCTCTACGAGATCGAATCAGGAATGAAGAGATCCGTAGACGCGCTCAAGTCACCGACATAGCCCACATAGCGCAGTAGAGGACGGCCCCCCACTAGATGGAAAGACGATCTTGTAAAGGTTGCTGGGAGCCGTTGGGTGCAGGCTGCACAAGACCGATCGCTGTGGAAATCTATGGGGGAGGCCTATGTTCAGCAGTGGATGCTAGATGGCTGAGATGATGATGATGATGAATCAAAACATTGTGTCGTTGACTGTACCAGCTGGTACAGTCAGTCACACAATGTTTTGTATCAAGCGATGATGCCTGCAGTAGCTCATAAAAGCTGTGTCGCAGACAACAACGCCCTCCGGAAGTGAAAGACGATTCCTAACAAATACCTAGTATCTAAGCATGCATTAAAGTAAGTGTTGTATGTGTGTGTGTGTTAAAGTAAGTGTTGTATTGTATGTGTGTGTGACACTAGTATATCACTAGTGGTATACAAACCTTGTGCCAGCGCCTCCTTCAACACTGCAATACTCTTCGCCGTTTGCTCCTTGAATGCAAACGCTTTTTCCAATTGTTCAGCGCAATCAGAGCATAGATACTTCACTTTATCGGGAACCTGGAGAAACCGACAACCGGTGCATAACCGATAAATTGTTAACTTGGCTCGTCCGACGCCCGCAATGCAGGCTAGCCCTAGTGCGGGGTCCACTGAATGTTATCTTGTAACCTGTTTCCTTCTTTTGGATAATAATACGCTTGATTTGATTTGAAATATGAGCTTATCAAAGATTTCGAATCTGACGTCAGTGGTTCCGTGGCCGAGCGGTTGAAGGCCGGAGTGCCTTTAGGAGGATCGTCCGGTCGTCGATCGAATCCCGTCGGAATCGAAAATTTTAATAAGACTTTTCATTTCTTAACCTGGAGAAAATCAGGTAGGTAAGTAGGGTTGTACCTACATACCTGATTTTGTCCTTGATTTAATCTTAACGAATCTTTAGCTCTGTATCTGCACAGAAGCCATTTTTGGTATCGTTGGTCGTTTTAATTGGTAGGTAACTAATACAAGTACCTACGTATGTGTAAAAATAATATATCTCGGCGTCAGATAAGTCTAGGCGGCATCGGCAGGCCAAAATACGCCATTGCTAGTGATAGGTATGTCGGGAAAGTAAAATGAAAAAGATATATTTCTCCGCACCGAAATAATGTAAAAAGAAGCTAATTTAGACATATTCGTGATTACATAAACAAGTATATAGGTAGGTATATACATCCTAAAATGTGGGATAGGGTACCTAACCTATGCTTTGATAAATTATATTTTTAGTAAAACTACTAAATTGATTTTTATTTACGTATTTAGGTACGTAGGTTATGTAGTATTTCGTAGTCATGGTTAACTAAAAGGTGGAGAAATTCTGTTATATGGGAGGTTTAAACTAATTTTGTAAGCAGGTAGATAAATCAAGTTGTATTGCAAAAAAAAGTAAAATGCGAATGAAATGCTTACCAAAATATCGAAGCAGGTTTTAAACATGCTAACGTAGGTTTCGCCATTATCTTCGTACACAGAAAATAGGTCGCATAAATTATTAGAGCTCATGCAGCTGATGCAACCTAAAAATTCGTCCTCCTCCATCATTTTATCAAATTTTCTTTTGCACGACGACGAAAGAGGACATTTTCAGAATTTGAAAACAGTTGAATATCGCGCGCTTAGTGCTGTCCTAACTTCCGGTATATCAATAATCAATGACATCGATTATGCTTTTTTATCTGTGCTTCAAAACGTTCCGTTCCACGCACGGGTTCCCACGTAATTCAATGTCAAACTCCTTGTTGACATCCTATTTTGTTTCATTCACTCGTCTTAGAAAAGAGGGAGTCAGCACGAAAACAAACAAGGGAAGTAAAATATTTTTCTGAAGATTTTTCATTGCCACTTCAAGCCAGCCAGTTGTTTTGTTAATTGGACGGTCTATTTTATACCGTTGCTCGTAGCGGTTTTAATTAATACGCGAACGGAAAGCGTTGGCTCATGGACGTTGAACTGAATTTGTAATGGATTTGCTATGTAAATAGTTGTTTATAAATATAAACTTGGAAGACTCGAGAGATCAAAATGAAATTGAAAATTGACCATGGACTTTTGCCAATCAAGGCCCACTTTTTCTTTTTCTTCGCTGGTAAGTCGAAATCTCATTTATTTTATTAACTTAAAATCTAGCTGCTTTTATACATTTGCATCTAAATGTTTGAAAAGAACAATTTTGTTTGACTGGCTCCCCACTAGAGCTATTTAGTTTTAAGATGGATCACCTAAAAGAATGCTAGGCCCCAAACCGTGTTTGTTGCCCTGATTCTTTCTGGTCGCGAAAGAACAGGAATTAAATAAGACTATTCTAAGTGATCCTGCGCACTACTACTACACTAACAAGCTGCAACTCTAATTATTATTATTATTATCCATACTAATATTATAAATGTGAAAGTAACTCTGTCTGTCTGTCTGTCTGTTTGTTACCTCTTCACGCCCAAACCACTGAACAGATTAGGCTGAAAATTGGCATGGATAAAGGTTGTATCCCAGGGACGGACATAGGCTACTTTTTTTCTCAAAAAAATCCCGAGGGACCGCGGGTTACACCGCGGGAGCGCAGCTAGTTATTTATAATACACAGGCAGCTCTCAGAGCTGATGCGTGTATATCTTAGTCCTTGTCAGTGCGCTTTAAATATTTGTCCAGTCTATTCTTGAAAGAGTTCACTGAGGGGGCACTTATCACTGACTCTGGTAACCGGTTCCAGTTGTGCACGATGCGATTGGGCAATATGTGCTCTCTGGGATTGCTGGTACTTGGCCCACGATGCAGCTTTAGTGAGTGTCCTCTCAACCTTTAATTTCTGTTCATGGTATATAGTGTCTCTGATAAATTTGGTACAGTATAATGGTTGTTTAGGATTTTATATGTCTCTATAAGATCTCCGCGCTTTCTACGTTGCTGAAGGGTATCTAGTCCAAGTTCCTGAAGTCGTTCCTCATAAGTCAGTGTTTTGAGAATAGGTACCATTTTCGTAGCTCTTCGCTGTACACGCTCGATAAGGTCGATATCTTTCTTAAAGTATGGACTCCAAACCTGGAATGCGTACTCCAACAACGGCCTCAAGTATGTCTTATACAGTTTTAGGAAGAGATCCTTGTTAATGTAAGTGAAAGCCTTCCTTATAATATAGATTATAGAATTGGCTCTTTTTACAATCTCTACAATATGTACTGTAATTGGTGAAGGAAAACATTTTTTTAATAGCGCTTGCAAAACATAATTTTTCTGAAGCTGAGAGAATGGTTTAGGGGCAGCAAGCCAGCTATTCCATCACAAACAATATCCCAGGAACAACAGACCTGTTGAGTGTAGGCATATCATCATCATCATCATCTCAGCCATCTAGCGTCCACTGCTGAACATATGCCTCCCCCATAGATTTCCACAGCGATCGATCTTGTGCAGCCTACACCTAACGGCTCCCAGCAACCTTCACAAGATCGTCTTTCCATCTAGTGGGGGGCGGTCCTCTGCTGCGATTTCCGGTGCATAGTGTAGGTTGTGCATAATTTCAATAATTTATTAAATGTATAGAGGTTGAATGACATTGTCAATGTGGCTGGGAAAGCGTGGGAAAGGACTGCGCAGGACAGAACAGAGTGGCATTATGGAGAGGAGGCCTATACCCAGCAGTGGGTGCACCCGGGCTGATTAGATAGATGAAGCCTGTTTGTCTTTTGGACTTCTCATTTTGGTTTAATCTCTTGTAGGCTCAGACAAAAAAAGTAAGGACCCGCTATTGCTGTAATTCCTATTACAAAATTTTCTGCCCATTTTTGCGGGGGACGAGGTAGCACACGAACGCATTTTACACACACTCATGCATAAAAACTGACAATTATATATCCTCATTTTCACGATAACTTGCAAATTTCGTGTAAGACGTAATAGATAAGAAGCACATGATTCAGAATCATATACATTTTGGCAGAGGGGAAATTACAAGTTAATGCTCATCCCGTCTAATTAATCTAAGCTTGTAGGCCTAGTAAAAAATGTATTTACAAATTATGCACAACCTATGCCTATTTTATTAATATCATTGTCAGTACACATTAATAAATGTGTAAAATACCTACATGCACAAGATAATATTTATTTCACATTTTATGACACTGCTTATCTTGTTATAGATAAAGTGTAATTGTACATTGTTAAATGATTACCTAATAACTGTTTGAACACTCTTGTTATATCATTCTGTAATAAAACAAAGACTTAAGATAGCCGATACGAAGTTAAGCAACATTCGAAACGGTCTGTAAATGGATGGGTGACCAGTGCTTAAACCATCCTCTCAACTTAATCGCGGCCTTATGCACAATAAATACAAAATAATGTTTGTCCCGCAGCGGAAATCGAATCCGTAACCTTTTGCATCACATACTTAATTTATTTACGCAATTTTCGTTTATTTATTATATTATTTAGATAATAATGTGTTATTTATTATATATTTATTTTATATAAGTACTTAGTTATATTGTTATGTTATATGAATTATTCGAACTGCCACGATACAGGCTTAGCCTAGTGCAGGGTTCGTGGTTAATTATTTTTGATAATTGTAAAATTTATGTATTAAGTTTTATGAATAAATTGAATTGAATATCTTCGCCCCCTGCACTACAATGATTGACTAGTGTACAAGTGAAGTCGCGGGCAAGCCGCTAGTAGGTTATAGTTCCCATCCCATAGTCTCAGCCCGTAGTCAGTGTTGATTGATAGCGTCCTGTCGCGATTTTCTCTAGCGAACTGTTTTTAAGGTCTATTAAAAAAAATTGTCGGGACCGATTTAGACACCTCGCAGACTTTCTATCGGCCGATGGTTGAGACGGCATATACTTCGGCTCGTAATGAGTATGGAGAAGTATAGCCCGTCTCAACTATCGGCCGATAGAAAATCTGCAGTCTGCGAGGGGTTTTAAAGTGCCCTCCCGAACCGAAGCACTGAAGCGTTTAGTTGATAATGCCATTAGCAGACGGCCATCCACCTCTGTGAACGTACAGAACGTTGCTTAACTTGTTAGATCATACAAGTTAAGTAAAAATTAATGAATGAAAATTCTTTATTGCACACCATTAATAAATACAAATAACAAGAGAAAAATGACGTTTTATGAAGTTTGACGACATCTGTGGCGCAGTGGGTGAAAGCCCGCTTGGGACGCAGAAGGTTGCGGGTTCGATCCCCGCCGCGGGATAAATGTTTGTATGATCTGCAAATATTTATCTCGGGTCTGGGTGTTTCTATGACATGTATGATGTATGAAAAATTAGATAAAAATCTACAATGGGAGGCCTTATCGCTAAGACGCGATCTCTTCCAGGCAACCTTTGGATGGAGAGGAACATGGGCGGATCCAGGATTTTTTTCTGGGGGGGGGGGGCACAAGAAACATTTTTTTTTTTTTTTTTTTTTTTTTTTTTTGTTCCGTTTGGATCTGCGATCAGTCCCCAGACTTTAAGCAGATGTGGTGTAGGTGGTTGTGTTTTGAGAGGAGGAGCTCCAGTGAGCTGTTCCTCTTTTGTTCTTTATTATGGACTTGTGTCACGACAAGTCCAGGTCCATGATATGTGGCCTCTTCAGCCTTTTCGGGTAGCTTATGGTGGTCAACTGAGATGCCAAGTGGTTTGGGTGGTTCCTGAGACGATTCTTGTATTTGGCTGCATACAGGTGTATCTCCTCCTTGACAGTGTTGGTATCTAGTTCGCTGTGCAGCTCGTCGATCTTCAGGAACCACGGAGCGTTCGACAGATTTCTCAGGATGGCATTTTGCGCTCTCTGTATTATAGCCACATTGGATTTGCAGGCCGACCCCCAAAGCTGTATGCCGTAGGTCCAAGCAGGCTTCAGCACCATCTGGTACACCAAGAGCTTGTTTTCTAAGCTCAGAACTGAGTTTCTGCCTAGAAGCCATTGTAGGCTTCGGTATCGGAAGTTCAGTTCGTCTCTTTTCTTCTGTAGATGAGCCCTCCAGGTCAGTCTGCGGTCCAGGTGCATCCCGAGGTATTTGACGGACTCATTGTGTGGTAGTATGTGTGTTCCCAGGCTGACAGGTGGGCAGTCACCCCTGCAAAGTGCGAATGTGGCGTGGGCCGACTTAGAGGCACTGGCTTTGATCCTCCATTTCGTAAGCCACTGCTCAATTTTGTCTAGTCCAGTTTGGAGGGATCTTGATGCTTCATTTGGATCTTTATCACTAGCAAGAATGGCAGTGTCGTCCGCAAATGTGGCAGTTATTACCCCTGGTGTTTCAGGTAGGTCCGATGTGAATATGTTGTACAGCACTGGGCCCAGGACCGAACTCTGCGGTACTCCCGCTAGCAGGTCATGGAATGTAGAGGTATATTCGCCATCCTTTACCTGAAATATTCTTTCCGACAGGTAAGAGTGCAGGATTGTGAAGAACGAGTGTGGCAATGAGTTCTTTATTTTGTAGAGGAGGCCTCTATGCCAAACCTTATCGAAGGCTTGTTGTATGTCTAGGAAAGCCGCTGAACAGTATTCTTTCAGTTCCAGTGTTTTCCTGATATGGTCAACGACCCTGTGGACTTGTTCAACCGTGCCATGTTCCTGACGAAATCCGAACTGGTGGTCTGGGATTATTGAGTCTTCGGCCAGTACCTTTAATATGCGCGAAAGAAGAATTTTTTCAAAGAGCTTGGAGATGACAGGTAGCAGGCTTATCGGCCTATATGAGCCGACCTCGTTGGCAGGTTTTCCTTCTTTGTAGACCATAATAATTTGAGAAATCTTCCAAATACTTGGGTAGTGACCAACCCTTAGGATTCCGTTATATAGTGTTGTAAGGAAGACTATTCCCTTTCTTGGCAGTTGTACTAGAATTTCCTTGGTTATTTGGTCGAACCCTGGGGCTTTTCCATTTTCAAGCTTCGAGAGATATTTCATGACTTCTCTAGGATTAGTGGGCTTTAGGGGTGCATCTAGCTGGAAGTCTTGGTTGAGTATTTCTTCGATGTCAGACTCATCATTGCTTGTTCTGTCATTAGGTTTGAACACGCTTGCTAGATGGCTTGCGAAAGCGTCTACTCTTGCTTGGCCAGTTCTGGCCCATGTCGTATCTGAGTTTCTCAGGGGTGGACGAGTTCTTTTGGGTTGGTTTAGGTTTGACGTGGCTTTCCACAAGGAGTAGTTTGTGGACCTAGTTGCAGTTAACGATTCCAAGTGTTGTGTCAGAGTTGCGTTTTTGGCATTGTTTAAGAGGTCCTTGAGCTCGTCTATTGCTAGGTTGAGAGCCCTTTTATCCGTAGGATGTCCGTAGAAACATAAAATGACAAAAAATTCACAATTTATTAATTTTTCGTAGTTAGTAAGTACACAAAAATATCTTCTGGGGGGGAGCACGTGCCCCCGTGCCCCCCCCCCCCCCCCTGGATCCGCCTATGGAGAGGAACTTCAGTGAAAAGAAGATTGGTTGGGTGCATAAAAAGACACATTATTCAATTATAAGCATTAAAAAGATTATAACTTACACTAATTAGAACTAAGCGCATTAAGTAAGTAAAAATATATATGTAATATGCGCATGCGCACTGCAAAAATTTGGAATCAGCTTCCAGCGTCTGTGTTTCCGCTGAGCTACGACCCTGGATAATAGACACCTTCTGGGTAGGCTCGCTCCATCGTAGACCTCATTCTTGCCTATGTAAGTTTCGAGGTCAAGAGCCGACCCAATCATCATAAAAAAAAACTTAGGTACTATACATACATACATAAAGTCACGCCTCTTTCCCAAAGGGGTAGGCAGAGACCACGGATCTCCACTCGCTACGATCCTGACACACAACTTTCGCCTCATTCACTCTCATTACATTCTTCATACATGCTCGTCGGTTTAGGATATTGACCTGGCCCTTCTCCAAAATGTCGCCAATTTGATCCAAGAAGGTTCGCCTAGGCCTTCCCCTTCCAGCTGTCCCATACACACTAGGTACTATATTCCATTTTAAACTACGCCCCAGCTACAGCGTCCCTTTGAGTGTATTCACGAGTTGTAATAATTATATTTGATGACACGTTAGTCTGTTTGTTTGCATAAAGTTTGTATGAGATAAGAAACACTAATCTGTACAAATCTGTGATAAAACCTATCAATATACCTACCTCATCAAGTCATCATAACAATAGAATAATCATTTATTTTGTGCAAAAAAGGGTTTACAATAAAATCTAGGAACTAACTTAAGTTAGCACCTCGTGGTCGTGCTTGCTTAGTTGTTCTTGATAGATCGTCAAAGTTAAGCAACGTTCTAAACGGTCCGTAAGTGGATGGGTGACCGCCAGTGGCATTTTCATCTGAGCGCTTCCGTGCTTCGGAGGGCACGTTAAATTGTTGGTCCCGGCTATTTTAGTTAAGCCATGACGGAGGCCTTAAGGCGGCCTAAAAACTCCGTCACCAGAGTTGGCCACTGACTCATACGAACTTACTTAGCTCAAAATAGGTCACCACTCAGCATGTGCTGCAGCAACTTATAGCTGCTGCAGCGCTGATTTTCTGTGGCGCCGGTGAGTCCTTGTGTGGTAACAGCTGCACACGCATGTGCTGCACACGCATGTGCTGCACACGCATGTGCTGCACACGCACTTTACTTATCAATAGAAGAAAAACGTTTTAGGCACAAGCCACATTGAACTGGCAAGCGCGCGTCAATTAGTTTTATAGCAAGCCTATATACCTTATGAACAATGGTACAAGATATAGAAACTCTTGTAGAATGAACCGCTCTCGCCGGCGCGTCCCGCTAGATAGCTTTGCAAGAACTCGTTAATTCTACAAGCGTTTCTATATCTTGTGCTATTGTTTATAAGGTTTATAATGGCTTGCTTTAAAAGTCGCTTCGCTTGCCAATTCAATGTGTCTTGCTAGAGCCTTATGCAACGTCTTAGATAAATAACACTAACTTAAGACCATGGCTGTACCTTTTTTTTATAATGTCAGAAAATCCATTATGGATAATACCACCGACAAAAAACTGATGCGTGGCCTGCCTCCATCAACGGGCTCTGGGATCTCCTACGGAACACACCGGTGCCCTTCTCGCATTAGCACTGTCCCGGGAATGGCACCTACAGCCACGCCCGGCATCTTCGCGGTGATTACGGCGGTGCTCGCCACAGATCGCCGGCGACAAGTCCGCATCATGGACAGACGAAGTCCCCACTTCGACCCCACTACTACATATATTCTATTCAACAAATTAGTTTCAATACGTTTTACGAAGTTTGACGACATCTGTGGCGCTGTGGGTGAAAGCTTGGGACGCAGAAGGTTGCGGGTTCGATCCCCGCCGCGGGATAAATGTTTGTATGATCTGCAAATATTTATCTCGGGTCTGGGTGTTTCATAACATGTATGATGTGTATTTACAAACAAAAAGTATATAAGTAGTATATCAGTTAACTGGTTCCCATAGTTTTGCTTAGTTTGGGGCTAGATGATGCTGTGTGAAATGTCCAGCATTATTTATTTATTAATATAATAAATCTGAGAGTTTGCGAGTATGTTTGTGTTTCAATCATGCCTAAACCAGTGAACCGATTTGGATGAAACTTGGAATGGATGTAGATATAAACCTGGAATAGCATAGGCTATTCAAAATGTTGGTACCACGCTAGCGAAACCGCGCGCCGAATCTAGTATTTATTAAAAAAAGTCATCACAGCTATTTTTAGAGTTGTGTAAATTGATAATACCTTCTGTTGACTTCAAAGTGCATTGAGAATTGAGTCTTGTCATAATATTTACTTTATGAAGAGTAATAGTGTTTTACGAGCTATTGTAATTATAGACTAGGATGAAAAGGATGTAGTCATCTCGCTCTCACTGCGTGCACGAGCGCGGAGAGTGGCTGAGACAGTACCTACACGCGTTGTTTTCGCAGTTTCTGCAGTTCCCTACCGCCATTGCAATATTGTGAGCGTGGTTAGCGAACTTTGCTGTACATTATAGTGATGTGTTGCACTAATGCACAAATTGTTAGCTAAACACCTACCTACCTAAGCTTACCTATTACCTAAGACGAATGTGAGTGCCTACTCAAACCTATTAAGGTTTTCAGGCACAATATTATGATAAATATGTAGTTATCTAAGTATATAAAAAAAAGGTATTTGTGTGAGAAAGAAGTCTGCGACATGATGTTAAAAACGACGATAAATTATAATTTACTAGCTGCGCTCCCGCAGTGTAACCCGCGGTCCCTCGGGATTTTTCCGGGATAAAAAGTAGCCTATATCCTTCCCTGAGTTACAACCTTTATCCATGCCAATTTTCAGCTTAATTTGTTCTGTGGTTTGGGCGTAAAAAGGTAACAAACAGAGTTTCTTTCTCATTTATAAAATGAAGTAGGTATTTAGTATGGATTTGTAGTGGTAATTACAATTTAGGCATTTTGAAAATTTTTCATATTATGTTGCATCCTAATTTGCGTAATTAGTAGGTATGTACCGTACTACCTACAATAAATGCTTAGTACCTACGGTAGAACGCTTACTTAGGTCACTTAAAGACTTAATTAATGTTCAAAGTTACCCTTTCAGTTAACGGGTAACTTTGAACCACAATTTAGAGTTGATTTTACCCAAGTGGATCCGACGAATAAACTTAGTGTTTTGAACAACGTGAGTAATGTTGATACTGAATCTTTGAGCGCTAGGGCAAATCCTCCCTCAGCTTAAACCACTTACCTCAACATTTTGGATAGCATTACAGACAGCCAACGCGGTCACAAGCAGTCCAGTCTACTTGACCCTACAAAACGCCGAGGCACATAGTTTTTACTACGTATTTAAATGCCGTGTATAACTAGATAGGTACATTAGGTACACAAAAAGTGTTCACCAAAGAATTCTGAATCACATGAACCTCTTTTCAGCGCTAGGTCCCATTCTCCCGCAGCTAAATGTATTCGGGCGACAGCTGGGCGTTTCGCCCGCGGCAATGGGCGCAGTGACGGCCGTGTTGCCGCTACTGTGGGCGCTGGCCAAGCCTTTGTTCGGATACGTGGTGGATTTCTGGCCGGTAAGACAAAGCAAAGACACCATTTAAAAGAAACCAAACTGTGTTTGCCTGTTTCTTCATGTAATCTGTGAAAAAACAGGAGTAGAATTAGAAAAAAGAGTCTCATAGAGACATTGTGCCGAGGTGTTCAACTTGGATTATCCCAAATACATATGTTACTCCTACAGGATAGATTCTCTGTCCTGACCAACTGAGCTAATAAGTAAAATTTTATGGTATGCTCTTTCTTCACTTATATTTTAGACGCATTTAAAATATTTTCACCACACTCGCAAGAACTAGATACACGACAAAAAGGATGCCATAATATGAGCGTAAAACTATTTGAAGATTTTCTCTTTTCAGACCCAAAGAAAGCTGATATTTATGCTGTTAATAGCAACCATGACCGGCTCCTACTGTTGTCTGTGGTTTCTGCCCAATCCTGAGCATGAAACCTTGGTAGAATACATTTACCAACTAAACGACACTATCTACTTAAGACCCTTTGATAACACAACCTCCTTAGAGAAATACAACTGTCATTGGAACTGTTCCCCAGTTCCATTTGACGTTTACCTGCCAAACCAAACCTACCTCAACGCAGTCTTCGTAGACGGTGATGTGAAGAATACATCTTGCTCGCTCTTACACATGGAGTTTGATGATGTCAGAGAGGGCGAGGTTATATGCTTACCAAAGAGTAACTGTAATTTGATGTGCTTCGAGGATGAGTTGAATCGGACTTTGGATTCTGGGACAGTGGAAGTGAAAAGTGAATTATATGTGACACTGACGTTTTGGGCGTTCGTTGTGTTGATGTGTGTTGGTACAGTCGCGTTCAATGTGGCGAATTGTATCGGAGACGCGGTATGTTTTGACGTTTTAGGTAAGGATTTACATGCTATAAAACAATTTATGGCAACGGAAATTCTTTTGCGTGGTACCCCTTCCAAGTTTGAATTGACGGGTAGTTGTTTCTTCTATCAACCTTTACTCATTCCTTTTTTATTCATAATTATGTTTGCATATTTTGTCTTAATAAATATAAGATAAACGGTTATTACCTTAGGTCCCGACGGTGGATCTAAATATGGGCTACAGCGTGCATGGGGCACGATAGGGTATGGCCTGACAGCGCTACTAGCCGGCTGGCTGGTGGACCTCGTGTCACACGGACACAAGGACTTCACTCCGGCGTTTATTATAGCCCTTGTAGCTACTGCTGTGGACTTGTATAGCTGTCGGCGACTTACGGTGAGTTATTTTTACCCTGTTTGACCAAAGTGAGTCACTTTTACCCAACTTTTCACACTGTTATAAGTAGTCGTTTTTAACCACCAAACTTTTACCTTTGACCTAGTTTGATCACAGTGAGTCATTTTTCACCTTATGAACTTTTGACCCAATTTGATCAAAGTGAGTCCCTCTTACCCCATAAACTTTCACCTATTTTGATAATAATGAGTCACTTTTACCCAGCAAACTTTTGACTTACGTTGTTTACGGTGATTCACTTTTACCCTATGAACTTTTGACCTAGTTTCACGGTGATTCACTTTTACCCAGCAAACTTTTGAACCATTTTGATGAAGGTGGGTTACTATTACAATTTGAAAATTGTTATTATTTATTAAATGCATTATAATCTTTCAGTTGCCCTCACTGTCCAGTCCAAGTGACTCAGGCGCGGCGTTACGCGCAGTTTTGAAGATGCCTCGAGTACTTCTTTTTGTTGCCTTTGCTGTAGTAGCGGGGACTTTTGACAGCTTCATCATATACTATATGTTCTGGTAAGTCGTTTGTAATCTATACTTCTATACTTTATTTATCTTTATTTTTCTTTTTATCTGGTCCCCATAGTACAAGCTTTACTTAGTTTGGGGCTAGATGGTGCTGTGTGAAATGTCCAGCATTATTTATTATTATTTATTTATTAATATTATAAAGAGGAAAGGTTTGTTTGTTTGTTACAACCTTTATCCATGACAATTTTCAGCCTTATCTGTTCAGAGGTTTGGGCGTGAAGAGGTAACAAACAGACAGACAGAGTTACTTTCACATTTATAATAAATAAATAAATAAATAATGCTGGACTTTTCACACAGCATCATCTAGCCCCAAAGTAAGCAGAGCTTGTGTTATGGGTACTAAGATGACTGATATACTACTTATATACTTTTTGTTTGTAAATACATACATATTATACATAGAAACACCCAGACCCGAGACAAATATTTGTAGATCATACAAACATTGGTCCCGCCGCGGGGATCGAACCCGCAACCTTTTGCGTCGCAGGCGGGCCTTCGTCCACTGCGCTACAGAGGCTTCATAATATTATGAATGTATTTACAGGTTTCTAGAAGAACTAGCAGAAGAGACAGGTCACACGGCGCAAGTTAAACTAATAGAAGGCGTGGTGGTCGCCGCGCAGAGTTTCATTGGAGAGCTCATCTTCTTCTTCTACTCAGGTAACCTATCACCACACTTGTCCTAATCGCTCGTGGTCGTGCTTGCTTAGTCGTTCTTGATAGATCGTCGAAGTTAAGCAACGTTCGAAACGGTCTGTAAGTGGATGGGTGACCGCCAGCGGCATTTTCATCTGAGCGCTTCCGTGCTTCGGAGGGCACGTTAAATTGTCGGTCCCGGCTGTTTAAGTCGTTAAGCCACGACGGAGGCCTTAAGGCGGCCTAAAAACTTCGTCACCAGAGTTGGCCACTGGCTCATACGAACTTACTTTTACTTGTCCTAATTAAATAAGTGTTGGAGTTTTATTCAAAACTAGCTGTCCGTCGCGGTGTTACCGATCCCTCGGGAAAACTCCACTTTCCCGGGATAAAATATAGCCTATGTTCATCAGGGATAATCAGATTATCCCTGATGAACATAGAATATATTTTATATGATCATTTTGATCTTATTGTATTCAAACTCGTAGGTCTACACTAATATTATATAGAAGAAAGATTTGTTTGTTTGCATTGAATAGACTCCGAAACTACTGGACGGATTTGAAAAATTATTTCACTATTAGAATCCTACAAAAAGTATATAAGTAGTACAATATCAGTTATCTGGTTCCCATAGTATAAGCTTTGCTTAGTTTGGGGCTAGATGAGCTGTGTGAAATGTCCAGCATTATTATTATTTTTTATTATCCCTGATGAACATAGGCTATATTTTATCCCGGGAATGTGAAGTTTTCCCGGGACCGCGGGTCACACCGCGACGGACAGCTAGTAGTTACTAAAAATAATATTAGTATTTAGTATAAAGAGGAAAGATTTGTTTGTTGGAATTGAATAGGCCCCGAAAATACTGGACCGATTTAAAAAATTCTTTCACCAATAGAACCCCACATTATCCCCGATGAACATAGGCTATATTTTATCCCGGGAATGTGATTTTTTCCCGGGATCGCGGGAACACCGCGACGGACAGCTAGTAGTTAATTTGTTCTAGGTATAATTATAAAGCGTTGGGGCTACGGGACCACCCTAACACTCTCGCTGTTCTGCTACGGAATACGGATGGCGCTCGTATCTGTCATACGGAATCCTTGGCACCTCGTGTTTATAGAGGTTAGTACCTAGAAAGAAAGAAAGAAAATACGTTTATTCAGCACGAACGAAACGACACAAAGATATAACAGAGTACTTAATACATTTAAGTAAAGGTACCTAGGTACTAAAACTAAAATATTCCATGTTGAACAATTACCTACTTAACATGTTAACATGTCCATGTACCTACTTGGTTCGTCCGCTTGCTGAATAGGTGAGGACTCAGCATTTGTCTGGTTTTGTAGCCAGACGCTGTTTTTCAGCCTTACCCATAAGAGTAGGAAGGAGAAGGGAACTGGAGGGAAAGGGAAAAGGACACAAGGGGAGCGATAGAGTACAAAAACCTAGGTACCTGGTCAATCAACTCGCGTGTCGTGGCTACGCCCATGTATGTTATGTTTAAAATATGTATTTGGGCATGCCTCTGACTACCTTAGGCATCAAATAAGGACTGAAAAGTCTTATCAAAATTTTGGATTCCGACGGGATTCGAACCCGCATCGATCAGACGATCCTCCTAGAGCCGGAGCCTTACCGCTCGGCCACAGAATCCCTTATTGCCGGCATCCAAACCTCAGGCACCTTAGGCATCTTCAAATGATCTAAAATACATAAAAGATCTGCGAGAATGTCTACCGCGCCTTGGGGATACAGTTTTGAGCCTGTTTTTTTTGTGTTTTAGGCTATAATGCAAGGCCCCACCTACGCGCTATGCTATTCAACGATAGTGGGGTACGCGGCCTGTGTGGCTCCGGAGGGATATTCCGCCACTGTTCAGGGAATTGTCGCTGGAATGGACGATGGATTAGGTAATATACAGCATCATCATCCACAGCTTAAGAATTGTTGAAAAATACAGTTTTTAGTCTTTTTCACGCCGGAACCTACGCGTGACACTTCGAGATGATGTCAAAGTCTATCAAACAGTAATGTCCTGCAGTTTAATCGAGACTATATCGATTTTTATTTCACTATGATTAATTCATAGATAAAATTACTGAACCAACGATTATTTTTATTACATAACGATTGTTTCGATTTTCATTTTCGCACTGTCTAATAGGTTACGTTCCATTTTACTTAGTACTATTATTTGACGGATTTTTGAAGAAAATGTTCATTGTTTATTTATTTATGTTTTATGGCTCGTTTATGATAATTTATGACATAAATTATCATAAACGATATATATGATATACAGGAAATAGACTAAATTTTTTTTTCTATGTTTTATCGTTTCATTTTTTACTTGATTTATTTTGTTTCAAAATTGTTGGCGAAACGAAACAAGTTCATTTGTCAAATGTGTGAGGCATACGTTCCGGCGTGAAAAAGACTATAGTTTGTGACAATTATGACGACCGCTGTGGCGCAGTGGGTGAAAGTCCGCTTGGTACGCAGAAGGTTGCGGGTTCGATCCCCGCGGCGGGATAAATGTTTGTATGATCTGCAAATATTTGTCTCGGGTCTGGGTGTTTCTATGTATAATATGTATGTACAAACAAAAAGTATATAAGTAGTATATCAGTTATCTGGTTCCCATAGTACAATAGGCTTGTGCTTGCTCGGTCAGTACAGAGAGCGCTCCGTACTAGTACGATCGTTGTGAAGAACTAGATCGGACTTCTAGTACTATTAGTACATCTAGTACAGTAGATCTTCGGTTCTATAATGAGTCGCTCGGTCGGTCGGTCGGTCCTGAACTACGTACTAGCTTTGTGTTTTGTAGGACATGAATAGAGGATTCGATCCCGGCCCATATTTCTAATCCCGGGATTTCGGGTTTCGCTATAGCCAATCTCGGGATCCCGGGATAGTCCCGGGATTGTATTGTAATAAAAAGTCAGTAAACCGTGTCAAAATTCTAATTCATATTCTCAAAAGTCAGTTTTTAATATAAATTTAATTCTTCAATGAGCCAGTCAAACAAAATTAAAAGTACTTCAAACTTATTATTCTTGTCGTATCTCTTTTAGGTAGATCACTGATGGTCTAGTAGTAGCTTCGATCCTAAGGTCGGTTCTCAAACGGTGAAGCAATACATCGTGAGGAAACCAGCATGTCGTAGAACCTAAAAAGGTCTTCTTCTTATCGTGTCACTAGTTCTTTAGAACCAGTGTGGTGACAGGATTATAAGTGTGCTTCGAAGAAGCTCATTTCATGCACTTGACCCCATGTTTTCAAACTTTTTTTGATTTTACGACATGACGGTTTCATCACTATGTTGTCCTTTACTGTTTGAGTGTACCTACCTACTGGCAGTTAGCATAGTGAACATGTATAGGTACAATAAATTTTTCGATAGAAAAACTAATTAGTGCACGACTTGATTCAAACCCACGGCCTTTCGGAAGACAGGGACGCTTCCACTAGACCACAGTGCTCCAAACTTCTTCTAAAATAAACAAACTAACTAGGTTTTTCTGCAAATTATTTATAAAACCAACTACATTAACTTTCAGAAAATCAACTTAAAGGTGCTCGTAAATGGGTTACTTTTTGGCATTTTCTCCCTGCAATGGTATAGCCGCCAAGTTGCCGATTATATCTCGAAACACAGTGCAATAAATACTGTAATATTGCTATGTAGCCCGGCGATTGTCATTGTCAAGATATTTCTTTAACAAATATTCAAATTGCAAATATTCAATGCCCAGCAGGCTAGATTGTAAATGATTTATCCCGAGATGCAAATATACTGAGCTATATTGGTCAATAAAAATTGCCAGCAAGATGCAATTTTTGTAGTCCGTTGACAGGCTTCTTATGAGGTTGACCATTACAAAAACTATGTTTTATGCTATAGAGTTAAAAGAATAAACTCGTACCTACTTTGAGTCTAGAATCAAAGAAATAACAATGCATCTAACGTTTCACCTAAATTTTACTGACTTATTTAAAGAAAATTGTAATCCCGAAAATATCGGGATTTGTTAAATTTAATCCCGGGATTTTCGGGACTCAAATACGACCGGGATCCCGGGATCCCGAGATTCGGGATCCCGGGATCGAATCCTCTAGACATGAACGATGTTCGTACTAAACTAAAGATCGAATGAAACGCCCGCCACCGTGATATCTCTGTCTCTTTTATTACCGCTTACTCGCCTAATGAGTCTATCTCTGTCTGCGCTTGACAAACCAATCAGACACTGACATGTGAATACATTCTAACAGTTCTTTTTCCGAACGATCGAATGAACTAGAGTCCTAATAGGATCGTGTAGTTCTTTTCATTCCGTCCTAGTACAAGGGTAGATACGCATGCCGATTTGAACCCTATTACAGTGCAGGAAGGCGCAGTTATGATAATTTCCTTAACGAAACGATCGAATGAACTAGTGTACTAGAGTACTAATAGTCCTATTAGGACCGAGTTATGTGAACTAGGTCAACTAGTACACTTGTGGGAATTAATTCCTATTAGTACTTAGTTCAGGAACTACACAAGCCTATAGTACAAGCTTTGCTTAGTTTGGGGCTAGATGATGGTGTGTGAAATGTCCAGCATTATTATTATTATTAATTCAACCATTGCGTCGACTGGCACAGTGGGCAGTTGACACGATTTGAAAAGTCACATTCAGTCAATTTTGTTTCAAATTAGACTGAGCCAATGCATTGGGTCAGATGGAAAAGAATCATGCGCGTTATTCGAATTTCTAGGGATCGCGAATAACCTAGTCCCGGAGCTAATTTGCACAAAACATTTGATGGTTAAAAAAAAGCAGTCTTTTAGCTCAAATGCGTTATATCCAGGGTTCGCGCTAGGCTCGCTGGCTGGGGGGCAGGTGTACTCTCGTTGCGGGGGCCGAAGCGCCTTCCGTCTGTTCGCTGCCGTAGCGGTGGTTGCATCCGCACTCCACGCAGCTTTATTCGCTATTACTACTAGGAATGATGGTAAGATTATAACTTTCATTTTTAACTTAATTTTAAATGATCAATTTGCCCATATTATATTTGGTTCGAAAGAGTATCGCCGTTGTCCCCACTGGATCTGGCCGTAGGGGTTGAGCCCACACTTAAAATAACAAAATTTTATTCCCGTTGTCCCCACCAGCATTGTCAGTGGGGACAATGGGAATAATGAAATTTAATAATTATATTATTTCCATTGTCCCCGCTACACAATAATATAATATAAATTTAATGTAGTGATTTCAACACGTAGATATTTTCATTTCAGAGAAAAAACTGGAAGAAACAACTCCAGAGGAAGACAAAATGCTGTCAGAGCGCAGTCACGCCATCTACCGGGACACGGTGGAACCTCTCGCGGACTAAAACGGCGATGGAAAACATCGAACAAAATGATGAAGGAAAACACTTTACTTACATATTTATTTAGACGATTTAGAAAAATTTTTAAATGAAAAACATTTATAATTTTTATAATTTTAAAATGTTAGTAAACCACACTTAAAAATGACAACGGAAGTGCCAACACGTTATTTTCGTATTGTGTGATTGGTTGAGCTCAATAGGCATGATGACAGTAATCAAGTTTCGCCAAAATATTTAATTCATCATCATCATCGGCCTGTATCAGTCCACAGCTGGACGGCGGCCTCCCCTAATGAGCGCCATTGCGCCCTGTCCTGAGCCCGACGCATCCAGCATCTGCCAGCAACCTTAAATATTGAATAAAAATAAATATTTATTTTATTTTCCTTTAATATTTAAATATTTAATTGGTCTAATTAAATAGGAATCAAGGATTGAGAAAAATGCATTTATGTCGAGATTATTAAATTACTAGCTACTGCGCGCGGCTTCGCCCGCGTTGTACCAACATTTTGAATAGCCTATAAGCTATTCCAGGACACTATCTACGCCTATTCCAAGTTTAATCCAAATCGGTTCACTGGTTTAGGCGTGATTGATACACAAACATCCAAACAACTAAACAAACTCACAAACTTTCAGCTATAAGAGTGGGATTTAATAAAATAAATCTACAATATACAACAATCCGCCATGATAGCTGTACACCAATCAGAGCGCGTGACGTCATTACTCAATATAATAGACCAAAACTGCGCCTTTTGTTTCCTTTGAGGTGTATATGCAAGTAGTTTTTGCTATTGGCGTGATGAGCTGTGACGTCAAAACAGCCGCCATGACACCGACGAGCGTTTTGGCGTGAATTTCAAATTTTAATTTGATTTTTATGTTTAAAAGCCTTTATTTTCTACTGAAATATGATATTTTATTCAAATAACAAATCATTCTGAACAACATAGGACAGATTTTGAAAAATTGTCATCATGCCTATTGGGGTATAACTGGGAATGGACTTCAAGAGAGGCTGCAGATTCAAAGCCTCCGTTGATGTTCAGCTTCGCTTTTTTTATGTCTTACTCTATTCTACTGAAGATTACGGCCGTTAATAAACTTGGTGTAAAGTTACGCCGGGTGTAACTTAGGAGTAACCATACAATTTCTGGAGTTTAGGTCGCTGGGAAAATGCGTTACGCCCCTCCCGCTTGGGGGGCGAGAGGGTATGTGGGACTCCCCGGGAGTTACGGTATACCAAATAAACGACCCAACGACATTCCAGCGTCGACTGGAGGAATAAATAAATAAATAATGCTGGACATTTTCACACAGCATCATCTAGCCCCAAACTAAGCAAAGCTATGGCAACCAGATAACTGATATAGGTACTACTTATGACTTTTGTTTTCAAATACATACATATTATACATAGAAACACCCAGACCCGAGATAAATATTTGCAGATTATACAAACATTTATCCCGCGGCGGGGATCGAACCCGCAACCTTCTGCGTCTCAAGCGGGCTTTCACCCACTGCGCCACAGAGGTCGTCAAATGGAGGGGGTCTGAGAAACCGGCAGAGCTTTTTCTTCCAGTCCCCCTCCGGCGATCCCCGCCCTTAAAGCCTTTCAAATTCCTCCTCGTGAGGGACTTCGGTGGTGAGCCGTGCAAGGCGGACGGTTCCCGGAAGGACGCCACTTGTAAGGTCGACATTCCCAGAGTTCGTACAAAGCGTTTTGAGTCTACATTTTTCATACGCACCGCCAAATTGTGGAACTCATTGCCGGGCTCTGTATTTCCCGAAACGTGCAATATAGGGGGCTTCAAATCGAGAGTAAATAGGTTCCTTCTAGGTAAGCATGCTCCATCTTACACCTCACTACTAACATCAGGCAGAGTGAGGTCAAATATTGACCTATTTAATTTAAAAAAAAACGAAGGTGCCCCCGCACCTAGCGTCCGTTACCACTGGAGTTTAGACCTGGCGTAACTTTACACCACGTATATTAATATCGGCATACGTGTTTATGCTCAAGCATCTTATGGATAAAATAATATTTATTCTAGCTTTAATTATGGACCAAGATTTTATATTCTTATTGACTGGTAGATTTGTTGATAAATTTTTTGAGAGTTTATTATGATGTGCCATAAATATTATGTACAAACTGAAGCAATATATAGTTGTTAAAAATGTTGTTATAATAGATAGGTAATTGCGTCGATTCTGTTGTTCACTGACTAAAGTAAACTAAACTAAAATGCTTCGTTCTTATTTCGTTAGCGATAAAGTCCAAAATGGAATGACTATTACAGTGGCATTCTTAAAATTTCGTAATTTTATTGAAAATGTAGTATTTTACTTGCCGTGTAAAACAGCTGCTTTTGAAGCTCAGAGGCGCCATTTTGATTAAACTTTTAGATAAGTTACTTTCAACGACATGCCATTCTCGTCTTTAGTGCAAACAAAATAAGAACGTGCAAGTTTTAGTTTAATTAAGTTTAGTCAGTAGTCAGTAACAGAATCGACGCCAATAATACATATTATTTCTTATAGTAAGAACCTCATTTGTATTATGTGAAATACACTCATGGACACAATTATAGGAATGGAACATATTTTAGAAACTTTAACTTAGTTTTGTTATAAACTAGCGACCCGCCCCGGCTCCGCACGGGTGCAATGCTGATACTAAATATTAGGGTTCAGCCAGCGTTTGCAACGTAAGCGCAAAAAAAATGTTTATTTACGACATAACATTAGAAACCTCTAAAGTTATCAGTGTTCCTCTACTATATTATGCATGTATTATACATATAAACCTTCCTCTTGAATCACTCTATCTATTAAAAAAACCGCATCAAAATCCGTTGCGTAGTTTTAAAGATTTAAGCATACATAGGGACAGAGAAAGCGACTTTGTTTTATACTATGTAGTGATTTAATGATCTAGATTCAAATATGGTTGTATTAACAGAAGACAGACCAGCCCCAGGCATGTCACAAATAGAAATCGAATCGACAGATAACGCTGTAAGATGTAGTGATGTTGTAAATATCGAACAAAGTACGCTCCTATAAACTAATGGTCAATCAACTATTATACCCACACAATTCTGTCATCGAGTGCTTTTATTCGATCGTTCTTCGCGGGCTGGCAACTTGAAGACACAACCAGAGGATACCACCGCGCCATGCGAGCGAAAACAAAGACAAAAGCAGCTAACTATAGTAAAATGTGCCATTTAAGTGTTTCCAGTCGATATTTAAGAGGGTAACTCAGCATACGAATTTTGATAGGACATACTGGAATTTGTATGCTGAGTTACCCTCATACATTGCAACTGGAAACATTAAGATGGCACCTTTTACCGTAATTAGCTTCTTTTATGTTTGCTTACGCTCGCATGGCGCGGTGGTGGTGTCGTCAAGTTGCCAGTCCACCAAGAACTCTAATAAAAATGTTCGGGGACAGAATTGTATGGGTAAAATAGTTGGTTGACCAATGACTGATTTTGATACCAATATTGTTTTTACCATGTTGTAAGTATTAAAGATGACAGCTGTTGTAATTAAATCGTTTTATTTACCTTTTAAAACCTGTTTTTTCTTTTTCACGGCGGAACGTAGGTATGCGTGACACTTCGAAATGATGTCAGTCTGTGAAATAGTAATGTCCTACAGTTTCGAGATTAACAAAATAAATTTTCCGAAGTCCCGAGATACTTGACGTGGGTGCCTGCCCGCCTATCGTTGTTTTTTAAACTTTATTTAAGTAATCCCTCGGGTTCCTCGGGAAAACTTCACTTTCCCGGGATAAAATATGGCCTGGGATTATATAGGATTCTAAAATTTAATCAGTCCAGTAGTTTCGGAGCCTTTTCAATTAAAACAAACAAAGAAATCTTTCCTTTTTGACGACCTCTGTGGCGCAGTGGGTGAAAGCCCGCTTGAGACGCAGAAGGTTGCGGGTTCGATCCCCGCCGCGGGATAAATGTTTGTATGATCTGCAAATATTTATCTCGGGTCTGGGTGTTTCTATGTATAATATGTATGTATTTACAAACAAAAAGTACATGAGTAGTATAAAAGTTATCTGGTTTCCATAGTACAAGCTTTGCTTAGTTTGGGGCTAGATGATGCTGTGTGAAATGTCCAGCATTATTTATTTATTTATTTTTAATATTAGTGTAGATTAAAATATCTCGAAACAATACTATAGGTAACTATGACTTTTCTTATGAAGCGTCCTGCACACATGTGTCACTGAAATAGTGATTTGGGGGTACTTGGAATTCCCCTAATTTAATCTAAAGAGGTAGAGCTCCCCTCACCAGGTCGGCCCATCTGGCCCACTTACCTGGCTGGCCTTACGGCCAACGGTTGAAGTTGGACAGTTCTGGGTTAGCTGTGTTTAAAAACTTCATAAGCGCGATTCAGGATTCCTATACATTTAGCGACATTTGTGTGGTGACTGTGCCCAGGAGGTACACGACCTTATTCCGCCTTCATCATTCTTTTACAGGCACTTCAGACGCACAGCTCAATATCATTCTCATGTTGATATTACACGTATTAGAACCTGTTGATACTCCTCTCTGTATTCTGTGATAATACGGATAACACAATTCATTAATTCAATTAATTTATTTATTTCAATCAACATCGATCAAACAATTCAAAATTTTAACAAATATGTACGTTTATTTTAAGAGCTTCTATTTATGGTATTAAATGCGCAAATAAAAAAGAGATTTTTTGGACTTTCGATACGTTACGTAGGGAGCCACTATTTACACCCGCTTCTAAAGGTGGTTTGAATTTTTTTGAATGCAGATTTTCATTAAAACCGTTGATCTATCATAATTTTAATCTTCAGTACCAGGAATACGATTTTTCATACAAACGTTTTAAGCCCTTTTTGGGGTTGAATTTTAGAAAATCTCTTGGTGTACTAAGAGATTTTTTGAAGTTCAACCCCACCAAAGTCAAAGTCAAAGTCAAAAAGCATTTATTCAGTAGGACCGCTGGGATCACTTTGAAACGTCTTAAAACTAGGTGATTTTACTCCTGTTCCTTCGCGACCAATACCGTGAAGAATCACCAAGACGGACATACCCTCAAAATTTCAAGTCTCTGCAAACAGCGGTTCAGGCTGTATGTTGTCTGTCAGTCAGTCAGGACAAAGGATTTTATTATGAAAGATGTAGACACTCAATTGAGGCTTAAGAGAAAAACTCTTACATAGATACATCACACACAGGCATATGGCTTTTCTCCAGTGTGAGTTCTCTTGTGTTTATTTAAAACACCCTTATTATAAAAAATCCTATCACATACATTGCAGGCATATGGCCTTTCTCCAGTGTGAGTTCTCAAGTGTACAGTCAAGTGAGACTTATCTGAATATCTCTTATCACATACATCGCAGGCATATGGCTTTTCTCCAGTGTGAGTTCTCTTGTGTTTATTTAAATCACCCCTATTATAAAAACTCCTATCACATACATCACAGGCATATGGCCTTTCTCCAGTGTGAGTTCTCAAGTGTACAGTCAAGTGAGACTTATCTGAATATCTCTTATCACATACATCGCAGGCATATGGCTTTTCTCCAGTGTGAGTTCTCTTGTGTTTATTTAAATCACCCCTATTATAAAAACTCCTATCACATACATCACAGGCATATGGCTTTTCTCCAGTGTGAGTTCTCAAGTGTACAGTCAAGTGAGACTTATCTGAATATCTCTTATCACATACATCGCAGGCATATGGCTTTTCTCCAGTGTGAGTTCTCTTGTGTTTATTTAAAACACCCTTATTATAAAAACTCCTATCACATACATTGCAGGCATATGGCCTTTCTCCAGTGTGAGTTCTCAAGTGTACAGTCAAGTGAGACTTATCTGAATATCTCTTATCACATACATCGCAGGCATATGGCTTTTCTCCAGTGTGAGTTCTCTTGTGTTTATTTAAAACACCCTTATTATAAAAACTCCTATCACATACATTGCAGGCATATGGCCTTTCTCCAGTGTGAGTTCTCAAGTGTATAGTCCGATGTTCTTTTTGAGAAAAACTCTTATCACATACATCGCAGGCATATGGCTTTTCTCCAGTGTGAGTTCTCTTGTGTTTATTTAAAACACCCTTATTATAAAAACTCCTATCACATACATTGCAGGCATATGGCCTTTCTCCAGTGTGAGTTCTTAAGTGTATAGTCCGATGTTCTTTTTGAGAAAAACTCTTATCACATACATCGCAGGCATATGGCTTTTCTCCAGTGTGAGTTCTCTTGTGTTTATTTAAAACACCCTTATTATAAAAACTCCTATCACATACATTGCAGGCATATGGCCTTTCTCCAGTGTGAGTTCTCAAGTGTATAGTCCGATGTTCTTTTTGAGAAAAACTCTTATCACATACATCGCATGCATATGGCCTTTCTCCAGTGTGAGTTTTCATGTGTACAGTTCGATGTGCTTTCCGAGAAAAACTCTTATCACATACATCGCAGGCATATGGCTTTTCTCCAGTGTGAGTTTTCATGTGTACAGTTCGATGTGCTTTCCGAGAAAAACTCTTATCACATACATCGCAGGCATATGGCTTTTCTCCAGTGTGAGATTTAATTTTTTTATCAACAAATTTGTATGAGGGCAACCTATTTATGTTCTTGGATGTAAAGCAACACCTGCTCGCCCTTTTGTCTTTGTGCTTGGTTGCATCTGTGCTCAAGGAAGAGAACTCTGTTAGTTGATGTCCGTCAATAGGTCGGTCAACCACATCTGGGAAGTCTACTGCTGTAACAACTGGCTCTTCCTCCGTAAATTCATCTTTTACAACAAATCCTTCCTCACTACAGACAAATTCTTCTTTTACAACATATTCTTCATCAGTGGTGATTAATTCTTCTTTTATATTAGGTGAATCAACACTACTTTTGATATTAAGAATCATGATTTGCATATTGGATGTAGACAGGCTACTGCATATTGTGGGGTTGAGCTTGAGGATATTTTCATGTGATGCCTGAAAATAAACATTAGCATGATTGAGTTGTGGAAGGTGGGCCTACCCTGGCATCTATGTGAATTGTAGACAAGGAAAATAATGTTTGGTATAGTCCATTGCACAATGAAAGGATCTGGCCGGTGTACTTCCCTCCCTCGAGAGACAGGGATACTGCTCAGTCGCTAGCCTTATTTATACATTATACTCTATTCCTTTTGTGTTCCAACGATTCATACTCCTAGGTCAACAACATTAGTACTTCATTATAAGTACCACCAGATGCGTATACCCACTTAGAATTAATTGGTACTTAATCGTTGAAGATTTTGTCAGAATTTTTTAGGAAATTTACCTCAATGCCTTTGTCTAGCATAACTTGGAGTGTTTTCTCAGAGCAGAGAGCCATCTCCGCGAACCTGCGGCATCTCTGCAACAGCGAGTGGCAGATGTAGCACACTGCTTGCGGCCCGCGCGCGCTCAGCTGAAACACGCCGATTGGACAGCTCGGTAAGGCTGGACATGAGGCCCCGTGGGCTTTGGTAAACAATTTCAGAAGTACGTACCTTAGTATTCGTGAGTTTCTCATAGATTTCCAAGGTGTGGTTTTGGAGGTCATGCATTCTAGCGTCGCCCACCAAGCACACTCTGCACACAGATGCCATAGTTACTACACTTCCCGCCCAATGGATCTAGGCCAGTGTTAGCAACCTCGAGCGAGCTGATTATACGTACAGAGGGCGTAGAATTATCGTACATACACACCGAATTTAACCAAATTATCGTACAAAACAAATTATCGTGAATTTCATTTTACTTTCTTCTTCTTCTTTTATTTAATGACAATCTACTCTGCCAATGTCAAGTTATTTAAAAAGATTTATAGTCATGTCAGTCAGTCAAGTACTGTTGATGGTTTGAACAAAACACGTGGCAGAATTGTGACAACCTCGAACGAAATATATAGGGGACTTCTGATTGAAGGAAGTCCTCATACAAAATTTTCTGTCAATTTTTGCGGGGGACGAGGTAGCACACTAACGCATTTTACACACACATACGCATTTCGTTTTTGTATCGCTACACAAGCACACTACATAAAAATTACAACACACTCTCATTTTTACACACACTATTGCAGATTTCGTATAAAAATAATGTAGCGATGTAAAACAGAAAGAAGCACACATCAAGAAAATTAGGGAAGAGAACGTCAATAATATTATCGTTATCGATTATATGCGTGAATGAGTGAATGATGACAAATTATTTCTTCCATTTCTCAGTTTCTATTAATCGTATATTTTGCATTGTGAATAAAATTAACATAACAATGCTTTACAATGTAGTAGATAAGTTAATAACAAGTAAAAATCGGTTAGACCGTAAAATTTAATTGTACAGTGCCACCAAAATATCGAATTTCGAAACTATTAATGTGTGTAAGCTATCGGTCTATTGATGTCGTCCCACTAGTTCTTTCGAACCAGTGTGGCGAAAGGATTTCAAGTGCGCCCCAAAGAGGCGTCTTTATACGTTGACGATGACGAGTTTACATAGGTAGGAACTTATATTTTCTGAATACTTAGGTACTGTAAAACTAGTTTATTTAAATCTAATAGCCTTGAACCTTCATTACAATTATAGCTACTTCTGCCATATGTAAGTATATACAGGATGTCATAGGAACGACAGTCAAGCGGAAGTCCAGTGATGCAGGACCACTGTTGCTGCAATGTCACAAAAACATGAATAACTTCTAAACTACAAAAAATCGTTGAACATACATGGGGGTGATTTGGGTAGCCTTTGGGATGTTGCATCACTAGACTTTTGCTTGACAGTCGTTTCTGTAGGGATGTTTGTTGCTTTTGTAGTACTTAAACCTCAAATGGTCCCATAGGCTTTTTCGATTCTTACATGAAACTGAATCGATTTTAGTACAAAAAGTATAGGAAAAGTTTTTGACAATTTCTGAATTTTCTAGTACTCAAACGACCCCATAAAGTCTTTTGATGTTTACCTGAAACTGAATAGATTGGAATCAATTTTTTTTCCTTTTGCCATTTTTGTCGCTTTTCAAAATCTGCGAATGCAGTTTAAAATATCTCAAAAAGATAGGGAAGGTCTTCTAAGAGCGTTTTCTTGTAGCTACAATGGTTAAGGTACCTCCATGGCCCATCTCAAAAATCCACCTGTATAGTCCGAGTAGGCGTCCAGGATGGATGTCTATTCCATTTTTCTTTAATAATCTCTTGGGAACATAAAATCAACAAGCAAAGAAAAGTAGGTACATACAAAACTTTTAAAAATGTTCATCTTCCGTTCATTCATTTAAATCATCGATATCAATACCACTGCACTATAGAACATTTCAACTAGTCAAGTTAAGGTTGTCATCAATTTGAAATAATTATTACTATGTTTTAAAATAAATTACCTATAATTATTTTGCGTTATTTCATTTTATTTTTAATTCACAATACATTCATAGTTATTATGTCGGATTGGGGGAGGGGGGATCAAAGTTCCCACTTTTGGGCTTTTCGCTTATATTCCGATAGCGGTGCGTCGTATGACAAAAAGTTTGTAAATTAAATGAAAGATCATATAATTCTCTACGACTTTTGTAATATACTATTCCGAATTTTCATCAGGTTTTGCGGTTTTGAGACACACGCTCCGGAAAAAGACAAGCTACACGCTCCGGAAGAATAAAAGGAAGCTACATTCCTTTTCAGCTTTATAACTTCAGAACCAGTCATGTTAAGCTACAAAGGTTAAAAAAACCTAACTTAAGGATAAAAAAGAACATTTTTACGGAGCTTGAAAACGGTTGGAAATTCTGGAAAAGGGTATGGAGTTGAAGAAAATTTTATGATCTTTCATTTAGCATAAGTAAATTAATTTGGCATAATAATTGCATTGAAACGCACCGTTTTTGATAAATTAGTCAACTCCCTCCCACTCCAGCTCACCTCCTAGACATCAGTACTTTTAGTATGTTCACTTCCTAAGCACCCAGAACAAGTTTCTTAAGGAACCGCATATATACCAGCTCACGCATTCTACAACTCTCTTTTAATAACTGAACTGTTGGCAGTTTATTAAATGTTAAAAATTATGGAACACATTATAGAAACGCAATCAAAATGTAACTAGATTAAAATAAACGTGTTTTGATTTTGAAAAAACTTAGTGACATCCCTGACTCGCTACATAGATTATTACATAGTATTGTAGTCACGTGAATAGACTTATTCATTCATTCTTATGGCGGAAAATTCAAATTACTCAAATATAAATATCATAAATTCATAAGGAAATTAATAGTTATGTTACAAATTAAATACTCACAAATGAAAAGAGATGCCGTCACTTTTGAAATTTGATGTTGCCGACTTGTTTCGATAACAAAATACAGCACAAATAGGCATTTTATGGCAGCTCTGTTCTCGCTCAGGTTCAGAAGTATTGTGTCAAAATGGCTACCGAAGTAGTTTTTAGAAAGAAAGAAAGAAAGAAAGAAAGAAAATATTTTTTATTTACTTAAACACTACTTACACAACAACAAACATAATAAACCTAAAAATAGACCTAAATTACGATTATCATCAACTTAGTTGTGCGCAGCAGAGTCCAAGCAAATAAGGCTGTAACTCAGCATTGTGCTGGATAAGTACACACGTATACCTACCCAGCGCTGGTTTTCAGTTACAGCCAGAGGAGTTACATCACGACCAGTACTACTGTGTATAACTGACGAAATAAAAAATATCGGTAAAATGCAATTTGAACATGAAAATTAAATTATATTAAACAATACAGTACTTATCTGTAATATAAATGAATTACCTACCTACTATAGTAAAATTCTAACTCAAAATACCTACTATTCTGTCTGTAGAGACATACGCAATGGAACCCGAATCAGTTTTTTATGTATTTGTTCATCTGTCTGTCTGTCTGTTTCTTTGTATATACTTATACCTACTTACCTACCTAAATAACGGAAATATCATTAATTCGACTTTGATTCATTTTCTGCGCTTCAAGGAGAAACTGCTTTAGTTTTATTTTGAACGTATTTAAAGTTATTGAATCCTTTATTGGTGGCGGTATATTATTCCAGCACTTTGTTGCTGCATAACGAAAACTACCCCTGAACGCAGCAGAAGAACTCTGTGGCGTCGCAAGAGTGGGAAAACATTTTCGCCTCCTATCGTTATTTTTGAACCAAACTAGTTTATCGTAGAGGTAAGAAGGCATGCCAAACTTAACGACACCAAAAAGAAGAGTAGCTAGGTGTAATTTCCTGCGCGAATTCATTTTAAGGATGTAATGTCTGTTCAAGAAAGGAGTAACGTGCTCTCGAGGTGGAATAGCGAAACAAAACCTGGCGCAAGCATTTTGAATTCTCTGGATGAGACGCTGAGTACGTTTTAAAAGACGTGGACCGAAAACTGTGTCAGAATAATTAAATTTAGACAGAACTAAAGACTCTACGAGCTGGATTCGAAGTTCCTCACTCAGATGTTGTCTGATTTTGTATAATACTTTTAAACGGTAGAAACAGTTTTGAACTATTTCTGTAATGTGCTTTTCGAATCTGAGGTCAGCATCTATTAGCAGCCCTAAATTTCGTGCCTCATAAACTGAAACGACTCGGAGTCGTGTACATTTGACAGAGGGGGAATACAAGTTATGGCGCATCCCTACCTTAATGATCGAAGGTCCAGTATGATACTTGGTCCTAGTCTCAGAGTAATACGTGGATACCTCCACAGAGTATGTATGATAGGACACCACAGCTAGGACCAATTATCATACTGGACAGAGTGATTTCGTTTTACGCGTGTCCATTTTTTGCTAGTGTGCGGTTGCAGAATTGTATTTGTGTGCGTGACTAGAGATGTGACTTTGCTGTCGAGCTTATCGATAGAATAAAGACGAAATGAAAAAATAGCATTTTAATTGGTCTTAATCAAGTCTTAATCTTTATTAAACTTGCGCTGAGGTGGTTTTCTTTTCTTCGCTACCTGCAACATTAATTTTGAAAATCTATTAACCTGACTAAAGAATAATCTATCATAGAACCGCAGTAGGGCACTGCCCTATTATCACAGAGTAAATAAATAGTAAATAATGCAGGACAATCCATACAGCACCATTTAGCCCTAAGCTATGCAGAACTTGGTTATTGGTACTAGATAACTGATACAGGGTGGATTTTTGAGATGGGCCACGGAGGACAGGTATCTTAACCGTTTTAGCAACAGGAAAACGCTCTTAGGGGATCTGACTATAATTTTTTTTCCATACTGTGAATGCAGTTCGAAATATCGCAATTTTATTCAAGATTGAAACATGAAAGTTAAATACTATCGATAAAACTAGATTTGACTCTACGCGCATCACTAGCACAGAAGCTAAATTTATTTAGGCTTTAAATTGGTGGTTTTTACATTATTTTGAATCAAAATCACTTATGAACATAATAACTAGATTGCTACAATGCTATTACTAGTGTTTTTATAGTCATGAACTCATTATTTTAGCATTTTTATCGAGAGGAAATGTTATCAAAAACTTACGCATGAAATGACAATTCCGGGTCTTTTACTCCTCCTTTTGTAGTTCTTGATGAACAATACACAGCTGAACATGACATAGTTTCAATTTATTAATTTAATTTAAGCCTAAACACAGTAATTTTTAAGTTTTTCTTGATTTTTCTCCAACGATCTCACACTGTTTTGACTACCAAGGTAGTCATAAACTGACACGACTTACACCTACAGTGCTGCGTTGCCAAACGTACACTAGCTATCTCTTTTACTCGGAGCTAAGCTCCGTGAGATAGACAAAGATACATGACTACTAGGTTTGTTACACAGATACAAGAGCGGCAACGTCGCAGGCTCTGTCCAGTGTGATTCTTGGTCCGAGCACCACAGAGTAACTATAAATAAAGAGGAAATCTATTTGCTTGTCAAGTGTGGCACTCCCTGCATGTGTGAGCCTTATTGTACGGCTAAATTTGAAAGATACATAGATGTCTCATTTTAGCGCGTTGACTCTGTAATGTATTGCTATCTCTATCGCGCAGTGTCATCCCTACTTGATAGGATACTCTATGTTTTGGATAGTTTTCGCGTTTTCGGTCCCAAACAAAGTCGTGCCAGGGTGCGTTATTTACAAATTCATGTATTATTTACTGTTTTCAATTAATACAGGCAAATAAACTACACTAGATTAAGCCAGAGCACGTTTGTCATAGTTTGTGCAGTGATTTCAAACAATGGAACAGCAAAAAAGGAATAATATGCGTGAAATCATTTGCGTTCATTGGTGAGTTCAGTGTTTTGCTACTTTTTTCATTAAAATGTGGACTAAATACATCGTCATCATAATATTTTCAATCAGTGATCATGCTGCTACGCCTACAGTATGATAATTGTGCGTTTTAGATAGTTTTTATTTGATTTCGTATTGAATAGGTTATGTCCAACTAGTGTTGTACCTAAGGTATCGATATTTTGTCCAACAAAATTTGTGTTATAAAGTTCGTTGTTCGTGAGGCCTTTTATTACGATGACGGTTGATAGATTGGTGTATTTAGTCAGTAATTTATCAATGAAAAGTAGCAAAACACAAAAATACTATTAAAACAGTACACATAGATATGTGAAATGAACCACACTTAACACTTTCAGCTCGCGGTCGGAAGGTCTATCTGGAGCCAAAACGCTTCGATAGCGCATTCTAATCTTACCTGTGGCGTCATCATTGTCCGGCTAATCTCCAGAACGGCTGAATGTTTTAGTGGGACTTTCACTGGAAGATATAGGAGATTGTTGTTCAACACAGGTATAGACTGTATCCCGGAAATTATATACTTTTAATAAATGTAAATAGATAAAACGCTAGTAGATCGTTTTATTTCAAAAATAGCTCCCTCCTCAATAAAATCCTACTACCCAATAATATGTATAAAAGCTAATGTTTGTGAGGACGGATAAATTGATGTTTGTTACTTTATCAAGCTAAATTTGTGGAGTGGTGTAGTTGCTAGTAGACTAGTGGTTATTAAGTTATAAATGTTATAATAATGATATTCTAAGCTACAAACCACGTAGGTACATCTTATCCAAGTTTCATCCAAATTGGTGAACTGGTTAAGGTGTGATTGAAACAAACATTAACATCTAAACATTCTAATAGTATGTACATAATGTAGATACCTACTTATAAACTTGCAGTCCATTTAAAAATAACTTACGTGGCCAAGGTAACTAGGTACCGAATATTGCCTGAACAATTTATAGGACTTATATCTACTTACCTACTCTAGTTTCTATTTGAATTTAACAAAACATTGTTACCCCATTGAAATTTATATTAAATTTCATATAGTAAAATATGTACCAAGCCCGCTAATCAAAGTAAGTATCGTCATCAAACTATCGATATGACCCCACACTAGCTTTTCGCTCCAAACTGCTCCAAACTCATGTACAGTGTACGTGCATGTGTGTGTAAAATTGAACGTTCCCACAAATCTGTGATTGTTCTTCTCCTTCTAGCGCACTAAACCCTACATTTGCCAAATAAAGACAGCTAAGTGGTGAGTTTTTTAGTTACCGGCACCCTTGTAGGACACCTCGGACGAATGATCGAAGTAGGACACCTTGGGACAGTCGTTTAATCTGCCCCTTTACCATGGCGATTGTCTAGGTACCGGAGAATAGATAAAAATGACAGTAATGACATAAAAGTGTGGATAAAACTGGTAGAAAAGTAACTTTTTTCCTCTTTCTACGCGTTTTATCCACACTCTAATGTAATTACCATCATTTCTTTCTATTCTCTGGTACCTAGACAAACGCCATGGTAAGGGGGCAGAGCGCTTCCGTGCTTCGAAGGGCACGTTAAATTGTCGGTCCCGGTTATTCAAGTTGTTAACCCTTTGACCTTGACAATAAACTGTCAAAAAAAAATTGACAGCCGATGCGCCCTAGGCTAGAAATACTAGAAAATACTGCGTTGTACAAAATATGTAATAACTCTATAACCCAAGCATATTTTATCATTCTGAATACAACAATGTACTAATTGATTTATTATCTATCGATTTAGTGCAGGCATAATAAAGTGTCCAGTCCAATATTATATTTGTTTTGCAGGTTCAAACTTTTGAAACCATTTTGTAGGCTGGGTTCCAAGAACTTTTTTTGGGCCAAAACTAGAAGTTATTTCGATGTATTTCTTACAAACGATTATAAAAATATACATAAAATGAGCAAACTAAACAGTTTTATAATAAATACACACTATTTACTGTTGGAAAATCCAGTAAAACACCAAACAAAAACACTGAATTTACCGAGACGCACACACAGACAGGAATTCAGGAATTGACAGGATGCGAAATTCAACCGCCAATAAAATATTGAACGACCACAGATCAAACAATATTTTTCGTTCGGAATGTAGATAATATATCAAAGAACGTAACTCATCATACTTCTTCATACCAAAGTAGTCTCTAACTGTGTGAAAATGAGGTTTATAATCGCATGGAAGAGCGCGAGCGCCGGCGCTCGCTTGGGGTTTAGCGGTATTGCGAGTGACGTCAGAGCGCGAGCGCCGGCGCTCGCTTGGGGTTTGAAGAGAGATTAAGCCATGTTGGAGGCCATAAGGCGGCCTAAAAACTCCGTCACCGGAGTTGGCCACTGACTCATACGAACTTACTTAGGTACCTACTTTTTACCCTTGGATACCTCTGACAAATATGTAACTAAGGTGGATACAGTACACTCGGACAAATATGTAATGATCTAAGACAGTACAGTACAAAGAGATACCATTCAAAATCCAGCAAAATCTTTGCTAGAATACAGCCTTATGAAAATCACCATTTTCGCGCTGAGATAGATAGCAACGAGCGTACTTGGAACCTCAAAGTAACTATAGACTACTTGGAACTAAAATTAGAGATGAGGAGGAGACGATGTGTTAATCTAATGAGGTAGAGCTCCCCTCACCAGGTCGGTCCATCTAGCCCACTTACCTGGCTAGCCTTACGGCCAACGATTGAAGTTGGACAGTTATGGGTTAGCTGTGTTTAAAAACTTCATAAGCGCGATTCAGGATTCCTATACATTTAGCGACATTTGTGTGGTGACTGTGCCCAGGAGGTACACAACCTTATTCCGCCTTCATCATTCTTTTACAGGCACTTCAGACGCACAGCTCAATATCATTCTCATGTTGATATTACACGTATTAGAACCTGTTGATACTCCTCTCTGTATTCTGTGATAATACGGATAACACAATTCATTAATTCAATTAATTTATTTATTTCAATCAACATCGATCATACATTTCAAAATTTTAACAAATATGTATGTTTATTTTAAGAGCTTCTATTTATGGTACTAAATGCGCAAATAAAGAAGAGAATTTTTGGACTTTCGATACATTACGTAGGGACCCACTATTTACACCCCCTTCTAAAGGTGGTTTGAATTTTTTTGAATGCAGACTTTCATTAAAACCGTTGATCTATCATAATTTTAATCTTCATGTCTCTAAGTACCAGGAATACGATTTTTCATACAAACGTTTTAAGCCCTTTTTACCCCCTTAGGGGTTGAATTTCAGAAAATCTCTTGGTGTACTAAGAGATTTTTTGAAGTTCAACCCCACCAAGAGGGACATACCCTCAAAATTTCAAGTCTCTGCAAATAGCGGTTCAGGCTGTATGTTGTCTGTCAGTCAGTCAGGACAAAGGATTTTATTATGAAAGATGTAGACACTCAATTGAGGCTTAAGAGAAAAACTCTTACATAGATACATCACACACAGGCATATGGCTTTTCTCCAGTGTGAGTTTTCATGTGTACAGTTCGATGTGCTTTCCGAGAAAAACTCTTATCACATACATCGCAGGCATATGGCTTTTCTCCAGTGTGAGTTCTCTTGTGTTTATTTAAATCACCCCTTTTATAAAAACTCCTATCACATACATCGCAGGCATATGGCTTTTCTCCAGTGTGAGTTCTCTTGTGTTTATTTAAAACACCCCTATTATAAAAACTCCTATCACATACATCGCAGGCATATGGCTTTTTTCCAGTGTGAGTACTCATGTGTACAGTCCGATGTTTTTTTTGAGAAAAACTCTTATCACATACATCGCAGGCATATGGCTTTTCTCCAGTGTGAGTTCTCTTGTGTTTATTTAAATCATCCCTATTATAAAAACTCTTATCACATACATCGCAGGCATATGGCTTTTCTCCAGTGTGAGTTCTCTTGTGTTTATTTAAATTACCCCTATCATAAAAACTCCAATCACATACATTGCAGGCATATGGCCTTTCTCCAGTGTGAGTTCTCAAGTGTATAATCAAGCAAGACTTATCTGAATAACTCTTATCACACACATCGCAGGCATATGGCTTTTCTCCAGTGTGAGTTCTCTTGTGTATAATTCGATGTGCTTTCCGAGAAAAACTCTTATCACATAAATCGCATGCATATGGCTTTTCTCCAGTGTGAGTTCTCTTGTGTTTATTTAAATCACCCCTATTATAAAAACTCCTATCACATACATCGCAGGCATATGGCTTTTCTCCAGTGTGAGTTCTCTTGTGTTTATTTAAATCACCCCTATTATAAAAACTCCTATCACATACATCGCAGGCATATGGCTTTTCTCCAGTGTGAGTTCTCTTGTGTACAATTCGATGTGCTTTCCGAGAAAAACTCTTATCACATAAATCGCATGCATATGGCCTTTCTCTAGTGAGAGTTTTCATTTTTTTATCTACAAATTTATATGAGGGCAAACTATTCATGTTCTTGGATGTAAAGCAACACCTGCTTGCCCTTGTGTCTTTGTGCTTGGTTGCATCTGTGCTCGAGGAAGAGAACTCTGTTAGTTGATGTCCGTCAATAGGTCGGTCAACCACATCTGGGAAGTCTACTGCTGTAACAACTGGCTCTTCCTCCGTGAATTCATCTTTTACAACAAATCCTTCCTCACTACAGACAAATTCTTCTTTTACAACATATTCTTCATCAGTGGTGATTAATTCTTCTTTGATGTTAGGTGAATCAACACTACTTTTGATATTTAGAGTCATGATTTGCATATTGGATGTAGACAGGCTACTGCATATTGTGGGGTTGAGCTTGAGGATATTTTCATGTGATGCCTGAAAATAAACATTAGCATGATTGAGTTGTGGAAGGTGGGCCTACCCTGGTCTATGTGAATTGTAGACAAGGAAAATAATGTTTGGTATAGTCCATGGCACAATGAAAGGATCTGGCCGGTGTACTTCCCTGCCTCGAGAGGCTACTGCTCAGTCGCTAGCCTTATTTATACATTATGCTCTATTCCTTTTGTGCTCCAACGATTCATACTCCTAGGTCAACAACGTTAGTACTTCATTATAAGTATCACCAGATGTGTATACCTACTTAGAATTAATTGGTACATAATCGTTGAAGATCGTGAATGTCAGAAATTTTTATGAAATTTACCTCAATGCCTTTGTCTAGCATAACTTGGAGTGTGTTCTCAGAGCAGAGAGCCATCTCCGCGAACCTGCGGCATCTCTGCAGCCGCGAGTGGCAGATGTAGCACACTGCCTGCGGCCCGCGCGCGCTCAGCTGAAACACGCCGATTGGACAGCTCGGTAAGGCTGGACATGAGGCCCCGTGGGCTTTGGTAAACAATTTCAGAAGTACGTACCTTAGTATTCGTGAGTTTCTCATAGATTTCCAAGGTATGGTTTTGGAGGTCATGCATTCTAGCGTCGCCCACCAAGCACACTCTGCACACAGATGCCATAGTTACTACACTTCCCGCCCAATGGATCTAGGCCAGTGTTAGCAACCTCGAGCGAGCTGATTATACGTACAGAGGGCGTAGAATTATCGTACATACACACCGAATTTAACCAAATTATCGTACAAAACAAATTATCGTGAATTTCATTTTACTTTCTTCTTCTTCTTTTATTTAATGACAATCTACTCTGCCAATGTCAAGTTATTTAAAAAGATTTATAGTCATGTCAGTCAGTCAAGTACTGTTGATGGTTTGAACAAAACACGTGACAGAATTGTGACAACAAGTCGCAAAAGCCAAGAAGTGAAGTGAACAAAACACGGCGGCTTGTTTTCTTCAAAACTAACGGAAATTTTTCGTCAAATGAGAAATCTGCCCCCTTACCATGGCGTTTGTCTAGGTACCAGAGAATAGAAAGAAATGACAGTAATGACATTATAGTGTGGATAAAACGCGTAGAAAGTTACTTTTCTACCCGTTTTATCCACACTCTAATGTCATTACTGTCATTTATTTCCATTCTCTAGTACCTAGACAAACGCCATGGTAAGGGGGCTGCTTCAATACTCCCCCATTCCATAATGATGGCTCAGTTGGTTAGTGTCAGATGCGTTTACGTCCGCATGAGCGTGGCTCTTGGGTGGCTGGTTCGAATTCCAGCTAAGATACAAATTTTTGAATAGAATGACATGACTATAAATCTATTTATAAAACTTGACATTGGCAGAATTATACTTAATTGTGTAGAAAGCCATTAAATAAAAGAAGAAGAAGAAGAAGAAGCAGTTAGCAGTTGAATTTTCTTTGGTTGCGACATGGATTTAGCCATGGATTTAGCATTGAACCTTCTTGGTACACTGGATTCCGCATTTCAAGTTGAACTAGGAATTTCTCCGTCATATTCGTCACTATATGGCCCATTTTGCCTGTGTAAAAAGAGAAGTCGCAATGACACTTGCGTGCCGGCCTGTGACGTAGCGCGCCACCTCTATACCATAGATTTTTTGTTTACACACCAGCTTGTGTGCAAGTTCGAGATGTAAAATTACGAATTTTCTCATAAATAAATGGCTTTTTTGGACTATGTTTGTGATAAGGTGCTGGTTTGGCAAATATGTCCTGTGCTGTTTTACAATTTCCAAGCAGAATCGGTATGCTTACGGAGAATGAAACAAATATTTCTTTTTATCGGTAAGTCATACCAGTAAAAATACGTTTATGTTTAGAGTTACGGAAGCTATTTTATAAAAAGTTAATCATTGCATCATTTAACATCGTTTTACTTCGATTTCATGCGTGTATTTGGGTAATCTCATTTAGAATTTTCATTCTAGCGAAATTTACATTCCATTTTTGACATTTCTTGTACTCCATCGCTGTACAATAGTGTTGTAGTTGTATCGACATATTTAATGATATTTAATGCATTTTTTTGTATAGTTACTAGGTAGGTACGAACATAACTATTAACTTGGTCTATTTTACATTCTGGATTCCAGCTGACCTAGATTTGAAATATTCGTGGATTAGAAATATCGAGAAAGGCGAAGAATGGAATCCCACACAACTACAAGAATATGTTCCACTTTGAAAAATCATGGTATACGGATGAAAAATTTTGCATTCTTATGCAGTGCCAACAATATTTCCAAACCAACTTTTGTCGTGCAAACCTGTAAGAACGAAGAAAATGTCAACTCATTTTTTGACGTGAAAAATTCTTTAGGCGCTTTGGGAATTTTTGAGATAGGGATAAATCTTTGGATTCACTGCACGAGTCTCGTGCCCGGTACAATTCAATGGTTCGTTTGAAGGTAGCTACGGAATACGGATCCTACCCTCAATAACGTATTCTTTATTTTCTGAAATTACCCAGAAAACAAAAGCTCGTAGCTAGACATTCTGGCTATGGGGCGTCTTCATCTACAGCTTTAGAAATCGAGGAATACCATCTAAGCAGTCTGTTAATTATTGGTTAAAACTATTTAATCAATAATTAACAGATAACAAGTATATTAATACTTGTTTTATTTTGAGGACTTTAACTGGAATTACATGTTTTGAATTTGATATTGTTTTATTTTAATAATTAGGTAACTGAAGAAGTCTGAAAGTAGCGCCGGTGACTGAAAAGTTGAGGAGTAATAGGTTAGCACGTAATGCGGAGGGATGAAACTCATGTAACTAAAAGGGTGACGGAAATGAATGATGGATATGTGAGTAGAGTAGAGGTAGACCTAAGAAAAGATGGATGAATTGTGTGAAAGAAGATATGGGTAAAAAATGAGTGGATATGGAGATGACGAGTGATAGAGGAGAGTTGAGACAGAGGACATTTTGTGCCAACCCCGCATAAGCGGGATAAGGGCAGGCCAATGAATGATGAATAATAAGGCAACTACAATTTTATTTCGTTCTACAGTAATAAAATAATTCGTTCTACAGCTATAAAATAATACCTTTATAGAATAGACAATTCTAAAAATTCATTAAATCCTTTTTCATGTAATTATCGATAAGAAATGCACAACACTATTCCACCTTAAAAACATATCTATAGTTGTAGCATCGGTTTCCAAAATAGCGGTTGAAGCTACATTAATTTGGGACAACGAATACGTATATTTAAAGATGTCGAATCACAATGCACAGGGCTCGGTATAATCAAACGTCACGTACCTTGGATTGCACCAGGCCCTCGATGAGTTCCACCAGACGAAAATGTCCCTGGATTTGTCTTATTCCGCCACTAGATACAACACAGCACTTGGAAAGGAGTTATTTTGAGTTTATTGAGGTTTTTGATAATTTTCACACGCGATTTCAAATAGGTAGCTTTCGTAACGGGCCGAAGTCTCTTCGCGGAGAAGGGACCACGCTTCACGATAGTCGCGGTAAGATGGGGTTCTCCATAAGGTATCCCGCGCTCCAATCGGTGTCGAGTAAGTGACGTTGCGACAGCGAATCAGCTGTCTTACCTTACCGCGCGCGAGTTTTAAACATCGATCAGTATACGCATTCGAAATTTGAAATATTTTAAGAAGTTACACTATGGCGACGATACATCCCGCCCACCAAAATGCCTATGGTATTTTCTGGTCAAAATGATTTAAGATTGAAATGTGAATTATATTCGATAGGTAGGAGAGAAACAATCCGATAAATACGGTAAACTAATTAATGATTAAATGGATTATGTTAAGGTATGGCTTGATACGATGTTAAATATGATACGATTCCTATTTAACTACATACTAATAACTAAATATTAATAACTAATGTATTGGATACGCTTTACAATTAATACGATATAATTAGTCCTCTGTTGGAAGAGGACATAACTTAACTAACGGTCGTTTTAAGATTTGTTTGTTCGGAAGTTTAACTAATGCGATTCGAGCTATTCCATCAGGACCCTGAAGAAGGTCCACTACTCTGGCAAGAGACCAGTGTAGTGGGGCGCGATTATCGTCTTTGATGATCACCATCGAACCAATTTGCAACGGTTTGGAATCTTTGGTCCATTTGGCGCGCTGTGTTAGAGTGTTTAAGTATTCGTGCTTCCATCTGGACCAGAAGTTTTGATGGAATGACTGAATAAGTTGCCACCTATTCAGCCGGCGAGGATTTAAGTCAGACAGATCTTCATCGGGAACGGCGGTTAGTGGTTCCAATGTGAGAAAATGTCCGGGTGTCAAAGCGGTCAAATCGTTAGGATCGGAACTGATTGGACATAAGGGTCTAGAGTTGAGGACCGCTTCAATTTGTGTGAAGAGGGTAGTCAATTCCTCAAAAGTGAGGACTTGATCACCCACGACGCGGAGTAGATGAGATTTGGCAGCACGTATTTGTATTTCCCACACACCACCGAAGTGGGCTCCAGTTGGGGGGCCGAATTTGAATTCAATTTTTTCTGTATCAGCTGCTTCGTGCATTAGTGAACTTAACTGATTTTTAGCGCCAACGAAATTAGTACCACAGTCTGAATAAATAACGTTACACCGACCACGACGCGCGACGAAGCGACGCAAAGTTGCTATAAAGCCTTCGGCAGAAAGCGTTGAAACTACTTCCAGTACGCATTTGACAGAAAGATCTATGAACAATGCTAGGTAAGCCTTATCCATCTTTGCACCTCGATGTGGTCCAAGTTTGATGCGAAATGGACCTCCAAAATCGACACCGACTATCGAAAATGGCTTTACTTGGTTTACACGAAATGACGGAAGGTCGGACATGAAAGGTTGTAACGGCTGAGGGTTGATGCGATAACATTTTATGCACTTGGCAAGCTGACGACGAATAATTCGTTTTGCGGCAATGATCCAAAACTGCTGTAAGAGCAAAAAGTGAGTTGTGTTGATTCCCGGATGTAGATAGTTGCGATGAATAAAGTCGATAATTAAAATCGTTAGGGGATGATTTGATGGCAGAAAAGCGGGGTGCTTTTGTTCATATGTTAAGCCGGATCGAGAAATCCTGCCACCAACTCTGAGAACGCCTTGACTATCTATGAATGGGTTTAGTTTGCGAAAAGGTTTCGATAACGTTTTGTTTTGGTTTAAATTTTCGATATCTTGTGAGAACTCAGTGGTCTGAACATGTTTAACTATTTTCATAAGTGCGTTTTGGCGTTCAACGTTGTTGAGAAATGTGTTACGATTTGAATGGGATGGGTTGCGGCAATTGTTGATGAAGCGAAATACATAAGTGACAACATTGACGAGTTTTTGAAGGGATGAGAAACGTTCAATTAAGCCATCGAAAAGAGTTGGTTGGTTAGCGCTCACTTGCACGGTAGGCAAGGCGACTGCTTTACGCGTTTCTGCTTCTACTATGACCTCATCTTCCGAAGATAGTTGCTTTGCTTCAATAGGCCAATATGTGCGATCTTCTAATAGCCACTTAGGACCCGCCCACCATAGCTCATTTTGAAGAAGGTCGATCGGAAACTGACCACGAGAACAAACATCAGCTGCATTATCACCCGAAGAACAATGATGCCACCATTCGATTGGTGTAATGTCTTGTATATGGCTAACGCGATTAGCGACGAAAGTAGCCCACCGAGAAGAGTGTGATCGTAGCCACGACAGGACAACGGTAGAATCAGACCATAGGTACACAGCGTCGATCTTAATGCGAGCAAGATAAGTGTCACGTACCAGTTTATAGAGATCTGCAAGTAACACAGCAGCGACTAGTTCGAGCTTTGGTAGCGAAACACGTTTGAGCGGAACAACTTTAGCCTTCGAACAAACAAAGAACATGTGGATTTTATCTTGGGCATCAGTGACGCGGAGGTAGAAAAGTGCTCCATATGCTAATTCAGAACTGTCACAAAATCCAATAAGTTCGCATGACTTTAGATCTGGGCACGTGAGTTGACGAGGGATTTTGAAGCTTGAAAGCAATGGCAATTGTTGGCGGTAAGTTTCCCATGCGTTAACGATCTCAATAGGAGGAGTTTGATCCCATCCTATACCTGAAATCCACAGTTTCTGAATCAAGCATTTGGCAAGAATTGTGATGGGCGAAAGAAATCCTAAAGGATCGAAGATTCTAGCGATTTCACTCAAGATAGCGCGCTTGGTGCACGGCTGATTTGAAGGTTGAATTTCAAAGAGAAATGCATCCGTTGTGGGATCCCATTTCAAACCCAAAACTTTCAAAGTTCTTGTTTCAGTAGTGTCAAGAGGAACAGCGCCTGACAGACAATGTTCGCTCGGAAGGTCGGACAGTAAAGAAGGAGTGTTGCTAGCCCACTTTCTCAATTCAAGACATCCGCGCTCAAAAAGAGCTTTGACCTGTGATTTAGCTTCTCTAGCTACATCCAGCGATGGAAATCCACACGTTACATCGTCAATGTACATGCCTGATGAAACAATTTGCTTCGCAAGTGGATACGAATCTCCTTCATCTTCAGAAAGCTGTGCGATTGTACGGCAAGCGAGATATGGAGAGGAAGCCAGACCATACGTGACGGTGTTTAAGCGATATTCTTGAAGAGGCTCGTTTGGCGAGGCTCGCCAGAAAATGCGCTGATAGTCACGGTGCTCATTTGACACTAGAATTTGCCTGTACATTTGACGAACGTCTGCCATGAAGACAACGTCATGTTCTCGGAAGCGCAAGAGAATTTCAAAGATATTGGGCTGCAATTTTGGTCCGATCAGCTGGGCGTCATTAAGCGATTTAGACCGAGAATCCTTAGCCGACCCGTCGAAAACCACGCGAAGCTTTGTCGAAACCGATTCAGGACGTAAGACGCAATGATGCGGAATGTAATATTTGCCCATGCTCATCTCTTCAACTGGAACCAGTGACATATGACCACTTTCGATGTAGTCAGACATGAAGTCTGCGTATTGCTTGTGCAAGTCAGGATCTCGGCACAGTCTTCGCTCAACAGCGTGAAATCTACGAAGTGCAATTTCGCGAGAACCTTCAAAAGTAGGTTCCGAGTTATTCTTGAATGGAATGCGAACAACGTAGCGACCAGACGCGTCACGATAATGTTCAGAAGCGAATTTTTGTTCACATAACGACTCATCTGGAGTCAGCTTCGATGAATTGGGCAAAGAATCCAGTTCCCACAAACGTTGAACCAACGAATTTAACTCATTGTCAATGTCAGGTAATGTGTGCAGAAGAGTGGTTGAGGTAAGGGATGTTTTGCCTAGCAAAAGCCAACCGAAGAGCGAATTTATAGCGGTAGGTTGATTAACACTTCCCTTTATTTGCTGATCAAGCAAAGAGTCAGCAAATACATCGGCTGCCAATAATAAACTAATTGGTCCCGGAATATCAAAACCGGGGTCACTCAGTTGTAACGATTCAATGTGTGACCACCCGGATGTATTAAGCCGTGCGATTGGCTGATCACCACATATTTTCGAGATAACGTGCATATCGATATTGAATAGCACTTGATTATTTGTACCTATGGAACACGTGACGTCTCCGACAATTGGAGCCAATGCCTCCCCCAAACCGTTAACTTGCGCATTCGTAGTCGCTACGTTTAGTTTTAGTTGCTTTACAGCGGACTCGGTTATAAAGCTACGTTGAGCCCCGGTATCGAAAATCGCTCGAAAGGCTTGCATTTTTCCGAAAGCATCTTTTATTTGCACGATTGCAGTCGCTAATAACACTGTAGTCTCTGAGCTAGACCCTACGACCAACGACGAAGCGATGTGATTTGATTCAGAATTAGGTTTATCGCGATGGAGGAGGGTATGATGTTTTCGTTTGCAGGTGCGACATGAAAATATAGAATTGCAATCTTTTAATTGATGCGAAGGCCGAAGGCAATTGAAACACCAATTTTTCTCAGTTGCTACGGCCATGCGATCATCACACGATTTTTTAAGAAACGCTTCACACAGTGAAATCGGATGAGCTTCATTACAGTATGGACATTTCACAGTATATGATACGTTTTTATTTTCCGTTACATTTTGTTGTTGACCTGTGGCGGCAACAAGTGAATGTGAAAAGGCACTAGGCTTTGAGCGCTGCGCAGGGCCTGATTTTGGTGTGTGAGTAGTAGAACTCGTTGGATGAATTGGCGTATTCGATTCAGAAAAGTGTGTGTCTCTTAACAACGCCTCACACTTCGAACGCAAGAACGTCTTTAATTGATCATACGACGGCAGCTCAAAATCTGAATATTTTTCTTCAAAGTCGCGACGCGTGGCTTTGTCTAGTTTCGATAATATGAGGTACACTAATACAAAATCCCAGTTGGCAACAGGTAATGCGATTTTCTTTAAAATACTCAGATTCTCTTCTACATAATCCAACGACTTTTGAAACTCCCGCGCATTGTTGCATTTTAAATCGATGTTAAGAATGTCGCGCCAGCAAGTGAATGCGAGAGTACGTTTACTCTGATAACGATTAATTAACGATTCATAAGCATTTTGATAGTATTCACCGGTCATAGGATAAGCCTTTATCACGGAAAGCGCTTCCCCGCTAAGTGACGAGACGAGATAATGAAACTTTTCTGTGTTAGTAAGCGTTGTGGAATTATGTATGAGCGCATTATACATATCCAGATATTCCGGAAATTGTTTTATGTCTGATCCGGAATAATTCGTTAGTGATAATTTTGGAAGTTTGACGTTCGAGGTCGATGAAGATCCCGTACGGGATTGAGATGATTCATGTTTCGTGAGTGTACGATATATCGATAAAAACTTGAAATACATGTCATCAAATTGTTCTTGAATCCTATCGTCCTCATTACATTCCGTTTCAGAACCACTAGGTTCATATGAATCGTCCGTTACAATGTCCAAAATAGCATAATGCGCACTCTCAAAGCTCGATACCAGTTGCTTTAGTTCTTGGTGGTATGATAAAAGTAATTCGTGTTGTGAAGAGTCACTAATACACAAATCAGCTGTTTCCAATGCTTTAGCGAGCCGTTTGAACGCGATAGTTCGCTTACGGCGCAACACTGGCAAGTCCTTCGGGTTAAACACATCTTCGCCTTTAGACTTCGATTTTACTAAAGAACGTCTACGAATAGCTGACCCTTTTGCTAAGAGTGACATGTTTTTAATTAACTATGAATTAACTTTGTTTAGACCGCTGACCAGCAGTGGGACACAAACGTTTCACCCAATAATAAATAACAATATTTAATATTAAAGAAAAAATGCCTACATCAAGCAGTGGAAGAAGTCGGATGATGTTAATGATGATTTAGTTTGGTAAGAAGGTTCGAACAATGCCTAAATCGAAGATAAGAAGATATATCTCACGTTAGGAAATTTGTATAGAAATTATCTTCAAAATTACGCTCTAATACCGACTTTATTGCAACTAGCTATGGCACACAATTGATGCAACGGACATACGACCTTTTGTAACAAAGTTGTTTACGTAAAACGAATAGTGCTAAATCAGATTTTTTACCAACTTTGTTAGATAAATGCAATTATTTTCTTTTGACAAAATAGTGATTTTAACTACTTACCTAAAGAAATTATTATTGCAGAACGATTAAAGTAAGCTTTTGTGCACCGATAAGATTGAATGATTGCACATTAAACCTACGTAGGTTGATAGAATTAGAATAATTTCTAAGGTTTGTAAATATATTTTATGTAATGTTAGTTCGATAAGAAATGAATTGAAACTTCGAAACGTTACGTTAAATCTACAATAATTCCAGAGTGGAAGGTAGGTAGATTAAGCAATGGAAATGCATCACTGACATGAATGCACGGTTTTGATTTTGAAAGAACCTACTTATGTTACGTAATTACCTATTACAAGCCGATCGTAAATAAGCACCGATGAATGAGTGATTGCCTATTTTAGAGATCCTGCAAATAGGTAATTTCCGCTCGTGTGAAAATTGGTTCGATAGCGATTTAGGTGCAATGAAGGTGTAGCATGAATGAACTTTCTGGTAATGAAATGAATGATGCAAAATTTATAATTTTACGAACTGTATCAAGGCACACCTACAAGGATTTATTCGAAGTATATAGGTATTTCAAGTATACAATTCGGTAATTTAATAAATTAGGCTTTACGATGAATGACCAGAAGTACCATACACATTTGGCGATTGAGATGAATTGAGGTGGAAATCTCCCTGGTTTTCGGCACCACGAAAAATATGTAGCATCGGTTTCCAAAATAGCGGTTGAAGCTACATTAATTTGGGACAACGAATACGTATATTTAAAGATGTCGAATCACAATGCACAGGGCTCGGTATAATCAAACGTCACGTACCTTGGATTGCACCAGGCCCTCGATGAGTTCCACCAGACGAAATGTCCCTGGATTTGTCTTATTCCGCCACTAGATACAACACAGCACTTGGAAAGGAGTTATTTTGAGTTTATTGAGGTTTTTGATAATTTTCACACGCGATTTCAAATAGGTAGCTTTCGTAACGGGCCGAAGTCTCTTCGCGGAGAAGGGACCACGCTTCACGATAGTCGCGGTAAGATGGGGTTCTCCATAAGGTATCCCGCGCTCCAATCGGTGTCGAGTAAGTGACGTTGCGACAGCGAATCAGCTGTCTTACCTTACCGCGCGCGAGTTTTAAACATCGATCAGTATACGCATTCGAAATTTGAAATATTTTAAGAAGTTACACTATGGCGACGATACAATAGTTGTCTATGAATGGATTGAAAAGTGGAGACACTCAAATTACTCTATGGTTCTATCTAGTACATTATTTATCTTTGGATTTAGCATTGAACCTTTATTTATCTTTGAGTTGCGACTTAATGAGTTACATTATTAAGTATTCAATGTAAGCTTACCTACGTCACAAAATACAGATAGCCTACGTTTGGTTCTGTGCAGGAATTAACTATTGAAGGTAGTTTTGAAAATAATGATGTTTGAGTCTTGTTACTTGTTTTGAAATGGTGCTTAGCAAATTCGTAAGGACAAATTATTATTGTAATAGTTGTTTTATAAAAACCATTTAATTTGTTTTTATACATGGATTGCTCTGCAGCTTATAACGGTAAGTAGTTCAATCTTATTCAAGTGTTAGTAAAGTGAATAAATAAATACCTAACGAATACTTAATTTCATTTTATAGGTCTAAACTACACAGCTATGGATGTTAAGGTTTTTGTTGACTGGTCATGTCTAAACCACGAAAATCAGTTCAATTCAATTCAATTCAATTTTGTTTATTGCTTCATGTTAGTTACAATGTCTTAAATATAGGTAGGCGTTTCATAACATGAACCCCGCTGGGGCACTGCAACATTTGGTAGGTTACTTATAAACTAACTTATGTAGGTAAACTAACTTATGTAGGTATATATTGGCTCAGCCCTTAAAGATATTTAATTTAAATATTTTTGGTTCAAGTACTATTAAAGCCCAGCCCGAAATAACAATTGGGAGATTTACTACGAAGATTCAATCTACTGCCCAACAACAATACGGGACATCTAACCAGCAATAGCTTCAGTGCAAAGGCCTGAAAATGTGCACCGAACTTCGATCATTTCGTCCGAGGCACCGAAGATAAAAGAGTGTGTTTTGCAAACGACTGTTTGCTACCTCTATTTCTAATTCTGATACTGGCTACCTTTCTATATTATTATGGGAGATGATGATGATCACCCATTTTGGGGGTAGGTGTTATTCCCCCAATCTATGGCAAAGAGGTAGTACTACCTTTACTAAGATCGGCTCCATCTGGCCCACATATCTTAGGGCTTTTCAGCCGGTAGTTAATGTCGGATAGTTCTATATAAGTTCATTTGCCAAGATAATGTCGCTTGCGCGATTCAGAACTTGTACACTTTTTTACACTTTTTGTTGGTATTCATGTTTCATATTATTTGATCCCAACGCCATCTAGTGATAATGCGGTGAAGCTCTGCAGTAGCTAGGTTGGCAACTGTGTTACGATGCCCTTGTGTAGTTCAGGCGATCGCAGTTAGAGGTCGCCACATTATAAAGGACACGGATGAGAAGAAAAGTAACCGAATAATTTCTAGTGAAGGACATCCCATTAGCTAAATATCTACTTATTTTGTAATACAGTTTATCAATAATGTTTTAAATTGTGGATAAAATTACTTAACCTGATTTGCGAGGGATCTAAATTGTTAATTATTCACTGGATTTTATACGACAAGTATACATTTCTAATGATAACATGTTTGTTCACTCGTTCAAATAGATTTAGTAAAATTCTACCAGGTAAAACATTATCGTTGCTTTTAATCCAGACTATAATTATTTATTAGGCAATAAATGTTATGAAAAATAATGTAATACGAGTATGAGTAATGTATTGTTATAATATTAGTCTGGACGAAATAATCGTTATTTCTGCTTAATTTTGTTTATCAAAACGGGATCAAATTGTGTTAATTATTAAATTTTACTAAAAATATTTGTATTTTTTATGAACCCTTAAACTTTATCAATATATTACAACTCCGAAACTTAGTTTGTTGTAGAAACAGAAACAAAAAAAATATAGCAAAACTAATATTCCCGTAGGATTTGAACTTGGCACCTCTCAAGCCAAATTTAATTCCACTATAGAAACCATTGATCCAACGGCTTCTGTTAAAATGGTGTGAAATTAGATATCTGTAACTAAGCAAGAGCATTATTATAAAGGAGAATGGGCATTCCCGCCCAAATCAAAAAACTATCGCCCGCAGAGTAGGCGTATGGTGGAATGGGTAGACCTTCAAAAACACTCCATTTCATTGTATGACAGCTAAAAAATCCATCCTGCAGAAATCGAGATATTTGCATTTAAAGGTGGTGACTTTTACCATCATGTTTTTTTACTTACAGGCTTCCCGCAGACAAGCCACTATGGGCATTCGATAGAACTTTACTACATTTCATTGTATGACAGCTAAAAAATCCATCCTGCAGAAATCGAGATATTTGCAGTTAAAGGTGGTGACTTTTACGATCATGTTTTTTGACTAACAGGCTTCCCGCAGACAAGCCACTATGGGCATTCGATAGAACTTTACTACATTTCATTGTATGACAGCTAAAAAATCCATCCTGCAGAAATCGAGATATTTGCAGTTAAAGGTGGTGACTTTTACGATCATGTTTTTTGACTAACAGGCTTCCCGCAGACAAGCCACTATGGACATTCGATATAACTTTAGAAGCACTACATTTCATTGTATGACAGCTTATATTTCGTCCGAATATGACAGCAAAAAAATCCAGAATGCAGACTTCACTTAGGTAGCGTGACACTTCGAGATGATGTCAGAGTCGGTGAAATAGTAATGTCCTACAGTTTCGAGATTAAATCGATTTTCCGAAGTCCCGAGATACTTGACGTGGGTGCCTGCCCGCCTATCGTTGTTTTTTAAACTTTATTTAAGTAATCCCTCGGGTTCCTCGGGAAAACTTCACTTTCCCGGGATAAAATATGGCCTGGGATTATATAGGATTCTAAAATTTAATCGATCCAGTAGTTTCGGAGCCTATTCAATTAAAACAAACAAAGAAATCTTTCCTTTTTGACGACCTCTGTGGCGCAGTGGGTGAAAGCCCGCTTGAGACGCAGAAGGTTGCGGGTTCGATCCCCGCCGCGGGATAAATGTTTGTATGATCTGCAAATATTTATCTCGGGTCTGGGTGTTTCTATGTACCTATACCTAATATGTATGTATTTACAAACAAGAAGTATATGAGTAGTATAACAGTTATCTGGTTTCCATAGTACAAGCTTTGCTTAGTTTGGGGCTAGATGATGCTGTGTGAAATGTCCAGCATTATTTATTTATTTTAAATATATTAGTGTAGTGTGTCACTGAAATAGTGATTTGGGGGTACTTGGAATTCCCCCAATTTAATCTAAAGAGGTAGAGCTCCCCTCACCAGGTCGGCCCATCTGGCCCACTTACCTGGCTGGCCTTACGGCCAACGGTTGAAGTTGGACAGTTCTGGGTTAGCTGTGTTTAAAAACTTCATAAGCGCGATTCAGGATTCCTATACATTTAGCGACATTTGTGTGGTGACTGTGCCCAGGAGGTACACAACCTTATTCCGCCTTCATCATTCTTTTACAGGCACTTCAGACGCACAGCTCAATATCATTCTCATGTTGATATTACACGTATTAGAACCTGTTGATACTCCTCTCTGTATTCTGTGATAATACGGATAACACAATTCATTAATTCAATTAAATTATTTATTTCAATGAACATCGATCATACAATCAAAATTTTAACAAATATGTACGTTTATTTTAAGAGCTTCTATTTCTGGTATTAAATGCGCAAATAAAGAAGAGAATTTTTGGACTTTCGATACATAACGTAGGGACCCACTATTTACACCCCCTTCTATAGGTGGTTTGAATTTTTTTGAATGCAGACTTTCATTAAAACCGTTGATCTATCATAATTTTAATCTTCATGTCTCTAAGTACCAGGAATACGATTTTTCATACAAACGTTTTAAGCCCTTTTTACCCCCTTAGGGATTGAATTTCAGAAAATCTCTTGGTGTACTAAGAGATTTTTTGAAGTTCAACCCCACCAAGAGGGACATACCCTCAAAATCTCAAGTCTCTGCAAACAGCGGTTCAGGCTGTATGTTGTCTGTCAGTCAGTCAGGACAAAGGATTTTATTATGAAAGATGTAGACACTCAATTGAGGCTTAAGAGAAAAACTCTTACATAGATACATCACACACAGGCATATGGCTTTTCTCCAGTGTGAGTTCTCTTGTGTTTATTTAAAACACCCTTATTATAAAAAATCCTATCACATACATTGCAGGCATATGGCCTTTCTCCAGTGTGAGTTCTCAAGTGTACAGTCAAGTGAGACTTATCTGAATATCTCTTATCACATACATCGCAGGCATATGGCTTTTCTCCAGTGTGAGTTTTCATGTGTACAGTTCGATTGGCTTTCTGAGAAAAACTCTTATCACATACATCGCAGGCATATGGCTTTTCTCCAGTGTGAGTTCTCTTGTGTTTATTTAAATTACCCCTATCATAAAAACTCCTATCACATACATCGCAGGCATATGACTTTTCTCCAGTGTGAGTTCTCTTGTGTTTATTTAAAACACCCTTATTATAAAAACTCCTATCACATACATTGCAGGCATATGGCCTTTCTCCAGTGTGAGTTCTCAAGTGTATAGTCCGATGTTCTTTTTGAGAAAAACTCTTATCACATACATCGCAGGCATATGGCTTTTCTCCAGTGTGAGTTTTCATGTGTACAGTTCGATGTGCTTTCCGAGAAAAACTCTTATCACATACATCGCAGGCATATGGCTTTTCTCCAGTGTGAGTTCTCTTGTGTTCATTTAAATTACCCCTATCATAAAAACTCCTATCACATACATTGCAGGCATATGGCCTTTCTCCAGTGTGAGTTCTCAAGTGTATAATCAAGCAAGACTTATCTGAATAACTCTTATCACATACATCGCAGGCATATGGCTTTTCTCCAGTGTGAGTTCTCTTGTGTTTATTTAAATCACCCCTATTATAAAAACTCCTATCACATACATCGCAGGCATATGGCTTTTCTCCAGTGTGAGTTCTCTTGTGTTTATTTAAATCACCCCTATTATAAAAACTCCTATCACATACATCGCAGGCATATGGCTTTTCTCCAGTGTGAGTTCTCTTGTGTTCAGTCCGATGTGCGTGTCTAGAAAAACTCTTATCACATACATCGCAGGCATATGGCTTTTCTCCAGTGTGAGTACTCATGTGTTCAGTCCGATGTGCTTGTCTAGAAAAACTCTTATCACATACATTGCAGGCATATGGCCTTTCTCTAGTGAGAGTTTTCATTTTTTTATCTACAAATTTATATGAGGGCAAACTATTCATGTTCTTGGATGTAAAGCAACACCTGCTTGCCCTTGTGTCTTTGTGCTTGGTTGCATCTGTGCTCGAGGAAGAGAACTCTGTTAGTTGATGTCCGTCAATAGGTCGGTCAACCACATCTGGGAAGTCTACTGCTGTAACAACTGGCTCTTCCTCCGTAAATTCATCTTTTACAACAAATCCTTCCTCACTACAGACAAATTCTTCTTTTACAACATATTCTTCATCAGTGGTGATTAATTCTTCTTTGATGTTAGGTGAATCAACACTACTTTTGATATTTAGAGTCATGATTTGCATAGTGGATGTAGACAGGCTACTGCATATTGTGGGGTTGAGCTTGAGGATATTTTCATGTGATGCCTGAAAATAAACATTAGCATGATTGAGTTGTGGAAGGTGGGCCTACCCTGGCATCTATGTGAATTGTAGACAAGGAAAATAATGTTTGGTATAGTCCATGGCACAATGAAAGGATCTGGCCGGTGTACTTCCCTGCCTCAAGAGGCTGCTGTTCAGTCGCTAGCCTTATTTATACATTATACTCTATTCCTTTTGTGCTCCAACGATTTACACTCCTACGTCTAGTACTTCATTATAAGTACCACCAGATGCGTATACCTACTTAGAATTAATTGGTACATAATCGTTGAAGATCTTGAATGTCAGAAATTTTTATGAAATTTACCTCAATGCCTTTGTCTAGCATAACTTGGAGTGTGTTCTCAGAGCAGAGAGCCATCTCCGCGAACCTGCGGCATCTCTGCAACAGCGAGTGGCAGATGTAGCACACTGCCTGCGGCCCGCGCGCGCTCAGCTGAAACACGCCGATTGGACAGCTCGGTAAGGCTGGACATGAGGCCCCGTGCGCTTTGGTAAACAATTTCAGAAGTACGTACCTTAGTATTCGTGAGTTTCTCATAGATTTCCAAGGTGTGGTTTTGGAGGTCATGCATTCTAGCGTCGCCCACCAAGCACACTCTGCACACAGATGCCATAGTTACTACACTTCCCGCCCAATGGATCTAGGCCAGTGTTAGCAACCTCGAGCGAGCTGATTATACGTACAGAGGGCGTAGAATTATCGTACATACACACCGAATTTAACCAAATTATCGTACAAAACAAATGTCGTGAATTTCATTTTACTCTACGATTCTTGCAGCTATGCTTTCAGCCAAGCCAAGCCAAATCAATCAGTGTTCTTCTTCTTCTTCTTTTATTTAATGGCAATCTACACAACTCGGACGAAATATAAAGGGGACGTCTGATTGAAGGAAGTCCTCATACAAAATTTTCTGTCAATTTCACAGAGTAACTATAACTAGTCAATTTTTGCGGGGGACGAGGTAGCACACTAACGCATTTTACACACACATACGCATTTCGTTTTTGTATCGCTACACAAGCACACTACATAACAATTACAACACACTCTCATTTTTACACACACTATTGCAAATTTCGTATAAAAATAATGTAGCGACGTAAAACAGAAAGAAGCACACATCAAGAAAATTAGGGAAGGGAACGTCAATAATATTATCGTTATCGATTATATGCGTGAATGAGTGAATGATGACAAATTATTTCTTCCATTTCTCAGTTTCTATTAATCGTATATTTTGCATTGTGAATAAAATTAACTTAACAATGCTTTACAATGTAGTAGATAAGTTAATAACAAGTAAAAATCGGTTAGAGCGTAAAATTTAATTGTACAGTGCTACCAAAATATCGAATTTCGAAACTATTAATGTGTGTAAGCTATCGGTCTATTGATGTCGTCCCACTAGTTCTTTCGAACCAGTGTGGCGAAAGGATTTCAAGTGCGCCTCAAAGAGGCGTCCTTATACGTTGACGATGACGAGTTTACATAGGTAGGAACTTATATTTTCTGAATACTTAGGTACTGTAAAACTAGTTTATTTAAATCTAATAGCCTTGAACCTTCATTACAATTATAGCTACTTCTGCCATATGTAAGTATATACAGGATGTCATAGGAACGACAGTCAAGCGGAAGTCCAGTGATGCAGGACCACTGTTGCTGCAATGTCACAAAAACATGAATAACTTCTAAACTACAAAAAATCGTTGAACATACATGGGGGTGATTTGGGTAGCCCTTGGGATGTTGCATCACTAGACTTTTGCTTGACAGTCGTTTCTGTAGGGATGTTTGTTGCTTTTGTAGTACTTAAACCTCAAATGGTCCCATAGGCTTTTTCGATTCTTACATGAAACTGAATCGATTTTAGTACAAAAAGTATAGGAAAAGTTTTTGACAATTTCTGAATTTTCTAGTACTCAAACGACCCCATAAAGTCTTTTGATGTTTACCTGAAACTGAATAGATTGGAATCAATTTTTTTTCCTTTTGCCATTTTTGTCGCTGTCTGTACATTTTTTCAAAATCTGCGAATGCAGTTTAAAATATCTCAAAAAGATAGGGAAGGTCTTCTAAGAGCGTTTTCTTGTAGCTACAATGGTTAAGGTACCTGCCCTCCATGGCCCATCTCAAAAATCCACCTGTATAGTCCGAGTAGGCGTCCAGGATGGATGTCTATTGCATGCTTGTTTCCATTTTTCTTTAATAATCTCTTGGGAACATAAAATCAACAAGCAAAGAAAAGTAGGTACATACAAAACTTTTAAAAATGTTCAATCTTCCGTTCATTCATTTAAATCATCGATATCAATACCACTGCACTATAGAACATTTCAACTAGTCAAGTTAGGGTTGTCATCAATTTGAAATAATTATTAAGACTGTTTTGCACTCCAACAAAACAGTTATTATGTATGTGGAAAAATACATGGCATCCTAATTGTTGAAGAAGAAGCGGTTTGAGAAATTCTTCTGTTTTAATGCAATTTCAATACTTACAGTTTGTTTCTTGAATAAAAACTCTTGTATCTTACACTCAGGCCAGCAGAGCGCAGTAGCGCCATCTATCTTCGATTCATAGCAGTCTTCTAACACACCAGCAAGCACCTTGCATGGATGCCATGTATTTTTCCACATACATAATAACTGTTTTGTTGGAGTGCAAAACAGTCTTATTATATATGTTTCCAAAATACATGGCATCCTAATTGTTGAAGACCTGTTTGTTATCTGCTGGTGAAAGAGCTCAAATGCTATGTGAAATAAACCATCATATTACTTAGGTATCTGAAATGTATTAGTAAGAATAAAACATGTATAATATGGTGTAGGTAGTTAGATCTTGCATAAAATCTACACTTCTTGGAATCAAAAACAAATAGTAGGTATTATTATTATTTTAAATATTCTTGTCTTGTTGCTACCAGTTCCTTTCAATCAGAGTGGTGAAAGAACCTAATTAATATCTTGGAAACACAGCTTCTCTAATAAAATATAATCTTTAATAAAAAGTGTCAAAAAATAATGTATAACTTCTATCTTTATTTTTATAGTTAGAATAAACAAGTAGCTATAAGAAAGAAAGTATTTTATACTGTTCTAAGTAAAAACTTTCTATTCAATTTTTGAAAGCTTTGATATACTTGAGAAATCTGATACTGTTCTAACAGCTAATTCTCACTTTTAGACTCTCTTAAGAGTATATTTTTACTGGTCAACCAACAGTAATCCTCTAGGAACGTCTTGTTGTTTCTTCAATTTCCTCATAGAATTCATTCCTCATCAGAGTTGTTAGGTAACCTTGAAATTGAGATACTCTTAAAAGCATCTGTGCTGATCTTTTACTCCCCCGAGGAGCTTCTACTTAAGGTTCTCCGAGAACTCCTTTAATTCAACCAGCTATCACATCATACATATTGCAAATGGCTTGCTTAGGATTACTTATGTGAAAAAGTTATACACCGGTTGGTTGTAACTTTTGATTCTGAAAGATTACTCTGTAAAGCTTTCATTATTATGGGTGCTTCCCAAGACATTATTATTATTTAATGACAGAGTATTTTATATGTATAGATTGGTTTACCATACAATCTAATTAGTATGATGTTTCAGCCAGCCAGCCATCCAGGCTGTCTTTAATTAACACCCATATTGTTTTAAGGCTGAATCCCAGCCACAACCATATACAAGCTTACACCATTACTATTAAAGTTATTCATGGTTTAACTGCTTTCAGAACTGTTCAAAAGAGTGAGGTCATGGACCTCGCATCGTCAAAAATAGTATTTAATTTTTCTTTTAGGTACATTAAAAAATGTTTATGAAAAATGTTGGCTTGTACAGTACCCATTCTTGACTAGTACTTATATTATCTGGGCTAGTACTTTTCTAAATAAAGTACATAATAATATAAGCCGTTGCACAAAAATAAAAACTAAGAAATGTATTCAGTTATTCTGGTGCGCAGATATTAAGTACTTTCGTATTTATTTATTGAGGATAAAACATGATGGAGTTATGTACTTAGAGGCCTGGTATGATAATATGCAAGTCTATTCTACTAGGTTCCTCATTACTCTGAAGAGTTCTCCCATCTAGTTTGTTAAGATCATTCATACAATAAAATCCAAAATTTAGATTGACCTGCCTCTGTGGTCAATCTGTATTATATCAGCTTAAAGTATGTTTTGCCAAAACAAATATGGGCTGCTTGACTGCCACACCACCCAACCTTCACTAATAGAAAATTCCATCTTTTCCACTTGGTGAGGGAAGTTTTGTAACATCTAATTAGACTCTGATGCAGACTATTTTAGGGCCCGTACCCTCAGTCCTGCTAACCACAAAATTTGTAATATAACATACTCTACATGCTTATTACAGTATTGAGCTGGCAGCGCAGCACTAGAAGAATTGGTTTGGGTGGCGGGAATTGGTGAACAGGTTCGAAGTTCGAATTGCCACTCTCGACTGAAGGTGTCATAAAAATCAGAGGACCCATCTCTGGAGTACTTCAGTTAACGGTCCAAGACCTCAGTTTCCTTTTATGCCAAGTCGATTTTTAGCCCCAGCCCCAATTTCTGAATACGGCCTCCGAAGCCGGGGGCAACAAGTGCTATTCCAGCACTGATTTAATGAAAAAACGGTCGGCTATACCGTTTTACCTTTCCGGAAGGTACGCCGCTAAGAGCATGACACGATTAGCCTGTTTGTAAGCTTTGCTGTCAGCTGCAAAAGCAAGTGATAGTGCATAGATTTCTAGTCTTGCTGTCCGACTGGACCAACATATTGTATGCGATAGTGCATAGTTTTCTAGTCTTGTTGTCCGACTGGACCAACATATTGTAAGCGATAGTGCATAGTTTTCTAGTCTTGTTGTCCGACTGGACCAACATATTGTATGCTATACACATTGGATACATAGTGGTAATTTTATTAATGAAAACCCCTTGGGTTAACTTATGGTACTGAATTATTCAATTGTACAACCTGTCATGTCATCTATGACATTATGGCACTGTAAACAGGATACAGCTCCTTTTACATAGTGTGAGCGTTGTGCTTTATATTTTGTCTGCCAAAACATTGTGTACTAACCACTTGCCCTCTAGCTACCTCTAGTTGAGGTGAGCGCCTCAGCTCGCATCCGCTGCGTCTGGTCAAAAGAGAATTGCTTCTCTTGTAGGCAGGGTTATCATACCAGTATAGCTCCTGACTAACCAGAATTTGAACATACATTTTTGTTCTTACTCTGTATAGAATAACATTATTCTAAGGATCTCTGTTTTATTTTATTACAGTATTGTATATAGGTAGGTGTCCAGAGTAGTCAAGTTGATAAACTTGAAGAGCCCGACCAAGCTCGGTATAGAACAGTGGCAATCTTAGAGCAGGGTCTGTATAAAGATTTTGCTAGAATTATGTTCTATTTCTACTATCTTCTTTTGAAGTAGGTGAAACCATAGTCATGCCATAGTCTTGGTGTTCCACTAAAGCTAAATATCTTAGCTGTTGAAAGGATGTTATAGAGTCTTTGTAATTTACATAATTATCGACCCAGACTTTGTAGCCTCTAGGTTTCCGAAACCTGACTATGCTTGCCTTTGTCTTGACTTATCTGCACTAAGTCATTGAAATAGACCAATATCCATAGATTGTCTCTATCCAATTGGATAAATAAAAATAAGTTAAATTAATAGACCAAAGGCTGAAGAAAAAAGGCTGTTGTAATAAACTAGCCGCAATAGATTGTGATCTTGCTATGGAAAAAGTAGATCTGTTGGAGATCATATAGTCATTCTTTGCAGGATTTCTGAAATATCCATGTGAGAAATGCATGGTTGTTATCACACACTGCATACTGGGCATACACATACGACCCCCCCCCCCCCCTTTCTTGATTATCTATTCTATATTATAGGAGAGAGGGTGTGTGAAAAAAATAAATAAAAATAAACTAAAAGATCCTGTTTGCACTAAGCTCTTACAGTGCATTATCATTAGTGCTTTAAAACTCCCTGAAGGACTCCCTCATTATAAAGGTTACTATATATTGCATCATCATTGTTTTAGATACTTACACCTTGTACTCTTCACAAAAAACTTGTGTCTGATCTGAGCAGGCAGACATTGTTTTCATTAAAAAACATTGGTTTCCTTTAAACCAATCTTGTATATTTAAAAAATAAAAACACCTGTATGTGAATTATTAGAATAACATTTCTCTAGAAAGAATAATTCTATTCTAACCATTTCTATAGAACTCATATCTAAGTTTATCCATGAAGTCAGATTTACTCTTTAGTTAACTAACAAAAACCGTCAAATTACATAACCTTTATTTTATGTTGAAATACCTAGTATAATGATTGATACTGCTTCCTGTCTCGCCAATACTTTTATTGAAACTTAGTTATGTCACAGACCTCTTGAAGACTTGAAGATTCTAAGAATTTAGTGCAAGTCTTGCTATTATTCCACATCTGTTAAACCTGCTAGCCAAATACAATAACAGCTGAGGTGTTCCTTAGCACTGTCAAGATGGCATAGTTCATCATCTAACCATTGTGTATACATGTGAATTTTGTATGCTGTTGGCATTGCCTAGTAAATCATTTACTATTTAGACAAATGATGTGTCTTTCCTGCTCAAGCTAGTTTAGCTACTCCACCGACAACTCAGAGTTGCCTGTGAGCTACTCCACTATGTCTGTGGTAATGTAAAGAGAATAAACTTCTCACTGAAGTCAGTACATAAAGTACTGACGGAAACGGAATAGATAGGTTATTTTCATGCCATGAAATGAAATCCTATGTACTCATACACTCAAAAATAAAGTCGGTAGGTACTCAGGTAGGTAGGTAGGTACTTTGTAAATTTTCTTATTGAAACTATATTTCAGGTTCCAATAGGAATTGTCTAATATATAATTCAAAAACCAGTAAATTATCTGACTAGAAATAATTCGATTTGTGCGACTCGCAGTGCTAGCTAAGTATTGTTTAAGTACTTACGTGGGCGCCGCTGACGCCTGCGCGGGGCGGCAGGGGACTTGATTGGCGGACCTGGCGGTGTAACAGACATCCATTCCCTCATCCCCCGAGGATGAAAAGAAAGTCACACAAACGAAGTATCTGCTTGATGTGTTACATGGGTAGGTACTTGAGAAAACGCCATCGCTGGTGGTCAAACCAGTAGCCAGTGGTACAAAGCCAGTAAGCCATTATTATTCGACCGATCAACGGTCTTGTTGAGGAGAACCCACGCCGATCTAAATTTGGCAATTCTGTGTCGAAAATCGTGCAAATTTTATGCACGTTCAACTGCGAAACACCTTTTCTTGGATCAAATACACTTATTACACTGAAAACTACAGTAAATACTCTATTTTATGTAAAAAATGCAAATACGCGTCAACTTTCGAAGAAAATCTCAAATGCTATGAATCGAAGATAGATGGCGCTACTGCGCTCTGCTGGCCTGAGTGTAAGATACAAGAGTTTTTATTCAAGAAACAAACTGTAAGTATTGAAATTGCATTAAAACAGAAGAATTTCTCAAACCGCTTCTTCTTCAACAATTAGGATGCCATGTATTTTGGAAACATATATAATAATATGTTTTAAAATAAATTACCTATAATTATTTTGCGTGGTTTCATTTTATTTTTAATTCACAATATATTCATAGTTATTATGTCGGATTGGGGGAGGGGGGATCAAAGTTCCCACTTTTGGGCTTTTCGCTTATATTCCGATAGCGGTGCGTCGTATGACAAAAAGTTTGTAAATTAAATGAAAGATCATATAATTCTCTACGACTTTTGTAATATACTATTCCGAATTTTCATCAGGTTTTGCGGTTTTGAGACACACGCTCCGGAAAAAGGCAAGCTACTCGCTCCGGAAGAATAAAAGGAAGCTACATTCCTTTTCAGCTTTATAACTTCAGAACCAGTCATGTTAAGCTACAAAGGTTAAAAAAACCTAACTTAAAGATAAAAAGAAAATTTTTACGGAGCTTGAAAACGGTTGGAAATTCTGGAAAAGGGTATGGAGTTGAAGAAAATTTTATGATCTTTCATTTAGCATAAGTAAATTAATTTGGCATAATAATTGCATTGAAACGCACCGTTTTTGATAAATTAGTCAACTCCCTCCCACTCCGGCTCACCTCCTAGACATCAGTACTTTTAGTATGTTCACTTTCTAAGCACCCAGAACAAGTTTCTTAAGGAACCGCATATGTACCAGCTCACGCATTCTACAACTCTCTTTTAATAACTGAACTGTTGGCAGTTTATTAAATGTTAAAAATTATGGAACACATTATAGAAACGCAATTAAAATGTAACTAGATCAAAATAAACGTGTTTTGATTTTGAAAAAATTTAGTGACATCACTGACTCGCTACATAGATTATTACATAGTATTGTAGTCACGTGAATAGACTTATTCATTCATTCTTATGGCGGAAAATTCAAATTACTCAAATATAAATATCATAAATTCATTAGGAAATTAATAATTATGTTACAAATTAAATACTCACAAATGAAAAGAGATGCCGTCACTTTTGAAATTTGATGTTGCCGACTTGTTTCGATAACAAAATACAGCACAAATAGGCATTTTATGGCAGCTCTCTTCTCGCTCAGGTTCAGAAGTATTGTGTCAAAATGGCTACCGAAGTAGTTTTTATAAACTGAAACGACTCGGAGTCGTGTACATTTGACAGAGGGGAAATACAAGTTATGGCGCATCCCTACCTTAATGATCGAAGGCTCAAACACTGTTTATGCAGACTTAATGATCGAAGCTACACAACTCTTAGCCTTTCTACTGTCACGAACTGTCATTATGTCAGAAATCTTCGGCCAAACTTTTGTCCGAAAAATGTGGCAGGTTTGTAGCGCATCGGCGGTACTGACGCCGCGTCCTAGTAAAATGTCGATATCTCTTTTATTTTGTATGAAAGGTATCAAGAAAGTTATATTTTTGAAATCGGGATGAACTAAGCTAACAGAATATGTATAATTTAGTATACCTTTACCTAGTAAATATACTTTTAAACGTAAGGTAAAGTTGGAAAATTTAGTGAAAGCGTATATTTCTCATGATATTTCGAAAATAAAACCATTTATTCCAATAACTTTTGTTTTATTTACAAGACAATATACATTTTTACAATAATTCACTAAAATAATACACCTTTCCATATAGTTTTTTTATAGGACAAGCTTTTTAATAACTTGACTCGTTTAGGCAAACCGTGCGCAACACGAAAAAAATGGGTATGTTTAAAATTTAATTCCAGGAGAACTGTAGACAAAATGGCTAAGGACTAACGCTTATTCGATAGTATGGTTCGTAAACTAAGCACAAACAAAGTTTCAATAGTTAGGCACGAATACTTTACAAGAAATAAACAAAACAAATACACACTTTTCGCCTTGACACCATCAGTACCTTTCTAGAGTCGGCAAGACCTTTAGGTGTGGTTCAAGCTTCGGCAGAAACCTAAATATCCGTTTTTTACCCTTCGGGGGAAAAACGGTTCTATTTAGGTGTTCGTGCCTTCGCTTGAACCACATAGGAGACGTGTTTAATCTCTGCCGACGCTGTCCCAGGCGTACTGTGAATGGTGTATGATATCTGTGATAAAATGACAATACTTCTGGTTATTATTCTAAAGTAAGTATTTATTAAGATGGTTTCACCAAGTTTTACATAAATAATTTAACAAAAAGAGAAATAAAGTATGATAAAAATAATATTCTTGAACAAATAAGAACTGGTTTCTTCTTAATTATATAGTAAGTACAATTATTAATCAATAATGAATTACACAGGAGAGAAACAACAAGTTATGTTGTTTCTGGTAGATGTTAACGTTGACGATCTGACTTCTCTTAAATAATGATTAAAGAATGTTTGTTTTGATTTCCAGTTTCCTCTTTTCAAAACTTCATCAATATCCATATTTTTGTGCGTCCAGTTGTCTGTCGCGACACCTGCTCTTATATTTCCAGCTGTTGAAGATATATGTGCTTCTTTAAAAAGTGTATTTATCCACCCTGCAATCACAGCTCGTGATGCTTCTTTTACGTTTCCTCGCGTCGTAATGAATAGACTTTCTATTTTCTTAGACTTACGCCGATTCTCAGATAATAATATTAATTGTTTTATTCAATGAATCAAATTGAATCTTAGTGTAGGATGGTTTTTGAGACTCCATCCTGACTGTCTATGTATGGCGTTATCTGTTTTAGAACCATATTTGGGCCAAAAGATAATTTTGTTATCATGTTCCTCAAAAAGATCTGGTTTTAGACTTAATAATGTGAGGTCATGGACCCTTCTTCCTGATGCCAATAAAAGTAGGACGCTCGTATGACGGGATACTGCAAACAGGCTGTCACAATTAAAATTGTAAGTCTCTAAAAAGCTTAACAGGTCATCTATTTTCCAAGAAAGGGGTCTTTCTACTTTTGGTTTGCTAGTAAGGATTGCTTTGAGTGCATGTGTTACTATTGGGTTTGAGCTCAATTTTGCACTATTGTGTGGGTTTGTAAATGTTGCCACTACGGATTTATGAACCATAATCGTTTTTGGGGCCAGTTTAACCACTTCGTGTAAATGGCAAAGAAATCTGGCCAGCTCTGTTGGCAGGGGGTCATCAGCTTTAACTTTTTCTCTTGATGCCCATTTAAGCCATCTTTGCCATGCTGGACGGTAAGTTTTCAGTGTTGATGATCTCCAGGAGGATTGTAATAAATGTACCTCATCCTTCTTCCAGCTTAAAATCTCTCTGGCCCAGCCCGTACCTTCCAAACCAACAAATTGAGCTGGTCTACTCTCGCAGGTGGTTGGTTTGTCTGGAGGTCTATTAGATTGGATGGAAGTTTGGGGATTTCCCATGGTTGTTGAATGGCACGTCTTTTTATCTCTGGCATCCAGAACGCCTTGCACCAGTTCGGAGCTACTAGTAGATAGGTCCCTGTTGATGCTTGAAGATGATAGAGTACTCTTGGTATAAGAGCTGGCGGAGGAAATATCCATCCTAGGTCGTAATGCCATGGTTTGCTGAACGCATCGACGTATTGACTCATCTCGTCGGTTGCGTCTTCGCTTACATAATTCGACAGTACTGCTGACCGGTTCGAGGCGAAAAGATCTACTTCTGGTTTTCCCATCGAGTGGAAGATCTGTTTGATGATTTGAGGCCTTAGGTGCCACTCCGGTAGACGTTTCATTCGTGATAGACTGTCTGCCAGGCCGTTGTACGGACCTGGGATGTAGCGAGCTATTAGGTTGCAATTGTGTTGTCTGCATAGTTGTAGAATGCAATTTGTTGTTTCTAATAGCCTGACGGACTTCGTGCCTCCTTGTTTCGTTACGTAAGCAGCCGCAGTTCGATTGTCTGTCTGCCAGATGGTGACTTTTCCCTTCAGTTGTACACCTAGACATTGTAGGGTTTCGTAAAGAGCGTACGTCCAAGTTCCCCAAAATTTCTGGCTGTTTGCTATGGCACCTCATCCGGAATCGGCAGCATCCGTAGTTATAAATAAAGTCGGGTTTGTTTGATGAATTGACGTATTTTCGTGGGCATTTTCCGTCCACCACTTTAACATCTTCAAACTTTCTTCTGTAATTGGGAATTTTTTGTGCGGCTTTAGTTTTGGCATCTTGTTGGATTCGATCTGTAGGCGTCGACAATTTAGTCTTCCCAAGGGCACTACAAATGAGGCGAAATTTAATTTTCCCAAGATGACTTTTGCGTCGTGCCAGCTCCAATATTTTTTCTGCAGAAAAGTTCGGCACATTGTTACTATTTGTTTTATTTTGGTGTCTGAAAGCATCTTCAGATTTCTGTCGGTGTCCCAGGTTATTCCTAGATATTCTAGGCATTGTGATGGTTCCGTCACCGATTTCTTTCTGTTCACCGACCATCCAAGCTCTTCTAATTTGTTGATCACCAAAATTGTTTGTTGCTTTACAACGTCTGGGTCCTGGTTCACGATCAGAAAATCGTCGAGGTAAACTACCACTTTTACATCTAAGTTCTGTCGGAACCAGTGTGCTAGCCAACTTGTGACTTTTGCGAAGGCTGCTGGGGCGCTTGAAAGTCCGAATGGAAGGCAAGTCATCTCGTATAAAATCCCTTCGTAAACTAGCGATAGGAATCTGCGATGAGATTGTACTATTGGTACGTGATAGTAGGCTTGCGAAATATCTACTTTTGTCATGTACATCTTCGGATTTAGGATCGTTGGGATGCGATAGTGGTTTAGTAGTCTGAACTTGGGTGCGTATACGAATTGGTTCAGTCGTTTTAGGTTGAATATTGGTCTGTAAGTTCCATCGGGTTTTCGTCTTAAAAACATTGTTGACAGGAATCCTGTTTCGTGCGAGCTTAGTTGAAGTGCCTTCCAATCCAACATATTTTTTATTTCGTTCTTCATGTCTTCGGAAGACTGAGTTTCGAATGATTTTTTGCGATTCGCCAATTTTATTAGCATAGGCTTCTTTTGGAAGGGGATTCTGTAGCCCGATATTATGTTGATTACTGCTGGAGGAGCACCCATTGATAACCATTTGTCTTGATAAAACAACAACTGGCCCGCCTTGAAAGAATCCGAGTCATGATCTTTTAGCACCTCCTTTCCATCTGTTATTTTGCCCTTTGGCATTTTTCTCTTGTTTCGCGTTGTTAGTGTTATGTGGTCTGTTGTTACCCGAATTATAGGAGGGGTTGAAATTCTTATTGTTGGGCCTGTTGAAATTTTTCTTGAAGCCTCCTTTTTTGTTTTTATAATCTGGTTTGTAAGTGGTTTTAGAAGTTGACGGAAAGGGCTTCTTGAAAGGAAAAAACTTTTGTATTCCTCCTTGGTCTTTAACAATTTGAGTTAGCTCGGGTTCTTTGAACAGATGGCTCTCCGAAGGCGGGATGCTGTGGATGATCTCATGTAATGCCTTATTTTTCACTTTATAAGTGTCTCTTCGTTGCTGAATAACTTCTGCTCTCCGACCACATACATACTGCAGCAAAGCATCAGAATTCTTCCGGAATTTAGAATTGTCGCCTAAGAATTCTCGCCCCACCCGTTGTTTGACTTCTTGTGGTAGTTTGTCACAAAGTTCTTCAAATATTTGTCTTTGCTGAAGTAAGCCATTTGTGATAGCTCCCAAAATGAGATCCATTTTTTCTAAAATGGCAACTGATGTTCAGCTGGGGGTGATTCCAGCGAATAAGTTATTAACTTTTAATGCTGAGAACGTTGGGGTGGCTTGGAACTGCTTCTGTACCTCTGAGTACCGAATATATTTCCAGTTATCAGTTCCTAAGCGTTGGCATTCTATGCCCTGATCAGATAATACAGGGTCAGCTTTGGAAAACTTTGGTTCGACTTCCGTAGTGCTAGGTTTAAAATCGAACGCTGTTGTGCTATCTTTTGTAGCCTTAGCATGTTGGATTGCTTCCAAACGGCGTTGAGCACTTGCTATCTCATTCTTGATAGCTTGTTCTGTGTCGTCTATATATTCCGCACCATCTGAGTTATTACTTTCCTTTTCCCAGTCGACCATCGGAGAACGATTGTAGTCGTCTCTTCCTTCATCGTGTGTGCTGTCAGGTATCGAATCAAAGGAAGTATTTAAGTCGCCTGGTTTAGTTGCGTTTTCAAAGAATTTTTTCATATTATCGTTAGTTGCAGACTGCATTTCGAGAATTTTCCCAAACATTTCCATTTGTTTTTGGACAACAACTTCCAAGAGGTGACTGCTCTGGCTATCATGATCTTTAGATCTTGTCCCGTCATCGTGACGTTTTGGTAGGGGTGATGCCCCTCTGTCATCACTTCGTCGTTTTGTAGCCAACGTAGTTCGACTATCATGATCCGAGATCGGCTCATTTGTCACTTTGGATTTAGATGACTTCGATAGCGGTGTGCTATGTGTGGATTGTTGTTCCCCACTTTCATGGCTCAAGATTTTTGATGTTTTTTCACGATTCGTGAGTTTTCCTTGTGATCTTAGTTCACGTATGGTGGCTATAAACTCATTGTAAGAGAGCTCGTGAACTTGTGTTGCGATCGTATGCGGTGAGTAAATTAGTGCTCTTCCCAAGGGCCAATTAATGATTACTCTTCTAAGAGACCGATATGTTCGCTCCGACAGGTCTTTGGCATCTGGGTAAAAAGCACGCACTAAATCCGTGGTTGGTATTCCAAACCTTAGCTTGCTGTCCAATGAGATCGAAATTTCTTTTCCAAATAGATCTTCATAAGGTTTATCGGTCACTTTCCAGTTTTCCCATTCGATAGGATAGTTGTTTTCTATGGAGCGAACAATAGCTCTAAAAGCAGTTGCTTCAGCTTCGTCTTCTGGCACTAACAAGGCCAAGCTTCCCATAGATAGGATTGATGTGTTTGCCATGATCTGCAAATCGTAAGACACTATTAGCCAAGATAACAGTTTGTGTTATTTGTAAGCACAAATTTATTGCCCTGCGTTGGGACGATCACAATATTACGCTAACTGATGGTAGCGTTTTAGCGAGACGACACGACATGCTTGTGTTTTGTAGGACGACAAGCTGTCGTCGTCGTAGCATGTGTTCGGTTGAGACGACATGCTTTCATACGACACCTTATTTTTCGGTGAGACGACGTGGCTGTTTTGTAGGACGACAAGCTGTCGTCGTCGTAGCATGTGTTCGGTTGAGACGACATGCTTTCATACGACACCTTATTTTTCGGTGAGACGACGTCGCTGTTTTGTAGGACGACAAGCGGTCGTCGTCGTAGCATGTGTTCGGTTGAGACGACATGCTTTCATACGACACCTTATTTTTTAGTGAGACGACGTGGCATAAAGCACACAGTGACGGCTTACGTTGCAATAAAAGCAAACGCGTCTCGTCGCTGGCCCAGGGGCGCCGAGCGGAATAATAGTCGTCGTAATTGTACACTTACCGAATTTATTTTTCAATTCGTACTTTTTTTTTTTTTTTTTTCACTTGTATTCTCACTGAGTTGCAAGAGCGTACTGATGAAACACCAGCCGGCCGCTGTCCTCCAAGCGTTCACTAGTTCCTTTTACTCGGCATAGATGGCGCTATAACCAATTTAAACCTAGAAATTACTGAGTTGCAAGGGTAGTAATCTGTTATGTGGTTCAAGCGAAGGCACGAACACCTAAATAAAGCAGTTTGAATCAAGAACATCGTAAAAAATTTGACCTCAAACTATAAAAGGATTACTAATTTAAAAATTTAGGGATAACTTATGTTTTAAATGTGTTATTAGATTTAATTTAAAGCAGAAAAAAATAAAAGAAAACATTCCATAGTACAAAAATATTTATTTACAAGGTTTTACAACCAAGACAATATTTATTAGTATCGCGGTTTTTCCCGCTGACGCAAAATAATTAATTTAAATACAAATTCGACATGTATAGTTAAGATATTCGTATTTTCTGAAAGCTTATTTCAGGCCTCAAACAAAACTATAATTGTGATAATCTGAGAACAAACTAATATATCAAAATATGGGAAAATACACACCAAGGTACCAAATTCAAAGCAGTTTCCTTTACGGTTCCTAACATATTTTGTTAAGCAAAATCTGTTTGACTAAATTCATATTTCATATCAATTAATCTACATAAAAACACCTTTCCAATGATACCACACAAAGCAATTTTAGTTGGCATTGAACAAAGTTCTGAGCATTTCAAGTAGACCTCTTACAAAATGCTTGGCGAAACGCGCCATTTTTGACGCATTTACACAGAAGGACCAAATGGTGACTGGCCGAATGACCAAGTATAACCACTTAGCTATGATATTATAGGTACCTACCTACTTACGTAAATTAATATTAAGTGAGTAGTAATACAAATACAAAATAACTGTGTTTTTCTATATTTTAGTATAGTGTAAATAACTATTTTAAATAGTTATTTACACTATACTAAAACACAATCTAGCGTTTTTTATTTCTGGATCGTCAAGTGCAAATAGTTATTTACACGATACTAAAACACAATCTAGTGTTTTTTTATTTCTTGATAGATTAGCTTCTTGGGAAGCACGTCTCGGGAAGGGTGAAGACGGCGGTGGCGAAGACGGCGGTGGCAAAGACGGCGGTGCTGCCGACGTCGAAGGCCCTGCGTGCCTGTAACAACACGTTAACACAATAAGTTTCGTTAGGTCTTTCGAGAAATTCAATCTTCAAATCTTCATGTAGAACAATCCAAAAGGATTATTCCGGTCAAAATTCTTTCGGTGTGACTCGGGCCACATTACGTCGGAGCCAAGATGGCTGCCGATTTGAATGAATATTTGTAAAAAATATCGAAAAAATGAGTAATTCCCAACTCGTACCACAAAATCTGGTACCAAATGGTACGAGTTGGGAAATCTAAAAATATGATTATTTTCGTTCCCAACTCGTACCACTTTTACAAAATTGTGATTAGTACAGTCAACGACAAATAATGGAGTACCTAATTCCCAACTCGTGCCACAAAATCTTGTACTAAATGGTACGAGTTGGGAAATTAGAAAATATGATTATTTTCGTTCCCAACTCGTACCACTTTTAGATTTTTATTGAATTCATTCATTAAGTACTCAACTTAATAATTAGTCTTAGTCCTATTATGTTTTTCTCGGTAAAATCTAAGGAAAGTGTTTACAAAGGGTTTGCTTTTAACTTAGTAACTTTGCAGGTGGCATGTCCCCTTTTCACAAACCTGATTTCAACAGTTTTTTATTTGCGGATTTAGCGAACGTTCATAGAATTATAATTTTTGCAAGTCATCATTTCCCTGCCCTTATCCCACTTTCATGTGGGGTCGGCACAACAGGTTTTCTTCTTCCACTCCGCTCTATCAGCCGTCATCTCAACACACTCCTTTCTTACCCATATCATCCTTCACACAGCCCATTCCCTCCACATTCAAACCTAACATTAACATTCTTCTCGTTACATGACTCTCTTCCCTCCTCATAACATGCCCATACCACGACAACCTATTACTCCTCAACTTATCCGTCACTGGCGCAACTTTCAAACTTCCTCTAATATACTCGTTCCTGATTTTGTCCATTCTTGTAACTCCACACATCCATCTCAACATTCGCATTTCCGCAACATGCACTCTTCTTTCATCCGTCTCTTTGGTTGCCCAACACTCTGATCCACACAATACGACAGGTCTAAGAGTGTGAAAACTTTATTGACAAATACAAACTATTCAGTTCTATGTGATGGGGCTTTTAAATTTTGCGTCAAGCCCTTCTATCAATTGTATACGCTGCATAATATATATTAATAATATTGTGTTTAGTTGATATATGTTACAGTTTTTCTTGATGTTATGAAAATTCTATGTAGTATTACTTTTAACTTATTAGTTGCATTATTTGTCGTTGACTGTACTAATCACAATTTTGTAAAAGTGGTACGAGTTGGGAACGAAAATAATCATATTTTTAGATTTCCCAACTCGTACCATTTGGTACAAGATTTTGTGGTACGAGTTGGGAATTACTCGAAAAAATATCGTAAATTATGATTTCATGGGAAGTTATCGTCACACACTTGTTATAAAATGATTTTTTATCAATATTTATGCGTGATTGTAGTATTTAAACTACTAAATACACTAGAATTTGACATGCAAAAACTTTGTTGGCGAACAATGTTGTCTATTTTGTTCAATTTTAACGAATTAAATCACTGTCAACACAAAACTATATCGTAAAAAGGAAGGATAATTATATTCTGACGAAGTACTTACTGAGTTTTCGCCAAATTCACAAAATAACACACAAAATTCACACAATTTCACTGAGATGAACTGTCGAGCCGGAAGAATGAGCGCGCAAAATAATGACGGATTCTAAAAATTTTTTTCTATGATGTGCTTGACGTGAAAAAAGGGTTGCCATACATGGAAACGTAGGTAAATTCAGCGCGAAAGGGATAGCACTCATTCCTTACGGCTGTTTCCTAAGGAGAAAATAGGATAGCAATATTTCTGCCGAGTGGCGGTCTTTTGGTACTTTAGTACCAAAGGTGCATCTACGGCATTTTGACGTAAAACGTCAAAATTGTCGTTTTGGTACTTTTGTACCAAAGAGTGCTTTTGGCGGCTAGACAAACGCCATGGTAAGGGGCCAGGAGCGCTTCCGTGCTTCGAAGGGCACGTTAAATTGTCAGTCCCGGTTATTCAAGTTGTTAAGCCATGTTGGAGGCCATAAGGCGGCCTAAAAACTCCGTCACCGGAGTTGGCCACTGACTCATACGAACTTACTTAGGTACCTACTTTTTACCCTTGGATACCTCTGACAAATATGTAACTAAGGTGGATACAGTACACTCGGACAAATATGTAATGATCTAAGACAGTACAGTACAAAGAGATACCATCTTGATACCATTCAAAATCCAGCAAAATCTTTGCTAGAATACAGCCTTATGAAAATCACCATTTTCGCGCTGAGATAGCAACGAGCGTACTTGGAACCTCAAAGTAACTATAGACTACTTGGAACTAAAATTAGAGATGAGGAGGAGACGATGTGTTAATCTAATGAGGTAGAGCTCCCCTCACCAGGTCGGTCCATCTAGCCCACTTACCTGGCTGGCCTTACGGCCAACGATTGAAGTTGGACAGTTATGGGTTAGCTGTGTTTAAAAACTTCATAAGCGCGATTCAGGATTCCTATACATTTAGCGACATTTGTGTGGTGACTGTGCCCAGGAGGTACACAACCTTATTCCGCCTTCATCATTCTTTTACAGGGACTTCAGACGCACAGCTCAATATCATTCTCATGTTGATATTACACGTATTAGAACCTGTTGATACTCCTCTCTGTATTCTGTGATAATACGGATAACACAATTCATTAATTCAATTAAATTATTTATTTCAATGAACATCGCTCATACAATCAAAATTTTAACAAATATGTACGTTTATTTTAAGAGCTTCTATTTCTGGTATTAAATGCGCAAATAAAGAAGAGAATTTTTGGACTTTCGATACATTACGTAGGGACCCACTATTTACACCCTCTTCTAAAGGTGGTTTGAATTTTTGTGAATGCAGACTTTCATTAAAACCGTTGATCTATCATAATTTTAATCTTCATGTCTCTAAGTACCAGGAATACGATTTTTCATACAAACGTTTTAAGCCCTTTTTGGGGTTGAATTTCAGAAAATCTCTTGGTGTACTAAGAGATTTTTTGAAGTTCAACCCCACCAAAGTCAAAGTCAAAAAGCATTTATTCAGTAGGACCGCTGGGATCACTTTGAAACGTCTTAAAACTAGGTGATTTTACTCCTGTTCCTTCGCGACCAATACCGTGAAGAATCACCAAGACGGACACACCCTCAAAATCTCAAGTCTCTGCAAACAGCGGTTTAGGCTGTATGTTGTCTGTCAGTCAGTCAGTCAGGACAAAGGATTTTATTATGAAAGATGTAGACACTCAATTGAGGCTTAAGAGAAAAACTCTTACATAGATACATCACACACAGGCATATGGCTTTTCTCCAGTGTGAGTTCTCTTGTGTTTATTTAAATTACCCCTATCATAAAAACTCTTATCACATACATTACAGGCATATGGCCTTTCTCCAGTGTGAGTTCTCAAGTGTACAGTCAAGTGAGACTTATCTGAATATCTCTTATCACATACATCGCAGGCATATGGCTTTTCTCCAGTGTGAGTTTTCATGTGTACAGTTCGACTGGCTTTCTGAGAAAAACTCTTATCACATACATCGCAGGCATATGGCTTTTCTCCAGTGTGAGTTCTCTTGTGTTTATTTAAAACACCCTTATTATAAAAACTCCTATCACATACATTGCAGGCATATGGCCTTTCTCCAGTGTGAGTTCTCAAGTGTATAGTCAAGTTAGACTTATTTGAATATCTCTTATCACATACATCGCAGGCATATGGCTTTTCTCCAGTGTGAGTTTTCATGTGTACAGTTCGATTGGCTTTCTGAGAAAAACTCTTATCACACACATCGCAGGCGTATGGCTTTTCTCCAGTGTGAGTACTCATGTGTACAGTCCGATGTTGTTTTTGAGAAAAACTCTTATCACATACATCGCATGCATACAGCCTTACTCCAGTGTGAGTTTTCATGTGTAAAGTTTGATGTTCTTGTCTAGAAAATCTCTTATCACATACATTGCAGGCATATGGCCTTTCTCCAGTGTGAGTTTTCAAGTGTACAGTCAAGCGAGACTTACCTGAATATCTCTTATCACATACATCGCAGGCATATGGCTTTTCTCCAGTGTGAGTACTCATGTGTTCAGTCCGATGTGCTTGTCTAGAAAATCTCTTATCACATACATTGCAGACATATGGCCTTTCTCTAGTGAGAGTTTTCATTTTTTTATCTACAAATTTATATGAGGGCAAACTATTCATGTTCTTGGATGAAAAGCAACGCCTGCTCGCCCTTGTGTCTTTGTGCTTGGTTGCATCTGTGCTCAAGGAAGAGAACTCTGTTAGTTGATGTCCATCAATAGGTCGGTCAACCACATCTGGGAAGTCTACTGCTGTAACAACTGGCTCTTCCTCCGTAAATTCATCTTTTACAACAAATCCTTCCTCACTACAGACAAATTCTTCTTTTACAACATATTCTTCATCAGTGGTGATTAATTCTTCTTTGATATTAGGTGTATCAACACTATTGTTGATATTTAGAGTCATGATTTGCATAGTGGATGTAGACAGGCTACTGCATATTGTGGGGTTGAGCTTGAGGATATTTTCATGTGATGCCTGAAAATAAACATTAGCATGATTGAGTTGTGGAAGGTGGGCCTACCCTGGCATCTATGTGAATTGTAGACAAGGAAAATAATGTTTGGTATAGTCCATGGCACAATGAAAGGATCTGGCCGGTGTACTTCCCTGCCTCAAGAGGCTGCTGTTCAGTCGCTAGCCTTATTTATACATTATACTCTATTCCTTTTGTGCTCCAACGATTCACACTCCTAGGTCAACAACGTTAGTACTTCATTATAAGTATCACCAGATGTGTATACCTACTTAGAATTAATTGGTACATAATCATTGAAGATCTTGAATGTCAGAAATTTTTATGAAATTTACCTCAATGCCTTTGTCTAGCATAACTTGGAGTGTGTTCTCAGAGCAGAGAGCCATCTCCGCGAACCTGCGGCATCTCTGCAGCAGCGAGTGGCAGATGTAG